>LR990136.1:17500000-20000000 GCA_905147285.1 Hypena proboscidalis | reverse complement strand
ATCTTTTCGACTTATCAATCCTTGAACAAGTATGATACAGTACAGCGAATCTTAAGAATTTACAATAAACACATTCTCAGATAGGTTCGCAATAATAGGTACTTTTGTTAGATGACCTCAAGCATTAGTTCTTTTACCTGTTAAATTTAAATATTCAGGCGATGCTAATTTTATTGGACACTTATCGCCATTCCCAAAACCTGTAATATTATTTGACCGTTCAACTTAAAATCAAACATATTTAATATTCAATAAATATTTTACAAAGGCGGCAGGCTTGGCACATTCTTGTACCGATATATTCACGGTAATGGCTTCCTCCATTGGTTATGGGCAGGCTAAAAAGTGGCCGATCCACATGAAATATGACAACCTTTTTAAGTCAATGGGGAAATTAAAAAAAAACTGCTTCAGTTGAACGAGTAAATACAAAATGAGCGCTATGATTGCTGGATTAATGCCGATATGATTTCGTTTAACGATCGCTTTTTGCTTCGCGATATATGGACGGCTGTTATGAATAATGGTCGAGGCCCCCTTATATTTTATTCATGGTGTGTATGGTGACCTTTGAGAAACAATTTGGGGTCATTATTTTTATAAAGTTGTTACGATGACAGATGAACCAGATCCATAAGGTGCATTCGGTGACCTAGCCCGATGGACCCGTAGTTTCTATATAAACCAAGGTCTTGGTAGCCTTATTTTATTTTCATGGTCTGAAGTCGAAACTTTTCATTATACTTGGTTAATCACAGAAGCTACGACCTACCTTATTATAAGTAACATGTAAACAATGCTTGCGCGGTGACATCTTGATCACTTGATTATATATAACACAGTGACGTGGAGGGTAAAGAACGGATGAAAAAATTCAATAATTTCCAAAAAATATACAGTACAGACAACAAAAGTAGCTGAGCACTTGAATATTTTTAAACTTTTTATCGATTAATTTAAGTTCTAATTCATCAAACCATTAAAGAATTACGAATTTAAGAAATAGGTGGCTTTGAAAATTTGTTTGGGTGCAGCTACTTCTGTTACTGACTGTATTTACTAAAGAGAATAAATAATGGTCAGAACGAAAAAGGACTCATAACTAAAAGATTGCCTCCGTAAACATGTGTTTACTTCCTATCAGCCCGTCCGATCTGTAGGTAGCAAAATTATATTTATTTATAATATCACCATTTCTTTTATTCATTTAATTTACAGCTGACAGGATTAATATACTATCGAGAGATCAGAATGATTTACTATTATGAAAATGTCAAAGACAATTTGCTTAGTCACCAGGTGATTAAATTAAAACGTTATTCTCGAATCACATGTGCGAACAACATGGCGACTCCATAGGGTGAATGAACTGTATATTTGATTAATATTATTACTCAGTTTCTGTAAATTATGAATTCTATTTCCATATTTTATTCTAAAGCTTAGATTTAGATGTAAAATCGATATAATATGACTTAATTATTCATATCACCCCTGAGTTTGAATTTACATGATGGAAAATATTTAATATTCTATGAATCGTGTTTAAGTAAATAGAATTAATAGGATAGATATTGCTTGCATGTTTTTATATGCAAATCAGCGTCTGAGCCTAAAACTGAAGTTGATATCTCATTCCGTATTATATTTAATTTTGATATAAACACTGTCCTGTTGTTGACCTTTTGTATGAAAATGCCCAGTAGGGAGAATATTTTACAATCTCATTTTTATCTGCTTACAAATACATACATACATGAAAAAAAAGAAAAATCTCGTTTACTTATTATTTCATGTGCAACCGTTTCAAATCGAAAAATTGCTTCGTAATGTTTACAAAAATAAATTGTATTGTCGTTGTTTTGAGTCATATTTCTCATGGCAATGTCTTCAAATATAGGCACTTAAATGATAAAGAAAGAGGAAGACATCTTTATGATATTATCACACATGAGTGTTGTTGCAAATGACATTAAGCCAAATAAAAACTTCAGCAAAAAACTACACATTACTCTGTTATGAGACTACTTAACTATAATTCTTAAGTACCAATTGAATATAACGCATCTTTTTTAAACGAATCGAGATAATTTCGACATCGGAATCCGAGAAACAATGTCAATAAGGCGTAAAATGACATCGTGTACCCAAATTGATTGGTTTCACACTTTTTATAGATGCGATAACAATACCTCGTTTGTCATAAGTAGTCATAACACCGTTGCCGTTGGTATGACGTGGAGAAAAAATCGTGATGGCGCTGGACATCATCGATCATCGGGCGAATACTTATCAAGTCGTCACTTTGTAAGGAAAAGTAATCTTTTCGTGAATTTATTATGCAATTTTGTTTAAACAAATTAAAACTGGTGTAGGTTCAGTCTTGGGAGGTGATGTTGATTAAAAAAGCTATGTTTGACGACCGGTTTGGTCATTGAAATGGTTACATGCCAGTGCTGAGTGCAAGACATTTGCCGATGTTCAACTCAAGTGAAACTACAAAACTAGTAGACTATTATTAGACTTTTCAAAACAGTTTATTAGTTGCTTTTATCTTTTCGTGCCTTCTATAAGTTAATTTAATTTTGTGCATCAAGAAATACTTCACACATGAAAGTATGTACAAATTATCTAGGTGCTTACAAATTGATGAAAAATTTATCATCTCAATTCTTAATCTTATATCCACCCACTGTGTTTCATATTAATATGATTGAAAGACGGCATATTTTCGTACACCTGCATAATTTATCAAAACGAACAGGAGTCCAATTATTATGATATCTCAACTCGAGAATGTTCTCTTGATCGCAATTAATAAATCTTGTGGGGGATTCAATTACGTATCTATCCTTTTCATATTGTTAATTTATTAATAGCATACTAACTATATTATTGTCCTACAAGAAATAGTTCTAATAAGTCACTTCAAACAAGTTCAATTTCGTTGTATTCAGGGGTATCTAAAAAAAACTACTTAGGTACAGAATAATTAACACAGTCCTCTTTGCGTCTTGCTTGGAATTTCAGGAAAACGACCAATACAATAAGTAGGTACACCTTGCAAGCAGAAGCTGCCGTTCCTATTTTGTATAATTCAAGACTCGTTTTAAAACCTACTTTGTCTTATATATCTAGATCTTTACATTTGGCACCCAAGGCTTCCGGTATAATCCTTATAATTTAACGTGTATATTTAATATCTTTCTCTTCCAACCTTGCCATTAATATGTCATATTTCAATATGTAATTAATTATAAAATGCGTGAAACGTTTTGACACGCGGCGGCGTGGCTTCGCCCTTGTCCTCCGATTGTCATGTGGAACCATTTCCCGTGACTAAAATGATAATGGAAGGGTTGAACCTTGTATTATTATCATTATTTATGAGCTACGATTCTGGACATTATTGGCAGGATAAGCATATTAAAACACACATAAAATGAAAGTGACAGCTGTGTTATTTTTCGAAGTGTAACTTGTGTCACTTTTAAATTCGGTTATTTATATTCGGATATTTTATGGGTCGAAAAAGATCTATCCGGCAGCTCTGAAGACGGCCCTATGTATGTATGTATGCAATGATAATTGTAGAGATGCCTTAATATCCTTGTAAAACTAGAATACAATATGATATTGAGACGTGATATCATGGATATATAACCTACTTACGATAATAATTACTTGGCAATGGTCCATATCTGTCGTCATGACGGCGATTAGCCTTCGTTGAAGACACCTTTAGGTACCTAATGCGCGGTTTGTAAGATTGTGTGTGTAATATTTTATTTTTCATTTGTCAATCTTATTCACACGTTTCTTATTTACCATTGCGCTTACTATTATTAAGAATATCATGATAATACTGTAAAAGGAGGTAAAGGAAAAAGCGATCTGAAGAAGTAGCGCACTCGTCGTCAGTTAACAAAACTCAATTTTGATTCAAGTTTTGCTCTCACTTGAAGCAATGTTGAGTTTTGCTCACTGCTAGCCTTTTTGTTCATGTCACACACCTTTTACACAACGCAAAAGTTATACTATTGGTACTATTTTGACCTGCTGAAGTGAAAAGTTGTATGTGTGACTCGAGATTATCGTTCCTTTGAGTTCTTCACTACGCTCTTTCGCTTATTCGAGACTCATAATAAGCACTCGTAGAAAAGAAAATACGAACCTAGCTTTCTGGTTGCACAAATAACTATTGTTAGTAACGTGAGTTCGCTACAAACATCAAAATTTAAAACATCTTGCATCTCAACTTATAATTAATTATTTTTATAGCATTTAGCTATGCTTAGCAAAGTTTACTAAGAAACAGTTAAAAAAGATATGGGACCGGCAGGATTTGAATTTGAATCTGGTAAGAGGCGACCGTAGCTGGATAGTTAAAGCGGCTGCCTGGTGTGCAGTAAGGTCGCAGGTTCAAATCCTGCCGGTCCCATATCTTTTTCAACTGTTTCTTAGTATAATCTTGCACCTCATTCAAGTTTTTGTTTTCAAATTGCATTTGCACAATGCAGATGATAAGGTATAGAATTAAGTCTGAATGATATAAGTTTTATTATTAGTAGGTATTGTTTTAAAATACCAATCTCTATTGCGTCTTAATTTTGTGGTTTATCCAATACCATTAGCCGGTGTCATTCAACTTTTCTTGTTTTTAATCAAATCGTTCTGGTGTTTAATGTTTTTTTTTTCTAATTATTAGTCATCTTCGGTGTTTTCTGATGAATAACAGTGGTCGATTAGCCTAATTAGCTAAGTCATTAATAAATCAAAACGCGTGTCATCGCTTTGATTGTTATGGATTTAATGACTAATTAATTACTTCTACTAAATAATAGATATTACAAAATTTGTTTTTGTGATGATGGAAACATGGACGATTTTTCAAGTAAAAAAATCTTTACATGTGCTTTATTATACACGTCATTTAGTAAAGGGATTCCCAAACTTGCAAATAGAAGTAAATTAATATATACTGCTTCGTTGGTCTAGTGGTTAGCGTATGTGATCCTCACCACGAGATCTCGGGTTTAATGCCCGGGTCAGGCAAAGTGTTATTTGTGAACTTTCCGTCAGGAAATTCTCAATAGCAGCACGGAGTTAGAATTGTGCCCGGTGAATGGCGATAGGCTGATCTCTTTTTCCATGGGACCCAAACATAACAGGTGAAGTGTGGGTGTTGTACACCTCTGCCAAGTCCTTCTGGGTAATATAGGCGTGATGTTATGTTTATGTATGTATACATAATCGAGCACATATCGTTTTTCAGGTCGCTCTATTCTACCAAGATTAGCTAATGATTCATACGAAACACATTACCTCCATCATAACAACACTTGACATTAATCTCGATTTGATTCGGTATCTCATTATACACGTGATTGAATGATAATAATAATAAGACACAAGTTTGTCCGCGTGTGTGACATGAGTGACTGACATGCGGAATGACTTTACGGAAATTCGACAACTTCATTTCAGAAACAAAATAACAACAATACATTTTATTTTGGTTCTGAATTCTATAAATTTGTAAGGTGATAATAAGGTGAACCTGTGATATCTATATTCGAGCATTAGTATAGGGCCTAATTACAATCATTTGAGTCCATAAACGTAAAGAAATATTTTTTTTGTATGTCCCCAAAAATCTTTAAATCTACTGGATCAATCTTAATGAAAAATTGGTGTGGTGATAATTCAAGACCCCAGGTATAATATAGACTACTTTTAAATGACGTACCACGCGGGCAGAACCACGCGTAGAAGCTATTTTTTTAAAAAATGTTCTTAGATTGATAGTTTTGATTGAAACGTATAGCAATAAGTAAACTGTTTTGTTATGTTAAAATTTCTTGATCTGCAGTGCCTAATTTTTAATCGAGATAAACAAAGCAAGCAATAGAGAAGTCGATGATTTGCAAAATTATGATATTATCATTTTATTTTTTACTTTTCGTTTGCTACGCATATATTACCGATTCGTTTCACACAGTCACACAGCGAGCGATGGAACAAGCTATGCTTGGTCTGTCCCTGCGTGATCGAATCAGAAATGAGGAGATCCGCGAGGCGAACTAAAGTTACCGACAGCTCACCGGATAGCAAAGTTGAAGTGGCAATGGGCAGGGCACATAGCTCGCAGATCAGATGGCCGTTAGGGCCGAAAAGTTCTCGAGTGGCGGCCTCGAACCGGCAGACGCAGCGTGGTTCGCTACCCAGTTAGATGGACGTATGATCTGAAAATTAGGTGAGGCCCATTGACGTATAAAGTAAGGACACGGCTAACGCGCGATAAATGAACTGAACCTTTTTGGAGTCAATGAGACTACAAAAAGCGCGTAGTGAAATTGACTGTGGTTGGCTGCCTCCGTGAGCGGTCAAACACGACAAAATGCCTAATTGTGCACTGAAAAGTTGTACGAACTACCAAATTAGACACAACAAAAAAGATTATGGTATTACATATCACCGGTAAGTCACAAATATCATATTATATCCACCTCTTTACATTATTTTATCAATTTTATTTGCTAAAATTTTTCGTTCCGACGCCATATTCCTTAATCGTGAATATACGCGTGACATGACTTTGGAACTGCGCAACTGCGCTTAGTTGAACTATGCCGCGGGCGTTCAAGAGAATATTTTTGGTAATTTAAAAAAGTATTTGTTATGAATTGTCATATCATTGTGCAATGTACTGTTATTGCGTAAAATTGTTATAACGCTAGAGATAATATATGTACAGTCAGCAACAAAAGTAGCTAAACACTTAATTTTTTTAAGTAAGTACCTAATTTTAATAGTCAAGAATAGTCTATAATTTTGTTAAAGTTGATGAATTGAAAAAACTAAATAAAAGCTTGTAACAAAAGTTCAATGATCTTTTGGCCTTTCACGGATTATAGAAAATGTTCACCAAATGATTTAAGTACAAATTACATTTGTACATAAATCCTTACTAATATTATAAATGTGAAAGTTTGTAAGAATGGATGTATGGATGTTTGTTACTCTTTCACGCAAAAACTACCGGATCGATTTTGATTAAATTTTGCACACATGTAGCTTATAGCTTGGATTAACATATAGGCTACTTTTTATACAAAATAAAGTAGTGCATCAAATTTACGCTAAGGCGGTACGAAGTTCGCCGGGTCAGCTAGTCATTTATAAACATACCACGTGGGCGGAGCTACGACCAGAAGCTAGTAAAAAAATATTTCTCGAAACAAACATTTTATTTTATTCCTTAAACAAAATATGACCTACTTTTAGAATTCCCGTGATGTACTGTTCTTTTAATAATATAACTATAATAGGAGTATTTTTAATTTTGTAATAATAAATATTTTACACTATTGAAAGAATCACAATGTTATTGTACCTTCGGCAAAAAAAATGCTAACGAAATTTTATCACGCCCTTACAAGGTTCACATCGCGTGAATGCAAAGTCATTTACATGGTAGTTCAATGCAGATGGCGTTACTGATCCTGCTATTTATAATGTCAAATTTGAAGGGCAATGTGTTCGGACAAGCCATTTCTATAGTATATATTTCTATGGTGAGGCCTATGTCCAACAGTGGACGTCGTTAGGTTGAAATGATTATTCAAAGATACGACCTAAGTTGTCCGTATTTCATATTTTATTTTATTTTAAGCAGGCTTACTAACTATTTTTAAGACTATATAACAATAATATATTACAGGATGTGTGACAATTTTGATAATAATCAGCCCACACATATGTATATTAACTTATTGGTGATAGTAAAATGATTACACATACCACAGTATAAAAATATACTCTGTACATACTGTGATTACTGAAACTTATTTAAATAAACTGCGTGACTACTTTCCTCACTTAAATTTAAGTTTATCGTAAAAAGTTCTGTTATTCTTACGTTTCAAGGTTGATTTTATATAAAACCTTTCTTTCCATTATTTTACCTGTCAACATCTCCATTGGGCGCCTGCATATTGCATGCCAATATTCTGTACAGCTAATAAGAAAACAAAACAAAAAATATAATAACTGCTTCTACTATGCTAATATAGCATAATAATATTCATGAACATTATTTTATTCAATTAATTATTATAACAATTTTAATTGAATAATCTAGATTATTCAATTAAAATTATTTCGTATCGAGGCTAGTATTTTATATAACTTTATTTTTTATAATAAAATACATCAAATATCAGGGACGAAAATGATCAATGCATATTGCTGCATCTGCATGTATAAATTAAATTATGGCCGCTATCAATTCTATGGAAGTTTCAGACAGACATATTTGTTTTTCTATATCCCAAAAATATTTTATTTTATACTGAGCGTCAACCCTATTTCTTGACGCGTTCAGCGTCAGTTATAATTGGCAATATGCGCGCGCGCACCCGCAATGAGGGTTACTGCAACACTTATGTAATGATCAGTTATTGATGATAGCATTGTGAATCGACACACGATGATATTGTTGATTTGTTATCCAGTTTAAAATATATTATTGCAGTACCGTCAGCAACAAAAATTGCTGAACACCTTATCTAACTTCTATTCAACTCTCATTTTTCGCATATAGAATATCCCTTTAATAAAATTGATTACTATTAGATTTAATTTATCCAATCATAAAATAATTTTAATTTTCAGAATTAAGCGAGTATGAAAATTTGTTTGTCTGTAGCTTAACTTCAGTTTGCTGACTTAACTATGGTACGGTATTTCATAAACAATAGGGCAAAACAGTCTCAGGACATTCCTGGAAAATCCATGTGTTCCAAATGTTTTTGGAAAAGCTCTTAAAACGAATTTCTGGTAAAACTCTTAGGACGAATCTCATCAGAATTTTAAATGAGGTTTGATGTCCTATCGTGATACAAAGAAGATGTAATGAAGTCCAGTGCAAATTTGAGGTGCCATATACTTTAAATTGTGTGTTTAGGAGATCGTATCAAGTGGTAATGTTTGGGCATCAACCCGGGAACTAATAATATAGGCGTGATGTTATGTTTATGTATGTATACATAATCGAACACATATCGTTTTTCAGGTCGCTCTATTCTACCAAGATTAGCTAATGATTCATACGAAACACATTACCTCCATCATAACAACACTTGACATTAATCTCGATTTGATTCGGTATCTCATTATACACGTGATTGAATGATAATAATAATAAGACACAAGTTTGTCCGCGTGTGTGACATGAGTGACTGACATGCGGAATGACTTTACGGAAATTCGACAACTTCATTTCAGAAACAAAATAACAACAGTACATTTTATTTTGGTTCTGAATTCTATAAATTTGTAAGGTGATAATAAGGTGAACCTGTGATATCTATATTCGAGCATTAGTATAGGGCCTAATTACAATCATTTGAGTCCATAAACGTAAAGAAATATTTTTTTTGTATGTCCCCAAAAATCTTTAAATCTACTGGATCAATCTTAATGAAAAATTGGTGTGGTGATAATTCAAGACCCCAGGTATAATATAGACTACTTTTAAATGACGTACCACGCGGGCAGAACCACGCGTAGAAGCTATTTTTTTAAAAAATGTTCTTAGATTGATAGTTTTGATTGAAACGTATAGCAATAAGTAAACTGTTTTGTTATGTTAAAATTTCTTGATCTGCAGTGCCTAATTTTTAATCGAGATAAACAAAGCAAGCAATAGAGAAGTCGATGATTTGCAAAATTATGATATTATCATTTTATTTTTTACTTTTCGTTTGCTACGCATATATTACCGATTCGTTTCACACAGTCACACAGCGAGCGATGGAACAAGCTATGCTTGGTCTGTCCCTGCGTGATCGAATCAGAAATGAGGAGATCCGCGAGGCGAACTAAAGTTACCGACAGCTCACCGGATAGCAAAGTTGAAGTGGCAATGGGCAGGGCACATAGCTCGCAGATCAGATGGCCGTTAGGGCCGAAAAGTTCTCGAGTGGCGGCCTCGAACCGGCAGACGCAGCGTGGTTCGCTACCCAGTTAGATGGACGTATGATCTGAAAATTAGGTGAGGCCTATGTCCAACAGTGGACGTCGTTAGGTTGAAATGATTATTCAAAGATACGACCTAAGTTGTCCGTATTTCATATTTTATTTTATTTTAAGCAGGCTTACTAACTATTTTTAAGACTATATAACAATAATATATTACAGGATGTGTGACAATTTTGATAATAATCAGCCCACACATATCGCACACCGGGTGCAATAACGTCATAAGTGCTAAAATTGCAAAAATGAGATTTTGATCACAAATGCTGTTAAACATGCGTCTACATCCGGTGCAAAAATATCATAAATGTAACTCCAAAAATGACCCTCTGAGGGCCTAACTGTCGTTGTGGTTTTGGCGGATTTTTGAGAACTCTAGTGCGAGAACGTCCTAATTGGACGATTGCGCGCGGCCTCTCGCAGAAAATGTTTGTGAGTAGGAGCAACAACGTCATAAAGGGAATTATGACAAATTTTCATACAATTTTGGGGTATGAATGTCATAAGTTCACACTTCTGACTTTGTAGTCCTATTTATTTTAAAAGCAGTAAGTAGTTCTGTCATTTATTACAATTAACAATTTAATTTAATTACAATTAAAACGCTCTACGGAAGGCTCGATTTGACCATATTCGCCGCATTGGGAACAAACTCGCGAAATCAGTCGAATCGAACTTCTGCCGCCCCTTACTACCTTCACTGCTAAAACCTGATGGGTCACTTGCCCAGGAGAAAGCGAACTTATTCGCTTCTATCTTCGCAGAATCTTCGCGGCTAGATACGACTGGCACTATACCCCCCCTCGTCCACTAGTTTGCGTGACTTCTATGTCAGACATACGCATACGTCAGACAGAGGTTCGTAGGATATTGCGGAATCGAGACGTGAACAAAGCAAGTGGTCCCGACGGTATTCCAGCCATGGTTCTAAAAACCTGCGCACCTGAACTGTCTTCCATATTGACGCGCCTCTTTTGCCTCTCCATGGCTTCTGGACAAGTCCCAAAATCCTGGCAGCTTGCTAATGTGCAACCAGTGCCGAAAAAGGGTAGCCGTGCCGACCCTGCCAACTATAGACCGATTTCGGTCACTTTTAAGTACTCTTACAGAGTATGGAACGTGTACAGACTCCTGGCATACCTAGAAGCGAACGACCTCCTCAGTGACCAGCAATACGGGTTACGCCGAGGCCGCTCTACTGGAGACCTTCTAACGTATGCCACGCACATCTGAAGTGAAGCCATCGAGAAGAATGGAGAGGCTTTGGCAGTCTCGCTCGATATCTCGAAGGCTTTTGACAGGGTTTGGCACGAGGTCCTTATTAGCAGGCTACCGTCCTTCGGTCTACCCACTATAGTCTCTGTGATTGGGTATAAGACTTCTTGAGGGACCCATCGATTCGGGTTGTCGTTAATGGCAGCTCGTCCGATCAAATGGCAATCAATGCCGGAGTCCCTCAGGGATCCGTGCTCGCAGCAACGCTTTTCCTGCTTCACATAAACGACCAACTGATAACAGGTACGTTTGGATACGCAGACAACACAACGGTTGTTGAAAGCTATATACTCAACTCACGAGCTAGTCGTGTACAAATACAGTCGCTCAGAGAGGCAATGGTCGAACGTATGAACGTGTCTCTGAAGGCAGTCTCCAATTGGGGTGAAGACAACTTAGTCACTAGTCACTTCAATACTAGTAAGACGGCGTGTCTTATCTCCACAAAACGGAGTCTATTTATCCTGACTCCTACCTTCCGAGATGTATCCCTTCCAATAACCGATCGTCTTGAGCTACTAGTATCTCGCTGACTTCGAAATTTAATTTCGGCTTTCACATTGAGTCGAAAGCTCAACTAGCCACCAAAAAGCTGGGCATCCTCAACAAGGTGAGACAGTATTTTACACCGGGGCAGTTACTTGACCTCTATCAAGCGCAAGTCCGGTCCAGGTGTGGAGTACTGTTCTCATCTGTGGGACGGTTCAGCCAAATAGCAGCTTGAGGCGCTCGAGTCAGTCGAGAGAAGGGCCAAGAGAATCATCTGCGATATCGATCTGACGGATACTCGACAACAAAGTCTGGAGCACCGTCACAAGGTTGCCAGCCTATCGGTTTTTTATAGGATACATTTCGGCGAATGTGCCGAGGATCTACACAACCTTATCCCTCCGTCCCCGTTTCACCATCGGACTACCAGACAAACGGCACTGAGGCACCGCTTCACGGTAGACATTCCTCTAATACGCACTGACTACGACTGAATAAGAAAAAACATATTGGGCAGATGCCGCCAAAACAAAATGGCCGCCGCAGATTATTAACATCGACCCGCTCTATTTGAAAGTCCCTTTATAAGACATTTAGAGGTTTAGATTTTTTGTTTAGTTCTGCCTTTATGACGTTATTGCACAGAAAATTTTACGTTTAATTTAATTTTCTGCACAATAATGTCATAAATGTAGGTATAGTTTTAAAAAATATTAAAGATGTACCACATATATACATTTTTTTTTTTTGAAACAACCTTAATTTTAAAATATGGAGAACAAACAATATTTTGGTAATCGATATATAAAAGTATTGTAAATGCATTTCATTTTATCAAAACAACAACTTTTAAATCGATCTCCTGAAAAAAACGTAATTTGTTACTTATGACGTTGTTGCACCGGGTGTGCGATATGTATATTAACTTATTGGTGATAGTAAAATGATTACACATACCACAGTATAAAAATATACTCTGTACATACTGTGATTACTGAAACTTATTTAAATAAACTGCGTGACTACTTTCCTCACTTAAATTTAAGTTTATCGTAAAAAGTTCTGTTATTCTTACGTTTCAAGGTTGATTTTATATAAAACCTTTCTTTCCATTATTTTACCTGTCAACATCTCCATTGGGCGCCTGCATATTGCATGCCAATATTCTGTACAGCTAATAAGAAAACAAAACAAAAAATATAATAACTGCTTCTACTATGCTAATATAGCATAATAATATTCATGAACATTATTTTATTCAATTAATTATTATAACAATTTTAATTGAATAATCTAGATTATTCAATTAAAATTATTTCGTATCGAGGCTAGTATTTTATATAACTTTATTTTTTATAATAAAATACATCAAATATCAGGGACGAAAATGATCAATGCATATTGCTGCATCTGCATGTATAAATTAAATTATGGCCGCTATCAATTCTATGGAAGTTTCAGACAGACATATTTGTTTTTCTATATCCCAAAAATATTTTATTTTATACTGAGCGTCAACCCTATTTCTTGACGCGTTCAGCGTCAGTTATAATTGGCAATATGCGCGCGCGCACCCGCAATGAGGGTTACTGCAACACTTATGTAATGATCAGTTATTGATGATAGCATTGTGAATCGACACACGATGATATTGTTGATTTGTTATCCAGTTTAAAATATATTATTGCAGTACCGTCAGCAACAAAAATTGCTGAACACCTTATCTAACTTCTATTCAACTCTCATTTTTCGCATATAGAATATCCCTTTAATAAAATTGATTACTATTAGATTTAATTTATCCAATCATAAAATAATTTTAATTTTCAGAATTAAGCGAGTATGAAAATTTGTTTGTCTGTAGCTTAACTTCAGTTTGCTGACTTAACTATGGTACGGTATTTCATAAACAATAGGGCAAAACAGTCTCAGGACATTCCTGGAAAATCCATGTGTTCCAAATGTTTTTGGAAAAGCTCTTAAAACGAATTTCTGGTAAAACTCTTAGGACGAATCTCATCAGAATTTTAAATGAGGTTTGATGTCCTATCGTGATACAAAGAAGATGTAATGAAGTCCAGTGCAAATTTGAGGTGCCATATACTTTAAATTGTGTGTTTAGGAGATCGTATCAAGTGGTAATGTTTGGGCATCAACCCGGGAACTTCGTTGTAAGAATATTAATGGGAATTCGGCATTTTGACAATGTCGTATTGCAGCCATATATGGCCGAAAAAAATATAATAAAGCTAAGCGTCCGGTTATTCCTGTGTTACAGTGATATTAGATACGCTCAGGAAAAGGGATATTATAGATCTCTTTGCTGCTTTCAGGCTCAAATACATATATTTAATTATAGTTCATTTTGTAACATACAATATTATAACTACTGATGAACAGGTACCTTCTGAGATACATTCTCCACTGAACAAAGGGTACGGACAAATATTTTAATAATAACCTTAGTTTTAATTATGTATAAAATAAAATAAAATACTAAGTGCGCGTGCAATGTACATGCTGTACATTGCACGCACTCAGTATTTTATTTTTAAGGTTTTTTTTTTGTATTTTTTTTACTAGCCTGCGGGTGTGTCCCACTGCTGGGCAAAGGCCTCTCCCCATGACTTCCAAGCCTTTCTGTTACTTGCAAATTCTAAATATAATTAATTATTATTATTTTAATTATTTTTAAGGTTAGTGGTAAATAAATAATTTTGAATTTGAATTATAGGGGGAAACGGTCCAAATTGCTCGTAAGCTTTTCATTAAAGAAAACTCAGGGCCCGTAAACATTCTGACTGCATAAACAGATACACCTGACACCCTTCCCACTTGCAGAAAACAATTGACTTATAGCCTGACTGTTCATTCAAAATACCACGTTAATGTTCATCGAATAAATACCTACAAGTAAAAAGTAAACAAAATCGCAGGAGCCGCGATTATTGATGGCTCGCCGATTGTTCCATTGTGATCAAGAAATAAATAACCTGACTTCACTTGTACCTGTTCGAAAGAAACAAAATGAAACTTATGAATTATTCAGCGCCAGGCGACCGAATGATGTATTCGAAGTAAAATTGCTAGAAAATCCACAAAGAGTTGTGTACAACTTGTCGATGACGATGGGGTTTCTCCAAATATTGTTTTAGCTGTGAGAAGAATGGTTAAACATTTTTTTACCGACTACATTTTCTTCCAGAAAACCCTTTCCCGCCTAGCTATATTATATCTCTAGTCTCATGCCAGATCATTAGCTATTGTCGGACTTTTACTTGAACTCTTTCAATTTTATTTACTTTTAAACTGGTCTTTTAACAACGATTTTTGTTGTTACTCAAGATGAACAGTAGAAAAGTGCTACCGGAACTAATACTTAATGCGGCCATTCACCCAATCACATAACCGAAATATTCGCCCTCTAATCACAAGTAAATTCCAGAATTGATTGATGTGTGTGTGGTACACTTATGAAGCGAGTGAAATGTCAGGTGGACCAGTTAGCGACCCTGACATTACCGTCTACAGTCGCCGGGACGGTTCCGTCAACAACTAATACCAGTGTTCGGGACATTCGGCTGATCTAAGATTGGTGATGTTTTGGTAAATATTTAATTTATGGTATTGAGGATTTAACTGAAAAATGGTAAAAACGGTAACTTGATGTAAGGTTGGATCTGATCTACAAGGATTCGGGCGGTTTTTCACAACATGAAAAACTTCAGGAAAATATTTGATTGTCTACTGAATGAAATTCTTGGTAGTCTTTATAGGCGATATTTCAATAATTACTTACATTTTTACAAGCTACATTCGGACAATTAAGCTGATCGATAATGTGGCAAGTACAATCACCCCTGAAGATTAACATCTAGGCTATATACTGTATCGAACAACATTGTAATCTAGGGCAGCTACATTATTCTTAATAGCGACTGAAAATCTTTAAATAAGTTCACAAAAAAGTTGTGCAAAACGCACACACGAGTGCAATTTGCCATTCTTCGCCTCGAGACGAAAATTTTAAAAGAACACAATTTAAATCATTGATATCATAATGGGGATTTTCCTTACAAGTGCATACAACTCATACACGCTGTATTTACGATATTATACTAAAGTGTTTATTTACATTTTGTTTTGAGTTTATTTATGCAGCCTACGTTCATTCACTGTTCGCGCACGTTTTTGTTGGAAGAAGTTTATGATTATGCTCTTTTGGGCGTTTTATGGCTTCGTTTGTTACTCGATAACGATCTACAAAGATTCAGAACTGCGAGTGTGGATCGCACAAAATATTTTCTGTCTTGAACAATTCATTATTACTTGGCGATATTAGTCGCGAATTGAGATCTACAAGGATTCAATCATAACTTATTGTTTAAATGTTGACTGTCTCATGTCCCATGTGTTGGAAAAAAACAATTTTATAGTATGTTTCCAGAAACGAATATGTAAGGACGTATTTTTTGACACCTGATTTTTTATTAAAACTATTTTATTTAATAAGTTTGTATTATGCTTTTATCTGATGTATATAAAGTTAGGTATTTATTTAGTTTTTACGAGTATAATAATATAATGTAATTTTAAATAAACGAAATATGTTAGGTTCAAAGATTTTAGCGCTCAAGACACATTTAAGGTTCGTGCCAGCTATTCTCTTTTCAGTAAGTGCCCAACACGCTTTTGTTTGATATATTTTACTCGAAGGAATTCAAAATATCTCATAAAAAGAATTTAAAAATAAAAGATAGCAGGTCCGTATTGTCTAGTAAACTTTTAGGGGTCAGTCTTTTTTGTGAACTTATTTAAAGATTTTCAGTCGCTATTAAGAATAATGTAGCTGATCTAGATTACAATTACGATACAGTAGATTGCCTAGATGTTAATCTTCAGGGATGATTGTACTTGCCACATTATTGATCAGCTTAATTACGTCCGAATGTAACTTGTAAAAATAAAGTAATTATTGAATTTCGACCAAGATTTTCATTCAGTGGACAATCAAATATTTTCCTGAGGCTTTCCCCTTGTGTAAAGCCGCAGCCTGCCCAAATCTTTGTAGATCAAATCAAAGTTCACACTAAGTTACCGTTTTTGCCATATTTCAGTTAAAATCCTCATACAATAAAATTAAATATCTAACCTAAATGCAATGACAACATTAGAGTCCTTATAAATCCGTTCTTATATAAAAAAAAATATGTATCTACTTACGTACATTAATTTTGATGCGATACCAATGTTATAACTTAGAACAAACAATAAATCATTGTCCAAAGACCTTTTGTAACATCATTATTAAATGTTTATAAGGTGAAAATCACAAATAAGCTTTGTTTATGGATCCATTGGTATTTAACACGTTTTATTGAAACTTTTATGTGTTTAATCTTGGATTGTCCTAAGTTATGGGTCTACTTATAACAAATTTACATAGTATAGGTACGTTATTTTAATACATAAAGAGCGCATCTCGCCTATATATATTTGCTCGTGGTGCCCGGGTTCAGGCTAGCGTTGAGCCGCCCTGCTTGTTTAATTATTAGATACCTAAATATTATTATTTGTTTAATTCATCTCATTGTATGACTAGGTACTAAAGTTGCAAGTTGGGCGGTGTCAGCGCTGGCTGGGCTTCGGGCATCACCAATAATTTATGTTTGAATTGTACATCCCTTTATGAGAGAAATAAATAAAAAAAATGTTTATGTTTATAAACAACTGTGTTTGGCGAAAGCCAGAAAAACCACAAACTTTGTAAATGTAACTTACCATTGAATAAATAAATAAAAAAAAATGTTTAGTAAATGTTTTTATTTATTATAAAAGTCATGTTGTGTAAAATTATTTATGATTTTCACATGTACTGAAGTACTGATGGATGTCTAACTGTAGAGCCGACCAAATATTGATGTAGTTTTGTAATTATTTTATTAATTGGGTTGGGTTTTGCATACTTCTGTAAGTTAGTAGTAGTTAGTAGTAAGTTAAGTAGGTATTCAATCATAAAATTTTAATATTTAGATTTTTCGAATTAAAAATTCGAGCATTAAAAAAAAGAAACCTCCTCAAAAAGATTTTTGGTTTTCGTACCACATAAAAAACAAGTACATATCAAAAAGGATTTATCAATGGTAACACTTCGCCGTGAATGGAGGGCTTTAAATGCTTCATTGCTACCGAAAGATGTCCTTATAAATATCAATGTGATTTTATTGAATGCCGATGTTCCGCTCGGTCGTGCGTGTTTGAAATGTGTATTAGTACTGTAGAATGTGAAGTACTTTGATTTGTTTTAAAATGTCTTTATTATAGGGTTGTAAATAATAACGACAGTGAGTCAATAAACATTAAGCAGAGAAACTAACCCAATGAAAGCCTTTGTTAGTTTTTCAAGTCTGTTATTGGAATAAATTACTAAAATGGCAACCTTAAAATATGTGCTTGCTCAGATAGTATACTTATATATAAGGCGAAAAAGTAGGTTCTAAACATGTATACCTATGCATTTTTCTTTAATTCACATTCTGCCCTCTAAAACTTTACAATTCAAAGCAATCTACTATCATTAAATCGTAAATCACGAACCATTTATTTATTTTATTTTTGACTAGCTATTGCCCGCGACTACGTCCGCGTGGATTTCGATATTTATATCAATATCCTACAAAATTGGGGCATATATTTTTTTTTTTCATCCTTTAGGGAGTGGATTTATCCTTTGGGGAGTGGAATTTCCTAAAAATCTATCTCATTGTTAATTTATGTTGTGTAAGGAACCTATGCGCAGAATTTCATGCATTTTCCTTTAAAATTTATGAACTTTCTATATAAACTTAAATGCCCTAATTAAGCTCCTTAGGAATAAAATACAAAGATAAAACGTATTAACACTACACAGCCGGAGGTACAACTTAAAAACGAATATGTTTATGTTTTTTTTTTTATACCGAGCGGAACATCGGCATTCAATAAAATCACATAAACTGTACAGAACCGCATCCGATTCCATCCATGCATTAGTTTTTGCTTGATGCGCATACGAACATACAGAGAGAAAACGCAAAAAATTGGTTCTGGCTTCTATTGCTGCTCTATAGACCGCTCGTAATTTTTTTTAACTATCGTGTAAGTACAGATATGGCAAATTTTGAATTTTATTATACGTATAGATTTGACACAAACATCTCACAGCCAATAGCAATGTGATGTAAATGCCAAACCAGCTATAAAATCAATAAGTCACCAGCTAATAGATTTTAGATTTAAACATTTTATCATTAATAACAATAAGCGCAAAAAATATACTGTATTCAAATTAAATGTATCTTTGGACAAGTCCCTTTCACATTCCGGGCAGTAAAAAATCAATATAAAGTGAGAATGCACGTTTGTTTTTGTTTATTTATAAATAGACTTCTGTTTACATCAAACAGATACTATATAATAAGGCTACTACCTATTTAATTCTGTATTTAGTTGGTTTTGGTAATTGTTAAAGGAATAAAAAAAAATCAAAAAATAGTATGTATTGGGAACAAAAAGCACGTTACATAGTGTTACGTAGATATACGAAGATAGCCGCAAAAGTTAGAAACTGTGTGCTATCATTGCCTATCATACTGGATAAAAAACCCAGTTTCAGCCGTGGAGATAAGAAAGTAAATTATACCAAACGTCAAACTTCTTGGCGGCAAAGCAGGAGCGAGATATACGTAAAACTTGAACCATACGTCCTTGCGTCATATAAAAGCGAATCGAATGCAATTTAACACTTCATTGGAAACATGACATGTCTAAGAAGGACTGCCGCAAGCTGACTGAATTACTACAGACACAGACTCTACATTGCCTCTACTTCTTCGTCGTGTCGATGACTGAGTCAAATTTTATTTTGACTAGCCATCGTGGTGAAAGGATTAGCCAATTCGCTTTGCAGAACTAGCGAATTGCCCAGGGTGCGCCGGACGTAGGGAATCGTTGTGTACGTCACTCGGGGAGGCTCCTTTCATGCACCCCATGCCTAAATAATAGAGTAGGATTTCACTTACTATATTATTTTACTTGTTGAACATTAAAAGCAGTCAGATTATTCGGAAACTGTTTCTAAACGAACTACTTTCAGGGTTCTGGTAAGGTAGAAATAATGTTGTAGTAGACTATGGTTCTTGACTGTATGTGTCTGTACAATATTTTGAAGTTTCCAGGTGCTCAAGACGGTTAATCAGGCAAATAGGCGTAGGTATTATTCATTTTCTAAAAATAACTATATCACTGTTTTATTCTTTAAACAAATTATCACAATTCACTGAATAAAACAGAGGTCTTGCTTTTTTTTAAATACTGGCCGGGCAGTCAATGAACTTGCAATCCTACTATTAGTTAGTTATTTACTGAACTAAAACTTTACCAATTTCGCTTTAACTTGTATACGGATGTGCGGTGGATGACAACGTGCAGAGAAGTACCTTCACTGGTCGAAGGTGGCGGGAGACGCGTGACTTGTCAAGTGGTTCAAGAAGGAGAGGTGTTCAGGGACTTAAGTCAATTGTAATCTGGACCGAAAATACCAGTTTTCATTGTCAAGCTTTTAGCTCTTTAAGAGACCGTAATAGAGTGATAAAAGTTACACTTAAAAATAAAATTTTAGTGGCGGAATTAACCTAGTCATCTCAAAAACCCTGTAAATACAGGGTGTAATCGTTAAGTAAAAAATAGGATTAACCTAGATTTATTTTATTTTAACTCCTCCTAGTAACAGAAAAAAATAAGCTATAAAAAATAGGATTGGTACCTCAACATGTTTATTTCAATGAGTTTTATTTAGTTCATAAATCATTTTTTCTTCTATAAATATTTCGTGTTTATGAAATTATTTGATAGCTCTGAGAATAAGTCGTTGGCTATTTTTTTAACTACCCTAGAGATAAGGGTCGATGAACCACGTCTATTTAGGTAATTAATTACTAGTAGCAAAAGTGCTACACTTCGCCAGGTAATATTTGAACAAGCTGAGACTAAAAAAAACATAGCCCCGAAAAATTATAAAATACATTTTTTCAAAAGCTTACTAATTTTATAAAAGTAATAAGAGTGCAAACTAATGTTTTCAAAGTATCAAATCTTGTAAAACAAGCTAATTAGCATCTTTTAATAGAGTTCATAGATAAATAAAAGAAAAGAATAACATTTTTATTAAAACTGACGTGAGTTTGTAACATTATTAAAATTATGAAATACGGGTGTTACTCACGTAATGTTGGTCTATTTAGTCGACGACGCGGCGGTTTCGCCTATATGTCTAGGCATTATCAAGAGAGTGCGATACGTCGCGCCTGAGTCGCAGCCAGTCTTGCACCGCGGTCGACTAAATAGACCAACATTACGTGAGTAACACCCGTATTTCATAATTTTAATAAAATAATAACAGCTAATTTATAAAGCATTATTTTAGGTTATGCGTCATTATAACGAAGTCAAACGAATGCATTCATAACATGTCCATAGACTGCCTTGTTGGTCTAGTGGTTAGCGTATACAACTCTCATCTTGAGGTCTCGGGTTCGATTCCCGGGTCAACAAACGTGCTATTTGGGATTTCAGTCAGGAAATTCTCAATAATGTTCGATTTGTACCCGTAGATGGCGATGGGCTTACCCCGTATCACATGGATACTAATTATAACAGGTGTAGGTTGCATGTTATGCACTCTCTCTGCCAGTCTTTTTGGTAATATATGTTCCATCATGTAGATGGAACATATTACGATTAACGATTACACCCTGTATACTAAATAATGTGATTATATACTAAATAATTATTTATGATTTATTTTTATATAGTTTTTTGTAATATTTTGACGTGTTCAAGCGTCTCCTGGGGCCTTTGAAAATAAATGATTTGAATTTGAATTTGATAAAAAAGCCCTTTAAAAGTAGTTGCTAAAAGAATACCGAAATAAAAGTTCGATTGAATCAATTCGATTTAAAGAAATACAAAATGTGAATCCCATGTTAGATCTTAAATAAATTGAATTTTAAACATCGTTAATTTACATACCTTCCACAAATCTTGACACACACTTTTGTTTGACCATCATTAAAAATAAATTAAAGCTAAATGCATTTTAAATGGAAAACACACAATGTGTTTAAATGTTTACGTTGGCGGTCCGGTTGTTGACCCTAAAGCGATATTTTGCCGTATTTTATACAATTATAGACCATTTGTCACGCCTTATGTTTGTAAGCGAATAACATTATGTAAATTCATAGTTGTCGCCAGACTGTTCAGAAAAATCATAGATCTTGATTTATGAGAAATCTATTGACCAAAAAAATACAACCGGATTGAGAACCTCCTCCTTTTTTGAAGTCGGTTAAAAAGAACCTATTTCATATTTTCCTTGATGAATCTCTAGATTTAACATGGAATTTCATTTCAACACATCATTTTCACAACAGCCGACTGTTACGCTCATCAGAGTCGCTACTGTGTAAATATGACCTAAACATATAATTAAATATGTTTAATGTAGCTTTTAAGTCTAGATCTAGTGATTAATTTTATATATATTGTATATATTTTAAACTGTATCTTCCTATGGTGGTGACATGATCATTTCTGATCAAACCCCTTTAATAAAAAATATTAAAAAAAGAGACGCCACTACATCAGTCACAAAGCTTTTAAAAGCTCATAGCACTTTCCTCTACCATTGAAAGCAAATCTAGAGGCTTTTATTTGAATTATTGCAATTCATGAATGCAGTAAAAGATCGATGCTGTCAACATATCAGCATGTCGGTGTTGTTTTTGTATTGTGTTACTTCAAAAAAGTCACTGTATTTATGGCTACAAAACGCACGGTTTTTAAATAACCACAAAGCCCTGTAATTCTATACTTAGGGTTTTTTTTATTATTGATACAGTGTAACGAAAGAGTTGTATCGTCTCTTACAAACTGAACCATAAAATGAAACCATTGGAAATGTATGTTGATATTATTTTTTAAATAAATAGTATCCAATATGTAAAATATCGACTTTTAAATGTTTTGGTGCTTGATCCAAATAAACATCTGTGGTGGTCATTTATATTGAGCGCGGACCACTAAACCAGCCCACAAAAGTTTTCAATATGAGTTTTTAAAAGCAATTTTCTGTAGCTAAATTATTCTCTGACAAAATATTTTACTGTTACTCCTGTTACATTACGGCATAAATTGACAGTTTTTTATACAATTTGATAGCGTTTAGTGATGATTTTATCTTTTTTTGTTCGACTGCCGATACATTAATATATCATTATATACTGGCATATATATACTGGTGGTAGAGCTCTTGTGAATGAGCTCGAGGGCGGCAGCACCACCGTCTCACCTTTAACCTGCCGCCAAATAGTAGTGCTTCCATTACTGTGTTCCGGTTTGGTGAGATCAGGCCCTGAAATTACTGGCACATGAGGCATACCACCGTAGTCCTCAGTTACAGCGACGCATCTATATCTGCTTTTGTGGATTGTTGATGTCCATGGGCTGTACTCCACTTACCATCAGGTGGACTACACGTTCGTTCGCTGTGGGCGTAGTATAAAAAAAAAAAATCTTGAAGATAGTTGAAGACCCTAGTAAAAACATACTTTTGATCAACATTCGTGGAGAATCAGGCAGTAGTTAGTATCCAATATGTAGGTGTAAATGTACTTATATATAATTAATTTTTATATTATTGTTTGTAATGTTTTTACGTGTTCAAGCTCTGGGGCCTATGAAAATAAATGATTTGAATCTTGAATCTTGAATCTTAAAACAGTAGCAAAAGAAGAACATGCACCTGTAGCTTCCGTGTCTCAGACTATTAATAGGGCTGTGATCTCTTCACCTGTTTTACGCAGTTACGGGTTTTGTTTGCATTCCATTCCTCATATAATATTATTAACTTAAAGTAATCCATACAATAATGAAGCTTCTGTTAGACTATCTGTGCGTAGATAGATGAATCTTTAGAAATGGCCACATTATCTGTCTTTTATCGTAACAATTAAACACCCCTTTTTGCTTCGTTTTTTTGCTGGTAATAAGCCAGGATAAGGACATTAATTGGCTTTATTTTACAAACATAGAGAAACGTTATATGTTTTTAAACTTTCGCGATTTGAGAACATTTTTCAAAAATTAGACGGGTCTAAACCGCGTTGTTTACCTTTGTTATAATTACGCGATTCAGACCCTGAGATTGTCTAATTTTTGAAAAATGGAGAAACGTTTTATATCAGTTAGTAATAACCTATTAAATTTTTCACATTAACAGGAATTCAGTAAATACATCATATCATCACGACTATTACCCAGAAGGGTGTGTCAGAGGTGTCCAATAATAACGTTTTACCTATTATGTATAACCAACCAATACCAAAAATCTACTGATTTGCATTATAGGACTGCAGCAATTAAGTAGATTGTTTCCTTTTTACCAATTAAATCGGTAGCATTTTGGTATACTTTTATTACAAATAGTATTTAATTTATATAGCATCGTAAAAACTATATACTAACTAATTCGCATTCAGGTACCGTCATTAATCGATTAGTTAATTATAATCTCGCTCAAATCGATAGGTACAAATAAAATCAAACATTTAGACGCTAGTGAAGATGAACGCAAATGAAATGTCACGGGTCACACACTTACTCCGATTGGCCACGCTCAAATGCGGTGCTTGTCGTTTGGTCAACGAAGTGCAGCATAGCCATCTGCAGGTAACTTTACTACCGCCTACATGTATGATTTTACCTATTTATATATATAGAGATTTTTTTAAAAAAACATGGCTAACAATTTAAATACTTTATGACACGTATTTAATCACGATCATTAATCACAATTTATTTCGATAATTGAGTTAAGGGCCACCGAATAATGATATGTTTTAAGTAATTGCAAATATCATCATCTGGTCAATGCCTTGTCGGTGAATTAAAGCTTCCATAATTGTAGCACTTTATTACAAGAGGCACACATTAGCGTGCGATTTTGTTCGTTTGTTCATTGTGACTTGAACAGTGTTAGAAGTTGTGTGGGTGATTAATACTGAAGACTATTGTTATAGATTACGTTGTCATTCATATTCATGAACTATTATGGTGATGGGATCAACGTCTTCATCTTAAATTCTAATAGGTCATAGACGAATGAATAGCTTTAAAACTTAATAGATTAACTTTATAGATTATAAGATAAATAATTTATAGAATTCAAATCTATTTTTAAATATGCACATAAAATGTGTTTTAAAAATCTAATAAAGTAATAATCAGCCATTGACATTTCAGTTATTTTTTTTCAATTTAATTGATTATGTTTATTATCAAATTTTATTAGTGCACTTTGTTGTAGCTCAATAAAATTAAATGAATTGAATTGAGTGTATTTTCGACAGGTGATAACTATTTGATATCTACTAATAATAATAATAATAAACATCGATGCAAACGTACTTTTTGACACCTGAACTTCTTTTGGTGATTTATTGTATTTGATAATTTTATATTAGTTATTCTTTTAATTGATGTATATATACCTAGTAAGGTATTTCTTTAATTAGTTTTATTGATATTAGATACACGAAAGCGATTGATTAGTGCCGTTTTATGTTCGAATTCACCTTCAGATATAAAAGAAAACTAAAAATCTATTGAAAATAAAAAATAACATATAAGCGTATAATATCAAAGGTAAACAAGCATAACATTGAAACTGGTTCGATATGATACTAATGAAACGCGTAGCGTCTGTTTGTCAACAAATACTTAAATTGCCATAAAAATTACTCGAAAAAACTAGGAACTGCCAAACAAGGAAGAAAAATACGTGTTATCAGACGACGGGGTGTGATCGACATAATATATCTGAATATTAAAATATCCAATTATACACCGAACCTAAAGTGAACCAGTTTGGTCATTTACTTCGTTGCCGGCATACTGCTCCAGTTTTTTGTAGACTTAATAAGAGGCATAGAGGTCTGACTTATAATAAAATACATTAAATATTATCATTATCTGACGACTAGCTGAGAAAACATGCAACCTAAATATGAACACTACATTCAGAGAAAAGTAGAAGTAGATAGAATAGAATTGGTAAGTTGTCTATTTTATGTGAAACAACGCTGATGTTTCACATAAAATAGACCACTTACCAATTCTATCTACTTATATAAATCTCACTGATATAAATACAGAAATTATGTATGCATTTTTGACTTTTATAGTGGCATTTTTGACAGTAATAGGTGAATTTTGACATTCATAAGTGCAAAAATTTGACTACGTTTAAGCTACTACTATGCCCTTGGCGTTGCAAGTGTCCATAGGCTACGGTAACTGCTTATCATCAGGCGGGCCGTATGCTTGTTTGCCACCTCAGTGGAATAAAAAAAAAAGTCACTCTATGGGTACATATTTTTTGGTATTCGATAAAATATGAACCAACGTACCTATGAAAATCATCACCATCATTATTTCAGTCCAAACATGTCCACTGTTAGATATAGGTCTAACCTAATGTTCGCTACAGCAACGGTTCCCCGCGATCGTAATCAGTGTAGAGGAACGGGGTGTGGTGTTTCACCTCCACAAAGGAAGGATTCTCCGACCAGGCTCGGTGGTATTGCCTGGCAGACAACTGTCCAACGGTAACGTATTGGCAGTGGTATATATATACACTTTCTGTGAACACTTCGTTATCGCGAATCAGCGCTCTTTGACATATGTGACGTGTGTGTCACTACTTGACGTTGTCAATGTCGTCCGTTGTTTATTATGTGCAGATACCGCCACAATCAGATCACCTATCCTTCTAGCTGAGAGGCAACACTCGAGAACCTTTCTGGTCCAAAGGCCAATAGTTACGAAAATAGTGGATATAAATTCTGGGCCTTTTGAGAAAATTAAGAGTAATTTCATCTACTAAAATGTAAGAACCTCTATAGCCACTAGTAAAATTTGACAGCCACCTCCAAAATTCCTTTACCTTTAGTTGGCTCCCAACGGCCAAAAGAAAGGAGTCGATGACTTCACCCATGCACCAAAGTCACGGTAGTCACGGCACGGCAGTAAATTATATGCCATACAATACACCATGCACTCATTAAACTAACGGGGACATGAACGTGTCAACGGTATCCATAAGTACATATGGTGATGTAGTAGGGCAGACGTGCATTTGAATATATCACTATGACGTCACATTGGCATTTTGTTTCAAGTTTGCCAAATTTTTCTGATCCGCTTCTCCATAATTTTTGTCAACCCCTTTTCATACATTTTATTTCTGCTATCATCAGCCAAATCAGGCCATGAGCATCGGGAGAGGTATGCCACTGGGTGCGTTTGCACCCCGTACGCAGGTAAGATGTGTTGCGTAATATCGGAAGGAAATGCACCCTGTAAAACAATTTATAAAAAATGAACTCCTATAAAAATAATCTGCGGCACCCATGATGCTGACTAAAGTTGGCAGGAATTATGCGATATGATTGGCTGTCATAATATTTTGTCAGATGTTAAGATATTTTCGAATCGTAGGAGACACAGCTTCATACAGTGGTGAACTGGACTCTATGTATTTATTATTAGCATGAAGTAGTAATAAAACCATGTATGTTGTATGCAAATCAGACAACTCTATCGGCTTGTTCATTCTGTAGTGGAGAGGCGAGCCCCCAACAGTCGCAGTTTGAATGCCAAGGGCTTGGACTGGTTTGCCGGCTCCCCACGTCGGACCGCTTATAAACATTGCTAATTATTGACATACTGACACACACCTCTTCCTCTCTCCTCTAATTATACAGAAGGAAGATTGCAGTTTAACTAGATAATACGAGAGGAAGATTCGAAACGATTGATGTGTACAATTTTGTTTATTGATTGACATGTTGATTTAATCAATTGGTTGTCGGTTAAGGCTTTATTTTGTCTATAATTGGTAAATTGAAAGACAACTTAAGTATTGGTCAGTAATCAGTAATGATGAGTCAACTATAAGTAGTTCTTTAAAAAAATAGGAGGAAGTTTCACTCTGTTTCACGTTGGTAGAACATGGCCAAATTTAGTTAGTCCATGCCATTTATGCCTCACGTAAATTAGTGAGTGAAATGGAGCTATTTGCAAATTCCTATTGAAAATTCCTCATATAACTCAATACGGTTGAAGCATATTTAATGGTAACCCTGTCCATTTGAAGCGATTTACAAAGAAGGCCTAAGTGTAAAATTACTTTATAAGTCGAATAAATTTTAAGGCAGAATCAATTAAGTTGCGCAAAGAATCGTTGTCTTAGTCAAAAAATACTCATCCATTGCAAGATGCACAGTTAGCAAGTTTGTGTTTTTTTTTTCTTTCATCCGTTTTCGTGCCCAATGTCGCCCTCTATGTTGTGTGCCCGTGAAAACTTAATGCAAGCCACAAGCAAGGGAGTCGAAGTTGCTACCTACTGGGCAAGAACAATATAAATAAAAAATGAGAAACTATAATGCCATTGACACGTAAGAAGAAGAAGCAAGTTTGTGAAAGTTTGCAATGGCTTCATGTCATAACTGTGGATAAAATCCAAAACCTAGGCGGTAGTGAAGTTAACTGCAAATAATAAAGACCAATCGACGACGGGCACCGTACTGGAGCGTGACCAATCCCGATCCGTGATTGATGATTTTATCTATACAGTACAAACAATGCCTACAGCCTCTAGATCTAGAATATTATAAAGTACATTGTCATTTAATTTAAAAACATCTAAAGAATTATTACTCGCGCACATAATTAGGCGCCAGCAGAGCCTTATCTTCATAGCTGCCATTTCTTACAACATTAATTATATTTATTACACTGTCGTCCACAGCCTCATACATACATATTGTACACTCCTTATCTCCGCATTTAATAAGGTTGATTGATATATCGTTGATAAAAACTCCCAGTAAAAAATCTCGGGAAAAAAAAATCTCGAAAAAAGAAGTTCCGACAAGCTGGTCGCTATGCTGTAAGTAACGGCCTTGACATTAAAAGTCGTGTAATGTGCGCTTACTCTAATATCCTGTCCTAGTGATTGGTATCGATTGTCCGTAATCGATTTATGATGGAATTAGAGCAGATTGATTAGATAAGTTAATAGTTTGGGCATCTTATAGGTTATGCGTTGTCCTTGTGGTAACGGGTATGGGGTTCTGACCTTTCCTTATAAGGTTTAGAAGGTTTTTAGTCTTATTATGATTGTACTGAATGATATCGGTTAAGAATAAGATCAAACCTTATTAGCCTATTCCGACTACACACGTTTGCTGGTAATGTAATTCAGAAAATTATATTCAATTTACATAAAACTTCTAGTACTATGCGAATCAAATGAGAAAAGGCTTTTCGTTTTCCATATGCCGAAATTTTAGATGACATTGCAGTTTCTTTCGAAATAAATCGTTCACAATAGGGCAAAAGAGAACACATTCAAAATGGCCGAAAAATCTGTTCTTATTTGATTCGCATAGTACAGACCAAAAAAAAAGATTTGGCACCACGAAGGCTGGCTTATAAATATGATCAATTATATCATGGAACTTTTTTGTTACTTACAAATTGAATTTGAGTAAAATGTAATGTTTGTTTTTATCGTCATCATTATTTAATTCGTTCTTTCTTAGCACTGTACCTTATTAATTTTATCATCTTTATATTAATTCAATGGTAACGGCGACCACAAGTGAGTAATTTAGGATAAGGGTTGGACAATGAATTTGCATTTCCTTGCCTTTACATCAGGGTAATAGACATCAACGCGTGAAGGTTTTCAAGGAAATTGATCAAGAATACTTTTTAGGATAAAAATATATCGCATTGTCATGACGGCGGTTGTAAGCTACTTTTCTATGGCTGAAAATACTCTCAAATTTAAAATCCAACCACAAAGTGATATCACTTTCTCACGTCTTCTCACTTACGAACAAATCGATGCGCAGTCCGTTAAACACGACATAAAGATATTTCTTTTCGTGCTCCAATAAAAGTCAGATCGAAACAAGATGCTGTATCGACGGCAAGATTTTATGGTCTACCATTTAGCTGCCTGTAGTGTCACCAGGCATCTGAAGTTAAGCCGGGCATTATCCTACTTTTGACTTACTTTTTACTTCGCATTCTTTTTTTGTGTTTTATTCGATTTGATCTCAGTTTTTGCCCGCGTAGTATATCGGTGAAAAATTGCTCTGGTAGACTATGCCCTTATGATTTTCATAAAAGTTTACATCAAGACTGGTTTATTGGCTAAGCCACGAATGTGTTTTGCGTTTTACGTTTAATTTACTTTATTTTTATAAATATTTGCATGACACTTTATAATGACTTTTGTTAGGACCTTACCAATCAATTATAAGACCAATATGCTACCAACACTTATAGCATAAATTATTTAATATAATTTCATGAAAGTTTAACAAACAAACAGATTGACTGGTTTCTTTTATAGAGATTTTTGAGATTACCTTCACAAAGTACTTTTTAAAATTATTGTAATAATCCTGCTTTTTTGGTTTTAAACATGGCAATCCTAGCTTTCCTTAATATTTATCACTTTACCTCCCGCATAAGCTCACATTACGGGGTTTGGCTTGAGGCCTCGTCTCCACACTAATGTGTATGTTTCTTGCGTTTATTGAAAGTTCAGCTGTTATTATGGAGTAAAGTATTGGGTAAAAGGTAAATCATGTTTTGAAGGAAGGTATTTAAGAAGAACGGACTGAAAGATATATGGGCTTTGGACTTCCATGTCTTATTTTGATGCCGTATGAAATGCAACAACCCGACTGGAAGCTTTCAATCGAAACTGCCTTTCTAGTGGAAAGACCTATCTGGAATCTCTTTGGAGGAAGCCATAGATCTAGATGTCGAATATCGTATCTAAGTTTTGAAACAATATCGCTTAAAGTAAGCGCTGTAATTTCATTTAAAAAGAACTTCAAATGGTTTTATTTTTTGCTTGAGTTAAGTAATAAAGTATTTTTCAACCGAGTTCTTGACCTATTTTCCAAGAACGTTATTTTTGGGTTTAAGCCATGACAAGACTAATAACAATTACTATGTTAACAACATACGTCATAAAATTCTACGATCCACGTAAATTCAGCTCAAATTCTTTCATCTTGCCGTTTTTGGTCATTGTATATGGTTTTAAATGCTTTTTGAGGCGATTCATCGTCATTTGTGGTAATTAAACCGATTACACCTCGTTTTTCATTGCTGGTAATTAAAATGAAGTTGATAAAGTAATTGCTGGCTGTCAATTCTTTTGTTTTAATTAAAAACATGTTGATTGCGTGGCGTGAGATGAGCTTTTGGGCCTGAAAAGGTATTGGGTTAGTGAAAGAAGTTGCATAAGTCTTAATTTTGGCTTCGTTTTTCATATAATTATGTTGTACAGTAATTACAGTGAACTCGATCACTGTTCGGTACCTATTTCGGAAGCGGGACAAGCCCAGAGCTTATTCGTGCGATCTACTTCACGACTGAAGTTTTGGACTTCGATAACGTTTTAATTCTTTACTTCTCCGCGATTATTATAATCGCGGAGAAGTAAAGAATTAAAACGTATTATTAAAGAGTTTTATACTCTACCTTTATTTTTTCCTTTTTTCGAAATGGCCTGTTTGTAACGCCTTTTACAAAAATAAAAAGGAGCTACAATTTTTTGTTAAAACGGATTCGACACGATGAAAACCCGTTATTGTTAAAAGAGTTGGTTTTTAACAAGAATGCTTGACCGACGAAACTGATATTTCAAAAAAGAAAAGGACACTTGTAATATAATACGTTCAAAAATGCGTGACCAGAGGACGAAACGTGATACGATGCCAAATCCTCCCGCAAGTGATCATAATCACCATCTTGTCCAGCCTTATCCCAAATTGTTAACAAGGAGCTAATGAGTTCTAAGCGAAGAAGGCGAGAACCAAACGGACCTAAGGTTTAGATTTTGATTAAGAAAAAAGAAAATAATCATTTATTCTGGCATAAGAAAAAAATAATTACATAGCGTCTAAAACTACTTAATTCTAAAATATTATTCATAATGCCAGAAATGGTACGCATCTCAGCACAATAATGCAGCAGAGTGAGTAGTAGCAATGGAACAAAAGAAGAATTATAGATTGGATCACAAACAAGCAATATTTTTAAAAAACATTACGACTAAGACACAACTACACCTAACACCTATATAATAGTTAAGTAATACATTTATAAACAGAACAAATCATATTACGCAAACTCATATTCAAAATTAATAATTACAAGTCATGCATCTTTGAAAATCCGTCTGGAATTTAATTATTGATATAACAGTAAAGAAAAAGAAGAAAATTATACTAAATCACGAATTTAGTTGCCCAAATCATCTATGCATCTAACAAAGACAAAAATATCTGTGATAAGTACATATTTGCAATACATGAGTGAACAGAAAACAGAAAATACGCATTGTATTGTAAGACCACTTTGAATGCAACATGATAACTATCCCATTATTCAACATAATAAATCGATTACAATTACATTTCATTTGTACACAATTATTGTACAAAATGGATGATTATGGCTGAATCGTGTTCTTCATTAATTTTTCGTATCTTCACATATAATAGGTATAAGGTAAAATGTACGAGAGCGGTGAAAAAGATCGACTAAAGTACTTGGAATTTTGTGGGCATAAGATTGATTAAATGTACATTTTCCTTGAATAAATTGATGTAAATATTGTAAGGTTAAACAACGGATTCCATTTGTGTTGGGCTCTCACCCAGAAAGGCTCCGGCCTTGTTTGGTTTCAGTTGACAATTAAAATGGAAACGACCGTTTAATAATAAACACAATAAAACAGTAAAATACTTATTAAACTAATTAAGCTACTTTACTTGTGGTAGAGCTCTGAACGAGCTCGAGGGTGGCAGCACCACCGTCTCATGTTTACCCTGCCGTTAAATAGTAGTGCTTGCATTACTGTGTTCCGGTTTGGTGGTGAGATCAGGCCCTGAAATTACTGGCATATGAGGCAGCACCGTAGTTCTCAGCTGCAGCGGCGCATCGACAATCTGCTTTTGTGTATTGTTGATGTCCATGGGCTGTACTCCTCTTACCATCAGGAGGACTACACGTTCGTTCGCTGCAGGCGTATAATAAAAAAATATATATCTTGTTTAGTTCTCGTCTCTTTGAGGCTTCACTTCAAAGGTACCTATAGAAAAATGATACAGGTTTAAGTACTTAAAAGCATTCAAAAGAATATAATTCTTAAAGACATTTTAATTATTGAATAGTATGCACGCTGCAATGAAATGTTAAATATTGTAAGTGTCACAATGGATAAGATAAAATCAACGTTAATTAATAGTACCTTTCGGTTGCCGTCGGAAAATTTCAAAACAGAAACAAGTAAAGTAGATGTTAGGGACTACTATTGATAAAGTTATGCTTAGACATATCCTTAGATCTATATATATATAAATCACAATCTATATATATAAATAAGTCTGAAAAGCGCAAGCAGAGCTGCGCGTTACATCTTGACATCTATTATCTTTGGTCCGTATAGTGTCTCTATTGTCAATTTAGTGCTGCCACCTGAAGGTCCCTATAGTGGTATGACATTTCGAAATAAATATCAAATTAATAATTTTATAATTGCATATCTCCGAGTTTCCGTGTTATATAACTAAATTATTACATTGTCAACAAATTGTATCAATTTACATAATAATTATACATTATGATCATAATAAAGTCAGATTATGGCTGACATTTAATCTAATATATTGATGTTATATAGGTTTATTATTATCTTGTTTTGAGCAAATGTAAAAGATTTATATACAGATAAAATGTTTTTATTTTTTGTGTTTCAATGTCTTTTATTATTTTGCTTACATAACATTAATTAAAATATTAATTTCCCGTGTAGAGCAGGTATAAGACACAAGTAAAAATGCTTCTGAATAGCAGTTAATACGAAAACTATCCAGAAATTCGGACATACTAAATGCTTAATTTAATCAGATATTCATTACAAAACTATTCGCGTTTAAAGATAAGGTGTTATTACAAATTTTTAACAGAAACAATAAAAAGTATAAATTTTACGAACAACTTACCTTCATTATATTTAATAAATACATCGCATGAAATAACGTAAGATTTATCATAATATATTATCCTATATTATTATATACATATTGTATATTATTTTACGTGGTCGATTACCTGCTATTATGTAAATGTAGGTAAAGCCGGGGAACGCTATGAGTATGCAATTACTACGCATATGGGTAATGAGGTAAAATTACGATCGTCATTAATTTTTATTTTGTGTACCTCGTAAATCGTTGACTTCGATACGATATTGGAGGAGCTTCTTTTTAATATATTAATTTGTAACTAGTTTTTATTTAAGTTGATGATAGAGTTCTTGTGAACGAGAGATAACTAAGTAAGTAGAGTATGAAACAAATTAACTATTATAGATTTCACTGTAGTTTCAGTTTCAAACACTATTTTTCAAGCTAAATGATTTTTTTTCTAAAATACCCCATACCCGGTTTAAATGTCCCGCCTATTGAGGAGACTGGAGCTATTTCGAATTTTTCAAAAAAAGGCTGATAAAATTCTACCTGTGAGTTACAGTAAAAAACAAAACCATTTTTTAAATACAATTATTTATACAATGACATACTATTAACATGGTTTCTAATCCAAAAGTAACAAATCCGCTACTGCTGATTAATATATAAATCATTAATAAAGATTTATGGGTACAAGCATGCGACAAGTTTAACAAAAATCTAAAAAAAAAGATCCCCGCTGTCAAGACGATAGGTATCAGTAAATCACACACGCACTAATATAATATAAAATACATAATATATATCTATACTTCTATACATAATAATAGCAGCCCTGTACGTAATACATGCCCCACAGCTGGGCTCGGGCCTCTTCTCATAAAAAGAAGGTAAAGGCCATTGTCCAACGCTTGCCAAGTGCGGATTGGTCGACTTCACACGACTTCGAGTACTTTTTAGGCACTCTTAGGCATGCAGCGGTATCTATACTAATATTATAAAGCTAAACAGTTTGTTTGGTAAGACGCGCTAATCTACTACTGGTTCGAATTGAAAATATTTTTTTGGGTTGGATAGTCCATTTATTCAGGCAGTCTATAGACTTCATACCATCTCGCTATATACCAGATAATCTGCGGACTGCAGCTAATGTGTATCTATGTATGATATAATAATAATAATAATAATCTTTATTTAGTAATAAATGCAGATACAAAGCCACTTAACTAAATTACATAAAATGTAGTGTTGGTACGTTCGGTCGCTTGTGGTGTTCAAAACGAATCCTTCACTTCTATGCTAGGACTTAACCTGTGTTACAGGAGCAAAAGAGACGCCACAAGCAGCCACAAGCGATTTATATAATTGGTACATTTCATTTCATGTGAAAAGTATAGTGGGCACATTTAGTTCCTGAAATAGGCAAGCCTGTTTATTCAGGATATTATATTATTTAATACTTTGACAAGGCCGTGAGGATCTTGACCTACACGCCTACAAACAATACCGACTGTCAACGCACTGAAGATGAACGACGATGGTGCAAGTCATGACCTTCCGTTAGCTAGCTTTTCTTGCGGATATTTGCCTGCGTCAGCTGAAAGACAAATGATGAAATTTTAGCTTTAGAATATTTGAATCCCAATTTATGAGGTCTTCAAATTCCCACAAAAATTTTGAGTTTGTAGACACTTTTACAAAAATAACATGCAGACACAATCGAATGGCAACAGCTCTTATTTAGTTTCAGTTAGATATTTTAATTCTATTCATAATCTTTACTAGTGTTTGTTGATACAGATGTTGGCCTGAAAGCATTGCAAGTTTTTCTTTCCGTATTGTACACCAAAAACTCTAGTGTTCTAATATCGTTTTAACTTACTTACTTGTACCACACATTTCATTGCTCATCTGCCAGCCACTGCCAAATAAAACGCGACTCTATATTTTGAAGATTTAGTGCCAAAATGGGGTCTACACTGGTATTCACTGTTCAATTATCCATTCTATGCAAATAATTCTCGGTAATGTCAAATGTTCATGAGTTTACAGAAAACCAAATGACTAATAAGTGAGCTTTAGCTTTACTTAAACTCTTTATTTGCATGACTTATTTTCTAGGAAAAGATCCATTGTGAATAAATATAGTACTAGGTGGATTGAAAAGTTCGCGGCCTAACACATAAATACTTAAACTATTTTAATGTAACTGACCTCATTTGATTAGTTTACTCTTTGGTTGTCAAATTGGAAAATTTTATCGCAATAGCATTATCTGTATTTAAATTAGACTGAATTTTGTGAGCCTTTGTGTAGCGTTTTTAAAGAATGGAAAAAATATAGCAACGTGCGGTCATCAAATACCTGTTTAAAAAAAAACTAACTCCATAAGAGATACACGAAGATATGTCAGCAACATTAAGGGAATCTGCTCCGTCGTATACGACTGTAAAAAAGTGGGTTGCTGAATTTAAACGCGGACGAGAGAGTATTGAAGAAGACCCTCGCTCTGGCCGGCCTATGACGTCTACGACTGAAGAAAACATAGGGAAAATCTGTGATCTGATATTGACAGATCGGAGATTGACCATCAGGGAGATTGCAGACACCTCAGAGTAAGTATTAGGTAGAGATGACATGAGCATTTAAGTTGCGTACACCCGTAAAGGACGGCAAGAAAGTACAGACATTTCATGGGGTTACCAGTGGTACCCAATTTTCCCCGAAATAATATTGTTATGCTAGACCTTTTCCATTTGTCAATGTACTAGGCAAAGAAGTTATATTTTGCAGTACTAAAGCGGCTAAAATTACTGGCACATGAGGCATAACACCGTAGTCCTCAGCTGCAGCGACGCAACTATAATCTGCTTTTGTGGATTGTTGATGTTCATGGGCTGTACTCCACTTACCATCAGGTGGACTACACGTTCGTTCGCTGTGTTTTTTTTCGCTTTCTCAACATTCATACATAAATAAAAAATAAGGTACTTGCAAAAGAACAAATATAATAAAAAATATATTAAATAAGACCAATAGACGTTGGAACCAGCGTTTAATTGTGAAGTCAAATGATAAAGAAGTGGGTTAAATAAAACTCAAAATTAAATATGATTTGTATTACTATCCCTTAAACAAAATCAACTTAGTATAAAAATTTCTAATTTTTACTTGCTTGTCTTGGATTTTTTTTGTCCAATAATGAATGCGTACATTCAGATACTTTTTATAATATCAATGTTATATTATCACTTCGAACTCTGATCTACACATCATTTTCTACTTTAAGTTAAAACATTGAAACTGACAAGATTAATAAGCTTATTAATATGTCCTACTGAGTATATTATATTGACAAGAAATGCGAGTATATCTTGACAATGTAATAATTTTACTAATACTTACATTGAATGATCGGCAACTATTTCCAGCAGAAGGAAGAACAGGTGTAACATTTACTTCAGTATTCAGAACCTAAGATTTTTTTTTATGATCAATTAAACAGTAAATATCCACCGTCCCTACTGCAATGCCCGACTTGGGTTAGTAATAGAAGTAGTCAAAGCATCATCAGCCATTGGACAGATTTGCACAATAGATAAGAAACTAAAACAAATTATACAGTAAAAATACATAATTAATTTGTATGCAATTTGTTTGTATCGACACATACATTATGTGTGATAGTATACCTACTGATGTAGAAGGTATATCTATTGTTGGTGGGTTCTGTAAATTATAATGCGCTACTTAAGTAAATCTAACACGAAAAAAATACGCACGACTAGTAAGAAGCATACTTACATTACATATGTAAAGTGTCGATACTGAAAATTCATAAAGATAGGTCATTCGTTGGGTCTTTCTAAAACATCTATTTTCAAAATGTCTTGAACATATTTTAGAGTGCTTAGTTGGTTCTCAATCTTGTCGTCCTGTAGATATTATCCACATAATTATGTCGTACGTGGGCTTCTTTGGGAAATCTAAAAAAAGATTTACAATCAATTATAAAAACTATATAAAAATTAAGTTATTTAATTATTCTAGTCTTTATATTATTATTTATCACAATGAAAAAAATTATACACGAATTAAACTTTCTACTCATTCCCAAATTCCAGGGAAAGTTTCCACTTTTAGGCTGGTATCCCTAGAGAATATATAACCCAGCCAAACAGAAAAGTAACTATACCAATGGCAAATTCACATGTTTTTATGATAACAATAAGTTTATGGTAAATATTTCACAGTTTTATCGAATTCTTTGGTGTGAAGTTGTATGTTGACAGTAAAAATGGAGCAAATAATACGACATTATTCTAACGATAAAATTTTTTAACTGTCACAACGGCATACTACATTTTGTTAGTGTTACACAACAAAACGTGATTTTTTAGAAAACTTATATTACTGAAATTAACTGTTTATTTGTATTGATTTGAGAATTGTCGGGCAACCAGATTCTAAGGGGATGCATTACTAACTGAAAACCAGCTATCCTAAGGTTTGAAGTGATACTTACTTGTGAAAAGTTATATTTTCCTGTTTACGCTCACTGCGGCTTTTGCAGCCAATTATACAACACTGCACCATGTTTATTGTTCACTACAGTCACTACGGTATGTTTAGGGCACGGAATATGGCTATGTAACTAGTTTAAACTAGGAAAAAAACGACTTCTTTCCACTACCGACACGTTATAGGTTAGGCAAATTCAAATTGGTCAAACAATAAAAAGCTGTACGGTGACAGAGACAAAAAAATAATATTGCTTTCTCTGTCGTTTCTTCTAATATTGTATATGGCCATCTCTTTTTAAAGTACTATGGTTACTATGGTTACGAGCCATGCCAAATCCAGTACTATCCTTCATCCAAGGCAGACACTATTGGCATCTCGTATGAACGAACACAAAACTTGGATTTTCTAAGGTTTCTGCGCGGTGGGTACCATTTGTTCCCACTTGTTCTACTGAACAGTTCTACGGTAGAACTAATGGGATTTTTTTTTCTCACTAGTTCTACGATATTAGATGTAACAAAAGAGTAGAACTAGTGGGAGTCTTTATTCCCACTTGTTCTACCTGTTCCATCGGGTAGAACTAATGGGAGGTTTTGTTCTCACTAGTACTACGATATTATGTTTAACAAAATAGTAGAACTAGTGGGAGTCTCTCTTCCCACTTGTTCTACCTAAACCGAAAAGTAGTTTTACACAAAGAAATGTGTTACCAAATATGCTAGTTGTGGCTCAATAATAGGTTGTAAGACACTTAGATATTACTGAATAAATTAAAACACACTATTAATTAAATCACACATTGTTTATATACGTAATGGTAAATATTGTTATTATTTTTTAAAGCTGTTTTCCTTTCAATGGATCATAGGTTATTAAATAATATACAGGAAATAAATTAAATAAATTACCTATCATAGTGTGAATGATCATACAATGTAAATTTCTAAACGTGCATAGTTCATAGTTTAAAATAAATTTATCAACAATTATGAGGGTAGGCCGTTACTCTTTGTGTGACATTCACTATAATACTGCATTAAACTGAGTGTTGAAGGTTCTAATCGGTCATCGTACTGGCTCTCCTAGCCATTAAGAACACAATGTTTTTATATTAAGATGACTTGTGTCATTATATGTCACTCGAATAAAAACATTTACAACACTGAGTATCGTTAAAACCGATAAAAATGAGTGCTGCGGACTTTAAAATAATTAAAAGAGGCCGAGGAAATGTTTTGTTGTTGTCGGGGCGTCAGTTTTACCGACAACGAGTGTATAAAAGTGGAAAATCCATATGGAGGTGTACAAAATACAAGGATAACAAATGTGCTGGATTAATTAATTAATTAATTTAACATTAATTGATTTAATTAATAGTGTGTTTTAATTTATTCAGTAATATCTAAGTGTCTTACAACCTATTATTGAGCCACAACTAGCATATTTGGTAACACATTTCTTTGTGTAAAACTACTTTTCGGTTTAGGTAGAACAAGTGGGAAGAGAGACTCCCACTAGTTCTACTATTTTGTTAAACATAATATCGTAGTACTAGTGAGAACAAAACCTCCCATTAGTTCTACCCGATGGAACAGGTAGAACAAGTGGGAATAAAGACTCCCACTAGTTCTACTCTTTTGTTACATCTAATATCGTAGAACTAGTGAGAAAAAAAAATCCCATTAGTTCTACCGTAAAACTGTTCAGTAGAACAAGTGGGAACAAATGGTGGCTACCCAGATTGCTTTCAGTCGAACAAAAACGAGTACGCCTCACGATTTCTCGCGACTGTTTGGAAATGTTTCAGGCTGATCCACAAGATTTTTTGGCCAGATTTATAACAATGGATGAAACTTGGGTACACCACTATACCCCAGAGTCAAAACAGCAATCCAAGCAGTGGAAAAAACCTGATGAGCCGACTCCAAAAAAAGCCAAAACAATTTTGTCAGCTGGCAAGGTGATGGCGTCAGTTTTTTGGGATGCTAAGGGTGTCATCATGGTGGACTACCTTGCAAAAGGTGAGACTATAAACTCGGCTTATTACTGCACCCTCTTACGTCGTTTGCGTGAAACAATCAAAGAAAAAAGGCCAGGATTACTCAGCAAGAAAGTGTTGTTCCATCAGGATAATGCACGCGTTCACACGTCTGTCGAAACTATGGCTCAAATTCGTGATTGTGGCTTTGATTTACTGCCCCATCCCGCCTATTCCCCTGATTTGGCACCTTCAGACTTTCATTTATTCCCAAACCTAAAAAAACACCTTGGAGGTCAAAAATTTTCATCAAATGAGGAGGTCAAAGTTGCAGTGGGTGACTTTTTTGAAGGCCTTGAAGAAACTTTTTTTATGACCGGCATATAGGCGTTGGAACCCAGATGGAAGAAGTGCATAGAGTTAGGTGGAGATTACGTGGAAAAATAAAATTACTTTTGCTTATATTCTAAATTGTTTTCTTGCTGAGGCCGCGAACTTTTCAATCCACCGTAATTACTTAAGAATGATCTATATTTTCCTCAAGTGAGATTAAAATATCAGTAATTGAAACTTTAACTGCCTCATTATACTGAGATTATTATGTCCATCTCATCAGTACGCAAAAGCATTGCATTTTCGAATTGTATAGAGCCGAGCGTTTCGAAGCTCTTAGCTCTATATTTTGTCTTCATCAATACATCAATACTCAATACTACATACAAATAAAACTGAAGTGTTTGTTATTGATATCAAAATAACAAATATTTTTAAGCTGGTATAGTTATTTGCAGAATATAGCCTAAACGGCTAGACCGATTTTCATAAAATTTTAGGTAACTGACTGCAAGGCACGTAACATAGGCTAATTTTTATTGATGTACCTACCACACAGACGAAACTGCGGCAGAAAGATAGTTTGACAACGCTAATCTCGGCAACTACTGATTGGACTTTAATATTTTTGTGCTTGATAGTCCTGATACTCACAAAAAAGGTTTTAAAATACATTGCATTACGCTTAACCCCACGGGATCGGAGCAGTAATGATTAACGCGAGTTTTTACTCGCGTTAATCATTACTGCTTCGCGGGAGCAGCTACTACTTAATACAACGAATTCCACGCGGATGAAGTCACGGACAAAAGCCAGTAAATAATAAAATAATATAATATTCCTTGTTTTAGTTTTTATTTACAATACTAACCTAACTATAATTTAATATTTTAAACTAATGAAATAAATACCTAACTATATACACATTGAATAAAAGAATAATATAAAATTATTAAATAAAACAAAACTCGTAAAAAAGATCAGGTGTCAAAAAATTCGTCCGCATCGATGTCGACCGCAGGTAACGTGCCCAGAAGACTGGCGGCATTGCCACGTTGTATATGGCAATGCTGATCCTTTGTCCAAAATAGAAGCCAGCCTTATGGTCACGTGAAGAGTCGACTAATCTTTTGGTTATCTCTTTGTAAAGAGAACAAAAATGTTACTACAAAAAAAAAATAAAAAAAAAAATCGCAAAAAAAAATATTCCTTTATAAATGAAGAAAATCAATATCCTTGGTTGCTTCTCACCTTATTTATTCATCGTGCAAGTGCACTTTGGCATGCGTACTGCATGCACTTTCGTAACTCGTGTCGTCTCGCCATTAGCGTAAGTTCTCCCAGTCACTCTGTCTGGCGATCCACAGCTGTGAAGTATAGCCGGTTTCCTAACGGCGAAACTACATGGAAATTTTATGGAAATTTATCCTTTAAAAAGAAATACAGACGTTTTCGTTTCATCCTTCTATCGTAAATTGAAACGAATTGACACTTCTTTGCGTGATTTATTTCTTATTAAATATTCAGCCATTATTTGAGACCGTTGGATAAAAAATAAATAATCATTTATCTGACATTTTACCCATTTAGCTGACACTAATGTCCACGAAAAGCCATAAAAATGAGAGTTTATCACCAAAACACCATGCAGATTATGCGATATCAAATTTCGGTCCATTTACCGTTATCATAAGGAATCTTTTTATAATAATCCTATTGGTTTTACGATGTAAGCCGGTCACACTTTTACTTGAACCAGTAAAAAGGCTCTGCAGTTGCAGGTGTCTCTGTATTACAACTTCCTACATTAACTTGTTACGAGAAAATTTAAGATACATACTTAGTTGTAAGTATTTTTTTAAACGAGATATCAGCACGAATTTTGCGTGTGCTACTTAAAACATCACAAATAATCTTTTTAATAACCATAAACACATTGACTTGAGGTCTTAATCTTAAATCTTGGAATGGTTAATAATTAAGTACTTTCATTGTACGAGTGTAATTAAAAATGATGTCTGTAAGATAACATGTTCATAAAATATAACGATATTAATGAAATGCTTTGTTTGTTTTCAGATGGAGTTAAGGAGACACAGGTCGAGCGGGACGTCTTTCCTCACATACTGGATATTTCTCCTACAGGTGGGTACTTTAACATTTTAAGTATATATTACCTTGTTATATTATATCTTGTTTCGAATTATCCTCTCAACGTAAATGTTATGGGACACGCGTTCGATGATTACATTATAACAGGTTGTCTCTATCAATTAAGCCATGATGTTGTAGTCTGACATTTTATTTTTGAATCGAAGTTTATTTTTATTTTTGTGACCTGTACAATATTGTTGAAATCTTCTTCCCCATGGCTTTATTTCATGTTTTACTAAACTGCTTTTGAACTGCCTGTCTGTGGTTAGCGTATGCGTCTCTCACCACGAGATCTTTGTTTTTTGTTTTTTTTCTAAGAAAAAAATATTTATTAGAAGGGTTCGATTCCGGGGTCGGGCAAAGTGTTATTTGTGAAATTTCTGTCAGAAAACTCACAATATTGAAATTATTCCCGGTGGATTGCGATAGGCTTACTCTCCCTATCCCATGGTACCAAAACATAACAGGTGAAGTGTGGGTGTTGTAACCTCTGCCAAACCCTTCTGGGTAATATAGGTGTGTGATGTTATTTTATGTTATGTTATGTTACGCTTCTGAACCACGTCAGCTTGTTCAAAGGCTATTAGATGTATTGATTTCGTAAATAAGAATTAATACTGTAGAATAATCAGGTAATACTATTGTTGCTATTGATTGAGCATTGACTCCGTGAATCCTGTTTTACAGAATCAATACGTAAATACCTGTGTGTGATAGTGATAAATAGAGCAGCTCTACTAAATATTGAAGAGAATGTTGTCTCGCGATGAGAAGGCCGCAGTCATTGTCATGGCTGAAACTGAAGGTCATTCAGGTTCTTGACCCAGCTACAATAAAGAATCGATATATTATGTATATTAGCTAATATTCTTTGTATAGCTATTATGCTAATTATGCATGGTGGCTTTTTGAATTGGTATTATTTCAATATGTATTAATTTCGGACAATGTACGTACTTATTCTATAATAGGAGGGACTTTTTATGGTACAGAATGCTTGTAACGATTTAGTTTTTTGTTAGTATGTTCAAGTTTTTTGGGTATTTCAAGGAAGTAATTTTTTTTTGTCGACTTTATATTATACTAGCGACCCGCCCCGGCTTCGCACGGGTACAATGCTGATTCTAAATACACTACAGAAAAACTGTGAACGTTGTATATAAACACAGCGGCCCGCTCCGCATTCGCACGGGTATATAATAATAATATATTATAGCCTATGTCACTCACTGAAAAAATGATTAAAATCGATCCAGTAGTTTTGATTTATTCATTACTACCCGTGGCCCGCACGCGTTAAATAAGGAGTAAAACAATTCCCCTTTCCCTATACCATGAAGATTTCCTGCTATCTTTGGAATATTTATACACAACATTTTTACTTATTTACTTTTTACATTTCTCAGCTCAATTTTATCCCGAAGCTGACTGAGTCGAGCCTCACGCTCTATTGACGATTCTCTGTCCCTCTGAACAGGCTCGCTCCCGCGCCGCCCCGACCGGCCGATACCGCCGCAAACTCTACGTCCCGCAATTTTTAAATCTGTAATATCTTCGAAAATATTAATTTAAATCACATGCTGTAAAGGGCAATTTTGATCTACATGAAATGCACAACGTATCTAATGTATTTAATTGGATAAGTAATGATACTGTATCGTTTAAAATAGCTTGGTAAATAACCCATATTTTTTTTGTAATATGTAAAAGATAAAAATGGTTACTGTGGGTTATCTTTAGGAGATAAACATATGCTGTCGCGGACTTTTTTATTCATCTTTTCAAGATATACAATTACGTAGTACATAAATTTGATCTATCTCGTAAGGTTTAGCCAGCGTTTGCAATGTAAGCGCAGAAAAATATGTTTGTTACGACATCACATTACAAATCTTTAAATTTCTCGGCTTTTCTCTACTATAATATGCATGTATTATACATAAAAACCTTCCTCTTGAATCACTCTATTCATTAAAAAAAACCGCATCAAAATCCGTTGCGTAGTTTTAAAGATTTAAGCGCACATAGGGATATAGGGACAGAAAAGGCGACTTTGTTTTATACTATGTAGTGATACATAAAAACCTTCCTCTTGAATCACTCTATTCATTAAAAAAAACCGCATCAAAATCCGCTGCGTAGTTTTAAAGATTTAAGCGCACATAGGGACAGAAAAGGCGAAATTGTTTTATACTATGTAGTGATAGGTCATAAATCTAGTTCATGGAACAGGAAGATAATATATAAAAACTAACTGTTGCCCGCGGCTCTGCCAGCGAGGTGTGTCCTTCACCTACCGAATATGCCTACATAATTTCATAAGAATCGGTCAAGTCGTTTCGGAGGAGTTCGATAACTAACACTGTGGCACGAGACTCCCTAGAGAGCCACGTAACGTGATGTGCCCAGGCAATCTTGATTAGCCCAGATTAACGATGGCCTACGACATAATTACTCTTTGCGTAGATATGCCACATTTTGAAGAGTGTTTTCTCCGTGTTTTCAGATGTTAGGCAGTACTCGCCGCGGCGCAGAAGGTCACGGAAGACTCATGGACCCTCCAGCTCGCAACTCCATGTGGAGGTTCGGCTTCCCAAACCCTGTCAACTACAATGACAACGAACTCTTCTGTGGGGGGTATGCTGGTACGTTTATTTTTATAAAGCAGGTTTCGTTACTCACAGTCTCAAAGTCAGAGGTGGTACAGAACAAAGATTGAAAGGCATATTTAAAATCTAAAAAGAGTCGTTTCAGGCAATGTATTTAGTAAAATCCAGAGATAAAAGAACTTATCCAACCTCTTAAGTCCAATCTGTTAGCCTTCACTTGGGCTGGCCTGGAACCAGACTTGGTATCAGAATACAATAATTAACAGACTAGTCGTCTATTGGCATTTGATACTGAATCAAACGCTAATAAACGCTCAGTCTCGACGTCAAAGTAAGAGCAGAATTGTCGCTCAGGCAGAATGTCTCGACGCCGTTTTTGCTGGTCGCCAAGATTCAGTGATGGGGGAGAAAACCAACTGGGAAGGTTCTTCTATTTTTATTAAAACTGACGTGAGTTTGTAACTTTATTCAAATTATGAAATACGGGTGTTACTCACGTAATGTTGGTCTATTTAGTCGACCGCGGTTTCGCCTATACGTCTAGGCATTATCAAGAGAGTGCGATACGTCGCGCCTGAGTCGCAGCCTGTCTTGCACTGACTTGCAAGACTGGCTGCGACTCAGGCGACCCAACATTACGTAGGTAACACCCGTATTTCATAATTTGAATAAGGTTCTTCTAATAAATGGTTAACTAAAATGAATACCCAGTATCTCACATTGACATCCGCATTCATCCTTACCGGGGCATTATCCTACTCAGTAAACACTTTTTATGACACCGCTAATGATTCAAAGAACATTGTACTAATTTACGGAAAATAGGTTCATTGAACTATCGGCTGTTCCTCAAGGTTGGACTCTATTTATTTGTATGAGTAAAAATATTGCCAATGCCAGTCACGAGCATCGGTTTATTCTTGTCTAAAAACAAAGGCCGAAAGTAAACATATAAGTTTCGAATGGTTTCAATAGTTTTAGCTAGAAAAAAAGGAGAAAAATGCAGTGAGGTACAATTTTTTTTATTATAATGATGTAGATAAATGGTTCAAGCTGATAGAATGGGCTGTGCCTATCTGAGACTGTAAGCTGATACAGAATAAAGAATTACTAAGCGACATATCAGACAAACTATCTCGATGGTCTAATATAATATTTTATATATTTCAATACCCAAGACTTCAAGTTTTCAGTTATTTTTGACTTTTTAGTTCTTTTTCGTCGGTTTAATTTTTTGTTGAAAATAATTTTATCTTGTTCAATTTCATTGTTTCTGCCTGCTTACCCATGTGGGATAAAGGCATGATTTATGTATGTATGATTTCGGGAAAATGAAAAATTACTACATTTGCGATTTGATTTGACTGCCTCGATGGTCTTGTGGTTAGCGTATGCGCCTCTCACTGCCCTGGTCTCGGGTTCAATCCCCTGGTCGGGAAAAAGTTATTTGTGAACTTTCCGTTGGGAAATTCATAATCGCAGCACGGAGTTGGAGTTGGTAGATGGCGATAGGGTCACCCCTTTATCCTATGGGACCTAAACATTGGTGAAATGTGGGTGTTTTAGCTCTGCCACACCCTTTTGGGTAATGTAGGCGTGATGTTATGTTTTGTAAGCGACATATCCTAACGTTAACTTTTCTTAGCTTAGACACAGAATATGTCTTAGGTTCCAATAGTTAGTACATCTATACGCCTTAGCCAGCCTGCTTGTTATAGGCAAAGGTTTTAAATGGTGATAGCACCCGTTCGGACGTGCACTGCACAATTTGCGCCAACCAACCACGCTATGGCATTAATCATCACACTGATTGCTCATCATCCAGATGTCGATATATTTTACATGAAGTTTGCTGATTTTTTAAAATATGTCTGAATTTCTTTTTTGTAATATTATGTAATTTATTTATGTACAATATTATGTATTGTATACCTAGCTCATTGTGCGTATTGGGAATACTGTTAGCGCAATGAGCATTTCATTTAATAAATAAATAATTACAATTTTTAAGATACCTAATAAAATTAATTTACCACATAAAATGATAAGTACACATGTCATCAAATTATCAAGTTGTAATTATTGTTTATTGATGTTTTTACTGCCAAAATACGCATAAGCTTTAAGGTAAGCTTTTTAAGAATATTATCTTGATATTAATATCAATGATACAAAAATTTACATAATCTAATTTATCGAACACCGTTATATTGAGCTGAATTTATAGAACATTCACATTTACATAAACCAGGCAAATTAATTCTAACTTTATTTTTTTTATTATTATTACTGCCTCGATGGTCTAGTGGTTAGCGTATGCGATTCTCACCCGCGAAGTCTCGGGTTCGATTGCCGGGTCGGGCATAGTGTTATTTGTGAACGTTCCGTCAGGAAATTCACAATAGCAGCACGGAGTTGGAATTTCGACATTCATTAATTTTATTTTCGGTACATTAAAAAAAAAATCTTTTATGTTTATATAGTTTTCATTTAATTTAGGTTATAGATAGGCATTAAGTTTGTTTCATGTACCTCGATATTAAATTAGGTTATAGGTATTAAGTTAGTTTCATGTAGATATTAATTTAGGTTATAGGTAGGTATTAAGTTTGTTTTGTGTAGATATTAATTTAGGTTATAGGTAGGTATTAAGTTAGTTTCATGTAGATATTAATTTAGGTTATAGGTAGGTATTAAGTTTGTTTTGTGTAGATATTAATTTAGGTTATAGGTATTAAGTTAGTTTCATGTAGATATTAATTTAGGTTATAGGTATTTAGTTTTTTTTTTGGCAATTAGGTTAGGTTAGCTGAGAAGTTTTGAACAATTAAAATTATCCTGCGACTTGGTCCTCATGGAATTCGTTAATCGGAATCTCGGGAATCTTCTTTCACGAATAGAAAGACACATTATTGCTGAGTGTCATAGGTTATACATATAAAAAACCGAAAAATAAAAAGGCTTTTACATGGTAGTCCGTTTTGCAAAGTGAATCGGCGAAAAAACATTCGAATGAAAACGTTTCTTACGAACGCTGCCTTAACTATGAAAGATATATATTTTTGAACATTATGCCCAACGAAGTGGGCACGGGTCAGCTAGTATATTATATTGTAAACACGGGTCTTAATCGCGTATTACCGTGTCTACAATATATAATTATGTGCACAAATCGCGGCAGTTTCAAATCATTAAGTGATGTTATGTTTATTTTAGCCCTGTAGTCATCATGTTTATCGAATCTGGTCTGTAGGAAAGTAATCAGTTTCAATATTTTAACTCACGTTAGTATATTAAATGTACAATACTGTTTTGTTTTGTTACATTATAAACGAATAGACCCATTGTCTTATCACACTTTAGACATAAATTTGTCAAACTTCAGGTAATGACTAAAACACGCTTGAAGGTCTTCTACTTGTGTAAGCCCAGAGCTTCCAAGCTCTCGGTAGTGTTATACTAGCTTATACAAAAATATATTCAAAGATTACGGTTCACTCCTTCAAACTTGTTATACCCAAAATAAGCCAACTTGACGCTCAACATAGCATAGCTGGTTACTTAGAGTATCCTTCTTTCGATTCCAGTCCAATGGGAGCAGAACGAAGGCAAGTGTGGAGTCTGTGGAGACGCTCACCACCTATCAGAGCCTCGGCCTCACGAAGCCGGGGGGATGTACGGTAAGGGTATCGTCACCCGGCATTACAGCGTGGGACAGGTCAGTGCTTACCAAGGGAACACCTAATCTTATATTATTTAATACTTTTATTCTGATACCCACTATGGAGGACATATACATTGAGGAATCATCCTATCTCCCCAGAGCCAAGCAGAATAATGTGGCACAGCATGCCACCAACTAAGCATTGCTCTGATAATACTGCGGCTAAGTCATGACACAAGCCAGGCAGATCACTTGCCAGGTTACGCGAGTTGCACATATGGGCGACAACGCAAAAAAAACTAACATTCTTAAACTTTAAATCATTTCTTTATGCATTTAGAGTCAGTTGCATGTCAAATTTGCATGGATCGACTGTCATCTTTACTTTGTCCCTGATAATCTTCGGATGACTTAACTTGTCCAGTCGATCGTTAGGTGCTTAATAATGTTTGACAGGAAATCGAAGTGGAGGTAGAGTTAACAGCCAACCATCTTGGAACCTTCGTCATGAAACTATGTCCAAATAACAACCCGAATCAAGAAGCTACTCAAGAATGTTTTGACAGGTCAGTATAGTGAATTTTTGAAACATAAGACCATAATCATAGCTACTTTTAACATTGACTGTATCGATCAGAGATAAGATGAACCTAGTGTCGTGCAGTGTGTCGCGTTTTGGCGCAGACTATATGCTGCACCTATCTAGACTTCATGACTTTCTGCTCTTGGACGCGGTTCATTGGAATAGCGCGTTTTAGAGATTAAAGATAGCATGTGTGCTTTGGCCCTATTTAGTTCATGTAGCTTAATTGTTATTTATAAGTTATAAGATTACTTTATTTGTAGGTATCCTCTGTTCATTTCTGAGACTCGCGAAGACAGGTTCCTGATACCTTTGGACACCGCCAAGAAGGAAATCTTCAGGTATAGGGTACGATTGCCCGCCTATGTTACTTGTACGCAATGTGTGCTGCAATGGACTTATTATACTGGTAAGAATTAAATAAGTTATTAAGTTTAAATTAAGTTATCCAACAAGTTTATTTTTCCGTAAATAAAGATAGTTTATTGGTAAAAAAAAACACACTGAACAATTATATTATGAAGAAATTTCAAATAGATACCAACAAAATGTTGGTAATTTTTTGCCATGGCAGTGGCGGGTTAATGTTATTGGCACCCCCAGAAAAATATGATAACACCGACCAATGGGGGAAGTAGATTTTTTAGGTCCACCAATATTTTCAAGTATACGCTATACTTAGGCAAGTGCCTACTTTGCTTTAGGGAGAAAATAGGCCTTTGGACAAAATATTCCCTATGTTTTTAGGTAATATGTGGGGTATTTGCGCAAACGGAACCGAGGCAGTGGGCTGTGGTCGATCAGAGACATTCAGGAACTGCGCGGACGTCAGTGTGGTAACTAGCACTGGTGGTCTACCACCAGTCTTCGCCGGAGACTTCCGCAGGGACTATCCCTTCCTTCTCTACTACAGAGACTTTAATATGCCCAAGAACGTATACCCGCTTGTTGTCAGGTAAGACGAAGGACATAACGTATGTATGACAAGTATTTTCCACGTGTATTTATGTGTATTTTCACTGTGTTTTTATCCATATTATCATGTTTATATGTACCTATGTATCATTATGTAAGTACTCTATGTATTGGATTGATATTTTCAGAGAAAAACTGATGGATCTCCTCCAAAAGGGATCGTACGTAATTAGGTAAAATATGTGTGTGATGTATAAAATGAAATGTTGATTGTCAATAACGTGCACTGTAATATGAACGTTTTCTTTCAGCAACACTATTGATACCGAATCCGTGGAGGATATTGTTCCACACATTATTAGGTATTTGTCATGTAATGTAATGATTAAAGGGTTTGGCTGTCGACGGGTCAGTGGTGGTACCTTTGTGAATAAATTTCACTTTTCTTGATAATTATTGTGTTAATGATATGTGTAGATTAGTTTCACAATTTGTACAAAATGTAACTAACAATCTGTCAATCCCCGAATGCCTGTTTGTGTAAATTGTCCGTTTTAATAGTGAACGAGTTGGAGATTTTGTTTACTGTACAAAGTGTGACTTGTGACTAACAACTCTTGCAAGATTGGAGCTGTAGAAAACCTTTGTATTATACTTACCCTCCCCTGTATTAATTAACTAAATTAGTGCTAACTACATATAATTAACAAGATGTAGTTTAGTTAATTAATTAATAAAATAATAACGTTCGCATTAATGATCTGGTTACGATTTTTGTGCTAGGAAAAACGATATTTCCAAAGAATTGGCAGTTTTAGTACCCGCGATACATGGCATGCCACTAAACCTACTGAACATTCTCAATAATAATATAGATTTTTATGTGTTGTTCAATGCAATTTCTAAAACAAAACATAAAGAACTAAATGAATGCACCTGCTTATACAATGCAGCCTAAAGGTCAAACAAACACCCATTTGATATTTTCCTCACATTACAAGCGATTGTTGTCAGGAGATATGGGAAAAAAAACAGAAACTAGAATCAAATTTAAAACTTGTTTCTTCGAAATTATTTCTAGCTCCTCATCGAAATGAACTGGTTGTAATAAATCTATGATTTGTTTTGTATAAAAAACGCCAGAGGGGCTAGCAAAACGAGAGCGAGATTTTGTCATGTTTTTGCTATATTGTTGTATGTGGAAACATGACAAAAACGCTACATTATCTATCTCACGGTCGTCATGCTAGCCCGGCAGTTGGTCTAAACATGGCTGTGTTTGATATGCTTACAATAATGTTCGCAGGGACCAAGTGTGCGTGCCCACTAACAAGTATCGAAGACTCCCGGGCATGCTGAGCTGGTGTCAGACGAACTGTTTGAGGTACCCGCCGAACTGTCCTGAAGACTTATGTACATGCCCGTAAGTTGCCTCCTTGTACCTTCTTCTAGCATTTAAAACTATCACTACTACCTACTAAAACAACCATATATAAATTTTATTTATAGCTTTTGTCAACTAGCCAAGGTAAAAAGGAGCAGGGGTAAGAAAATGGTGTAAAAAATCGCGATAGAAGGAGTGGTGATTTTACATCACCAACGCGTTCCTGCGTTTATTTTGGGAGTGAGCCTGGCTTCCCGTTATTATATTCAAAAGGACAGGTTATATCAAATGCACTCGACAATAATGTTGCATGCTATACTCTTGTTCACTTCCAACAGGGTTTTATTTTCGTCTGTGGGGTAAATACTTTTCGGGGTTGGATATATGCGTACCAAACTGCTGAACTAAGACTGCGATAATATGCCCCTGAACAGCATTTAGTACTACATTTCTAGAGATGGTCTTTACATGTAGTTACTATGCCATCCGCGTAAAACTATTGGCGTGACGGCCAAGGAATATCTGTGTCGAGGATTTAGGAAAATAATACTTGTAAAGTGTAAATTTGAAACATGTTATGCATGTCAAATATCGAATCTGGCAAATAGATGGTTAGGATAGTTCTTCACTAAGGATAAGAATCAAATAATTTACCACTCTCCTCCCAAGAGCACTAAACTAATATTAGATGAAATGTAAACAAACATCTTTGGGAATACAGCTTGCCATTTAACTCTAGACACGTAAACTTATTTATCTCTGCTGGCAACACAATGAAAAAGTTATCAAAGTAATGTCATTTTATGAAAGCGAAATTGACGATTGGCTGACCATTATGCGCTATTTTAAATTGGGTTGTGTTGATTGGTTGATCTGTAATTGGGCGGTCCCATTCATTTCTACTCTTTTTTAGGGTTCCGTAGTACCTACAAGGAACCCTTATAGTTTCACCATGTCCGTCTGTCTGTCCACGGCATAGCGACGAAACCGTTGGTGCTAGAAAACTGAAATTTTGCATAAACATGTATGTTAACTAAACAAAGAAAGTCGTAGAGTAAAATTTGGAAAAATATTTTTTTTTCAGGTAGCTCCCCTACATGTACAGTAGGGATGTTTTTTTTTTTTGTCGCCTACCCCATAGTGTGGGGTATTGTTAGATAGGACTTTTAAAAACGTTTAGGGGTTGCTAAGACAGTTTTTTTGATTTAGGGATCCGTTTGCGAGATAATTAACTTTAAAGAGCAAATTTTTGTTCGAGTAGGGCGTCCCCCCCCCTCTAAAAGCTAAACTACTGGATCCTAAAATCTGAAAAAAATTGTGTCGGTAGTACATGTAATGAACTTTAAAGGACAACTATAGCGGATAAGTTCACTTCATTAGTTCAAGAGGAATAGGGGTCCGAAATGTCAGATGCAGTTACTCAGAATATTTCGTTCAAAATTCTTGAAACATAAATAAACATACATAATACATATATAAAATCACGTTTTTATCCCACGGGGGTAGGCAGAGACGATGGAACGCCATGTGCTTCGCTCCTTACATACTTCTTTCGCTTCCTTAACATTCATACATCTCGTCATACGTGCTAGCTGGTTTCGTGTACTACAAACATTTCCTATCTGAAGGACGCTATTTATCTGGTTACTTTAACTTAATTAGTTCTAGAGTAATTGGGGTCCAAATTGTAAAATGCAGTTACTTAGATTGCAAATTACAAAAACCTTTGAAAGTAATGACTTGTATGAAGATGTTACTTGTTTAATACAGATAGTAAATCCCTTTTAAGTCGAAATATGTTGTTACGACTAGCTACGGAAGCCTACTGCGCGTGGCCCGACACGCACTTGGCCGGTTTTGATTAACTATGTCTGTCGAAACTCGTGGGGAAGCGGAAAGGTAGACTGTTCAGCGCATCTATTGATTTGACACCTAATTATATATGACGTATGTCTTTTACATTTGCCAAGTGACTAGCCCTTTTGGTTTAATTGTCTAGGTCCCAAATAGTCCCAATGTCATACAACGAGTGATGTAGTATTATTTAATTGTATTAATAGTAATACGAAGTTGTGTAAATTTCCAGGAACGTGTGCGAAGCCATGGGAGAGCTGGAGGGCCGGCCTGGAGCTGACGTGTACTGCATGGACCAATGCATCGTGTACCCCCCGCACTGCCCCGCCAACCGCTGCCAGTGCTACTAGAACTTCTTAGTACGATCTACTTCCTGAAAAAAACAGGGTCATTTAGGAAATAATTCTACCCCCTTATTCTCTACAATAATGTTAATCAACTAAACTTTACATGATGATAAAATATAAATATTTCTAAAACGATCATTCCTTAAGATTAAATATGGTGGACAATAAGGAAGGAGTCTTTTCTAATTTGTAACAAGAGTGTATTTTCCAATTTGCAACAAAAATATACATTTGACTTAAAATGACCCTGTATATATTTTCAGGAAGTAATAAAATAATTTGCCCTTCTGATCTGAAGTTTATCCAAAGTGGAAAATTTAAGTCAGTGTATAGATCATGTAGATATTCTTCAGTCCTTAATATTATTTATCTATAGTTACATCGGCTTAGTTATTCTTACAATCAAAATACCGAAAAATAAATACTGCTACGAGTAAACTTCAGAGAGGTAACTATATCTACTATAATTATATAAAAAAGCATAATAGTACAAGCGCCTAATAAAAAGGTTAAAGCAATTTAAAGTTTTCAAAAATCATAAATTCAAATCTCATTCGCTCTAAAAGTAAGTATTTTTTTTATTTTTTTGTTCATAAACTTTAATGGCAGGCGCAAACGAGTGAAAAAACCAAAACTAAAGCCATAGTGCGAATTTTCAAAATATATAATAAACTTGTATTATGCAATGTATATGTATAAACTTTGAAACATTTGCGTTTTAAATAACATGTTTTTTAAATATCGTTGTCATTCGTTAGTGAATTAACATAAGTAGATATTTGAAAATAACTCATGTGAATATATTTGTTTGACCTAAAATAAGTAAGTACTATTTTATAAAATATTTCTCCTTCGTATGTATTTAATAAGCAAATTTTAGTAATTACACAGTAAAATTATATTGTAAGTACTTTATGTATTTTTCGTCTAATCCCTCACTTGTCAGAAATAATTTGACAGCTGAGTGATTGATGATGATATTGATGACGCACGAAAATGTAGCAAATTAATTCAGGGCTTGAAGAATCATTTTTCCTGTCCTTTCAGAAAATATTTAGGGTACTACAGCACATCCATGGTGTTTCGTGTATTATAATATTCCTTTTTATTGAGGTAATGATGTATGTATTATAATTATATATATTGTTTCATAATAATAGTAAACTGTACAGTACTAGGATATTATTTAAGTGCAATTTTGACAATATAGCAGGTATCTAGTAAACACTAAGCAATAAAAAATATAAAAATACCATACATTATAACATCAAACAAGTGCCAGATAAACAATAAATAGTAAAAATGAAACGAATTTTGTATTAAGTTACCCAATATTTATGTAAAATAAAATACTCTAGATATTTTTGTGTCTTTTATTGAAAATTAGTCAATATTCCCCTTATACCTTCCCGTCGTCATTCGTCAATGTAGACACATTTTTCATACGGGGCGCCTGCCTCCGCTGGATAGCAAGTAGCAATTTTGCGACTTGCTATCAGATGAATTAACTACACGCATGTTCTGCATGTAGCCGACGCAGATTCGTAATCTACAAGTGCGTCGCTAGTCGCTACTTCTGAGCTAATAACAATACAGACAGTCATTACCATCAAATCTGAATACAGTGTGGCGTATAACACGTAATACTATTTGGCGACGAATAAAAAAGAAACAGTTTCTTTCCACCCTTGGAATAGTTCACAAACATAAAGTAAACAATTGAGTTTACTTTTAAGAGGAGTTTCACAGTAACTCGATATAACATTTTTTTTTTCCTCAAATATTATGTGCCTATGTACTTATACTGGGTGGCGCAAAAGTAAAGACCCTATTTGGTTCAGCTATAACATTTTTTCTAAATTAGAAAACTAGATTTAGATTTTTTTAAATGTATATTTGTGCCATTAAATTTCGTACCATTAGGATTTAAAGATGATGTCTTTTAAATGGTGACCTCCAGAGTTGATACACATTTGAGCCCTATTTATGACATTTTGCATAACTTGCCGTAACACTTCCTGCGATATGTTCGTTATTTCTTGACGAATGTTTTCTTTTAGAGCTGCGAGAGTCTGTGGCTTGTTCACATACACCCGAGATTTCAAAAAACCCCAAAGAAAGAAGTCTGGACTGGTCAGATCGGGTGATCTTGCAGGCCAAGGCAAATCGCCAAAACGAGAGATAACTCGGTCTGGAAAAGCGTCCCTCACTAAGTCCATAGTGTCGCGCGCTGTGTGTGCCGTAGCGCCGTCTTGTTGAAACCAGATGTGCTCCAGCCCCAATTCGTCCAAACTGGGTATCAAAAACTCACGTAACATGGTTCTGTAGCGTTCTCCAGTGACAGTTATCGCATTGCCTCCAGCGTCTTCGAAAAAATAGGGTCCGATCACTCTGTCAACACAGATGCCACACCATACAGTAACTTTTAGTGGGTGTAGAGGTGTTTCTTGAATAATGCGCGGATTATCAGTGCCCCAGAACCGAGTATTCTGCTTATTGACATGCCCTGAGAGATGGAAATGCGCTTCGTCACTCATAACCAATTTTGAAGAAAAATCATCCTCTTCAAGGTTGAGGTTTATGACGCGCTGGCAGTAATCTAGACGAGCTCGGTGGTCAGCAGGCAGCAGCTGATGAGTCATTTGAGTTTTATACGGGAACATCTTTAAGTCTTTCACCAAAATACGCTGCAGGGTCCGTCTGGAAATGCCCAATTGCGTGGCACGTCGCCTCGTTGATGTTTCTGGACACTCTTCCACATCTTCGCGCACAGCATCGATATTTTCAGCTGAACGGCGGCCTGTTCTTGGTCTCCCAGACTTAGGTCTATCCAATGTTGAGCCAGTTGCTTCAAGGCGTGTGGCAAAGCGTCGAATTGTGCGACCAATCGGTGCCGGACGGTGGGGAAATCGTCGACGAAATTCACGTTGTGTTCTTATCACTGATGAATTATTCCGTAAGAACATTGACACAATTATTCCACGTTCTTGGGGAGTAAAACGGTTCATGTTTATTTTCAGTGTATTTTACATTTGTTCACTACACAATTTTCAACAACAGAATGACAGAAAATGTCATATAAAAAAAAAAAAGTATTTTCTTTAGTGCCAGTACTTTTGCGCCACCCAGTATATCCATCCGACAATAAGTTGACTAATACCACAGATAATATAATACTAGTACAGATACCCAATCTCATACAAAAAATTGACGCCACCCCAATGATATTATATAAAAACAAAAGCAGATATGTTATAAGCGCTCGCGCTGTGAATACTCAAATACGTCCCAATTGGGACGTTTTGTGTTTAGTTTGCGTGTGGCCTGCGTCGAGCGCAGTCACGTGCGTACCACTGAAGTGCAATCATTAAAACTATAGCTATCTCTTTCATTTGCGTGCTATTTCGTATCTTTTGTTTTACTTATCAGTTACATTTGTCAATGTGTGCAATTTGGAATAGCTCGGAACGGATTTAAATCGTAATTTCTATGAACGTAACATATCTATAGTTCTATAATATCATTGCGCCACCCTAAAAAATATTATTCTGGGGGCTATTTTAATTCATTTTTTATGCCAATAGATGGCCGTACTTGTGAGTAGTCTCAACCGCGCTACCTCAACGCCATCTAGCTTTTGCAAAAGGTAACATCAGGTACATGACGTCCTTGTGTGCGTGAGAATGTGTCTGTGTGCGTGCCAAAGCTGTCAATAATTATTATCTGCATGTGTGCGTGTCAGTCAGTATGTACATTACCATTACGTTTGACCTTCTACAACGCTATAACACTGCTGCATTCAAAATATCAAACGATATTTTAAAGTTTTAAAATTTAAAGTTTTTTTAATGAAATGTAATGTAATAAAATAATGATTACTTTCTATTGCAATTGATTTTGATTTAGACTAAACTAAAAAATATAAGGGAAGTGTCGCTAAAACGAGCAAAACAAAGGTATCGCGGTAAAGGGCGTCCTTGTCGCGCTCACTTGGCGTGAGTCACAAACCTTTTGTTCAAAACCTTGAACCTTTTTTATTTAGTCGTATTTATTTCGGAATGTTAGTACTCAATAAAACTTTTAAATCAAATTCAACTCATTTATTTCAAACGGGTACAGGCACATAGTTATAAATAGATTTTTTTTTTTAAATAGAGAATTCAGAATCTATGTCTGTGCCACTCGAGGAACTTTAACTTTCTGAAGTGTCTGTTACATGTATAATAAAGCGATTGGCTGTTTTGTCTATTTGATGGTCAAGACCTCTAATCACGGCTGCTTCTTTTTTGACGTGCTCGACACAATTTTGCCATTTTTCAGGCGTTACCTGATTGAAGGCATCATTAAATAATGTTTTAAAATCATTTAATTTAAATGTAGTAGGTATTGTCTCGAGCAACGTGACTTTTAGTGTCCGCCCATCATACGAGCTCTATTGGATTGAGCACCCCTGACTCACTCTGACGTCACACTCAGCGCCGAGTATGCGGGCATAACCCAAAAAATCTTATTTTTTGTTAAGAAATTAAAAAATTCGGTTATTTTATAATTAATTGTTTACTTCTATGAAAATTAGTTACAGCTAAATAAATAAATGTAATGATGGCATGTTCTTTGATTGATACATAAGTTGAAAACCTATACAATTTATATAATTTATAATATTTATAAATTATTTATTTTTGAATTACGTAAACGATAGCAATTACATATTATTATTTCATTGTTTTAATATGTATTTTTGAACATGAAAAAAATACCACAAATTATGCCCTATAATTTACGTATTTCTTACTTAATACCTTGCGATAAGAGGTGTTTGATTAACCGGTATTATGAAACTCGATCGATGCAGTAATTAGCGACAGTTTTTAATGACCGCCGATCGCTATCGTAATTTTATTGACTTTTTGGTAGAAGTCGGATCAATGACTTTTATTCTTTACTTATCTATCTGGAACTATAGAAGCGACTTTAGAACATTCACAGTTCGCGCGCTGTTATAAGTTTCAATTTTGCGTGCACGTGGTCGTGGGTACCTCAGGCGAGGTGTAGGTATAATTTTTACATTTACTTGACTTACGTTTGGGAGTGAATCTTCTGTTGTTCCCAAGGACGATAATAATATAATACCTACTTAACGTTGTTACTTATTTTGCCTTTACCTACTTCAAATAAAACGTCTTAAGTCAAAAAAAAAGTTGCAAAAGAAAATCTTTATTTATTTCTGATAAAGTTTGATCGAAAAATCTAAAATCTGTTTATAAAAACGTGCAATCATGTTTGCTTAGCATTGTTCCTACAACTGTCTTCGTTCGCAAAAACGTATTTTTGTAGCAATCTTATTATCGAAATTTTTAGCTAGACTAAGATTGCTTTGAAGGAAGAAGACAAGGGAGGTTTTAGTCATATCACTCAATACAAAAAACATGTATGTAAATACCCACTAGTGTATCTAGGGGTGCGCTTTGTTTTTCATAAAAAAAAAATCTTCATAAAATCGCAATTATTTTCCGAAGAAAAATGTTATTAATAACAAATTAATAACATTTTTCTTCATACTCATTGGCATTAATAATATTGTTTTTCATTCACATCTTTTATCCTTTTATTTTCTTATATTATAATAGTTTTTCTTAATGATACCGATCATTCTTTTCAACTCCTAATTATTTTTATTTATACATTTGTTTGTTCTTTTTTTTATGAATTTCTTCATTTGAGTGTTACGTTATTTACTTTATTGATATCCATATTGTCAATATAAATATATTAATTATTTATTTATTTAATTGTAAAAAGATCTGAAAAACATCTCGCATATGACGCAGTCGGGTAAAAATATCCACAAGAGCACACAAACAATCCGAAAACTTCTACCGAAGTGAAGGAAACACGCGCCCGTTCCTTTGTAAATAAACATTGAGTAACATTGCAGAAAAACATTTTGTTTCTGTTCGAAGTACATCACATGACAATAAAATTGATATCTATATTATTTTAGATTAATAAAAAAATAAAATACATTTGATTACTTACATTATTAGAAAAACATGTATTTAATATATAATTTAAAAAGTTCGATGATGATTTTATATATAACTATTAAAGGCAATCGTAGCCTCAGAAACTAAACGCGTCATCGTAAGTGAATGTCCATTGAATTAACATGTTGAGTGACAAAAGCGTCGAACTCTAATTTGTTTATAACTCAATATACATTTACACACTCATACAATGTTAAAATAAAATTCAAATAAGCGCCATCTATTAGCCACAAATAACCTAACCGCATGAAATTTTTACATTTTGTGCCGTATCCAAGACGGCGACTGAAGAGTTAAAGACATTGATTTCTTTTTTCTCTCAAATCACTTTGAAATAATTAAAGAATGCTTTTAACGTTTTATATATACGAGCTTTATTTTTTAAAAATCATATTTTGGTCAAAAGTTGAACAATAGCGTTAATAACAATTTATTATTTTTGCATTGCTACACATAACGCCATCTATGGAAATTTTTAAGAAGTGAAAATCTAATGTTCCTAATGATATTAATATATATAAGATGTAATGATATTAAGATATAATATCCTAATACTGAGTCTAAATATAGAAATAAATTTTATTGTGAACAAAGAGATTGCAACATCACTGAAATATTGAAATAACTCGCTACAACAAATATACATGGTAAATATCCCGTGATATCTAATATTTAGTAAGAAAATTCTTAAAACTTATTGTAAAATGATATTTCAATGAAGTCATGCGATCATTTATGTGGTATATATATGTATATATACCTATCATCAATAGGTCTTGTGCTCTAGGGGGAAAATGTATAAACATAGGAATGCCGCAATTAAGATTTTTGAATGATAACATTTAAAAAAAAATATATAGGCTGTCAAGAAAGAGTAGATTTGGAACTAATTTTTTTGTCTGTTAGCAACATTGTCAAAATAATGACAGATGTCAATAAATAATGTAAACAGAGTTTACGCGTTGGTAAATTTTATTTATAAGAGTATAAAACGGCAATTAAAACAGGAAAAAAGTAATAAACAATGAATAAAACTATCCGAAGGTCTGGCAGAGTCATAATTTACAATGTATATAAAAGATGTTTAATGGAATATGAGGCAAAAAAAATTCTTTCGGATATCGGCAATGTTTATCAAAGAACCGCTGATATGACCGGTATGTGAGAGTTTAACATGTTGTTTTTAGTCAAATCAAGTATAGGTAATGGATAAAACCAAAGCTGTTTTGAATTTGTTGCTAAAGTAAGCGGATTATTCAATAATTAAAACTAGCACATTGGTTTAGTTGACGTTTGTTGTACTCAGTGTTGCGGTATAGCGCGACTAGGTTAATGTTGATACTTGAGTATAGTTTAAGTAAATAACATAAAATAATATCACGCATGGGCGTAGCCAGGGTAGGTGTTTAGGGGTTCAACCCTGCCCTCACTCCGAAATGGCTCGGACTGCTTTATCTTTTCTGCTATATCTATGATTTTTACTTAATTCAGGTAAATCAGTAAGTACTATTCGAAGAATTGCACGAGGAGGAGCACAAAATAGAGGCGTATTTCTTACACCAGGAAAAAACCGAAAAGGTCGTCTGAAGAAAGTGTTAGATAACTTTGATTTTTGTGCTATTAGACAAAAAGTTATTTTTTTTTAACGCTAACCACTAGACCAACGAGGCAGTTTAATAATATGTATAGAAAGAAAAGATTTATTCAAATACTTAAAATAAAATATTTTTCAAATATATATTTTTTTTATTTTCTGGTTATTGATAAGAACAGAGGACAGTAAAACCACAAATCAGCTTGGCAAAATAGTCTGGAAACGGAACCTAATTTATGACTGCTGGCTGTACAAATTAATTACATTATTTTTACTATTACTTAGTGCCGATTTCATCGTGTTAAACCGACGTTTAAAGCTTAGCTACAGCTTTCGATATAATGGGTAATAATAGTTTTTTTTTATTTTTTATATACAGCTAAGTATCAAGTCCTAGGAAGTGAACTATATGGGTTGCCATACGAACAGTAGAACAGCACTCTAGCGCCCCTATTAATTTCAACTCTTTCTTGACAGCCTATAAATTGTACTGCTATAATATCAAATCATCGGTTTTGACAACTAGTTGTATAATATGAAGTGTTTGATCGTCGGTCAATCACATTTGGCAGCGGGGAAAGCTTGCCATGACACCTCCACTTGGCTTATTTCTATGAGGTATCCAGCTTTGCGACGATCGACCTAATGTACGATACATTCTATTATTTAAAATTTAAATTGTAAACTAAATAATTTCTTTGAATTTTGAACGTCACAATTAAACGCAAGTAACGCAAGTGAAACGAAACGCAAAGCAAATGACATTGACGGCGCTTATCATTCGGTCGATTATTTTATTTACGCAGAGCAATTTATTGGAATAAAAGAGCGGTGTTTACTGTAAATAAAGTATCAATAACAAACGATGGGTGATTTATTGGAAGATGATTTGGAGTTCCGTGGCGGTACCTTGCAGTTGTCGACGGATACGGTAGTTCCGGAGAGTTCAACTACAAATGATACTGATTCTTCGACAAACCCAGGTAGAAGAAAGCCTCCGATTAATGCTAATCCCTCGGTGTTGTCTGGTGTTGACTCCTTGACTTCTTCCACGTCTTCCTTTGCCGGTATTTATTATTTTTCATATATTTGCAACCCAAATTTATTTTTATAGTCAAGTATTTGTGGCCCCTAATTAGTTTTATGCATATCTAATGCTTATTACTACAATGTATATTATCTTTATACATTTCTAGTTTCTAATTAGAGTTAAGTTGCGTGCGATTATACTGTGAGTTACTATTGCATTGAAGTTGAATGTCATGGTTTGTGAAGTTAAAGTATTTATTTGCACTATATATAAAGAAAAACTCAGAAGCAATTACTAAGTTATTAACTCAAATATAATCTCTATAATATACATAGGTACAGGTATACTAATTCATTTAACTTTAATTTAAAAAAAATCTTCAATAACTAATGCTATCAACACTTAGAAAGACCAGCAGAACAACAAAACAACACAGCAGCTCCCCCAGAGCCGGAGAACCAGGTGTTCCCTCGCTACGATGTGCCATTTGATAAAGAGAACATCAAAGACTTCTTCACTTTCCGTAAAGGTGTTGTGGAGAATGCCATACAAGAATGCATCACTGTGATGCTGTTCCCAGAAGATGGAGAGTATTTGGGGTCCTGGCTTCTTACTGAGTAAGTGTGTGCTTACTTCCACATAATATACTGCTTCTTTGGTTAGCATAATATGTGAGAAATCTAAGAGTTAGACAAAGCCAAAAGTGATTAATTTATACCAGTCAGGAGATTCTCAGCACCAGTTAAGAGTTGGGTTCTGTGTTTGATAGACGGAAATAGGCTCACCTGTCTACATTATACCTAAATAAATAGTTAATATACGGGTATTATACAGTCCAGATAAACCCTTGAGAAAATACATTTAAAAGTTATTTTCACATAGTATAATGCTTTTCTAAATTGATAGACAAGCTGTTTATTACTTGAGGCATAAGGTGAATCAGATTAGACAAGTCTGAAATTAACAAGATTATTCAATACAAAGTTGTTGATGTTTTCTATTGTGACTAATTATGTAAACAAGATCTGAACACTGTTTCTTCAAGTTGTCATAGCTAAATATATATTTAAATTTTAGAGGTATAAGATTATCTCTAGTTTTTATGTATTGTCTGCAATTGGTTGCAATATAAATGGATACTAGCTGCCTTCAATTTTGTATTTGTGGTATTAATAAGCATAAAATAACCAAATTTTCAATTTAAGAGAGTTTTTTAAATCTGACCATTGGAGCCAGAGCCAACAAACAAAATGTAGATGCAAACGATTTTGAACAGAACTTATAAATGACTGAATTATAATTTCCAACATTCCAGGATAACACTATGGGACAATGAGAAGGAGAGGATTGTGCTGCTCACATCCCGACTGGTCATGACCATCAAGTATGACTTCATAGCGATGAAGCAGCTGGACGTCAAGAAGACTTACCTGGATGACCTGGATACCATTGTCATTGGAGAACTGGTCTACCCACCTTCTTCTTTAGTGCCGTGAGTTACACATTATTTTACAAAGTCTGTGTTGACTGTTGGGTATAATGTTGTTATAATGTACAAATATACAGCTTATAGGTTGACGGGGTAAATGAACCTAAACAAAACTTTATTATAATAAAATTGTAAAAATTATCATAGGTATGTGTATTTTATGAGTCAACCTAAATAAAATAAATCTATAAATTTCTGTAAGCAGAAAAATAAATATGCTGTCTACTTTTTATTAATTGCGAATTTGATTTTGGTGTTGTAAAATTTTCATGTATTAATTTTATTTTAAATACTCAACAATTATTTTGTTATATTGTCATATTTGACCTACACTTTGGGACACATTGGTTGGTGCACAGTCGCCTGAACGGCATCGCTTCGGGCGTCACCACGGTGGTGAAGGACTGCGTCATAGACCGTCTCTGCCGTCGCCCCACCCCGGAAGACCTCGACCAGACCAGCAAACTGTTCGATCCCAAGTATTTTGAACCTAGGTACTTTGAGTTGCTGTAGGACACACCATGTTTGTGAAAGCTTCTTACTTTTCGTTTCGCTTGGAGTTAGAATTTGGACAGCATTTTCAATCATCATTTTTCAATGGACTTCATTTATTAGTATTTAAATATACCTGGGACTGTCCCATGTCTCACTAAGCATAAATGCTAGTTGCCTACATTGGATTTACAATGACATAAACATTAAAAGTAACTCTTTGTGACAAATATAAATAATGATCATTGAAATGGGTCCAAGTAATCATTTTTACATACCAACATGGAAAAAACCTTTATTTTATTTTAGTAACATTCGATTGGATTCTTTTGTGGACATTTTGTATAGTTTTTAGTTAGCTGTCTTTTAATTTATGTCTGTGTGGTATTGTAATCCTGTAGATTAGTTATTTAATTATCTTCTAGCTTCCGTTCGTGGCTCCGCCCGCGTGGTACGTCGATAAAAGTATCCTATATTATATTTGGGGCCTTGAATTATATATATTAGCAGCCCTGTATTTAATACATGTCCCACTGCTGGGCTCGGGCCTTTTCTCATGATGAGAAGGGTTAGGCCATAGTCCACCATGCTGGCCAAGTGCGGATTGGTAGACTTGGTCCTTTTTATAATGTTAGTACAGATTAAATTGTTTGTGTTGCTTTAAATATGTAGCTGCTATTAATTAAATACAGTGCATATTTACTTTTAAAATTTTGATTTTAAGTTAGATCATTTTCAGAAGAAATGTTAAGATTATTTTGATTGAACACCACATATCATTACTACCAGACATTGTAGTCATTGTTATCATTACAGAGGCTGTCTTCAAACCATTGGCTAGACTTCTAATCTTAAGTAGTTAGATCAATACTGTAATACTCTGTATGCTTACTGAGAAAAGTGTCTTTATTTTACAAATCCTAGACAATTAAATTTAATATAACACAATATTTGCTTTATATCAGTCATCCATAACGCACATTGGATCATATTGCATGATATGCACTTTAAAGCAAGGGAATAAGGGGCATACACTTTTTAAGAACTGAATGGTATTAAATGACATTTTAATAATAATTTTAATAAGTGTCGAATAGTTTTGATATTTTCATACAGCTATATATTGTTACTATCGTTTGTAACAGGTTCCTGGTCTGTAATCAACTAGAATTTTATAATTTTTTTTAACAAAAAAATAAAACTGTTGTTGGTAACTCTAACGGCTGCGGTCAAAATCATGTATTATTACTGATAGTGTTTGTTACCCAATATTTCAGAGAGCGGCATTTGCGCGGCGTGCGTCTCATGTGGAACAAAGGCGAACCCTTGCCGTTGAAGACTGTGTGGAATCCCTTCAGCCAAGACGTGCCGTTTATCACCTTCGCGTCACATCCCATCTTTTGGCATAAAGGTAATGGTTCTTGTATGATTATAACAAATACGGCCTAACCTGAGATAGATATATTTTTTATTTACTCTAAAGTAGATAAAAATGTTCGGCTAGCCATGGGTACAAGATAGTTAACTATGCCTTTTCCTTTATTTTCTTTTTGATCAAGCGTTTGAATGTAACTGTCTACGTAACTATATTAATTTGTCGCGTTTCGTTATTCGGTTTCTTTTTTGTAAAATTTATAAATAAAGTCCTTTTTTTAAAACAATTTCATTAATTTATCTGATTTATAGTCTGTGGTAGTTTGTTATGACACAGGGTCTTGACTAAAACGTGTTGTCCGTCAATTAAGAACGGCATTACTGTAGAATATTATTCCGAAAAAAATACCGGTAATTCATAGGCGTGAGCTGTCAAAAATAAAATAAACAAATCGACAAGATAAAGCTACTTTTTATTGAAGCCCTGGGCTAAAGTTATCAACTCGTAACTTAAACATATTGTTGCTCCTAGTATCAGATGGAGGTACACCGGTAGAAGAAAAGTCAACCTACGACATGGAAACCTTCGCCGTCAAGCTCCAAAGAGCCATAGAAGGCATGTCATCATCCGCTTGCTGCATCCACCACGCCCCTATAGTCATACAAAGCTACGTCGGCGTCACGTCACTGCTCCACAACAAAACCGGTATGGGCTTCTTCAAGGTCAGAGGGAAGTTCAGCTTCTAAATGTAGGTGAATTTCTTTGAGGTTTAATTCTAATACATTGCTGGCTCAGTTCGTGCGTCGATTTGGGATACGCAATGTTGTCAATTCTGTTGTTACTGCATGTTTGAGAGGTGGTTTTAACGTGTCGTATTTATTTGGAATGGGTCAGATATATTAATATTAAAATGACCAAATGTATGATCTCTAAAAATTTAAAAAAAATCTCTGAAATTATAACAATTAATAATCCTTCCCACCGCTTTTGTAAATTTGAATTAAAAAATCTGAACCTTTGCGATCTACATTGGTCATCCATTTTGTGACAGTGTTCCATTCATCAGCACACAATATAAAGAATATAATAGATATGAAGGTAGAAAGGGATTCAAGTAATTCAAGGTCGTAAACAACAGAATTGGCTCAGATCAGAATAAAATGTGCATTGATTACGGCGATAGATAGATATAGCTAGAATATAACTGGAACGTTGTTAAGTTTATGAGATATTTAATTAAAAAAGTTTGTTGTGCTCTTTACTCTATGACTGCATTAAGGGGTGGTTACATCATATATGTTTTCCAAAGAAGCGATCGCATGTTTCGAATATATATTACTTTATTACCACAAACTTTTATAATTTTGTTGCTATGTTTTGTAGATATATTAATAATTATATACACATAATAATAACAAATATTCATCTGTTGAGACAACAGCTTGATCAACGGGGCTTGATTTTATAAATTTCTAGATGTTTTATTTAATTGAAATAATGTAGTTTTATATGAAATGAATATCAAGTTAACACAACAAAGTTCCAGTAAAAGTACTTAAATATAATTATATGCTCTAAGCCTTATTAAAATATAATGTTATAATGTTTGGGAGAAAAATAAATCATAATATAGCTTTTTAAATAAGGGAGGGCATTAAGATGGGCTGTGTTTGTATTGCCAAATTATGCCTATTTGGCAGACATTTATTTGTGTTAATATATTGTGATAATTTTGTTAGTGCTTTATCAGAATAAAATATTGTTGATATATCGATGTTGCTATGCGATTTATCTGAGGACAGACAGGATTTATGTTATCTCGAATTTGCCTTTTTTAAATAAACTTGTTTGAATGTACTGAGTAGGTATATGTAAAGATCATATATGTGAGTACTTTGCAGAATATCCTATTCTCAAAACGTCGATAGGATAGCTTCGTTTTTTCAAAGGTTTAAATAAAAGTGTTTTATGGGGTAACTATTAGGTAGGAGTGGTTTTTAAGACCAAGTGCTGGTGGGCCAGGCTCGAGAGTGGCCTGGGTAAACCCTGCACAGGAAGGCCCGGCAATCGCCACCCTCAAATTACGGCCAGTCCGGCCCTATAGCATTTATCGTTTGTTGGTTTTATGGTCCTTGAAATTCAGTCTCGTAGCTTCTCATAAACTACGGCTGCAAACAACATAATGCTTCAGACCCAAAGATTGAATCGCATAGTATCTCGATCAATTATGTAATTTTAAAATAATTATTATAAGTTATTTGTTACGTTATTTATTAAATTTTACTATGTGATTGCAGAGATTATTAGTCAAATTAGAAAACTGATATAGAACTTACAAAGTATTATACAAAGTAGAAACTACAGCAGTTTAAAGATGGTAGTTTAGTCCAAGGCTAGGAATAGTAAAGTAAACTCAGACATTATGTCAAATTGGTTGGTGCAAAACGTTCACTTATACTGCTCGTTTATCATCTATCGGTGTTGGCTGTGACAGCAGATCATATAAGATTTGATAGGTGGTGTCAACGAGGACTACAAAGTGCTGAATCACCAACGTGATATTCTCAAGTTTAACACAAAACTACAAATTTCGATGTCTCGGTCCCGTACAAATACTGAATGAGAGAGAGTGATGCAATAGTGACAACCGGATGACGGAGTGGGTAGTGTACCTGCCTGTGATGCTGAGGTAGCGGGTTCGATGCCCGCTTAAGACAAATCTTTATGTGCATGAACATGGGGGTTTGTCTAAGTCTGGGTGTTTCTATGTACATATAATAAGTATGTATTTACAAAAGAAAAGTATATATGTATTAGTATCAGTTATTCTAGTACCCATAGTACAAGCTCTGCTTAGTTTGGGACTAGATGACGTTGTGTGTAAGTTATGTGAAATATATATATATATTTTTTTATTAAATACAAACTTAATAAAATCGTAGATGAAGAAGTTTTGTGAAGGCTCAGGAATTACGAAATATATTCAGGCTACGTTTTGCTCCTAGAGTAAAGAAGTGACATCTTTTTAAATTCGCGATTTGAGAACATTTTTCAAAAATTAGACAACGGGTCTAAATCGCGTAATTATTATAAAGGTAAGCCAGTCGGCTCGTGACCACTAATGATGCAAGTCATTACAAAACGTCGACCATAGGTATTTATTTACCTTTATAATAATTACGCGATTTAGACCCGTTGTCTAATTTTTGAGAAAAGACAACGGGACATCTTTGTTTGAGTTTTCTTTAGATCTCAGTTGGATAGTCGGATGGAACCATAATCGTTAACGATGACATTTAGTTAGAAGTGTAGCTTTTGCATAAATCAATTATAATATATTAATCATGTGTAAGAATATTAAGAATGTTAACTTTTAAAGTTAAGCGTTATTGGAGAAAGTATTCGAAGTTTTAAATCTCTGTCAGCACGAGTAATTGTTCCGTGTGGTATTTGATAATAATTAATAAAAAATAATGTTCAATGTTTGTTTAGCTTGACCAAATTCGTCTTGAAAAGCCATGTTTTCGCACATGTGTATTTATTAAAATCGTGTGTAGTTCTTGATCTTTATGGTGCAATATTAGAGTTATTTGGTGTTTTGAGTATAAGCTATTAAATTGTATTTTAAGCCCGAAAACATTTAACGGTAAAAATGTAGTGACATGTTCGTGTGTAAGAACATTTTCTGATTTATATATATCTTGTTGAATCATATAATAATAGGCGCTTGGTTTTTGTGTCGGTTGATATTTCAATTTAAGTAGATTCCCGCGACGCTCCCGCGCCGATAATCAGGAAAAAAGTCTAAGCAAAACAAGCCGTGGTTGAAATAATATAACTTGGGTCTTAGGAAGCTTTGCTCAAAATAATTTGTGTATTTTATAGTTCTCTCTAATTATTTTCAACTGCTTATTATTGTGTTGTAGGTGTATTTATGTATTGTATGTATGCTTAAGCAACTGTAAGCCACGTGAATTGATAATAATGATAGGTATTCTTTGAAATCAGATTTTTCTATAGCTTTGAATTAAAATGCAGTGGGATAGTACAAGGGGCTTAGAATGAGTTTTATATCTTTTTTAAACTATGTCACTGACAGTTAAATTGTTAAGTTCGTTATGTTTTTTGCAAAGGACGCTTATGTGTAATGTATGGAGAAAACTACTAGTTTCGTCGTTTGTGAAAGCTGTCAAATCTCGTACTAGTGACAGCCAGCACTCATTGCCGACGGTAGAACCCGGTCGGTCTCCCTATTGGTCATTTACATTTAATTCCACCTATTACCGTCGCCAATGACTGCTGGTTGTCACTCTAGACTCCCAGAGGTCGCTCATTCTTATGGGTGGTATAGCTTAGGTGAATTGTGGATTTGTTCTATAAATGTATAGATGAGCATTAGGGCCTCATCATACTAGCGGATTGCGAGCGTTCTCAAAGCGGAGCGGGCGCGCAACGGATTCGTTACGGGCGCGCAACGAACACGCCGCGCATTCGCAGCGAATTCGTTGCGGACGCGCGGCGTGGACGCCATTTTGTACTGTCTCGTACAAACGCCAGCCAACCAACTTAATAAAATATTTTTTTCAAATGTCAAATCATTTTGCATCATAACGGATTCTTGCGGGATTTTATCTTGCTTAAATATTTTATGTTTGTTTTATGGTAGGTAGGAACGAAATTATTTAGGATTATTTTTTAATCGTCTGCAAAACAACACAAATAGTCGCTCTCTTCCATTCGATTAATTGATTATGGATCTTCCCAAATTCGTCGATGCTTTCGTTTTCGTCCCCGGCGTCTCCGAAGTAACAAAGCCAACAGCAGTGTTTCCTCATCGGAATCCATTTTGTTACTGAGTGTATTGTACGTCGTTAATTCGCTACAAACACGCGACGAAAACGTAGCGTATTCCCCACGCGTCCGCGACGTCCCCACTGCGCAGCCGCTGCGTGTTCGCGACGCATTCGCTGCGTGCCCGCCCCGCCTCGTAGCCGCTCGCAATCCGCTAGTATGATAAGGCACTAATTGTCTATGGAACTAAGTAGTAGTAATCTTCCCCATTATCGAGCGGTTTTGTGTATTGCAAAGAGTTACGTGTGTTAGCAATAAACATCGATAAATCCTACGAAATCTATATTTTTAGCTATATTTTCAGATTTTAAGATCAAGCAATTATTGTTAAGTGTGCTAAGGTTAATGCTTTCCAAAAAACCGAGAGAAATTTGATGAAATTTGTAGTGGAACTGCTAAAGAAACATAACACGCAAAAAATATGGTAAGGTTTAGTTAAAATTATAGTCAAACTACTTATATTTTTAATATTATTTGGAAGTAATAAACAACTAATATGTATATTTATTATTGCAGATATTACACAGATTACTTAGAACACTGTTCTTAGTATTAAATTGCTAAGCATGGCTAAATGCTATATAAAAATCAATTAGATAACAAATTATTTGCGAAAGGTTGAGTATTGAAATTGAATGTAGAAGATTGAAGTTTCAATGTCTTTTATTTTTAATAATATTGTTATGATAATTTATTATAGTGCAAATGTATTTGTATTAGTAATAATTTTATTATTTAATTATGTAAATTATATTATTATTGTATAGTACATTTATACGAAATGATGTAAAAAACAATTGAAATTGTCGACAATATGGGCAACAACATATTATGTTAAAAGTTGTCACTACTAGCAATACAGTTTCAGAGGTTTCGGATAGATTTTATCCGAGCCATAAAATATAACCTGAACGAATTGAGAAGTTACACTTGAAAAAGAACACAGCTGTCGCTCTCATTTATGTGCATTATATGCTTATCCTGTCAATAAGGTTTATCTAACACCTGTGAAATTGGGGCTATGTCTTTAATAATAAAACATAGCTACTGTATTATAGCAAAATATATGATAAACGATGTATTGAAAGGTAAAATAAAATTCATATAACAATAAAATTGTCTTCCTGTTAATAGATATCTCGAGAGTATACAATACAAACTTAATACAACATAATATATTTATATTAATATATAGAAATAGTATTTAGTTACTGATAAAATTATAATTATGTTAAGTATTTATGTTTGAAGGCCTACACGATATGGTTCTAAATAGCATTTCGTTAGTTATTAAAATATTTATTCAGTGAGTAATACAGCAATGTGTTAGTTATAATATTTATTTATTACAATCAATTATAAAAACTGGTACCAATATTGCGTTGCTATGTGTATTTACTTTATACTATTGACCCTTGTCATAATAATATCTTATTGTCTTTAACTATTAAATAAAATAATATTTGAATCGCAAATCTATGTTGTTTTATTGTTAAAATTAATAATATTAAATAATAATCATGTTTACATGTTACGTAAAGTTGACTATGAATAAATAACCATATTTAAATAAGTTAATAAAAACTAATAACAAAGAAAATCACTATCGTCAAAAATTGGTGGCAAGTCGTAATTGTCCCAAAACTTGTGACTTAAATTGGTAAGAGCACCATCGTATTCATCATCGTCTATTTCTCTTACAAATCTGATATTCTCCAACCAAGACAGATCGTTTTCAACGTTCCTGTTGTATATAGGAATAGGTGCTTCATTTAAGAAATAGTTTTTATTAATTCTTTTTTTCTTTGGATTTGTTCTTATGGCTCCAGTTTTAGTTTTTTTCTGGTTTTTATGATGAGGCCCTGTTAAATCTATTGTATTCGTCATTTCTTTAACTGTCTCCTCATTTTTCTTCCTGCGTGGTGCCCTTTTCTTTTTAACTGTGGCAGTATCATTTTCTATACTTTTGTTACCCCTTTTTGATATATATTTTCTAGTACTAACTGTTTTTGTAAATACATTCTGTGCTTTGTATGAATTATACTCTTTTATAGTAAAGTTGATATTATCTTGGTGCCTATTACACGCGACTGGTGTAAGATTTTGCGGGGTATTGTTTACGGAATCGATAGCAATAGCATTATCTTTGCAATTATTATTTGGAAATGCAGCCGTCTGTGTAGCATTTGGTGGTTTACCAAAAATATACGTAGTGTTGATAGCTTTGGAAACCTTAGCAACTAATGGATCATTCTGATTATTATTTATGTTAATAGCTCTGGTATCTTTTACGTTCCATTGTGTAATGGTCGGCTTGACAATATTTTCGTTTGGTATCTTTCTTTCCAAATTTTGTATCGGATTTATCGTTACAATATTATTGGTGGTATTCATTTTATTAAAAACTGGTGTGTTTTGGGGTTCGGTTTGTTGGAATTTATCTATTTCTTTAAAGTTGTGAAGTATGTCTGGCAAACATTGCTTATTACTGAATATTGTGGAATTTATAGGTTCTTTTGCTCCATTGGAAACAGGTAATACATTTTTTTTGTTGTTTAATTGATTTACCCGATCATGTATATTGTAAACTACATTTGTTGTTTTATTTTTATTTGTATCAACTTGACGTAAGCTATCAACAGTTAATAAATTAGAAGTGTTCTGTTCAAACTGACTATTAGCTTGAAAATTGTGTAGCACACTTTGTGAACATCCAACGTCGTCAATTTCATTATCATTGTTTAATGCATTTATAGATAGATTAGACAGAGCTTTATGGATGTTAGAATCTGGATTTATATTACTTGTATAGTTTGTTGCATTAGGTTCAATGAATACTTGATCATCATCACAAAGATTTATAACGTCAGTAATTTCATTAGTTTTGGCTGCAAAGTCATCTTCAATATTTTCCGAGTACAGAGTTTTATTGTTTTTGTTGCCAGGCATGTTATGGATCCAAGAAGTATCTACCGAAATTAATTCTTGTTCTTGTGTGAGCTGCATCCTATCTTCTTCAGGCAAAGAGTAAGATGGAGACTGGGCTCCGTGGTTCTCATTGAAGAAATAAGGATGATCATCGTTCGAACTGCCTTTGGATCTTGTCTCTTGGTGCTCCAAAATAATTGCCTTCATGCATCGAACTAGTTTTTCGATTACCTAAAGAAGGACATAAGTATGAGTTGAAGACAAGTTAAAGCAGGTTAAGTAATAAAATTGATGAACTCATATAGAAGGAATCTCGTAATACCGTGCCTAATCTTTTCTTCTCCATGTTCTTGAAGTGTAGATAAGGAACGGTGCTGGACCTTGATGTGAAATTATTGGTAAATACTACACGTTTGCTTCGTTTTGGCCAAATTTTTGCGCCCACTTCTCCATACCTCAACTCTTAAATATTATATACCCCTTTTGACTGTGTACTTTTATCACATAGCAAAAATTTAGCCATCTTGAAAACGGGTAGTAAGTACTAATAACTATGTCTACATTTCAGTACAAAACATTAACATATTTTTATCAGGCTCTATTGATGTACGAGACGGGATGTTTATGCTATGAACTAGGATTATCTACATCCTATCGAATTACGAAGAATCGTTTGACGTACGAGATTTCAATTATCAGTAAAATATAAGGAAAATAATATAGGTCCCATATTTCCATGATGACTGATGATATCTAGGACGTTCGCCGCCCCTGTATTTCCGATCGGATACACCATTGACGTTGGTGGATTGTGGGCTTCATATCCTAGATCAATGTCCTATGTTGTAGGGGCTATTCTGAAGTAATGAGACTAATATGTGTACTATGTGAATCAAATAAGCACAGACTGCTCAGCCATTTTGTATTTGTTCGAAATATATTAAGGAGTTTTATTGTGATCATTTCTTTTCGCTAGGAAGTGAATGTATTTAAAAACATTGAATAAAAATGTTTAAATTCAGGCGAATAGATCACAATCAAAATGGCCGAGAAATCTGATTTCATTTAATTTGCAAAGTAAATAAGATTTTACTAAAATGAAACAGTCTGGCTTATGTCGGATTTTTAATATATACCTTAGGTACATAATTATTTAACTACGCGCCTATGGAGGCGGAAGCAGATGGTAGTTTTATATAAGGCAAGTAATGTGGAAGATAAGACAACAGACCAGAAAGGCCAACCCAACGAGATGCGAATACTGGCCATTATGCTACATACTTTATATAATTATGAAGCTTAACTGGAAGCGTACAAAATTAAGTATTTACTACTAAGTTGTGTTTACAAATTACTTGTTTAAAAATATCTACCTGCATAGATCTTTCATCCGTACTGCATCCCACTTTGTAAGAAGTAACTTCTCTCATGAAAATTTCAGCTTCAACCTCCGATATAGTCTTCTTATGATAAATGCAGTCTTCCACTTTCATGCTTATCTCCAACAAGCGAGTTCTTATTGTTTGCTTCTGAAATAGGACGTTCATTTTGTCAATAACGAAAGCAATGTTTTTATCTCTCCATTAAGAAGCATAACGACAGGTTTATTTATCCTACTTAAGATAGGTACAAATGGATGAACTTGATGTCACGTAATGACGTAACATACTGTTGGGAAATTTAGGATCCTAGCCAAGCGGCAACCGTAGCTTAGTGGTTAAAGCGGCTGCCCGTTATGCGGGGGTTGAAGGTTCAAATCATGCCGGTCCCATAATTTTTCCCATAGTTTTTTAGTATAATTTGCTAAGGATAGCTAAATGCTATAAAAATAATGAATAAGAGGTTTATTTAGTATGAAATTAGCTGGTAGTGCAGCCGCGATACAAGAAGATAAAATTGTGCGTCTCACAGATACACAGTACTTATTCTTTGTACCAGCATACAGTACGTATATGAGACGCGTAAATGTGTCCATATACGTATAGGTAAGGCAAGCTTCATGCTCTATTGCAAAAGCTTTACTACATCAAATTCAGTTTAGTTCACCACGGCGCGGCGGGTTAGTTATAATCTCAACATTCATAGAGATGGTGTAATATTGATTGAAAAATTTATAGCATAGGTATGTTTGTAAGGTAATTTTACACCTAATTAAGGTATTTAAGTAATAAAAAATTAAAAATTAAAATATTCCACACGATCCTCAACTTAAATACATGACGTGTTAGTTAAAATCAACAATTATATATGAATTGATTAGACTTATGTCTTTTCTTTTCTTTTCTTTAAGTTTATACGGGAAATTCTAAGTCAAGTAAGTATGTAAATATTTAATTTAGGTACCTCTTGTTTCTTCAGCCTAGTATGTTTATTTTTTCGTTTACCACGCATTTTACCAGTTGTAATTATTTAAATATAACATTAAATAAATTCTTCAATTTTTTTTTCTTAGGTGAATTTTGGCGCCTTTATTTTTTTTCACTACTGCAAAGGATTCAGCCTAAAATCCTCCTTTCAATATTTAAGTACATAAAAAAGAATTTATGTTCTTTGCATATTTTTACAGCAAAACCAGCTTTTCCTTTTGCCATACATATTAAATTTATTATTAGGCAAATCCTGCATTCGTGAGATAAATTTTCAGTTATCACGAGGACGACTTCCGACTATTCATCCATACATCATATTATAAATACATCACAGCCGTTCAGGATTCAGTTAGTCCGTGTCATCTCACGGCTACTGTTGACTATTAAATTAAATAATAAATGGATAATTTAAATTAAATAAAATGAATTTAATAACGCAAGTTTTAATATTGTTATACGCTATATATCTCAGTGATGCTGGTTATGGGGTACCAGCACCGCAACCGGCCCCTAGCTATGAATATGGGTAAATATATTCTAATAATTTAATTTTTAAAGTTTAAGTCCTTGTTACGCTTAATTAATTTAGAATTGCCGTCTAACTTTGAACAGAGTTGGGAAAAATAATTATTAATTTATTTGACGAAAAACATATTTTTTTTTATTATTGTAGCTGTGTAAAATGAATTGCCAAATATGTTTTGTAGCCAATAAAAGTAAAAAATAAATAGTTGATGTCTTTAGTATAACAACAACAGTGTTGGTTGCTTTCATTTGGAATCATAATTAAATAAACAAAGCAGTAATCTTTTGGAGTTTATATTTAAAATGTAGTTTAAATATTATTATTTCTTTCGTCTTCAACGGTAATTAAAGTTAAATGTTGCGTTGAACTGATTAAGTTTGAAGTAATTTTGGATAACATTGAACGATACAAAGTCAAAGAACAACAATTTATTAAGTTGCCGCCAAAAATTGGCCATGACGTTTTGTTCATGGAATGGGTTTGAGGACTTTGTTTTTTAAGAAAAAATACTAACAAAATGCTACCAGTACTCGCAATTTTGATCTCATGTATATAGATATTGAATGTACTCAAAATTATGATATTCAAGTCATTTGTTTATTTTTACTTGTTAACATTCGTTATATTTTTTTATGTTGACTGCTTGGACTAAAATGAAATACCTTTGCCTTTAGCTAGCTTGTCCAAAATTTATAAAGTTAATTTTATATCTATTTCTTTGAGGTGGAGAGTTTAGCAAAGAAAATTACAATCATTAAGAGTTTAGACTAAGTATTTAATTTTTAATTTTTTGCCATAAAAAGTGTCCAAGTTATAAATTTTAATATATCTTTCTTGACATTGTTAGAAACAGTACACGATTGGTGGGTAATTATCACGATAATTATAAAATTAAACTACTGTAACCGTCACTGGAAGCTTTTATATTGAGAGAGCATATCCGTTTCCGTCGAATTTGACTTCTTTTTACCAGTTTATTCGCTAATAAATCCGGTCCAGTGGCAACACCTGGCGGCCGCGCGGCATTTTATGTTTTCGTAAAATGGTTGCCGCCATATTTCTTCATTGGCGTTTAATTTTCCGTCGAAGCAACACGTGCACAGCCGGCTCTGTTACCGTTGCACTTAATAATATTTTAATAATTAGTTTTAATTTTACAAATCCGTTATCCATTATAATTATTTATATTCTAATCGAAAGTGAAAAAGTGAGTGAACAAAATAATCGTGTAAGTCTTTTAAAAATAACTTACATGTTAATTTTACCCTTTTTATCGACAGCCAGTCTGGCTGTCGATAAAACGAAGTTATATAGTAGTAGTAACAAGGTATTGTTTGTCCCCGCCTGCAACATCATAAAGAATTTAGTTTGACATATTTAATTTGTTGTTAATGAATTTAATGTAGATAATGCTATACTTGTTTTTATCTTTTAAGTTCTTTTTTTTAAGCAGTCGGGTTTTTTGTTTTTTTAATGATTATTTTTTATTTCACTCTTTTTAGTTCTTTGAACCGACATGTTTTTTTATATCTATTAATTTGTAGAAATCAAATCTTTTTGAGATCAATGAGCCTTAATCGTGAGTTAAACTATCAAATGCAAAAACAATTATTCAAATTCGACCAGCAGTTTCCAAGATTAGCGTGAGCGAACATACAAACTAACTTCCACCCACTTCGGGCGCGCGAGCGTGCCGATATATAAATTGGTAAATTGTGTTTAATCAGTAATATAAATGTGATAAGAAGTATATATTTTTGAAATGGTCTTTTCATGGCCTTTTATTTGATACCCATCCCAAGTAGCACGTAAGTGTCGTCAGCATCAATAATACAGCCAATATAGAACTTAAAGTGTTATAAGAGACGTATAAGAGAGTCAGGAAAGGTTATAGTAAGCGTTATAAGAGTGTTACAATCCGTTATTATACAGCTCAGCTGTATATAGGCTTTATTATGGTATCTGCGTACACTTAAGGTGTTATATCGGAATATTACAACTCTACTATACAGCTTTAATAATTGTGTAACACTCCAAGCTTATTTCTACGGCTAAAGCTGTATAAAGGCTGTATTATAGTACTATTCACTCGCTTATTACAGCTTTAAGCTTTATTATAGTATTACTTGACACTTGTTGCTGTACAAAGGCATATGCTAACTCCATTATAAAACTAGTTTTTATGGTGTAATTTAACACTCTTATAAGTATTAAAGCTGTAATAGTTACTTCTAAGAGAGTATTATAGAACTAAAAAGATAAATGGCAGCTATAGTACAGCTTTAGTCTGTATTATTGACGGAGACGTCAAATCAATGTCGCAGTCAGGAGATGGATTGAGAAGGAATATTTGAATATAAGGAATTACAACTTAAATAACAGTAATGATAGTGAACCAATATTGACTGAAAGAAAAAACCATTCAACCACACCGACAATCCATAGCTCCAATGAGGGTTCCGTACGAAAAAAAAAGGAGATAAAAATAACATTATTAATTGCTTCCTTCGCCATCATAACACCCCTTTTGATTCCCAGGAACTTGGCACTATTAAACTTATTCAACCACACCGACAATCCATAGCTCCAATGAGGGTTCCGTACGAAAAAAAAAGGAGATAAAAATAACATTATTAATTGCTTCCTTCGCCATCATAACACCCCTTTTGATTCCCAGGAACTTGGCACTATGCAAAGTTTTTTTGACATTTTTCTTCAGTTTCTATTATCTTGAACGACATATTATTCTGAAAAATAAAGAAAATACCTTAATAAATAATCGTCAAAATGGTTTTAGAGATTTTAATTCTTTATACGTATCTCTAAAGAGGTTATTAGTTATTATCTAAATGAAGAGCATAATACAGCCTATTGAATAAAAATATTCTATAATTACTCTAATTAGAAGTTAAAAGCTGTACAATACACTTCATTTATTCCATAGTACAGCTACTGGCGCTATATTGCTCTTCAAATAGTGTTAGGGCTGTTTAAAATTGACGCCATTTTCTAATAAACAAAAACATATTAGATGATTCTAAAAACAAAAAGAATTAACATTATTTTGCATTATCTTCAGCCGTATCATGTTTACTAGCTTATATAACGTTAACTTGGCCTTTTCCTTATTACTTGAAATTATGTTGTTATTCTAACCTTAAAAAACAAAAACTTACTTACCGATATTCAGTATTTCTTTTGTTTTTCTTGATTTTTATGCTGGCGCGCGAATATTTTACCGAAAACCATATACAGGTTTACAATAAATATTGGTTTGCACGTTATTTTCACCAAACCAATAAGTTCAAGATCATTAATATGTTTTTCTTAGCAAGTAATTTGCCATTATAATAATATGCATAATGTAGATAAAAAATATGATGTACACTTACGAGCAAAATATTGCTTTAGATATGATTAGTTACGTCGAGTTTTTAGAATTACCTATTTTATTTATTACAATTACTGTTTATTTCGGGATATTGTATTATGTATAGACAATTGTATTTGTATGAGTGCAGTGGCAGGCAATAGCCAAAATATAAACAATAGCCGACATGTGCAATATTTTGTATGTCGTCATTATGTCGTGCATTGTTTTGTCAAATTTCTCATAACTTAAACAATAGTTAAATCGAAAACAATGCTTGTTGGCATGTTTTGTTGAACTTCTTACGATTTAAAACAATAGTTAACTCGGTTTTTAATATTGGCAAAATCGCCGACAATATTCAGTGATAAAATCCGCTTTTAACTCAACAAATAACAACAACAACTAACGATTTATAACAGAGCACAAAAGTGAGCACTTCACTGCACGCACGTGTATTCGGGAGAGAGCGGAACGAAGACGCGGTGCGCGGGGCAAGGGTCGACTGATCAACCAATCACGCGCAGGTACGCCCCCTGCGCCTCAGCCTCGTAACCAAAGAGACCCAAAATTCGTTTCTGCGCATTCAAGGTCGTTTGCTCAAGATGTTTGCCCCGATTTATACATTAAAATATCTATACTTTTGTTATTCTTTTATAACACTATTGTAGAACTTTAATTCTTACAAGCTACGTTTAGGATACCATCTGGAGAGTTGAAGTTTCTTTTTACACCAAATAACAGCTCTTAAACAGCCTTTATACAGCTACTATACAGCTCTTATAACACCAAACGCTGTATAATTTGTGCCCATTTTACACTTATAAGGGCTGTATAAGCGCTTATGCAGCCTTTATACAGCTAATATACAGCTTTAAGTATAAATTTACGCGCTAGTACAGCTTTTATACAGCTTGTAATGCTACTTGGGATATTACTATGATGAAAAGAAAATCCATACCACCCCCCCTTTTTTTTCATTTGCCGGCGCCATTTTGAAAATTTATATAGCCAATTTCACTATCACTGTTTCGACAAATTCAACGACACTTCATATGTCAAAATCCGTCTAGCCGTTTGGGCTGTAGGGCGGCACAAAGAAATAGACATACATACATATACATACATACGCTCGAAAAACATAACCCTCCTTCTGACGCAGTCGGGTAAAAAGAAGTCAAATTCGACGGAAACGGATATGCTCTCTCAATATAAAAGCTTTCAGTGAGGTAAGTATTTTAATATGCGTTTTATTTCAGGTAAAACGCGTCTATTAACTATATAATAAAAAAAAACTACAAAATTTAACGTTTTATGTTATTTCTTAAACTAGCTATCAGGTAATTCTCTCTTACTACTTTGCAGACAATCCGACGTTCAAGCCCCTTCATACGTACCTGCATACTTAAAAAGCCAGCATTTTTCTAAAACGTATTCAAGTGGTACTAAATCCGGGTACGGCGGAACCAAATCTGGGTATGGTGGCACTAAATCTGGCTATGGTGGCACAAAGTCTGCGTACGGTGGTGGTACGAAGTCAGCTTATGGTGGCACTAAGTCGAAATATGGTGAAAGCACTTCTTGGCACTCTAGTTATGGCGCGTAAGTATATTTTTATTTTCACGCAGGTAACTTTACTCATAATCACTTAGCTTAAGAAAGCTTAAATTAATAAGGTAAGTACTTACCTATTAGTGTCATAGAAAAGCTACTGTCCTAAAAAAATACTTTTAATATAGTGGCAAACAAGGAATATCGTATCATCTATACTGGGTTGTGGAAGTCTGATATTCAGCTAAATCCGTTAGACTAGAAGCCTATCCCAATGTATTTTTTTCCAATGACTACATACCATATGAACCTTTTCCAATTACTAGATACATACCGACCCTTATAGACGTATTTGCAATCTTTTTTAAAAGCTCGATGCCTGAACAATAAGAGACTACTAAAAGAACTAGAACTTAATATTAATACTCAATATCTTTCAGGCCCAGCTACAGCCAGTTCCAGAACAGTGCCAGCCAACCTTTCATGCGTAAGTTTTTATCTTTATGACTTTTAATCATTTGTGGTCGATGGATTAGGGATTTATACACTGTGAGTGCCATGATACATCTAGGCATAACTCTAGTTCAAATCTAGATGATAACTGGTTGATGCCAGTCAATAAATACATAAATAGCTTAGGGTCGCTTTGCTACACACATTTGGAATGGCAAGATCGGCACATTTCATATTGCATTTCAGTTCCAATCTCAGTAAAATAAGAGTTGACTCATATGACTGGTGCAATCGAACTTTAAATGTGCCGAAATTAAGTAGGTATTACTTTAAGCCCAAAGAAAATTAAATAAAATGGGGCTAAAGGTGATATTACATTCTTCAAAAATCTTTGTTCAAACGTACATTGGACAAAGATCTTTCTAAAGATTGGCAATTAGATTATTTTGATTAAGACTTCAATATTTGGTGCTCATGTAACTATTATAGCTGACTTAACAAGCTAAGGTAACACTGGTGCTAGACAAAATTATTAGATACAAAATCAATTCAATTTAATAAGTTCTATTATTTAAATCAAAATTAATTTGAGCGGTCGATAAGATGAAAATAGTAGCAATACATTACCTACTGCTAGATTATCAAGTCGCGTGGGTGTGCTATCTGCTTTGACGGAAGCATGTCAAATCTAAGCCCAGCGTCCGTTGGCGCTTTGAAATAACTGCGACCTAATTAAACTTCAATTCAATGTCATTGTATGATGCAGCTGCAGTAGGTCAAGGTGGGAGATGGACTTTGATACAGCAATACCTATGTCCTGCCCATTCAGATTTCTTAGAACGCCCATCCTAAGCGGTTATTTAGGCGATGCACATTACAAGCAATCTTAACTATTTTAATTGAATTGCTTGATAGATAGATAGATAGATAGAGAAAACTTTATTTGCACATCAAATTTGTAACAAACATACAAAGAAATAGGCTTTGATTATGATGATTTCCTCTGAGGAAATAGGTACTTAAAACTATAATGTACAAAGGGCGGCCTTATCGCTTGACGCGACCTCTTCCAGGCAACCTTAGATCTTATTCCGTTTTTCATAAGTATCTAGCCTTAAATTTTGCAATGGGCAATGAATGAAATTGCATTTATGGATCAATCAACATCCTTGTATCTTCGCTTGCTTGGTCAGGATTTGATAGTCGTTTTGCGTGCAACGAAAAGCATTTGAACCCATGAAGTAGGGCCCCTGGTATCCTGGATGTAGATAAATGATTCTAGATTTATAACGCAGAAAGAAGAACATTATTATGCCTCGACCTATTTTTTGCCAATGTCATTGATGCAGATGCAGTGGGTCAAGGGTGGCTGATAGAGGAACTTTGATTAGATTTGAAGGTCGTTCTGTATGCAACGTGGCTTTCCTATCATTATAGTGGCAACTAGGTACAGTTCTTTGCTATCGATAAAGAAGACTAAATGCGTTCCTCTTGCTACACTTGAGGAGAACAAATAAACAATATCAATCATCTTATCCGACCTCATATTTAAATACATTCGGATCACTTCTTGCTTACCTACTGCATACTTAAAGAGCCAATCTTAGATTACCTCTGGATCATTTACCGGACACAGAAAAGAAGACCTTATAAATGTATATAACACCTAAGTCGTACCACTTTTAGAGCAAATAAATAACTTTGTTTTTGACTTTGAAAATATATAAGTATTAAAAAAAAATTAAATATTTAATTCTTCCTATTTCTGCAGCAAAATGCTCACCTGAATGTAAGAATTCGGGCATTTGCGTGGACACGAACACCTGTCAATGTCCGTACAACTACCACGGCAAATACTGTGAGTACGAGAAGAAACCATGTCTGTCACTCCCACCTCGGCCTCAGAACTCTGAAAGAACCTGCTCCTCCGAGTAAGTTGATTATTTATTTTATGTCATTAAGCTTTTTGAGATCACCGGCCTATTACCATGTGATACTGAATGTACCTAAGTTATTTTAAAGCCGATGAAATTTTGACACAGGGCTTGTAATACATTCGATAATAAATAAGGAGATGGTTAATAAAAGCTTTAATTCTATTGTACAATATTTACTATAATATGAATTGTGACCATAAAAGCAGGAGCGCAGTTATTATATTTAATAATTTCTTATATTTAAAAATCTTTACCTAAATATCAATCAACCTGTTTTCAATACTACTTACCATCTCTAGGACCTGTACAATAACCTGCGAGGCTGATCACAAATTCCCGGACGGTTCCACGGTAGCCAACATGCGCTGCGCCGAAGGTCAATGGCAGCCGACCAGGGCTGACTTCACGACCATCCCCGACTGCATGCCTGAGTGCAACTCCCCTTGTTTGAACGGAGGAGTCTGCCTGTCTATCGATACCTGCCAGTGCCCTACCGAGTTTAGAGGACCCCAGTGCCAGTACTGTGAGTATCGGATTCAAAAGCCTTTTTTATTAATGTGGGTTTCTAAAATTTTAGAGTCTAAGTCTAAGATCTGGTCTATCGCTCTGGTAAATCACTCTGACATAGCGGCGAAAACAGGCTACAAGTTATGTGCCAGATCTACCTTCAGTTGAATTGAATACTACCATTTGATTATGAAATAACACCGACCCTAAACTTTTGCATAAAGCTCCCACCATCGAGCTTGACATGTGCATTGATTTTCTAAACCGGCGCGGCGGCGATAAAATAACTATAGCTATCCCAGTACCGAGATTTTCGTCTTGTTCAACACTACTTATAAATAATGCTTCGTCCTGAATTTTTAGACGAAGATAATAAAATCATAATTTTCCAACAGCTGCAAGTGCCTGCGACATTCGCAAGCTGGCAGTGCATAGCGCGTTCCAGTACCAGTGCGCAGCGGATAGCGAGACCTTCAGCTGTGTGCTGTCGTGTCCTGCTGGCAGCACATACAGCACTCCACTTGCTGAAGTGTACACTTGTCTGTATTCCACCGGAGTGTTTGAGCCGCAGCCCCTACCTCGCTGTATCTACCGTAAGTCTTTGTCAAATCTGCCACCCTATCAATACTGACAGTAGTAGTAATATTTTCGGCTTCCCATTTGAAAGTAGGACTTTGTGAAACATTCCTTATTCTTCCCTAACCTGGTGTTGTTTTTCCAAGTGGTGTGATAAACTATTTGGTTTTTCATTTGCAGCCGACTACGTCATCATCAAGCCTGGCACTCATCATACCTACAACAGAGTAAGTTACTTGTGTTTAATTCCATTCAGTACTTTACGGCTTTCTTGAATTGATGCCCATTTAAACATTACATTATTTTTCAGTCTTACAGTACATCAGAATCGACAAGTGAGACCCGATGGCGCGAGAAGACCATTCACGGTTCTCACTCTTATCATGAAACAATCACTGGCAGCAGCGAGGTCGAAGGTGGTCGTGAGATGGAGACCAGCAGTCACTCTCATGGGTCCCATGGTGTTGACTCATGGGGGTACAGCAGCGGTAGACCACACATGGTGGTACAAGATCTCACGCCGAAGGGAGGAACTTGTCTTAGTTGGGCTGGAGTGCATTATAAGACTTTTGATGGACTGATCTATAGGTAAATATTTAGTAAATTTAGTTAGGGTACAGAATGAGTACACTTAAGGCCTATTTCGTATAATGGGTAATCTGTTTTCCTTTCAGTTTCCAATCTCCCTGCCAACATGTCCTGGTCCGTGACGCAAAAGATCACAAATACTCCGTGGAGGTCAGGCATGGCGACTGCCGCGACAAGGCGCACTGCCCCAGTGAGATCACCGTCTACCTCGAAGACAAGTTTTACGTACTGGCCGTTGGAGGTGAGAACTCCCCATACTCATACAACTCACGATTTTAAGCGTGATAGGGTCTGAGACTAGCAGCCTTCTAGCACGGTTTGCCATTCTTGTCATTTAGACTATGACGTAGTAATTAACATAGAAATGTCAAAAGAAATTGACGTTTATAAGTCGATAACTCTACGGCAGTATTACATTATCTTTGTCGATAACTAGAGGCAAAAAAGTCCAGGTTGTCTCGCGGATTTACTGCTCAGACGCACGCCACGCTTTTAGGGCAGCATGTATACTTACAGGTCAGATGGTATATATAATGTAAGTTCTATCGTATAACGCATAGAAATCTTAATAACTAGTCAATAGAAATGCTATCGACTATATTTTAACACTGGGACGCATGTCGCCGTTTTTCAAATACCACTTTTTGTATTCCTGCAAACAAAATTATTCTTTTTGGCGATGACATTAAGACGACAATTCCTCAACTCGCACTTGTGTTCGATTAGACTCATGCGCTTGTATTCCTGCAAACAAAATTATTCTTTTTGCGATGACATTAAGACGACAATTCCTCAACTCGCACTTGTGTTTGACTAGACAGATGCGCGGCGACAAGGTCACGCGTCTTTGACATTTCTATTGCCTTATTATTAAGATTTCTATGGTATAACGTCATGTACTTTTGCAGAGGATGGATCTGTACTTTTCCGTAACACCAAGAGGCTCATTCCCATTCCGGCATCGCTTCCCGGTATCAGGGTGGCCATGCCCAGCGACCACGTGCTCGTCAACTTAGATGCCTTGGGAGTCACCATTAAGTGGGATACTAATGTAAGTTATTATTAAGTCTCTTGGCACACGGGGCAATAAAAAGTAACCTATATTAAATTGATTTCAAGTTCAAGGGTTGGACCTTGATTGAGTACCAAACATTCATTACATCATCACCTTTAAATAGAACAATACAATATGCATATATATTCTTTTTTGGTTCGTTTCAAGTTCGACCATACTGTACCCACCTAACATTCAATGTCTTTCAGCCGTGCAACCTGGAATGATTACCAAGTCCAAGGTCGAAGGTTACAGTAGGTTAATACATTATTTTTGGCAATAACACTATCAGAGAACGGACATCCGTGGCTTAGGAACTGGATGATACGTTTGCATCCGTTGATAGCTGCGGTAATCTGGATGTAAACTACACGTGCTGGATGAACTTCTGACCTTTGTTATATCTAATACCTATACAACTACAGGGTAGATGCAACATAGGAGCATTTATTGAAACAAAAGATTCTAGAAGTGGTTAGTGTTCATATCCATTCCGTGTAGACGACGCTGGAAAGGCAACCTTGCTTATGCGCCAAATTTGCGAAAATGAGTTATATAACAACATTATTTTTTTCTATATAATAATAATATCACACAACATTCACACAACGCTATCCAGTCCCAAACTAAGCAGCTAGAAAAACTGATACTAATATTATAGATAAATAGATAATCTGTGGTAATTTTTGGTTCTTTTTAAGTTCGACCATACTGTACCCACCTAACATTCAATGTCTTTCAGCCGTGCAACGTGGAATGATTACCAAGTCCAAGGTCAAAGGTTACAATAGGTCAATACATTATTTTTGGCAATAACACTATCAGAGAACGGACATCCGTGGCTTAGGAACTGGATGATACGTCTGCATCCGTTGATAGCTGCGGTAATCTGGATGTAAACTACACGTGCTGGATGAACTTCTGACCTTTGTTATATCTAATACCTATACATCTACAGGGTAGATGCAACATAGGAGCATTTATTGAAACAATAGATTCTAGAAGTGGTCAGTGTTCATATCCACCCCGTATAAAGTGCTTTGCTGTAAATAGTAAATGAGCTCTATTGTTTCTTCTGTAACAAATGTAGTCAATAGTAATAAAGCGTTTTATTTACGCTTCAAATTATATATGTATCAGTGCATATTTCTCATCTAAATCATGTATAGTTTGTTGGTCTGATATACCTTGAATCTATTTGAAGTTTGTGCTATTTACGTGTTTGTCTGACTCAACTGCTACATTAGACCGTGTACGCGAATCATATTGCTTTGTGTCCATTTTATTTTTTGTTTATAGATAATGGTACGGAACATTTAGCCGGTTTTTTAGTAGGTAAATGGTACTGACTTATTTCAGAATGTAATTCTGGTGGAAGGCTCTATCCTTCTTTGGAACAACACAGAAGGTCTTTGCGGTACACTGGACGGGACCACCAAGAATGACTTCAAGACCAGGGACAGTACTCTTGCCAGGACCCCGGCAGCGTTTGCATCTGCTTGGAAAGTTGATAAAATTGGAGGTAAGTGTGAATTATCATAATTAAATAGGTTATTGTCACAGTGTCACTACCCATATTTCAATTCCAAAATAATTCTGTCCGTCTGTTACACTTTCACGACTTAACTGCTGATCCGATCGTAATGAAAATTTAATAGTTATTTATGCAACTGTTCTATAATGAGGGGTATTAAAACATGAGTGTTTTAATACCTAATTATAACAGTTGCATACAAGACTTTATCTACACCCATGATATGAATCCTCTATAAATGTTCTGAAACCATAGGGTATTGTACAGTGTTGTAAGAACTCTATGTAAATTCATGGAAAGTTTAATAAGTGAGTATCTAATACAAACAAACTATGTATAGGTAATAATATAATTATTTATTGTAATAATTATTTACATTTTGGATCGTACAATTATTAAAATGTATTTTTTCAATACTATTATTGAACAAAAATGGCGGGATACGACATCAATTCAAAAATTCGAATAGGTAAGTTTTTATTTAAATTACGGCGCTGTGGTAGTGAAACGAGCGTGCGACATGTTCTTTTTTTGAAATTCATAAAGATGCCATGAGAATGTGGCTGTTCGATGAGTAAAAAAGGAGTTGCATAATAAATTTCAGTACAACATTAGTATACCCGTTTGGGTGTTATAATGGTTATTATGACACTGGCTGTTTTAATGTTGGCAATAAGCTGTTTCAAGAACGTTTATAGAGGATTTATAGCATGGGTGTAGATAAAAAGAAATAGTTTAAATCAAGCGTGGCCGCGGGTGAAAGCTAGTTACTAATAAAATCTTTTCCATCACTGTCCTCGAAATTCGTTTTCCTATTTTTAAATGGACAATAGTCTAATCTAGTAATTGTTTTTCAGATATATGCGAGGGCAGCCCCAGTGAGGCGAGTGCATGCAGATCAGAGTCGGAGACCGATCTGAAGAAAGCTCAGCAATTCTGTACCAAGATATTCAGTAAGGACAAGTTCAGAAAGTGCTCGAAGGTAAACCATCTAACATTAAAGTTCTTTTTCAAATTATGAAATACGGGTGTTACTCACGTAATGTTAGAGCTAGTTCAGACATGGCGGATGCCGCGCGGATGCAAATCGCGCGGTTCTAAACGCAAGTGTTCAGACAGGGGTGCGGATGTATTTGTAGGATGTATTGGAGTGTAGAGTGACAGTCCAATCATGGAAGTCGAAGAAGCAATATATATGTGTACATGTTGCTCCGTATAAAAAAAGAAAGAAGAAACGACAGTATTGGGTGCATCCAATATTACGTGATCGGCTCACCCATAGTCAGTTTCAGGCTTATCCAAAATTAAGAAGTTTTGAACCAAAATTCTTTAATTATTTAAGAATGTCTATAAATTCTGTATCTGCACCAGCACCGTTTCTAATAATTTTATTAGAATATTCTGCACATTGGATGTCCCACAATGCAGGTCTTTTTTCTACCTCATCGATGAATACCTCGGTGTCGAAGCGATCCATTGTCACCGTCCGATACGCGCGGCGTCCGCGGTGCAAATGAACGCGCTCCAGGTCCGTCAAGTAAATAGATCCGAGCGGCAGCCGCGCGAATTCATTTTCTAGCGGTTGAGTGGCGGTAGCCGCGCGGATTGTCAATCCGCCCGGACAGGTATGAACGAATGAATAGGCGCTAGTGTAAATATGATCCGCGCGGTCTAACCGCGCGATTTGCATCCGCGCGGCATCCGCCATGTCTGAATGGGGCCTAAGTCTATTTATTCGACCGCGGTTTCACATATACATTTAGGCATTTTCAACAGAGTGTGAAACGTCGCGCCTGAGTCGCAGCTACTAAACTTACTAAATAGACTGACGTCAGTTTTAATAAAATATTAAAATTGTTTTCTTGATATCTGCTAAAATGTCATACTGCCATACCGTACCAGTATTTATTTACCAACATCATCTTGCGAGCCTTTTCCTAATTAGATTTACGTTGACATCAGTTTTTTACGTGGAGCGACTGCCATCAGACCACAACTCAGTACGGGGTAATACGATACTCTTTGTTAGACTAGTTGTCAGACTTTCTCACTTCTGACTACCCGTAGATTAAATACAAAAAGGCGTAGGAAAGTTATAATTTGCTTAAAATATAAAATAAAATAAAATAAAATAGCCTTTATTTACTGAAAAAATCTATATATATAAAAGAAAGTCGTGTTAGTTACACCATTTATAACTCAAGAACGGCTGAACCGATTTGGCTGAAAATTGGTGGGGAGGTAGCTTAGAACCGGGAGAAGGACATAGGATATTTTTAAAATATTTTCGAGGGCAACATTTTATCGAGGGCAAAGCCGCGCGGGGCAGCTAGTAAAACATAATTATAAAACGATTTAAACTTTTCTTAACACTAAAACTTATATATAACTACACTTTAACTAATTAAACTATATAGAGTCTCTTAACTCAGTGTGCCTCTTGGCAAAGGCCTCCTCTAACTCTCTCCAATGAGCTCTATCACTGGTGGCTCTCCTCCAGTATGGTCCCGCTGTCACCTTAATTTCATCTTTTTCATCTATTCTGTTGTCTACCTCTGCTACGCTTTGAATCTCTAGGATACCAGTTCGTAAGTCTTACTCAATTTTTCCTCTCTAGACCGCATCATATGGCCAGTCCACTTCCATTCAAGTTGGTCTATTCTATGTAAAATATCTGCGACTTTTGTTTAAAATATAACTGCCATATATATTGACGGCTTAACGTGCTCTCCGAAGCTATGTTAAAGATGGTCGCCCATCAACGATCACAGTTAGCATTGCTTAACCTACAAGATCGATCTGTCTGCACAGTTTAGCCATGAGCTCCTCAAGTATTTATTTTCTTTGCAATTTTTAATTAAATGAATTCTTTTAATTTGACATAGGTAATGGATGTATCCTTATTACTGGAAACCTGTCAATGGGATTACTGCGCGTGCACAAATACTTCAAGTAAGTATATTTTTCTATAATATATTTCTAATTTTTCATATTGTCAAATGACAATTTTTTTATTCGACTTCTAAAAAGATGGGAGGTGCTCAATTCTCAGCCATAGCCGAGTGGAAGACTGTAGGATTGCGAAGTCAAAGGTCTCGAGTTCAAACCCGCGGCACACACCTCTGTCAATAAATCGTTAAGATTCGTCTTTTCGAAGATGTGTGTATTTATCATTAAATTACCGCTCGCTAACGGTGAAGGAAAACATCGTGAGGAAACCTGCATGCCTGAGAGTGCCTAAAAAGTACTCGAGGTCGTGTGAAATCTACCAATCCGCACTTGGCCAGCGTGGTAGACTATGGCCAAACCCTCCTCATCATGAGAAGAGAGCCCGAGCCCAGCAGTGGGACAGTTGGGATTTTTTTAATTATTTTCTTTTTTGTTCCTTCTAATATCTAAGATGAACTTATCTTCCTATATTGTCTTTAGTTGATATAATGTCTACTAATAATTCTGTTACAGATCCCGAAGAATGCGCTTGCAGCACGGTGGCCGTATACGCCAAGGAATGTCTGCGACATGGCGTCGAGGAGATGAAGACCTGGCGCGATGACGAGACTTGCCGTGAGTTTACTAATTTTATTTGATCGATGACAAGTCTACGTTCTATCGAATAGCATCCATCGATAAGACATACCTGTCTACCACATCATTCCACCGACATCGGTCGATCGTATCGTAAAGATATAATAATAAAAAATAAATGTTTATTTGACACAAACAAAGTAAATAATACATATTTTTCACTTCTATTGTTGTTTGACGCTATTCTATTACATAAAAAAGGTATTTAACAAGCTACACGTGACCCCACGGTGCACATAGATAATTATAATCCATACACATGGGCGCCGGCAGAAATAATTTCCAGGTGGTGCACATTTTAGTTTTCTTACAATCTTTGCCGTATATGATTGTTAATAAAAAGATGAAATTTTAGTCTGAATGTTCGAGACATTTACAAATTTCTGACTATTCATTATGAATTTATTATATAGGTACCCAGTCGTCGCGGCTCACACAGACGGCTTTTTATTTCAATAATTCCTGTCATCCCGAGATTCCCAAGGGGTGCCAGTGCACCCCTTGGGACCCCCCTGCCGGCGCCCATGTCCATACAGTATACCATAATAAAGAGATGAATTTCAGAGCTCCCATTTAGTTCATAACAAAGAGCGACATTTGGTGGCTGAACTTTTAGTAATGTTCAATTTCAGTAATACATAAACAGAAAATTTTAAGACCGCCGAGCAGTTATCGGTTGTAACTGGTCTTACATACTCGACATATTTCAGAAGAGTTTGGCAGAGGTGTTTAACACCCACATTTCACCTGCTTGTTTAGGTCTCATTTAACAGTGGGTGAGCGTATCGCCATACACCAGGCACAATTCCAACACCATGCTGCTATTTGAGAATTCCCTGACGGAAATATCGAAACAACACTTTTGCCCTACTTCGACATCGACCTCGAGACCTCACGTTGATTGACGCTTACGTTAACGGTCAACGCGGCAGTTTTTAACACGCTTATATTAGCTTCACCTGTATGTATGTATGTATGTATGTAACCGACTCCTTTGGACTCGAGTTTGACCCACTTTAAACGGACAGATTTCATTAAAATTTTGCACACCTGTCAAAGATCGATGACAATGCAATAATTCGATAAAAAAAATAAAAAAATAAAAAAACGCTCTTATAAATAAACCAAACTAAAAAGTAGAAAATAAATAATAGTTAAAAAAACTAAAAAACACGCTTTTAAAGTACTTCTAACTAAAAAGTGAAAATAATTCCTAATATAAGCTGATAAAAGCGTGGGGCGCTCTGTGCCATATTTTTCGTCTATCGAGCAACCCACGTTTCACTTTTTAGTTAGAAGTACTTTAAAAGCGTGTTTTTAAGTTTTTTTTAACTATTATTTAATTAGGTCTCATATGACAGTGGGTGAGCTTATCGCCATCCACCAGGCACAATTCCAACACCGTGCTGCTTTTTGAGAATTCCCTGACGGCAAAATCCCAAACAACACTTTTGCCCGACCCGAGAATCGAACCCGAGACCTCGCGCTGAGAAGCGCATACGCTAACCACTAGGTCAACGCAGCAGTTTTTAATTTTGTAAATATTTTTTAGCGATGAAATGCCCCGAGAACAAGGTATACAAATCGTGCGGACCTGACGCTCAGCCAAGCTGTGCCTTCCCCCTCTTGCCCTCCAAGACTGACAACACCACCTGCGTGGAAGGTTGTTTCTGTCCTGAAGGTCTATTGCTGGAGGAAGGACGGTGCGTGCCCAAGGAACAATGCCCCTGCAGGTTGAGGAATAAGAACTTTAAGCCTGGGAAGACGATCAGAAAGGATTGTAATACTTGGTGAGTTATCTATCGCCCATTAAAGTTTTATACAAAAAAGATATGGGACAATTTGAACTTGCGATCTTCTGCATACCGGGCAGTCGCTTTACCAACCAGCTACGGTCGCCTCTTGCTAGGACCCTAAATTTATCAACTGTATGTTACATAGTTTCGTGACACCGGTCCTATATCTTTTTCAACTGTTACTTAGCATAATTTGCTAAGCATAGCTAAATGCTATAAAAATAAACAATAAGAAGTCATAATATATAAGTCTAAAATCATCCGTGTCACTACTTTGTATACTTTTTCCTCACATACCTTATCTACGTGTCCGTATACCCACCAGGGCCCTACGTCTATTCCGATTGAAAGCTAATGCATATCGTTCGTCGTATTCGGTACTATCCGAAATGTTTAAGTAAAAAAATAGTACCGTAAAGGCTACAGAGAAATCTTGAATTTCTTTCAGCGTATTGCCAGCAGGGCCCTTTTCAGTTTTTAGGGTCAAGACCAATATTACTTATTATCCCGTTTAGCGGTGTTTTAGTACCGTCGAAATACCTTGGTTTTATTTTAAAATAATTATTAATTCATGAGGAATATACCTTCAAAACTTTTGTCAAGCCAGCAGGGCCCTTTTTTGTTTGTACACTTTCAGACCAAATAGTTATATTTTTTATTAGTATTTTAATAGTACTTTTCAAATAACTTTACACATAGTTCGAAAAGTTTTTATTTTGGTAGATAATTTGCTTTAAAATGTATATCACGATAGCCATAATATTTTAGCGCTACAGTGCTTGCCACCAATAATGGCAGATCAGCGCCATGTTTATTTTGACAACTGGCCTTTGGCCAATAGCATGAAGAATAATTTGTCCATTTTATTAATATTTCAGACACTATTGGTCATTAATACTTACTTTCAGTTCTTACTAACCTTCGGCCATGATTTTTGGCGCGGACTCTAGTACTACATTGACAGATACGACACAGGAGTTATTCCTAGTGCGGGTTTAAAAAAAAAAGAAAAAAAAAAAGGGTGTAGTCATTCACAGCAGTACTACAGTCCGCGTCATTTTTCGTGGCCAACGGCGAGACCGCCGTGGTATAAGTTTTGAAGCAAATTATATACTAAAATACAAACGTTTCTAACTAAACTTATGGTTATTTGAAAAGTACTATTAAAATGCTAATAAAAAATATAACTATTTGGTCTGAAAGTGTACAAACAAAAAAGGGCCCTGCTGGCTTGACAAAAGTTTTAAAGGTATATTCCTCATGAATTAATAATTATTTTAAAATAAAACCAAGGTATTTCGACGGTACTAAAACACCGCTAAACGGGATAATAAGTAATATTGGTCTTGACCCTAAAAACTGAAAAGGGCCCTGCTGGCAATACGCTGAAAGAAATTCAAGATTTCTCTGTAGCCTTTACGGTACTATTTTTTTACTTAAACATTTCGGATAGTACCGAATACGACGAACGATGTGCATTAGCTTTCAATCGGAATAGACGTAGGGCCCTGGTGGGTATACGGACACCTTATCTACCAATCCGCAGTTGGCTAAATGGATTATGGTCTAATCCTTCTCATTATGAAAAGAGGCCTGTGTCGAGTAGTAGTGTCATGATTATTCTGGGCCTGTGTAGATCTCTTTTATTTCTTGTCTATTTATTTTGTGATAATATGGTGAATATGGTGAGTAGCGATAGCTAAGTGGTAGACCGTAGGACTGCGAAGTTAAAAGTCTCAGGTTTAAACCCAAGGCACACACCGCTGTTAATAAATTGTTAAGATTCGTCTTTTCAAAGATATTTGCGTATTTACCATATAAATGATCACTCGCTAACGGTGAGGGAAATCATCGTGAGGAAACCTGCATGCCTAAGAGTGCCTGAAAAGTTTCTCAAGGGTGTGTGAAGCCTACCATTCTGCATTTGACCAGCGTGGTGGACTATGGCCTAACCCTTCTCATCATGAGCAAAGACCCGTAGTAAGACATGTATTAGATACAGGGCTGCTATTAATATGGTAAATTGAATTGATATGAATATGTGAATGATTCCCCAGCACATGCCAAGCCGGTGAATGGACGTGCACGCGCGTGGCGTGCGGCGCGCGCTGCAGCGCGGTGGGGGACCCGCACTACTCCACCTTCGACGGGCTGCGCTATGACTTCATGGGCCACTGCACGTACACCATGCTGAAGACTGACAATATTACTGTGGACGTGGAGAACGTGGCGTGCTCCGGGGCTATCACTGAGGTAACAATAAAAAGGGAAAAGTAAAATAAAACAGCAAAAAATTTAAAGGATAAATTAATATCTAGACAAATCTAAAATCACGTTGCCATATACTATCCAACACAAGTTTATATATTGTTATGTTTGCTATTGTTACCGCGTCATGATACAATTTTGCGTTATTTTATAACTGAATTAATTAATAATTAATTATACATAACTAGCTTCCCCGCGCGTTACTCGAGAAAGCAATAGCTATCTAATACGGTTATGGTTAAATCATTGTAGTTAGTATAATTTACTTGTAATATTTAAAGCAAATTTTAGCTTTGCTATGCATTTATTTTATAATATTAAAGTTGAAAAATTAAGAATCCAGCAGGACTCGAACCTGCACCCCCTGGGTATACGCCCCAAGTGCTTTGCCAATTCAGCTATGGATTCGTATGCTGCTGGACTCAAAATTTCTCAACTCTTTGTGCCAGCGTCGTAGGTGTATACCTTAGCTAGACGAACCATTACTTGGTTACGCATACGAATCCATAGCTGAATTGGCAAAGCACTTGGGGCGTATACCCAGGGGGTGCAGGTTCGAGTCCTGCTGGATTCTTAATTTTTCAACTTTAATATTATAGTATAATTTAGTTTTACGTATTATTTATTTTTATATTATTGTTTAAAATGTTTTGACGAGTTCTTGAGTGCCTCCTGGGGATCCTCGGCATTTGAATTTGATTGGTGAAATAATTTTTAAAATCCATAAGTCCATAAGTATTAATTGAGCTGAATTGTAAAAATCAAATTCCTCTTTTTAATCTTATTTTTTTGCTATAGGCAATGAACCTGGGCCCATACAAAGGAGAAGGCAAGCCCTCATGCACCAAAGCAGTTACCCTATCCTACGACGGCGTCACCGTGCACATGAAGCAGGGAGGATTCATTCTGGCAAACGGCAAGGAGGTGACATCCTTGCCTGTTAATGTAGGGGACGTCAGGATCAGGGCTGCCTCGTCCATGTTTATCATTGGTGAGTACTACAGTTTTGTATTGATATAATCGGACGAGAATATATAAAAAATCATTGCCAAAACTAAAGAAAACTTGATTCTGCGACCTTCTGCACACCGGGCAGCCGCTTTAACCAACCAGAAACTGTCACCTCTTTCATCCTAAATTTCTCAACGGTATGTAACGTTATTTCGTGACGTCACGTTCGTCCATTTGTTCCTATCTTAAGTAGGATACAAACCATTTCTTAACTGTTTTTAGTATAATTTGCTAAGTATAGCTAAATGCTAAAAAAATATTCAATAAGAAGTTTTTTGGAAGAAAGACTTTTTGCTTTTATACAATGTTGAGCCCAAAAAAAAAACTATACATATTGTTATACAATTAGACAAGTAATATATTTTAATATACTATACCTGCTTTGTTTTTGCCTATGATGTTCATTCTTCTTTTGACCGTAAATGTCAAGACTACAAAGGAGTAATATATTTTTGTTTGTTTTAGTACAACTACCTAATAAAGTGGATCTGTGGTGGGATGGCAACACTCGCGTTTTCATTGATGTACCAGCTAAATACCATGGAAAAACTCAGGTTTGTTAAGCTCTATTAGTATACCTACAGTCTCCCAAATTGAACTGTATCGATATCCATCAAATATTATGATAGTAAATTCCAATTAATTACCTCAAAGAATCTTCTGCATCTTACTTTCTCCTATAATGAAATCAGTTACTAACCAATTTTCATCTTCACCAGGGTCTCTGCGGTACCTTCAACTTAAACCAAAAAGACGACTTCCTTACTCCTGAGAAGGACGTGGAACAATCAGCCCTAGCCTTCGCTAACAAGTGGAAGACCAGAGAGTTCTGCTCCGACATCGACACCAAGGAACCGGAGCACCCCTGCAAGGCCAACATGGAGAATAAGGAGGCCGCCGAGAAGTACTGCAGCAAACTAAAAGGAAAAGTATTTGAATGTGAGTATATTAATAAGGCTGACCCCACATTAGGCGTGCGCGATCGTCGGACGTGTGGGCACGCTGGCTGCACACACACAGCACAGCACTCACTCACACGTCACACAGCAACACGCGACGCCGTGTGACGTGTGAGCAGCCAGCGCACCTTAATATTAACATCACACAATACTTAGGTACAAGGAGACATGCTCAAGTACATACCTCAGACTTTAAACGTCGATCGGCGGGCGCGTTAGGGTTCAGGGCGGCACGCGCGCGAACCAAATGAAAAGAACCGGGGGGTGTAAATGGAGCATACGCTAACCACTAGCCCATCGAGGCAGTTCTCCTTGTATTATATAGTTAAGCGTTTAAAGAAACAATATAGTTTTTATGTCACTGTAGATATTATCTGGCCTTTCCCATTTAGAACGTTTTTTATTATTTAAAGAAAAATATTTTTTTTATGTAGAATCAACCCTTTCAAGCATGTTGTTTTTTATAAAATATATGTTTGGAACTATAATTGCTTTCAAGATATAATGCATGCCACTCTAACCTGCTTTAAGATTACCTTTCACTTGCTAAGAATATGTCCTTATCTATCATTACGTGCCATATTCAAAACTTGTAATTTTAATGTATGCGAGTAACTGTGATTATACTTTTCTATTTCAAATGCAGTCATATCGGGGGCGTAGCTCAGATGGTAGAGCGCTCGCTTAGCATGCGAGAGGTACCGGGATCGATACCCGGCGCCTCCAATTACCTTTTTGTATTGAGGGTAGTTTGATATTACGTAGTTTATGCACTAGATAATGTACTATGTGTAGTTTTAGTTGGTGTTTTGTAACATCGGGGGCGTAGCTCAGATGGTAGAGCGCTCGCTTAGCATGCGAAAGGTACCGGGATCGATACCCGGCGCCTAAAGCGTATTTTTTTTTGTATCTTAGTTTTAATGTCACATAGATAGGCACACATTGAAATTGTCTTTATGATCGTAATTTTAACTAAGATTTTTTTTCAGCGTGTCACTGGTACGTGGACGTGGAGCCGTTCTACGAGGCGTGCGTGTACGACATGTGCGCGTGCGCCGGCGACGTGGCGCAGTGCCTGTGCGCCGTGCTCGGGGACTACGCCATGACGTGCGCCAAGGCCGGCCAGATCATACAGTGGCGGTACAACGTGCAGGAGTGCGGTGAGTCATAATATTACAGATGCGTATAACACCCACATTCCACCTGCTATGTTTAGTTTCTATCGGATAGGGATTGAATTGAACTTATCGACATCAACTAAGCACAATACCAACTTCGTGCGGCTATTGAAAACTTCCTGACGGAAAAATCCGCAATAAAACTTGCACGACCAGGCTGAGAAGAGAGAGCAGGAGTTGACAGGTAGCATGAGTAAAAGAGTACATCATAATTATGTAAACGTGCTTTACCGTGGATCACATTACCACTTACCATCAGATGAGATTGTGGTTAAACGTGTATCTACCTATCCAATATAGGAAAATAGTAACTTCTTAACAGATTTGACGTCACGCGTGGCCGTAGTCATGGGGGATGTTTTTTTTTCTTTTTATGCTAATTTGTTGTTACGTTTTGCTTGTGTCGTAAGGGTTCAAACTTCCCTCCCTCCTCTCCAAAACGTCAAATAAGCTGGCAGTTAAAATAATAATAGTTTAAGCTTGGCAGTAAAGCAGTAAGTTCCGTAAGGGTAAATTTTAAATAGTGCAGCTGCACGAAAATAGTCTTTGCAGATTATCCATTTTTGTCTGAAATTTTTATAAAAAAAATGAAGTTGACCTCAATTTTAAATTTTACTTTAATTATAAATGGTATTTTTTTACAAAAAGAGTTCATTAATATTACTATTAATTTTATTGGTGGTAGAGCTCTTGTGTATGAGCTCGAGGGCGGCAGCACCACCGTCTCACCTTTAACCTGCCGCCAAATAGTAGTGCTTCCATTGCTGTGTTCCGGTTTGGTGGTGAGATCAGGCCCTGAAATTACTGGCACATGAGGCATAACACCGTAGTCCTCAGCTGCAGCGACGCATCTATAATCTGCTTTTGTGGATTGTTGATGTTCATGGGCTGTACTCCGCTTACCATCAGGTGGATTACACGTTCGTTCGCTGTGGGCGCAGTATAAAAAAAAAAACTATATTTTTGAACAAAGTTAATTGGTTTATATAACATAGAAAAGTGTTCTGTATAACATTTTTTTTTAAATTTTGTGCCGGACAGATCAACTACCGTTGGAGTACTATTAGGTTATCGGGTAGGATGGTTGATTTTTTATTTTTTATTTATGAATTCTAATAGCAATAATATGTTTTCATTTGGACCCAGGATGATCTGTGTAGAATATTTTTGCAATCGGTTTAGGTTTTCTGCCTCCTGTCGCATTTAAAGTTTCAATATTTTCAAAAAATTTGGTGATTTAAAAAGTATGCTAAATTATACACAATTTATAGTTTGATAACTTCCTAAATTCACAGAATAATGGTGTTATCTATAATAAAACTATTAATAAAACATTTATATTTTGAAATGGTCTCCTTCAAGTAACATTATCTATTTACACAATGATTGCAGATTGGCACAAAAAGAGAAAAAATAATACATTAGAAGTTAGAACCACAGTAATTCAATTTGTCGTTTAGTTGAACTGCATTTAATGAGAACAAAGATGTGTTACAATAATTTTGAAAATGAATTGTACTGGAAAAGCTTGTAAATTACTTGTCTGGTTATAAAAGTGACACAAAGAATATTACTATGATTTCGACTTAACTACAAAGAAGTATTTTCTATGAGTAGACAATAAATTATGTTATAAATTTACAAAAATAAATCGAAAAACTGTCCACATTAACAAAAAGTGACTGAAATTCATTTAAAAAAATAAAAAACAGTATGGAACAAAGCATGGCTACCAATTTTTGCATGCAAGTAAAAATGCGAAAATGCTCAAATTAAAAAATATTTAAAAATGTCATCCTGAAATACCTAAAAACGCTTCAAAGCCTTTATTTAATTTTCATGTAGCAAGGTGTTATTTGATATTTATTCTTATATATACCCTGATTTTTTCAAATGCGTTTGCCCTAAAGATAATAAATTTATTTTAATAATAAGCAAATATCGATAAAAACTGAAAAAAATGCTATTGAAAACAAACAAAATCAAAGAATTCTACTCTGCGTCGCATTCTGAAAACACAGAGAAACTCCCAAAAAAGTTAAAGCTATATTTTGGGTTTTTAACGTTAATGTATATATTTAAAACTTACACATAGAATTATTGTCAAAAAAACAAACAAATATTGTATGAATTATTTGAAAAGATGGTGCACATGAGTTTCTCACCAGCTCTTCTCATAATGCAACACCCATCGGAACTGGTACTTGGATTGATTTTAATTCAAATTTTTAAGTTGAATTAAAGCCAATCTAAGCTCCGATGTCAAATCATTTTATTGCAATAAGTATTATAATTTAATTAGCTAAGTTTTATTTTAATTTTATATTTTTTTATTTTTATGTGTTCAAGCGCCCATGGAAATAAATGATTTGATTTGAACCTTATTCACTGCCAGAATTATTATGGGTCTTGGCTACTTTAATAAATAATCAAATGCAGTACAAGAACGCCTTATAACGCGAGTAGATATCAGCAATAGTATATTGTGCGTCTATCTTGCCACATTCAAACCGATAAGAGAATACATTAATGTCAGCTTCAGGAAGTCTACATACTCAAAATTAGCCCATGAGAGTTTCATTATAGACGTAAAGTGACGTAACGTGAGTATTTTCAAACTTATATTTAAAATAAAAATCTTCATAAACATTTTTTGTTTGGATAACTCCAAACAAAAAATGTTTATGAAGATTTTTAGTACTGAGAGTAAAAAAAAAATCTTTTAAGCTTATAATTAATTATTAAGTTTAAACTGTATTATTCATTATATAAGTTTTATCAATAACCTCTTTCCTGAACCAAAAAACATACTTGTAAAAATAGTTGAAAAAATGTGACTGTATTTTTTAAATTTTCGAGGTCCATCCGGTGGCAGAAGATAATAATATTTTATTTTAATCATATTTTTTTGTGTGCTAGCTTGTTTAACTATAATGCACTTTTTCATTGATATAAAAAAATAGAAAAACAAAAAAAAATCCATATTCCAAGATGAGTGAACCACCCTATTATCGGGGTAATATAAAAAACGTTAAATTCCGACCCGTAAAAAATAAATAAAACGGGTTAGTATTTTAAAATCAATACTTAAGTAAACAGTACATATATAGTACATTTATTTTGTTATTCAGGAATTCAGGATTACAAACTCTGCATTAGCAGAGCATCAAAAATATTAAAGACTCATTTGAGTGTTCCCCTCCACGGAAATCTTTAGTAAAAGGCGAAAGATTTATACGTTTTGAAGGGAAACCAGAGTTAACTATATTGGGGCCGCCCGGACTTTATGTACTAAAGCCGGTAACGAAACCATATCGCCATGCAGACGAACGGCACAACGCCATCTATCGAGCGCAAGGTCAACTGTTACTGCGTATTTCTGAGTTCCATTATCGCTACTAGAATAATAAAGAGTAAAATAATTGCGATAACTGGCATAATATTATGAACTTTGGAATCGATATTTGACCTAATTTTATCATTTTATTGATATTTGACCATGGAATAACTGATTTAAGCCATTTTATATAAAAAAAAATTGCAAAAACAATTTTTTTTTTTTTTGTAGTGTCTAAAATTTTATTGAAAAAAATATTTATATCTTTGACCATAGTTGTGTAGAAATATGTAAAATATTCATCGTGTTAGTAGAAATATGAAAATGTTCCCATTCAAGTTTTAGATTATAATTAAACCATTTGAAATTGAAAAATAATAGTTATTTATGCAACTGTTCTATAATGAGGGGTATCAAAGCACGAGTGTGGGTTTATCACACGAGGCGAAGCCGAGTGTGATAATAGGCATTATATAATGTTTTGTTATTGCTATACTATAATAAATATAACCAGCTATAAAATATTACAATTGAGGCGAATATTAAACTTTATTAATAGTTATTTATGCAACTGTTCTATAATGAGGGGTATCAAAACACGAGTGTGGGTTTATCACACGAGGCGAAGCCGAGCGTGATAATAGTATCACATGAGTGTTTTAATACCTAATTATAACAGTTGCATACAAGACTTTATCTACACCCATGATATGAATCCTCTATAAATGTTCTGAAACCATAAGGTATTAGGGTACAGTGTTGTAAGAACTCTATGTAAATTCATGGAAAGTTTAATTAGTGAGTATCTAATACGAAAAACTATGTATAGGTAATAATATAATTATTTATTGTCATAATTATTTACATTTTGGATCGTACAATTATTAAAAAGTATTTTTCAATACTATTATTGAACAAAAATGGCGGGATACGACGTCAATTCAAAAATTCGAATAAGTTTTTATTTAAATTACGGCGCTGTGGTAGTGAAATGCGCGTGCATGACATGTTCTTTTTTTGAAATTCATAAAGATGCCATGAGAATGTGGCTGTTCGATGAGTAAAAAAGGAGTTGCATAATGAATTTCAGTACAACATTATAACACCCGTTTGGGTGTTATAATGGTTATTATGACACTGGCTGTTTTAATGTTGGCAATTAGCTAACTGTTTCAATAACGTTTATAGAGGATTTATAGCATGGGTGTAGATAAAATAATACAAAAGATAGATAGTCATAACAAAAAATATAATTTATTTTAGGTATATTAAGTAGTTGTCAGGATAAAACTTGGTGAAAAGTGTACTTTATATTAAAATGGGCAATTAAATAAATTATTTGTTTTAACCAAAAAATATAAAATAACCGAATTTTTATTCTTATAATTTTTGATTTGGTGTGTTGTAAATGTTTGATGAAAAACATATACTTTAACTTTCATTATTTACAAAATAGCTACAACAGTGGGCAAAGTTGACGGTGTATGAAATACAGTTATTTTTAATTTTTAATTTTTACTACACATAAATATTATAACCAAGTGTTAACACAAGCTATTTATAAAATAAAATATACACATCTTGGTCAAACTATTTTTTGCCCATGGGTAGCAGACAATGTGTTCTAAAGTATTATATTTTTTTTTTTTGAAGATTAACGATGGATGGTTTAATTATATTGAGTGTACTATCAATAAAAGGAGCAAAGTCACAGTAAGTTTTAAATTTTGGCTTTATAATTTTATTTTAAAGATAGTGACATAAGATTACTCAATTATTTGGTAACTATACCAAATAATTAACTTCATGATTAAGCAGTCCTATACAAAAAAAAAAAATACCTACTGTAAAAATTGTTACGGTTTGTGTACAATTTTTAATATACATTGCCTTGCTCAATACGTTTAGCGATTATGTTCCATCCTCGACAATGGACATTTTTTTTCAGTTTTCACCTTATAAAATGATTAATTTGGACCATTTTCTCGCAGAGGTCCAATGCACGGGCGGACAAGAATACACGGTGTGTGCAGACAGCTGCCTCCGCAAATGCACGGACATGGCGCATGCCGGAGAGTGCAAGCCTTGCTGTGTGGAGGGATGCGCTTGCCCCGCCGGGCAGGTATGACGTTTATCGGATAAATGTACCATCAAACCCATCAATATGTACACATATTTCATGACCCACCTTAATAGTATTCTTGCTTAGACACTCTATAACATATTTTTTTATTCAACTTGTTATTACTATCGCATTTACAATAGTGGTAAATGTAAATTTTTACCAATTCCAATTGTGTCCTCATACATATTGCAAAATTGATAATCCCTAAACACTTATAATTAGTTCGCTTTTTGTTTTTTTCTCGACGATTGTAATAACAACGCAGATGTAATCCTCCTGGTGACAAAAGTATTAAAAAAACGGGTTTGTGTTGTGAATTTGATAGGGTGGTGGGTCACCCTATTCCTACAAAACTGATTTTCTTTGTGTCGTAAAGACGGCGTTCGCACAAGAAATAATTTATGATCGCGAAGATTATAACAGACATACAATTAATTTCACACACCCAGAGTCAGAACAACGGATCGTGCAAAGTTTTGTCCTGAGTGAGAATCGAACACCAGTTGTTATATATAATTTATTTCAATTATTAATTTTTATTTTTATTTCGTTTTCTACTTCTAATTGTGTTTTAATTATGTTATGTAAGTTTTAAGTCTGTCTGTTTTTCCAAGTATTTTATTGTTTATATATATTTTTTTGTAATTTATCTATATTAATGTAGACGCTGTGGTCTCCTCTAATTGAGGAAACACATAACTTTATCATTGTGAATGTAATTATTATTAATGTCTAGTGTATTTCTTGTTGGAGATCCTATCAACAAATAAACAAATTCTTTTACATTAAATTGACCTAATGAATTTATTACAGCTTCTTGACGAGAATGGTCTATGCGTGCCCACTGGACTATGCCCGTGCTGGCACAAGGGTATGGAGTTCAAAGCTGGGTACAAGGAGGTACGCGCCGGCAGACGAGAGAGGGAACTATGGTGAGCTAACTTTTGTCTCTATCCTCAGGTATATTCATAGCCTGGCAGTCGGCCAAATGATCTTTTTCAAGAAAATAAAAAAATATACAGATGTCATTTGTCATTATTCAATCAAATATAGGAGAGTTACAATATCATGACCCCGCTTACAGTTATTCCAGTGCTGACAGGGTAGATTGATGAATTCGAATCTTACCAAACTACACACAGCTTTGCAGCAGTGAGGAGCTAGTGGTTCATCTCGTAACTCGACTACAAGAGCTCGACCAGTAAATGGACTCACTCATGTACCTGTCTCATTTGTTCCGATTATTTAATTAAAAAAACAATAATTTTAATGTTTAACCTCGTTAAAAAAAAGTTATTTTGGAGGCGCCGGGTATCGATCCCGGTACCTCTCGCATGCTAAGCGAGCGCTCTACCATCTGAGCTACGCCCCCGATGTTACAATACACCAACTAAAACTACACATAGTACATTATCTAATGCATAAAATACGTAATATCAAACTACCCGCAATACAAAAAAGTAATTGGAGGCGCCGGGTATCGATCCCGGTACCTCTCGCATGCTAAGCGAGCGCTCTACCATCTGAGCTACGCCCCCGATGTTACAATACACCAACTAAAACTACACATAGTACATTATCTAATGCATAAAATACGTAATATCAAACTACCCGCAATACAAAAAAGTAATTGGAGGCGCCGGGTATCGATCCCGGTACCTCTCGCATGCTAAGCGAGCGCTCTACCATCTGAGCTACGCCCCCGATGTTACAAAACACCAACTAAAACTACACATAGTACATTATCTAGTGCATAAACTACGTAATATCAAACTACCCTCAATACAAAAAGTTATTTTGGAGGCGCCGGGTATCGATCCCGGTACCTCTCGCATGCTAAGCGAGCGCTCTACCATCTGAGCTACGCCCCCGTTGGTACTAAATTTAAAGTAACGCAGTAGTTTGTGCGTACAAAATTTAAATACGCTCACCTTTCACTTTGTAGTAAGACAGTTGCACAATTTCATTGAAAATAAACACGTTCGAATGAACTTGAAATTATTAAAACTGGATTTCTTATCAATGAAACATGTAACTTGCTTTATATGGCTATGATACAGTCATGTAATCTTCAATATAATTTTTCAGATAATTGATTTAAAATTGTATTGTAAAGGGTTTGTTTTCACACATTGGGCGCAATGCTTATTAGCCGCTGAACTCGTACTTAAGACCAGTCTCCTATCCAGAGATGTACAAAATACCCTCTAAAAAGTATCTGAAATACTAAATCCAAGATACTTTGAAATTAAGTATTTCAGATACCAGATACAAAATACTTTCGAGTATGGTATTTGAAATACTAGATACAAGATACGTATCTTCTAAATACTTCTCAAGATGAAAATACTTTTGTAAGAAAACAACATTTTGTTCTATTGAATTTAAGATTATTTTTGACAGTATCTTAATAAACATTAATGTTATTTATTTACGAATATATTATGTTAATCGCTGAAATGTGACAAGACAAATTATATTTTTAAGGAAAATAATAAACCAATCAAAAGCCATCAATTTACTTGGTTGGCCATCAGGTTACTTATTTTTTTCTGACCACCCTGAAGATTTTCTAAGACAATAATACAAAAAGACATGACATGATACAACATGAGATAAGAGACATAAAAGATGGTCAGTTCTCTAAGGTTGTCTGCTGACAACATTATTGCGAGTGACCGAGAACGCACATGTCCCCCTGCATAAGGCACGTATGAGAGCAAGAGATACAGACATATTCCCCCCCCCCCCCAGTGGATACATGTCCTCACTTGAAACTGGAACAAAACCTTTCTATTTCTGTCATTATTGGCATAATATATGAGAACAGAGATATACGACATGCATGACATGACTCCTATATTATTTTCATGTAAAAGAAATGTTTGAAGAACTACTTTTACTTAAGTATTTTAAAAAGACTTATGTAGGGCCTGGTGGTTTAAATTATACACGTTCTGTAAAGTCTTAACTTTTTAATGATTAAAGTCATACACATGAACACGTAATAAAACCAAAAGTAAAGTCAAGTATCGCACTCTTACACGCACTGTCGCACTGATTGTCTACACACGTCGTGTCACACTGAAGTCTACAAACGTACTGCCCGACAACCGGCAACTGCTATAGACATCGCGTCGCATGTGGGGAGCTTGCTACTTGATGTCGGAGGCGCTGACATCGCGTCGTCCGGCTACACCACGTTTCGCGAGCGCGAGTCGCGACGGTGCTACGGGTGAGGGACATCGCGTCGTCCGGCTACCCCACATTGCGCGAGAGTCGCGAAACGGTGCTGCGGGGTGGGGAACATCGCGTCGTCCGGCTACACCACATTTCGCGCAATACTACGTGCTCGCTATACTTATGTAAAACTAGTTCTTCAAACATTTGATCACTCATTTTTCTTCTATGTGGCCTTAAAATCCAAAAGAAAAGAGTCGCTCCACAGGGGCAGAGCTCGGCAAACAGGTGTTATATTTCATAAAAAAAAATTGGTAACTTATTCCTAAAAGTATTTTGTCAGAAAAAGTATTTGTAAAATACTAAGATACCTAACAAAATGTATTTAAATACAAGATACAAAATAATTTTTGGAAAAGTATTTTAGATACAAGATGGAAATACGTATCTTGTATCTTGTATCTGTATTTCAGATACTTGTATCTTAGATAAGTCACATCTCTGCTCCTATCGAAGCCATAAGCGGAATCTTCTAATAATGAGACTTAATGCCCACATTGAGAAAAGCAGGACATTAGAGAACCAGTTGTATGAGTAACCCAGGAATATAGTTCAGTATTTTCCTCGCGGTCTAAATGCGAGTGTATATAGTTAAATCCGACATTGTTTATCGATGTATTGCGCCCCTGATTGTTTCAACAATTAACCCTTTAGCTTCCCTTTATTATAATAATATGCAGAAATGTCTTGTCACACTGCATTTGTATATATTTTATACTACACCTACGTAGAAAGTAACTCATTGCAGTATGTCATACGGAATAGTCAATACAGTATGTTAATATCTATCAAAAAAAGTTAGTGTTTTCGGGCGAGTTACACCGGGCCTTGCCTACTTTTCCGCCCGCTGCAGAGCGCAGTGGGAGAAAAAGTAGAAAATCTTTCTCCGCTACTAAGGCCAAGTCTTAATTCTCTCTTTTTATGATTCATTTTGTTTATTTGTTGTTTTTGCTAAATTTTTGGTATTTTACCAAATATTACAATTTGGTAAATTTTGCTAGTTTTTATTTTTTGGTAGAATTTGTTGTTTCTTTGTAGGTGTAGTATAAAACACTATGTATCAATCGGTACAAATTTCGATTTCTTTCTGTTGTATTACGCTTCGCTTTAGGCCTAAAACACCCAATAAAATCGACAACTTTTATCCCTTGGTGTACAATGTACTTTTGTATAGCACATGCGTGGGTGCCCGCTGGGACTGCTCTCCGGCCACTCCCATGGACATCCAGAACTACCCGCCCGCCGAGGATGTGAGGAGCAACTGCAGCGCTGCTAACAACTTGGAGTTCACTACCTGCGAGATTGCTGAACCACTTACCTGCAAGGTAAGACAATATTAATTGGAATGCTTTAAGCAAGAAATTAAGTAGCTACAAGTGACTTATAAATTTTATTTATTTATTTATTTATTTATTATAACTATAATTACAGGCCTTCTAAAATCACAATTTTTTTAAGTCTAACCTTTCCTAACTAACAGTAGTATATAGGTACATAAATTGGAACTTAATATAAAATAATAACATAGCTCACTTTCTAACATAGCTCACTATATTTAATAATAATCTTACAATTCACTCAAAGTGCACTTCAACCAGTGCTTATGTTATGTCTATCAAAATATATAATGAATTACCCGAGCCCATTCAAAAAGAAGAAAAAGACAACACTTTAATTAATAAATTTAAACAACTCTTATTAAAAAAACGTTTTTACCATATCAATGAATATTTAAACGAGATTTCAAAAATACCAAAAATAACAACAAATAAATCAGATACTTGCCTACACATAATATTTTAATATAATTAAATTTTTGCCTCAATTGTAATATTTAATTGCTAGTTATATCCAATATAGTACAGCATTAACAAAAAATATATAATTCCCAGTAATTTATTTTATTTAATAATTATAGTATACCCTTATAATATATTAAATATATGGTTTAATTGTTATATATATTAATGATTTGTTGTAGCACATTCGCAGTTCTTAATTTTATAATATATTGTAACTTATTCGTGAGGACCTGTAATTGGCTGAATGTTGCATACTATTTTTATTAATATTAATTGTTACTGCTGTTGGTCTTCCAATAATAAATAATAGTTATTTATGGTACAAGTGAGAAAAAGTTTATATTTCTGTTGTGAGTGCCAATTTTAAATCTTGAGCTTGCGAAGTAGTCTTAAATTGAATCACGAGCGTAGCGAGTGATTCTAATAAAGACTACTTCGCAAGCGAAAGACTTAAAGAGGTCACGAACTGGAAATTAAATTTATCTTACGCGTTGCATACAAAACTTTTCACCTCTTCCAGTGAGAAAATATTAAGATTTAAATTAACTTGTACTCGATTGCTTAACCTGGAATAATTCAATGAAATACGACAGTAATACCAATTCAGAATGCCTTATAGGGCCTTTTGTAAGTCACCACTAATTAAATATGTCGTACGCTTTCAAAAACTATTCACGTGTACCTTTCACGTGATTTTTCTGGTAAAAAGCAAACTTCTGTGTTAGAAGCATGTTGTCGCAACACTTTTGGAGTTCCACAAAGTTCTCTATCACTGGATTCACTATTTTTTTGTTAAAAAGTTCCAGTAAACAATTAAACATAAACTGAAAAGAATTTATAGTTGCCCGCGATGACTGACACAGACACAGACTTTTTATTTTAAATCGTGCGTTCGGAAATTAGTTCCGTAACATTAATTTTGAGTCTAATAATTAAGTTCCTGATTTTAATTAATTTAATGGTCAATCACGAATATAAAACCATTAAAATACTAAATAAGCGCGTATTTATATAATTTAAAATAATTAAAACGTATCGTCTGTAATCTTCTTATATATACTGGGTGGCGCAAAAGTACTGGCACTAAAGAAAATCCTTTTTTTTTTTTTATATGACATTTTCTGTCATTCTGTTGTTGAGAATTGTGTAGTGAACAAATGTAAAATACACTGAAAATAAACATGGACCGTTTTACTCCCCAAGAACGTGGAATAATTGTGTCAATGTTCTTACGGAATAATTCATCAGTGATAAGAACACAACGTGAATTTCGTCGACGATTTCCCCACCGTCCGGCACCGATTGGTCGCACAATTCGACGCTTTGCCACACGCCTTGAAGCAACTGGCTCAACATTGGATAGACCTAAGTCTGGGAGACCAAGAACAGGCCGTTCAGCTGAAAATATCGATGCTGTGCGCGAAGATGTGGAAGAGTGTCCAGAAACATCAACGAGGCGACGTGCCACGCAATTGGGCATTTCCAGACGGACCCTGCAGCGTATTTTGGTGAAAGACTTAAAGATGTTCCCGTATAAAACTCAAATGACTCATCAGCTGCTGCCTGCTGACCACCGAGCTCGTCTAGATTACTGCCAGCGCGTCATAAACCTCAACCTTGAAGAGGATGATTTTCCTTCAAAATTGGTTATGAGTGACGAAGCGCATTTCCATCTCTCAGGGCATGTCAATAAGCAGAATACTCGGTTCTGGGGCACTGATAATCCGCGCATTATTCAAGAAACACCTCTACACCCACTAAAAGTTACTGTATGGTGTGGCATCTGTGTTGACAGAGTGATCTGACCCTATTTTTTCGAAGACGCTGGAGGCAATGCGATAACTGTCACTGGAGAACGCTACAGAACCATGTTACGTGAGTTTTTGATACCCAGTTTGGACGAATTGGGGCTGGAGCACATCTGGTTTCAACAAGACGGCGCTACGGCACACACAGCGCGCGACACTATGGACTTAGTGAGGGACGCTTTTCCAGACCGAGTTATCTCTCGTTTTGGCGATTTGCCTTGGCCTGCAAGATCAACCGATCTGACCAGTCCAGACTTCTTTCTTTGGGGTTTTTTGAAATCTCGGGTGTATGTGAACAAGCCACAGACTCTCGTAGCTCTAAAAGAAAACATTCGTCAAGAAATAACGAACATATCGCAGGAAGTGTTACGGCAAGTTATGCAAAATGTCATAAATAGGGCTCAAATGTGTATCAACTCTGGAGGTCACCATTTAAAAGACATCATCTTTAAATCCTAATGGTACGAAATTTAATGGCACAAATATACATTTAAAAAAATCTAAATCTAGTTTTCTAATTTAGAAAAAATGTTATAGCTGAACCAAATAGGGTCTTTACTTTTGCGCCACCCGTTATAAAAGAAAGTCGTGTTAGTTACACCATTTATAACTCAAGAACGGCTGAACCGATTTGGCTGAAAATTGGTGGGGAGGTAGCTTAGAACCGGGAGAAGGACATAGGATACTTTTAAAATATTTTCGAGGGCAAAATTTTATCGAGGGCGAAGCCGCGCGGGGCAGCTAGTTATTTAATAAAATTGATGTCAATGGTTATTACTAACCTACATGGTGGCTGTTTGTTTTTTTTCCAGTGCCTATTCATTGGAAGGATTTTGTGTTTCGAAATTTGAATCACTTTGCCTCACTAGTGAGTAAAAACGGTTTTTACTCACTGAATTCTGGCAAGCAAACGATCTTTATCGTGCTGGTGTGGTGAAAATAAATTAATAAACTTATCTCTTCCTCTCTCCTACTATTGCCGTGCCCGTCAGGGTCCATATTGATGCTGTACCTATATATAAAATCTATATGTAACATTATGGAGTGCAATAAAGACTACTGAATACTGAATCCTGACTTTGTCTAGATAAGTTTGTAATCTGAGTAATTAAAAGGCTCCTATTAAATTTTTAATTATCCCTAGTAAAAAAATATTGTTTGTTGTGAGTCATTGCGAGCTTTTTAAGTGTTAGTCTATATTGATAATAAAAAACGATTATCATTTTGATTTTATCAGGCATTGTCTATGAATGGATGTTTCTTTGAAAAGCAGTTTTCCATTAACAAAGTGATGGTGTAAGTAGTAGTCACAATACAATTCATTATTTTTCCTACAGAACATGCACCTCGCACCCACGTCAACATCTTCAGAATGTCGTCCAGGCTGTCAGTGCAAGAAAGGTTACGTCCTAGACACGGTATCCAAGAAGTGTGTGGCTCCGGCTCAGTGTCCCTGCCACCACGGTGGAAGGAGCTACCCTGATGGACATACGATGCAAGAGGAATGTAATGAATGGTGAGCATTTTTAAATCGTATCTAGGGAAGGAATAGGTTGATAACCCGATCTAGGTGTATATGTTAAACATAACCTATAATCGCTGTATAAAATAATATTTTAATTTATGTACTATCTGCAAAGTTAATTCATGACCCATTTGTAATTGTCAAAGTCGATAAGGTTGACATTTGTTAATAAAACAAGCGAATTAAGACTTTAGTGTTTTGAAATTTCTATCCATAAATAGGATTATGGTCGATCATGAATCTACTTTGTTGATAGTACATCCACTACCAGGCAAACAGACTGCTTGCTGATGGCAAGGATAAAGAGCGGCGGGTTAGTAATAGAAACCCGTTGAAAAAAACCCTCAAAAAAGTTTTGTCTTAAAAATGTATAGAATGACAAAAGTTCACTGCTGACCGGTATTTGTATGGGCTAAAAATAATCTAACAATATTTTTACTAAAAGGTAATTGGAGGCGCCGGGTATCGATCCCAGTACCTCTCGCATGCTAAGCGAGCGCTCTACCATCTGAGCTACGCCCCCGATGTTACAAAACACCAACTAAAACTACACATAGTACATTATCTAATACATAAAATACGTAATATGAAACTACCCTCAATACAAAAAGTAATTGGAGGCGCCGGGTATCGATCCCGGTACCTCTCGCATGCTAAGCGAGCGCTCTACCATCTGAGCTACGCCCCCGTTGTTACAAAACACCAACTAAAACTACACATAGTACATTATCTAGTGCATATAATACGTAATATCAAACTACCCTTAATACAAAAAATTAATTGGAGGCGCCGGGTATCGATCCCGGTACCTCTCGCATGCTAAGCGAGCGCTCTACCATCTGAGCTACGCCCCCGTTGAGAATATATTGTTAATAAATATCTACATAGCGGACAGTGCGTAATTTTGTATGCGCAATGCGTACGTGCCTTTCTCTTTCTTGTGAATGTCAACTGTTACCAATACTGCTGGAGCAGCAATGACAAGGTCTTGCGTCATTGTGATCTACATAATACGGTCACTACGTCTGTACAAAGGTTTTAATTTTTCAACGGTGCAACAAACATAACAATTCATCATGCTTGCATAATCCTTATTAGTCTGCACGTGTGGTGTAGTGGTTTAAGCGGTCGCCTCGCCGCTCTCCACTGCACTGGTGTTGTGGGTTCGATCCCCACATGGGACAAATCTTTGTGTGATTCACAAAGATTTGTTCTGAGACTAGGTGTGCTTGTGTGAATGAATATGTGTATTTGGCCTTGTCATTGGGACCATTGGATAGTGTAATTGCTTCTGGCGTTCTATCTAATTTAAAAAAAAAAAAATATAATGCCAAAGGAATGGACAGAACATTTTAACACAGACTTATTCCTAGCACTGTTTAGGTCAATTAATGATAAACCTTTACTTCCTTTCTATTATATTACAAATGAGAACGTAACTCGGGTCTGTCTGTCTGTAACGCTTTCAGGGCTGAACTACTGAACTGATTTTGATGAAAATTGGTGCGGAGATAGTTCAAGACCTGAGAAACGACAAAGGTTACTTTGACGACCGGATGGCGGAGTGGGTAGTGTACCTGCCTGCGACGCCGAGGTCGTGGGTTCGATTCCGCCTTAAGACAAATCTTTGTGTGCATGAACATGGGGGTTTGTCTGGGTGTTTCTAAGTATAATAAGTGTGTATTTACAAAAGAAAAGTATACATGTATTAGTATCAGTTATTCTAGTACCCATAGTACATGCTCTGCTTACTTTGGGATTAGATGGCGTTGTGTGTGAGTTGTGAAATATTTATTATATTATTTATTTATTTTTATCAAATTGCCTGCCACGTAGGCGGAGCCGCACGCAGAAACTACTACGATATACTTACTCGTATCTTTATTATGGGATATTGATAAGTTAGTAATCGGTTAAAGCTAAGGTAGTTAAATTATACAGATGTGGATTATGATTAGACGTCGCTTATCGCGGGTATGAATGTTATCTACAATAGTTATTTGTGCAACAATAGAGCAAAGTTCGTATTTTCTTCGAGTGCTTATTTTGAGTCCCGAATAAGCGAAAGATTCTATAGTAATATCATGAGCGTAGCGTGTAATTCTAGTTTAGAATTTTGAGCGTAGTGAGGTACTCAAAAGCACGAGTGCGAGCACATCTCGTGTCGCACATACTACTTTTCTCCTCACCAGCTCATAAAGGCAAGGGCAGCAAATAACGCTTGTTCGAGACAGACTGCTTGCTGATGAGAAGGATAAAGAGCGGCGGGTTAGTAATAGAAACCCGTTGAAAAAAACCCTCAAAAAAATTTCGTCTTAAAAATGTATAGAATGAAAAAAGTTCACTGCTGACCGGGTTATAGGTAGGGCTAAAAACAATCTAACAATATTTTTACTAAAAGGTTATTGGAGGCGCCGGGTATCGATCCCGGTACCTCTCGCATGCTAAGCGAGCGCTCTACCATCTGAGCTACGCCCCCGATGTTACAAAACATCAACTAAAACTACACATAGTACAATAGTTATTTGTGCAACAATAGAGCAAAGTTCGTATTTTCTTCGAGTGCTTATTTTGAGTCCCGAATAAGCGAAAGATTCTATAGTAATATCATGAGCGTAGCGTGTAATTCTAGTTTAGAATTTTGAGCGTAGTGAGGTACTCAAAAGCACGAGTGCGAGCACATCTCGTGTCGCACATACTACTTTTCTCCTCACTAGCTCATAAAGGGCAGCAAGGGCAGCAAATAACGCTTGTTCGAGCTGATGAGGTGAATAAATATCTACTAGTTAACTAATAAAAAGTCTTGCTCATTGTTATGTGGCTTTTTAATCAATCATTTTTTTTTTTAATGTAAAAGACGTAAACTAAAAAATACATATTATATTGTTTAAAAAAAAACCAGGACATAACATATCATCACGCCTATTTACCCAGAGGTGTAGCAGAGGTGTACAACACTCACATTTCACCTGTTATATTTTGAGTTCCCATGGGATAGGGGGTAAGCCTATCACCATCCACCGGGAACAATGCCAACTCCGTGCTGCTATTGTGAATTTCCAGACGAAACACACATTACACTTAGCCCGACCCGGGTATTAAACCCTAGATCTCACGGTGAGAGGCGCATACACTAACCACTAGACCATTGAGGCATACCTAGGAGGAAATATTTAACTTAAAACACCCCCTTTGTTATTTCATAGCCAATGCAAGAGCGGCAACTGGTCCTGCACAGCGCGTAAATGCGCCGGCATCTGTTCAGCGTGGGGAGATTCCCATGTCGTCACTTTTGACGGCACTGATTATGACTTCGAGGGAGTCTGTACTTATCTACTGGCTAAAGGAGTCATGGATTCTAAGGATGGCTTCGATGTGGAGATACAGGTGAGATAGAACAATTATTAGAGAGTTTTAAATGCTGGTAATGCGCGGGGATTTGCTTCGCGTGGGTTAGTTGATTTCCATGTTTGATGCTGTCACTTTTTGTTATGGATTTTAAGGATGGCTTTGATCTGGAGATACATCGGAGCTGGTACTTAGATTGATTTTAATTTGAACTTAAATAGTTTAATTTAAATTGATCTAAGTTTCGGTAATTCAAATCATTTTGATTAGTAAAATTTGAATTTATTTTATTCTTTAGGTGATTTTCATTTGCTCTATAATTATAATGTTTGTTGGCGTGTTCAAGCGTGGGTGGGTTTATAAAGGGGGGTTAAGTAAATGATTTGACTTTGACTTTAATTTTGACTTTGACAGGTGAGATTACAGTAGTAGTAAGTAGTTACTGAGGTTTTATTTATAACATGAGTTGAGATTGTCTACGTATACCTCCTGTCTATAGAGGTAGGAGGTGGGTACAAAGTAGAGAGGTAAAACAGGTGTTTAATATGTGAATTTTATGCGAAACATTGAGTTGCAACTTTGAGACTTTAAAAATGTTATCTATTTGCACAGAATGCACCATGTGGCACCACTGGAGCGACTTGCTCCAAGTCAGTAACTCTGAAGATTGGTCGTGGCGGCGATGAGGAGATCGTGTCTCTCACCAAGGATGCGCCCATTCCTGATATCAGCAAGCTTAAGAGGTAACATGATGAAATTCTCGTTTTTTCATTTTTTTTAAACGACGTCGCACTAGGACTAACTCCTGTTTCGCGGGAGTGTTCACAAACATACATTTCACACACACAGAGCACTAATTGAAAGAAAGAGTCAGGACATTTTTTTACGGATCTCACAAAGATTTGTCCTGTATGGGGATCGATCGTTGAAAGCAGCGAGGCGACCTCTTTAACCACTACGCCTCCTCCTTCCATTTGTCGATTTAAAGAACGGTTAAAAACAAGCATATACCTTGTTGAATGTTTGATTGAATGTAACTGGCCGTGGCGCAATGGATAAGGCATCGGTCTTACGATCGAGAGGTCGTGGGTTCGAATCCTGGCCATTACACCACGGACGTGAACTGCCTCCTAACACAAGCGAATTAAGCTTAGCTGGAGGGGGTTAACAAGAATACTAGTAATTTGTATTTGCAAATAAAAAAAAAATCTGTTACTTCTAAAAATAAAGGCAAATTCAACGACATTAATAACTAACTGGATGATGACGGCTTTCTAGGATCAAAATGCGCATAGCCGGTTCCTACGTGTTCTTGGACGTGCCTTCTCTGGGCATGAGCCTGCAATGGGACCGTGGCATGAGAGTGTACGTCAAAGTGGATTCCATCTGGCAAGGAAGGGTAAGATGTCCATGTTATTTTCGACCGTTCTATTAATATTTTTACAAAATTAACGACATAGTTATCTTTAACAACTGTAATATAGTACTTTTTAAATGTACCCAAAGAATATTATAAACTCTTTTTATCTCATATATTGTACTAAATAAATATTTATTTTTATTTATTTATTATTTTTCAATACATATTATCACGCATAGGTAGCACACACACATATGCACACGCATATTACCCAGAATGGTATGGCAGAGGTGTAAAACACTCACATTTTACCTGCTTTGTTAGGGTCCTGCGGGATAGGGGGTGAGCCTATCGCCATCCACCGGAAACAATTCCAACTCCGTGCTGCTTTGAGAATTTCCTGATGGAAAGTTCACAAATAACACTTTGCCCGACTCGAACCCGTGACCTCGCGGTGAGAAACGCATACGCTAACCACTAGACCAACGAGGCTTATGTAATATTAATAGGATTTATTCCCCTTTCGTACGTATCATAAAGGGGGACCGAAGATTACTCTACTGAATGCATAATTTACCAATGATTGTATACTTCATAAACATAACAATCTAGTCTAGATATAACATTAGAGACTAATGAGTAATTTAGTTTTGACATAAACGACTAAATTAATAAATGCATAGAATATGGTTATAAAAATAATAAATAAATAATATTTGACAGATAGATTAAGAAAACTTTATTTGCACATGAAATTTGTAACAAACTTACAAAGGAATAAGTACTTAAAACTATAACGTACAAAGGGCGGCCTTAACGCTTGACGATCTCTCCCTTAGCGATCTCTTCCAGGCAACCTCAGGATGGACATAATAGAAGGGATATTTGCGGTAGTTTATTGCATTAGATTTGTTGTATCGTCTATTTTTATTTATTATTAATCTAATAATATTGTCTATTTTCCCTAGGTGAAAGGTCTATGCGGTAACTACAACAGTGACATGCGGGACGACTTCCAGACGCCCTCTGGCGGAGGCCTGGCTGAATCATCAGTGTTACTCTTTGTGGATTCCTGGAAACTCAAGCCTACCTGCCCGAAACCACAGCGTATTATTGTAAGAAATTATTATATATTTATTGACCATCTATGGTCATCTTTACTTAATGGTATTCAATTAAATATTCAATACAATATCCTGTCTAAATTGATCATATGAATTCCGCAAGTTACATAATCCTCTTTTAATTGATATTATTATAGTTGAAATCTGTATCCTAGATGTAAGTACTTACTATAGTGTCCTATTTTTAATTAAAATACAGTATTTCAACAACCACGTTGATCATAAATTGTCTTAATAATCATTGTAGATAGACCTTTCAAATTGGCCTATAAATACATTATATTCTTTGAGTTCTTTAATAAAATATAATAAATAAATAAATAATAGCAACCCTGTATCTAACAGGCCTGTTCTCATGATGAGAAGGTTTAGGCCATAGTCCACCACGCTGACCAAGTGTGAATTGGTAGATTTCACACACCCTCGAGTACTTTTTACGCACTCTCAGGCATGCAAGTTTCCTCACGATGTTTTCCTATACCGTAAGCGAGCGATAATTTATATGATAAATACACAAATATCTTCGAAAAGACGAATCTTAACAATTTATTGAGAGAGGTGTGTGCTGCGGGTTCGAACTCGAGACCTTTGACTTCGCAGTCCTATGGTCTCCCACTTGGCATATATCGCTGCTTATATGCTATCTAAAATCATTGTTATATCCTCAGGACCACTGCACCCAGCACCCTGAACGCGAACCCTGGGCCTCTACTACTTGCTCAGCTCTAAAACGTTACCCCTTCACTCTCTGCCACGCCGAGGTGTCTCCTTCAGGATACATAGACAGATGCACCAAAGATGCATGCGCATGCGACGCGGGAGGAGACTGCGAGTGTGCATGCACGGCCATGGCGGCGTATGCATATGCGTGCGCGCATAGAGGTGTCACCTTTAAATGGAGGACGCAGCAATCTTGCCGTAAGTATCCTACTCAAAATTCTATTCGTAAAAGTCGAAGCATACATTTGTGATTTGAGTCATCCATGTATAACTTTCTCATTGTCCGTATAACACAACTTATTGGATTTTTTTAAATGGTAATCGATTATTTTTGTAATATGTTGTGTTTTGATTTAAAATGTGCAATTGTAGCAATTTTTTTTAGTTAATTTAACATTTCATGCTGAATGTCGGCAGCAAATTTCGCCAGTGTCATGTTATGTATACACATTATTACATTACACAAATATTGAACACAACTGTCAACTCTGTTAACACAAATGTCGGAGTACAGTTGACAGTTGTGTTCAATATTATTTTGTGTAATGTAATAATGTGTATACATAACATGAAACTGGCGAAATTTGCTGAATGTATCAGCTATTAGACATTAAAAATTTAAAAAATCATGCAACTTCTTTGTGACCTATATTCACCATTGGTTACATAATTATGATCACTATATTACTTTCAACTTAACAAATACGCCAATAAATCACCGCAACTTATAATTACTGCATAATATAAAGATATCTATTTTCTTATCCTCCAGCGATGCAATGCGACGAGGAATGCTCTAACTACGACGCGTGCGTGTCTCCTTGCGCGCTTGAAACGTGCGACAACACGCTGTACTACGCTGAGATGAAACTCAACTGCGAACAGGATACTTGCGTGGAAGGTTAGCTAATATTAGTTACCTGATATTTTTATACCTTATTTGTATAATACCGTGGCAATCGAAAAATGGCAATATGGCATATTATATTTTAAAAAAGCAACGATAAATATATAGCGACTTGGACCAGCTCAAGTCGAGACCGAGTTGCCTTGATCTTGTTAGAAGACCCAGGTAATTATCTAGTTAAAACCACCCAAAAGTTGAAGCTTCATAGAACGGGTTGCGTAGACTAATTAAGATAAAAAATAAACTTATTAATTTTTATGACATTCAAGTAATCTTAATCTTTGTTTTAAGGCTGTAAACCGAAGAAGTCATGCCCGGAAGGCCAGGTGTACAAGAATGGTAGTCACACGGAGTGCGTACCCCGTGCCAAGTGCAAACCTATCTGCATGACGCTGGAGGATGGCAGAGAGCTGGAGGAAGGTGACGTCATCGAGGAGGACGCCTGCCACACCTGCCGCTGCTCCAAGAAACACAAAGTGTGCACTGGACAGCCGTGCACTACTGTCGCTGTAAGTATTACTATTAATGGTCACCTATCCTGTGGCCGACTGTGGTAAGCCGTGCTTTACCTGGCGATCAATAGGTTCGCCTAGCTTTGACTCTTTGGTGTAGTGATATACGTTTAAAATAATATTTACTTATTGATTTTCTATTTGAGCTTCTCAACACATGCTAGAATTAGCTTTTAGTTTCAGACACTAATTTATTATTATCTTAATAAGCGTTACCATACTTCGAACCACTAACAAACTATTATATTTTTTTCAGCCTGAAGTAAAACTGACAACAGGCAAACCGAACGACGAGCCACTGAAATGTGTGACTGGTTGGAGTGAATGGGTCAACCGGGGACCGCCCGAGATTGGTAGCAATGGAGAGTCTATCGACAATGAACCGTTGCCGAAGCCTAATGAAATGGTGAGTGAAACAAGACGGCTCAGAAACCTAACCCTGGTTTGAAGACAACTGGCGCCCAACGCGGGGCCAACGGTTGGCCCTTGACCCATGTTGGGCACCATTAGAGATTTCAATTTTTTTTTTTTATAATATTACTAGCTAGCGCCCGCGGAGCCACCCAAGTGGCATGTCGACCTTAAACTAGCGGTAAAATATAGCTTTACGAACTATTCATAGCCCCGACAAATATTGACAAAAAACATAAATATCATATTAAACTGTGATACGAGATTATTATATAATTAAACCATGCTTAAACCATTTATAGCCCCAATTGATAGTTAGAGTTCGTAACTGTTCTTTAGTACAATATAATTATTGTTCAGTTAAATGCATTTTTGTGGCTCTTGAACCCCTTCCAAGGGCGTCTTTTCCAGCTATCAATATTACAAATTTTACTTTTAAAAGTAAAACTTGAATTTAGCTTTACTTTTAAAAGAATTTCAATCATCTAGCTGCTGTAAAATTAGGATTTGTTTTGTTCAGGCCGTTGGCTCGCCGAACTGCAAACCTGAGATGATGAGGAAGATTGAATGCCGCACCGTAGGGGATCATCGCTCTCCGAAGGACACAGGACTCGATGTAGAGTGCAGCTTAGAGAGGGGACTCGTTTGCAAGGAGAAAGGGAGACAGTGCCTGGACTTTGAGATTAGAGTGTACTGCGAGTGTGAAGGTGAGTGTCTACTATACTTCGATAAACATCTATTAGCCCAGTGCCGTTAATTTTTAAGACCAAAAAAATTAATAGTAGGATGAAACCCATTAGAAAAGGAGGAGAATATTATAAAAATTAAAGGAAAAATAATTTACGGGCGATCTGAGGTCGGGAAGAGGGGGAGGGGGGGGTTTTAAGGGTAATTAAACGGATTTTCTCGATTTCCGGCAAAACTAAAAGTCCTATGGAAAAAAGTTGAATGACAAAGTTGTTGGTAATAAAAAGATCTAAAACTTTTGTTTTTACACTTTTTTCATTTAACCTCAAAATTTATGTGAAAAATTCAAAAAACCAAGTTTTTGGTTTTTTATTTTTATCTTTCACAAACAATATTTTTTTTTCACGATATTTGGTGAAAACTTACCTTTTTATGTCCGAAATACGCTGTAATTTATTTGATTAGAAATAATTATTTTTTCACCTTATTTTGAATAAATATCGATTTTTCACCCTAATTTTCGATCGAAAATTCACCCGTCAAAATATCAGCTTTTTTCAAAAAGATGGTATGTTTTCTGTTCGTTGAAATCTCTTCTTTCTGATGGTGAAAAAAAATATATATGTTACTATAGTAAATCTTCACAGAAAATGCAAAACAAAGATCGAAAAAACTATTAATATATAATGAATATATACAATTTTGAGTTATTTATTAAAATTTACACTTTAATTACTCGAAAAACATAAGATTACATGTTACATTGATAAAATATTAATTGTATTAACTTTATTTGTTTGTAGATAGCTCAAAATTGTATATAGTGTATATATTAATTATATATTAATAGTTTTTTACGATCTTTGTTTTGCATTTTCTGTGAAGATTTACTATAGTAACATATATATTTTTTTTCGCCATCAGAAAGAAGAGATTTCAACAAACAAAAAACATACCAACTTTTTTTAAAAAGCTGATATTTTGACGGGTGAATTTTTGATCGAAAATAATGGTGAAAAATCGATATTAATTCAAAATAAGGTGAAAAAATAAATATTTCCAATCAAATAAATTACAGCGTATTTGGGACATAAAAAGGTAAGTTTTCACAAAATATCGTGAAAAAAAATTATTGTTTGTAAAAGACAAAAATAAAAAACCAAAGACTTGGTTTTTTGAATTTTTCACATAAATTTTGAGGTTATATGAAAAAAGTGTAAAAACAAAAGTTTAAGATCTTTTTATTACCAACAACTTTGCCATTCAACTTTTTTCCATAGGACTTTTAGTTTTGCCGGAAATCGAGAAAATCCGTTTTTTACCCTTAACACCCCCCCCCCTCCCCCTCTTCCCGACCTCAGATCGCCCGTAAGTTATTTTTCCTTTAATTTTTATAATATTTCCTCCTTTTCTAATGGGTTTCATCCTACTATTATTTTTTTGACTTTTTATCATTTTTTAAGGGATCTACCCTGGGCTATATAGGCCTGCTGCTTTAAAACCTCTACATGTTGTAGTTGAGCGGGTCTTGGAAACGCCCAAATAGTTTCGCATATGAGTATGGGTAAAAGCCACTCCAGCGCGCTGGCTCAGTGGCTACCTGCATCTTGAATGTAGTAACAAAAGTGCCGAATCCGGTCCAATTGTTAGGGTCAAAACTTATTTGTTTTGACTCTAAATAATTTTAACAACAGTGAGATTTCTGAAAGTTTGCTTCTCTAATAATTAAGTGGAATTTATTTTTTAAGAAACGTTCTTAAAAAGAAAAAAATACAGGATACTAATGTCTTATCAAATAAAAAATATTAAAATAAAATGTAACAAAACTGTATGTATCTAATAAATTACATTTTTATCTAGAACCCACACCATGCGACAACTCCATCCGGCCCTCGGAGCCGCATCCTACCGACTGCACCAAATTCTACGAATGTTCGCCCAGCGGTACTGTTGTCAAAGACTGCGGACCTGGCACTATGTACCACCCTGACTCCATGGTTTGCGACTGGCCTGCCAACGTAGCTAGGGTCAGACCGGAATGTGCTGGTACTACAAAAGGTAATGCTTTTTTTCTATGTTATGCAAATATTAAGTAAAAATTTGCATATAAAAAAACCTACATGCTTAATAAATGCGCACTCTGTTGTTTCAGCTCCAATAAAGACCACAACAACTGAAGGTTAGTTTAAAATATTTTTCAAAGTTTTGCAGAGTATGTCTAATTAGAGATATTGTAAATAATGATCATATTGACGTGTAGATACACAAGCATAACAGTTATACTTGTCTACAGTCACTGTAAATATTTAACCAATAATAGCAGATTAGTACTTTACATTTTTATATATACATTTGTTTTTTTCAATTAAGTTACTGTTATAACTTTAAATTAATGTTAGTAATTAATATACTTCATGTATATAAAGTTTATATAATTAATACATAACTAACTATAACTGTGTATTTAGTTATTTTATACTAAATAAACCTTATATAATGTTAGTACATAGATATAACATTATATATTTTGCTTACCGATTATCTATCCGGTGAAACATGTTGTGTCCTCTTATTTTACCGTACCATCTTTTTGTTACCATGTTTTTGGAAGTAACGTTTTTTTCTATTCTGTATTAATTCTAAAATTCTACAACACTTCTTTTCTCAGCACCATAATGCCTCTAACTCAGTTTCAGCACAAAGGTTTTTGATCATCGTGTTTTCGTTGCAGGAACATCGCCTCCACCAATTGATACAACGACATCGCAATGTCCGCCAGGCTTCGAGTACTCGGACTGCGCGTTCCGATGCGACAAAATGTGTGATTACTTCAAGAAAACGCTGATGGCTGAAGGACATTGTCATGGAGAGGTGAGTTACAGAAACCTTCCATCAGGTTAGAGAATATCTGGGCTGCATGAATGGAGCCTCCCCGAGTGACGTACACAAGTATTCCCTACGTCCGGCGCACCCTGGGCAATTCACAAGTTCTTAAAAGCGAATTGGCTAATGCTTTTACCACGATGGCAAGTCAAAACCTTGATCATCTTACTGACAGTGTAAAATGCCCTACCACCTGCACAAGAGAGGTGCTCATGAACGCCGACGAGAACGCCATAACAGTGGCCACTTATTGGACCAATAAAATTTGACTTAGCCATCGACACGAAGAAGAAGAAGAGAATGTCTTATTGGCAATGGTAAGCCGTCCACAGCACCGTAACTAGGGCGGTGCCATAGGGCTGAGGTTTGGAATTACCTGCCTAGACCATCCTGGGTACACAATAATGTTAAAGGTCTTACTTATATCAGAGGGTGTACTTTTTTAAGCTGTCACAGGGCACATAAAAGGCTATTGACGGCACTGGCCATTCATATCATCATTTTATGTTTCTTAAATAAAAGCATAGATAATTAACAGGCATACACACTTTACACTCATTATTACTTTTTTTTGGTTCAAAAAAGGATTTTATGTAGTTTTTTCAGCCTTGTACCTAATTTATGATATCATGTTTTTACAGAAGTGCGTATCAGGCTGCGTGAACACCACGTGCGATGGTAACTCGTACTGGCGTGATGAACACACATGTGTGCCAAGGAAGGATTGCACCTGCTTCTCTGATGGCAGCATTGTTAAGGTAATGTAATATTTATTTTGTAGGTAACTATAGGTCCAAACTTACTTGTACTCGTAAGTAACCTGCGGACACAGATTCTTACAGATACTGTAAAAAACTCTTTGGCTACGTTCACATGACTACATTCCGCTGATTGACAAACTATTGAATCGGCCTATATACACAAAAGAAGATTAATAATAATAGCAGCCCTGTATCTAATACATGTCTGGGCTGGGCACGCTGGCCAAGTGGGGATTGGTAGACTTCACACACCCTCGATCACTTTTTAGGTTTCCTTTACTGTTAGCGAGCCATAATTTATATGATAAATACATCTTCGAAAAGACGAATCTTAACGATTTTTGACAGAGGTGTATGCCGTGGGTTCGAACTCGAGACCTTTGACTTCGCAGTCCTACGGTCTCCCATTTGATCTCCCACGCGAAGATTAATACTTTTAAAACAATTTATATTTAGAATAGAAGACGGCATGTTATTAAAATTTAAACTTTAACCGTTTTAATTTCACCACAGCCCGGTGGTGTAGTAGTAGATGGCTGCATCAAATGCCAGTGCCTCGACAACGACTTCCATTGCGACAGCAGCGACTGCGTCAGCATCAGCACCGTCGTCGAAGGCTCCACGCACCAACCCATCATTCTACCACACATCCTACCATCGCCTGCCACCACCACCACGATCGAGCTGCCAATACCTGTGGTACAGAGGGGTGAGGAAAGAGAGGAGCAAATGCCATTCCTTGAGTGCAAGCCTGAAAAGTAAGTATCTCGATAGGACGCAAGATTTACAACACATATCACGTTTTGCTATCCCTGATAATTTTAAAATATATAAATATGTACAACTTGTCCAAAAAGAGCAGAACATAATTTTGTGTTCATTGTATGGCAATCCAATAACAATTGCACTCATTTTGATAGGTTTTTATATAGATAGCAAGTTGTATGTTCACGACATAACGTACATATTATTTTTAGTTATGTGGATCTGATGTGGGGAGACCAGCCACTGCCGGACTCAGCATTCAGCGCCAGTTCCGTGGCCAGCAAACTTTACGAACCGCAGTACGCCAAGCTCAATGGACATCCTCTTGATATCACAGGTATACATTGTTTCAATCTCAGATTATAGAATTAAGGCAGATGGAGTGTACCGAATACGAAAAGTGATCCACCAAAGCAAATACAAAATCCATGACACAAGTAAGTACGACTCTTGATCATTCTTCTTTGTGTGCTTTTTTAACACGCTTATATTAGCTTCACCTGTATGTATGTATGTAACCGACTCCTTTGGACTCGATTTTAACCCACTTTAAACGGACAGATTTCATTAAAATTTTGCACACCCGTCAAAGATCGATGACAATGCAATAATTCGATAAAAAAAAAAAAAAAAAAAAAAAAAAAAAAAACGCTCTCATAAATAAACCAAACTAAAAAGTAGAAAATAAATAATAGTTTAAAAAAAACTAAAAAACACGCTTTGAAAAAAAAGCGTGGGGCGCTCTGTGCCATATTTTTCGTCTATCGAGCAACCCACGTTTTTTCACAATAATACTAGTATTTTTTGTTCATTTCCATTTTCAGCTTATAATAGGAATTATTTTTCACTTATTAGTTAGACGTACTTAAGCGTGTTTTTTAGTTTTTTTAAACTATTATTTACTATCTATGGTTTCAGGTGGTTTACGAACTCTTGAAAGTTGAAAAAACTGATATAAAATATCACATTGATACAACTATAAGGCGCTTTGCAGACGGACCCACTTAGATGAGGCAACTATCAACTTTTTATCGAAAACTATAAATGTTGCGAGTTGAATGTGGTTTTATCTGCAAAGCGCCTAAGGGTCTTGAAGCAGATCATTTTATTTACAGAATTTTTTTTTTTAGCTTTAGTAACATAACGAAACAATTTTTCGATCCGTAGTAATGTTAATTTTTCTGTACTCTAATTTAATTATTATTACCGTATCTTATGTGAATTATATAGATCTGTTATTTATTTTTAATATGTAAGTTTCGAACTTAGCCATACATATAAGCGGAAACTATTAATTGGCTTACGTTGTTATTTCAATAAGTTATTTTATCGATTGTTCTTAAAAGCTGTTTGTTGCCCAAAAAATAAATAAATAAATAATATTATTCTCAATAGCTGGCAGCTGGAACCCTGCGACCCAAGACCAGAAACAGTACATCCAGGTGGAATTACCAAAACCGGAGCGTATCTTCGGAGTAATTCTGCAAGGTAGTCCTCTCTTCAGTCAGTACGTCACCAGCTACGAAGTGCTGTATGGAGATAATGCGAACCATCTGTCTCCTGTTCTCGATACTAATTGGAAACCTAAGGTATGTTCTTGAAGTTGTAAGAGGGTCTAGGTATAAAACCACCAATAGACGACCGGATGGCGGAGTGGGTAGTGTACCTGCCTGCGACGCCGAGGTCGTGGGTTCGATTCCCACTTAAGACAAATCTATGTGTGCATGAACATGGGGTTTTGTCTTAGCCTGGGTGTCTCTATGTATAATAAGTATGTATTTTGCAAAATAAAAGTATATATGTATTAGTATCAGTTATTCTAGTACCCATAGTACAAGCTCTGCTTAGTTTGGGACTAGATGGCCTTGTGTATGAGTTGTGGAATATATAAAAAAAAAATTGTGGTGTTGCACAATATGAAATGCAGACACTGCCCTGTTTCAGTATCAATCGATAAATTAACGCAAGCATAACAGAATGCCTAAGCTACCCAGCACGATGTGGCCAAGGTGTTTAAGATTCCACATTTCAGGTCATTCATGCCTGCCTATCGCCATCTAGTAGACACAATTCCAACTCCGTGCTAATATTGAGAATTCCTGACGGCAAAATACCAAATAACACTTTTCCAACCCGGCAATAAAACCCGAGACCAAGTGATTTTTATAATCAAAAACTCTGACTTCTTCTTATTTTTTTCTGTCAGGTATTCACCGGGCCTTCAGACCACAACACACCAATAAAGCAAATGATAGAACCATCCATATTTGCCAAATTTATACGAATCAGACCTCTTACATGGCACGAGGAAATAGCCGTGCGATTCGAACTCATCGGCTGTGGAGTACATACCACGACTACTTCCACTACAGTGACTACGCCAACTACAATTACAACTACTTCGACTACAGTGACTACGCCAACTACAGTTACCACACCAACCACTATCACATCGACTACAGTGACTACACCAACTACGATCACGTCGACTACTACGACTAAACCAACTACAGTGACTTCGACGTCTACAACGATAGCAGCGCCTCTTATTATAACTACTACTGTGACTCCGCCACCTGAATGTAATCCGGATAGGTAAGATTAAATACAAATGTACTTACATACATAATAGTATAATGCAGAACCCAGTTTGTTTTGACTCTAAACATTAAAATCTTTTTTAAGCGGCATATTTAAAGTAAAAAATAATCATATTGTTATATCCGAAAATCACGTTTTCTTTTTTTTTTGTTGTTATTGTATTTTCCTCCGATTCAAAATATCATATTATATTTATTTTGTTAACTCTGCGTCACATTGCACGTTTCAAATATATAAAGAAAAATATGCTTATCTTGGTCTAAGTCCATATTGTTGTTTGCAGATACATAGATCTGATGTGGGGCGACCAACCCATGCCTGACTTCGCGTTCAGCGCCAGTTCCGCGGCCAGCAAACTGTATGAGCCACAGAACGCCAAGCTCAATGGACATCCTGAAGATATTACAGGTAAAAAAATAGAACCAGACTAGCTTTTACTTGTGACTCCATTCGCGTATTTCTTAAAACTGCGACTTTTTATTAACACAGTAACTCTTAATATTATTAAAACCGACGTGAGGTGAAGACATTATTATTGTCGTGTAGACGTCGGGCGACGGCGACAAAACGCGATTAACTGCCCAGTTGATGAATCTACGTAATATATTCGAAACTAGTCGGCATATCCCCGCTAAAATAACGTGCGTAACCCGTATTCTCAACAGTAACTCTTCGTGGTACGATAAGTTAGCTTCAGAGCAATGTACAAAACTGAATTATACAGGGTGTATTTTTGAAACGGGGCAGTAAGGGCAAGTACCTTAACCGTTGCAGTTACAGCAAAACGTTCTTAAAAGACCTTCCCTAACTTTTTGGGACATTTTGAACTGCATTCACAGATTTTGTAAAAAACTTACAGTTAGCAAAAAAAAATGCAAAAAGTTCAATTTTTTTTTTTATGTCAATCGATTCTATTTCATGTGGGGATCAAAAAACTCTATGGAACCAATTTAGCTTTCAGTACTAGAAAAGACAGAAATCGCCAAAAACGTTTCCCATACATTTCGGCAACAGAAACGAATTTCTACGATGGTCTAACTTTTTGTTATGGCCTGGAAGTGGGTAGAATTGACTGTAAAGTAAATAAAAAGAATTTTTACCCTCAAATTTCGAATTTGATTCGAAAATCTGTCGGAATTGCGAAAAGTTCATTTTCAACAAGATGGTGCTCCGCCACATAACAGTCACCTTTCACGTTCCAATTTGAGCCGCCTATTCGGTACACAGTGGATAGGTACACATGGTCCAACACAGTGGCCACCTCGTAGCCCCGATCTAACACCACTTGATTTTTTTTTATGGGGCTTCGTGAAAAACGAGGTGTATAAGACGACGTACGCCAGTGTTCAAGAGCTCAAGGATGCATTAATGACCATTTTACGTAATATTCATCCCAGAACATTATTAACCGCCATTCGTTCAGTGCAAAAAAGGATAGACTTATGTATTCGTGAAAATGGAAATCATTTTGAGCAATTTATTTCATAAACCAATTTCTTAAATGTTTAAATGTTTTTTTTTATTTAAAAAAAGTTCAAAATTTTACCTGACCTATGAGTTTCGAGTTGATTTATCATATTTCCGTACGAAATGTATGGGAAACGTTTTTGGCGATTTCTGTCTTTTCTAGTACTGAAAGCTAAAATGGTCATAAAGCATAGAGTTTTTTGATCCCCACATGAAATAGAATCGATTGGCATAAAAAAAAAATTGAACTTTTTGCATTTTTTTTGCTAACTGTAAGTTTTTTACAAAATCTGTGAATGCAGTTCAAAATGTCCCAAAAAGTTAGGGAAGGTCTTTTAAGAACGTTTTGCTGTAACTGCAACGGTTAAGGTACTTGCCCTTACTGCCCCGTTTCAAAAATGCACCCTGTATACCAGATTAAAATCAAACTATATTAATTTTTATGCGCTCGTTTTTGCGTGATGGGCATTAAATTGGGTTAAAATATGTCTGATCAATTACATAAGTCGAGTCGCATTGATCATGATTCTGCTTGTATACCTATTGAGGAAATATAGTATGATCATCTTAATCTAAGATCTCGTTCTCATCAGCTGGCAGCTGGAATCCTGAGATTTCGGACAAGAACCAGTACATCCAAGTGGAGTTGCCTGCTCGGGAAGCTATCTACGGCGTGGTGATGCAAGGCAGTCCTCTCTTCGATATGTACGTCACCAGCTACGAGGTGTTGTATGGAGATGATGGGGTCACCTTCTCTACTGTTAATGGCGCTGATGGAAAACCTAAGGTTAGTAACTATAACTGTGAGACTTTTTCTTCAAATATATAGAGTAAATTGAAATGCCCTCCTAGCTAGCCACGACGCAGCGGTGGCGCAGCCAATCTCAACAGGGGGGATAAGTCATCGACATGGATGACTTTATAGTACACAACTGTCAACTGGAGAACAAGGAGGTTCTGCCCATTTCTCACTTTAAATATCTAACATTATATTGTTATCAGTAGTGAAATTCACTTTATATACAATCTTCATTACTGATCATCTTTCTACAGGTGTTCCGCGGTCCCGTAGACCACACGACTCCCTTGAAGCAGATGATTGAGCCCCCAGTAGACGCCAAGGTGGTTCGCATCAGACCTTTGACCTGGCACGAGGAGATCGCTGTCAGGTTCGAGCTTATTGGATGCCTGGAGGCCAGCAAAACGCTTAGACCAATGATTTCTACGGTTAGTATTTCTTTTTAGTTTTAAAAACTTTAATTTATTTATTTATTTTATTTATTTAACTTTTTGCACACAAAATGGTACATAGGTGGACTTAATGCCTAGTGGCATTCTCTAACAGTCAACCTAGGGTGGTGCAGAGAAACAAAGGTAGGTGCGTTTCGATAAAACTAATAGTAAAATAATATACACTGATTTGAAAATCGATTAAATACATATTATACTCTGTCCATTCCTTTATTTTCTTTTTGACAGATGACGCCTAAGAATTACCGTTTTTTTTTGTCAGATTAATGTACTACAATAATAATGTACTTTATTGACAAGTGACACTTTTTAGGGCAGTTCACTGTTTGTAACAAATAACCACAGACTATAAATCAAATCGTGAAATGAAATAATTCGATCATTATGAAAAAGAATAATTTGACTTTTAATTGTGTATTGTCTGTATTTTTTATAAAAAAAAGAATATAATAATAGTATCATGATTCCATGAATAATTATTATTTGCAAGAAATTAAGTCGAAATCTTGGAATGACATAATAATATCAAAATGTAAACAAAGGTAACTAGGAAACCGTCATAGACTAAGTATGTGACATTATTATTATATTATTATTTTGTATATTTATTTCATCTAATAAAAACTACTAATAAACGAATAATTAATAATGAACTAAAACCATTTCGATGTAATTAACCGATTGAAAGTTCTTCTTAGACAACATCGATTATGATTTCAAATCGAATCAGTAATGTGTGAAGGCATCCCTAAATGTAATCTGTCAAAAAGAAAATAAAGGAATGGACAGAGTATAATACATATATGGTACATACATAATACTACGTCAATAATATACACAAACATATATATATATATATATATATATATATATATTTATAAATATATACATATATATAAATAACGGATGAAGAATGAAACATTATAATGATTCTGCCAATTTTTCGGTCAAAAGTTTGCGAACTTTAATTTTGAATTTAATATTATGCTTCTAATTTGTCAAAATATTTGTTGTATTGTACCTTACCAAATTTCTCTTTAGCAATAAGTTTAAAAGATTATATCATTATAACAGGGACTCATAGCGCTATATTTTAGAAGCCGATTGCAATTTCCTTCTGAAGTTATATACCGAGGCGTTCACATTAACATTGCTGCTGTTGATGTAAGCGCCTTGGTACAAGAACTTCTACTACAAATTTGCACTGGAAAGCTACTGCTCTATTTTGAATAAATTGGTCTGTGTTGAATGTCTAACAGTGTGTTGTGTGAATTGCTACTAAACTTTACAGCTTGCCCCAATCCAATGCGACGAGCCTCTAGGCCTGGGTGCTTCTCTACCGATAGAAATGATAGAAGTGAGCTCTAACAATGATGCCAGGAAATTCTTTAACCTGGACGGAGAGAGGGGATGGAGACCTCTCTACAGCACGCCTGGAGAATGGATTATGGTAAGTAAAAACTAATTTATACAAAAAAAAAATATAAGCACTTTGAGCAAAAGATCCGAAAGAAAGAAAAATAAGTAAAACACATTGAGACTTTTAAGGTGGTGATTTGTTGTTTTTAAAGGTGGTTTGGTTGTAGCCATAACCGTTGCACATACTGCAACCAATAAAATAATAACACAGTCTGTAGGTACGTGGTTCGCGAGTTGCTTACCTACCACGTACAGACTATACTGTTTTGTTTTGGTTACAGTAGATGTAACGGTTACAATTACGGCTCGCCGGGGAGTACCCGGCTTAGTATTAAAAATTAAAAACCTTTTTTTAATAAGATAAGAATATCTTAATATCTTGCTATTGATTAGGATCAGGTGAAGCAAAAATCGAAATTCAAAGACTTGAATCGCAATTAACGATTTTAATTAACTTTATTATTTACAGTTCAACTTCACCTCCCCCCGCAACATCACCGGCGTTAAAACCAAGGGAGGTCCAAAGGGCTGGGTGCCTACCTACAAGATCTTGTACACCTCAGACCTGTCCACCTTTAACCCAGTTGTGGACCAAGACGGGGCAGAGAATATCTTCATCGGCAACTTTGACAAGGACACCGCAGTTATGAATGAGTTCCGTCCGCCTATACATGCGCAGTATTTGAAAGTTCTGCCTATTTCGTGGAAGGATGCTATTGAGATGAGGATTGAACCTATTGGATGCTTCGAGCCTTATCGTAAGTTATTTTTATTATATTTTATGTTTATTCTAACACCAGAACAATGTTCATGTTCTTTTTAATTATTTTTATAGCATTTAGCTATGCATAGCAAATTGTAAAAACTGACTGCTATAGATATATATGCAAGTTTGTATTTCATATTTAATAAGTGTAATATACCCACTATTTAGATATATAACTCACTTATCCATAAATGGTGTCGTAAGTCTTTACTATGACTTCGAAGTTTTTGCCCTGCATACCCAACTCATTGGCCGACTACTAAGAAACTTTTGAAAAAATATGGGACCGCCTGGATTTGAACATGCGAGCTCTGAATACCGGGCAGCGTAACATAAAGTTAAGATATCTAGGGTTCCTGGCAAGAGGCGACTGTAGCACTAAGCTACGGTTAAAACTCCTGCCCGGTATGAAGAGATCGCAGGTTCAAATTCTGCTGGTCCCTTATTGTTTTCAACTGTTTCTTAGTATAATCTTCCTGTTCTTCGTGTATTCCGAAGAAGGATTTCTGAAAATTAACGGCATTAGTGGTCGCCATTTTGGTAACATCTAACCACCAATACTGACCAATAATGCGCGCTGCATCATGCCGTATGCGCGATGTTAATGCGTGCATGTGCCCTGCATATATGCACGATCTGACACTGTTGATATGTCCTTGACCTGACGCCTCATTGGTGCCGTTTAGTGGCCGTTATTTTTCCTCATTTAATGGAAAGGTTCGCTTGATAACTAATATTTGTGGTAGCAATAACTGACGTCGGTTCCTCTACGGCAGTTTAAATTCTATTAGGTTATAGGGGTTACGATTGATTTTACGATTGATTCAATTCACGAATCTTTACATTTTATCGCACAAACATTTATGTTTTCCCAAAAACAGCAACAACAACTACACCAGAACCGACCACCACTTCCCGCTACCGAGAACCTGCTCTCCTCGTACCTACCTGCGAGTACTGCCCAGGAGTACAGGAGTCAGGAACCGCCTGCGACTGTACTGAACCCACCAAGTACTACGATGGAGAGAACTGTGTCTCCAGGGACCAATGCCCTTGCGTCGAGTCTTTCATGTCGTGAGTATCTCTATTTCAAAGTAGTCTCATATTTCATGGATAATATTCAATTCTGGGCATTGTATGCATTATACTTTTCTCATGAAAACTAGCCCACTAGTTAATCGCGGCTTTTTATATTGGATGAGCTTTCACCCACGGCTCTGCGTGTGTGGTATCACGATAAAAAGTAGCCTATATATGTTCATCCAAGCTATAAGCTACATGTGTGCAAAATTTCACTAAAATCCTCCGGGTAGTTTTTGCGTGAAAGAGTAACAAACATCCATTCTTTCGAATTTATAATATTACAAAGGATAGACACGCGTTTAACCATGATCTTAACTGATGTTTAGTTATGTTGCGATTTACTGTGAGCACGATTTATCCATAAAATATGATGAAGAACATTTTTTTTTATTACTATCGTTTGGCTGATCCTTCATTATTATAATAATAATAATAAATAAATATTTCACAACTCACACACAACGCCATCTAGTCCCAAACTAAGCAGAGCTTGTACTATGGGTACTAGAATAACTGATACTAATACATATATACTTTTCTTTTGTAAATATTTACTTATTATACATAGAAACACCCTTGTTCTAGATACCCGGTGGGATCTACGTTCCGAGGCGCCAACTGTGACGAATGCATGTGCAAGCTTGGAGGTATAACTGACTGCAAACCTGTCAAAGAATGCAAATGTGCTACGGTAAATACTATTTCTTTTTATTTATTACTGATCATTTTATAACGTAGTAAGTGGCAAATTGATCTTCACTGATTCTGATTTGTACCCTGAAGCAACGTTAAGGGGTAGCAATATTGATTTGATCTGACATTTCTGATACTTCGTGCGAGTCTGTGATGTATGTAGAAAGCTCCTGAGACACAGTGCCATTGAGTTTAGAAGTGTAATATAAAGTATCAGTTCTTAAGGACGTTTTGATGACAACTATTTTCTGCGAACGACAGAAAAGGCACGTGTCCCCCCTGCATAAGACATATGAGAGCAATAGAGACGGACGAATCCACCAATCACAAAATCTTCTTAAGGACTGTGTCTATATTGTAATGTTCTCTCTGACTGAGCTATTATCCTGATTCTAATGAAGCTTTGTTTCTCAAATGATAAAGAAGGGATATTATACACTTATAAAGCTTTCTACATTTACTCCATTATTTTCTTTCTACTAGGACCTCGTACCAAAACTGTCTCCATCCACCTGTGAATGTGTCTGCGAGCCTTGCCCCAACGGCACAAAGATCTGCCCCACCAGCAAGCTATGCCTGCCCCTAGAAAAGTGGTGTGACGGACTTCAAGACTGTCCTGATGATGAAAAGGAATGCATCACTACTACCACGTCTACCACGACTGTGACCACACCTAGGACCACGGTGACAGAGGTGACTGTGGTCACGACAGTCGCACCTACTGTAGCTGCGATTGTTACAACGCCGAAACGTGAGTAACTACTGCTAAACATGCATGTTCTAACAAAATGAAAAACTATAGAATGTTTTAAAGTTCCACTCTGCCTGGCAGAAGTTGTTTTAAGCGATAAGGCCGCTCTTTACATATTTTGAGTGCACGGTTAGCGTGGTGCCTCACCGCATTCAACTGCGCTAGTGTTGTGGGTTCGATCCCCACATGGGACTAATCTTTGTGTGATTCCCAAAGATTTGTTCTGACTCTGGGTGTGCTCTGTGTGTGTGAAATATATGTTTGTGAAGACCCCCGCAACAAAGGAGTTATTCCTAGTGCGGGCGTAGTTGCAAAAAAAAATTTGCATTCCATATTTATTTTAAGTATATCATTAGAATTGTATGTGTGTGTATGTATTTTCAGATTTCGTACAGTCGGCAATGAAAGTTGATTAACAGAATTTAAAAGTCCATTTTTTTTCGACTGTTTCTTAGTATTAATATTATTAAAATAAAAAAAAAATTCAATCCATACATTTTTCATATCACATTCATATTTATTTCCTCTTGACCGGTTATTTTTTTGTCCACAGCTGTTGTTTGTCCGAAGGTGGAATGTCCACCAGGCTACTCCGTGGTATACACAAGCACATCTACCCCCTCCCGCCCCAGCTATAGCTCCATTGGTGACCTTCCTCCTCCAAGACCTAGGTACTCCTACCAACGATACGGGAGATACTCCAAGGGAGGATTCAGCAAAGGAGGCGGCTACTCTAAAGGTGGATACTCTAAGGGTGGATACTCAAAGGGAGGATATTCCAAGGGAGGATACAGTAGTTATGGTAAGTCTTGCTTCTATACTACTCTTAATTTTTTTTAAATAATTCTCTACATTCATAGCGTACCATAACGAAGAAACAAAAAAGGTACACTTTTTGCCTCTTTAGTGGTGTAAAATACCTATTCTTGGGTTACTAAATGATAGGTGCCGGTATCCTGCTATTCCTCACTATGTTTTTCTTCTTTAACTTTTGTAAGCCTTTGTTTTACATGTTAGCTTACATCATACATTGGTGTCATTCGTCTAATTTCCTTGAATTTAAATAAATATGTTGTATCACAGGATTGCCACCTCCATCTCGTCCAAGTCAAGCCTTCTCCCTGGACAAGCCAGAAGTGAGCTCCGTCACCACAGCTCCTACTCAAGAGTGTGCGCAGTTCAAGTGCATCCCCAAGCTGCCTCCCTTCAGACCTGGTGGCGGAGTCACTCCACCTCCTGCCGCTTGCTCTGTGGTCACGTGCCCGAAGGGATACACCCTCAAGTTGGATATCACTAAGCATAGCAGATGTCCTCAGTAAGTATAATATCTGAGTTTTGTCCGTAATGATGAAATAAAATACATAATTAGACAGGTTACTGATGTTAATACTAAGCCACCAGATGTCGCTCTTCTTATGGGCATTGGTTGGATTTGAAGAGTGAAGTTGTTCTAGAAATTTCATAATTAAAACTTCGTGGTTGACATTGGGTCGACGCAGTTTATGCTGTCCTGTAATATTGTCATTTTTAAATTACGCGGGACAACCTTGACTGCGTCTCGTCTATAACCATGATTGTGTATGTGACAGTGATTTTATGTCATATAGTGTGACTTGTCCAAAGGGCACAACCAGATTTAATGGTCTTTATGTTACGCCAGTAGTTTTTATTAGAACTTCTTAATTAAGACTATTTCTATAAGATATATCTCACTAAACTCCTTATCCTTAATCTATTTTTATCATTAGATACGACTGCGTCCCGCCGCCAGAACGTCAAGTGTTCTGCAACGTGACTGGCCGTACATTTAACACATTCGACGGAGCTGAGTACAAGTATGATGCCTGCTTCCACATCCTGGCTAGAGAGAATAGATTTGATGCTTGGGCCATACTGCGTAAGTGATCGTTTTACTACTATTCAATTCCTTGTTGGTTATATCGAAATACGTCAATCAATTAAGTCCATATTTGTAGTGAATCGTTCTTGAAAGAAACTTAATATTATTTAAATCACTGTGGCGCCCTTCTTCAATTCATAACCAGACCTGTCATGATACAGGCAACAGTGTTGCCTGTTGTGTCCTAAATACTTCATAATTTTTTTCCTTTGATCAGTCCGCAAAAAATGCAGTCTGGATGGCTGTCGCAACGAGCTGCTAGTCTTCCAAGACGACCAGCTTATCCTTGTAAAGCCGAACCTAATGATTGAGTACGACAACTACGAGTACACGGTGGAGCAGACCAGCAAGATCTGCTTCCAGAAGAACAGCTTCGACGTGGACAAGCTCGGCAACGGCATCGCTATCAAGTCTAGGAAGTATAACTTCACTGTGCTGTACAATTCGGAAGGAGACATCAAGATTGGGGTAAGTCCATCAATTAGCATCAACGACTGTTAGAGATAACCTCTCCATCTACCTTCTTGAGTCCATTAGTCCATCTGGCTGAGGTGTCCTACATTATGGTTACTAACTCGCAGGTCTTTAAATTGGGGTAAATCTAACAATTAGCCTTTTGTCAGTCCGCTACTGTTGCTAGACATAAGTCTCGCCCAATTTGCGCTACAACACCCAGTCCTCCGCCTTCCGCACCCAATCCTCTCCAGTGGCCTTATATAGTTCTAGATAAAAAAGGTTCAACTCTTATAATGTATACTTAAAAATAAACGTGTTTAGGGACAGTTCTCATAATATCCGTCATTTACAGGTGTACAAAAAGTACATGGGTTCCGTGGACGGTCTGTGCGGTGCCTACGACGGTGACGTGCACAACGACCGTCGCTTGCCGGACGGACGCGTCACCACCAGCATTGAGGACTTTGGCCGAGCCTGGGCCAAGCCTGGCCTGCCGCCCAATGCCTGCCAGACCAGGATTATCTCTGAGAAGAAACAGAGACGCGCCTGGGAACTCTGCGACAGTATCATGTGAGTCGTCAACTCTTTTATTTTTTTGCTCTGACCTAAACCGTTTCCTGCAACCAAAAAATACTTAGCTTTAGACTATATTTGACTTGCCTGTCATCCTATAATTGGACTGTTTGAGACACAGGACAACTAAAAGACAGTGAAATATTGGTGTTAAATCACCTTTTCATACCCTTCTTTAGTTTTTCTTCGTGATTTTATGTTTTGTTATAATGTTAAGTAAACCCATCACTTTTTTTAACAGGAAAGAACCCCTTTCTCAATGTGCCAAGGTTCTTAACCTTCAGAAGTGGCGATCCATCTGCTTGGAGAAGATCTGTGAGTGCACGGAGCTGGTGGTCAACGGCACGCACCGTACTGATACGGAATGTAGGTGTCTGCTGGTAGAACAACTGGTAGCAGAGTGCCTTGCTGCTGACAAGGATCTAGATGTGACGCCTTGGAGGATCATGCTGGATTGCCGTAAGTGATAGAAACCTAGTAATCCTTAGGCTGTTTTTATCCTAGTGGGAATCATTCAAACATAGTAGACTTAAACTCTCGTGTATTGGATTTTAACTCTGGTTTCTAATTTATGAAGAAGTCTTGTTTTGCAACTAAACCAATTTCACCAAACGTGTTCAACAGATTTGATGTTCAACACTCAGCTACGCTTTTCGATCTCTCTGTCTCGTTAAAACATTGAATGAAAGACTTCTCTCTTTCATTCGTTATCGAGTTATGCGTTATCGTTGGACATAGAAGTATAGTAAAATTGCAGCTAAGACTTTCAAATCATAGCGTGCAAACCATTGTAAGTATCTATATTATTTTTCCATTTTAGCTGCTGAATGTCCACCTCCGCTAGTCCATTACGACTGCTACCGTAAGAAGTGCGAGCCCACATGTTCTTCCTTTGGAGTTACTCACTCATGTCCTGTGGAGGACGGTCAGTGCTTCCCTGGTTGTTACTGTCCTGAAGGCAAGCTGAGGAAGGGAGACCAGTGTGTGGTGCCTGCCGACTGCCTTGACTGTAAGTACTTGTACCTAAATATCCGCCACAAATTGTACTAATACTTTTATGATGTCGGTTTAGGCAATAATAGACTTTGAAAATTTTGTTCAGGACGTTGATTTTCCTTTTAGTTCCAATGATATCAAACTATTTATTATCTAACCTGCAATTAATTTCTGCCAGGTACCTGCAACGGTGTAGGCACCCCAGCCAAATACGTGACCTTTGAAGGAGACGACCTTCCATTCCTGGGCAACTGCACATACCTGGCGTCCAGAGACAGGAACTCCACCGGCCACCACAAGTACGAGGTGTTCTCCACCAACGGACCCTGCGAGGATAATGATGCGGTCGTCTGCACCAAGACTGTACATCTGGTCTATGAGAAGAATGTTGTTCATGTTACAAAGGATGATGAGTCTAAGAAGGTAGGCCTGATTTAATTTTAAATTCTTTGATGAATGAGCCCAAACTCAAAATGTCTACGTCATCTACAACGTATTAAACTCCTGGGTATATTTCAATTTCATTATCAGCTTGGGTCTTCAATTTCATAATATAAAAAAAACTGCCGAATAAGAACGTGAGAGACAGGTACTCTACCAGGAAAGCATTTTGAAAGAGAGAGGCCGACCCATAAAAATAATGCAGTATCATGAACTCAAACTTATCTCTTTTTGACAGCTAATAACATCGATCGGTGACACAGCAATATTCAAGTTCCCTCTGAAGAAGGACTGGGTGACCATCAACCAAGTGAACGGGCAGGACATCTCTATTTTACTGCCTGACATACATGTTGAGGTAACTATGTATTTATATTAAACTATATTAGTAAAAATTTATAAGATTAGAAGCTTGTGAATAATTATTCGGAGTAATGACAATAATATACATATGCATCTAAGCTTTTTTCAAAATATCACCCGCTTTCATAGTCCACCAAAAGGCGGAGAGTAAGGCGGTATAAAATCATGCTGTGCTGTTATTTATTTACCGACACACATTTTATTGTTTCTTACAGCTAACAGTACTGCAATCTAAGATGGAGTTCACAGTGCGGGTGCCGTCGTACCTGTACGCCAACCAAACCGAGGGTCTTTGTGGAGTCTGCGCTGGATACCAGGAAACGCTAATCATGAGCAATGGCACCACTACTGGCGACTTTGATGAAGTAAGTAGTGTTTAAGAACCGATATGGCTTAATATTTAAGTATATTGAACACAAAAATAATGTATCTTTTTGTCCTACACTACCAGAACAACTGTATCTACCATCTAGATGCCGCATGAGACTACTACAGCAGAGGTTTTCTGAAATTATATTATATTTATTTTATATTGCATATTTATTTTTGTCATGCGGACGATACATTATCCTCGCCATTATGTATCCCTTCAGTATTTCGTAACACATTTTGTTTGCAGTACGGCAAGAGCTGGCAAGCAACTCCTGAAGAACTGAAGACATTAGACATATCGGACCAGGCACAATGCGACCAGCCACCACCTCCACCAGAGTGTGTGTTACCTCCTCCTGAAACCAACCCCTGCTTCAACTTGTACAATGCTGATAGGTTTGGAGCTGTGAGTATTATCAAAAACGTAATAATGTTGGTGCAATGAATTGCATACTGTATATCAATTATGATTTTTTTAACTTAAACAGAACGTTCCCTACGATTATAAAAAAACGATTTGTAAGTCGTGTATAGAGGTTATTACATTGGACCCAGGACATTTCCTTGAGGTATCCTTCCTTTAATGTTGTATAACCTTGCTCTGGCCTCTCCTAGTTTACACAAAAGTGATGTCGTGTTTAGTATAATTTTAAAATCAGACGCTATAATTGCTACTTGAACTAAGCTGCTTTCAGTATGTTATGTAATAGACCTTTGTGCCATACGCCGGCAAATGCCTGTGAGATATGTCAAATCAAATTAACTTTTCTTCGATAGTGTCACGCCCTGGTGGAACCTCAACCATTCGTGGAATCCTGTGAAGCGGATCTTTGCGCCAACGCCACTGACTCTTGCGTAGCGTTAGAACGATATGTATCTGCTTGTAGAAGACAAGGAGTGTGTCTGCAGGATTGGAGGACTGACCTTTGTCCGTTCCCTTGGTGAGTAATTTACCTCCTCAGTGATACTACTAGCACATCGTTCACAATCTCAATAGGTTTTCTTAGTACTAATAATCTTCAGAAGTACATAGTTTGTGTCCCAGAGAAGAGAGAAGAGCATGATTTTATAGACTAAAGAGAGCCTAAAATGTTTAGGTTTCTGTCCTTTTCATAATTTATGTAACTTCTTGTTCTTGGCAGACTTTTGAACTTTGACTTGACGAGATATTGCCACTCCTACTGATTTCACATTCGTTAGTTTTTTTGAGCATATACTACGTGTTTGTTTCGTTTTGGCAATTTTTTTGTACCACTTCTCCATACCTCACCTATTATAAACTCCTTTTTGACGGTTTTTACCGTGTAATTTTTGACCTGTTAGGAGCTACAGGAGGTGCTATATGGATAAGCGAGACAGTATAATTTGACCATCTTAATGCAAACCGATGTACTATCCGTAAAGTGAATAGATGTAAAGAATGGTTATTTGTATACGTATGTATATCTACAGCTCGGCTCCCTTGGTGTACCGTCCGTGCGTGGACTGTGAGCGCACGTGTGACAACTACGATGAACTTAAGAAGAGTCCCGACATGTGCATTGAACAACCTGTCGAAGGCTGCTTCTGTCCTGAAGGAAAGGTAACGTTGGAAATGCCAAGGCGATGTCAGTATACGACATTTATACAATCATCGTATTTGTTTTTCCTTACCTCGTCTTATAGTCATCATCTGAGCTTTATTAACATACTTATGATTTGATATTAAATAAAAAAACAGATTTATTTCCATTTCCATTGGAGTTATTTTATATCACTACAATCACAAATTTGCAGGTCCGAGTAAACAACACTTGCATAGAACCAACCAAATGCTTCCCATGCGATGCCAAGAAGGAGCACTACGCTGGTGACGAATGGCAGGTAAAGTACATACAACAATATTTTTGTCCATTATATAAAGTCCTTTAGATAAAGTCTGGAATCGTTTTGTATGCTTTGGGAGGCGACTTGCTGCCAATTGTAGATATAACAAACTTCAGAAGAAATAACAGGCTATTATATAAACTTAATTTAAAAAATATTTGCCCTAGGCAGCTAGCACCTTTTGGGTTTGAGGTACAATTCTTTGCCTAAATTTTCGAAGTAAAAATTGCAAGGTAAAATATTATTTTTTATTGATTATTTTTATAGCATTTAGCTATGCTCAGCAAATTATACCAAGAAACAGTTGAAAAAATTATGGGCCCGGCAGGATTTGAAATATAACATACAGTTGAGATATTTACGGTCCCAGTAAGAGGCGACGGCAGCTGGTTGGTTGAAGCGGCTGCCCGTTGTGCAGAAGGTCGCAGGTTCAAAAACTGCCGGTCGCATAATTTTTCAAATGTTTCTTAGTATAAAATGTTATTGATAAAATAACTAAAAAAGTATTATCCTATCTGCGAAATCTTTGTTTTGTTTTCCAGGAGGACGCATGCACTAAATGCACGTGTAGTAAGCAGTCGGCAGATAGCACAGCGCACGTGTCATGCACCAAGCAGACTTGCGTGGCTCCGTTATGCTCTCAGGATGAAGATATGATCACCAAACCTGCTAAGCCAGGGCAATGCTGTGCTGAGTATTTGTGTGGTGAGTTGTATTTGCGAAGGGATTTAATATACAAATGAATATATCCGATTGCTAAACGCTTCGTACTTGATGTTTTAAAAATGACATCCTGAAAACGTCAAATTTCGTTGACGCCAGTATGGTTCTCGGTGGAACTATGTACAGCCAGTAACAAAAGCTTAATTTTAAAAAATTTTGCAATTCACATTTTTTGTATTAATAATATCACTTTTATAAAGTAATGCACATATTATCCATTACTATTAGTTTTATTTAAGACTATCAGAATAAAGCAACTTTGATTATTTTTCTTGTGTAGATACTTCTGTTGCTGACTGTACTTAAGTCACACGAAATTACTTCTAAATAACTACCTTTTTGAATGTTTCAGTGCCAAAACCGGTGGCAAATTGCACGGAGCCAAAGAAGATGGAGTGTGGGTTCGGACAAGTACTAAAGCAAAAGACTACCGCTGAAGGATGCAAGGAGTTCGCTTGTGGTAAGAAATTATAAAAAATATAAATCCATATTAAATCTCCATATATTTTCTGCCTTTGTGGTCTAGTGGTTAGCGTATACGCCTCTCAACGCAAGATCTCGGGTTCGATTTCTGGGTCGAGTAAAGTGTAATTTGTAAACTTTCCGTCTGGAAATTGTCATTAACAGCACGAAGTTTGAATTATGCCCGATGGATGGCGTTAGGCTTACCCTATATCCCATGGAACCTAAACATAACAGGTGAAATGTGGGTGTTATACACCTATGCTACACCCTTCTGGGTAATAGGCGTGATGTTATTTTATATATTTAAGAAATAGGGCTTGCCCTTTGTATTTGATATAATAAATCACACATAGTTGTTTTTATTCCCATTCGGCTTGAGGCTAAAACTTTCACTTATTTTATATTTATTACACGCACTTTCCCTCAGAATGTAAGCCAGCGAGTGAATGCGAGCCGTTACCCAAGGAGAGTGAAGTAGAGATCATGGAGCCTGGCATGGCGCGTGTGGTGGACACCAGTGGTTGCTGTTCCAGGGTACACTTCCTGTGTCGCCCTGAGACATGTCCCTATGCACCTGCATGTGATAAATACTATGAGCTCAAGACTAAGAACGAGAGCGGCAAATGCTGTCCTGAATTCAAATGTGGTAAGTTATACAAGTCTTCGTCAATAGGAAACGTATAATGTATCCTGATTATACAATAGTAATTATGGAATTTCCAAAAGTTTGTTGTGGAAAGGGGCGAGATGTTCCTCCACCACAAAGGGAGGATCCTCCGACCAGGCTCGGTGGTATAAGAAGTATTATTTCATATACTACTTCCAAAACATACATATATTTTTAGTACTTAAATTTATTATGTGCCACAAGTTAATTAATTTTACATTTGTTTCAGAATTGCCAAAGAACAAGTGTGTTGTGACCTTGGAATGGGAGGCAGCGTCTAAGGGTGGAGAGAAAGCCAGAACTACACCACAAACTGTTCTCAAAGATGTGAGTGTCAAATTTAATTAGGATATAGGTTTTACATTAATAAAATTTCAAGGTCATATTATTGTAAATGGGAGTCGTGAGGTGACAAAGAATGCATTTACGTCTCTGTGCATATCTGAGAAGTTTGAGACAGATCGACAGCAAATGATACGATCGATGTTAATTTATTTATATTAAATGCTATAAAAAAAATGTAAAAAACACAGTATGTAATATTGAGTTATCAATAAAGAAATGTATTTTATTGTATTGATATTTTTGCTTATGATATTAATGTAATCTCTCCTTTAGCTGGATTCGATGTGGTTCGACGGTCCTTGCCGATCCTGTCGCTGCGAGCATTCCCCCCGCGGCGCCATATCTCGCTGCACGCCTACTGAATGTGCTCCCATCGTCAGCAGCGACCAGTTCGTGCTGGAGCCCAGACCTGTACCCTTCCAGTGCTGCCCTACTGCTGTTTATGTAGCTTGCATTGAAGGAGATAACATTTACAAGGTATCGTTTTAACTCTCTTTTAACTGACATTTATACATCATTAAACATCTACATTTTTTGTATTATATAGATTTTGCATGTGTATACTTTCACTCTCGGATTACATTGTTAAAGTATTTTTTGTGTACTTCGTAATTGGCGTAGTGTTCTAATATAAATTATTTACCTACTGCCTGTAAGCTGTGAAGTGCCTCTATGAAATAAATAAATAAATAAATAAATAAAATATTCTCAATCATTGTAATATAATATGTAACGCTTTAAATATGAGATACTTTGAATGAAAATATTAATGCATGACTTATGGTGATGAAACTGGATTGAAGAAAACATATTTAAATGAAATGAAAAATCTTGTAAATGTGTAGGTTGGAGAAAACTGGACATCTGCAGACAACCCTTGCGAGAGTTACAAATGCACGCGTACAGAAGCCGGTGACAAACTGGAGAAGGTCACCACTCTGCAAACTTGTCCTAAAGACTGCCAACCAGTAAGTGCCCCTACATTATATTAGCATTTGTGAAATTAAATACTCATACCTATTCTATTCTATAAAGAATAAAAAGAAGCGGACCAATGAATGGTCCTTGAAGAACCCCTTTATTTTAACAGTAATAATTTAATACTATACTTTTGTACTTATTAAATTATTACTTATTAAATTATTATTAGCTTAAATTTTCGTACATTCTCAACAAGCAACCATTAAATCTGTTTAATTCTTAATCGAAATAAATTGTTAGTAAGTTTTAATAGCACTAAGATGGTCTTCGTCATAGTCTCAAATGCTTCTGAAGAGTCAACTCGATATAGAACTGTGTCAATATTCCCATTTGTTGAAATTTCAGGGTTGGAAGTACTTCCCAGCGCCAGCAGACAGCGGTGAGTGCTGCGGTAAATGCAATCCTGTGGCGTGTGTGGTGGATGGCAAGGAACGAGCCATCGGAGAAAAGTGGACGTCTACTGACTTCTGTGCTAACTACACCTGCGTCAATGTTGATGGCACTGTAAGTATATGGCTAAATTTGTTTTTTTACTGGCCTAACTTCTAGGAACGAAACAACAAAAACAAAACATATTAGTTTCCCAAAACTCTGTCTTAGTTTGTTGAAAGAAAATATGATTTCTGTTAATAGACAATTTAATTCATTTCTGCTATATTTAATTAATTGGTTTTCTGTTTTGTATTTTAGTTGCAAGTCCAATGCTCAAACGAAACCTGCACTGAAGTATCGGACGCTGTGAAGAAGCAGTTCGTGCTCAAAGAAGAGAAGGTGGCAGGAAAGTGCTGTCCTATCGAAGAACCGGTGGCTTGTCGTGTTGGCACCAAGATTTATCAGGTAAGAGTTAGAAACAATGTGAAATCTGAATGACCTAAGACAGTGATGGTAAATCTTTGGCATGCCACAAATGGCACGCAACATGAAAATTTTGACATGTGAAATTCAAGAATTCCTTTAGTTGAACGTTGGAGCCTCATTATTCTATGTTTTGTAAAATAGTGGCACGTGCACCAATAATCGCAATACGTGACCTAAGACATGTCCCGAGGTGTCATACGATGTGAAGAAACATTTAGTTTTTAAAGGAGATAAACACTTGCCTACAACATTCAAAGCAAGTGCTGTTAAAATTTGCCATTGAATTCGATATTATCACATAGACCGGACTATGGTCTTACCACCTGCTTTAAAGTTTTAATTTAACTAACAGTTATTAACATCCCCACTCTTTCCATTTTCCAGGAGGGTCAAACCTGGCCATCTCCAGACCCTTGCAAGAACTTGACGTGCGCCCGTGATGTCAGCGGTCGCCTGTCACACCTGGAAAGTGTAGCTACATGCACCAGGGACTGCCAGCGAGGATGGAAGTATGAGGAACCTCCCAAAGAACAGTGCTGTGGAAAATGTGTGCAGGACAAGTGTGTGGTGGAAGACAAACTTGTTGCCCCTGGTAAGTTGAGAACCTGGTGATCTTAACCAGACAAGCGCATCCTATCAAGCTATCTCGTACGTAGCGTGAGTCTGTCATGAAGAGTGTAGACACGTGTACCAGAGGTTGTCAATGAGGATATATGTGTAACCTCCTAAACGACTGTGTTGTGAAAATGTGTATTCTGGCAAACACACTTGTTACTCCTGGTAAGATCAATATTCTCAAGACAAACGGTAAGCTCAGAGGAGCTCAGGACTGAGTTAAAAACACTGCAGAAGATTTCAGTGGTCTTCGGAGTTTTAGAAATATTTACCGCGATCGGCCACAAATGGATCTTATCTTACCATATATAGTTTTTCTCCGTACCTTGGAAAATATGTAAAGCCGACGGTCCCGGTTGTCATTTAAAGATGTATGATCTGAATTGTGAAGATCTTTTGGTAGTCGATTTATATAAAATACTGATATTCACTTGAATTGTTTGGACTAGAAGTAATTGTAGAATATGAAGCTGTGTGAACTTACTGGTATTGAGATTTGATGATATTACCATTCGTAGACGAGGACTGAGTGGTCTGCTCTATGGCAGCAAACTGACCAGCAGTTTTATAATAAGAAACAGTTGAAAAAGATATGGGACCGGCAGGATTTGAACCTGCGACCTTACTGCACACCGGGCAGCCGCTTTAGCCATTCAGCTACGGTTGCCTCTTACCAGAACCCTAAATTTCTGCTGCCCGGTGTGCAGTTAGGTCGCAGGTTCAAATCCTGCCGGTCCCATATCTTTTTCAACTGTTTCTTAGTATAATTTGCTAAGCACAGCTAAATGCTATAAAAATAATCAATTAGCAGCAGTGTTATGTTTTCTTCAAATTCTTGATCACAGAACCTAATCCATCTCTTCCATAACCATCCTCTTTTCACAGGTACAACCTGGCAGTCCGAAGACAACTGTACGACGCTCTCATGCGACAAGACTGGCGAGGAGGTGTTCGTGACGTCATCACGGCAATCCTGCCCTGACGTGTCCGCGTGTGCACCGGAATATCTAGTTAATGATACATGCTGCCAAGTCTGTGATGAACCTTCGCAGTCACTTAGTGAGTACAGCCTGTTGTATCATGTTTCATTAATATACAGAGTATTCTGGCTATTTTAATAGTAGTTTATCATCATCATCATCATCATTTCAGCCTAACGACGTCCACTGTTGGACCTTACCTAATTAACGCCACAACGCGCGGTTTTGGGCCGTCTGAAGCCTACGGCTCCCCGCAATCTTAATCAGATCATCCATCCATCCAGCTGGAGGGCGACCCATGCAGCGCCTATATAGTAGTTATTATAGTTAAATTATTGTTTATTAAAAAGTTGTAAATATACGTAACCACAATATTGAAAAATACGGTCATACACATACATCGGCACTCGGCAAATAAATTTAGAATTTCTGTAATTTTTCTGGTCAACTGTTGTATATATATAACATGATATGATTTTGTGAAGATAGTATACATTTTTCAAATTATTATTATTATTATTAAACCAAAAGGTGCACGCACACCTATTCGCATCGAACGAGCCAAACGGATCGGATCGTGCCTAAATTTGTTGTACGAAAATATATAAAAGCTCGCACACTGTTCGGTTCGAATCTAAAGAATCACCAGAATAAACAAGCATGCGAGGTTTACTTCTTTCATATTTTTTGTGTATCTTTATACAACCAACTCTAAAATTAGATTGGTTCGATGCGCTTACATGTGAATCCATCTTTAATTAACTAACTCATAATTATACCTACCCACTGTTTTAATATCAACTGGGAAACGCGGGGAAATACCGTTAAATCACTCGCTCGTCAACGCAATAAAACAAATGCACCGGTGTATAGTACAGTACTACGAAGATTACATTTTCATTCATCTACATACAGACCATTGTTTCATCCAATATCAAATACCTAACTATAACACAATAGATGAGTTTTACAAGTCGAGTCAATATACGGGGTGTAATAGCATAGCTCCAGTGGCGCAATTGGTTAGCGCGCGGTACTTATACGACAGTACGTGAGGAATGCCGAGGATGCGAGTTCGAGCCTCGCCTGGAGCAATCTTTTGTTTCGCCATTTACGCATTTAAGGGTAAAAATAAATGTACTGATAATTTTCAGATGCTATAGTTAACTTTTAACATTATTTTAAATAGTTTTTTATACAGTTTTTTAATGAGTTTATTTTTGACCCAATAAAAATATTTAGAACAGTATGTATTCCTTTTAACTTAAGTATTTTATTGTATTTTAATGTGACGTTATCATCATTTTGTCGACCGAATGGCGGAGCGGTTAGTGTACCTGTCTGTGACGCCGAGGTCGCGGGTTTGATTCCCGCTTAACACAAATCTTTGTGTGCATAAACATGGGGGTTTGTCTTAGTCTGTGTGATTCTATGTATAATATTATGTATTTACCCATCTAAGTAATTACCATCTATTTATCCAGCTAAGTTTAGGACTAGATGGTGTTGTGAGATATTTATTTATTTTATTTATTTTACGTATGACGATACATTAAAAAAAATATATTTGTACACATTGACGTATAAAGTATGGACACGGCTAACGCGCGATAAATGGCCTCAACCATTTTGGTGTCAATCTGACTACAAAAAGCGCGAAGTGAAATTGACAGTGGTTGGCTGCCTCCGTGAGCGGTCGAACACGACAAAATGCCTAATTGTGCACTGAAAAGTTGTACGAACTACCAAATTAAACACAACAAAAAAGATTATGGTATTACATATCACCGGTAAGTCACAAATATCATATTATATCCACCTCTTTACATTATTTTATCAATTTTATTTGCTAAAATTTTTCGTTCCGACGCCATATTTCTTAATCGTGAATATCCGCGTGACATGACTTTGGAACTGCGCAACTGCGCTTAGTTGAACTATGCCGCGGGCGGTCAAGAGAATATTTTTGGTAATTTAAGAAAAGTATTTGTTATGAATTGTCATATCATTGTGCAATTTACTGTTACTGCGTAAACTTGTTATAACGCTAGAGATAATATAGCAACAAAAGTAGCTAAACACAAAAAAAAATTCATACATCTACTAAATAATTTAAATTTTGAGAAATAAATTAAAATAAATATTCATTTATTTCAGTAAAGCACCAAGAATTAAATTAATTAATTAATTATTGGAAAATATGCCAACGTTAGAAAACATAACGAATCTAAAATAGAAAATTTGTCAACAAAAAGACAGAAGTTTAAAAAAATAATTTTATTCGAAGGACAGTAAAGTTTTTTTACGGCTTATGTAACGAACTGACGTGTAATCTACCTGATGGTAAGTGGTAACTACAGCCGATGGACATCATCAATCCACAAAAGCAGATTTTAAACGCGATTTTAGATTTAGAAAATAAATTGTTATTATAATAAAACGGTTAAATGAAAAACTGTGTTTTTTTTTTTGACACATTACTTAAGTTTAAATTTTAATATTCAGTTGCTAAAAATATGGCAACCAAATAAATGAATCTGAACTGATTCTTGATGATTAACTTGATAATTTCGATCCCTGTTTCTTGGCAATGGCCATTTTGGATTTGTATTTTTTCATAGTGTAAGTACCTAATTTTAATAGTCAAGTAAAGTCTATAATTTTGTTAAAGTTGATGAATTGAAAAAAACTAACTAAAAGCTTGTAACAAAAGTTCAATGATCTTTTGGCCTTTCACGGATTATAGAAAATGTTCACCAAATGATTTAAGTACAAATTACATTTAGTAGTTTGTACTTAAATCATTTATAAACATACCACGTGGGCGGAGCTACGACCAGAAGCTAGTAAAAAAATATTTCTCGAAACAAACATTTTATTTTATTCCTTAAACAAAATATGACCTACTTTTAGAATTCCCATGATGTACTGTTCTTTTTATATTATAATATAACTAGGAGTATTTTTAAATTTGTAATAATAAATATTTTACACTATTGAAAGAATCACAATTTTATTGTACCTTCGGCAAAAAAAAAATGCAAACGAAATTACATCACGCTCTTACAAGGTTACACATCGCATGAATGCAAAGTCATTTACATGGTAGTTCAGAGCAGATGGCGTTACTGATCCTGCTATTCATAATGTCAATTTTGAAGGGCAATGTGTTCGGACAAGACATTTCTATAGTATATATTTCTATGTTTGTACAGGTAAATGCGTGCCCAAGACGACTCCAAGCTCCGAGACGGTGGGCCTGATCCGTATTCACATGGGCGTGCACGGCATATGCGTCAACGAACAACCCGTGCAGGGACTCAAGGAATGCGAGGGAAGCTGCGACTCCGGCACTAAATATAATAACAGTAAGTTGATTTTTTGTACTAAAGAATTTTGGAATAAACATTTTTGCGGGGGCGCTGTCTTAATAGTATAGTCACTCTTGTGCTCGTATATAATATCATTAGTTATTGGTTGGTTTTCTAACACATGAAGCAGATGTCATGTAACTTGATTATTCTGATTTTTATTATTATTGAAGACTTAAATTACGTTTAGTCACTACTAACCTAGTAATTAGGTCTTCAGGTTCTATTTTTGGTTAATTTATACGGTAGCGAAATGTTAGACTTTGAAACTGCTGAGTTTATTAATAGCCCAGTGCCGTTAATTTTTAACCGACTTCAAAAAAAGGAGGAGGTTCTCAATTCGGTTGTATTTTTTTTTTTTTTTTTTTTTATGTTTGTTCACCGATTACTCGAAGACGCCTGGACCGATTTGAGAAATTCTTTTTTTGTTTGATAGGATATACTTGTCATGTGGTCCCATTTTTTTCCAGTCACGTTCTGATGATGGGATCCTAGAGAAATCGAGGGCAACCCTCAAATTTAAAAGGCTTTTATGTTGTTTTTTGTATATTATCTAAAGCTACTTGGATATTTGCATCTAGTAGCCAGCATTTTATGTTGCTGAGCTGATGCTGGAAGGTACAACTCCTCAACGGTTAGGAGTACGGGGATAATTCTTTAAATATAGGCTCCTTGAGGCCGTTTACTTTATTCTTTCAAGTTATACACAGATGAGGCGAGACGTTGAATATTACTTATGTATATGCATAATATGAGGTCATGATTTAATGATGGTATCCTAGAGAAATCATGGGTCAATCAAACTTCTATATTGTGTTTCGTATATTACCTAAAACTACTTGGATATTTGCATTTTAAGTTGCAGAGCTGATGCTGGAAGGTACAACTCCTCAACGGTTAGGAGTACGGGGATTATTATTAATAAGTTTTCCGTCTCAAGTAACCGTCGTCTCCTCATTCGAGAAACATTCTTGCTCGGTCTACCCATCACTTAAAATCGTAAAATAAAATAATTTTTAACAAAAAAAAAAAACCGACTTCAAAAAGTAGGTAAACTAAAAAGCATAAAATAAATTTACTTCGCACAAATAATACGTTTTTTCATTTAGTTAAATAGAAATTATTAAATAATTATTTTATAATTCTGAAGTCGGTGCCAAGTAACCAATGACTAGATAATAAGTATAAATCTTTCTCACAACTATTTTCTGACTGAATATTAGTTCTTAATTATCCGATTTACTTGGTACCGACTTCAGAATTATAAAATAATTATTTAATAATTTCTATTTATCTAAATGAAAAAACGTATTATTTGTGCGAAGTAAATTTATTTTATGCTTTTTAGTTTACCTATTTTTTGAAGTCGGTTTTTTTAAGACCAAAAAAATTAATAGTAGGATGAAACCCATTACAAAAGGAGGAGAATATTATAAAAATTAAAGGAAAAATAATTTACGGGCGATCTGAGGTCGGGAAGAGGGGGGGGTTTAAGGGTAAAAACAAACAAACAAACATACAGGTGAAGCTAATATAAGCGTGTTAAAAAAACGGATTTTCTCGATTTCCGGCAAAACTAAAAGGTTTTTTATTTTTATCTTTTACAAACAATAATTTTCTTCACGAAATTTTGTGAAAACATCTTTTCATGTCCTAAATACGCTGTAATTTATTTGATTGGAAATATTATTTTTTCACCTTATTTTGAATTAATGTCGATTTTTCACCCTTATTTTCGATCAAAAATTCACCCGTCAAAATATCAGCTTTTTTAAAAAAGTTGGTATTTTTTGTTCGTTTAAATTTCTGCTTTCTGATGGTGAAAAATTTATTTTTCCTTTATTAATTTTCCTTTAATTTTTATAATATTCTCCTTCTTTTGTAATGGATTTCATCCTATTATTATTTTTTTGACTTTTATCATTTTTTAAGGGATCTACCCTGGGCTATAAGTGTTTGCTCGGCAAATAGCAATGACTTCACGAAAATTTAAACCTGAATGATGTTTGTCTAAATGTTTAAGTTATCTATATTTCCATATTGTAATATCGCAGTGACGGGCATCCACGACAGCAAGTGCGAGTGCTGCGCCGCGCTGCGATACTCGGCGCTGCTCGTGCCGCTGCGCTGCGAGGACGGCAGCGCGCAGGCGCACAAGCTGCCCACGCCCAGCGCCTGCGCCTGCGCCGCATGCGCCGACGCTGCTGCTCCCTTCAAGAGACCCGGTAAATATACCTCAATAGGAAATTTATTTATTAAGAAAAAAAACAACTTCTTTTGATTTCCCTTTCGTCACTTTAGTGTAGTCAAAATTGTAAAGTAGTAGATTTAAAAACACGATCCCTATTAAAACAATCTTGAGATAATAGCATTTTAATAAGTAAGTACTATGTTGGTTAAGATAGGAACAAATGGATGAACGTGGCGTCACGAATGACGTAACAATGTAACATACAGTTGAGAAATATAGGGTCCTGGCAAGAAGTGACCGTAGCTGGATGGTTAAAGCGGCTGCCTGGTGAGCAGAAGGTCGCAGGATCAAATCCTGCCAGTCCCATATTTTTTCAACTGTTTCTTAAAGTACTCGAGGTCTTGTGAAGTCTACCAATCTGCATTTGGCCAGCGTGGTGGACTATGGCCTAACCCCTTCAGTCCCCTTCTCATCATGAGAAGAATCCCGAGCTCAGCAGTGGGACATGTTGTATTAGATACAGAGCTGCTATTGTATACTTATATTATAGTCATGACTAACCATCAACTAATATTTCAGTTTACTCCGGCACGAAGAACCCAGTGAACCCCGGCGTCAAGAATCCTCCAAAGAAAAGCAGTTACGACGAAGAAGAGTCCTACATTCCGGAGATATACCACCGATTCGGGGAAACTGAACGACCGATACGATAAAATAAACGATAACTCAACGCCATTACGATGAATGTACCAAAGATAGATATAAGATTATGTGATGTAAAAAATAATTTTTTGTAAAAATATATACAGCAATTTTTAAAAGTATTCCAAGCATTTTATTTGCTTGCCATAAACCATAGAATAAGGATTTCTTAGCGAAAGAATTTAAAATCTATGAGGGTTCCGTTTTTTGCCATTCGGCTACGGAACCCTGAAACATATCTACTTAATGTCGTCAGCAAATTTGGTGCAATTTAACTTACCTCAAAGTAGATTATCTATTTCTTTAGCTACCGACAAAAAACCACTACTTATAAGCAAATTTAATTCTTACTTATCTGGATTACGATTCAAAATACTCTTAACCTATTCAATGAGTGGTGCAGATAAGACACCTTCGTGTACGTTACGCCAGCAAGAAAGTGTCACCTAGAGTGATATGAGTAGAACGTATAATTAGTGCGCAATCTGCTGTAAATGTGCGCCGCATAAAAAATTTGTGCGTCTTGTAGTTTTGAAAAAAAATCGTAAAAACGATTCCTGCTGGAGTAACGTTGTTCTAGCAAGAAAATTCTAGACGAATCATCGGAGATATAAAATACATACATGGGCAGAGAGCTTATATTTGTGCAAATTTGTGCGCCATAAATATAATTTGTGCGTCTTCAGGTTTTCGAGATATTGCGTTTCCCGCTGGAGTAACGTTTTGCGAATTCGTGTATCTCAAAGACCATTATATGTGCGCCTGTAGAATGAACATACACGAATAGCTCTTAATTTGTGCATATTTGTGACATAATTAGATGCCAGATAATATTTATAATTTTCAAGTAATCGCGCTTTATTGAAAACTTAAAAAAATATTGTAGCGCCTAAATGAGAAGACGTATAAACTCGCTAAAAACTGTATTCGTTCCATCTTGACGTTTATAATTACCATAAAAAGTTTCAAAACAGAACCTACAAGCGCTAATGAATAATATTACTAAACGTCAAAACGACGGCATCATAACTTTGACGCCATCAAACAAGAAACTGGCTCAACCTAAGATGTGTAAATGTAAACCAAAAATTAGTGCATTTATCAAATAATATATAGTAAAAATATCCAGCTTCAACTGTTTCGTATTAAGTAAATATTAAGACTAAACCAAAACAGTTATTCGGCGCAGGTTATCCGACCAAATTCGAATGACTACAAAAAAGCGACGGATTCATACGTATCGATGACCACCTTTATTAAACGTATTACACCTAAACTGTGTTCGTACAGTCACACTCAAATGTTCGTTGGGAATTATTATTACAATGACCTAATAAAAATATAATATATATTAAATGTACTTTCTGATCATATGAAATCAAAGAGCTTGTTGGTTAAAAAAAATATTATTTTTATTATCATAATCATGATTCTTAAAGTAATTATGGCATCAAATCACAGATCAAATTTCCTACCTATAAATATTAAAATAAACATTGTTCAATTAAACTATTTGTACCTTGTATAGTCATTTGGTATTATTTAAAATCACAGATCAGTTTTTCATTTACTTAAATACACAAACAATAAAATCACTTAAAGTGGCTCAGTACCATCATGGCGTGAAATTTAAATATTAAGTAGTTGTTGTTTTGGCCGAGATATAATTAAGTTTTGGGTATGATTGTATAGTACGCGAACGTAATAAATACCTACAGAGCGTTATATTTTGTTATGAGTTTATGTTTCTTAAAAAATAGCCGGATTTGAAAACTTCAACCCAAGTTTCACATATCGGGCTGCTTAGGTTTGGGTTTTCAAATTAGGCTAATTTTTAAGAAACATAAGCTGATAATAATTTTAACCGGTCTATACTACGTTCGCGTATCATACTATCATATCCAAAACTAAATTATATCTCGGCCAACAAATAGGTAACTACTTTATACTTGAATTTCCCGTTATGATGGTACTGAACCTTTATCACCGAAAATCACAGTTTTTTAGTTTTTCTACTGATATAATAAATGCAAATGGCTAAATTTATTTATGTCTAATCAAAAAAAAAAACTGAATTTATTTTAATAACTATTTCTACTGCACTGTACTCGGGCACAATACGTTTCAACCAGTTAGCGAGTAAAGTTAAGAAGGTCATCGATACGTATGAATCCGTCGCTTTTTTGTAGTCATTCGAATTTGGTCGGATAACCTGCGCCGAATAACTGTTTTGGTTTAGTCTTAATATTTACTTAATACGAAACAGTTGAAGCTGGATATTTTTACTATATATTATTTGATAAATGCACTAATTTTTGGTTTACATTTACACATCTTAGGTTGAGCCAGTTTCTTGTTTGATGGCGTCAAAGTTATGATGCCGTCGTTTTGACTTTTAGTAATATTATTCATTAGCGCTTGTAGGTTCTGTTTTGAAACTTTGTATGGTAATTATAAACGTCAAGATGGAACGAATACAGTTTTTAGCGAGTTTATACGTCTTCTCATTTAGGCGCTACAATATTTTTTTAAGTTTTCAATAAAGCGCGATTACTTGAAAATTATAAATATTATCTGGCATCTAATTATGTCACAAATATGCACAAATTAAGAGCTATTCGTGTATGTTCATTCTACAGGCGCACATATAATGGTCTTTGAGATACACGAATTCGCAAAACGTTACTCCAGCGGGAAACGCAATATCTCGAAAACCTGAAGACGCACAAATTATATTTATGGCGCACAAATTTGCACAAATATAAGCTCTCTGCCCATGTATGTATTTTATATCTCCGATGATTCGTCTAGAATTTTCTTGCTAGAACAACGTTACTCCAGCAGGAATCGTTTTTACGTTTTTTTTTCAAAACTACAAGACGCACAAATTTTTTATGCGGCGCACATTTACAGCAGATTGCGCACTAATTATACGTTCTACTCATATCACTCTAGGTGACACTTTCTTGCTGGCGTAACGTACACGACACCTTCGGGCACGTTTAAGATCACGCGGGGCGTTGGGCTTCGGGAAGTCGTATGTAAGTACTTACGTACTGCAAGCTACAAAAGTTCACAAAATATGTTTGAACCTGGAGCAAAAGTATTTTTATTTAAAAATCATTTAATTTTCGATACTTAAGCACCTACCCGAACATATCTCTGCACCACCTTAAGGTTGACTGGTAAAAATGCCTTTGGCATTAAGTCCGCCTTCGACACATGTATCTGTGCGAAAAGTTAAGTAAATAAAAGCTAGGGGCCTTTATGCGCGCGGGCTTGTCGTACAAAAGCAGATTCGTGCCAACCCACCATGCACCATGCACCCTCCATGGACGCTCTGAACAGTTCCTCGGGCCCGCGCCCGACTTCCCGCGTGATCTTGAACGTGCCCACCCTTGGGGTTCACAAGCCACAAGGAGATACTATCGCCATCTAGTGAACCGCACTAGCTTTTACTCGTCCGTAGGTGCGGCCAATCTTTAAGAGGCAATTTTTTTCCATAACCCTCTGCCACAAGGCTGTCATTTTAATATGGTGTAATTTACATATTTTTAAGTGTAAAACATTGCCAATCCATTCTGGTGGTTAAAGTGCAACCAAGGGCAACAGTTTTTTTAGCAAGGAGTGTCAAATGTCACAACTACTAGAGTCTACACACATTTAAGTGAGTATATTAATTATAACAACTCAATAAAAAATAAATAAAACAACATCATAATTTAAACAGTTTATTTCCCAGCATCCACAATAAATCTGATGCCGGGCATCAAACAAACAAAACTCTTAGATATTGATGTATAAATACATAAAACGAACTTTGTGTCATACAGTTTATAATAGAAAGAGCTGATGCAGTCGGGGTCCCACGGAATTTCCCAGGAATATATCTGTCTCACAATGATAGCAAAATTTTATGTCGATATTCTGCGACAGATATAGAAATATCGAGCGATTTCAGCGCTTGAGCGGGACAACCTGGACTGTTTCGACTCTAGCAGCTGTAACTACGTGTCCTCGTTGTCTTGTGAAGTGACGTCACTTTCTGCGTCCTGCTGAGCTTCTTCCTCTTCCTGCTTCTGTTTCCTCACCATGTCTGATAAATATTTACACCTTTGCATGCATTCCTCCTGAAATTAACATTTTCAATATAAATACCTGGCCAAACTGTGAAAAATAATAAGCAAGCCAATTTGACGGTATGTGGACGAAATACGTCGAATGAACAGAATGAACAGAATCACATCTACCCTCCGGTAGGTAAAGTACTTTATTGTAACTACAGTTACATTCTTCATACAATATGACATTTTTATTTATTTATTTTATTTTATAAATTCTTACACATAATAAGTTTGATCACAAATAAATACAATGCGTAGATGAGAACTACGCACAACCTTCGAAATTTCCAAAAGTCTGACTATAGAACTTGACCTCTTTTGTCACATTAAAAGATCCATAAGTTAAAAAGAAGTAGTTATATTTGGTTGATTTGCATTTTTATACTATTGATTGATCTCATTATTAATTTCATGGCAATTTTGTGTCGAGTAAACAGTTGAGCATTTGGAACAATGAGGGCTTTCGTTTTTTGTCTCATCACGCGCCACTGTAGACTAAGGTCTGTCAAAGTGTGTTGACAGACAATGACTAATCACAACCATTGAGTTTATACGTTTTTATAGAGGCACAGAATTTGAGAGCGTTTTTAAAGACAAACGTTTTGGAACAAAAATAATTAAGGGGTACGGATTTTTGTTCCAATTTTAAGTGCCTTATGCACAAATGCGTTCTCTGTCGCTCGTAAAGAGTAAGTCTTCAGAACGCTCTAAAGAGTTGCGTCTCTATAGACACTTACAAACTCAAGATTGCTAACACGCAAATAGTGACATTTGATATTTCGGAGAACTCACGTTACACAAGCATCCCTAGCGGTGAATTCATACGCTCAAGTTATGCGGACTGGAGATGTTTGACGTAATACATAAATCAATTTTTTTTTTCATATTTGATATCTATGAAGCGATACATACTTTGGTCTTTCCCGGCACGGTTGCGGATATCTTCTGCCACCGGTCCCCGGCGCCGCCCTTGGGGTACTTCGCCAGCGCCGCCTCCAGCGCCTTCTGCTGTGTCTGAGACCAGATCCCCGCCGACACCTCCTCTGGCTTACGTGTCTTCACCTAAAACACAAAATATTCACGTTACAGTTTCATCATTAGAGACTTTTGGCTTCTAGTCTTAACGAATTTAGCTGAGTATCTGTATATGAAATACAATGAATTTTATAAATTTTTGATATTATGTTTTATAGTAAAATTTACTGCTTATGACTTACACAATTAATATTGTTATAAAAATAATCAAGATTATATTTTAAATTTTCTTAAATCTAAGAAAGCAGTTTTTGATTTTACTAAAATCAATGTCATGGTTCTAAAGAGCAGATTTAAGTTTGTCTTGTAATTACAGACATCCTTATACTGATTGATATATATGTGCCACCCTGTAATAATAATAATCATTTATTTGTCTTAAAGTTGGTACAATGTAGATCTTACATACTACAGATAGTTCATGCAACTTCATTCAAATGTATTGACATGCAAATATAATTTACTAAGGTATATACATGCGAACATCATTATAAAAACTTGGTAAATGTATTGTCATGTTTGGATAATTTAAGCTCCACATTAATTAAATTAAATAATAATTGTAATATAAATTTGTTAATGTCAGTTACAATATCATTAAAGAATGTAAATAAAAAAAAAAAAAAAAAAAAAAAACAATTCAAAAGTTATTAAACGTCACATTAGAATAATAATATAAAATGATGTCAATACTTACATGTCAAAATACAATAATTATGTTAATTATAATTACCCATGTCATTTAATTAATTGATCCCATTCAAATGACACAATTTATAACACAATAATTACCTATGTCACTTTCTACTCATAAACTCGTCTACAGTATAATAGCATTGTTCTAATAACCAACCTTTTAATTTTCTATTGAACAGATTAGGAGGCAAGTTTCTTAAAGTTTCTGGTATATTGTTAAATCCAAAATATTGTGTATATCCTTAATGATGCAAAACATGTTGCACTGAAACGATGATACCAACCGCACCACATACGCAATGTTATTGTCAATATATCGCGGATTGACGGGATTATATTAAGCTTTGTCAAGTCAATACTGATAAGCCTAAAAGAAATTGCGTCATTATATTCTTTTGGGACTTTTGACGCAGTCTTTCATATGTGACCTTTGTTTATTCGAATAAAATTTGTACAAACTGATACCTTTTTAGGTGGCTCCACAACGGCTGGCGCTTCAGGCTCCTGCCCCGGTATCTTGTAACAGTTCTCTTTAAGTTTAGCGGCCATATGCGTGACCTCCGGCACGCTCCGGCTCATGAACTCCGCAATGCGATCCCATCGGTCCGCTGTGCCACCGGGGTACTTCTTCACTAAACGAACCAACTCGGCGAGGTCGTCATCCGTCCAAAGTCCACCGGTGATCACAGGCGCTGCGGGCTGGAATTACATAATTATTGTTGCATAAAAAGAGTAATGGGTTAAAAATATAGGTCTCCAGATGCCGCCACTTGGGCAAGCTATCTTCTAACGGACTAAAGTAATAGTAAATAGTTGTTATTTCTATTTATTTACAGTCGTCAATTTCGACAAAATATGAAAATATTAGCTTTAACCACATTATCGTTTCTTTAGTTAGAAAATTGCAAATTCAAATTTAATAAAAAACATAAATTAATTCAATAATAAAATAGGATTTAATAATTAATTTAATATTTATATTCTTGTAGTCTCCTAAAGAGAAATTGTTTGAATGTAATGCATGCCTGTAATTTGTGTAATTGCTATATGATTTACCTGTACATTATAATTGTTTGAATGGCTCTGTGTTATTATACAGTTGGTGTGCTTATTAAATAAAATAAAATAAAAATACATGCTCGGTTTCGTGTAAACTTGTAACTTGTCCTTTAGGACGATGTTCCTATCTTAAGTAGGATACAAAAAACCCTGCTGGTCCCATAAATCTCAACTGTTTCTTAGTATACTAGCCAAATATACAAATTCTTTCAACTGTTTTACCTTGTCATAAAACAACTTGGACACATACTTTAAGTAAAACGTTTAGTACCTGTCTAACAGGCACCACAACAGGCCCTCCATCAGGTTCATCAGCAGGATCTAGCAGACAGTGAGCGCCATCTCTCGCCGGCGGCACGAACGCGCGACGCTTGCGAGCGCCTGCCCCCGCCGCCTTCATCTCGGCCGCCGCCACCAACTCACGCTCTAGGCGAGCCTTCTCTTCTTGCTCTCTGGAAATATAATTCGAAAAAATTATTTAGACGTGCAAATATTGGCAATTTAATCGATTAACAACTGTGTGAATACATCTGTGTATATTAAGCGCCATAATACATGGTAATGCTTTATGAACAAGTTTTATTGAAATAATATTGCTTGTTCTCGTATTACCAGCCTACAAATTAGCAGTGTTAAATTGAGACAATCCAGCCTTAGACATTCGATGTACTCCACAGCAGCATATGCATTTGCATCGGACAAGGCAACCTGATTTACTGAAGTTCCTACCCCTACCTTAGGTATAAACCTTGCAGAGCTGATCGCACACAGCTATTGCCTAGCATAAAACGCTTTGTTAACGATTTATATTATATGTATAAAACAGAACTCCTTAGAATTTAGAAGAAAAGCTCTTAACTTCACTTTTCTCCACAAGTTGCTTAACGGAAACATCGACAGCATAGACCTACCATCGTCACTTAAAATCAACGCACCATCTCGCCTGCCATGTAAGACCTCATTTAATTTATTTCATGTAGCTTCATCAAAAACAAACCTCGGTCACTTCGCTGCTCTAACAAGACTTTGTAGACTTTATAACATGCAATCTAAAAATAATAACCAAATGTGATAAACAAATGGTTATAATAATATTAATATTAATAACTGACACATATTTTTACCCTATAATGATATAATAATTATTCAATAATAATACAATCTAGATTTAGTAGAAACTATAATTCTATTTGTATTGTATAGTGTAACTTATTAAATGAGCTTGCTGTGGCCTTTTGTAAGTGAAGGTACACATACAACAATGTTTAAACCTAGATTAATACCACAAACTGTATGACATCTGTTTATCTTTGTTGATGGTCCTAAATAAAATAAATAAATATAAAAGTGCCTACCTCTTTTTCTCCCTCTTAGCTTCCTCCTCCTTCTCTTTCATCATCCTCCTGATTTCAACAACACTCCTCGGAATGGCAAAGACGAGCCAAAACGCAAACCTTGGTATTTGAAATGGCAGTGTGTCCTTTACGCTTGGTTTAGGTAACTGGTCTAGTATTTCTGATAGTCCTTGGTCAAAGCCTGATTTCTTTGAATGCTTTTTGCCTTTGCTGCTTAAGATTTGTTCCTGAAAAGATTACAAAGTGTCTTTTATATGAATTGCTTTAAATAAATTTGTTTGTGAAATAATTTGTAGGGCTTTTATAAATGTAATAATTTACTGAATCTATTGGTTATTAGGTTGAGGAAAGCTTCCTTGTTAACTAAATACTGCATTGCAGATAACAATGGGTCATTTTCTCACAATATTTGTTAGGTAACAAACAATAAGAATGGTGAGAAAAAAAAACAATTAAACGCAAAAATTATTAAAAAACCTGCAAAAACAAATCATGTTTGTTGTATGTAAATTAAATGTACCCTTAAATATTTAATTAATTCGGTTTATTGTATTTTTAATCGGTATTTGTTGTTATAGCAGTAACCGTTTCCATCATCTTTCAGAATTTCAACTTTTAGATATCACGGTTCATGAGATACAGCCTGGTGACAGACCGAAAGCGAAGTATTAGTGATAGAGTTCCATTTTAACCTCTGGGTACGAAAACAGTAGGTAATGTATCTTATCGAATTTTAAAGTATTTGTCAATATTGGAGATAATACAATGAAAATAAAATAAGTATAAAATTGCCGCCATTGACTAACAGAATCATTCAGCCATGACATTATCTTGTGTAAGTGAAACTCTGATGATATTGGCAATAGCCTTTATATTACACCATCATTCTATTACACCATGTTTTATTACATAATCTATTTTATTGAATGGCTACCTACAATAATATTATTGGCAATATTTCTGATTTTGTCTGGTTTTGTGATGTTTTCTCCAGTCAAAGCTGAGCCAGTATTATTGCGTGTGTGCGGATTGCCTATGGTTTGTATTAAAAAAAAAACATCTTGTTGTTTAAATACTTATTGATTGCTTGACAACATATTGTTTTCTAACAATGAAATATTCACAGTATTATTATTAGCACGGCATGTTTGAGAATGACCATATAAATACGTCATACTCACTCAGTATGAACAAAAGCTTTTGTATGAATTGTTTATTTGTGTTTGTATAGAACCCAAGTACGCAAAACCAGCAAGCATATAATGACAAGACAAATATGAATGTTGAGGAAGCAAAAGATGAGCTATATAGGGAGCATATACTGATATAAATTGTGATTAACATATACTGATATAACCATACTGGTTGCCATGTTGCCAAAAAAACAAATATTGTATCAATTATTTGAAAAGATGGTGCACATGAGTTCCTTACCAGCTGTTCTCATGATGCAATAGCCATCTGAACTGGTACTTGGATCGATTCAAATTTCTAAGTTGAATTAAAGTCAATCTAAGCTCCGATGTCAAATCATTTTATTGCAATAGTATTATAATTTAATAAGTTAAGTTTTATTTTAATTTTATATTTTTTGTATTTTGATGTTTGTTTAGACGTGTTCAAGCGCCCCTTGGGGCCCATGGAATAAATGATTTGATTTTATTTGATATAAAATACAGGTACAAACCTAGTTTGGGAGTCAGTGGTAAACCAATCCAAATATAATTAAAGTGAAATTGTTGATCACAAAATTCTTATAGTGTGCGTGTATAGAACACCAATACGAAACAATTTAAAAATATTTTTTGAAAGACTAGAACATGTTCTAAGATATATCACAGGAATTAAATACCAGAATGTTGTGATTGCTGGTGACTTTAATATAGATGTCATAAAACGAACAAATATATCTTTGGAATTTGAATATATATTATTAAATTTTAATTTCAGATTGGCTCTTAATCAGCCAACAAGATTAAGTTCTGGGACTTGTATAGATAATTTTGCTCACAATTCTAGAAAACATTGTAAGACCGAAGTGTTTGAATTTGGCATCTCAGATCATACTGCTCAAGTGATAAGAATACTTGTAAAAAAGATATTCAAGTTAAAGTGTTGGTATAAAATGAGACGTGACTATAGCAGCGAGAACATTCAGAAATTTAAAGAAATTATAAATAGTCTCTCTTTTCATGAGATTTACGAAACAGACGATATAAACATTGCATATCGACATTTTATTGAGCTTTTCAGCCTTTTTTATGAATTATGTTTTCCCTACAAACGAATGACTATTAAAGTTAACACTAAACCTAAATGGATATCACGAGGAATTAGGATTTGTAGCAAAAAGAAAAATCATCTATTGTGGATGTATAGAAAAAAGCCAACGACATTAAAAAAAGAAAACTATGTCAACTATTCAAAAAAGTTTAAGAAAATCATAAATCTTACTAAACGTGCACAAAATAACTATAAAATTAATACATCGGATAATAAATGTAAATCAACATGGCAAATTATAAACAATAATAAACTTAACATACCAAAAAATCCGATTGATAGTATCAATATTAATAACTGTGTGATTAGCAACCCTGCAGATATTGCTAACGCATTTAATAATTTCTTTATAGATAAAATCATACCTATTGCGAATGCAGGTCGCAAATCTACCGCTCTCATAAATCGCCAATTAAATTCCATGTTTTTGGCTCCTAGCTTGCCATATCATATTCACACGATTATTAAGAATTTGAAAAACACAAATAGTGTTGGATATGATGGCATCACTACTAAAATAATTAAATCAGTAAACCTGGATATATGTCATCACATTAGTCATATTCTAAACCTTAGTATTTCAAGTGGAGTATTTCCTAGTGATCTTAAAATGACCATCATAAAACCTCTATTTAAAAAAGGCGATAAACAAGGAATGGAAAATTACAGACCTATAGCATTGATTTCTATTTTCTCTAAAATCTTTGAAAAATATATTTATCACGAAATCAATAACTATCTAGAAAAACATAACATCCTGTGTAAGGAACAGAAGGGCTTCAGACGAGCAAAAACTATTAATATGGCAGTCTATGACTTTATAAAAGAGGTTTTATCACAAATGGACAAAACTACACCTATCTGCTCTATCTATTGTGATATGTCACAGGCATTTGATTATGTGAACCATAGCATTCTCAAAGATAAACTTGATGCATATGGTATATGGGGTAACATACTGGATTTAATCGGATCATACCTATCAAACCGCAGACAAGTAATTGAGATATCTAAATTAAATCTTAAATCTAAAACTGAAGAGGATTATATGTCCGATGAGCGTTACACTGCTTATGGAGTACCCCAGGGTAGCGTATTAGGTCCCCTTCTGTTCATCATTTATATAAATGATTTACCAAGAGCCACATCTGAACCTATGTCACTGTTTGCGGATGACAGTACTGTTACCATAGCTTGTAATGATAAAAAAGATACAATTACATACAATAATAGAATTAATAATGCTCTGTATAATATAATCAATTGGCTCAACAATAATAATTTAAAAATTAATTTAAATAAAACAAATATAATGCACTTTAGGCAACGAGAATTAAATAATCATTCACAAATAAAATTAATTTATAATGATCTTCAAATTGAAGAAGCTTCGTCTGCTAGATTTTTAGGTATTAACATTGACAGTCAACTTAGTTGGAAAAAGCATATCGATGAACTCATTAGAAAGGTCAGTAGTATGTCTTATGCACTTTTTAAATTGGCTCCCTGCGTCAACATTAGAACCTTACTAACTGCATACCATGGTCTCATTGAATCCAAGCTTAGATACGGGATTATTTTCTGGGGCAATTCAACAAATAATGATGCTGCCTTTAGAAGTCAAAAATTAAGTATTCGTTCCATGTTCGGAATGCAGAGTACAGAAAGCTGTCGACCGATGTTCATTAAACATAAAATTCTTACACTTCCGTCACTATACATCTTTGAATTAGCGTTGTTTGTTAAAACCAATCTCAATCTGTTTCCTCGGCTGTCTGATCACGTGACTCGTAACCGACGTCATAACAATGATAAACTTTGTCTACATCCAGCCAAGACTACATTGGTCCATAAAAGTATAGTGTGCATGGGTCCAAAAGTATTTAACAAAATACCTGATCAAATTAAGCATCTCAACACACAATTGTTCAAGGTTCACTTTAAGAGAATGCTAATTGATAAAGCATATTATAACATAAACGATTTTTTTAACGATAATTTTGTGTAAAATGTAAACTATGCATGTACTCTTTTTAATATTTAATTTGTAATTTTAATTTTATTCTAATTAATTATTTATTTATTTTAAATTTGTATACCCTTGAGGGTAAAACATAGTGAAACTTTTTTGTTCTGTTAAACAAGATCCTGCTATATACCTATGTTTATACAAATAAATGTTTCTGATTTCTGATTTCTGATTTTGCTTTGTAATTTATAAACCTATGTTTTGTATATTTGATTGGTTTGATAATTAAAAGTTTTTATTTTTATTTATTTTTTATAATAAAAGAAAGATATTTCCGCTGAAATAGTTTTAGTATTCCATACTAATATTTTAAATAAGAAAATAACTTTGACTGTTTGTTACGCTTTCACGGCTAAACTATTGAATCAATCTGGATGACAATTGTTATGGAGATAATTCAAGGAAGTACATAGGCTTCTATTTGTCGACATAATTAATAGGCGGGCGGAGCATCGTGCATAAGTTAGTTCTATAGAAACTTACCGCTGTAAACCTCTTTTCAGCATAAGCAGCCCAGCCCACAGCATATTGCCCGAAGGTGATGATGATAAACAGGATAATGGAGCCTTCAGCCAGGCCCATCTTTCTCACGTGCCGGTAGTAGTATATTGCTGATCTCCAGTTTGGAAGACCATTCTTGAGCACTTCATTGTATCTGAGAAACACATAATATATTTTTAATTTTTTTTTATACTACTCCCACAGCAAACGAATGTGTCGTCCACCACGTGCAGTCGCTGCAGCTGAGGACTACGGTGTTATGCCTCATGTGCCAGTAATTTAATATTTAATTGTGTAATAATACATTTCATTGTGTAATAATAATGTGAGAAAGACAAACAATTTATTGTAAAAATAAATTTATTTAGACTTTGCTGGAAACCTTTTTTTTATATATATAATGTAAATAGCAAATGGATGTATAGTCTACTTGATGGTAACAATAACCCATGAACATCAACAATCTACAAAAGCAGATTAAAGTTGGGTTGCTCCATCTGAGGATTATAGTGTTATGCCTGATGTAAAGTAATCCCACCACCAACAGAAACACAGTAGTGCAAGCACTACTATTTGGCAGCAGGATTAAGTTGAGGCGGTGGTGCTGTCACCCTCAAACTCATTCACAAAAGCTCTACCCCCATCAAAGCTTAACAATATTTATGCAACCAACTGGTTTTTAGCAGTAGAAGTGAAAGTAAAAATTGAGTTGAAATTTAACATTGAGCTGATGGAAAGGAGTATTAACAATTTATTTAACCTAGTTATGAAAAGTTTTTCATCCTGATGATTTATTAACATAACATAAGGCCTATTTATATTTATCCAAATGTAATAACACTTTGCCTGGCCTAGGAATCGAACCGGAGACCTCGCGGTGAGAGGCGCATATGCTAACCACTAGACCATCAAGGCAGTCACTTAATATTAAGATGTGTTAGGCACTTTTACTTTAAAAAAAAAAATATATTCTGATGAAGACTCAAGACATTATATACAAGTAGGTTAATATAAACAATACTCACTTCTCTCTCTTAGCAGGATCCTTGAGTACATTGTGCACTGACACCAGATTTCTGAACTGCACATCAGCATCGGGAGCATCATTCTTGTCCGGGTGCAGTTTTAGTGTGAGCTTCTTAAAAGCTGACTTTATTTCTACTGGCGTAGCTTCCTGAATGTTAAAACTTTCATTACGTAATAATATGTAGTTATGTGACACCTTACTAAAATTTCAAATTCACACAAACAGAGACACTTCAATATTATTGCAAATCATATAATTTATCATTCTTATTTATTATTTTATTTTTTTTATTAGATACTATAGGCTCGTAAAAAAAAAAATATAATTTATCGATAATAATGATGTTTTCCATAAGCACTTAAAATCAAAGAAAAGATATGCACTTAATGACAAAAAATATATTAAATAATGCCCATGAGTTCTCTCCAGCTCTTGTGATGGTATGGGTTGACATGGTACTGCACGGCACAGTGACACATTTATTATGACATCTTTCAGTTTGATACAACAGGCAACCTACCTCTTGCAACAGGAAAATTTTATAAATAGTAGACATTCAATAAGTACCTAACGAGTTGATATAAAACTAGAAAAAAACATATTTGCCATAAGAAAGAGTGTTTAGAATAAGCCAACTAATGCAATAATATGCAATGTCACTAAAACATTCTGGAATAACACATTACCTAATTACAATTAGTAAAGGGATTAAGATTGAGAAGATATTTAATAATATTATCAGCCTTCCGACGTGATAACGTATATACGCTCACTGAAAAAGACCACATATTGAAAACCTTTGAGAATTTTATTTTAAACAACACATTTTAACCACAATAAGTAACATACCGCTTTGGTATGTCTTATTTAGGAACTTTCAAGACGGAGAAGTCTTGCCGGGGTTAGGGCCACCTCTTACCTGGCTTACTCCCATCAGTTCGTAGAAATTCTGGTTAACTTCTTCGACCACGTCGAAAACCTCCAAGTCACCATCGTCCCACGCTTTAACACTCAAAATCAAGCTTGACAGAATTAACAGGAACCACCGCATCTTATTAAAATTAGCTCAGTCTATTTTTAATTGGAAAATCATGATAGTTTTGCACAATACTGATCCAAAATTATATTTTCTTTTTTGACGTCTTGCCGTCGCATTACATTATCTTTGGCCGTCGCAACGCAACTAGGGATGTTAAAAAATAATCGATTTTTATTTTAATCGATTATTTTTTACTTATAATCGATTTTTATAGTTATATTAATCGATTTTTTGAAAATCGATTATATAAATTACGTGTTTAAATCGATTTTTAGAAACAGCTCGTATCTATGCGACGGATGAAAAAATCTTGTAGTAAGTTTCAATTTTATAAAACAGCGCCATCTATGCGTTAGATGAAAAATCTTGAATTAAGTAAGTTCATTGAATACGTATAAGCTGATTAAATAAAAACGGCGCCATCTGTGGGTAGGCATATACAACCAGCCTACAGATAGCGTTTTTTCAATACGATAATATTCAATATAAATATTTTTTTCAATTATTGTCGTTTAGCTTTTTGACTTAAAGTTACATTTTATTTTAATACTACTCTGTAAAACAAGACTGAAAATGTGTGGCAATAATTTTAGTTTTCGTGTTTTGATTGTTTAAACCTGAAAAAAAAACGAAAAATTTCTTAAATAATTTAGTTTTTGAGATATCATAGTCGTTTATTTTTTTTATTCTCGTTTTAAGTATTTAATTATTAAAATACTAGTCAAATGTAAGACAGGATTGAACATTTGTGGCAATAATTAATTATTTTTATTTTATTATTGTTGAAACTTGAAGATTGTTTTATATTTAAGACTTTAGGACCATAACGTAGTTGTTCAGGATTTTTAATGATCATAATAAGTATTTTATTTTAATACCTACTAGTCAAATGTAAAATAGGACTGGACATTTGTGACAATAATTATTAATTATTTTTTTAACTTGAAGATTAACAAAAGATTTATTTGTATTTAAGTTTAGTTTTTGAGGCTATTGAAGTATAGAGTAGTCGTTAAGTTTTTTTAATTATCATTTTAAGCATTATATTCTAAAACTAGTCAAATTTAAAATAAGACTAAACATTTACGGCATTTTTATAATACAAAATTTCTTTTTTCGATTTTTTCGTAGAAATCGATTATTATTTGTTATAAAAATCGATTTATGACAAATCGATTAATTTTGTGTCAAGAATAATCGATTATTAATTAATCGATTTTTTTCCATCATTCTCACATCCCTAAACGCAACCGCAACGCGAGCGACATGAAATTTGACAACTCACCAGCTGGTAGTTTGCACTTTAGTGATGTAATTACGTGCCAAGACAACTACAAACATTGAGTTATTCAACTAAAACTCGTATCGTACTTATTTAATTAAATTGGTTATATAATTAATTAAACTGTAAGTTTTTGAATGAATATAACAATAATTTAATTTAATATATTTAAAAACAGTCGTTTAACCTATAAAAATAGAATCGAGCAGATTTTATTTTAGCTTAATATCGATACTTATGCGCATTGTATACGAACAGCTATTTTTGGCCAAGCGTAGAAAGACGTCAAACGAAAGTGTATTATTGTCTATGATTGTTATTGATTTCCTGTTGGCTGTAGTTATCTTCCTGTTGATGGTTTCCTGTGTTTTTCCGCCATTTACGGCGTTTGAAAGGAAAAAGTGTTATTACTTTCAATAAACCATAAATAGCATCGCCATAATGGTAAGTTGTACTTAGTAATCTACATTTACAATAAATGCTGAATTGCCTGATGTATTACATCGTGACAAACGTGAGTCTACTTTAAACCAAAATATAATAATAATTTATTTAGTTTATTATAAATGCAGGTTTACAAAATTTAATTACTTTTGTTTGTTATTTTAATTTTTCAATAAGTATTTTAATATTTTGCGATGTTTAGTAGAGTTCCAGTGACCGAGTTTAAGGAAGGCACCAATAGTAACCATTTCGATGGCAGAAAGCAATCTTGCAGTGCTGTATCTCGAAAAAACAACTTAACACAAGATACCCGCCGTCGGTTTATGGAAAAAAATATTATCTAGGCGGCTGGAATGAACAGCGAAAAAGACTCTTTACGTACTGCCAGCGACTGTAACAGCGTATTTTCTCTATACCATCTAGACAAATAATACTATCTAAACCATCATTAACCTATCATTTAATTTAAGCAGGCGGATAAGAAAAGTGTCACCAGTCGACAACGGTTGCTCATTTGCAAAGCACTGAAAAAGGATCCATCATTTAATGCACTTCACTATGTTGACACCGAAGAGGACAAAGTGAAATGGAACAAACTTACGAAGAAACTGAACTCTGTTCCTAACGGCGCAAGGAAATCCGTCGCAGGATGGAAAAAAGTAAGTACGAAAATTATAATATATTTGTTGTCATTACCCTATTTATGACCTACCCGGTAGAACGTAGAATATTTGAAGAACACTATTTTATTTCAAGTTTATGTCTTCTGCATTTCACGTTTCCCCTTCATCTGTTATATTGATAGGTTTGCTTTAAGCCGGGTCCACAATAGAACGCGTTCGTTGGTGGACAGCCAAGTAAACGAATATGAAATTATGAAAGCTCGTTGGCGAACGCTGGCAGCGTGGCGGTAACATCAAAGGATTCGTTAGCGTTCGCTAAGCCCTCCAAAATCGTTCGTCGGCCTTAGTTTGCCAGGTTTTAACTTAGACTTTAGAGTCATAGATCCATGACTTTAAAGTCTAAGCATAGAGTCCATGTCCCTACTTAAATTTTCCAGTATTTGAGTTTAAAATCTAAAATTGTGGTATTTCACAGGTGTCTGATGATTGCAATATATCAGTTCTGACCAAGGCCATGAAGAAAAATCCTGTTGATGAAAATGACATTGATATTCTCGAGAACTCTGTGCACATAGAAGATAGAAACCTGGTAAGCACTCCAATCAAAAAGAGAGTAGGATAGATATCCGTTTCGTAGATAAAAGATAAAACGTTGCAGAATTCCTAAAGCTAGAGTAAGCATCATTTGCGCAAGTACCTATAAGAATAACGGGACAGAATGCCAATTTTGTTGTCCAAAAGAAAAAAGAAACATAATATGTTACACACATCAACACTATCTAGGGATATTTTATAATCATAATTTAAAAACTATAAGTAGCTCTATAGTTAAGGTTCATAAGAGAAAAATAATCTCTATGGTATCGTGCTTAAAATATATATATTTTTTAAATATCATAATTTAAAAATAATGCGGAAGTATATGGTAAGTATACTAATTTGGTTTTAACAAAGTTACTTTTAGTCACACTTAAACATCGGTAACATCGTTGTTTTTTAGAAATTGTTTTTTTAATTATTTGGAATTATTGTCAGTACCTTTTTACTATATGATGTATTACTATTTTTACGAGATAGGATAATGGTTAGACCTCTAGCCATGTTAGAAGCTGGTGCTATCAATTTATTTGTGTTTACATCATACGAACCACGCAGATCGTAATTTTAAAATTGTGGTCACAAAATCGTGTCACGTGAGATGCTACAAAACAACATTCAGGCAAAAACTGCATCACTAAATTACGTCTCTGCAGCAATTGGTGATAGACTTGGAGGCTTTACATTATTTGTATATAAAATAGTATAATTATATAATAATAGTTTTTGAGTCCTGATATGATTTAGAAAATTTCCCTAGACCGTCTTGATGTGTGTATAAGTATTTTTTTATCTGCATTCGACTTCTATTAAATATTTTGTTTGACAGGTAAAAATGCTCTACGATCCGCAACGCAGACTTTTAAAAAGAATGCAGAAAAGAGCGATTGAACATACTAATAAGATGAATCCGGACTTGCCTCCTGCACTGCGGCATCAGGCGATTGTGTGTGCTACGAATGATGCTAGTAAGTACCTATTGAAGAACCTTTATACCGTATCATCTCGCCTATATTAAACCATTCTATTAACCACACATTATCTTACACAGTGGCGTAGCTAGGTAACCAAGGGCCCAGGGGCAAATAAAAAAATGGGGCCCCACTGCTATGTAAACTGATTAGGTTTTATCAAATAAAAATATGTACTTTAAAAATGCTAAGCTACTTAAGCTCTTTAGCATTTTTTTTAAATTAACAACACTGCCTACCTACAGAAAGAATTTAGGGGAATTCCCTAGGCATAACTTTTCAATTTCTCTCAACTGAGTTGTCATGATTAAAGTGGGGTTGCAATGCAACCTGTCATATTTATTTTGAAAATGGGAGAAATTTCCACAAGTTCAATTCGATCGAGATTTCTGGTAAGGCTTCGAGGCCCCCCGAGCTTGAGGGCCCCGGGGCACTGCCCACCTAGCCCCTTGGTAGCTACGCCACTGCTTACATTTAGACAACATAAAAACAGTTAACAGAAAATATAAAATGTACACAGAAAATGTGCGGCAAGGGATCTAGCTCAGTACCTATTTGCTGCGCGCAATGCACAGCGCTGATTTTCAGCTAGTCCTATTACCCAAAGCGTGTAGCAAATGTGTATACCATCCACACTACTCCTGTTGTGTCTAAAAGTCCCTTGTTAAAAGGGAATTGACGAATCACGATTCCAATTCCGTGCTGCTATTGAGAACTTTTATATGAGAAAAGCCAAATAACCCGAGACTGCGGGGAGATGCTGCATACGCGATTCACTAGACCAACAATCAACATCACTGGTAGTATCCACTAAGTCCCAGAATTTTAAGTCGGTAGTCTATAGGGAATCTGCTAATAATATTGTCGTTTCAGTTTCACTCATGATAAAAGACAGACGGGGATCAAGGACTATCAACGATGAAAACAAACGTAAGATTGTCTTCCTTATTTAATAGTGCATTGTGATTTTTATAAATCGTAAATAAACAGGCATTTTAACTAAAATCTTAGTTGTCATGTACAGTCGGCCAATGAGTTGGGTATGCAGGGCAAAAACTTCTACGCCATAGTAAAAACTGACTGCAATAGATGTGTAAGTTTGTATTTCGTATTTAATAAGTGTAATATACCCACTATTTAGATATATAACTCACTTATCCATAACTGGTGTCGTAAGTCTTTACTATGACTTAGAAGTTTTTGCCCTGCATAGCCAACTCATTGGCCGACTGTACTATACAGTTGATGAATTGAAAGGAATCTGAAGTTATAAGTTCGTGGCGCAATGAGGGCCATCGCGTATGAAATCGCCGCTAGGGGTGCTTTTGTAGCGTGAGGTCTGTGAAATGTCAAATGTCACCGTTTGCGGGTCATTGACTTTATACGTGTTTTTAGAGACACAGTTCTTTAGCGCGTTCTGAAGACAAACTTTTTGTGAACACGCACTTGTGCATATTACACGTATGAGAGCATGAGATGGACTGAAATTTTCCCCGGGCCGGATTATAGCTGTCAAAATTAACCCATACATTTCTAAACTTTGACGTGAATTTTATCTGGAATGCGCAGTTCTGCTCGCGCAGTGGGAATAATGGCTTTTAAAACGTATAGTTGTCTCTAGTTAAATGCATGTTCTCTGGTAATAACAGACTTTGACAGAACCTCATTCCACAGTGGCGCCACCTGGTGTGACTAAAAACGATAGCTCTCATTGGTAGGTATAGGAGCAGTCAGTATTCCGAAACTACATGTTTTAGTTTTGCCTGATTGTAAATTGTTTATTTCATATTCATGTTCAGCACTTTAATAGCAATGATCAAAAACTCTTGGCACTACATAAAATCAAACATTATAAACATATTATTCTATTTAGGTATCTAGTCAGAGAGTCAGTATCTACCACTTTAAGCTTAACTTTAAAGTGTGATTGTCTGCACAGATGGCACGTTCGATTGTCCCCAGCGGCGCGTAACGATCATGCAGCTAGAACGTATGCATCACGTGTCTCAGGACCTGGATTCCAACATCAAGAAAGTTCAGGATAGGATTCAGATGATTAAGGACAGGTGGCAGCATGACTGCGAGGATGAGGAGTAAAGACATGATGTGTATTCTTTTTGGGATAGGGGGAAATGATGTATATTAATAGTTAACCCTTAATCAATATGGAGAGGAATTTGGCATGCTTTTTGACAACGGGGGACGCCTAACAATGGCTAGTCCTTTTGGTTAAATAATCTAAGTAATAGTCAACTTATAAAGCTTTTGTATTAACTAAAGAATTCTAATTGTGTGCTATTTCTTGCCCACTCTTTTATTTATTGGTTAACAAAAGTATAATAACAAAAATGTATTTTTAGCTAAAATTATACCTTAAATTGTAAAAAATTATAATATTGTACAAAGCTTAGAAGCCAGCTCTCCACCGATATGGCGCCGCACTTGTTAAAAGTGGGTCTGGCATTTATATCATTTATTCCAATAATTAAACTTGTACGATACTGTGAGTTACATATTAATATGCATCATTTCCGAGTAGGTTATAGGGTAAGCTGGGAATTAAATATATTTACAAAACATCACACTTGTTTTACTTAGAGGGTGTGGCAGAGTACATAATACCAATTATGTACTGTTTTTTTTAATAAACCATTGTTTTTTAAAATGTAGTTATACAATCGTGTAGATATTTATTTTACAATTGATACCCTATTATAAGTATATATATTCTTACAATCTCAACGTAATTTATACATAGCGACATTGTCATTCACGTAGGTATACATCTAGAATCTGTGGTTTTAATCAACTTAGCTATGTTGGATCCAACCTGTATACCAAATATCTTTAGCATAATGTGTGTTGTAACTATTTGATCACCAGTGTTTACTACATAATGCATTTAATGTAAAACCAGTTTCAATTATCTTGATGTCATTGTAACAAATATTTTTAATCTACAACAACGTAGTAATGTGTAGAAGCACAAATATTATGAAATAAAATAATATTTAAACACAGTTTTGGGTTTCAATGGTGTCTTTTTTAACACAATACATCAATATCCCGGTTAACCTTATTATTACTAAGAAACAGTTGATAAAATTACAGGACCGGCAGGATTTGAACATGCGACCTTCTGCACACCGGGTAGTCATGTCGCGAGCTATATCAGCCACGACTTCTCACACCTCCGTGCACAGGATGGAGTGGCCAATTCCTTCAAGTGAACAGAAGATGAGAAATCTGACTATGCGCGAATATCACTTATTTTATCTAATTAGGTTCTACATCCGAGAGAAGGTCTCAAAAAAAAAAGATTTACTTTACTTATGTTGTTTATATTCTTTATTCTACCTCTACTCTCTTTCTATCTGTTTCGCTATCTTTAGAGTTCTCAGGGACCAGCTGCATCTGATGAGAGACGCCATCTGTTGATTAAAAAGGCAACGTTGATTCTACCAGTCATACTAGCATTACTTGTTGAAGATAATATTAAGATCTATTATTATTAATGAAATAGAAATGAAACAATATTGTACGTTCACTCAAGATAAGACTCCTCTATGCTTATCTTAAACACCATGATGACCGGCTCTGTCCAAGTCAACCATGATGTGATTTCTCTTAAACACCACGTTGACCGACTCTGTCTAAGTCAAGTCTGTCTGTCTGTCAAGTCTGTTTGGTTAAAGGGACTCCCTTTAACCAAACAGCTACGGTCGCCTTTTGCGAGGACCCTAAGGCGCTGTCTCCACGAGCGAGAGAATCGCGACGAGTCCGCCCTTATATCGTCGGAGAATCTCCACGAACGAGCGATAATTCCGCCGCGTATCGTCGCGAGTCGTAACGGAATCGCAGCGTTTCCGCGGCGACTCGTAACGGTATCGCCGCGTTTCCTTGACGACGCGGTGTAAAAGAAAGAATTCAGTTACGTTTGACAGCGCGCCCGCTGCGCGCTCGTCGCGAGAGCGCGGCGAGTCCGCTGCGAGTCGCGACGGGCTAGCGACGATGTAATGACGTTTCGCACGCTCGTTGCCACTCGTCGGATCGCGGCGATAATATCGCCGTGTGGAGATGGCTCCATAGAGACTGTAGAAATACGTGGCACGACGATAATATCGCCGCGATTCACTCGCTCGTGGAGACAGCGCCTTAATTTCTCAACTGTACGTTACGTCATTCGTGACGTTACGTTCATCCATTTAATTTTGTTCTTATCTTAAGAAGGATATATAATTAGGATTTCTTAGTATAATTTGCTAAGCATAGCTAAATTCTATAAAAATTGACAATAGAAGTTGAAAATGATTCTTATTTGTAGAAATTTCCGCACCTTGAGCTTTTTAAATCATGTTCTTAATTACTGAAAAGTGTTTTTCACAAGCTTATTAACATTTGCGTGTACGTTACGCCAGCAAGAAAGTGTCACCTAAAGTGATATGAGTAGAACGTATAATTAGTGCGCAATCTGCTGTAAATGTGCGCCGCATAAAAAATTTGTGCGTTTTGAAAAAAAAACGTAAAAACGATTCCTGCTGGAGTAACGTTGTTCTAGCAAGAAAATTCTAGACGAATCATCGGAGATGTAAAATACATACATGGGCAGAGAGCTTATATTTGTGCAAATATGTGCGCCATAAATATAATTTGTGCGTCTTCAGGTTTTCGAGATATTGCGTTTCCCGCTGGAGTAACGTTTTGCGAATTCGTGTATCTCAAAGACCATTATATGTGCGCCTGTAGAATGAACATACACGAATAGCTCTTAATTTGTGCATATTTGTGACATAATTAGATGCCAGATAATATTTATAATTTTCAAGTAATCGCGCTTTATTGAAAACTTAAAAAAATATTGTAGCGCCTAAATGAGAAGACGTATAAACTCGCTAAAAACTGTATTCGTTCCATCTTGACGTTTATAATTACCATAAAAAGTTTCAAAACAGAACCTACAAGCGCTAATGAATAATATTACTAAAAGTCAAAACGACGGCATCATAACTTTGACGCCATCAAACAAGAAACTGGCTCAACCTAAGATGTGTAAATGTAAACCAAAAATTAGTGCATTTATCAAATAATATATAGTAAAAATATCCAGCTTCAACTGTTTCGTATTAAGTCAATATTAGGGTCATTCTCAGCCGGCTCAAATTAGCGTGTCCGGCTTGAAAACCAGTACAAAATAGGTAGCTAACAACTTGCATTTTTTTTCTATAATAGGTACGGCCTTATATGAGGTGAAGCAAGTGTTATTTTTTTAATAAGTAAAATAGAAGTTAGTTAAAAAAAATCAAAACCTTGAAAATATTGACCTCGGTGCCGCGTCCGGTCCCCAGATTAAGGCGGAAATATATTTTTATCTTTTTTTCTTCAATACATAGCACTAAATGCATGCGTTCACTAACAACTAGATAGTTATTAACTCAATTTATAATATTTCCACCCCATTATGGGTGTCAGTACACAAGTTACAACTAGTTGTCTTCATGTCCGACGTTTAGACTTGATATCAGTGGCGCGCACCCATTCGTTCATAAATCCTGTGTTTTCGTAAGTTCGAGAACATTTGTTCAAGAAATACAAACTGTCAGGCGCGCCGCATCGGTGGTAAGGATAAGAAGTCTGTGCGTCTCTATGCGGCTCTTATATTAAGGTAAGTAATCGTTTTCGGTGGCTTGGTATACCCTTACAATTGATTTCGGTGAATTCATTATATCCACTACTAATTGAATTAATATTCTTAAAATATAATACAATTATGTCTAATGTGTATGACAATACAATAAAAGAGATAAATATTAAAAATTCGGGTTACTTTTTGAATTTTCTAAGTTTTCACTAATTATTTTGATTCCAGTGGCATTAATTTCGGTGTTTTCGGTGGAAATATGTGCACTGAAATCAATTTTTAAATCACCGAAATCAATCAATAGTTATTTATTTACATTTAACGATCTTTTATTTCACTTTCTCGTCACCTGTTTCAGTATTGTGACTATGGCAGATTCAAAAGAAGATCGGTTGGCAAAAAAAGATTGGTTGAACAGCGTCGGAAAGCTCGTATCAAGAGCTTTACGCGCTTAGTGCTTAAAGAGAAAGATAGGCAATTGTATTATAAAAGGAAGAATGAAGGTAAGATAAAGTCTGAGTGTATTAGGTCCTCGCCAACAACGAATTTCTAGGGAGAGAAGAAGAATATCTTCCAACAAACACAACTTGAAAAAAAGGCGCAAAGAGGCAAAGTGTCTTGAAGAGGATTGAATAATAGCACCAGAAGTACGTGACAAAACTGACGATCCTTTGTTGACTCCACGATCACAACCAAAACAATCAGGACTACTTCAAACTGAAGCTTGTTCCTATTTTGATTTACTACCATCAAGTTCATCGGTCATTTCATCTCCTTTACATCAGCGGGTTCCATCTTATCGAGACTTGACAGCACCATTAAGCCCATCTAGTGACACAAGTATAATGTAGAAACCATGTACCAGATCATCAGTTCGCGTGATTGAACAGGAGTTTCCTCCGACTCTAAAGGTTAACAAGAAACTAAATACCAAAGTTATTATACGTAGACTTAAATACCGCATGAACAAAATGTATCAGTTACAGAAAAAGAAGATTTATGAATTAAAGATAATCAACGAACGACAAAGAAAACAGTTATATAGATTAAGATACCAAAATGCTAAATAAAGAAAATATGAACCTACAATTAAAACGCATAATAAAGATATTATGAAACAACAAAGTGAATCTAACGCTATAAAAACAACAAAAAGTAATGTGGAAGAGGACATTTAAACTTTTCTTAAAGAATATGAAAACAGTCGTATGTGTTCTGATAAGAAGGAGTTCATTATCAAGAAAAATGATAAAACAAAGACGCTACTTAAATGATTCTTTAAAAGACTTATATACTAAGTTTAAGCAAACAAATCCCCAAAATAATATTAGTTATGCCAGTTTTTGCAAAAAAATACCGTTTTGGATACTGAAACCTACCTACTGTAAATAAAAGAGAAACTTGTCTTTGTAAAAATATGTAGTTAATGGTAACTGCGATAAGAAAAAACAACTTAATTCAAGAAAAATCCACCAAAGATATATTGTCATCACTGTGTTGTAACTCTACGAATGTTCTATGTTTAACTAGATTTTTTTTTCTTTTAACTTTCTTATGTTCGTCTCCTGGCTCTAAGCTACCTCACCAATTTTCAACCAAATCGGTACAGCCGTTCTTGAGTTATAAATAGTGTAACTAACACGACTTTCTTTTATATAATATAGATTTGATTTCGGTGATAAGAATATTGACTTCGGTGAACACCATTTTTTTAAAATTGAATTCCTTTGTATCCTTTCTGTCTTTATGGTTCCCTCTACTACTAATATGTTTTAAATTAACTCTAAATTTGATATGTTATGTGAGTATTGCTTATATACCCAAGAAAAAAATGGCCACCGAAGTCAACCAAATAATGAGTTTCCTGATAATGACCCATTAAGACTAAACCAAAACAGTTATTCGGCGCAGGTTATCCGACCAAATTCGAATGACTACAAAAAAGCGACGGATTCATACGTATCGATGACCACCTTTATTAAACGTATTACACCTAAACTGTGTTCGTACAGTCACGCTCAAATGTTCGTTGGGAATTATTATTACAATGACCTAATAAAAATATAATATATATTAAATGTACTTTCTGATCATATGAAATCAAAGAGCTTGTTGGTTTAAAAAAATATTATTTTTATTATCATAATCATGATTCTTAAAGTAATTATGGCATCAAATCACAGATCAAATTTCCTACCTATAAATATTAAAACAAACATTGTTCAATTAAACTATTTGTACCTTGTATAGTAATTTGGTATTATTTAAAATCACAGATCAGTTTTTCATTTACTTAAATACACAAACAATAAAATCACTTAAAGTGGCTCAGTACCATCATGGCGTGAAATTTAAATATTAAGTAGTTGTTGTTTTGGCCGAGATATAATTAAGTTTTGGGTATGATTGTATAGTACGCGAACGTAATAAATACCTAACTATAGAGCGTTATATTTTGTTATGAATTTATGTTTCTTAAAAAATAGCCGGATTTGAAAACTTCAACCCAAGTTTCACATATCGGGCTGCTTAGGTTTGGGTTTTCAAATTAGGCTAATTTTTAAGAAACATAAGCTGATAATAATTTTAACCGGTCTATACTACGTTCGCGTATCATACTATCATATCCAAAACTAAATTATATCTCGGCCAACAAATAGGTAACTACTTTATACTTGAATTTCCCGTTATGATGGTACTGAACCTTTATCACAAAAAATCACAGTTTTTTCGTTTTTCTACTGATATAATAAATGCAAATGGCTAAATTTATTTATGTCTAATCAAAAAAAAATCTGAATTTATTTTAATAACTATTTCTACTGCACTGTACTCGGGCACAATACGTTTCAACCAGTTAGCGAGTAAAGTTAAGAAGGTCATCGATACGTATGAATCCGTCGCTTTTTTGTAGTCATTCGAATTTGGTCGGATAACCTGCGCCGAATAACTGTTTTGGTTTAGTCTTAATATTGACTTAATACGAAACAGTTGAAGCTGGATATTTTTACTATATATTATTTGATAAATGCACTAATTTTTGGTTTACATTTACACATCTTAGGTTGAGCCAGTTTCTTGTTTGATGGCGTCAAAGTTATGATGCCGTCGTTTTGACTTTTAGTAATATTATTCATTAGCGCTTGTAGGTTCTGTTTTGAAACTTTTTATGGTAATTATAAACGTCAAGATGGAACGAATACAGTTTTTAGCGAGTTTATACGTCTCCTCATTTAGGCGCTACAATATTTTTTTAAGTTTTCAATAAAGCGCGATTACTTGAAAATTATAAATATTATCTGGCATCTAATTATGTCACAAATATGCACAAATTAAGAGCTATTCGTGTATGTTCATTCTACAGGCGCACATATAATGGTCTTTGAGATACACGAATTCGCAAAACGTTACTCCAGCGGGAAACGCAATATCTCGAAAACCTGAAGACGCACAAATTATATTTATGGCGCACAAATTTGCACAAATATAAGCTCTCTGCCCATGTATGTATTTTATATCTCCGATGATTCGTCTAGAATTTTCTTGCTAGAACAACGTTACTCCAGCAGGAATCGTTTTTACGTTTTTTTTTCAAAACTACAAGACGCACAAATTTTTTATGCGGCGCACATTTACAGCAGATTGCGCACTAATTATACGTTCTACTCATATCACTCTAGGTGACACTTTCTTGCTGGCGTAACGTACACAACATTTGCTACTTTCTTCTGAAGAAAAAAAAATTAACAAGGCATATTTCATTTTCAGTTTTTGGCAATTTCTGATGAAATAACTTTCTTGTCAGGGTCTCAAAATGATATACTGGTAAGCCATTTACACTCTGTTTACGAGCAACATAGAAACAAATGGCAGATAAAACAAAAGTGTGCCACGTACATTTTTAACCGACTTCCCAAAAAGCAGGAGGTTCTCAATTTGGCTGGTATGTTTTTTATCTATGTATGTACATCGATTACGCCGCGGTTAATGGACCGATTCACGTGATTCACTTTTTGTTCGATGCAAAATAGCTGCCAGGTGGTCCCATAAAAATTTCTTTCAGATTGGTCCGGTAGTTTTTATTTTATAAGCATTATTTGTAATTAAAGTCGGTTTTTTTTCTGTAAAATTATTATGCACAAATATAGACATTGTGAGTAGGTGTGTCGAGTCTCGACGATAGCTTAGACTAAGTAGGTTTTAGGTCACGCGGTTAAGAGGAAAAGTTATCGGTTTCTCGATCAAAGACCCTTTTCGTACTAAAACAAAATAGTTGTTCGGTTTTCAGTTAGTCCGTTTTAGTTAGTCAGTGCGGAAATAGTGTTAACACTAACGGCCTTATTCATTAAACAATATGTTTTCTTAGTTAAAAACTGTTTTTGTCTTGTTCTTTAAACTATTTGTAACGCGAAGAAAGTAAAACTTTACTTTTAATTAATAAGGCCGTATTATGTGAAATAATATGAGAATAACACGTTAACATCAGTTTTTTCAGTTTGGAGTTAAATTACGGTTAGCCATACGGTTTACCTTTAAATTAAAACAAATGATTCCTAATGACGCGATTGGCCAAAGATGAGTTCGGATACACATACTCAACAACATGAAATTATTAAATTGGTTTCTTACTTTCTTACAAAATTATACATATTCGAGATAGCTTAGGTAGATGTTTTTAAGAAGGATTTATTAGCACCACCACTAGGTGGTTGTAATAAACTTCTGTCAAATAATAGGTTCACATGAAAAAAAAGTCTTCCTCGATGGTCTAGTGGTTAGCGTATGCCTCTCAATGCGAGGTCTCGGGTTCGATTCCCGGGTCGGGCAAAGCGTTATTTGTGAACATTCCGTCAGGAAATTTACAATAGCAGCACGAAGTTGGAATAGTGCCCGGTGGATGGCGATAGGCTCACCCGCTATCCTATGCCACACTTTTCCGGGTAATATAAACGTGATCTTATGTTTGTTATGAAATGAAAAAAAATAACACTAAGTTGCAACTCAATGGTGAGATTAAGTTAGAATTTTAATTATATAAAACCATAGAAATCTTAATAACTAGTCAATAGAAATGCTATCGACTATCTTTTAACACTGGGACGCATGTCGCCGGTTTTCAAATACCACTTTTTGTATTCCTGCAAACAAAATTATTCTTTTTGGCGATGACATTAAGACGACAATTCCTCAACTCGCACTTGTGTTCGATTAGACAAATGCGCTTGTATTCCTGCAAACAAAATTATTCTTTTTGCGATGACATTAAGACGACAATTCCTCAACTCGCACTTGTGTTTGACTTGACAGATGCGCGGCGACAAGGTCACGCGTCTTTGACATTTCTATTGCCTTATTATTAAGATTTCTATGTATAAAACAATCACTCAAATAAACATAAGCATTTACCCACTACGAAATAAATAAAGTAAACGCCGAGGTTGCGGGTTCGATTCCCGCTTAAGACAAATCTTCGTGTGCATGAATATCTGGGTTTGTCTTGGTCTGGGTGTTTCAACGTATAAGTATGTATTTACAAAAGAAAAGTATTTATGTATTAGTATCAGTTATTCTAGTACCCATAGTACAAGATCTGCTTTGTTTGGGACTAGTTGGCGTTGTGTGTGAGTTGTGAGATATTTAATATTTATTTATTATTATTACGTACGTAACGATATTCTTACAACAATATATATTTTATTTTCTCTCTTAGTTTATCGATCTCGAGGGAGATGCTTACATACGTCCAGAGACTATATACTTCTATTAAACATCTCATTGAATTAGTTATTTTAGCTCGCTCGGAGTTAAGCTGCGCACACACGAGGTAAACTAGGGTATATAATAATAATTCGAATTGTGTCATTAACCATGTATTCAGATTAGGACAGTGTTAGATCAGATAATCTTGTCTTGTCACAACTAAATTTTATAGATAAAAATAATAATAAGCCCTTTACTACAAAATAAGGTTGAACTACAATAAAATGTACAGCTCAATTTTACAAAATGTCAAAATGCCTCATTATTATTTTAATATCTGATTAAAGAAAAGGATAAGATGAGATTACCATGTATCCAATCTAAGCTATCAGAAAATGATGGCTTGTAGCATCCCTTCTTTGGGTAGCAATTTATAGGCATTTAAAATAAAAATGAAAATAGCCTTAATTTTCTACTACAATATAAATCTTTACTCTAACACTTATAATAATATTTTACATACACATGTTATGGCAAATAAAGAATTACTTTACTTTACTTACGTAATTTTGCTTAATCTATAAATTTACAATTTAGAAATTTGGTTTCACAATATCTTTTGATTAAGTACTAAAATATTTGACATTTGTAGTAGTCGCCTCAGCGCTGTAGGCCTCTCCTAAACCTTTCCACTCGTCTCTCTCTCATGCCTTTTGCATCCTAGATCCAATAACATTAGCAGCCCTGTATCATTAGATATCATGAGAAGAGTTAGGCCATAGTCCACCACGCTGGCCAACTGCGGATTGGTAGACTTCACATAACCCTCGAGCACTTTTTAGGCACTCTTAGGCATGCAGGTTTCCTCACGATGTTTTCCTTCTCCGTTAGCAAGCGATAATTTATATGACAAATACACACATATCTTCGAAAAGACGAATCTTAACGATTTATTGACAGAGGTGTGTGCCGTAGGTTCGAACCCGAGACCTTTGACTTAGCAGTCTTACGGTCTCCCACTCGGCTATCGCTGCTTTTTTTAATCCAATAAGCTAGTGTAGATTGCAATAATAATGAAAATAGCACCGTAATTTTAAATGATAATATAAAGAAAAAAAAGTCACAATACTACCATGTCTGACCTATGGATGCTAAACGTGGTCATTAACGACCGGATGGCGGAGTGGGTAGTGTACCTGCCTGCGACGCCGAGGTCGTGGGTTCGATTCCCACTTAAGACAAATCTTTGTGTTCATGAACATGGGGGTTTGTCTTAGTCTGGGTGTTTCTATGTATAATATGTATGTATTTACAAAAGAAAAGTATATATGTATTAGTATCAGTTATTCTAGTACCCATATTACAAGCTTTACTTAGTTTGGGACTAGATGGCGTTGTGTGTAAGTTGTGAGATATTTATTTATTTATTTATTTATTTATTAAGAAAGGTAACGAAGCAAAACGAAAAAATTGGTTACTTACCTTAGATTATAACGAGACTGAAAACATTATTTGTGTAGTGAGATAACAATTGATAAAAAAACAATAATGTGAATGAATATTTATAATTAACACATTTACATCTCACCACCTTGCGTAACACACACACACGCTCACGTACAGACACACATACACGTACAGACATTCCCACACACACACAAACACACCTTTTTTAACTCATTTCATTGAACTGCGGCTGCAAGTGGGCGGTGTCAGCGCCAGGCTTCGGGCATCACCAATAATTTGTTTAAATTGTACATCCCTTTATGAGAGAAATAAATAAATGTTTATGTTTATGTTTCATTTATGGGAAGCTATTAAAGGTAAATCACTCGTGTAGATACGCTTTTGTTTCTGTAGGACTTCGTTTTAAAATAATAATTTTGATTTCACTTCATCTGCGTTGTTTGTGTGATTTTCGAGTAATTATTATATTTTATATATTGATGCGTCTCCCTTTTCATATCGTTATTTGTGACCGCTCACCTTGCGGTCTCGGGATCAATCGCCGGGTCGGACACAACAAACAAAGGTTATTTGGGCTTTTTCCGATAGGGCTTTTTGGTAGTACATAGGTCTTAATCAAAACAGATGAAATCAATAAAATAAATAAATATTTCACAACTCACACACAACGCCATCTAGTCCCAAACTAAGCAGAGCTTGTACTATGGGTACTAGAATAACTGATACTCATACATAATATACTTTTCTTTTGTAAATACATACTTATTATACATAGAAACACCCAGACTAAGACAAACCCCGATGTTCATGCACACAAAGATTTGTATTAAGTGGGAATCGAACTCACGACCTCGGCGTCGCAGGCAGGTACACTACCCACTCCGCCATCCGGTCGTCGTTCGAAATGTATGTGTGTTATACATTTCTGCCATACCCTTCTGTAATAATCTAGAAATTTTTCATGAAGATTTAATTTATTATACAGTGAATACATTGCTTTAGCCAGCTTTAGCTCGTTCATGTTTGATAGTGGTCCGTAGCGAGCGTAGCACTGCTACGACGCTACGAGCTACGACATGGTTACGGCGTAGCCGGCGCGGCGCCACGTATACAACTAACTTATATCTATCGCTATGTATAATAATATTACTGTCATTGCGACATATTGAATCTGGGTGTAGGCAGAAAGGTCAAGGCTAGAATTATTGCCTGAATTCACAATTGTCCTAACTTTTTATTATGATTAGGTTAACATTTTATTTCCTACAATATTCTTATATGGTAACAAACGTAATAAAAGTGCCACAGTCATTTAAAATTGTTTATATTTACAACCAATAACATAAGTACATTGCATGCTCAAGAACCTAACATCACGCCTATATTACTGAGATGGAATTGGCAGAGGGTATAACACACCCACACTTCACCTGTTATGTTTAAATCCCATGTGATAGAGAATAAGCCTATCGCCATCCAACGGGCACTAATCTAACTCAATGCCGACGGAAAAATCCCAAATAACATTTTTGCCCAACCCGGGAATCGCAACCGAGATGTCACGGTGAGATGCCGCATACCAATAGACTTACAAGGCGAAGAATTTATATTGCAAAGGTAATTTTCTCCAGCAGTCTAATAAAGGCAAAAATAGCAGAAAAACACGTTCGTACCTTCCAATTACATCTTAATTCGTCCTCTGCCGTCGAATGGTCGTACTGTCGCAAGCAGTCCAATTTATTGCGTACATTCCTGGTTGGCGTAATACCGACGTACAAACTTATATTTACATCACGTTATTCCATTGTCACCCTTAAGTCTTAGCAATAAGGTGCATTCAACGTTCTGCGATCGCAATAGTGGTGTTTGCGAGTGTCCAGTGCAAAGAGATCCGCGGTTATTCGCGGCATCTATATTTACAACGGGGTGAGGGATGTTACTCCTACGGTGGGTGGATTGGCATATTACAGGTGAGACAGAAAACCCACTCATGATTACCGCATTGTTTGTAATTATTGGAATATCAATTTAACGCCATTTTTTTTAATTTGCGATCGATAACAGTGTGTATTTTTCTGTTAATATAATTAAACCTTAAATAACAATAACTTATTCGGTTATAAGTAAACAAATATATAGATCATTCTCCGAGCCTTTCCCCTATTACGTTGGGCTCGTCTTTTAGTTTAACAGATTGAGCTGAATATCCGTATTTTACATTAAGCAACTGCCATCAGATAATTTGAAACTCTTTGTTCGACTAGTTGTCAGACTTTCTAACCTCTGACCCGTAACGTCATACATTTTCAAAGCGTCCGGTCTACGCGATTCAGTGTTAATATTGGGTCGACTTCAAAAAAAAGGTAGTAAGTTAGTATATGATTTCATCATTTGAATTGAAGTAATTCAAGTCTAGGATAGGCCTGGACAAGCATCGTCTTTCATTGTCATCATCGTCAGTATTTAGACTGTCCCGTACGAAATGGATCTTCTGTCCTTACACCTCACAGTAACAGCGTCGGCGTCGAGCGCGGCACAGGCAGAATTCAGGCAGTCAGTGCCACGCGGGCATGCGGGACGCAAGCTAATGCCGGCATGCACCATAGACAACAGTGACGTAGTGCAGCGGGCGCTCGGCCATAAACAACCGATGATGTGATCAACCTCCATGAAGACCCAGGCGACGCTGCTCATTACCACAATGATTTTAGCCTTTTTCGCTTTGTCTCTGCTCGGGATTTTAATTACTAAACCTACTCCTGTAAGTTTTATATTACTTTTAATGAATCACATTATTATGTCATGTTTGCTCATTATTTTTTTTGCAAGAGAAAATATTAACAAGCAATTAAGTGAAAATACAATGCAGTAATCCTCAGCTTACTCGATCATGATCATATAAACATAGTCAAAATGAATGACATCAATTAAAGTTAAATTTAAAACGATTTCGTCCCATATTTTTATGTAATGTCTAGACGAAAAGATTGGTATTGGAATAAACAATGAGGTAGGAACTAATTTTAGCAAAAATCTAGGTAATCAGGTTGTACAGAGCACTTGTAGCTGGTTGCCTGTGCCCGGTTTGACAGCACGATCGATCGGCGGGAAATCATGCGCGGTGCAGCCGAACGCCCGGTTTTCCCGCGAAAACTGCGGCTTGCCTATTAATATCGATAGCCAGCTGAATAAATGATAAGTGCAATTGATAGTATGGATTCACTCACTTGTAAATACCTTTTGGTTGTATGGGTCGATTACCTTGGTCCTACGTAAGGCCATAAACAACATTCAGGTAGAAAATTTGTAAACCAACCTCATCCTATGTACTCGATAGCTTGAAAATTAGAACTAAAATCAAATGTTCATTTTTTTATTTCACATAAATACATGCCATAAATTTAAAAAGTTAAGTAGATAATTTAAATATAGAACGAAAGATGTTGTCAGCTCAGATGTAATACATAGAGTATAGTAATAATATGTAATAACAGCCGGTGTTGCCATGACGACGCGTTGAATTTGGCGCTCACAAATAACTTAGCTGCAGCATAAGCCGTGTTTTATTCACACGCCATGTCATTTTGTACATTCGCCGCGATAAACAGAGAGATATACCGTTGCTTTTATTTGGGTTTATGATATGAAAAGCATTGCGGCGGAAAATGAACGCTTTTTGGGGCGCGATGTTTGCTTTTGTTACAAGTAGGTTGTTTGAGGAATAAAGAATTGGGTTTTTTTCACTGCTTTTTTGTTTAAGTAACTGTTACATTATTGTACTGTTGCTGTCAGTTTATGTTTTAATGTATTATTTTACTAATAGTTTAGACCTAGTTTAAGTTATGAAAATTTCATGAAATTCAATAAAAATAATATAAGTTGCTTATATTTTAGTCATAAAAAATCTATAATAGATAGAATAGAATAAAATTCTTATAAACCGAACGAACCGGTAACGAATATATTATATACAAGGGAAATTCGCATAGAGCAGAAAATAAAAGAAATACAGCGACGGTCTCTAAAATTGGTTTCTCGCGATTTGCAACAAAATGATAACTTTTATCATAACATTAAGATAGACAACATTGAAGATCATATATTTATCTATAAAAAATATGTACTATCTTTTTCCCACAAAGCTGCACTTTTCTTAATAAATTGATATATGAATATAATAGTTTCATCACGATTTTAAGATTTTTTTAAGAAATAACTGTGGATAGATTTAACTAAAATGTTGCATGGATAGTATTAATTCACCAATTTTCATCACAATTGAAATGTAGGTACCTTAAATCTTAGTTAAAGTCGAATCTAAACCGGATTATAAATAAAATGTATGTATATTGTAGCACTATCGCGATAACAGCTACGTAATTCCGTCGCACTTATGTTTTCTCCGTCCACCGAGAATAGTAGTATTGTGTAAACTAGTGTGTATTAAAAACAAAACACTCTTGGCCAATTCGATATTCAAACTTTACGGGCATTTAAAAAAAAAGATAATCCTAAGGAGATCGCATTAAGATTCTCGTCACGGCATCTCAATAGCTTTTCCAATAAAGCTCTAATCCGCGATTAGAAAAGATAGCGGTACGCTGATACATCAATTAATTGAACCTTTTGATGTATCGGTATCGGAAGCAAAAAGAGAGGTCCTTTTAATGACATCAAAGAAAAACAAGCCTTAAATAATCCAAGTTAACAGTTTGTTAGGATTAAGACCTCTTTAGTAGATTCGTCTAAAGTAAGAGGAACTTAGATGTGCTTAGGTGTTCGGGGATCTTGACAATGTATATGCGATGCTGCGTCATATTTCTTTGTTTTATTTATGGTTCAGAGTGTATTTAATACCGCACATTGATGATTATCTAGGTCATAAACTATATGTGTGCCAAATTTTATCAAAATCAGTTGAGTCTCTCTCTAAAAGTTTTGCATGAAAGACTAACAAAACAAATATCCATTCCTCCACAGTCATAATCTAGTTTTCATACAAAACATAAAATAATAATTTGATTGATTAACTATTATTAGCACGTTTTACATAAAAGAACGTTCGTGCAAACATTATTTCCATAAATACATGCACTTGACCGGTTTTATTTCAATACACGTTCACTCTCCATCTCACGTGTGCTAATTTTGTTTTTTTTCTTTTGATAGTACCTAAATTATACTAAGAAACAGTTGAAAAGATATGGGACCGGCAAGATTTGAATCAAGAAGTGTATATATTATAAAATATAATTTGTATGCCGATAAATCTTACTAAAGTTGCATGAGCTTACTATAGTGATAGTTATGTAAGATCTACATTATACCAACTTTGATGAAAATAAATGATTTTATGACTAAATTATACATATAAAATTATTTTCAACATAAAATTAAACCGTCGAATTAGAACTAAAACCTAAATAATAAGTGAACATCTTGGGTATTGGGTATTGAACTTAGTTACTTATAGTATAAGATATTATATTTTACTAATTTTAAGTCGGCCCCAAACAATAAACTAATTAACCGTCAATTTTTTTGCAAATACTTAGAAATGGAGAAGAATAAACGTTGTATTTCTTTTTATTAATTGGCACCGACTCAAAATTAGTGGTACATACTGTTTCCAATAAAAAAATAATTATCAAAATCGGTCAACTCAATTAAATTACGCGTGGTCCAACATAAAAAAGAAAAATATTAAAAAGTACCTATATACACGCTGACTTGCGAACCTCCTCCATTCTTTTCGTCGGTTGAGAAAATTGGAGAGTGTAGTCGGTACCTAAGTATATGTTTCAATGAAAATGAGACGCAGCCTCTTTTGATTGAAAAGGGAACCAGTGAATACCGAAAGAGCGCTCTTGAAACCAGACAAGCTATGAAACTATAGGTATAAACAAATATACAGGGTGTTGCAGAAAATTGATGGACGTATCGAAGTTATTCAGTTTGTATGTATTCAATAATTTTGTCTTAAATTATGTTTTTATGTGTTTTATGCAGTCCGTGACTATGCGACATTCACAATAATGTACAGTTAGTAACATAAATAGTTGAATACATAAAAGTTACTGACTAAATCTTAATTATTGCATGATTTGACAAATATAAACTTAATATGTACATTATTTTATGTTAGTCATATTTAAAATGTGGCACATGTGCGTTAAATAGTAGTTTGAAATTTTTATGTGTTCAACGACTTATGTTGCTGATGGTACAAAATCGTAGTTAAAAATAAATGAGAAAGACAGACTTAAATTCCAAGGTATAAAGATTTTTTGAAACATGTTCTAATATTCTGTTCAACTTATTTGTTCTAGAATGTTGGTACACTAGGTAAAATTTTAATAGTTTAATTTAACGATGACCTCGGTTTAAATTCATCCTTCATTAAATCAAATACCCTGTATACAAAGTGTAGATGACGGCATGGTATTGAATGCTTTGCTCAGCGTTTTCTGAATGGTTTCTCAAGAGGTTTCAGCTGATGAGCACGCGAGGCAATCTTTCTTTCATTTTGTATTCTGCTTTAGCCGTTTGTTAGCTTGTTAGCCCTATAGATAAGAAATGCATCATTAAATATTGGCGTCAGTCAAAACGAGAATATAAAATTGAAAATATTCAAAAGTTTAGGTCTTCTATTGAAAATTTATCATTCTCTGAAATATATGTTACGGATAATCCAAATGAGGCATTTAATATATTTATTGATTCATTTAAATTATTCTACGATTTGTGTTTCCCGTGTAAAAAAATTACTATATCTGTAAATAAAAAAATTAAATGGCTATCGCATGGTCTTAAGCTATGTAGTTTAAAAAAAAGAAATCTTTTATGGAAGGCTCGATTGAAACCCAGTCAAAAAAATAAACTTAATTACCTTAGATACACTAAATTGTACAAAAGAATTATAAAATTAACAAAAAAATCTCAGAATAATTATAATATCGCTAATTCTAACAATAAAAACAAAACGACATGGCAAATTATTAATGATTCCAATTATAATGTACCTAATGAATCAATAAATAGAATTATAATAGATAATGTTCCATTTGAAGACCCTGAAATAATAGCAAATAAATTTAATGACTACTTTATAGACAAAATTGAATCAATACCCGAGTCAGGTGAACAGGTAACTAAACCTATAGACACTAATCCTAATTCAATGTTTATGTCTCCTTGTTCATCTATTGACATTTTCAATATTATTAAGAGCTTAAAAAATACAAATAGTGTGGGTTTCGATGGGATATCTACAAAAATTGTAAAATCGGTAGCTGAAATAATTTGCACACACATATGTCACATTCTTAATCTATGCATATCCCAAGGAATGTTCCCTGAGGCATTAAAGGTGTCTATAGTAAAGCCTTTACACAAAAAAGACAATAAAGAGTCATTACAGAATTATAGACCTATTGCAATTTTGTCTGTATTTTCTAAAATATTTGAAAAATTTATTTATAATCAGATATATTCATATTTTGAGAAAAATAATATTTTGTGTGAGAATCAAAAAGGCTTTCGTAAAAATAAATCTATAAACGTAGCTATATATGATTTCTTAAATACTATAATAACAAATGTAGATCAAAGGACACCAATATGTGCTGTATACTGCGATATGACAGCTGCATTTGATTGTGTTGATCATGATATTTTATTACAAAAGCTTGAGGCCTACGGTATAAGAGGTAACATTCTAAATTTATTAAAAACATACCTAATAAATAGAAAACAAATAACAAACATTAGTAGATTCAATATGAGGACGAAAGAACTTAATACATATTCATCTAAAGAGCGTGACATTTCTTTCGGAGTGCCTCAAGGCAGTATTTTGGGCCCGTTACTTTTCATTATATATATTAATGACCTGCCTAGAGCAATAAAACACCCAATAATACTCTTTGCAGATGATAGCACTGTGGCAATAGCTTGTGATAACGTAGAAACCTATGAAAAAGACATAAACGACACTATAAGATCAATAATATCATGGCTGGACAACAATAATCTGAAAATAAATTTAAAAAAAACCCAGATTATGCATTTTAATCAAAGACCATCCACTAATTGCGAAATGGATATTATGTACAATAATGACAAAATTCTCGAAACAAATGAAGCAAAATTTCTTGGCATAATCATCGATAGGCAGTTGAATTGGAAAGCGCACATTGAATTCCTGTGCAAAAGAGTGAGCAGTTCTGCCTATGCCCTCTTTAAACTTGCCTCAGTTGTCAATACCGATGCACTACTCACTGCCTATCATGGTATCGTGGCATCCGTATTACGGTACGGTATCATCTTCTGGGGAAATTCCACAAATAGAGACATAGCATTTAAGTCCCAAAAAAGGTGCATTCGAGCTATGTTTGGCATAAAATTAACTGATAGCTGTAGACCCTTTTTTATCAAATATAATATTCTAACACTTCCGTCTCTATATATTCTCGAAATGGCAATATTTGTGAAATCAAATCCTCACTTATTTACCAAATTGTCCGATGATGTTACTCGCAATAGACGTAAGAATAACCTACGCATATGTAAAGCAAACACAGCTCTAAAATGGAAAAGCATATTCTGCTTAGCGCCAAAAATTTATAACAAGCTTCCTGACACTCTGAAGGGCCTAAATGTTAATTTATTTAAAAAGAAATCGCTACTGTGTGGCAAGTGTTATTATTCCATTGCTGATTATCTCAATGACACATTTTAACAATTATGCTAACTACCTATATAATATGATTATCGAATTACTATATTTAAATTTTTGATATTGACATTATGATCATACAATTCTATTTTATTTTATTTATTTTTCTGTTTTTGACTTTAATATAAATAATTAATGTTGCATTGGGAATAACTGCATGTGGAATTTCAATCATTTATTACGTTAGGAAAAACTGCATGTTGAAGAGGCTGACATTGTTTTGTGTAGCTTGTTAATAATAATAATAATTTCAATTTTATGTATAAATATTTGCACGCCTTGATTGGCAGAATATGATGATTCGTTGTAATTAATTTAAGACACCTTTTATGTACCATATTCGTCCAAATAAAGATTTACTTTACTTTACTTTACTTTACTTTACTTTAATTAGCTTCTGTAAAGGAAGAGCTTCGTGAAAAAGATGTTATAACTGGCATGAATCTATTTTAAAACACAGGAGAGGCCTTTGTTATGATGGACATTATTTTTAAAACGTTATGTAGCCGTTATATGCCTTGGCAGTCAAAGGTCTCGGGTTCGAACCCACGGCACAAACCACAATCAATAAATCGTTAAGATTCGTCTTTTTGAAGATATGTCTGTATTTGTCATATTATTATAAATTATTGCTCGCTAACGGTGAATGGAACATCGTGAAGGAACCTGCATGCCTGAGAGTGCCTAAAAAGTGTGCGAGGGTGTTTGAAGTCTACCAAACCGCACTTGGCCAGTGTGGTGGACTATGGCCTAACCCTTCTCATCTTGAGAAAAAGCCCAGCTGTGGGTCATGTATCAGATACAGGGCTGCTATTATTATGAAGCCCGCGAAGGTTCTGTTTTTGTCTGCCTATTTCCAATTTCATTGCGACCGGCTTTTAGTCAAACAGGTTAAGCTGAATATGAATAAGGCAGTTGTCCCACCAAGTCCACCAACGATGATAAAACGACTAACTATCGGCTATTTTCTCGCTCAAGAAACGTACAATAGATATACTTTCCGTGTGAATAAAAGAGATGCATATACAAACAGTTGATCGCTGACTGTTCACATTGCCGGCGAGCACTCGCTTATAGCCGAGCTACACAAATATCGGAACTACGCACTCGCTCCCCGTGTCTCGCTAACTCGTTTCTAGTTCTAGCTCTACTCGTTACTCGTTAATCGTTGCCGGTGAGACAAGTGCCTATAGTACGCACAGTGACTGCTCTCAGACCTTTTTAACTAACGGACCGCAGCAGGAGTGATTATAATACTTATTCCCAGATGGTCACAGCTCAGTGTTTTGTTTTTCCATCGATTGCCATTTCTGCACTCCAGCTGCACGGTTTACTGACGCAGTACTTGCCTGCTGAATTACAACTGCCAAACGCAGTTTGATTGCAGCCCATCTGTCTAGAGCCTTAGTGATAGAAGAAACGGTAGTATCCCTAGGTGAATGAAATATCTATCGATCCGCGTGGCTTTGACTTAGCTACGTACTTCTCGAACGATCAGACGTATATCTTTTTTAGGGCAACTATGGTCCGATAGATAACCAACTTTCTTAATTTTAACATTTACTAAATGCATAGCTGCTTTTGTTAAACTGAAATCATATCTTTGACGTTCCAGTGTGCCACAGAGGAGCAATGTGTGAATGGGCAGGTATGCTCGGCGCACTGGCTGTGCTGCGAGCAAGGGTGCTGCGAGCCCGCCACGGCGCCCTCGGCCCGCCGCGACGCCGATGAGCCTCTTAAGGAACATAGCTATGTCTATCCTTGGTACACACAATGGTAAGGGTTCTTATATAAATAAACAGTACTAAACATGGAAGGTAAGCATACGAGAGCGAAATAGATTTGTGTCGGTCATATCTTTGTTTGACGAAACATGACAAAAACGCGATAATATCTATTTAGCGCTCTTATGCTAACCTGAAGGATCTCTCCCCGGCAGTTTTGGTATAATTATTCTATCTAGCTATGAGAGCAGGGTAATAGACAACGAACCTACATGTTTACGTAAGTAGCATAAATGCTTAGGCATTTTAAATGATGCACGGTTGGCGTAGTGGTTTAAGCGGTCGCCTCGCCGCTGTCTCTGCACCGTTGTTGTGAGTTCGAAGCCCACATGAGACAAATCTTTGTGTGATCTTCAAAGATTTATTTCGACTCTGGGTGTGGAAAGTATGTTTGCAAACACTACCGCGATACAGGAATTACTCTTAGCGCGTGCGTCATCATTTAAGAAAAAAAAAAATTCGCACGTCTTTAGCTAGTCCCCGTTGTTATTTCACCGCGCTGCATCGTCTACGTCGTGGCCGAAAGTTCGATAGACAGTAATTTCTGCAATAACATACACTATACTATGCTATGCCAGATAAGGCAGTATAAAAACATTATAATTACTAATTCGGGCGATGCATCTGCATAATATAGTATTTTTCGGCGGCATCACCAATTTAAAATTGAAAAACCTTAATTATTTTACACACTCCAAAATGACGCCTGCCTATTTAGCGGATGTCTGTTCACAAAAGGTGTATTAAATTAATCGTATAATAAAGAGGTTTCAGTTTCTATTCATAACACTACTTTACTAACCTGGAACAGAAACCTGACCTACATGACCCGAGCGAGTAGCAAAGTTATTGCTTATGAAATTTTAATGCCCGGCGGGACAAGGTGTCCGGTGCCCTCATTTATCGGATATGTCTACCTGGAGGCTACTCACGTGAAATGTAGAAACTTTTGCTTTTATTTCGGTTTATTATTTTGGGTGTTTTGTACAATAGTTTGAAAAAGTTAAAGCCTTTATTTAAGTTTAATGACTCACTAAATAGCTGTAGACGCTGTAGACACTATATTATTTATTTATTATTTTATTGCTTACGTAAAAGTTTGCCATCGAAAAATATACATCTACTCTGCAAATATCCAAAGCTTTATATATACTATACATTTCCAGCTAGGTCTTCTCTTAGGGATCTTTATAGTGTCGATTTTTTTGTATTACCAATATTACCATGTTTACATTCTCTTTTGTTTTTCCAGGCCTGTACTATTTCTCCTGGCAACACTGGGTTGCATTTTGCTTTGCTGCATATGGTGCCTATTCTTCAAGCGGCCGTCCGACCACGGGGTCTACATGTGTTCCTTCGCGTGCTGCGTCCGAAGACCCACGTCCGACCACGACTCCGCCGGCTCCGTGTACCCCCCACCCCGCTACAGCCGCTGCGGATCCTTCCATCAGGCCCCACCACCGTATTCTGAAGTGATATTCTTATTGTGAAACTACTTCAGTTCGAGGTTTCTTTATTTTCGCCAGTTTATTTTTATTCTCTTTATGATTTGGGAACTTCTTTCTGGTTTTGTGTCAGTGTTGCATGTGTGTTCTAGCCATATGATATTCGTCACACAAAGAGCCCCACAAACCACAGATCTGATCGTCCGGTAGTTTAGTCTGGCTCTTTTATAAGTAAAATATGCATGGAAGTGCGTATATTTCACAGCTAGACCTAACTAGTGGCCGATCGAAAGCGGAGGCTTAAAGGGGGGGAGGGGAACACCAATAGATACTCTATAGTTTAACCAACCAAACACCTTTAAAAACAAGGATTTGCGCTTTTTATGATAGATTTAATTAAATAAAAATATACTGAATCATATTTATTCGGTGGCTATTTCTAGATATTCCTATTAAAGATTACTTCCTGGCGTTGTTGCAGGTTGCATCGAAGCCTGACTTATACCCGCTGGTCATCACCTGCGGGGAGGGGGAAGGGAAGGCAGGGAATTATCTCATGGTTCATTACTTCAGGAATTATGTAATTAGAGCTCCAGGTAAATAGTCATTTCAGATTTTTCATGGGAGTATAGGCATTCTTCAATTTTCTTTTAATTATTTTGTCTCTGGCGCACAACGTCATCTTATATTTGGGTCAATTTCAACAAGCGATTTTTTTTTGTTATTTCTGTGGACTTTTTTAATTTCAATGCTATCTGTATATTTTAAGTGAGAAATGAAACTTAAGCCTATTTTATAACATTGTGTGTGAGTGGACATCAAATATTATCAAAACTTACATAAATATTTAAGGATGAATTTTTTAGAGTCCACTGAAATGAAAAGTGTCTACCGAAATGATAAAAAAATAACCACTGAAATTATAAACTGTGCACCGTTTCTTACTGTGTGATAAAAAATTTAAAAGAATATGAACACTACTCAAGCAAATCAGTACTTACGGCGAAATTAAATACACAATTTTGAAACAAATCAAAGAAATCTAGCTCGAGTTTTAACAGCCACCGAAATGATCCTACTTTTGTCCCCACATCACTGAAATGATAAACTTACTTTTGTGGCGGGAAACCGCAAGACGTTGGGACTGGTGCGATCGCGCCTAGAGCTTGAGCTGGCCTGATCCGAAGTGAGGAAAGGTAAGAAAGGCATAACAACGCAATGTTGACGTGGCTATTCTACTAAAACTTACTGTCCTCTGAAATGATAACTTTTTTCCGGACAAAAGTTGACTGCCTGTCAAATCCATGAGAAAGAAGATAAACAAACAAAAATGGTTTTATTTGATCGAATATATTATAATTTAATGATAAAACAACCGATTTAAATCCATATTATGAATATATTTGCAGGGGAAGGTATTTTATGAGCGGAATTGGGTCCGGGACAGGCCACCGTGATGATAAAATGACACTTTGTAATTATTTTTTTTTGTATATTATTGGGTAGAAATCAATGATTTGCCAAGGTAGAGAAGTACTTACTTTTTTGAGAAAAAATATATTTAATAAATAATCAGCACATTGCACTACCATTCTTACGTTTGCCGTGTATTTTTTATGCTTGTGCAATTCACCCATTTACCTTTTATTTCAAGAAACGGTTATAGACGTGTATCAAATCTCAACAATCTAGCGTAACGATCGTTACCATTCCTAGTTAGCTCATTTGATATCACGTATTTTAACATTTTCAACTTCTGACTGACATTCGATGTGCCACAAATTCCCTTAACCTTGACTGATCTATTGCGTAATAGTTTGTTCTATTTTGTTTTTCTTGTCATAGGGACTCGCTTGGGTCGTTAATTATTAACTCAGTATATATACGTGCATAACACCTATACCTAGAGGGAGACCGTAGGGCTGCGAAGTCAATGGTCTCGGGTTCGAACCCACGGTACGCACCTCTGTCAATAAATCGTCTTTTCGAAGATATTGTTTTTATTATATAAAATATCGCTCTCTAACGGTGAAAGAAAACATCGGAAGGAAACCTGCATGTCTGAGAGTGCCAATAAAATTCTCAAGGGTGTGTGAAATCTACCAATCCGCACTTGGCCAGCGTGGTGATCGATGCTCTAACCCTCCTCATCATGAGAACAGGCCCGAGCCCAGCAGCGGGACATGTAATAGATACACGACTGCTATTTTTTTTTTATATACATACGTTCTTAGTGCTTGTTCATGAATTACAGCAATAAACAAGTAGGTCAAAAGTCAATTCCCTCAATCATTTCCATTCGATCTGGTCTAATCGGCTTTAGCGATTATACCGACGGGACACAACTCAGGTTTTTCTAATTCAATTAGAAATGTACTGCGTTTTACTCATTCGTTGTATCAAGCCGAGTGCAAGCGGCTGCGATGTGTGAAGATGATCAACCCAGTGAAAAAGGCTTTTAAGAAGCATGAAGGAGTATTGAGACTGGCCAAAACTAACATTACAACTGTAAGAATATATCGTGTAAACTTTTAGTACATAGTGGTGTTACTGGAGCTAGTTTTCTTCAAGGGCAGATTATATACATAGAACTGAATCTTTCAAGTATTAACAGTGTTGATGCATATTCGTTCTCTGAACGTTTCTTTAAATTGATTTTACAAGATTACTTACTCCAAAGTATTATTTTAGTCTTATGTATCATTTGCATCGCGAAAATAAAAATATTGCTTGCCATTTCTTAGTTTAAAATAATTTTAGCTGCAAACTCATCAAATTTGTATACCATTTGTTTTATTTATGTGATATGTATATATCTATTGGCGGTTACACTATACATACAAATTTTGTTAAATATTGTAATTCATCCTATCTTCTCTACCAACGTATATTGCAACGGCCTTTCATTATTTCTCATAAAACTCTTCACATCAAATTTCTGTCAATCATAGTCCAGAACACACGTCTCCTGCAGTGCATCCATCTTATCTATGACCTACACTACGGCCGCTGTTATCAAAAGTCTTTTGTAATATTTGCAGGTTCTTTATCAGCGACGAGTACTGCAGAGTCTCTCAACTCCAGTTTCATTTGCAACGCAGCAAATGAGGTGAGATTGAATTCTGCTCATCACAAACTAAGTATATGTAAATAAGCTTCTTATAAATAGAATAAGAGGACCGATAGCTCTAAGCTCCTGATGGCAACTTTTGCCAGACACCTGAGGCGCCATTAGTATTTGATAAAATTGTCTTGGATAATTTAATCAGTTGTTAAGATGGAGTTGGGACATTAGTTGGTTGGTTGATTCGGCTTTCACTGGCGATCTATCAGCTAACAAAACGTATGTTCTAATGTTATAAACCTTTATGCCCTAGAGAGGAGTCACGGCAATGAGTGAGATGTCAATTGGTTACTTCTGTGCCGGCTAATAATTTTGGAGGCTGATTTAATGCAGGAATTAAGTGTTTATTTTTATTTTTTCAGGCAAATTCAATTATACCGCCGCCGTACTCGTGCGCGAGTAATTACGGGGAGTGCGGCGTGGGGTGCGGACCGCTGCTACGCTCCCTGTCCTCGCTGACGGACCGCACGGCGCACGCGCACACGCCGCACCCACCCCACCCCTCCGCTCAAACCCCCAGTAGTAACAATGTGCAGGGCCGCAGCATCAGCGAGCCCCTTCCCTTCAGGTCACGTGAAACACCGCAGGCCTTCAGAGAGAATCTCATTACTTCACCTGTACAGCCTTTAGTAAGTTAGACATATCCTTTCTACTTTTTCCCAGCCAATGAGGCGGTCAGATCTAGCTCTGTTAAAATCATGTTAGGAGGTCCACTGAATGAACGCTTGCTGAACTAAATATCACCACATCTTGAAATTATTATGTTACCACATACTTTTCAATAAGTACTGGTAGATACCAGTGTGTTTACTTGGTTTAGTTTCCTAATAGTTATAAGCACATATAACGGTTACGAACTTGCGAGTTTATTTAATTCCATAATTATATTTTAGGACCCTTCCTTCGACCTTGAATTGGAGCTTATAGACTGCGAAATGTACTGCGATGGAGGCTGCAAGCCGAGGCTCGGCTCATCCCCTCCAGTACACCGGTCCCTCTCGAACGTGGATGACACAGGGTATGACCACGAGGGCTACGTGCTTCGGCACGCGCTGTTCGCCCCCTCACCAGAGCTGGCCGGGGCCTGTGAATCTCCCCCTCAGCCAACCAGCCCCACGCAAACATCTAGGGAGTCAACGTTAAAGAGGGAAAGCAAATTCCCTCGCCGAGAAAGTGCCGTCAAAATAATTCGACGGCCGAGAAAATCGAGCTTATACGTGCCACTGAATACAGCTTACCAAGTTAGAAGTTCAAGAATTTCCCCTGGAGCGCGTGCCTCGTCGCGAGCCGCGTCGCGCTCCGCCCCCGCCACGCCGTGCGGCTCCCTCGTGCCCAACCTCCTCAACTTCACGCAGAGAGTGTCGCAGTCCAGGCACGGCTCCAGCTCGTCGCGGCTCGAGGAGGAGAATGACCCTCTCCTTGCAGACATAGAACACACTCGCACCGACCACAAGTTTTAGTCACACGAGGCTAATATTGATTGCTTATACTTTTTGATATTTTAATGAAAGACCCTTGGATGTGAGGCATAGTGTAAGTTTTCAATCTCGGTGTATATTTTGCAAACGGCCTAAAGTGCGAACCCCGGCGCGGCGGCGCTGCCACCGCGCCGTGTGACGGCAACACGGAAATTCTGAATGTTGTGACTATTTACTGTGCTCATTATACCCCAGAGCCTACGCAATTATGTAGTTAGTTTAATGTTATTCAATTATTAATATCGCAATTAAGACCAGAGCTTGTTGGACCATTGTTCACTTGCCTTCTAATAAGAAGTACTTATGAAAACACTAACAATGTATTTTATTTTATTCATATATCATACTTAACCCAGAAAAAATATTTTTTACAACATAGATTACTACGCCATCAGGTAAAATATTTCACTTGATCGCACAAATATCCATAAATATTGGAAATCGACTAAGAAAATATTGTACCCGCCTGATGTGCCAGTGATTTCCGGGTCTATTTAAATATGAGCAGACGGTTGGTCACCACCGCCTGGAACATAGTAATGAATAATAAAATAGTAATTAAAAAATTACCATATTATTCTATATAACTAATTATTGGGCAGCAAACAGGTCGAATTAGTTTTAAAACCTATGAAGCAGGTTGGGAAGGAAGGAACGTTATACTTTGGTGAATCCTCTTTCACAAGAGCTCTACCATTTATATTTTTTTTATTTTATATTTTGTCATGGCAACAAAAGCCTTTGTGACATTTCTTCATTTTCTTTTTTGATTTAATTTTGAATTTAATACAATATTGCCAAAAGAAAAGTAATGTATTTTTTACTTATGGTAAAACTCTCTTTAGTTAGCTGTTGGCTTAAAAGTCTCGTAGCCAAGCCAAACTCAAAAAAAAAGCTGTTAGCTGTCATCAGTGTCACTACTGTCAAAGTTAATGCGATCTCACTGAACTCAAAAGTGAGGTTATATTTGTTTACAAAACAGAAAACACAAAATCATTCAAACTGTCGGCCAAAATAGATATGGATATGAGTCTGCAAACAGACTTTGGTCCCGACTCTGGCGGCAGAGTCAAGGTAACATATTAAACATAGTACTTACAACTCTTCAGTCATTCATTATCCGTATGTATTGTTTTCAAACAATGCAAAGTATTATGCGTCTTATTAAACTATTAATTATGTCTATCTTAGGGTCTAGTTATAGTCAAGCCGATAGTATACGGTAATATAGCCCGTTATTTCGGCAAAAAACGCGAAGAAGATGGTCATACTCACCAGTGGACTGTGTACGTTAAACCTTACGCCAATGAAGACATGTCGGCGTACGTTAAGAAGGTGCACTTCAAACTGCACGAGAGCTACGCGAACCCTAACAGGATAGTTAGCAAGCCGCCTTATGAATTAACCGAGACAGGATGGGGAGAGTTTGAGATTGTCATCAAATTATACTTTCATGATCCTAATGAACGACCTGTAAGTATTAGTATTAAAACTCAATTGTTATTATCGTTATAGCCTTCTTAGTAAATTACACTGCTATACAGTCATTTTGCGGAAGGCATACTTGAAGTCGATTTTGTATAAGACGAGTGTGCTGATAACGGGAAAAATACCAGAATGGTCAAATTGACTCCAGTTTTTGAGATAAACGCTTCTAACATTTTCCATAAAATGCTTCAATAAATGGGCCAAAAGATGTATTTAAAATTTATTTTTATTGTTTATCTTTACAAAAATACGCAAAAATAATAATAGTTTGAGGTACCTTTAACTAGAATAAATAAATGAAGATCATGAAAACCTTTTTCTTTACCTTTACGTCCTCCTTGGCTCCAGTAACGCAAAGATTCTACGCACGGCTTGCACACGATGTTTGGCACCCAATATTTATTCCTTTTCACTAGTGGTATCCCGAAATATTCTCGGTAGACTGTTTTTACAAACTCTGTGATCCCTTTTCTTTGCTTTTGTAAACTAAACTTGCCACAAATAAAGCAGAAACTGTTAGGATCATTTAAACAAGGTTTACGTGGAAAACTCATGTTTTTGAAAGGAAAAATGCACTTTAACACAAAACAACCGATTTATAACTGATAACTACAAGGTCTGATAGCTATAAAGTTAAGTTGTTGCAAATAAATCCGTGAAAAGATAACAAACGTAAGTGAAAACAAATCAATGTTTGTAGGGTAGTTTGAAATTTTCAATTATTTCTTAGTTCCGTTTATCTCAATAACCAGAGTGAATCAAAAATAAATAAGCATGCAGCGTGAAGGTCTAATATGAGTATTAACAAAAACCATTAACAAAATCCCTGCCGCAGATTTTTTTATTTTTTTTGTATAGCAGTGTTATTATGCATATAATCGTTATAAAGACTAGTCTGTTTAAAAGCATAAAATGTGTAGGAATATACAATTATATTCAAATGCCTCATCATATCTATCATACAGCCTGAAATGCAAACAGTTCTAGCTTAATATGTTATTTACTTTGCAAGTATGCAACTTTGAAACTCACAACTCTAAAGGAACGCAGAGACCGTGGTGATCTAATTGAAACATATAAAATACTGAGTGGACATTATGATCTCCAAGATTTTGATAAACTCTTTACCCGAAATGACAATACACATCTTAGAGGTCACCACCTCAAGCTCCGAACTGTTCCATCAAAGAATAATCCACACAAGCATTTCCTTAGCAACCGAGTGGTGAGAGTGTGGAACAAGTTGCCCGACGACGTGATAACAGCTCAAAATGTAAACCAATTCAAAAATAGACTTGACAAACATAAAGAAAACCAAGCTAAGATCAACTAGATACAGGCAATCATCAGTTGATTCAACTGCCTGCCTGTAAATAAATAATAATAATAATAATAAGTATTTAAGCCATACACTTAGTAACAAACATTATAAACCAATACATATTCACTCGCACACACACACTCTTAAAAGGAGACTCCAATTGATGCTGTAACACTCAATTGTTATAAAAATAAACAATATCTCATTCATTTATTTATTTTCATAGATGCTAAGGCCCCTCGCCCACGACGACTTTTTGTAGCGATGCTGTCGCGCGTTTCGTAAACGCGCGACAGCATCGCTACTAACGCGTGTTAGTCGCATTTGCAACGCGCTATTGCATCGCTACTGTATCGATGCAAACGCGCGACCGTGTTGGACGACATCGGGGGAGAACCGAGCTCGAGCATCAGTGCAACACAGACAGATAGAGAGTGCTGTTGCCCGTCACATGCGCAAAATGGAGTCGTTCGACACTGAAACATTTATTATGGCTATTCAGAACCGTCCTGTAATATGGGACTCGCATCTTCCTGAATATTCGAATAAAACTGCAAAAAGAAAGAGACAGAAGCACGACAGTATCGCGCTTGCATCGCGTCTGAATCTGAGTCCGTGGGCGAGGGTACACAGCTAGCGACCGCTTCGCGACTGTATCGATGCAGAGATGCGACAGCATCCCGACAGTATCGCTACAAATAGTCGTCGTGGGCGAGGGGCCTAAGAATAAAGATGTATCACAAGTTAAATCACAACTACTGGAGACACTAAGTATTTAATTACAGTTACAGCAATGTTATAAAACTTGGCTTCTAGGTAACTCTATACCACATTCTGAAGCTGTTCCAGTCACCAGTAACAGATGGGGCTCCACCAGTAGTTGGCCGAGCCCTCGTCAGCGAGTCATATGAAGAGATAGTGTTCCAGGAACCAACACAGCTGATGCAGCATTTACTAAACAGTATCAAACCTATCACTAATGGGCCCTGGAACCATGATTCTAATTGTAAGATAACCATAAATATAATAAGACCATATTGATTGTTACTGTTACCTTTTTATTTGGTGAAAAAGTAATAAGTATTTCTATGTGTTACAACGTACATAACATCACACCTATATTGCCCAGAAGGGAGTGGCAGAGTTGTACAACACCCACATTTCACCTGTTATGTTTAGGTCCAATGTGATAGGGGGATGAGCCTATTGCTATCCACCGGGCAGAATTTTAACTCCGTGCTACTATTGTGCATTGCCTGACAGTAAGTTCACAAATAACACTTTGCCCAACCTGGAATAGAACCCGAGAACCTGGCGGAGGGCGGTGCATGCGCGAAACACTAGACCATAGAGGCAGTAAGAGTTCTATGAGTTCTCCAGGCAGATTGTGAAGTTGCAATTATCATTCTAAGTAGATTTACCATTTGATAAATGTCACTATGGTGCCATTACTAAAGCTAATTGTTAGAAAATGTTTTGGAAATGTATTTTCCACATTATTTATACTTAAAAAAACCTTTACTCGTTTCTACACTAGTATATTCAAATACTAATCCACAGCTTTGTTTACTTTTCAGTTGAAGACAAAAAGGACAAAACATTACAAAGGATAATAGCTTCTCAAACGAAGGTTCGCACAGAGATATCAGAACTCAAGGAAAAGCTACACTTAGCCAAGGAAACCATATCCAAGTTTAAAGATGAAATTGCCAAGTTACAAAATAATCCTGGTGCTAGCATTTTGACAGGGGTGTAATGTAGGTATAAGGAATTTTAAGAAGGATACAAACTTTATTTGTGGCTTCTAATTGATTATTTTTATAGCATTTAGCTATGCTTAGCAAATTATACTAAGAAACAGTTGAAAAAGATATGCGACCGGCAGGATTTGAACCTGCGACCTACTGCACACCGGGCAGTCGCTTTAGCCATCCAGCTACGGTCGCCTCTTACCAGAACCCTAAATTTCTCAACTGTATGATACGTCATTTCGTGACATCACATTCATCCATTTGTTCCTATCTTAAGTAGGATACAAACCAATTTGGCGAAGTTACATTCAGCACTAATGTTGCAACAAATGAATGTGTATGTTATTTTAACTTTTAATTGATTATCCTGCCGGTCCCATATCTTTTTCAACTGTTAGTATTTATTTGTGGCTGTTGGTTGAGACCATTTATAAGGCCTAAGGAGATTAAAGTTCATATTAACTTTTAAAACTTATTTGAATTGTTGAAATGTTTCAACATATATTTTTTTTTTTTTTTGATATGTCTAAACAATTAGATACAGTGGCATGACTGAGGCTATGAGTGCTTGGCGCCTAGCCTGCCCAAACACCGATTTCCCTAAAAACCCAACATCCCAGTGGCTGTGGGATGGGCCGATCTGCAAGCTACTACGGAAAAAACTCATTGATACGTGTGTAAGCTCTGCAGATCGTGCTCGTCTTTTAGCCGTTTCGGAATGGGAATCGGGTTTGTGGCTTCACGCCATCCCATCGCATAACACTGGCACCTTGTTGGACACCGCTACTTTTAGAACTGCGGTGTCCCTTCGCCTGGGCGCACCGTGTTGTGCTCCGCACCGCTGCCAGTGTGGCGCCGCAGTGAGTCGGCTTGGTCACCACGGCCTAAGCTGCGTTAAGAGCGCAGGCAGATTCACTCGCCATTCCAGCCTTAATGAAATCATCCGTCGGGCTCTTGCCACCGCCAACTGTCCGGCCATCCTGGAACCGAACGGTCTGAGCCGTGACGATGGTAAGAGGCCCGACGGAATGACTCTTGTTCCCTGGAGATTGGGGCGGCCCTTAGTGTGGGATGCTACCTGCGTCGACACTTTGGCGCCGTCGCATCTCCCGGGGACCGAGACTAGACCTGGTGCGGCGGCTGAATCTGCGGAGGACCTCAAGAGGCGCAAATATAGTCTCCTTGACAGTGGCTATATGTTTGTGCCTTTTGGGGTAGAGACGCTTGGGACGTGGGGGCCGGGCGCTCACTTTGTATATAAAGAAATAACGTCTCGCATTTTTGAGGCCACACGTTCCCGAAATGCTGGCCTTTATTTTGGACAGCGGATAAGCATTGCCATCCAGCGTGGCAATGCTGCCAGCATTTTGGGAACGTTGCCCACTGGCTGCGGTCTCTTAGAATAGGCTTTTAGTACATAAGTTAGGTTATTATATTTTTGTTTATTATTAGTTTAGTTTTTCTTGTCTTCTTTAAATGTTGTTGGAGAATAAACTTTAGCTTTTAATCATTTATTTTTAGGTAAGTAAAAAAAAAAAAATAAAAAAAAAAAATTAGATACATCATCAAGATTACAATCTAGTCTAGATATAAAATTTGAGACTAATGAGTAATTTAATTTCAACATATGAAAAAAAACTATTCTGTTTATACATACATAACATAATATCACGCGCTTTGAATTTGAATTTAAACAGTGGGCCAATGTAAGGTAAGCAGGGCAAAAACTTTCAAGTCATAGTGGGTATATAACACTTATTAAATATGTAATGATACGGGATCCACAGGAAAAATGGTGCAAAACTGTCACCGACTGGTATCCCAGAGATGGAAAGCGAAGTAGAGGTCGCCAACAGACAAGATGGGCGGATGACCTAAAACTAACGGCAGGACATCACTGGAGAAGGGTAGCATGTGATCGGCCCCAATGGAAAAAGTTAGAGGAGGCCTATGCCAAGAGGCAAACGATCTTCGGGACATACTATAATGAAACTGTACAAATATTAATAATCAAATGTTAAAGATCAGAATAAAGGGCTAATTATTATAATTATTATCATGAATATGTAATTCAAACATGCATATCTATTACAGTCAGTTTTCACTATGGCGTAGAAGCTTTTCCCCTGCATACCTAATCGCTTGACCTAGTACACAACACCCACACTTCACATGTTATGTTCAGGTCCCATGGGGTAGGGGGTGTGCCAATCCTCATCCACCAGGCACAATTTCAAAATCTGTGCTGCAATTGTGAATTTCCTGACGGAAAGTAGTAGTAGCAGCCCTGTATTTAATACATGTCCCACTGCTGGGCTCGGGCCTCTTCTCATGATGAGAAGGGTTAGGCCATAGTCCACCACGCTGGCCAAGTGCGGATTGGTAGACTTCACACACCCTCGAGCACTTATTAGGCACTCTCAGGCATGCAGGTTTCCTCACGATGTTTTCCTTCACCGTTAGCGAGCGATAATTTATATGATAAATACACACATATCTTCGAAAAGACGGAAAATTCACAAATAGTACTAGACCATCGAAACAATTCTGTTTTTATCTTAAGTATTACAGTCAATGCCTAAGCCCCGATTCACCGAACTTCTTAATGTACAGTTTTAAATCCATACTTGCATCTATCTCTCTGATTAATTATTCATTTAATGTTTTGTTAGTGTATTCAGCACTAAGTCTGTCTACACACCGCAGCCGCCAGATGGCGCATTCATAATGATCAAGATTTCACCCTCAATTCTTTGCTTCATAGTATGCACATTATTATTTATATTATAGTCTGTTGTAATCAATTATGCGAAAAAAACGTAATAATCTTAACTTATTTGGTATTCAAATACGGTATATTACACCACCAGTCAATTGAAATTCACTTTAATCATTTTGATTGGCGATCGGACATCATAAAGACATAGCGATTGTACTAAACTGACGAACTTTTTACGGTTAGCAAATAAAATCGAATTTGACATATAAATTCAATGCAATGAATTGAGTATTTCTATAAGTTTTGAGACTAAACATGATTATTTTCATACTAAATATTGGATATATAGCGATGTATATTTGTTGTAGGTTAGTTATTTCGATATTTCAGAGATGATACAATCTTTTTGTTCACGATAAAACTGAATTATACATATTATTATAGAGTGCACGGTTGGCGTGGTGGTTAACGCGGTCGCCTCGCTGCTTTAAACTGCGCTGGTGTTGTGGGTTCGATCCCCACACGAGACAAATCTTTGTGTGATTCGCAAAGATTTGTTCTGACTCTGGGTGTGCTCTGTGTGTATGATATGTATGTTTGTGAACACCCTCGCGACACAGAAGTTATTCCTTGTGTAGGCGTCGTTTTAAAATTTAAAAACAAATAAAAAAAAAATATCGCTGCTCACTACAACAAATATACATGGTAAATATCCCGTTATATCCAATATTGAGTATTTCTGTTTTTAAGAATTGAATTATATGAAGTGTCTTGTAATTATTTGTTGATGGTGTAAAATTCCATGTTGTCCATTACTCTATCTATACAGTAGTGTGCTAGTAGATTTAGCTAGTTTTACTCTATGTAGTTGATAATATTGTACGCGAAAGTTGAAAAGACTGAATAAGGGAAGAGAATATTGAATAGTTTTAACAAATGAATTGGATAATGACGTCATAATTAAAAAAATGATAATTTTTAAATGATATTGGTACATTATTAATATTATTATTGAGAATACGGGTTACTCACGTTATATTAGCCGGGATATGCCGACTAGTTTCGAATCTAGTACGTAGATTCATCAACTGGTATGTCAACGTGATCAACGTAAGTAACCCGTATTCTCAATAATAATATCTTCACCTCATGTCGGTTTTAATAATGATATTGGTATACTATATCGATATTATGTTTGCATGGATGTCGTCAATAAATTAGTGTTCCAATGAATAACCATAAAATATGACCTGCCGGGCATGCGTTACGCGAGATAGATTTTGCCGCATTTTTGACATGTTTTCCTATATAAAATATAACGAAAACGTGACGTATGCTTGCCCTTCTTAAATAATGAGTGCGCGAATCTCGCGTCGAATAAATCGACTATAGAAAAAAATCTACGGAATAGCCTTTGGGTCGGAACATACGGCATGCAAAGACGTTCCAGATTGGACGTCCGCGTCGGAGCGTGAATGACATCCAATCCGATTCTGTGAAATGATGGTAAGCAATATATTGGTTAGTGAAGAGCCAAATTATTATTAGTATTGTATTATAGCTGTAATTATTTATAAAGCATAAATAAACTTTGTAATTAAATAAATTGTTTTTTTATTGTTAATATGTATAGATATATTATTTAGAATGTAGGTACTTGGTTTTTAATGCATTTCAAATGTCCATTACAAGATAGATATTAACTAGACGGCTGACTAGGGTACGGTCAACTAGTCGGCTAGCCGATTAGTCGGCGGCCGAAAGGCTAACTAGTCGCCGACGGTAAAAGTGGCCGAGTAGTCGGCGAGGCCGATGATTAGTTTAGGTTACATTTTAAATTTTAAATGCTGTAAAACCTATTTATATTTCGTATAGTTAAATAAATAAATATTCCACAACACACAACGCCATCTAGTCCCAAACTAAGCAGAGCTTGTACTATGGATACTAGAATAACTGATACTAATATACATATATATACTTTTCTTTTGTAAATACATACTTATTATACATAGAAACCCCCAGACTAAGACAGACCCCCATGTTCATGCACACAAAGATTTGTCTTAAGTGGGAATCGAACCCACGACCTCGGCGTCGCAGGCAGGTACACTACCCACTCCGCCATCCGGTCGTCAGTTCCTTGACCTCCTATCACATACAGCAGGTATATAACAAAGCACAAGTTATGTAGCACTTCTAATTCTAGATTATTGTTAGCGGTATAGTACCGCTGATTAGTCGGCGGCTCCAAAATTAAGTGACGACTAATCGACACATATCTAATAATAATTAATGTACGCTTCTTTTTAAATTTGATTCTGCAAATTCCAGAAAGTGATATGTCTATATTGAAAGGGTATTATGGTATTATGCACACGCAAGAGATCGACCAGTAATGTTAAGGTAGGTAATTCATGGAATTGAAAAAAGGTTAGTTTAAATTACTTAAAGTGCCACGGGTACAAACCAGGGATGTTAGAGAGATCCGTAACCGTAACTGAAACTATCGGATATCCGGACGACGGATGGCGGAGTGGGTAGTGTACCTGCCAGCGACGCCGAGGTCGCGGGTTCGATTCCCGCTTAAGTCAAATCTTTGTGTGCATGAACATTAGGGTTTGTCTTAGTCTGGGTGTTTCTATGTATAATAAGTATGTATTTACAAAAAGAAAAGCATATAAATATGTATAAGTATCAGTTATTCTAGTACCCATATTACAAGCTCTGCTTAGTTTGGAACTAGATGACGTTGTGTGTAATTTGTGAGATATTTATTTATATATAAAAAAATATCCGTAACCGTATCCGAATCCGAAATAAAGTTTCGGATAATATCGGATAGGGGCGGAGCCTAATTAAGACACGTTTTACAAGGTGTTTTGATCGGCCGTAATACGTACCAAATGGTTGACATATAAATAAAACCATTTAATTAGCTATATATGTATATCACTTCTTCAAAATCTAACATCCGTAGCCGAAACTAACGGATAATCCGAAATTAATAAATATATATTTTTTTCTTTCATTTTAATTTAATTTAATGTAACTTTATAATATTTCTTTAGTGTTTTTAGACAATTGAACCTAATAAAAATAAATATATATTATGTGTAAATATTGTAATTAGGATATCTCTATTTTTTGTAAATATTAGCTATAAGATTTCTTCAGTTTTTTTACTAATACACCAACATAACATATTGCCTGAAACACAAACTATCTTCTTATCCATCCAAAGGTTGCCTGGAAGAAATTGCTCTTTAGCGATAAGGCCTCCCATTGTGCATTTCAAATAATTTAAGATAGTTTCTATAATGTTTTTTAACTGTAAATTTGGTGTACAATAAAGTATATTCTATTCTATTCTATCCGCATCCGAATCCGTATCCGGTATAATAATCAATCTTATATCCGTAACCAATCCGTATCCTAAATTTCATATTCAATACATCCCTGGTACAAACGAACAAATTGCATTTTAAAAAGCAATCTGTTGTGTAAATACGACCTGCCTACATCGTTAGATTTGTAGTTAGATAGTGGCAATTACCAGTGTTTGGTCAGCCCGGTGACTCAAACCAGTAATTTAAATGGCAATAACAAACATCGATGGGTTTTAAATATTACAGCGAGTTGGTATCATGAGCTGTTTGCGGCAAAAATACTTAGGTATGATAGTATTGTTGGAAGTTACATTATATTAGCAGTAATAGGCTACACCCGCATATTATAACGCTAAAAAAATATTGATGTCTTCCTCGAGCTTTACAGTCCTGTAAGTAGTTCTAAAAGAAAAATAAAGAAAAACAAGTCTTAACCATTTAGGTATAAAAAGGTTTTATCATTTTCATCATTTAGCCTCTCGTAGTCCACTGCTGGACATAGGCCTCTCTCAATTTGCGCCACAACACCCGGTCCTGCGCCTTTCGCATCCAGCTACTTTTTCCAGGTCGTCAGTCCACCTGGCAAAAATGGCTAAAAAGGTTTGTAAAAAAATAAATTCTGCAAAATTAAGTATGTGATGATTATTCTCTAATAATTGCCTTTTAAAAAAAAATGGAAACTTCGGACATTTAATTATTTAATTATGCTTTTATTGGATGCGTTTTTCAGTTGAACTCGAGCAATGCCAAGCTACAAGAACAGGTAAGTTTTTGTCTTTTTAGAAACTTTTTAAAACACCTTATTTGGTACGCCATTAACCTATTGACCATAGGGTAAGTATATCTGCCGAGCCTTTTTCCAATTACATTGAGGTCGGCTTCTAGTCTAACGGATAAAGCTGAATATCAGTATTTTACGTGGAGCTTGGACTGCCATCAGACCCCACAGTGTTAGACTAGTTGTCAGACTTTCTGGCACCGACAGAAATGGCAACCGGGACCGAAGGCTTAGTGTTCTCTCCAAGGCACGAAGGAAAACTCGTTATGTTAAAGATGGGCACCCATCCACGACCGTGGTTGACATTGCTTAACCTGCAAGTTCCATCGGTCCGCGCTGCTTCGACTTAGCTACGAGCTCGATACATAGTAATTATTTATTTATTTTGGTTAGCTAACGATTGTTTACACTAGTAATATAGCAAACAAATTTAAAACAGGTGAATCATGCTAAGCGTAACAACCAATTAAAAGCTAACACCACTTGGGCGGTTTGGTTAAATTTAAATTCTAAAAAAACAATATAAAAATAAAAATTATAAAAATGAGGCAGATAATGGATAATCTGGAGTAAAAATTAAAAATAACAAACCATACAAATTAGATAAAGGAAATAAAAATTTAAAGATATAAGTATGTACATTGGAATAAATTAATTATAGGGTTAAATTGAGATTAATGGAGTATGACAATCCTTAAATTACAACTTAAAAAAATACATTAAATTACTATAAGCAAAAATCAAATAATTATTTTTTTTTAAATATTTAAAATTGTTCTCATAAATGTTGTATAAGTAATTGCTATAATAATTTCCACGTTCAAAGTCACGCCCTTGACCACTAACGACTATCTTAAAGTAGGTACCTTGCATGACCGTTATTGACTGATCCACGTCATAACTCCGTATTTTTAGACACTATTTTAATATTCGTTGTTTGGTATCGATCGCTACCTCACTCACTAACTTTAAAAACCTATCTATATGGTAAAGGTTGTATGGAAGTACTAGCTTGCGCACACGGTTCTGCTCGCGTGGTAGGTACAGATACGTTGATACTAGGTAGTCTATTATGTTAATGTAGGCTTTAGGCCCGGTATCCAACAAAGCAGAGAAGAGATAAGTGTTTGAATAACCAATGCCTAAGGTTTCGTTATTTCCACATCTCTCCGATTCTCTCGAAACTGATTAGTTATTAAAAAAAAATCGTCTCCACTCCGTTTTCATGGAAACCGGACCTTAAACTACATTTGAACTACATGGGTGATTGGGTACCTTGCATCAAAATCTATCTGGTACGGTATCGTGTGAGGCAAAGGTCGGTTTCATATACCTAAGGTATAAAATAGTATAATATACCTATTTAATATAATACATAGAGGAAGTTATTGAATATGAAACTGATTATAGTAAAAAAAAAAGATTAAAAAAAGATAGAAATGTAAAAAATAGTAGTTTTGAGAAAAAAATAAAATGTAACTTATGAATTAGTTTTTAAGTGTACTTATAGTGTACTGTTATGATATTATATCGGTTTTTTTTAAAACAATTCACACTACATACACACAACGCCATGTAGCCCCAAAATAAGCAGGGCTTGTCCAATGGGTTCTAGAATAACTGATAATATTACTTTTCTTTTGTAAATAAATACTTATTATACATGGAAACACCCAGACCAAGACAATCCTCCATGTTCATGCACACAAAGGTTTGTCTTGAGCGGGAATCGACCCCGCGACCGCCGCGTCACAGACAGGTGCACTACCCATTTCGCCATCCGGTTGTCATATTTCTAAATAAGATAGTAGAACTGAAGAAATGACAATGTTTAGGATATTCTTTCTCTGTTTCAAAGGTTTGCTAGGAGAAAATTCAATTTGAATTAACCTCGCCTTTGTACAGTGGGCCAACGAGTTAGCTATGCAGGGCAAAAACTTCTATGTCATAGTAAAGACTTACTACACCAGTTATGGATAAGTGAGTTACATATCTAAATAGTGGGTATATTACACTTATTAAATATGAATTTCACACATGCATATATACTATTGCAGTCACTTTTCATGGTAAATTTATTATATTATAAGTTGTAATGTAATTTTATTGTGTACAATATAGAATTGAGAATTAAGAATGTTTGAGAGTATCGTGAACTCGTATCAGAACTGTACATTGACCCAGGACCTATTATTTAAGTCATTTGATACGCTATTATCATCCGACATTCCATTTGCTTCATAGTATGTCAGTATTTCACCTATAAATCTTAAATAGTTTTAATCCGACAGTTGGAAAGGTAAATAATTTAAGAAATGTTATAGCCCTACTTCCTAATAAAATTGTGTTAGCAATGAATATCTATCCATACCTATTAATTTATTCAGTAGTTTTAGTGACTGTATCTTATAACTCGATTTAAACAGAAAAAATGTATATAAAGCTCTCATGATAGTCGCTACGTCCGGCGCACCCCGGGCAATTCGCGAGTCCTCCAAAGCGAATTGGCTAATCCTTTCACCACGATGGCAAGTCAAAATAAAACTTGACTCAGCCATCGACACGACGAAGAAGAAGAAGATGATCGCTTTAATACAAAAGAAAATCTGTACAAAGCTCCTCTTCCGTCAGTCGTATTTCTCCTCCGCTCCTCCATCCATAATAAGGTTTGTTAGGTATAATACTGGGTGGCGCAAAAGTACTGGCACTAAAGAAAATACTTTTTTTTTTTTATATGACATTTTCTGTCATTCTGTTGTTGAAAATTGTGTAGTGAACAAATGTAAAATACACTGAAAATAAACATGGACCGTTTTACTCCCCAAGAACGTGGAATAATTGTGTCAATGTTCTTACGGAATAATTCATCAGTGATAAGAACACAACGTGAATTTCGTCGACGATTTCCCCACCGTCCGGCACCGATTGGTCGCACAATTCGACGCTTTGCCACACGCCTTGAAGCAACTGGCTCAACATTGGATAGACCTAAGTCTGGGAGACCAAGAACAGGCCGTTCAGCTGAAAATATCGATGCTGTGCGCGAAGATGTGGAAGAGTGTCCAGAAACATCAACGAGGCGACGTGCCACGCAATTGGGCATTTCCAGACGGACCCTGCAGCGTATTTTGGTGAAAGACTTAAAGATGTTCCCGTATAAAACTCAAATGACTCATCAGCTGCTGCCTGCTGACCACCGAGCTCGTCTAGATTACTGCCAGCGCGTCATAAACCTCAACCTTGAAGAGGATGATTTTCCTTCAAAATTGGTTATGAGTGACGAAGCGCATTTCCATCTCTCAGGGCATGTCAATAAGCAGAATACTCGGTTCTGGGGCACTGATAATCCGCGCATTATTCAAGAAACACCTCTACACCCACTAAAAGTTACTGTATGGTGTGGCATCTGTGTTGACAGAGTGATCGGACCCTATTTTTTCGAAGACGCTGGAGGCAATGCGATAACTGTCACTGGAGAACGCTACAGAACCATGTTACGTGAGTTTTTTATACCCAGTTTGGACGAATTGGGGCTGGAGCACATCTGGTTTCAACAAGACGGCGCTACGGCACACACAGCGCGCGACACTATGGACTTAGTGAGGGACGCTTTTCCAGACCGAGTTATCTCTCGTTTTGGCGATTTGCCTTGGCCTGCAAGATTACCCGATCTGACCAGTCCAGACTTCTTTCTTTGGGGTTTTTTGAAATCTCGGGTGTATGTGAACAAGCCACAGACTCTCGCAGCTCTAAAAGAAAACATTCGTCAAGAAATAACGAACATATCGCAGGAAGTGTTACGGCAAGTTATGCAAAATGTCATAAATAGGGCTCAAATGTGTATCAACTCTGGAGGTCACCATTTAAAAGACATCATCTTTAAATCCTAATGGTACGAAATTTAATGGCACAAATATACATTTAAAAAAATCTAAATCTAGTTTTCTAATTTAGAAAAAATGTTATAGCTGAACCAAATAGGGTCTTTACTTTTGCGCCACCCAGTATAAGGTATGTAACGTTTGTAAAGTATGTAAGGTATATAAGGTTGGTAAGGTATAGACTTGATTGCACGATCTTACGCCATCTCAATCTATATTCAGCCACTCAGAGAGCATCGTAGACAGATGGAGTCGAGAGTGGTGCGTATTTGGTCCGATCATCGCATCGGGCGACGGCCCCGCACTCTTTTCGATAGTGAGCAGCTGAAAATATTAACATAACATAACATAACATCACGCTTATATTACCCAGAAGGGTGTGGCAGAGGTGTACAACACTCACATTTCACCTGTTAGGTTTAGGTCCCATGGGATATGGGATGAACCTATCGCCATCCACCGTCCAAAATTCCAACTCCGTGCTGCTATTGTAACACTTTGCTCGACCCGGGCATCGAACCCGAGGCCTCGCGGTGAGAGGCGCATATGCTAACCACTAGTCCATCGAAGTAGTAAAATATGTTTTATTCAATATTATCCGCTTTGACTAGAAAAAGCACAACAAAAACCAGTCAAAGTGCAAAATATAAGACCTATTTCCAATATATTTGATTGTAGGTGTGTGGGTAGAAATACTAGCAATTGATGACGTATTTAGCTGAGTTAAGCATTTAGTGAAGCAACGATAGCCGAGTTGGCGACCGTAGGACTGCTAATTATCAGCTGAGTAGGCGCCTCTAACGCTCTTATTCAGCAGGTTTATTCAGCTGAAGATTCCATTGTGAACAGTGATTCAGCTAATATTCAGCACTTCTGTGCTACTTGGGAAGTCGAATGTCTCGGGTTCGAACCCACGGCACACACCTCTGTCAATAAATCGTTAGAATTCGTCTTTTCGAAGATATGTGTGTATTTATCATAAAAATTATCGCTCGCTAACGGTGAAGGAAAACATCGTGAGGAAACCTGCATACCTGAAAGTGCCTAAAAAGTGCTTGAAAGTATCTGAAGTCTACCAATCTGCACTTAGCCAGCGTGGTGGACTATGGCCAACCTAAAAATCATGAGAAGAGGCCCGAGCCCAGCAGTGGGCATGTATAAGATACAGGGTTGCTATTAAGCATTTAGTTAATCACGTTTGTTGAATGAATGGAAGTGCTAAGGGCAGGTATTAACACAATCGCGCTGTGTGTTATTGCCAATGTTACATAAGTGACCAATAACTGTAATATTCATCCTCCCCTGACTCATAGCAGCCCTCCAAAGGTAATTGTTAAGTAGTTAATGGCTATCATTATGCTTTGTGAGTAGCAAATATAATGAGTCGCTCCATTAAACGAAAGAGGCTTGACTCAATTATGTAGAACTGAAAGAACCACGTGAGATGCACTTCTGTGACATTACGACATACATAACATCGCTCCAATTATCCTGAAGGTTGTGGCAGAGGTGACTAACACATAATGCCCACATTTCCCCATTATGTTCAGGTCCCATGTGATGTGATATAAGGTAAGCCTATCGTAATTTAAAAATTTAAATTTGTAATTTTATTATAGTGATATTTTATTATTATTTATTACTGCATAAAAATGAAATGTTTTTTTATTCTATTATTTAATTAATTGATAACTTATTATTATTTTAAAAACCATGTGATCCTAATGGTGAAATAAAAGGCTTTTTTTTTTCGTAATAATTGAAAATGATTTCAGACTCTGTGCTGATAATCCGAAGCATGTAGTCCGATGCATGAATAATAATGTAAACCGAAGCAAGTAGTTTAAATCAAGTAGTTCCGAAGCATGCAGTCTGAAGCAAGAAGTCTGACGCTGAAGGCCGGATAGCTCTAGTTGGTATGAAGGTCTTAGCAGGGGTTCCCAATTGAATTTGACGAAAGACTATGACGATTACGATGATCGGTCATTGGTCATCGGCTATCGGTCATCGGTCATTGGGAATTGTCTTAGTCTGGGTGTTTCTATTTATAATAAGTATGTATTTACAAAAAAGAAAAGTATATATGTATTAGTATCAGTTATTCTAGTACCTATAGTACAAGCTCTGCTTAGTTTGGGACTAGATGGCGTTGTGTGTGAGTTGTGCAATATTTATTTATTTATTTTATTTATTGGTGGTCGGTCATCAGGTTTATCGGACATCAGCCATCGACAGCGTCATGTGATGTTATGGTATGAAAACACTTTGTAATGATCAGTAGTAGACAATTTTATTACGAAGAATTTAAATTTTCAATACTCAGTTTTTTAGTTGATTTCTTGTAACAATGCGATCGGCGTAGCAGTCTGAAGCGTAGCGTACTGCGTAGTACCTGGACGTAGCGCTACACTCCTATAGTGCTACGCAGTTATAATGTGGTTCTTTGAATTTCGACAAAAGGTATCAGAAGTATCGATTTTTTTTCTCTAATTTTATTTGAATCTGCTAGCATCACATTTTTGACTGAATATTAGTATTTTTCCAGAGCACTGTCAGTTCAATCGTTCCCTAACTCGATGATCGGGGTTGATCTGAGCAACTATTATTTAGTACCACATGAATAAAAGTGTATTTTAGATGGTTTTAAATTATTTTTTTCTGTTGTTATAGTCCGTTTGACGCATTCAAGCATTCTCAAGGTCTGAAGAGACAAAATTGCTTTAAATAATTTTGCTGTATTATAATTTCTATAGATTTCGCAAAAGCTGTCGATTATGTAGTCCATCGAACCCAAACAATGGTTTAACTACGAAACAAGGTATTTTGAACAATGACGTGCTCGCAAACAAACACTGGAACTAGGTTACATCGCAGAACAAACAATAGGATAGAAACGCTATAGCCATTAAATGTTCTTACACGAAACGCTCAACAGCAGAAAAGAAGTCTCACTTTTGGTTGTCTTTATACAGTATTCAAGAGTTGTAAGCTTTTTGAATCCTGGACTTTCTGGACTCGAATCTATGCCCACAGGGGATCCTGCCTTGTCGCTTTTAGCCAGCTGAGCTACTGATTCATTTTCAAAAATATTCTTTATTCCAACACCTACGTCTTTATGGACCATAAATACGTGCTCTACTTTGCTACGTACTCCATCTTACTTGTACAAATCATTTGTGCAAAGTGGTTATTTCGCCGGCTATACGCTCAATCTTACACGTTCAAATTGAAATTTGCATGTATTCCCGACTACATGCGCCATTTTATTTGCGCTAACTAGTCGTTTTGACGGTTGCTCAATCTTAAAGTCACGCAAAGTGAAATTTTCAAGTATATTTAATTTGTAAAAACTGTTTAAGCGAGTAACACGAAACGTGTAGCTGACCCCTTAGACCCAAATATAACTTCATAATTACTCTATCTATTGCCTTGTTCTGTGTCTCCTCTAATGGCGCATTGATGGATCGCGTGGACCTGCAGCCATACAGCCCTACGTGTCGACAACACCGCGTTATCTATCGGATCGACATGCTGCATTCGATATCACATTCAAAACATGTTGGTCATTTATTAAAATGTCATTCTAAGTAATTCATTAAGTTAATTATTGTGAGATACTCAACAATTTAATTACAACGAAAGTTGTTTTGTGAAACTCTGTTTAGTATAAGTTATACTGAATTTGTTAATAATAAATAATAAAATAAAATAAATAATAATTCAAAAAGCGCTTACGCCGCTTTGGCTAAAACATATAACAGGAAAAGGTGTTTAATACGGATTGTAGCTTTTGTTTACCATTTTAAAGGGTCCTTTCATTTCCAAAACAGAATGATCATTTTTATTAAACAATCAATTATTTAACCAATCATAATCCTGAGTCCTTTAGCAGAGATAGCAGTAAGTAAATTTAAGTCATATTATTTTTATTAGTAAAATTTTAAACAGTAACGGCTAAGAAACTTAAATGACAATTTAAAACTAAATGCCTACCACCCACATAATATCAATGTGACGTTCATCAGTGTATCATCTTCATCTCTTACCGCCTTTTCCCACGTAGATTACCAAACAATCCCTTATCAGTTAATTGTTACAAGGTAGTCTGTCGTAAACGCTATCAGATAGCTCCCCTATAATTAATTTGAACACCCACATAACACTACGAAAAGATCCTTCAGCCAAGGCTGTTCGCAAGGCTGGCCGCATAGATATTTGAAATGAATCGATTGAATAATTATTATATTATCTGTGATAATACATAAAAATTATGATATCTCTAAAACTCTTATTACCTGTCGCCAAAAACTCAATAGTGTAATATTCAGCACTATGTTCCAGTTTCGTGGTGAATTCATGCCCTCATGCTCAAATCAATGACACATTAGGCATATATATTATATGAAACCAAAGTTCGCAGATGAAGTTACGCATCGATCTGCTTTTGTGGATTGTTGATGAGATAGATTATAGTTAAAGGCCAGCTTAACTCAGTGCTTGAGTTCTCTTCCAGCAAACCTAGAGCAATAGAGGAGACGAATACCTACATATAATAATCATTAAATAATGAGGTGATTACCCATACAACGTTGCCGAATGGGTAACCACCTCAATTTTTCCTGAATTCGGACAAAAAGAGATTAATAAAATTTATTTCATTCCAATTCAAGTATACAAGATATCGTGCTTCTAACTTTAAAAATGACTGATGCCGTACAGCAAAAATCCCTCTGCGACGCTACGCCATGTAAGGAACCAACAACATTTCAAGTTTCGGTTTAGGCTTTGCGTTGAAGAATCAGTCAGTTTGTAGATAATAATACAGTGTGACTCATTAATATCGGTCAGTACGGGGAATATTTTAATTATAAGGCATACGCAAATCTGTTTTTAAGAACTATGACATCGATTTTAGTAAATCTGCCACTCCCTTCTGGGTTATATAGGCGTAAAGTTCTGTTATGTTAATAATTATTGAGTGCTGTGAATATCATGTAATCTTGGAAGGTGTTTTGGTGGTAATAGTAAATAGTGGTTGATTAACAGTAAGTGGGGTTAATGGCGGTCACCTGGGAAGGCTAGACAACCTTGGACGATGGTCAACCTTCAGGGGTAGGATTGGCAGTTTAAGTGGTGACTGTAGCCAGTTCTCTAACTGGCTACAGTCACCACTTAAACTGACACGCCGAAGCTGTGTGGCGATTCTATCGTGTCGCATCACTAGCATGGTGTCCCCTCACTAAAGAGAAAAATAACCGCCATTAGAAATTGAATTGATACTTGTCTCACGATTGACCCATTGTTTTGTATTGTAATTATTTAATGTGACTGTGTAACCAAAGTGTGATTAAAACTGTAAGAAGCAATCCACATTTTATTTCTACAGTAGGAGTGTAGATCTCTCCCACATTGGTGACCTTCGACGATAGTTGAATCTTCGAATACACGTGCGTGCTGCTGGTTCAATCACTGAAAACTCGCTAATTAATACATAGCAGCGCAAGAGTACCTATCCAGAGCATTACTTACGGCGACCTGCTGATGCTACATTTCGATCGACATACCGCATGCCAGCTCCATACTTACCGTAACTACTTCGAGTTTACCTCCAAGCTGGGGTTTGGCCTTCAATCTTCGATCTACTAAAAAGCATCGCTCGTGTTCATCACACGCATGCCCATCGAGCATAACGGCAACGGGTGCCTTGTTTATTCAGATTACATGGTGTGTTTGTGTTGTGCTTTGTGCAGTTAGCTTATTGTCTAAGTATAAACTTAACAATCCTAAGACTTACTTGAACATTCAAAAAAAAAAAAAAAAAAGCACCAATTTGCCATCAAGCGCATCAGAACCACCTCATACCATCCCTGTGCGAATGGGATGATTGAGCGGGTTCATCGGCAGCTTAAGGCAGCTCTAATGTGCCATAATAATGACTCGTGGGTTAGGGCGCTTCCAATGGTCCTTCTAGGTATGCGGTCGGCTTACGGAGGATCTGGAAGCAACAGCTGCTGAATTCCTCTACGGCGAGCCACTGAGGCTCCCTGGAGAAATGTTAGTTTCCTCCACAGCATTTCAGAACGTCTCAGATCCAGCCGATTTCGTCGTGCAGCTGCGACGTAAAATGTCTTTGGTGAGACCATTGCCAGCTACGCGACACGGTGAGTCCCCTACATTTATTTTCAAGGAATTGTCATCGGCCTCACATGTGTTTTTAAGAGATGACACCATTCGACGGGCGTTACAACCTCCATATAATGGCCCGTTTAAGGTTTTAGAGCGCTCTCATGATGGAAAAACTTTCACTATTTTAGTAAAAGGCAACAGCGTCGTTGTCAGCGTCGATAGGCTCAAACCAGCTTTCATTGATTACACAGACCAGCAACCGCCTCTAACGACTGCGATACCACGGCCTATTCTACCCGCTCCGGCTCCTCGACAAATTGCACCAAGCAAAATGCCTGCTAAACCATTAGTTGTCAAACAGCCATCACAAGTTGAGCTACCTACTATGCCATTGAGGCAACCTTATACCACACGCTCAGGCCGACATGTTAGATTTAAAAATTTTGATTGATTTTTCTCTTTCTCTCGTGTTTACTTTACAATTAGGTACAATCTATATTTTTGTTTTATTTTCCTGTTTTTACCATTTCATGTATTTTTATGTGTATTTAGTTGTAAATTCGGTGAGTTTCATGTTCTCCGTGGGGGGGTGGTGTGGCGATTCTATCGTGTCGCATCACTAGCATGGTGTCCCCTCACTAAAGAGAAAAATAACCGCCATTAGAAATTGAATTGATACTTGTCTCACGATTGACCCATTGTTTTGTATTGTAATTATTTAATGTGACTGTGTAACCAAAGTGTGATTAAAACTGTAAGAAGCAATCCACATTTTATTTCTACAGTAGGAGTGTAGATCTCTCCCACAGCTGTATGCCCCTTCAAGCTACTCTCTAGTAGCTTGAAGGGGCATACAGCTTCGGCGTTGGAAAACCTTCTTTTTTATTATCCGAAACATTAGTAGGCTAAAACAAAATGCTATATTATGGGCTACGTTTTTTTTAAGCCTTCCTAGTTATTTGCAAATTCAGATTTCTAGTATTTTTGTTAACCCTCTCCAGCTAAGCTTAATTTACTGGGTTACTGATAGAAAAAAGTTCGCGTCCGTTGTGTAATGGACAGGATTCGAACCCACGACCTCTGGGTAGTACGACCGCCGCCGCGCCGCCTTAATCATTGCGCCACGGCCCCTTGCATTCTTAGAGCATTAGAGCACAACTAAATGTTACAAAATTAACACTTTTTACTTTGTCAACGCGTGAGATTATCATAAAAATAAAAATGAAAATTTCATCATCTTAGCTTTTGGAGCACTAACTATATGCCCTATTATACAATACTAGTTTTCGTTAGCGGGTCTGCCCGCCCGCCCAGATCGATAAAAAGTAGCCTATATTATTTCTGGGGCCCTGAACTATCCCTATTTTAAGTACCTATTTTAGGTACAAACAAAAATAAACTCCTCTTTATAATCAGTAGATATTGACAATAGTAAACACAATTTCATTCTCAAGTCTAATTTCGAACCAACCACCCGCTAGAGACAATTTTAAACTGACATGAGTAATGTATCGAAGTAATTATAACTATTGAACCTTCAATACTGTTATTGATTACCCTTGGTGAGAAAATAACAGCAAATGAATGAATCATGTTCATAGAAAATTACTCGTGTTCACGGAACGCCATTCATTCCTTCATAGCCGCGTTAACGACAATGTTATAATACAGTAATTATATTTTGAAGTTGCTCACGAAGAAAGCTGCAAGCATCACGCAACATGCCCACTTGTTGACATACACCAAGGTTACAACACCCATCGAGCACTTTCTCACACATAATGACCACTAACGATCGGGCAAATTGCTCCAGTCCCTTGCAAGAAAACAACAACTTTAAAAAATCCACACTTTAATAAAATATCAAGACGACTTCCACAACACCAAAACTTTGAGCAATACCAATATCTCTTTATACATTTAACGTTAACAAAAATACAAGAACTCTTATTTTTAGTTTAACACTTAAAAGTTTATTAAATCCTCTAGTATCACCCCGTAAATCCTCCGTATCACAATTCCAGGTAATACTCTCTTATATCTAAATTAGCTGGTTGTTAGAACCAGCTGTTTTCCTTTTTCATTTTATCTCTGTGCCTTCCTTTCATCTCAAGAGTTTGGAAAATCTCCGAGAGTTTGTCGAGGTTCTGTGGCGGACTCCGAGACAGCTCTTGTAACTTCCAAATACACTTGTCCCCGTCCTCACCATGAACAACATTGTACGTCTGTCTCTCCCGCAAACACAACAACTTCCCCGTCTCTGGCATTGACGAAAGTTTAGCCACTTGTAAAGCGGCGTTCTTAAACCTTGACTTAGGAGATATTTTCTGCTTTGCTTTCTTTGTGTTCTCTGAATTTGGCTCTGACGTTGTTTTATCTGCAATATACGTATTTTCCTTTATCAGTTTTGGTGCGTTTACATACACTGGCTCTATGACATCGTAAGTGTTTTCTCTGAGCAGCTGCTGCGGCCTCTTTAGCTCTATGTGATCCAGTGAACTTTTCCTTATGAATCCATGTATTCTCAGCGGAGTCAGTGGTTTGAGAACATCCTGAAGCTTGACAGAGCGCTCAAGGGTGCCGGTTTGATTTTTGTTGAGGTCGAACACGATCACTTTTGTTTTGGACTTCTCGAGGTTCTGTCCGATAGCGGGTAGAGGATGGAAAGGGGACAGTGAAGTCTTGATGGGGATGTCATTGTCGAGCATCCTGGTCTGTGCCGTTCTGTTTCTTGTTTTGAACTTGCGCGGCGCGTAGATTGTAGTGAGCGCGCGCGTTTTGTGCGGGTCGAGCGGAGCGAGTGGTCCGGGCAGCATGGGGCGTGCGGAGGCTCGCTCGGCCGCGCGCCGACAGCCGCCACTGGCCTTGGGTGGCACTTCCCCGCCTGCCGGGCACCCTTCTGACCGCCGCCGGACACGTAACCACGCACAACACTACGCTGCACAAACGCACCGCCTCGCTTATCGCTTATCGCACTATTAGGAAAACGAAAGATACATTCTCTACTAACACTGATCAGTTCACAAGCATCAGCTCACTGAATAAAATATTTTTGCGAAAAATCGAGGAAAAACTTTATGTTTTGACAGCCGTCAATCATATTTTTGATTTTGCACTGATATCATTGTCTACGGCCAATCTTAACACTATGTAATCCTTTTTGTTGACCAAAAACACCATGTTTGCTTTCCATAAATCCTATCATTATATCGTTTTAAGCCCGATATTGCCATTAAACCAGGCCTGAAAGTGTTTGACTTTGCCAAATTAGCTACAAATTACATGCGGACGGCGGCGGCGTCCAACATAGGTGTCTGAAAGTACACTGAACGTACAAATCGTTTACAAATCTATTAATATATTAGATTTCAATAACGCTCTGTTCAATCGCAAGGCTGACACTAGTTTTCATCAATACGTAACTCGTCAAACTATAATTAATTTCCGGTTGATTGAAAAATGGCTATTATCAAGCAGTACCTTTAATTTCAATCAATACTGCTAAAGTATAATAATATAATCAAATGTCTGTCAGAAAATATAATTTATTGGCGATTCTCTCATCTCTTTACTTTTTAAGTTCGTTCATTCGTTATTTACTATCTGAAACTGAATTGATGTCTAAGATTATGTATTCGATGTACACATTCTACTTTCTACGATATTTTCAAAATATTCGGCAATCTTTCGATATAAATAATTTTAATTTAAAATAAGATTAAGCTACTAATTTACTGTCACTCAACTCACTTGGACTTGAGACTCTAAAAAGTGGTTTAGTTCTGTTTTGTTGAAAAGTAAACATTACTCTATTCCTTAGACTTTCCCTTTATTTTCTGCCTAGTCTAGAAAAGCTCACCTTAGTCATTTAGTTTCATAGCCAGTGATATTTATGAACGTAAAATGAAAGAACAGTATGAACACAGGCTACTAACCAACCTATACATATCCTGAATAAGATGGTCTCTCGTTGTATAGGATTCCCTTGCAATGCGAGACCAGCATATGCGAAATGTATAGCTTAACGTGCAGCTGTGTGTACATCCATCATTCGGCATCACGCGGTGTAATGACCATCATTACGCTATCGATCGCCGGCGACCTTCAGCGATACCAATCGGAGCCCCATGTTTGTCACCGCACCGCCATGCCTCCATAGTAGATTTACAACTTTTACTTCGATTGATTGTTATTGATTCTAATGGACACGCTAAGTGGTAAATAAATAAGTGCGGTGAAAATGTTGTCAAATCATAATATATATCATATTTTCGGCTATTGACACTAAGGAAAACTATTCATTCGTTTTGCGATTCGGCAAAAATACGCATGCGGCTTAATATTGTAGTTCGATTTGAGTGCTATAAATTTATTTTCAAGGCGGTTAATATTGTTTGTTTGGATATATCGTGTATCAAGTAAATCAACGATAAGTAAATTGATTTATGTTAGTGTATATTTAGTATTAATTTTCACAGATGATGTATAACTGTTGTTGCTATAATAACAAATAGTAAAACTGAATTAAATCAATATTAAAGATGTGCGCCCATACAACAGACATGTTTTATATGTAACCCTTTGTGCAAGAGTCTGACTCACATTTGCGGGTGCTTACTATCTAGCTTTTTAATTAAAACCAAGCGATTAAAAACAAAGTTGTCATCAGATCCCATAAAGCTTATGGGTTTATGGAGTCGTACACGTGTCTCATACACGTGTACGACCGCCTCGTTGTTCTATCGCTTACGTATGCTACCGCCAACTGAGACGTCTCAGGTTCGATCAGGGTCTTTAGGAAATTGTCAATAGCAGCTTGAAGTCTGAAATTGTGCCCGATAGATGACGATAGACTCACATGGGACCTAAGCATGACAGGTATTACTGGTGGTAGAGCTCTTGTGAATGAGCTCGAGGGCGGCAGCACCACCGTCTCACCTTTAACCTGCCGCCAAATAGTAGTGCTTGCATTACTGTGTTCCGGTATGGTGGTGAGATCAGGCCCTGAAATTACTGGCACTTGAGGCATAACACCGTAGTCCTCAGCTGCAGCGACGCATCTATAATCTGCTTTTGTGGATTGTTGATGTCCATGGGCTGTACTCCACTTGCCATCATGTGGACTACACGTTTGTTCGCTGTAGGCGTAGTATAAAAAAAAGAAGGTAAAATTGGGTGTTATACACATCTGTCACACTCTTTTAGGTAATAAGGGCGTGATGTTATGACACGTGTATGAAAAGGTCATTAGTATCTACGCGATGTGAATGACCTTGACACCCCGTGGACACCATAAGACTATACCTATTATAACTAATGGGATACCATCTATACTCCATTGATATAATACGTATCATTATCGCGTTGGACGAAAATTATATTTTACTGGCATTTTGTTACCAAGGTTGAAGAATAGTCGCTTAGGTAAAAACATTTTTATATTAGTCAAATCAAAATGATAAACTTTTCTTTCGTAGCCATGTAGACCGTGTGTAAGTAAAACGGTTAATTTACGTAGCCACGTAGATAGTTCGTAGGCCTGTTTCCAAATCTCGTAGCCGTGCGCGTAGCCAAGTAGATTAATAAAAATGTATAGTTATTTTTTTTTCCCGGATACTAATTTGACAGCAAGATGAATAGCTTTATGACAGCTGGCCATTGTTCTTACTGTCTAGATTACGTTTTTTTAATTTTATTAGCCTTTTAAAGCATCACACGTAACTTTGTATGTGAATTCAAAGGTAAATACTTTTATATAACAAATCTTTATTTACAGAGAAATATACTTAAAGTATCTTAAATTAAATTAGTTATTTAATTGGTATCTATATAACTACACCATGGTCAGTTTTAAAAGTTCAAGTTAACTAAATTTTGTACAAAAACTTGAACTTAAGAGTTACCTTGTATGGAACCTCGAATCAACCTTCTAAAACAGGTGTATGTTTGGTATTAATTACAAAAAGCATGGTGGCTGATCCATAGATAGTAAAATATAGAATACCTTATCAAAGTATAGGTAAACATAAACCAATGCAAGAAAGAATTCTTAGTTACATACAATATATATTTAACTAATTTTATGATCATTCAAAGTTTCACGGGCGAGTCTATTTTAAAGTACGAAATAATAAAAAAAGGATTTTATCATTAAATTACGCACACAATATATGACATATAAAAACCATTTTCATAAACGCAATATTTCGAATACAAACAAAATTCATAACTTCCCATATAAGCTATAAAACCATGACGTCACGTCTATATAGCCGTTTGTTTGGAGCGTTTGGGCGAGTCATTCAAATTCAAATTCAAAATTCAAATCATTTATTTTCATAGGCCCCAGGAGGCGCTTGAACACGTCGAAACATTACAAACTATGATATAAAAATAAATTATAAGTAATACTAAATTATACTAATTACAATGATTTGAATAACCAATTAAGATTTTATTTTGTAGTTTACAAAAAAAAATGTTTTAACACAAGTACAAGCACCACAACCGGGCAACCTAGCTTCAACAACTCTTTTGGGCGCCGCCGTCAATAAGTGGGGGCCAAATTGCAGAAGAAGCCGCTACGACGAATAGCAAAACTGTTGAAAATGTCGAAGAAGCTCCAAAAAGCGCCTATTAGAATTGCCGCACCAAGCGTTGTACATCACTAAAAAATGACCGTATATCAACATGAAATAAGGTCCAAAATCGCATACAATCAAGGCAATAATAATGAGAACTGTCATATTGCTCAATGCACATTTCAAAGTTATAAATTGAATCCAAATGGCGAGTGCAGGCCCGTTGCTTCTCACTGAATTATGCAGCGTAATGGCCCGTGTCAAGGTGATAGACAAGTGGATAAAAGTCTTTATGCAATTGGCGTAATCATAATAAAGGTAGAAATAAATAAATAAATAAAAAATAAATATTGTACAGCCTCGTTGGTCTAGTAGATAAGATAAGATAATTTATTTATTTACTCTAACACATGTGTATATACAATAATACAATCGCATGTAAGGTATCAAGATACATAAAGTTCAAGACATGTTTGCCATGTAGAATGGCATGGCAATAATGGCAAATATGTACATAAAATTCATATTCTACAATATAAATTTCCATCAGCAATCTATTTCTTTAACTAAAAACATGATTTTAAACAGGTAACATTAAGTATTTAATAATATGTTAAAAAAAAAATAAACTAGTTGTAGTTAGTATTTGCGGCATCTCACCGCTGCACCGCACCGCTTCGATTCGGGGAAGCAAAAGTTTGATTTGGGATTTAAATGTCAAGTTATTTTTCAATAGCAGTACGGAGATGAATTTGTGCTCACCTCCTATCACATGGGACCTAAACATAACAGGTGAAGAGTGGGTGTTACACCTCTGTCAAAACCTTCTGGGCGTAATATCATGTTTATGTATACCATTTCTAATTGATTATTTTTATAGCATTTAGCTATGTATACCTACTATACTAAGCTGAAATAGAAATGTTGACAGCATTTACAACTCAAATTATTATTTATACCAAGACACCATTTCTAAAAGAGTTCTTACAGCGAGCCACTCAAGCACTCGACTAATTTCTAAAGCACCCAATTACGTGTCTAAGCCTCAAGATGAAAAATAAGATTTCACAAATTTTCTTAATCTGCGGTTAACGTTTAACTACGAAATTAGAGAGTTTGAAAAACACGCTCGCACTTGTAGAGTTGGGATGCCTCACTCGACCACTCGACTACCCACCTGATCAATTAATATTTATATGAATATATAATACCTATGTGCAATCTCTTTGGTCCTTTTGGTTCGGTGTCAATTTCTATCATTGTCTAAACTTGCCTTTTCTTCAAAAATATAGCAAATACCTTTTACGAAATTAATATAACTTTCTTCGTTCCAAATATAGATTATTGGTTCACCCAATTATCCATCACTGAATGCTGCTTTCAGGCTGATCCAGGTCAAGTTCGGAGATGGACAATGAAGTGTCAGGGGCAGGTCGCTCAGGCCGGCAAAGGCTATCATCAAAATGTATTGACGACTTTTTAATAACGTATTGATTATTATATTTATTGAATAGAAAGCTGCTATAATATGCATTAGTTTTTGTTATTGTGATTGGAAGCATGTCGTCGGTCCCGGTTGCTATTTCCATCATAGTATCAGTCGTTACGGGTATATAAGCCCAGACCAGAAATTTTGACAACTAGTCTAAGAAAGAGTATCGTTTCGCCTCGTACTGGGATGTGAAGGTAAGATTATGTATTACTCGATGACCCGATAGGTTTTATCCGCGACAAACGTTATTTTGGCCGGTGCCCGCAAGTTAAAAATATTTACAACGTCATCAATTCTATCATTAACCACCAAATTTACACTCTTGGGAATACAATTTATAAAAACCCCGCTACATACATTTATTTTTATAAAGTTGTAACTTAAGGAAATTTCGTGCTTCTAATTTAAACTTTTTATTAATTACTTGCACTCTATTCAGAAATTGGATAAAAAGCTATGAAGTTTTTTACTTTGTTTGTCTGTGTTATTTGCTTATGAATATTTAAGTAAGCACCTGTTTGTTCCAACCATTTTGTTGTGCGACTTGTTTGTAAGTTTACGAAAAAGAATATTCAAGCTATGCTAACAAAACGATTTTGGATTTTGACCGTCTTAATAACATATAATAATAATATGGACTCATTTAATACTTTATTACAAGGTTAGCCAAGCTTAATTTAACCACTCTGGTTTTGGTTTGGCCAACCTGATTAAACCCAAAAAATACGTTTTCTTCTTTCCTATCAATTTTCCCTGGTAAACTAACTCCTTAGAATCTCCAATTTTTCGAAAGGTCTAAAAAACATTTTGTTACATTGCCTTACTTAACCTATAGTTTTACGCAGCATGTAGATAATTTTAAGTTTAACATAAGTTACATTTGAAAAAAGAAATAGATGTGTGTTGTATAGAATAGATCGAAGAAAAGAGACACGATGGTTATTGTAGAAGCTAGCGTGTAATAGAGGTAGATTGATCACCATAGAAATCGTATTGCCTTATTAAGATTTCTATGTTGATCACGGTTGACAATGTTTTTGTAATCTCGTGAATAGCTAATATTCAAGCGGCTGTTATAAAATACTTTTTACAATTTTTCACGCAATGTAGCAATGCAGATGGGTAGGGAAATAAAAGTATATGTCTATACCTCTTTTACTAGATATGATGCGGAATAAAAAAAACAAAAATGAAGTCCATTTATCGATATCGATTTAAGTGCTGGGAGTAATAGGTCTCTAATCGATTAGAATGGTTATTAGATATTATAATTGAAGCTACTCATAAAAGAGATTATAGAAGGTACGAGAATGTTCCCTAAAAATGACCTTTCATATTCGAAAGTAATGATTCAGCTATGATTCAGCCGTCATACTAAGTGCTAAAGGTCTAGCTCTAAAGGAATTGCTCACAGGAAGGTCAGCATCAGCACGCGAAGGTCAAATGCTGTTCATTTAAGAGTCAAGTTCAGGGTCACATATATTAAAGTAAAGGTCATTTGGTCAAGTGGTTGTAGACCAAATGGATACAGTACAGTCAATTTTTCTTACTGACCTTAAGGTGCCTCGTGGTTTGACGGTTAATTTTGGGACCGCTTATTGTGATGTCTCGGGTTTGAAACCCGGATTGGGCAAAAGTGTCAGTTGGGCTTATTTCATAAAGAAATTTTCAGTAGCAGCACGGAGTACGGTCTAGAATTGCGCTCGTTAGACGGCGACAGGCTCACCCCCATCACTTGGGACCAAAACATCATAACAGGTGAAATGTGGGTGATATACACCTCTGTTACGCTATTTTTGTTATGAGCAGGGTAAAATTGGCAGCTCTATAAGTATCAGTTATTTTACTTACGTTATGATATTAAATTTTAATTCAATAATAATAAATTTATTCATTTCCATAATGAGTACATATTCGTTACATTTATATTCTTATTTAGGTAGTATACATAAAATTACTATAATAATGTAATCGACTAAAAATCATTCAGATCAGAATAACATGTACAAAACTTTTTTTAAATGTAAGTACATAAAATAGCTAAAATTATTGTTACTTACTTAAAATAAATGTTAAAAATTAGTATTTTTATGAAACTTTCTGTTTGGTCGTAGTTCCAGAGAAGAAGTAGGTTTTGGACTTTCCGTTTACATTCATGATATGAGAGGCCGGTGAAAGGACATAGCTTGTATATATTGTTGTACACAAATGGTTTCATGTAGGTACAGAATCGTTTCGCGAAAACAGTTTTAACTGAAGGAAGTGAGAGAAAGTTACGCCTTCTGATCACATCTTCATCCGTGTTCTCTCTATAATATATAACTCTTAGTGTATAGTCTTCATACACTCAATAACTTAGCTTCGGCAAATAGCATGCAAGTTGGGAATCTTTACGGTTTTATGAGCATTGTCTTCATTACTGCTCGTTGTTCTCTTTCCAATCTAAGAACTGTTGGAGTAGTGCCACCCCATACTGTGATACAGTATGATAATACAGATTGACAAGGAAATGTATACTTTCTTTAATAAGTCTTGTTAATACAGTCGGCATCATCGCGTTAAGGTCAAATGTTCAAGAGTCAAGTTTAGGGTCATGTCCTCACACCCAAGGTCATCTGGTCAAGTGCTTGTCAACTTACCATCCATTTAACTGTACGTCATTGTTAAACTTAATAATAAATAGTAATGAAATGTAAACATCGCTACGACAGTAAGTGTCTGATAAAAATAGTTGGAGTAGGAAGTATTGTCGTCGATTTATTCTATCATTAAATGGAATTGGTTGTTGACTATCATCACAGTGCAGGTTCAAAAGTTGTTAATATTTTAAATTTTATAAACCCCTTCCTGGGCAGTGGGTATACAAGTGAGGAAAGAGAATAAGAAGCTGTGTCGCCGCATAAACTAAAAAATTAAAGACACTTCCGAAAACGATACTATAGTTTTTGTGGAAGCCAAGCAGTTCGATTAGCTTTCCTCAAAATTCTTGTTTTTTTTTTTTTTTAAGTACTTTTATACATTTAATTCATAATCATATCATAACATAACATCACGCCTTTATTCCCCAGAAGGGTGTGACAGAGGTGTACCTTCACCCATTTGGGTTATGTTTAGGTCCCATGGGATATAGGGTGAGCTTATCGCCTACCACCGGGCACAATAACAACTCCGTGCTGCTAATGTAAATTTCCAGACGGAGAGTTCACAAATAACGCTTTGCCCGACCCGGGCATCGAACCCGAGACCTCTCGGTGAGAGGCGCATACGCTAACCACTAGACCATCGAGGCAGTTCTAGTTCAATGATAATTCAAATTTATAAGCAGCCGTCAAATACTCAATATAATATAGATTTTTCGCTTCTATTTGACCTGATCATAAATAAATAAATTAATATTCCACAACTCACACACAACGCCATCTAGTCCCAAACTAAGCAGAGCTTGTACTATGGGTACTAGAATAACTGATACTAATACATATATAATTTTCTTTTGTAAATACATACTTATTATACATAGAAACACCCAGACTAAGACAAACCCCCATGTTCATACACACAAAGATGTGTCTTAAGTGGGAATCGAACCCACGACCTCGGCGTCGCAGGCAGGTACACTACCCACTCCGCCATCCGGTCGTCAAAATCATGTCGATATAGCAGTGATTTTACATAAAATATCTACTTACAAGCTGAAATTATCATAATTATGTGCAATAAAAAGTACGAGAAGTATCTAATCAGTCAGCTAATCAGCCAGTTTATCTCTAACAAAAATGACTTTGTAACATTACTACAGTAATGCTATACCAAGTATGTTTGCAATGATAATTACATTATCAAAAGCAAACAATTAAAATAAGTGAGTGGTATGCATAGAAATCTTAATAACTAGTCAATAGAAATGCTATCGACTATCTTTTAACACTGGGACGCATGTCGCCGGTTTTCAAATACCACTTTTTGTATTCCTGCAAACAAAATTATTCTTTTTGGCGATGACATTAAGACGACAATTCCTCAACTCGCACTTGTGTTCGATTAGACAAATGCGCTTGTATTCCTGCAAACAAAATTATTCTTTTTGCGATGACATTCAGACGACAATTCCTCAACTCGCACTTGTGTTTGACTTGACAGATGCGCGGCGACAAGGTCACGCGTCTTTGACATTTCTATTGCCTTATTATTAAGATTTCTATGGTGGTATGGCTAGAAATGACGTCATTTACCCCCCCCACCCCTTGGTTACGGAATTAATTGAGTAGTGGAGAGGTTTGTGACCCGTCAAGGGCATCAGTGAGTCAACAGTAAAGCCTTACTTCATGAAATTCATATGAATTACATCTGCGTATGCGTATACAGTTAACAACAGCACGGTTGTGTAGAAGGTCGCAGGTTCAAATCCTGCCGGTACCCTATTTTTAGGGTTCCGTTGCCAAATGGCAAAAAACGGAACCCTTAATGAGTCGCCATGTTTGTCCGGCCGTATGTCACAGCCACTTTTTTGCGTAACTATATATTTTTTTCATCAAACCCATACGTGTGATCTGTGGATAGGTCTTCAAAAATGATATTGAGGTTTCTAAAATATTTTTTTCTAAACTGAATAGTTTGCGCGAGGGCCGCTTCCATAGTGGAAAAAATTGTCTCGATGGTCTAGTGGTTAGCGAATGCGCCTCTCTCCGCGAGGTCTCCGGTTCGATTCCCGGGTCGGGCCAAGTGTCATTTGTGAACTCTCCGTCTGGAAATTTACAATAGCAGCACAGGTGCTGGATTTGGTCCGGTAGATGGCGATAGGCTCACTCCATATCCCATGGGACCTTTTGGATAATGTAAGCGTGATGTCTCTGTGTCGATGTTACTATTTTCCATTTCTGTATTCGACGTATGAAGCGAACGGTCGTGTCCACCTGATGGTATAACTACAGTCCATGAACATCAAAAATCCACAAAAGCAGGTTGTAAATGCGTCACTTGACCTGTCTGAAATAATTGTATGATTGTAGAGATTACGCAATTAAAGATTTAGTTTATTTTTAAGCTTTAAGGTTATTTACTAATGCATGCTTCACAAAAATATTGCATCTTTGTTATTTTTGTTTTAACTAATATCCAACTTTTGTTTTTTTTTTTTAATGATGTTTCTAAACAATTAGATACTGCCATAGAAATCTTAATAATAAGGCAATAGAAATGTCAAAGACGCGTGACCTTGTCGCCGCGCATCTGTCAAGTCAAACACAAGTGCGAGTTGAGGAATTGTCGTCTTAATGTCATCGCAAAAAGAATAATTTTGTTTGCAGGAATACAAGCGCATTTGTCTAATCGAACACAAGTGCGAGTTGAGGAATTGTCGTCTTAATGTCATCGCCAAAAAGAATAATTTTGTTTGCAGGAATACAAAAAGTGGTATTTGAAAACCGGCGACATGCGTCCCAGTGTTAAAAGATAGTCGATAGCATTTCTATTGACTAGTTATTAAGATTTCTATGGATACTGCATAAAGATTACAATCTAGTCTAGATATAACATTAGAGACTAATGAGTAATTTAATTTTGACTTAAGCTACTAAATTAATTTATGATAAGAATGTGTCCATTAACCTTCCTTATTACCAGAGCTCGGAATTAGGTAGAGTTCTTTATGTACTTGCATTGAAATGTTGATATTAATTTAATGTGGATCTTCCCGGGATTTCTAATGGACAATCCCGTGTGGCCTACAATATTACGAATAAATAATAATAAAAACCTCAGATAGACAAATAAAACAAAGATAATTAACATAAAATTTTTATTAGTTTACATTAATTCACAATACAAATTGTTGATAGTCTGTAGTAAATTCTCATACGCATATTTCGCCTTTTTTATAAATACGAGCAAATACTTTTGCTTCTAGCCTAGACTCGTGAGGTTTTGCTTATTCAAACGGCCCATCATAATAATTTTCCTTGTCCGATTCATTACCAGTATGATTTGAAGTGTTCGCTTTCGACATTACTGTATAACTTTTGTGAGAATTAAAACATTTAGTCGCGCGTGCAGTAGTTTAAATTGTGTAAAAGTAAATAACTTTTTATTTAAAAAATCATGGGTTTTTTTCTGCTCTTTAAAATTAATCTCGGGATTTGAGGCATATCCACTTTATTCTATCGCTGTATGAAATCAGTGTAAGTACATGAAAAACTCTACCTAATTCCGACCTCTGCTTATTACCTACCTATCTTATACTAATATCCGAATGTTAATGAATTATTGTGAATGCTTTGTTTGCCGATTGATATTGTTCACTCAGACCTTGTTGATCATGCTTGTATTATTTGTAAGAAATGTTTAACAATTGTAGACGAACCTATTAATAAATAAAATAAACTACTGTCTTTACTCTGATAATGCTCACAGCTGAGGTATCGGGCATAAAATCATAGGTTCGTTCCCCAGGTCAGGCACTTGAGAATATTCGTTAGGAATTTCTCAGCAACGCTTCGATCATCTATCACATACGACTTAAAATTGTAGGTCTGAGTTATTGTAGCATCAACATCTATGTTTACATACATGCCTGCCACACATTTCTGAGTAAAATAGGAGGCGTGCTATTATTTTATGTTATTAATTAATTATTTATAGCCTAAAGACAGGTAAAGAGGAAACAGAAAACGGCGCATTTCACATTCGTCGTAGTCACATGATAGGTTAACAATAACTTGTTATGGAAACGTAATGATTGTATAAGTGTTTACCATAACAACTCGCTTCTGAGACCGATAATCGACTAAGTGTTCAAGTTTTATAACATTGGACATTCATTAATAATGGAGATGATGATAGATAGTAAGTTCCCCTGTTCTCAAAGTGTTTAAATTTTGGTCCCTTATGCTACTACCAAGTTTCTACTGTTCGTTTGTTCGTCCATCTGTCTAATGGTCAGCAGGGTGTAGCACTAGAACCGGAATAAGTACGTAGTTAATCCAACGATTTTTCTCAATTTGCTTTAAATATAGACGCTTTTAATGAATAAAAATATCTTATAAAAATTATGTGGGTCTCCAGATTAAATAAACAAGAGAACATAATTAAAAAATAGTTTCAGAGAATCACCTCCGAGGAATTTAATTTAAATGAACGACCGTGAAAAGTATGATAAGTTTATTTAAAACAGACGATTTTTCGTTATTTTATACGCAATACGCAGCGTTTCTTTATGATTCGGCAATGTTTGCTGCTTATATAATATGTGCAAAGATAACTTATGGACGTAGTAATAAAAAAAACCCCATCAGTGCTCTTAAATCAAATCACGGTCAGCTGTTGTGAATGATTAAGTATAATACTTGTTTGATAGTACTATCATTCGACCAATCAAAACGAGTCAGTCGACAGTCTGAACTCGACCGCCGCGAGAGTTACATTACATCACTAGCGTACTTCCTCGTTCGCGCCAAAAGTAACCGTGACGTCAGCTTACGTCAGAATCAATACACGTGTTTATACTGTGATAACCACACAATTATACACTTTATTTATTAGACATTACAAGTTATTATCTCTTGATTGATGTGACAAATACCTGTGTAGTTTTTTCAATGTCACGCGACTTTGAGAGATAGAGTTTGTCTCGATATGATTTAGTTGTAAATGTTGATTAGTAGAACAATGTGTGTACGTGCTGGTGTAATATATTTCTGACTGATTTTTGTTGTTAATTTATTTATTTTGTAAGGTAAGTTTGCTTACAGTTTTGCTTGTTATTCATGTAAATAGAAAGGGGAAGTGGGAGTGGCAGCGATCGATATTCTTATTTGTTTGTCCGTGGCAAATAGTGTTGGGACACGCATACCCCCTAGAGATGAGTAACATTATGGAATAACTCCTTGTTATATCGAACTCTCTGATAAATCTACCGCAAGGAGTAGAGATCTAGACAAACACAAGTCGCTTTTCACTCTTCCTTCTTTTTTGGTTAGTTGTGAATGTTGTGATAGCGATCTATCTTATTATTTATTTAATTTATCGATAACGTAGATGTCATTAGTTACGTTATCATTTAGATAATAAGGTCTACCTGTCAACATAAATAGTATTTATCTACCAGATTTTTTTTCGTGACGTACTTATCAACATTCTGCATTGTACTTCAACAAATTATAAAACTTGGGTTGGGCACTTACCCTAATTGTGACTCCCCTCACTCGCTTTTCGCCCCTCAGATTTTCACACTCCCTAAACTGGGTCAGTGTCGCACTGGTCGTAAAGAGCTCGGGAATTTATTCAAGCTTTCCATTAAGGAACAAAGGGCCCGGAACTCAGTGCTTGCGGGAGGGTTGTTTTACTGAGGGTATGAAGCTGGCGATCGCCACACTGAATGTATAGTATAGCCAGTCTCCGACCCTGCAAGTACAAACGGCTAGGGATCAACCTAAAGCCTATACGACACCATATCATCTTATACTGGAAATATACAGGTTGATCCTCAGTAAAAACACCGTCCCCCCCTCTCCCTCCTACTAGCACTGAGTCCCGGACTCCCGGGTCATTTGTCCCTTTGTAGAAGGCTATCGCGGGCATAGAATAAAGAACCCAAACAGTGTAGCCGTCTATACCTATACTCAAAGTCACTGCTTGCATATAAAATATCCGCACCTAATTGCAGCTTTCAATCAAACTCACTTCAACAACACTGATATTCAATTCTTTTTAAAATAAGTTAAAGTTAGTAAGTTTATATAGCGCTATTTACTATATTTTTAGTTTGTTTCATGTTACCGATATTCCGACACTGTTGTAAGCGCAATGGCTACGGATGGGCACTATCATATGGATTATATACGGGTAGACGTTACGAGCCGGTAGATTATCTACCCTTAGTAACTCACCCCCAGTTTTGTTCGCGTTCGTTCACTGCTACGGACATTGTAGTTTTAGTCCTTTAGCAGAGTAAATTGTGGTAGAGCACTTGTGAACGGGTTGACGCGCATGTTGGTGGCGTGATTTGCGGCGGTACCTGAGTGTAGGTACTAGCGGGTAGCGCAAGCGGATATGGTCGCTACAAGTTATGTTCCAATTTGATAAAAGTGTCTAAAATTAGACTCAGAAATAAATTACTGCGTCGAGGCAATATTGTAGACCTTGAATATAGCGATCTGTAATCACTTGCGGATTAAGGATGTTCGTGATATAAAGTTGCCACCTACCATAGGTTAATTGTTAAAAAAAGTAAAACTAACCTTTTTGACGTCCTCCTTTTGAAGTCGGTGAATGATTAAAAATAACATGTATCTTCTGTAACATAGTACATACACGTATTTACGTTTCCACGAAAGGTTATAGACCTTTGCACATTAACCCTGAACTTAAACCGGTAGTTGACCGCGATAAACCTAGATCCACGTAGTCGCATTGTAGTAAGAAATTGTTTAACTTATCTAGCTACTACCCGTGGCTCTGCCTACGTGAGCCTTCCTCATACATAACTCGTGCTAACTTGTAAAAACCGCATGCAAATGCGTTCAGTAGGTTTCGAATTTATCGTGAACAGGTTGGCAGTGTAGCTAAGTTTCTATGAAATTTGATGATAGAAAGTAAGCTAAGTACAGTCAGCAATAAAAATAGGTTTTTTTTTTTCTAACCCATGTTGTCCCACTGCTGAGCAAAGGTCTCCCCCATACACGACCACAATTCTCTGTTTTGGGCTCTGTCTGTCCAATTCCTCCGAAACGAGTCCAAATCATCCCTTCAGCGCTTTCGGAGCCCACCGCGGTGCCGATGACCGTCCTTGGGTATCCATTCGGTGGTTATTCGCGCCTATCTGTCAAAAATAGGTTAACACTTTAAAATTTTCAAGCTTCTATACATCTCCTATGTATCGCATTTAAATTATCCTTACTAGTTTTAATTAAATAACGATATTTAGAATTAAGCAACTTTGAAAATTTGTTTGTAGCTACCTACTTCTATTGCTGACTGTACATGTTTTTATAAAAAAATAAGTTTACATCTTCTAGTAAATAAGCATGCTTAGCAACAGATATGTTATGTCCCGCCAGATACAATGGGTAATTAGGTATCCATTCATCATCACCATAACGTATATTTTCTGATTATAAATATTAAGACTTTTATGTGTTTAACATAGTCATAATCATAACATATCTTCTTATGAATCTTTTATTATCTCTGTAAACAATGTAATAGTCTCTAGTTAAGTACGTAGATAAAACTGAAACAAATTGTCTGAATTTTTTTGTTCATAACATCTACACCGTACGTGAGTGAAACGATTTGTACCAAGTACCACTACAAGGTCAATATTAGTAACACACAAATATTCTAAACGAAATTTAACTTATGCGAATTTGTTATTTCAACAATACTTTAAATATACGTACTGGCTTAATTTACAAATTATGTAACAGTATATATTATAACGTATCATTGTGTGACCCACTAATTACTAGATTCCAGACTAATCGCCGCCAAAAGGGGGACGCGAGTGCATCACTCTTCAAAATGAAAGAAAGGGTTCTTTTCTTCACATGCAACTGAAGATTAGTTATGTATAAAGTCCTGAAAATTATTCTTTCAGCGCCTATGACCAGACGTGACGCCCTTGACTACAGTATCTTACATAATATTTCCTACAATAACCAAATTTATAAGTTTTACAAAATTATTCTAAGAACATAAAATCATCTTCTAGTTTTTATGGACTGATACGCCACTAACCATTGATATTGGTGACCTTTGATTTCCTCTCTTCTGCGGATAAACCATCATTTAACGCCTTTCTCTTTTACAGCTAGTAAATAATGGACTTCATAATCGGAGGCCTGGCCGGCGCAGGCGCCACCATATTCACAAATCCAATGGACGTGGTCAAAACTCGGCTGCAGCTGCAAGGAGAGCTTCGATCTCGGAATGAGACCAGAAGGCAGTTCAGGGGGATCTTCCATGCGTTGTTCAAGATCGCTAGGACTGATGGCGTTCTGGCGTTGCAGAAAGGTCTGGCTCCAGCTATGGTGCTGGGCTTCACCATGAATTCTGTCAGGTGGGCAATCTCTCTACGATAACGTAATTTATAAAGATGTCTAAATGTTATTTACAGTAAAAATAAGGGCAAACAATAATAAAATAAGTATAAAGATATTAGACGCTTTTTAAAATTATTACTCAATCAAATTATTACTTGTGCTTTTTGAAAGATAATAAAGAGGATAGTAACATTTTGAGTTCGCTACGCACCAAGTTAAAGCTTCATTTCCTAAGGCATGAAAATGAGTATGAAGCACAGATCGATGATTAAAACCCTACGTATTCCTATTGCAGACTAGGAACCTACCACATAGCAGAGGTCCAAGGTTGGACGAGAAACAAAAATGGTGATATAAGCATAGAAAAAGCCATATTTTGGTCAAGCGCGAGTGGCATCCTTAGCGGCATCACGGGGAACCCCGCCTCAGTCATAAAGACGAGGATACAAGCTGCTGCTCATCCTAGTATAGCTGTGGGAAGGCAGCATAGTTATAATGGTGAGCATTATTTTAATATTTTTGAGTTTTCCAGCTAGTTCCTCCCTATCAATAATATTATGTATCACAAGCAGCTTTGATGCCGACTCTTCTATAAAACCACATTAAACAATCGAAAGCACTATGCAATAATGAAAAACTTTGAGTTTCAGTTCTAAGTATGGGAAACCCCAAAATTTATTGATTTTTTTCTATTTTTGTATGAAAATCTTAATGTGGTTCACCGAATACATCTACTTACCAAGTTTCCACAGTATAGCTCTTATAGCCTTTCGGCTACGGAACCCTAATAAAAAAAAACTTGTTCAATCGGAGAACTGGGAAAAACATTCCCAGCTCTCCGATCAATCGGGAAAGTGAAAAGCGTGGGGCGCTCTGTGCCATATTTTTCGTCTATCGAGCAACCCACGCTTTTTCACAATAATACTAGTATTTTTTGTTCATTACCATTTTCAGCTTATATTAGTAATTATTTTTCACTTTTTAGTTAAAAGTACTTTAAAAGCGTGTTTTTTAGTTTTTTAAACTATTATTTATTTTCTACTTTTTAGTTTGGTTTAATTATTGCATTGTCATCGATCTTTGACAGGTGTGCAAAATTTTAATGAAATCTGTCCGTTTAAAGTGGGTCAAAATCGAGTCCAAAGGAGTCGGTTACATACATACTTACATACAGGTGAAGCTAATTATAAGCGTGTTAAAAATGGAAGTAATAGTATAAGATCCCTTAAACAACGACCTTCACCGAGATGTTTATTTGATGAAACGTATTTTATATTTAATTTAATATGTCAATAGATATATTGCATATGGGTTGCCTAACAAATTTCAGTCAATAATATGATTAATTAATAATTGAAAAAAATATTTTTTTTAATCATTTCACCGGTTTGATAATTAGACAAATTCTATACCAATCGAAAGTCTATAGCCTATAGAATATGCAAACGTTGGGTTGCCTATTCTTTTCCGGTCACAACTCTTAGGTAGCCAGGTATAAACAGGTAGATCGATATACCATTTTGCACCGGTCTGATTATTGAATTAAAATTAATTGACAATAAAGATTATTTCATTATGAAAACGATGGTATAGGGTTGCCTGCGAAAAATCAGTCCCGAATGCCGGTTGTCGAATTTTGAAAAGTGAAATATTTCTGCGAGTGAATAGGTATATTTTTTAAATTTTTTATACTTTATGTACTAAAATGTACAAAGGCGGGCCGACTTAATACTAAAAGTATTCTCTACCTTACAACCTTTGGGTGATGCAGAGATGTAGATAGTAGGTGCAGTTTTAAACACGTGTGAGGCAGACATGTAGATAATAAAAATCTTACTAACCGTGGACCATCAGTGCTACTCTTATCAAGTTCAGGAAACTTCTGTAAAAAAAACTGAAGAAACTAATTATTAATGTCATCACGAAGAGGCTTCTAAAGCGAAGCCAGGCTCAAAAATTTTAATTAAAGCCTCTGCTACTGACGTTTTGATTATTTTGTTAGGAAATATGCACAAACTTATTGAATCAGAATTTTAGCTTGCCAGTTCAGCAACTAGAAAGACTAATAATCAGACTGTTGATTGCATTAAATGCACTGATTTAGCGTTGAAGTTAGGAATTAAATTATGCCAAAGTCTTCCCGCCTTCCATGCGTTTACAGGTTGCGATTACACGGCAGCATTTTATAATAAAGGAAAAGTAAAACCTATTCAGCTATTTTCGGCAAACAGTTTTTGCATCATTAACAGATGCTGCTGATATTTTCATTGATAAAAAAATGAAGACCGTTCAAGAATTTACGGCTAGTATGTATGATATCAAGAACTGCAACAACGTGAATGATGCGAGATATCGCATTTTTATGAAAAATTACTCTGCTAAAGAAGACAGCGAGCAGTTTAAAAAAAAAAAAAGGTTTTGACTCCAACTCCATACCACCCTGCTGGATATCATTAACTCAAAAAAAATTACGAACTATTTTCGTAAATTCCATGTGGGTTAATGCAACGGATCCATCATGCGTGAAACTTCAGCCTGAGAATTGCGGTTGGTTCATAGATGAATATTAAAATTTAAAACCAGTAGGATTCATTGGGATCATACCTTTAAAAATAGAAGACATTGTCGAAAGAACTGAAACGGAGAGTGATGACGAAGAAGGTTCAGAAGTTGGAGATCATAGTTATATGTCCGATGACTCGGAACCTGAATAATTGAAAAAAATAAAAAAATGTATATAATATACTTTAGTGTCACATAAAACATACACACAAATGACTAATTGATAAAAAAAAAACTATTCCTCTATTTTAATTATAAACTACTCCAAAATGATACTCAGTATATATACAAGTCTATAGCTATCGTTTTCATTTTCAAGAACAAATAGCATGCGCAATCTCTTTCTTTAAATGGGCGGGCTTTAAACAGCTGCTATCTTGTGTCCTCTTCTAAAAAAACAGCACTCGCAGAAATATTTCACTTTTCAAAATTCGACAACCGTCATTCGGGACTGATTTTTCGCAGGCAACCATATACCATCGTTTTCATAATGAAATAATCTTTACTGTCATTTAATTTTAATTCAATAATCAGACCGGTGCAAAATGGTAGGTATATCGATTTACCTGTTTATACCTGGCTACCCAGGAGTTGTGACCGGAAAAGAAAAGGCAACCCAACGTTTGCATATTCTATAGGCTTCAGACTGCCGATTGGTATAGAATTTGTCTAATTATCAAACCGGTGAAATGATTAAAAAAAATATTTTTTTCAATTATTAATTAATCATAATTATGGACTGAAATTTGTTAGGCAACCCATATGCAATATATCTATTGACATATTAAATTAAATATAAAATACGTTTCATCAAATAAACATCTCGGTGAAGGTCGTTGTTTAAGGGATCTTATACTATAACCGAACCATTTACCAATTAATTTACCTTTTCTTTCACATTTTAGGTATGTGTGACGGCATCGTCAAGATTTACAAGACGGAGGGCATGAGAGGATTCTTTGCGGGAGTATCAGCCACTTGCTCTCGCCTGGCGGTGGGCAGTGCGGCACAACTTACTTCATTCTCCAAGTAAGACTCAGGATACGCGGTTTACCTATCACACATTTGAAAAATACTTTCAATCCTCACGATTTCACGACCCATTTTAAACGACACCCCACCAAAATTTGCAGCCGCAAGCAACAGCAACGAGTAATGTCTAAGATATTATACTAAGAAACAGTTGAAAAAGATATGGGACCGGCAGGATTTGAACCTGCGACCTTACTGCACGCCGGGCAGCCTAAGATAGGAAAAAAATAATGAACGTGACGTCACAAAATGACGTATCATACAGTTGAGAAATTTAGGGTTCTGGTAAGAGGCGTCCGTAGCTGGATGGCTAAAGCGGCTGCCCGGTGTGCAGTAAGGTCGCAGAATCAAATCCTGCCGGTCCCATATCTTTTTCAACTGTTTCTTAGTATAATTTGCTAAGCATAGCTAAATTCTATAAAAATAATCAATTAGAAGTCTATATTATGTATTGAATACACACGAATGTTTCTTTCAGCCTTCTTAATTGCGAACGTAGTAAAATAAATGATTGATTGGCGACTACAGTCTATAAAATGTATGCCTCCGTAATCGATTATGCCTCGTGTTCAGTGTATTCAAGACTAACAAATGGATTACAGAAGCCGCTAAAATCACAACTGTACATGACAGTTGAGGCACAGAGTATATTATTTAATAGCTTTGTTAATTTTATTGTCTGCTAACTAAAGAAATGGTGTGCGTCAGAATGGCTGGTTGTCTGTGGCGTTGTTCTATGAGAGTTGATTCGAAAATTGCTACATAATTGCTTATATTTGATACATTTAATTTAAATAATTGTTACATTCTTCATTCAACATGTGTTTGAAGTTACAACTAAATTAGAGAAATGAAGTAAATATGTAGCAATTATTGACGCAATACATTTTGGAAAACTCTGTACGCTTGACTTTAAACTAGGAGGTGACCAGACAACCAAACGTCAGGCTAGCTGGTCAAAAAAAATATTTGATTTCTAAATATATATCCTATGTAGCAATTATTTATTATATGTATCAAATATAAGCAATTATGTAGCAATTTTCGAATCAACTCCCATAGACCAACGCCACAGACAACCAGCCATTCTGACGCACACAAAGAAATGCTGCTCCAATTTAACAAAACATCTTAATATAATATCTACTCTATACTCTGTCCATTTCTTTATTTTCTTTTTGACAGATTACATTTAGGGATGCCTTTACACGTTACTGATTCGATTTGAAATCATAATCGATGTTGTCTAAGAAGAACTTTCAATCGATTAATTACATCGAAATGGTTTTAGTTCATTATTAATTATTCGTTTATTTGTAGTTTTTATTACATGAAATAAATATACAAAATAATAAAATAATAATAATGTCACATACTTAGTCTATGCCGGTTTCCTAATTACCTTTGTTTAAATTTTCATTTTTACTGACAAGATTTCGACTTAATTTCTTGCAAATAATTATTCATGGAATCATGATACTATTATTATATTATTTTTTTATATAAAAATACAGACAATACACAAAAAAGTTAAATTATTCTTTTTCATAATGATCGATTTATTTCATTTCACGATTTGATTTATAGTCTGTGGTTGTTTGTTACAAACAGTGAACTTCCCTAAAAAGTGCCGTTTGTCAATAAAGTACATTATTATTGTAGTACATTAATCTGACAAAAAAACGGTAATTCATAGGCGTGATCTGTCAAAAAGAAAATAAAGGAATGGACAAAGTATAGTAATGCAATAATACGTAGACGCCCTTGGTTAACAGTCTGCTTAATGATAAGAGAACGACAGTCAAGAGTCAGTTAAATTGAGACTAATCACACACAATAAGCAACACTTAACTATTCCATCAATGAATCGAGAATGTTGTTTCTACTTCAGAGCAAAAGAGGCGCTGCAGTCGCGGGGGGTTTGCCAAACATCCCCCTTTGGGTTGGCCTTCTGCGCAAGCGCAGTGAGTGGCATAGTGGTGGCAGTGATGGTTTGTCCCTTTGACGTCATCACCGTCCGCCTATACAACCAGGGTTCGTACTTTTTAAATACCGACTTTTTTTCAGGTTCAAAGAATACTTTCGAAGTCGAGGTTACTTTGAGAATTCGCCGGTGGTTCTCTCAATCGTGGTCAGCATCGTGTGTGGAGTGATAGTTGTATGTGTAGAAACACCCCTGGACGTAGTCAATACTCGTCTTTATAATCAGGGTAACGTAATTGATACTCGATGAATTAGTCTTATCTAAGCCTGTCTGTACCTATTTATTTGCAAACTAGTTATTTCTTCTAATTATGTGGTCTGTCTGTTATTTTTCAAGCTTACGCCATAAAATTGAAGTATGCTATATCCAATTCTATAAAAATTCTCGTCTTATACGAAATTATTATTAAGATACAGCATGCAAAATATTTATTTTCTTAATCTTTCTGTAGCAGTTTTTATGCTTACGAAATTTATTCAACTACGCCATAAACTTTCAGGTGCGGCACAAAATGGAAAAGTCATGTACAACGGGGTTCTGGATTGTATAGGAAAAATTTACAGAACGGAAGGATTCTACGGATTTTACAAAGGCATTGGACCCCTTTACCTCAGGATAGCTCCCCATACTACACTCTCTCTCGTCATTTGGGATATGTTAAATGAACTTCTACTTAAGAATAAAAACAGTTAACGCTAATAATTTGTTTTATTCATTATATAAAATAATCACTTCACTTTTCATTGGCGAATGTAATAGGTGGCGAAAAGTGTATTTCCCATTGGAGATCTAGAGAGCTACCTTGAGAAGAAGTGGTGACAGTTTCTCCGCTGCAACAGCTGCAAGACTCTTCAACGTGTACCTCATTGATGGTATTTGGTTCTGGCTTATTCGGGTCAAGGCCAATGGCCTGTTTGTACGCTTTGAGACAGGTGTTTTCACAGACTTCGGGATGGTAAGGATCCGACCACACTTTTCTAACAGCTTCCTTGATAAGACGCTGTCGTTTCCTCAGTCGTCTTTGAACCCTGTCCTCATTGTCTGCAGTCTTAACTTTATATATGAGAGGACTGCAGTCCACGTTTACGTCGCTGTTCTTAGGTGAAGCTTTCATCTCGATGTGATACTCTCCATTTGTTTTACAAATGATTAGCATTGGTTTCTCTTCTTTTTGTTTTTTAACTTTCTTTGTAACGTTACTCATTACGATTGCCGCCGGTAACGTTCTAAGCTTTGCTTTGTTCAATTTTCGTAAGAGTCGATTTGAAATAGCACCAGGCTTCCAACCCTGTGCAACCTGAAATCATAATATTTTTGTTTAATATAATATTCTGATAGGTGTATTAAAGGTAAAAAAAAATAACAAAATAATAAATAAAAAGACTTACTTGCATCGATAAAAAAATATTTTTGGGCACACGTGGGTATGTTATTGCGAGCAAAGTATATACAGACCTACAAACAACAATATAACTAATTTCAATAATTTATTTATCTTACAATAAATATATTTAACGTTACAAAATTTGACTTATCACATAACCAAACATCGCACTAAATCTTGTTACAGTTATGAACATAATATTATAACAAAGATTTTTTACAAATAATTTAACAACTCTTAACGTTTAAATATTTTACACTACAATATTTTGATACTTATTTGTATCGATTTTATTTGCCACACGTTTTTCTGGTCTAGTCCACCCATGTTCTTTGGCTCGGGCTAGAAGTTTCTTATACTTCGCTTTCATCATCATCTCTGCATTGGTGAAGGAATCCATACATGGCACGTGGAATGAGCTCATGCTGATGCCTTGATCAGCCAGTTCAGCTATTCTCTGCCTAGGTCTTCGATTACTGAACGGTTTAGATTTAAAGTAAACTTTATTTCCGTCTCTGTCCAGCATTGTGCCTTTGTCTGACGGTGGCGCATGTCGACACTTTCTACGTTCTGCTAACTCACGAATCATAGAACGAACCGAACGAACTGATTTAGTTTTGTTACCTTTCTTTGATCGTGATCGCGGCACAATTGATTGCTTTGGGAATTTTACATCTTGTCCTTGATCCAATAATTTTTTTAACGTGTCTAACAATAATCTTCGGTCATGTCCATGGCCTTGAATTCCCATTTCTGATAAAAGATTGGGACTCGCGTTACCAAAGCAACTCCATGTAGTTTCAGATTTCTTAGGTTTTCTATCTCTTCCTCTTGCTCCTGCTCCCCCTGTCTTCCCAGGCTGCTGCTTGTAACCAACACTAACTTTAACTGTTTGACGATTTTTAAGACTTGGTGCAACTCTGGACTTAGGGTAATAATGCCACTTATTATTGAAATCTACATACCCATCGATGCCCACCACTAACCAAGTTCCATCCATTGCTTGAAATTTACCTGATTCTGCATCAACTGTTTCTCCATCAGGTCCAATAAAAATATTAGGAACCCATCTTGAGTCGGGTGCTACGTACCCATCAACATTTATTTCCAACCATTTTTTATCTGAACTCCAAAAGCCACCCAAGTCACTACATTTTTGTTTTCCATCAGGACCTACGAAATACCTTGGTACTGGATTGCCGTATCTATCTAACAACTTGACTCTGTAATCTAAATAGGTATACTGCGTTCCACTGTCGTTACAGATTACTTTTTTAGATTTATAAGTAGCGTCGTAAGTGGCAGTTGGTGGTGTGAATTCAACAATCCACTCATCAGAATCTGTGTCAGAGCCTGAAAGATCCTCCTCAGAACAAGAACAAGAATGATCTAAATCAGCTTTATCTGGGCCAGGGTTTGCAGGATAGCAGGGACAGTCAGGAGACTCGGTGTCTGGTAATATACCGAGAGCTTGTTGGTAAGTTTTCAAGCAAATTTCTTGACACATGTCTCTGAAAGCACTCTGTATGAATTCGCGTTGATCTCTCTCCAGGCGCCTTCGTGCTCGTTCTTTTTTCTTCCGCCGTAACCGGTTTTCTTCCTCAGTTCTGCCTATGGTATATGTCAGTGCAGGTTTATCTTCATAAGGCACTTGATTAATAGCTCTTGGTTTGCTATATGACTTCATAGTTTCTAAAGTGACGTTAAATTCACCATCCTTCTTATGCACTACAAGTAACGGCCGCTTCAGTGGTCGCTTTCCTTTGCCTTGGTCTTTTCTCCTCTTCTTCTTAGCAAATATTTCACCAGGATCTTTAGCCATTTTAAGTAATCTTACTACGTGCTTATTTGTAGCTCCAGGTTTCCAATTAGGACGAAACTAAAAAAATACAAATAAAAATGAAAAAAATATAAGTGATGAATCTTCTAAGTATTATTACTATTATTATTATTACTCTTATCTTGAGTAGTTTACCATACGGTAGATTAGACGAAAGCTACTCAAAGCTTACTGCTTTACTCAATTCGACAAAACGTGTTCCTTTTGTCGTTGCGGCAGTTATAATTTAATAAGTATATCAAATGATCGATCTTATTTAGGTCCACTTTTAAACATTTTACAAGCCTTTTAAATCTTAAAAATCTTGATGGTTTGGTTGAATACCTTCATTCCCGGTACATCTTCAGCAGTCCACAGCCAACCCATTTTTTTGGGCACAGGTCCCAAGGTTCCTGTGCAAGGCGTTACGCAATTACTGTGTCCGATTTGAGGTGCTGAGGAAATATCATGCAACATTATTGAGAAGTTTAAGAATAAGAATTACTTAATATTGGGGCCAACTGTGAAAAAAACAAATTCAGGTCACCGTTTAAAAGCAAAAAATAAAAAATAAAGAAACGTAATAATACGTACGTATACCTGTATAGCCGTAGTTAAATTTAAACTTATTTTCTTTCTTTTTCTTCTTACTCTTTTTTGATGATTTTTCGGATTCAATACTCCTTTCAGTTACACTTTTCTTTGTTTTTTTAGTTTCATTTCCCGTTAAACTAGTTGTCTTCATTTTAGCTTTATCTATTAACTTGTGATAAATTGGACAAGGAAAAGGCACATTAGGGGCGGTAGTCTCTGCGAGCTCTTCACCTTCTTTTTCGTAGCCTCCACAAATTTTGCAGTATGTCGTTTTCTTCACGAAGCCAAATCGACACTCGCATTCACAATGACAAGGGTCGTCACCAAATCTCATTTTAGCCGTCATCCCACCCATAACTTCCTCTACTTTCTCTAATTTGTCTTTCTCTATCAGAAGTGTTTCTGCTTGATCACAGCAATCTTGCTTCAGGCTTGTCAACCCCACTAAAATTCTTTCGTCTGGTGGAGTTCGCAGTACTCTGTATTCTTTATTATTACAATATACCTGTTTACATTTAACAAGTGCAGCCTCTTCAAGTTCTGATGGTAAATCGAATGATAAGAAACTCAATCGGCGGTCTGTTTCATTAGGACACTCACTGTCACATTTATTAAGTTTTAAACGGTCAGTTTTACTAGAATGAGTAGATGTTTTTTCAGAACCAGGATTCGATGAATCATTTTGCACAGTACAATAATTTACACAGTAGACTTGACCTCCAAAGGGGCCTGTGTTATTTCCAAAAATATAATTTAGAATATTTAAATGGTCTTGACTCATTGAAGAACATGATCTGGGTCTTTTTAAATCTAAAGTTTTACATTTATCTTCTTCCGTATCACTTTTCACTAAACTTAATATGCTGCTGTTCACTTTTTTGCCTCCAATCATTTTTTCTATTTCTTCGACAATACTCTGGTATGATTTTTCATTACCTATATCACTCGTGTCTCTTAATTTAAAAATATCTTCTGATTGATCAATCGGTTGCTTTGGCTCGTCTGGTAGCCTTTGCTGCTTACTACGCTTACGTTTCCTTGGTTTTTTATTTCCACTGTAGATAGTCTTGATAATACCAATCTCTACAGGTGTAACTACTTTTTCTTGTATTGTACTTAGTGCAGTCGGCCCTGAATAAAAGCCGGTGTATAAAGCATCTTGGCCGTCCTCGATTTCAGTAAGGGCTGAAAAATCAGAAAGGACCTTCTCTTTATGAGAAGTCAAACTTATATTTAGTTTTACCACAGCCATGCGCCTCGATGTATACTCATGGAACACTTTATATTCTCCTTTCACAGAGACGGGCTTCGGATTCTTTCCCATGTTGAGCTTATATAAGTATTCTATGAAATGTGTACTCCAAGGAATCTGAGTCGAGGCTATTTTAAAATCTGGATAAAGTTTACTCCATAGAGATAACTCTATTGGGTAATTCCTCATGCTTGTGATGAGACTTTCCAGATTATTTGCATGAATGATTGACTGCCCTGTTTGAACTTTTGGTATAAGCGAAGAAGCCTTGGTGAGAAATTTGGGGGTTCCTCTTACATTAGCCTTTTGCTTTAAAACTTTCTTTTTTGGTAATTTAGGAAAAACTTTTTCAATTTCATTCACATCTTTCAAAGTAATTAGAAAAATATCAGCAAATTGGCTTTTTATCAGGAATTCTTTACACTTTATGTAACTTCTCAGTTCTTCCACTATTACCTCGACCAGGAACATTGAATCCGAAAGGGCCATCTTTAACACGGTACCTACACTTATTTTATAATAATACCTACTAATGATATTTATTTATTACTAAACGTAATGCATACTAAAACTTTAAAATAACCATTATTCTCGAAATTAATAAAATTTTACAATATTACTTGAAATTTTTCCATTGCCAAAATAGTTGTGTCAAATAATTTTTATTTTATTTTTATTTTGTGACGTATTTTTCCAAACGTCATTATTATATAGGTCACAAAAAAGTATGCATGCTTCACCATTAGGCCCTGCTCACATTGGATGCGTTTCTCGCTCAGACTAAAAATCACAACACGCAATGAAAGCAAATGTCTAGCAAATAATGCTGCCAAAACTCGCTCGCTGGAGTGCGGAGAGGTAGAATGTTCCGCGCTATTATAGTGTCAAATCATAGGATTTGGCGTTGGTATTAGAAAAGTTTAATCTATGCTACTAACTTTTATGTCCGTCACATATTTTTTTTCGTTTGTGGAGCCAGAATAATTCATGTTATCAAAAACGTGACGTCTAAGATATGATAAAATTGACCGAAATCATCTCTTTTTAAACATATTTCATGCACGCATCCGGTTATAAGACACCTATGACGCCGAATTAGAGATAAAACAATTATCCTGAAGGCACAAAAATATTCATCGCGCTACAACAAAAAAGAACTTTACGGAAGCAATATCACCAAAACTATTTGACGCACGAAAACTTCTCCAATGTGAGCACTCATTCATGCGACCACGGACTACGTTTTTGTACGTTAAGAACCAAATACTTGCGATTAATTTAATAAAATTAAGTTATTAACGATATGTTAATTTTTAAACCGCAGTCTGAGGTATGTTAAAAACTCCAATAGTTTATTTTTTATAAATAATTTTAGTGTCCGGATCAAATTAAAATCACACTGATGAAAACAAGAACTTAACATCATTTGTGTACCTATAGTCCAAAAGTTGTGTCGTCGTGATTGCCTCAAAACAAAATAAACAAAAAAGAACAACACATTTTACCTTTTATAACTGATTATAGGTATTTGTTTTATAAATGGAAAACCTCCCCAATAATTGCTAAGCCCCATTGAATTTTCAACATCTACTTAAAATAAAAACAATATAAATAAAATTATTTTAATGTAATAAATAGCAGTTATTATTGATGATTTTGCATAAATACGATCTATTTTTAACGGGCGCTCTTCACACTATAAACACGGTCCTTCATATATTAGTTCATGCATATAAATAGTAAACATAACGAATTATTTATTTATAATCGGTGATAACACATCCAATCGCCGGGGTTTTTCAACGTTGATGGTGTTCATAGCTCTGTTGGTTTTATTCTGGTTGTGCTGCGGCTTATCTTCAAAACTATCCAAGTCTTTGTACATTTGAAGACTGCCCATGATGTCTCGATACTTGGCTAGTTTCTTATTAACGTAGGTCTTATTTCTATGTGGGTAAGTACTGGGTACACGAGGCAACTTGTTTTTCATGTAATTGACCGACACACTCATTACAAGAGGATTTTTCCTGCCTATACTTGCGCCGGAGGCTAACGCTACCTTCTTATCTTTCTTATTTTTATTATCACTTGACGCTACGGAAGTCTGTTTAGCCTTCGCGCCCGGTTTGGCTTGCGGTGCATCGCCTGCAGGTGACTTCGTAACCTTCTTACTAACCGTTGGAGAGCTTGACTTTGTATTAGGACCTCTAATTGGCTTCCTCTTTCCATACCATACCCATTTTAAATCTTTGTCTATGTATCCATCTATGCCTATTTTTATAAGTTGACCAGAACTGTCAGTGAAGTTACCTTCTTCTGCCGAATAAAACATTCCATCAGGGCCAATGAAATTCAGTGGCACCCAGCGCTGGTCAGGTCCTATGTAGCCATCCTTATTGATCTCTAGCCAAACATGTCCTGGACCCCAAAAACCACCTAAATCACTACATTCTTGTCTACCATCGGATCCTTTGAAATACCGAGGCACAGGATTACCACTTTTATCCAACAATTTAACTTTGTAATCCAAGTAAGTATATTGAGTTTCATTATCTGAGAGCACCGGCGGATGTTTGGCTTTGGCATCCCACTTTGAAGCTGGTGGACTAAATTCTATAACCCATTCATCGTTATCTGTGTCACTGCTCTCTATAGAGCCAGCGTCGGAACAAGAACAAGAGTCAGCAGGTGAGGTGGTGAGGCTTTCAGCAGTTTTGGTAAAACAAGGACATTCTGGATCATTAGGATTTGGCAAAGGAAGGATTCCTATTGCTTGGTTATATGCCTTTAGACAGATTTCTTGGCACTTATCTCTGAATGTAGATTGGAGAAGTTTACTTTTTCTTCTGGTATCTCTACGATTTTTCCTGTCCCGCTTTTCCTGTACTTTCTTTTTCTCTTCTTCAGTTTTTCCTATTGTGTATATTAGGGGAGGTTTTTCTTCGTAAGGGTATTGATATAAAAGACGTTCTTTCGAATATTTTTTGAATACTTCCATCTGGACTGTGTATTCACCGTTTTGTTTGGTTACTATAAGCGCTGGCTTCATGCCTATTTTGTTTTTTCTTTGCATCAGGGCTCGCTTCTTTTTAGCAATGACATCCATACCCTCTCTTATGGCTCGGTACCTTCTCACAAGTATCTTGTTGGCAGCTCCTGGTCGCCATTGAGGGCGGGGCTAAAAGTTTAAATGGCTCATTTTAAACCAGATGTTGGATTAGTAAACTTATTTGAACTGAAATAGCTATTGTATTCAATATATATACATATATATATATATATATATATATATAATATATATATATGTTACGGTGAATTTAAGGTAACTGGTGCGTCGTGCCCAATAAATGACGTCAGAGACGTAGGTTAATTGTTTGCTTGTGGTCCAAGTTAAGGAAAACTGTACGTATATAATATTAAATTTAGTGAGTGGCACGCGAGCGTTGCGCAAATGATGTCGGCCGTTGGTGGGAGAACGAGCTCAACGGCGGCAACACCACCGTCTGGCCTTTTTAACACCAAACCACAGATTTTTTTATCAATAGCAACGGTCGTAGAGCTCCCTACTAACCGAACTTCGACCTCTCCGCGGACATCCATGATAAGATATGACCGCTCGAAACCGTTCACCCACCCGAGGGCGCCTCAACCATCATCTCGCCGGTTTAGACGACAAGGATGAACATGAAAATATCGATAGGAATGGGCCGTCGAACGGCGGCGACCTGGCGTGTCCGAGTCGAACCAATTTCAGTTTTGCCAACTACACCACCGTCGATGAACTATGCGATCGATCCGATATGATCGCAAGCAGTCCCGCGTGTTTCTTCTCGAGCAATGAGTATTGCACGGGTAATGTATACAACGGTCTATGTTCGGTGCATTCCAAAATATTGTACCGCAAGTTTGAGACGTGCCACGACCAAGTATCCAAGTACAAGCTGATTTGGCCCGTGGCAACCAAGGGTTTTCGGGAACCGAAATTTGTGTTTCCGCTACTCTCGATGTTGGGTCCGACGGATCCAAAGGATATTTTTATTAACCACGAGTCCTTGGAGGTGGAGGAGCATGCCAAAAATTATCTGTCGAAGGGTAGCCAGCCCGACTTGGACACTGCCGTGCAGCGCAAGTTTGTCAACAAGATGATGTTTTTCCATTCGGGGCACAACGGTTGGCTGAATCGTCACATCTCTGAACTTTCGGATCGCATCGTGGCCGTACACTTTAGCGCCAGCTACGTGCCGACGACGCGGTTTGCCAAGAAACTATATGACCGGGCGCAGTCGGGTACAGATTCGGCCGCCACGACACTGCCGGGTGTGGGCACTATAAAGGCTGTCATGGTGCGCCTGACCGAGTTTGGAAACCTGCTAGACATTTTAAATCTGGCGTCCTTTCTACCGAGTCAACATTATACGCGAGACCAACACGTCAAGGTGTTTGTACCGAACGTGTGCATAATCGACGGCTACATTTGCTACGGGCTAGGAAATGGCGTACGCGGCCCCGCATCCGACGCCAAGGAGTACTACTGTGGCCACGAGATTGTCGATTCGGTCCTCAACGACATCAAGCGGACCACGCATCGTATAGTTTCACCGCTCCTTCTCGACTCGGTGGCGCCACAGTACTCCAACTTGTTGCACATTCAACAACCAGTGGGACGCAACAACGTCGTTCAAGTACCCAGTAACATTGGCAGCGATCTTACCGACTGGGCCTTGTCCGACGCGTGGCAACAACTACCGCAGCGTTAATTGTACACATGACGTTTAAAAAAAACAACATAAAATGACATGAATATATGACTGTTTAGATTAAAACCTTGTATTGATTATTTTACTTTTAATTTTAAATGTACTTTATATACTGAATAAATAATTTGATTTGATATTTTATGTCTGTCTTTTTTATGTCACCGCGCTACCTGTTTCATAATGTAGGAGGAGGAGGAGGATAAGTGGTCACATGGCGACGGATCTAAAGGAACATTTAGGTCGTTTCGCGGCCACCTTTGCGTCGGACCCCAGGAGCCCTCGAGTGGTCACAGAGCTATTGGATTTGTGCCGCATATTGACATTCGACGCTCTGAAGGAGCTGCGCGACGACGTAGAGTTTCTCGACTACTTTGAAAGCTTCTACACGGTCTTGACCAATTATGTGTCGCACAAGATGGCGACGGTGATGATGAGCAACACCACACCACCACCGTCGCCATCGTTGTCGCCCGTATCGGACCAAGTCACGCGCGCGGTTCTATTGAGCTGTTCCTTTAAGAGGTACACGGAGACGTCGGTGGCGTCATCGGGACTATTAAACTCCGCACCGGTGCCGTCTCTACCCGCGGCTAAAGTGACGCCTTTTTTAACTACAATGGTGTGGAATCAATGGCTACTCGGCGGTACTAAACTACCCGAAAAGCCCTGTTATTACGAACTACCTCTAGATTTCAAGGTATCATTCGGTTAAAGGAAACACACAGTATTTTTTGTCACAATAAAGGTTTCATATTTATTTATTTATAGTTAATTACAACGACTTTGAGCTTTTTTAGAACATGTTACCTAAAAAAAATACAAATATCATATAAAAGTTACAAATTAAACAAATTTATTTTATTTTAAGAATCACTAGAATATAAACAATATTAGAGGAAAAAGTAACTTAAAAAAAAATTATAATAACAAAACTTAGTCCAGATCACAAATACACTTCAAAATAGCGGACCTTAACCTACTCAATGAGTCGAAGTGAACATCAATTATTTGATCACTAACAAATAACTTTAATATATACAATTATTGGTTATTATTACTATAAGACTTGAATAAAGGTGCACTCGGTTTGCGGTAGGATAAACATTTGACAACTGATATCGGCTGCGGTACACCCGCTCTCATCATCTCGCGTTTCCAAATGTCGAAAAACGTCTGCGCAGAGATGATTTTGCGTCGACGCGGTGCGCCACTCCCGGCCGCGTCTTTATCCAAGACGTCGACGTCGTCGCGGTAGAGGGTGGGTTTGATAAAAAACAACAAATCACGGCAACCGTCTTTGTCGTATATTCCGGGGACGGGGCGAGCGTCGTAGGCTAGCGTCACTCGTTTTAAAGCGGCCACAGCAGCGACCGAGTAGGTGTCGTGCGCACCGTCCTCCACGACAAACGAATAAGTTATGTTGTTGCTTGACAACAACACCGCCTTCTCCTCGGCTACGAGGCCGGCTGATAGACCATCGTCTTCAACGCTGCAAGACGCCATCGTAAACGCTCCGATCGAACGCCTCGGCGAGCTGTTGACGTCGAGGGCGGCAGTGGCCGGTCGACACCAAGGGACGTTGTCGTGCCAACTGTCCTTTGTAGATCTGTTGCGGCCTGTGGTAGACTCGGCTGCGACCGTCGATATGTACGCCGAAATGCTGATTGATGGGTCGGCGTCCAGATTGAATCCAGTGGCGCTCATCAACAAGTACGGGTCGCGCGTCAAGACGATGCGAGAGCTCGACTCGTTTCTCCTGTGGTTACAATTGTTGCGGTCCGAATGCAAAGTGACGTTGCGCGTCGATCAAAACAAGCTCGCGTTTGACAGTGAAATGTGCACCGAATTTGTCAACCCGCTGATGGACGCGTTCGTTTCGTACTTTAATAAACCCACGTCGCCTCCGCGAGTCACCGTTTCTTGTCAAGGTGGCGACGCCAGCAGTGCTGAGAGAGTGCCGGACGAACAAGACACACGCGTAGATAAGCTTTTGTTTGATTACGTGTTTCGTAAGATTGCAGCCAACGAAGGTAGACGAATAAACTTACAAATATCTAATCATCTGACGTCTCAGCAGATGACGACTGATAACCACTCGTGTCCACAGCTTATCACCACACCACCACCACCACCACCACGGACGTCGGCACCGCCCGAGGTTATCGCAAAGTATCTCGACGACACGGCCACCGCTAGTTTGGTGCACATGGAACTGGCACAAGTCTATCCTAAGAGTTACTTTTGTCGTATAGTGGCCGGCCAATCTTAACACACACACACATTCTCAAAGATGTAAATGTAAACAATCTTCACCGCCGCTGTTTCCAGAGTGATATGATAGTATTCGTTTAATTTTTATCTGAGAGTCTCCACAAAATTTGTCTATGCGAGTGCGTACAAACTCTAATCGATCGGTGCACACTTTAAATTCCAGTATATCGTAGTCAGACGCGAGTGCGTCGTAATCGTTGTTTTTACCGCCACTGGATGGCGGAAAATCATTTATTATTGTCTTGCCGTGGTTTGCGGCCAACTTTTTCAGTCGAGGTAGGCGATGACGTTCCACTTCGATTGTATGATTCAGTTTCACCTTGGCGATCCGTTCGTCTCTCGTGAACACGAGTAATCCGTCCACGTCACCGTGCGCCGAGACCGAATTGGACGACACACTCATTACTACTTGGGCGCCTTGTGGTTGCGACGGTGCTGGAACAAAATAAAAGGTCTGATAAGGTGGCTGTGGTTTTGGGAGCGACGATATATCAATGCATCCCAACGGAAGCTCGCAAACAGGCCGCTCTGCCCACGCCGAGAGCAGATTGATGGCTTGACGCTGGGAGCATTTGTGGAATTTCATCTTGGCGTACGTGTCCGTAGCCGCCGACTGGTCACCACCACCACCACCACCGCCGCCGATGGGCCACGCAAACGTGCCGAGCGCGAGCGGTCGATGCGCAGTAAAAACACCGAGTACGTCTACTATAAACAACTCTCGCGGTCGACCGGTGGCGTCTACGTCGGGTAGCAACTCTACCACTACTAGATACGTTCCGTATACGTCGTCAGGTATAATACCGGTCATGTCCAACGTTCCTTGGCTGTGAAGCGTCACCAGTTGGTTGCCGACTACGACTCCTTTGGCTCGAACGCCGTTCAATTTCAGAGCCACATGTTCAGCGCCCGAGACACGAGTGCAAGCACCACCCACCGCGGCCGCGGTGTAGGTGTTACGACAGGAGCTGTTGCGGGGCGCCACCTCGATGAAAGAGCGAGACCCGTGCATCGGCAAGCTTTGGTACAGCGCGGCGTACGAGATTTTTTTACCCTTGACGGTCCAGTGTCGTAGTTGCGAAACCAACCAAGGGGTGATAACGGCTACGGTCGCGGCCGCGAACGATTCCAACGTCGCGGCGGCCGCGTCTTCGCACTCTACCTGAACGCTATACTTTTCGGCGCGGCCGTGGCGCACGTGATGGTTTAACGCCAAGCGAAGACGGAGACCGGTTTTTGCGTCTCGCACGTGGCGCAAACGCTGTACAATCTTGTACGGGGGGCAGTGCGCCGTCGCTCTGGGATGATGCAAGTCGTCCACGCGCCACGCCAGTTCTTCGAGTAGCGTGGCGTCCTCTACGTCGTACTCGGTCGACTCTGTGTGGCGCACCGGCCACAGATCTTTGTCGCTGTCGAGCGCTATCAGAGCGTGTTTGGTTGTAGTGGTCACTTTCACTTGGAACCGGATGGCATCCCGCTCGGGTTCGATCAGACGTCGCACACACCACGCGTCGCAGTCGCGCGGAATGCTGTAGCGGTTGGCGATGGCTTCGTCCGAGGTCATAACGTTAGCGATGCGGGTGTCACCTTTGGGTGACACTGACTTTTCGCGGAGGGTCCATGGTGCGCCACCACCATCACCGCCGCCAGCCCGGTCGAAGAAAATTTGTATTGCGGACGCGGGAATATCATCGAAATGAATGGAATACTCCACCTCAGTAGTCATCTCGTTAGATAATAAATTAAAATGAGAGCGTAGACAACTGTGCGTGTGTGTTTGTGGTGATCGACTGAACGATTTCCCTACATATAATGAAATACCGTACGGCTGGTTCGAACCAGCCGGAATACGGAAAGTGGCTGCGCATGTTATGCATGATGCAACAGAAGGTGGTGGTGGGGGGCAGGGGTGTATATATAGTAGGACACTCGGACTCGTCGAACATTAGTGTTCGCGTGGTTGCAACGGTGCACACACAACTTGTAGTAACCGAGGCGTTCTGAACTGCTGGTTCGATGGCTTCTTCTGACAACAAAGATGTAATGGATCACATTACAGACGGCAACCGTTTTGATTTGGGTGACTTGGAAGACGACCTTCCCAAGGAGGACCCCTGCGCGATGAACGTCACCTTGGCACGGGTGGCGCCAAAGGAGGTGGAAGCAGCAATTGGTCGACGCCGCGAGTTATCATGTTTTCTGGAAAGAATTACGGAAGAATCCTCGCTCTGTGTGTGCCCCCTGTACGCGTTAAAACTGTACGAACTGATCGCGGACAATTACGACGAGTTGCTCGAACTACTTGTCGCGCCCACTACCAACAAGCCCCGCGTCGAGCAAGACTATGACGATTCGGATAAACTGCGACAGGCCATCTTCAAGAAGTCGTACGCCGCGTCGCCCGAGGAGCCCATGGAGTTTATGTTCTTTCGAGTGGCGGCCATGACCTGCGCCTACGAATGGGTTGAGACCACGTCCATGTACAAGATGCTAGCCGACGGTGATATTATTTTCGCTACGTCAATCATGCACACGGCGGGTACGAGCCACTTTAAACTTGATTCTTGCTATGTAGCATCCATACCCAAGGATATGACAGATTGCCACCGCCACTTTTTACCCAACGTTTATTCGATAATGGCCGATCGCGGCAGTCTTGGAATAAATCTAGACTGTCTGTCCACCGGTGAGAGGGGTGTGCGACAATATTGCGACTTGTTAGAATCGATCGTTACGATGACCGCTTCCACAGAAAGTCGCTCGAACGCAGTGAACGTCAATCTCTCCATGTGGCACGAGGAGATTCTTTCTTTTATAAAAATGCAGAGGTCCGAAGAGAGATACCGCCCGCCGACCAAGTTGTTCCAAACGGTGTGGATACCCGATGAGTTTATGAAGGCCGTGAGGCAAAACCACTACTGGTACATGTTTCCCGGAGACAGCGAGACGGCCGAGTTTCTGAAAACCAGCACCGCGGAGACGTTTCCCGTCGTGTACAACACGGCCATTCGCAACGGCAAAGCCACCATGAAGACGCGCGCTCGCGTACTCTTTCACGAGCTACTCAAGAGCATTATGTTAACTGGCGGACCGTCCGTCATGTTCAGAGACAATGTCAATGAGTGTAACACGCACGACATGTACGGTCCCATCACTTCGACCGACCAGTGTACCGGGCTTGTGCAGTATCAGAACGAGGAGTGCTACACGGCGGGTTCTTTGGCCTCCGTCAACATTGAAAATATGGTGGACGAAACGGGACTGTTCAGATCGGCTCATTTTGAAGAAGCCGTCAAAAAGATTGTGTTTGGGCTGAACCGCATCTTGGAGTGTAACTACTACTTAGCCTCGGAATTGGTTGGGAATCGCAGATTGCGTCCGATTGGCGTTGGTCTGTTGGGAGTCGCGGACGGCCTTTACAAGATGTCCCTAATGTACCACATGGCGGGTAACCAAATATCGTATATGTACGAAAGGCTCTACTATTGTTGTTTGTGGGCCAGTTGTGAGTTTGCCGAAAACATAGGGCAGTCGTTTTTGGAATTTAAGATGAGCTGCTACGCAAAGAATCTGTTTCATTTCGACTTGTGGAAAAAGAGACAGACGGCCAGAAACGACGACCCCATCATTCTGGGGTTATGTCAAGATTGGGACGCTCTAAATGAACGAATCAAAGTTCACGGCCTGGCCAACTCGATATTCGTCGCACAAATGCCCACCGCTACCTCGGCCCTCTTCCTAAACGTCACCGAAAGCTGCTTACCGTTTGCGCCTTTGTTCGATCGCAAGACGACCGCATGCGGTGAGTTTGTGATAAAAAATAAACACTTGAAGGGGGCGACCGTCGGCGATTGGAGTGCGATTCGCAACAACAAGGGTTCGCTCGCGGCGAGTCTTAAAACGACGAACGGTGTAGACTCCAAATACTTTGCCACCATTTTGGACGTGTCGCCGGAGACGTGCATCGACATGTTGACGCACTCTTTACCCTTCATCGACCAGAGCTTGTCGCTACCACTTTACTTGCCCCACCACAAAATATACGACTACAACCGTCTGGATAAATTGCTCTACAAGTTGTGGCGTCAGGGCTTTAAGACGGCTCTCTACCGTCTTCACAAGAACCCCATCTCGGTGTCGATCAACATCTACAAAAAAGACAACGGCATCATTATACCTTTTTTCAAATCAAATCAAATCAAATCAAATCAAATCATTTATTTTAAAAGAATGTAGTACAAATACAGGTGTTTATCGCAAACACTTTCTATATGCGCCTTCCAATTACAATGCCTGTCTACAACAATTCCTAAAAATTTTGTCGAATCTACCTCTTCTATTTTTGTATCATTATGAAGTATTTTTATGTTAATATTTTGACGTTTATAGCTTTGGAATTGGACCATTTTTGTTTTATTGATGTTAATTTTTAAATTATTTAAATCAAGCCAATTTGCAACTTTATCTAAAGCTGTGTTTATTTCTTGTTCGTATGTGTCTTTGTTTTCACATTTTATAATTATAGTTGTATCATCTGCGAATAACAGTGTTTTGTGATGAGTGACATTGGGAAGGTCATTTATGTCATGTCATGTCATGCCTTTATAATCATGTTATAATACATACCTATATAATTATGTTATAATACATACCTATATAATCATGTTATAATACATACCTATATAATCATGTTATAATACAAACCTATATAATATTATTTTAATTATTATTAAATAAACGATTAAAGATTTTTTGTATCCTTTTACCCCCCCAGTCTTTTCTCTCCGACTTTTCTCTCTCTTTTCTTTCTCTCATCTCGTGGGTAAACAATTATCATCTTTTAGACGACGACGTCTTGGGAGAAAACAATCTGACTCGACGCACGACCGCGAGTGCCAATACGACTAATATTATACCCAAAGAGAGGGCCACCGTAGGCCCGATTACGACCGATGCGCGTCGCGGTTGTATCATCGATGACATGCTTGTGGGGCGGGTGAGCGATGCGATTCGCGTGAAATACCTCATGTACACCATCTTTTCAAAATCTTGTAGAGATATTCGTGCCCACTCTGCGGCCGTTATCGAACACGGCTTCTTTGCGGTAAACGAAGAAGCCGCGCGAACCGCCACCGGAGCCGTGGTGGAAGTCAAGCTAAAGAACTGGCCGTCCACCGCTCCGGTTCCAGTTTCGCTGGTACTCTCCAACAGAGCGGCCAACATGTACAGATCCAACTCTACGTTGCGCGCACCAAACACGGAAACATTTTGCGCCAGGTTGGCCTCGGCCATCGCGTCTAGATCCACTTGTGTGATGGGGTGAGTGACCGAGTAGGGGTCGTAGAAATTCAAGCCGATGTCGATGACACTGAGCACACACACAATGTTACCCACGAAGGCTAGTGTCGAGGAGAGGGCTTTCGTGGCTATTTTCACCATCGAAACTAGAGCCACATCGACGATGCGCGACACCATCAGGCTTTGCCGTAAAACGCCGAGAATGGTGGGCCGTCCCGTCGCCTCGCCGAGAAGCAGCGACGTCGTGGCAACGATGACGCCGCGTTCTATCGGTTTCGCGACCTTCTCCATCAGTATTTTCTCGAGTTTTTCTACAACGGCGGGCGCGGCGTCCAGGACCGCGTTGGCCACGAAATGCACCAAAGTTTCCACGTCGTCTTGGTACATGAACGAACGATTACATTTATCGACGGCGCGGGCTCGGTGCGACGCCTGCACCGCGGCTAGGGGCGTCCGCATACCGTACGGGTCGATCCAAAAACAGTCTGGTACGTCGTCGGCGGCGGGCGTAATCGGCGGCGACGACGGATCAGAATAGGAGCGGATGTAGACTCGTCCGCCGGCTTCGCTGTCATTGGTCCACAGATGGTGGTCCGTCTCGAGGCCCAGCTGGTCCACCGTCACAAACGGATGGATGGCCACCGCACCCGGCCGGACGTCTTCGTACCAAGCGGCGGTCGCTCGTCGGTCGGTGGTGGTCGTGAAATGTTTTACATCCTTGTCCACCTTTTTAGCGGCGATGACGCGATGTATATAGCTCACACCGAAAAAATTGCTCCATCCAATGTGTCGCGGTTCGGCGCAACGGGGCTCGCCACCATCGTCGGGGTGTCCATCGAAATCCACACCAAACGCCTCACAATACGGCGGGTTGATACGAAAGTGCGCCGTCTCGTAACCATACTTGTCGACGTACGGCCGCGAGTCTACGGCAAAGCCGTCTTTTAAGTGACCGTTACCGGGGGCGCCGAACGCGTGACGCGACTCGACACCCAACCCGATATCCATGTACGCTTGATTTTCGAGGATCGCGCACTGCAGGCGGTCGCTGTAGCGCACGTACACGCCGAACCGACGTTGAGGTCCGCATAGGACAAAGTCGGGCGTTTCAGTAACCGCATCGTCGTAGCCGGGCGTGAACCGCAAGATTTCGGTCGACTCACCACGGTCGTCGCACTTGACCGGTGTAAAATGAATGGTGGATATCTTCTCGGCCAACCGCTTGGAAACCATGACACGCACGACGATGGCGTACGGTCTCATCTCGGGTGGAAACTCGTAATCGTCCTTTGTGGCACGACGAATGCGCACAATCAAATGCGAACCGAGCTCGGGATATCGGGCGAGGATCGCCGTGTACCTGTGCAACTTTTTGTGCTCCTCGATCAAAAGGGCGGCGTTAATCTTGGCCCTACGAATGTCTTCATACATGGCTTATTGTGCGCTTCGAACAACATATATTATTATTTATTCTTCTTGGACAGGCGTCACGGCGCATAGAGCTGGTATAAAGGTGGTCATGTGTACCTGACACCTCACCGGGTAGGTGAGGTGTCAGGTACGAGTACGGTATCGAGACTTGAATCTAGAAATCAGAAACTATTCACATAGAGCTGATATAAAGGTGGTCATGTGTGTGTGACACCTCACCTACCCTATCGAGACTTGAATTTAGAAATCAGGAAAGTTGTTTTTACGGTAATGACAAAGTGGTTATTATAACATCACCAGTATTGAGACTAGAAATCAGGCACTATTAAATATTTCTTGGTCGGTATTATAAATCCACGTCTAGCATTAAATATTTCCACATTTAATCATTCGTTTCTACATAATAACCTGTCGTGACTTGAGCGTTTCCCATCTCGCATTCCAAATATGGACGGTTATTACAACATCACCCATCAATTAACCGTTCGTTTCTACATAATAACCTGTCGTGACTTGAGCGTTTCACAACTCACATTCCAAATATGGACGGTCCGCGTCCAACCAGTTGTTACGACACACATCTAGGTAAACGCGATAGAGCTTGTCGCGGTGCGGTATGATCTCTGAACCACCCCCTACAATATATAAACTGGGCCCAAACCACCCCCTACCCCTCCGTATCATATATTATTATTTTTTATTCTTCTTGGGCAGGCGTCAGCGCTCAGTTAATTCTAATACGTTAAACCTGGACAACTGCCGTATTAGAAGTAGTACGCGCGCGAAGCCATCGCTACAAACGTTGAAAATTACGAGGTCATCCCCACTCTCCATACATTTTCGCGATTTTGGAGTGGGGGGTTCGAAATCGACTCTGTCGCTCGTCAGCAGCGACCGGCGACAGACGTCTAGATAAACCGAAACCTACTAGGCGGGGCGTGTTGTACAACCCTCATATATGTTTAGGTACACAACTAACAGAGGACGCCAGAATTGTCGGTGTCGGAGTATCTGCATCAAACCTGTGTAGCTCCACACGATTGCCGCAAAAATGTCCTATTAATCCGTGTGGATTTTTTTTCAATTACGCGCACATTCCGCAGAAATGTCCTATTTTTACGCCGAATAAATGGGACATTTTTGCGTAATTCGTGCGTAATTGTACTTTTTACCGCTATGTTTCCCTGTGTAACCACACTGAGATTCCGCGGCAGTATGTTCGACCGAACCGATCCCACTTCAAGTATTTTAATTCGTTTCGCGAGTCATCACTAACATGTTTTTTTGTTTTTTTTCAGGTACGTATATTAATAAATCATTCATTGGTGCATGGACTGGCAGGTAGGTAGGTAGGTAGAGATGTAGGTAGAGATAAATCACTTATGAATAGGTAGGTAGATGAAATAAACACGTGTATGTATGTTTATCTAATAAGGTGTTTGTGATGCTCTTCGCGGAGCGTACTTATTCATTCACGACCGCCCAGAGTAAACGGAGTCATATGAAATATCAGAGGTTTCTCACCGATCACGGTTCCGAGGAGGATTTCAAACGTCTCGTCCAACACTTTTTGCGCAAAGGTAGAACGAAATCCTATTGTAAAAAGGTAATCTCTTCTCTGTTGCTCGTGTTGCGCGAGCGGCAGCCCGGGTATGTGAGACCACCTTTTTTAAATGACATTGTCAACAATGCGTTTAGAGCGGCGAAACGATTCAACGACGCGGAGCGGGCTGACGACGTCTACGACGTACGCGGAGATCGTATACCTATACCTTATGGTGCGCTACCACCACCACCGTCGTCGTCCGCGGCAGCATCGGTGGTAAAGGTGGCGCCTTCCGTGGAACGCAGTGAACTTTTAAACTTGTACGACTATGCACTCGACGTGGTGTTGACGACGACCGCTCGTCATCCAGGATCCACGACGAAGGATGTGCACTTTGAAGCGTGCGTCCTCGTGGTGGTGTGTCGACACACGGGCGCGCGGCCCTCTGAGATTATCGGTCTCGACGAACGCCGATGGTGCGAGTTGCGTCGAGCCGGCCACGTGGAGATTCACTCTAAAACGGGACCCACTAGTCTGTGCGTCGCGCCCAAGCTCATGGACGTGTTGCGGGCGGCGTGCGAGCGACACTATGGCGCACCACAGTGGCCGTTTAGACACGTCAATGATGTCACAATGACGGCGGCGACGCGTCAACGAAACATACTGCGCACCTATTCGCGAGCCCACCGCCAGCTGTGCCGGATTTTTAGGCGAGTCACCGGCCGACCTCCACCCGCGGGTTTCGGGTTCAAGGCGTACCGTCAGTTGGTCGCAGTCGAGGCGCTCGAGCGGGGTGAGGCGGAGCGCGCTCGTTGCCTACTGCGGCACAAGAGATTGGACATGACGCGACATTACGCGACCAAGTTTGACGCCGACACGGCTCTGGCTTACGCGATAGAAAAGAGCGACCGGTTACTACTACCGGCGCCACTTCCACCACCAACGACGGTGACGACCACCGAAGATCAATAAGATGGGCGGCGGAAACGGAGGTGATACGGTGAGCCTCTTTCATGCCGCTATTCACGGGGAAACGGTGGACATGTGCAGCGGTAGCGTAGAAGCGGAAGAGCTTCGTCTATTGATCGAATTGGACCGCATGTACATGATCAACTACAACGATTACCTACCGGTGCACATCAAACGTTACGTGGGCGCCGTCTTGCGACGCCCGAACACGACGGACGCGGTGAAGCAAAAGATTTACGCTGTCGTCGACACCGTCACCCAGGAGATGCAAATGATTCACTTTGTTACGCTCGTCGTCGGCGAGACGCTAGAGTACCGCCGTTCGGAACACCGACTGTTGGCGCTGGCGCAACCGTTGGTCGCAGAGTACTGCCGCGGCTACGCCCATCGGCCCGACGTTTTTCATTCGGCCTTAGTAAACACACGACACGCGCTGCAACAAGACCACCGGCCGCAGTCGTTGGTGGTCAAGTTTTTCAAAGACTTTGTTCGAGAAGCAGTCACCGTGTGGACCATGCACGTCGGCGGTCGGTCCCCCCGAGGAGGAGCGGCCGCCGCCTCCGTCGTCGTCGGAGCTGCCCACGACGATCCTGTGGGGGCCGAAGAGTATATGCTCTCGCGTCTCGACAAACTAACGGATGACGCCACCACCTCCATCTCCACCACCACTACTACTATCACCACCGACTCGGAGGTTACACAAGACAAAAGTAATGATAATGATGTCTCTGGGACTTCCGACGATGACGACGACTCTGGAACTCAAAATGACGATGATGATGTCTCTATCATCTTTTCCAATAATGCACCCGACGACCACCTCTATCAAGATAAAGATGATGACGACGACGCTACGGACATTGACGCGGACGAAATCTACGACGAGGCAGAGTTACCACGACCGGACCGCGACGACAGTGCCAGTTGTCGTTTGTTGAATATAGACGCGGAGGTAGTCGCCGAGGGCGTGTTGAGCCACGACGATGATTCGGACTTGTCTTTGGAGGTAGACGACGCGGACGTGCCGGGTCACGACGATGACGCGACGTCAGTGGAGGTAGACGACGCGGACGTACCGGGTCACGACGACAACGTGGTGTTGGTGGAAGTAGACGACGCGGACGTGTTGGGCCACGACGACACCCATTCGGAAAAAGACACGGTATTCTATGCGGCAGCGGCGGTAGTTTCGCCAACCCGTTTCTCTCTACCGCCATCCGAGCCGTAAAAAGTGAGAGGTAGTAGAGGGGGGGGTTCTGGGGAAGGTATAAATATTCGTAACGGACGCTTTACCAACCAGTCTTTGGTAAGATGGGTTTCACGAAGCATCAGGAAATGTGGATTTTGTACGGGATCATTGCCACGCTGGCCCAGCGATTACAACAATACGTAGCGACGACCAACACCCCCGTCGTCGACTCTGCAACCACTACTGGCGACGAGATGCACAGCGACAAGGGTGCCCACGGCGAGCACGACGCCTCAATGGACCTCGACGGGGAACACGCACAAAAGAAGAAGAAGACGGCGGTAAAGAAAAAACAAACCCGTCCATGTGGAATGGAAACCGCGAACACCGACATCAACCTCAAAGGGAACAATAAAAATAACAAGAAGAAGACGGCCGCGGTGGAATATGCTGGGAATTCGACCGCTGTAACATATAGTAGTTACACGGCTGCGACGGTGTATGAGAATGAGAAAAATACGGCGGTGGTGGACGAGCCAAATAGAAAACGTAAATCCAAGACCACGTCCACCAACGACAAGGTGAAGCGGAAGCGCGAATCAAACATAAAAACCAAAGAGGACACGGAAACGGTCGAGTGTGAGCCGCAGCCCGACAAAACTATTGTTCAACAACCCACCGGAGATAAAGATGATGATGATGATACCCCCCTACAAACAACTTTGGAGCGAGCGGCCGCGACGGTGTATGAGAACGAGGAGAATACAGCGGTGGTGGACGAGCCGATCAAAAAATGTAAATCCAAGACCACGTCCACCAACGACAAGGTGAAGCGGAAGCGCGAATCAAAAACAAAAACCAAAGAGGTCAAGGAAACGGTCGAGTGTGAGCCGCAGGCCGATAAAACCATTGTTCAACAACCCACCGGAGATAGAGATGATGATGATGACGATACCCTACTAACAATGGAGCGAGCAAATTTGACTCAGGACCAGGTGAGCCCACTAGATCTCGAGACGAAACGAGACTACTTTTAGGCTTTGAAGAGCTTTAGGTCTATTTTTTTTTTTAATCAGTGGCTTCGTCTTTTGTGTTATTTAGAGAGGGGGAGCACGCGCGGCGGTCTGTTTTGCTCTCACAAATACATAACACATAGGGTGCAGATGAGACGTCCCGACGAACCTCAAACGGTGTTTAATGTTTGTCAAAAATGTAATCACAGTTTTATTACTACCGAATAAATGTATGGTGTAAAAATGTGTAGTATTATTTCACTAGTTACCCAACCCTTTCCCAAGTTAGATGAAACCGCGGGTACATACCTCTATATATAAAGATGGATCTGGTGAGTGTGTGTCTGTGGTTAACCTAGGACCCGTATGTTTTTTTATTCAAACGAACAGACGACTTATCAAATCCATCTCTATATAATATTACATAACCTGTAGGTTGTGGTTAGAATTAAACATGTATATCTGAAGGTTACAGTCGCAATATTATAATGTTGCGATTGTAACCTTTAGAATAATACCCAAATATTATATTATTATAGAAATAAAAAAAGGAGTTGGATTAAATGATTATTTAATTTATTTTTAATAAAAAAAATTAAAATTACCTTAAATAACATATGGGTGGGTAAAATTAAATGATTATTTATTTAATGTAACTTTTTATAAAATTACCTTACATAACATATAGGTGGATAAAAGAGTATAATATTATATAAACATTTATATGGGTAGAAGACTACACAATTTAAACAGAGTAATGGTTGCTCCTGGTACGCTTATTTTGCATCCATTTTTGTTCCTCGTTCGACGGTCTTCTCGTCAGTGAGGCGGTGATCGTGGTGGTGGTGTCGGCGGCACTGTTGAAGTTCCCATGTTCACTCGCAATAGGAGTGTTATAGATTGTAATATCAGACTTATCTTCTTCGAAGCAATCATCATCGCTAGGTTCGCAGGAAATGAAAGTTCCTTTTAAGCCATAATAATCACTATCATCTTCATCGATGGAAGTAGGTGTTTCGTGTACGACATGGGCATCACTAAGTTCTTCAGGTGATTCGGGAATTACGACATTACCTTGGCTGAGTTGCTTGGTTGGAGTGGGTGTTTTGGAAACAATGACATTACCTCCGCCGGGTTGTTCATTAGGAGCCGGAGCAGTCTCGTTTGGGACATTGCGAGTCGGGCTAGCTTGGTCCTCGTCAAATGCATCGTCAAGAAAGCACTGTAGCACGCTCGGTGACGGGATGCGATCCGAAAGTTCCTCTTCATTATGAACACTCGACGCCGATATTATTGTTTCGCTACAGAACAAGGCGTCTCTCGTATAGTCCATATTCTGCACCGGTGAATACACCTCTGGTGGTATTTGTGGTGATAGATATCTCGGAGGTGGTGTATATTGTTGTGGTTGTGACGATGAATACATATTCGAGATCTGTGGTGCTGCTGCTGCTGCTGCTACTGCTGTTGCTGCCGATGGTGCATATTGTTGTGGTTGTGACGATGAATACGTATTCGAGAACTGTGGTGCTGCTACTGCTGTTGCTGCCGATGGTGCTGGTATCTGTGATTCTGGGTAATAGTCTATTAAAATGTCCAAGTTGGTGGTTGTTGGTTGATTGAATGACAGAGTCGACCGTCGGTTCAGTTTTTGGCGCGTATCGGTGAGGAGTCCCACCAAGACGTCTGTCTGCATCGCGTCTTGGAAGCGCAGATACATCACGTGGTATTCCGAGTGTTTTCTCAGGGCCATCTGAATCAATGATATGTGGCTCCACAAACGGGCCATCGTCTTCGCCGGTAATAAGTGCAAAATCGACTCCAACACCGTTGTCTTCATCAATGTCACCATCGTGCTGTCTTCGTTAATGAGTAGACTCGACACCAACAAGTTTGCATTTTCGTGACGCCGCAACAGATACCGAAATTCATGCATTTGCGCTTCCGGGCTGCCACCGAACCCAATCCAAGTGAGCACTGCAACAGTTATCCGAATGTGTGACGACGTAACCATATAAAAGGGCACCACGTCGACCCCGTTACCCCGCACATCCAAGCCCAATTCCGTCAGGAAGTCTATCGGTGTATAGTAGGGTTTGTCCAGCGCCAACAGGCCTTCGATAGACGTGGCGGCCAAGATGGCCCGCCGTTCAAGGTATTCATTCGAAGACATCTTAAACAAGAGAAATGTTTCTTTAAATATCTAATGAACGTACGTTCGCAACGATGGTTGTAGAACGAATGAAGTGTGTATAAAAAACGATCGACTTTAATACTACAATTTACTACCGAACCTTCGGGACGCTTCCGTACAAGACTGGTCGAGGGATGTGAGTCTAATCGAGTACTGTATACGCATACAGTACTCGATAAGATATCATCAACTTTTAACGCAATGTTGACCTACTCTGTCCGAATGAGATCTGCACCTCTAGGAGCGGCGGACGTCGTTCGGTACGTGTTTACGCGCTCGGCGGAAGACGGGCCACTAAGATTAACGTGCGACACGATGGACGCCGCCGCTGCTGCCACGGATCCGACCGACTCGAGGCATTGCTGGACCATTGTGGCCTTTCTACTCAATCACCTCTTTACCATGTTGCGCAAAGAGTCTTGGAAAAAATATAAACTCTTTCGACCGTCAGTGGACATGGATGGCGAGTTGCGGCTCGACTTGGCCACCGCGTCTACGTCGCAACGACGACCAGTATCAGACGAAGTTTTGTTAGGCTATAGGATGGTGTATGCGCTCTTGCCTTTCGTCCAAGTGGTGGCGAGTCGTACTACCACCACTGCGACCGCCTCCTTCTTTGACCTCGCGGCGCGCGGCGACTATGGAGAGGCCCCTGCCACTATCGACGACACAATTAACACCACCGCCTCCGCCACGGTCGCCGCTTGGAATCGCAAACGGGCTTACAGCAACGACGACGACGACAATGACGATGTTGCTAGTGTTTGGTCCGAGTACAAAGGGCCGGTACACACCGGCGTAGGAACTTTAGATACACCTGCACCACCACCACCACCGTACACTAGTAGGCCAAGGTCGGCGGCCTCATCATCGTCGGTGTCATCACCACCACCACCACCACCACCACCACCGCCATCCACGAGTGTGAGCACGAAAGACTCGTCGCGCATCTATCGCTTCTCCGATGACGACCGCGAATCGCGGTTCGACGGCGAGTCCTTTGACAATAACACTGTCGGCCGCGCAGCTACCGAGGTCGCCTCGAGCGCACACACGAAACAGTCGTCCTCGCACCTCGCCACCTTTGATGTTAACTTTGACAAATGTGGTGAAAACGCGGCCTCTACCGTTGATCGTTCTTCTTCTTTGACCGCGTCGTCCCTCCTAGAGAAACACAGAGCGGATGATTGGTTCTCGTTCGACCAATTACCGCCTGTACCGGACGGTATCAACGAACCACATCCATCGGACCAACTCCATCATCTATAATTCGCATGTATTTTTTTAATATGAGCAAGATCGTCACTCATCTAAAACCCACCACGTCCGACATTAGATCCTCCTAGAGAGCCAAGATGTGTATGTGTCGCGTCATAGTGATATGAAAACGACCAGTTGGACATGGCGCATACTACCCTAAGCGTATCGCAGTTATGTATTAGTGAAGCGCTTAAGTCTCGGTAAAGAAAGGACCGGTCGGACATGTCACATACTACCCTAAGCGTATCGCGGTTATGTATAATGTGGAACGACCAGTCGCGGTCTAGTCTATGGTGAGTTGTATAACGACAATGGCGTCCTCTGTTGGTTGTGTACCTAATGGGGGTTGTACAACACGCCCCGCCTAGTAGGTTTCGGTTTATCTAGACGTCTGTCGCCGGTCGCTGCTGACGAGCGACAGAGTCGATTTCGAACCCCCCACTCCAAAATCGCGAAAATGTATGGAGAGTGGGGATGACCTCGTAATTTTCAACGTTTGTAGCGATGGCTTCGCGCGCGTACTACTTCTAATACGGCAGTTGTCCAGGTTTAACGTATTAGAATTAACTGAGCGCTGACGCCTGCCCAAGAAGAATAAAGAATAATAATATATGATACGGAGGGGGTAGGGGGTGGTTCGGGCCTAGTTTATTTATAGGGGATGGTTCGAGTTCGGCGATCATACCGCGCCGCGACAAGCTCTACCTAGATGTCTGACGTAACAACTAATTGGACGCGGACCGACCATATTTGGAACGCCTGCCTACCCAAGAAGTAAAAAAATAAATAAATGGGGGTACTGACCTAAACTACATAGATCCTCTTAGACACGATTACCTACCATACCTATATATTAGAGTAGGTATATGATAAGAGCGAACGCGTTGATATCTTAAAAATGTGGGCCGAGCCGGCGGTGGACGAACGCGCAACCGAATTTCGGGACGTGACCAAGTTAAAGCGTCACCTGCAGACGCTCGACGGAGAGTTTAAAAAGTTTGATTACTCGCCAGGTAATCTGGCCGCGTTGCTGACGCGCGCGGACGCCGTGTTTCAAGAAGTGGGCACGGTGATTGTGAATCATTTCAAGACGCACGACCGCGGTCTACCACCAGATTCGCTGCACGTCTACGCGTCGTGGATAAACCTTAGCGGCACCATTAACCGGTTGCGCGCGCTCACGCACAGTGACGTGGCCGCGCTCACCGTGGCTTTGGACAACACCGCGGTAATTTTGGAAAACCTAAAGACGGCCAAACGCACCGTAGAGTTGAGCAAATATCTCACATCCGAGGCGCTGACCGACGGCAACGAGAAGGACGCGGCCGGTGTAGCGGCTCTACGACGCTACACCCGCGAGCCCTTGGTTTCGTTCGACGACATTGTGGGTATGGAGGTGGAGAAGCAACGCATCTCCAGCGTGACAAAGCTCACCAAGTACGGACTGAACGCCAACACATACGGCTCCATGTTGCTGTACGGTCCCCCAGGTACGGGCAAGTCCACGTTCGTGGAGGCGGCCGCCCGCCAAATGGACGCACAGTATGTGTTCATCACCAACTCGGACTTGTTTCTGCCAACCTTTGGTGCGGCGGAGGCACTACTGGCGGACATTTTCACCGCCGCCTCAGCGGTCGCGTCTCGCGGCAACATTGTACTGTTGTTCTTTGACGAGATCGACACCATCAGCGGCCGCGATTCAAACGAAATCAAAGCCTCACTCACGGCCGTGTTTTTGCACTACCTGGATCCAAAGCGACTGTCGCGCAACGTCTTTGTGGCGGCTGCCACCAATTACATTGACCGTGTAGATCCGGCAATCACACGCAGGCTCATGCCAGCCATTCAACTACCCTTGCCCACACCCGATATCATATGTGTCATGTTGGAGCGAATGTGCGTGTTCGCGTTCAACGTGTCCTCGTTGGCCCACTTGATGGCTGGACTCAACTTTAGTCAGGCCAACGTCAAGACGGTGGTCAACGCCGTCGTGCAAGCGTTGAAAATGTGGAGCGTCTCGCCGGGTCTCTTTGTAGAAACAGACGGAGGTTACGACCTGACGACGCTGGGTTCTTCGACACTCATCAAACACGGATACGCTCGCCTCGGGAATGACATCAAGACGTCGGTGGTACCGGCAATGTGGTTTGCGGACGCGGACATTGCCGAAAAAGTGGACTCGATCGTGTACGTGCCCGACGAGACTCAACTGTTTGACTTGTTTAATTATGAAATGGCCCAAGTGCATATCACGTTGTAAAAAAAAACAACTTTTTTTACACCTCACCAAGAGAGGAAGGTGGGTTCATTTAGTGGAAGAGTCCGCCGCCGGGTCGAGCAGTTCTTTCGGGTGCAAACAATCGTCGCTGTGCACTTGCACGGTCATAAACTCGTGTATCCGCCGAGGTAGACGCTCGGGGTCGAACATGCCGAGTACGCCCGAACCAAAGATTTGCGATTCGAGCGAGAGAAAGTCGTCGACCGTCGTCTCTGCGCTCCGAAGCGCGTCAAACAGGTTGAGAGCGGCGGGCCCGTCATCGCGACCTTGCATCCGTTTAATGGTAGATATCTCCCGACCGTTGTGGCGACGGAGTTCGACGTTGCTAAGCAGAAGCGCTTCGCGAACCACGCACTGGCGTACGCATTGCTGCAGCGCGCGCATGGTGGGCAACAACGCGTCCACGGCGAACGCGTTGTACTTTTTCACCGGTCCCAATGTGGCATTGGGCATCTTTACCCGCAGAAACGCACCGCGCACTGCGTCCGGTATGACACCGGACAGAGCAGGTGCGCACAGCCCTTTGGGTGTGGCTAGAGTGGATGCGAGTTGCCGGTGGCGGTATCGGTGGTGGCGGTCATCCACCGCGGCGGTGACCACGACGTACGGACATTCGACCGAAGCGTCTTCCGCGCCCGGCGTAGCGTACCATCTTTCCACGTCGTAATAGGTGAATCCCACGGGGCTAGTCTCGCGCGTCACGAGAGAGACAGTGACCGCCCACAGTGCGTGCGGAAACAAAGCACGTGGCGCATCGGTTCGTAGCTCCAAACCGCCGGCTTCCGTATCGGCTTTCGCGACGTAGACGGTCGCGGCCGCCCTCCGCATGCCGTCATCTCGGCGCTTCAGTGATACGGTACTGACTATACGCAACTCCACGTCGTCGGTGAGAGTGGCGGTCGGCAGCGCAACACAGACACCGGAGCTGTCTCGGCGCGTCGTGTACGAGCGCAATACTCCACGGCGTTGCAGTGCATCGTAACGATCGGTAACGTCCATATTGGGTTGCGTGACACTTATTGCGCGTAAGCGGCTGCCGTACCGTTCCGTACCACGTTCTCTTTAAATAGGCAAGCGACGCATAACCACACACCACTTGTAAATTTGCTTTCAAATCAAACACACGCGTCTAATGAATTATAATAATAATGATAATGTTCACGTGGTGCATATGGGTGTGCTGGGCCTACGGGCGCCGTGCGATGAGAACCAACTGGGCGGCCGCCTGTAAGTTCCTACGGACGTGCGCGTTGTACTGCCGCAACTACATCAAGTTTATTTCTCTGAGGCGAGAGGAAACCAACAACCCAATCTTCACCGTAGACCGACCTACCTTCTTTCCGGTGCCGTTCTTAGACGTCAACGATTTCGGTGCCAGTGTGTGGACTCGCATAAACGACCAACTAAAGAGAGCGCACTGGACGGCCAACAAAATCCAGCTCATCAACGACATCAAGTGCCTAGGCGAATGGCGGCGATGGGTGCACCCGGAGGCGAGCCACATCTACAAAAAAGTGTTTGCGTTCTTCGCCATCAGTGAAGGTATCATGTTTGACGTGCACTCGTCTCTGATGGTAGCGACTAAGCTACCCGAGTTAAAGGCGTTCTACACCACCCAGGCGGCCAACAGGGTCGTTCGCGCCGAGATGTACGGCATAATGATGCGAGTGTTGGCGACCGACGAGTGCGATTCCTACGAGATCATCGAAGAGATGCAGCGTTCCGCACCGTTGCGCACCAGATGCGACTGGTTGTCTAAGTGGGGCGGGCCCGGCACGCCGTTCACGGTGCGATGTATGTTGGCGCTCGTCATGGATCAGCTGTGGTCGTCGTACACGTTTTATCTACTCAACGGACTGCACAAAAACAGCCCAATGCTGGAAATGGTCGAATTAAACGAGCTCATCGCGGCCGACGGGGCGTTGTATCGCGACGACCACGTGCAGGTGTTGTTCAAACACTTTAACTTTGAAAAACGCGCAGACCTGCAAGCTGTGCTTCTCGAAATAGCCGAGGATGCATACGAGGCCGAGATGGTGTTTATCGATCACGTGATGGCCCACAAGTGGGACAACGAAGGCGACGACGGGATCCTGAAACATCTCACGCGCAAACGTCTCGTCGAGGGGGTGCAGCTCATGTACGACCACATGTTGCACTTGTTGAAGTTACCCCGCAAGTTCCAACTCACCACCAGCATTTAAAACGAGCCGACAATCAACTTTAGACATTTGTAACCATGCGCGCGCATTATTTTTTGTATCTGTGTAATTATAATTTTTTTACCATTTTATATTATTTAATTTAATTTTGTTGGATTATAACCGTGTTTATTTTGTGTATTTATAGATTATTTTATAACCGCATTATTTTTTTTCTATTAAAATATAATAATTATAACCTTTAAACCTATTGTGTTTTTATTCATACAATATGAAGATAAAAAGTAAAACAAAATAATAGTATATTCTATTCTTTTGCTTTCTTTTCATCAATCAACAGCGGCTGCTTGCTCTCCTCGGTGCCGTCGTGCATCCACGAAAGGGTGTACGATGCACTCCGTTTGGTGATGATTAAAAACACTACGAATCCCACTATAGGCACCAGCGCTAGAACCCATTTCAACGCGACATTAAAATAATGTATGGTGGAGCTCATTTGACCGCCGATTGTCACAATGCTCCGTCCCACGAGATCACCGTACGCGTCCAATAGGGTCGGCGCCTCACATTCGTATCTGACGCCCACGGGCACCTCGTCAATCGGTAGGTGGTTGCCGCTCATCGGAGCCGCGGTGACGTCACACGCGATACACGAGGAGCCGTCTTCCGGGCAGTCAGTCCGTCGAGACCTTAATCTTTGGGTGACTGTCAACATTTCGGGGCCACAAGCGCTGACCATAGATGTGCTGCCGCCTTCACATGAGCACTCGACTACTTTGCACGACGACAACACGCGACCGGTGCCGGGCTCAAATTCATATCGGAAACAACCCGTCTTTTGTTTTTTGTACGCGACCAGTGCCACCAAAGCCGCCACCGCAGTAAGCGTCGGTACGTTGAGTACCAGGCGCAAGTGCGACAGCAGCTTTGCTCCTTTCGTGGGGTGTTTCAACAAAATTTCAAACTTGGCATCCTTTTCCGCCACACTCAACGTGCTCTTTGACAACAGATGTAATTCCGAAAAGCGCTTGGTCAACATTTGTAACCCTCTACTGTGGAAGGGCATGTGTAATAATGCACGCCCGCGTCCCGCTCTTTTGATAGCAAACATCCTCTTAATACATAACCATATATGAAAATAACTCGTACATGGTTTGAGGGAATCGAACCCACTGATGCGCCGCGTCCTTAGACTTGCTCAAGTTGTACATATCGATAACAAAAAAAAACAAACGTATTCATTCAAGTCTCTTTATTAACATTATTACAAGATACACTAATATAATTATAATATCAAAGACATGTAGTAGTTAGGTTGGGTTAGAAGTAGGTAGTTGGAGCACTTGGAACACACACACAGCTCATGAGTAGCACTCGAGATTCCTAAACTTGGGCCGATGGTGGCGGATCGCAGTGCGCACGTCTGGTAGCTGTATCGTTTTTCTCTTGGATACTAGACACAAATGAGACGCATGGTACATAACTTCATAAGTCAGCTTGAGCATATATTGCGTGAGCGGTCCGACCACGTCATGGTGTACACCGGTCGGGTGCTTCTTCGACGACTGGGCCTCGTATTGGGTAATTAGATTTGTAACCGTCCGCTTGACTTCGGCCCTAGTCAGCGGTTTGAAATAAATCTTGCCGTCTGTCATGGGCGACTGGTGTCCGGTTAAAAGTTTCTTTTGCCGTCTCGTTGCCATCTTATTAGTTGTTAGACAGTCAACCTTACTTATTTAGTCATGATAAACTCTACGTTGTACTTTTTGCCCGAACGATACCTACCCAAGTGATTGATGATCGTGTCCGCAATGTTGCCAAAGTTTTTGATGCGTGTAAAATTACTCTTGTGTTTCTCCCACCAGTTGAAAAGAATCTGACGCACGCGGCTCTCTTCCAAACCTCGGTTGGTCGGTCTGATCTCGACCGTGTCATGAAAGTATTGAATGGGATTGGTGACGTTAAAGTATCGCGAATGTAAATGTTCCACGAGACCCGTCTTCTTCGGCGTGACTGGCTTGACCGCGTCAAAGAAAAAAAAGCGAGTCAAGAACTGCCGCGACAACACCGTCACCTCCAAGTCCAGTGAGTCTATGCTACCCGCGGGGTAGCGCTGCATGAGAATCTGGCCACCCAGGTATTTGGACGTGTACAGTTTGAGCGCCGACCGATGCTCCATCAATCGATCCAGCCGATCGTGCACGTTTACAAAATCAAAGTTGAAAAACAGCGGATAATATTTGTTGTGAAAGCCGCAGTCGAAGGGTTTGTTCACTTGCACATAATGGTTGCTCATGAAGAACACCTTTGCGCGTATGGCATACTTTGTGCTCAGGTTCTTTTGCATGTCCCTGGTACTCAGATAGTTGAAATCCACGTACTTTTTAAACGCATCCACCAACAGTTCGTCGTCTTCGTTCAGTCGCACCAGAAAGTTTTGTCCCAACAAGATGGCGTTGATGTCGTTGTCCGTGGGTTTGTTGTCGTGGAACGTGCGCGAGCTGAGGATCGTGTTTGAGCCCGAGGCGAACACTCGATCCAAGAGTTCGGCGAAGAAGCTCTTACCGGAACTCGACGTGCCGTAAAAGTTGTAGCCCAAGCGCAGTCTGTTGCCCAGATACTCGAGATAGGCGATTATTTTACAAAGCTCTACAAAGTAGTCGTACTCGAAGCTGCCCGATCTCAGCAAATGCACGACGGCTGAGGCAAATGCCCTCTTCTCCGTCGCGGAAGGTGGAGCGTCGAGCGCCGTCACGTCGCCCAGCAGTCGCGCGTAGGTGGGGCCCGCCGCGTGCGACCGACGCATTTCATCCACATCATTTCATCCACATCAAACGTCGCGGGGTATCGGATGGCGTCGCGCGCGTCGCACTTTGTGCTCTCGATAAACGACAGAAAGTGATCGGTGAGCTCGCGCTGATCGCGGGCCACCGTCACGTCGGACATGCCATGGGCAAACTCAACCAACTGCGCATATAAAATCGGGCGCTTGGTATTGACGTACACAAAGAGGGGGCTGTCGTTTAACACGTGCCGTTCTCCCATGCGTATAAACCACGCGGCCAGCAAAATGGCGCACTGGACGTACTCGTGTCGGCTCAAATCCATCCTCAGATGTGCGGTGTCGCCGTCGTCGCACGTCTCGTCCAGGCGGAACCCAATCTTGCGGAACAAGGCCGTCATGTTCACCGAGGATTGAGCGTTGAGACTCCTAAAGTCGAGGCTCGTCGCCATGTGGAGCGTGTCCATCTCCTCGGCCAGAGTCTCTTTCATGTGACGCATAACACTGAGTTTATTCTCCTCGGCCTCGAGTCGCGCCAACAGCACTCGTCGAAAACTGGGGTGCATTACGTCCATGCTGCTTTCGTCGAGAGTATCATCACCACCACCACCACCACTACCTTCACCGTCGTCGCCCAAGCGTCCCTCTTGGGGCGTCGTCGTCCCTTTGATGGTGAGATTATGCTCGTCGTCCGTTTCCCACTCGGGTATGCCAATGTACGAGTGTGGCGCGCGACCAAACACTGACACCACGATCTGCACCACGTCCTGTGGGTCCACGGTGACGTATCTGGCGAGCGTGTAGAGCGCGCCAAGGCAGTTGATGATGAGCGCACCGAACTCGGTAGTGTGCGCGATGGTTTCGACGCGAGCGCACAGGTCCTCCGGCCACGGATACTGCAGGGCGCGGTTGAGGTCGGCCAGGAGGGTTTGAAAATCATCGAGGATAAAGTCGCGGATCGGCACAGTCTGGTATCGGCCAAAGTCGGGGTACTGTTTGTACACGGGCCACAGCGGCGACACTAACACCATGACGGGTACCGTCGCTTTCACATGGCGTATGTACGCCGGTACCTTGAGAAAACAATCGAGACCGAAGCGAAACAGGGCGGGTTTAAAGTCCAACAGCAGTCCCCGGTCCACTAGCGAACGGTTAAACTCTCGGTACACGAGCTCGTTGAGCGAAGGCCCGTTGCACTCGAACACGCCCGTTATCGGATTGAAGATGCCGTGATTGGTGCGGTACGAGTAGCTGCACTCGACCTCCACGTGCGACGACGCAATCTCTACGTCGTCAATCTGCATGACAAACTTGCGCATTTTGGCGTCACGGTCAATGTTCATCTTGCGACCGGTAAAGTAGCTCACCGTCGACCCGGTCGATTTCATAATGTACACGTCGCGCGCAAACATGTTGTTCACCGCGGGTGACTCGCCAAAAACGTTACACACCAACTGGTAGATGCGTTGCGTCCCCGTCTCGTTTCTCAGGTGTGTCTTGAGCATCAGATACACAAAGTCGGTGCGCGAATAGTTATTCTCGAGGAACACATCAAACTCGGGCGTGATGCCCAATCTCGTCCACACGAACGCAGCCGCACGATCATCGGGATAGCGTCGAATCAGATAACAACACGCTTCCGTCCTACTCATTTTACCGTAGCGCATCAACGTCGACACGGTCGAGGTGTAAGCGCCACAATACACTGCATTATCCAACATTCGCTCGGCCAGAGAGATTCGATCCAACATTGTCGTAGTTGTGGACGACGACGATGGCGACGCCACCGCGTCTCTGTCTTGACGTTTTCTTTTTCGTCTTCTACCCTCATCACCACCACCACCACCACTACAGTTTTCATCGACGGCGAAAAACTTCTCGGCGGGTAAGCTCAGGCATCTGTCGAGCAACGTCAACGTCTCCTCTGAGATATGATCGATCCAATCAAAGTTGTTGTTGTCGTCATCGTATCCGTATTGGACCGCCACGTCATAAAATGCCAGCTGTTGATCGATAAACGGATAAAAGGGTGCGTGAGTATCGTCTTCGGCGTCGTACATGGGCGTCGAGTTGATAAATGTGGTAGCCGGGCACACTCGGACGCGTTGTTCGTAGGGTTCGAGAGCCTCTTGTAGATTGTATCGTTCGTCGGTAGACGTGGGGGTGGACAGGGAGGTGGCAGTCGTCTGATGTATTAGTGGCGATGCCGCGAGAAACGACTCGATCAGCTCCCGAGGCACTAGTCGCACGGCCGTCTCCGAGGTGAAACATGGCGTATCGTAACGCACATAATCAAAGTCTTCCGCCTTGAATCGGGAGCAAATGCGTGCATACAGACTTTTCGGCGTGTATTCGAGCGAGTCGCGCGCCACGTACACCGTGTTGATAACGGTGTCTCCACTCATCAGTTGCAGATCGTAGCCGACGGGCGCGAGCGACGCGCTAATGTGAAACTCGTTGGGATAGCGCATACCGCGTACCGGTAAAAGAGCTTCGACTGCGTTGTGATCGATAGGTATTACTTGCGGTAGGTTGGTAGCAGTAGTAGTAGTAGTAGTAGTAGTAGTAGTAGTAGCGGTTGTGGTGGTGGTAGAGTGCCACGCAAGCTCGTGTTTGTATTTGCGGCCGTAGGGTAGCAGTAGATTTTTGGGCCAGTCGACCACGTGGCGGTCGCTCAATTTGACACCAGCCATACGCATCATTAGGTGATCGCGAGCCACAAAGTCGATCAACACGTCGTATACTACGTGAAAGCCGCAATATGGACGATCTTCGCGAACCATGACTCGCTTCGGCATCGCTTCGGCCACGATGTCGGCGTCGATGGAGAGACACTGGGCGAGTTGAGTTTGCAGGACGGTAAACACAGTCGCGCACTGCGCAGCGTACATCGCCATCTTCGTGGGAGCCACCGCGGCCGCCGCGCAACGACCGCCGTCTCCGAGACGCTGGGCGCTCTTGCACTCGAGACAGTCAATATCAAAGTATATTTTGGTAAAAGGTAGTCCGGTGGGATTGATGCAGTATTCGTGATCGTAATCTCTATCCACGGCGATTCGTATCAACGCCGTGCACTGATCCATCGTCAAATTGGTGGTGGACAGCTTACCGCGTGCAAAGACGGGTAGACATGCCACCGGTGGCGGCGTCGTATCGAGACATACATCGTCTAAGATATCAGCTAGAGCTTTTTCCATGTCGTAGCACGTTTAACTTGTTACTGCGACTGACTGACGTGTCTGTGTTGAATCTATTTTTATCACATATGGTGGAGAGAGGGTGGGGGGGTACGAACGGTACATTCGCGACGCTGAACGTGGTGGTTACCGGCGCGACACCGGATGCCGTGTCGCGTGGCGTACCGTATGAGGTGACGCGCGTTGTAGATAATTGAGGTATTATATGAATAAAAACACAATAGGTTTAAGGGTTATAATTATGTTTCAATAGTCAAGAAATAATGCGGTTACAAAATAATCACACAAATAACATACAAGCACAAAAACATGGTTGTGAAAGTTATTGTTACCCACGCTGGTCTATAATAACTTCATCGACCGCAGCATACGGTCGTACATGTCCTGCACCTCCTCGACGAGACGTTTGCGCGTGAGATGTTTGAGGACCCCTTCGTCGCCTTCCTTGTCCCACTTGTGGGCCATCACGTAATCGACAAACACCATCTCGGCTTCGTATGCATCCTCGGCTATTTCGAGAAACACGACTTGCAGGTCGACGCGCTTCTCAAAGTTAAAGTGTTTGAGCAACAACCGCACGTGGTTATCGCGATACGCCCCGTCGGCCGCGATGAAATCTTTAATTTTAACCAATGCCGACATTGGGTTGTTTTCGTGCAGTCCGTTGAGCAGATGGAACGCGTACGACGACCACAGCTGTTCCATTACGACCGCCACCATACACCGCACCGTGAACGGCGTGCCGGGCCCGCCCCACTTGGACAACCAGTCGCATCTGGCGCGCAACGGTGCGGAACGCTGCACCTCGTCGATGATCTCGTAGGAATCGCACTCGTCGGTCGCCAACACTCGCATCATTTTGCCGTACATCTCGGCGCGAACGACCTTGTTGGCCGCCTGGGTGATGTAGAACGCCTTTAACCCGGGTAGTTTAGTCGCCACCATCAGAGACGAGAGCACGTCGCACGCGATACCGTCACCCATGGCGAAGAACGCAAACACTTTTTTGTAGATGTGGCTCGCCTCCGGGTGAGCCACCCGTCGCCGCCATTCACCTAGGCTCTTGATGTCGTCGGCGAGCGAGATTCTCTGTTGGTCGTATACAAGAGAATCGAAGTAGTCGCCGTCTAAGAACGGTACCGGAAAGTATGTACACCGGTCGATGGTCTCCTTTCGCCTCAGAGAAATAAACTTGATGTAGTTGCGGCAGTACAACGCGCACGTCCGTAGGGACTCACACGCGGCTGCCCAGTTGGTTCTCACCGCGCGGCGCACGTAGGCCCAACACACCCATATACACAACATGATCATTATCATTATTATAGACGAATGGTGTGTGTGTGTTTGATCTGGGAGTATATTTACGTGTGGTGTGCGGTCATACACCACCCGCCTATTTAAACGACTAGAGTACGGGAGCGGGGGTGGGGATGTGGTACGGTACGGAACGATACGGTACTGTATTTTTATTAGGTAAGCATGTTGACGGTAGAGTCGTACTTGGCGAACCCTGCGTTTCCCCCAAAGATCCGGGAACTGGCCCGCACCGACCCGATCGCTTTCTACGTAAACTTGTACACGAGCGTGTTTGACACGGCGTTGAATAACAATACGGACACGAATCCGATCGTGAAAAGAGACGTACTAGTGACAACGACGCGTCTGGTCGTTTCCATCGCCCGACTGGCCGACCAAGTAAACGACGCTAACATTGTAGACTTTGTCGATGACGCACTGGTACATGGTCGCGCGGACACGTCGCGTGTCCGTTTCGATCGGTACCTCGTGCCGTGGTCAAACGAACACATTGACGTGCCGCACCGCTACTATTGGCAAGCGACGCGCGGACCGGTACTGTGGTTGTGGACACACCTGACGCTGGGCCAACTGGACGCGGACGTGGCCACCAACCTGATTCCACTGTTGGGTGTGTTCATCGGGTGCGGTCGGTGTCGCACACACTATTCCGTCACGGTGGGAACGCTGTTCGAACGTCTATTGAGGGAAGGACGGCACCCCGCGCTCGTAATGATTGATTTCCACAACGTCGTCAACGTGCGACTGGGCAAACCCGTGTGGAAGTACGCCGAGCGCGGAGCCGGTGAATTTACCCGCTATCTATGTCCACGAGGGGATTGTATTGTAAGTGAGTGAGAGGTTCGCGATGAACGTGCATTTTAAGAATGACAACCTCGCGTCGGCGTTCAGACTGATGGTGCACGTGTTGTACACCACCTTCAACGATCAACCGTTTGATGAGGTGTGTTACGCGACCCGCCTGCGCTGGTTGCTCGGTACGTCCGCCGACGGAGTGATGGAGCGATTGTACGATGCGGTACATCCGCGAGTGATGGCTGTGGTCGCGACCTATGTCTGTCGTCGCCTACTGGTGGACAACCCTACGCTAGTGTATGGAACAGAGGCTAATCTATTACCTGTCATGGTGTGTGTGGTGGGGAGCGAGACAGTATTATATATCAACGTGCCGAAACTACATCAGTTTATTGCCAGAAGTCGTCGCATAGATATGTTATGTCGGAGGTCCGATTTGCGGATCAACGGTACGGACATTGCGGTTAATGGGCACTCTGTGACATCATCTTCATCATCGAACTGTCGAGATTTGGAGTCGCTCATAAGGCGACTGCGACCAAATCAAACGAGGTCATCGTTTGGTGACGACGACAGAAAAGAATCTGAGGGCCACCCCCACCACACGACGCAGTTTGTTTTACAAGCGTTGAACGCAAATGTGGCCGTCGTCAATCTGTTGTGGTATCTCATCTTTGCACTGGAAGGCGCCTGTGGATCTCTAGAGAAACGACTACCGTGTGGCGTGTTGACCGTGTCTCGGCCTCCCACGAGTGGTGGTAGCGGTAGCAACGCTTGCGGAAGTGGCAAGTCGACTCCGGCCACTCTCAAGCGAAAACCGCCAGTCGACTTTTAAATGGACTTGAGCTCCGTGAGTAAGGCCAGTAAACTTTATGAACTCATAAACAAGTTGAAAAGAGTTCATTACGCCAACGAACAGCAGCAGCAGCAACAATTCGAGTCTACGGACGAGTGGGAGAAGGAAGAAGAGGAAGAAGAGGACGAGACACAAGAGGAAAACGGAGACGTATTTAACTTGGTCGACGACGACGGCGGCGAAGACGGCGGTGGCGTCGACAACGAGGAGGTAGAAGACGACGCGAGGGTCGCGGCGCTCGCGCAACGCGACGCCGAATGGGACGCGTTTGTGCTGACGACTGAGGAACGAGCGCGGTTATTAACAGTTCAGTCCCACATACTCTGGCTCAAACCGGGCAAATCACCCACGCGCTATTCTCATATCAAGAGCACCATCATCAACACCAATAATAATAATAACCCGCAACACTTAACAACGCTCGTGTGTTTGATACACGCGTTCGTGGAGGAGAGTGAGAGTCGTTGGCCGCAACGCTGTCCCGTGGTGGTCTTTGGTTGTTTCAAAACCTACGCCGCGCTCCGACGATCCGAGTCTCTACGGGCGCGGCTCGCCACTACCAAAGCCATTTTCAAAGTAGTTCGATAGCTTCACCGACACACCATGTCTGTGGTCAAGATGCGAGATTTGTACGCGCGATTGGAAAAATACTACATGGAGTGCAATCGCACAACCAAAGAGTTAAAGGCGCTGTACCCACCCGACGTACACACCTTGTACTCGACTTCGCTCACACCAGTCTACAACGTAGTGATTGTGCACAATTTCTACGCGAGCCGTCAGTGGTTCACCAAGGAAGAGGTGAAAAAGAAAATATTCGTGGCAGTCCTTTTTTTGTTTGACGTAAAATATTACATGGACGACAACACGCACGCCGTTCACGGGTTCTACAGTGACGACAGACGCAACACTCTCACAAAGTACGCCATTATGGCAAAGTTAGCCGGGTTCGACACGGAACTCGAGAAGCGCTACAAGCTGCTCAGTCTCAATGTCTGGAACTCCTTACTGGACAACCCGGTGCGGCGGCAAAAACAGTTGATTAAATTTAAAGAGTTTATCGTTCAAGTGGAAAGTGTCAATCTACATTGAAAATAAATAATACAACTAAGCTTTATATTATTGGTACAAGAATAAAAATAATAATTTTGTAAATTTGTATCCTTTGTGTAAACCTACTAAATAGTTGTTTGGGAAGTGGACATTTAATCGTTCATTTCTACATAATAAATAACCTGTCGTGACTTGAGATTCACATCGCATTCCAAATATGGACGGTTATTTCCACATTAAATTGTTTGTTTCTACATAATAAATAATCTGTCATGACTTGAGATTCACATCGCATTCCAAATATGGACGGTTATTTCCACATTAAATTGTTTGTTTCTACATAATAAATAATCTGTCATGACTTGAGCGTTTCACAACTCTCATTCCAAATATGGACGGTTATTTCCACATTAAATTGTTTGTTTCTACATAATAAATAATTTGTCATGACTTGAGATTCACATCGCATTCCAAATATAGACGGTTATTGCCACATTTAATCGTTTGTTTCTACATATCTACATAATGACCTGTCGTGACTTGAGCGTTTCACAACTCTCATTCCAAATAATTATGGACGGTCCGCGTCCAACCAGTTGTTACGACACACATCTAACGCGATAGAGCTTGTTGTGGTGCGGTATGATCTCTGAACCACCCCTGGGCCCGAACCACCCTCTACCCCCCTGTATCATATATTATTATTTTCTTGGGCAGGCGTCAGCGCTCAGTTAATTCTAATACGTTAAACCTGGACAACTGCCGTATTAGAAGTAGTACGCGCGCGAAGCCATCGCTACAAACGTTGAAAATTACGAGGTCATCCCCGCTCTCCATACATTTTCGCGATTTTGGAGTGGGGGGTTCAAAATCGACTCTGTCGCTCGTCAGCAGCGACCGGTGACAGACATCTAAGTATAAAACCTACTAGGCGGGGCGCGTTGTATGTTTAGATTATGGTGGTGACTCATAGTCGCATCCTTCATCTCTACATTATACATAACCGCGTCGTCGCGGCGCGTATTTCCACATTAAATTGTTTGTTTCTACATAATAAATAATCTGTCATGACTTGAGCGTTTCACAACTCTCATTCCAAATATGGACGGTTATTTCCACATTAAATTGTTTGTTTCTACATAATAAATAATTTGTCATGACTTGAGATTCACATCGCATTCCAAATATAGACGGTTATTGCCACATTTAATCGTTTGTTTCTACATATCTACATAATGACCTGTCGTGACTTGAGCGTTTCACAACTCTCATTCCAAATAATTATGGACGGTCCGCGTCCAACCAGTTGTTACGACACACATCTAACGCGATAGAGCTTGTTGTGGTGCGGTATGATCTCTGAACCACCCCTGGGCCCGAACCACCCTCTACCCCCCTGTATCATATATTATTATTTTCTTGGGCAGGCGTCAGCGCTCAGTTAATTCTAATACGTTAAACCTGGACAACTGCCGTATTAGAAGTAGTACGCGCGCGAAGCCATCGCTACAAACGTTGAAAATTACGAGGTCATCCCCGCTCTCCATACATTTTCGCGATTTTGGAGTGGGGGGTTCAAAATCGACTCTGTCGCTCGTCAGCAGCGACCGGTGACAGACATCTAAGTATAAAACCTACTAGGCGGGGCGCGTTGTATGTTTAGATTATGGTGGTGACTCATAGTCGCATCCTTCATCTCTACATTATACATAACCGCGTCGTCGCGGCGCGTAGAGCTGATATATGGTCGCCGAACTCAAACCACCCCCTATAATATATATACTGGGTACGAACCACCCCCCTACCCCCCCGTATCATATATTATTATTTTCTTGGGCAGGCGTCAGCGCTCAGTTAATTCTAATACGTTAAACCTGGACAACTGCCGTATTAGAAGTAGTACGCGCGCGAAGCCATCGCTACAAACGTTGAAAATTACGAGGTCATCCCCGCTCTCCATACATTTTCGCGATTTTGGAGTGGGGGGTTCGAAAACGACTCTGTCGCTCGTCAGCAGCGACCGGTGACAGACGTCTTACCTACTAGGCGGGGCGCGTTGTATGTTTAGATTATGGTGGTGACTCATAGTCGCATTGTTCATCTCTACGGTATTTATAACCGCGTCTGTGAGTCACCATCCTTTCTCGGCCGCTCGGCCACAGCACGGTGGTAAAGGGACGGGGGGGACGGGTTAAATAAGGATATTAGTTTCATCATCAACTTGTAAATGTACAAAAAAGGCTTGGTTTAAAATAAACACTGATATTTATTATTATTATTATTATTCAGTAGTGTAGTAGTATTGTTTACAATTAAATCAGCTGTTGAATTATATTAACATGTCTGTCGGAGCGCTTCTTCAACGTGGTGCCGTGGCCGTCCACTACGTCCTGCAACACCAACTGGCGTTGGGTGGCGGCCACCCGTTTGTAGAGCTGAAAGTGTGGGCGCACAAATTCCACGAGTCGAACTAGCTTTTTATTGGCCGGCTCGGTGGGGCGCGCGGCGTCTCCGCCGTCCTCCAACCAGACGTGGTAAGCGGCGTAGAGCAACAGGGGGTTTTCCATGTGCGCGTTGCCCAGGATTTCGTGGCGGCATTGCGCCGACATTAAAAGTCTTTCGATAATCTTGTGATATTTGCGAATAAACTTGGCCAGATTCAACGGCCTCGGACGCGTCGACCACACGACCAGCGGTTCGTACAGATCTCGCGTCACATCACCGCCGCTCTTATCGTCGAGCACCAACACCGTCTTGACATCACCCTTGTAGTCCTTGGTGATCGAGTCGATGTAGCGCTGCAGGGTGTTTTCGTTCTCGTGGCGGTTCAACTTGACCCTTTCGAACAACAAACACGGGTTGGTGGAGTACAAACAACCGAAAATATCAAACATTACGTAGAGCGGGTTGGCGGCGACGTCTCCGCAGCAGACGCGCACCACGCCCGTGAGGATCCGTTTGACTATCGGGTTGGCGTGTCGCTCGTAGCCCACGTGACCCACGACGTCCGTCTCGGTGTTGTAGTATGCGTACTTTTTCTTGGTTAGAATCAAGAGGCGCTCGTGGCGTTGCTCCAGTGCCAGCGTGAGGTATTTCGTAAACGAGATTGCGTCGTTGACGCGTTTCAGCACGGCGGCGGCGTCGACGTTCTTCGGGTTGTAAAATTTAAGTCCGTCCGTATCCACATAACACACGAGGTCGGCGAATGGCCATCGACGCCTTCGTTCTGCGGCCGAGTCTGTTTTGTTTGGGGCGGCGGTGGTGGCTTCGACTTCGATTGGGCGTTCGCCCGCCTTTCGACTGGAGCAATTGACGGCCCACGTGGTTAGGTAGCGCAGCTCTTCCTCGTACCAGGCGCGCACGTCTCCGTCGACCGTGTCGCATGCGAGGGCGGTAAAGGTGCACACTAGGCGCGCGCACACGGTTAAAAATTTACGTCCAAACAGAGTCACCGCGGCCGAGGCGGGAATGTGCGAGTACAGAAACGCCGGACACCCCGTCACGCCGTAGATCGAGTTGAGTATTATCTTGGTGCCCAGTTGGCGCGAGTCCAAGATGCGCCTCTCGGTGTCGGAGGTGGCGGCGCGCAACGCGTCTTGCAACTGCCGGCGTTGTGCGAGCAGCCCAGTCAGCACGCGCCCTATGAACCCCACGCGTTCGTCCGAGTGCTGGAACATGGCCAACACTGGCTCGCGGTGGCTCAGTGTGCAAGTCAAGTCCTCCCAGCAGAGACAGTGGCCAATCTCGCGGCCCCGGTAGCCGGGCGTCAGCAGCTCTTCGGTGGGCACGCTCGGATCCATCATGGTAAACAGTCGCACCAGGTCGGCGCGCACGCAGCGCTCTAGCACGGAGACTATCGTGGGCGCCAGCGATCGCACAAACTCCAACGTTATGACGGTGCAATTGGTCGAATCGGCGTTCAGGAAACAACTCAGGTTGGGGTAATAACTCTTGAAGTCAAACGACTCGACCGCGCTGAAAAAGGACTGGTCGCGCGCATAATTCAAAGCGCCCTGATAGGACTTGTCCTTGCTTGTGCCCAGACCGACGATGCGCGCCGTGCGTCGGACGGCCGGTGTCGATACGGTGTCGACGTCATCGTTGCAGTACGAGTGATAGGCGTCGACAGAGTTGCGAGTTGACGATTTACGTGCGGCTACGAACGTACCGTATTTGAGCCCGTTGAGAACGAGGCACGAGGCGAGACGACGGGTGTTGCCGCACATACCGCTCGTCTCCGCACCGAGGCAAAAGAGACTCGTTAGACTGGTCACTAGCGAGAGCACGTTCGACTCGAGGAGCACCCGCGTAACGGTGATTGTGTCTTGTATGTTGTACGCCAAAACTTGTTCCAAGCGCGGCATCACCTCGGGCGTATCGTTGAGACGCACGTCGTTGTACAGGGTTTTTTTCAGGCGCACCGTGTCGACCCGCGTGCCCGTAAAGTCAAAGTTGCCGTCGGCCGAGTGGGTGAGTCGCGCCGATGACACGCGGTACACCTTGTTAAAGTCGGCGCGCGCCCCGTCCGAGTGGTACGCGGCCGCACCGTACGCGTATATGCGACGGATGAGCGACGAGTCGAGATCCATCTTGGCGACGCGTTCTCCGCCTCGCAGGCGATTGGCGGCGATGGCGGCCAGTGACACTTTGTCCGAGAGCATGTTGCGCTTGGCCAACACCATAAGGTCGAGCACCACGGCGAGTTCGTTAAAGTCGGCGTGGTGCAGCTCGTTGCGCTCGTGCTTGATCCGCCGGACGCTCTGCAGCAGACGTTCGACGCGCAGAAAGATGGCGCGTCGCCAGATGACGCGCAGATCGTATGCAATGAGATTATGGCCAGTCAGCACGTGCGGATACCGGCGCGGTAGGCCTACCAGTGAAAAGACGCCTCCCTCGCAGTAAAAGTCGACAAACGCCTCCAGCATGGCCGTCTCGCTGTTGTAGCCTCTGAACAGAGCGAACGTGCGGCACGGGCGTTGTTTGTCCGCGGCGGTGGAGTCGCCGTCGTCCTCCTCTATCATCTCGTTGTACTTTGAGTTCATTTTCAATTGAAACTCTGTCGCGGCCGCGTCGCTCACACCCACCGGGTCTAGATAGAGGCACACGTGCACGTGGATCCGGCCGTAAAGTAAATACAGACATATAGAGGAAATCTTTTCATCGTGCGTCGTGCCCATGGGCACCACGTGGGCGGATCGTGCGATCGTTTCTATGTCGATCGACACCACGGGTAGGATGCGCTCTAGTGAGGGTAGTTTGGACGTCAACAGGTTGAGTTTGGTGCGCACGCCTCTGCCGCTGAACGTGTGGTAAAAGCCGACGGGTAGAAAGCGCTCGAGCAGGTCCATCCGGTCGTTGACGGCGAACCCGAGACATTCGACGCGCGGTGGCGTGCCTTTTGTGGGCATCGGTGTTCCAAAGGCGCTCTTGTAAATTTGGATGGCCAACCCAATCTCGCAAACGTCGGGCAACAGGCGGTACCAGGGTAGCGCATTGTCGCTCAGTGCGCCGTAGATGAGTCGGTAGGCGGCGTGTGAGGTAAATTCGATGATCATCAGTCGACCCGTAAAGTCCGGAGTGGCGTCGAACCCCAAGTCGTCGACCAAGCACTGTATAAAGTTGGCGCGCTCGCCGCGCAGCACAATGTCGGTCGCGTAGCAGATGTACGAGTTGACGTCCTCGGTGAGGTCACACGCACCCCCTCCGCCGCCGCGCTGGCGCAGCTGCAGCAGGTCTTGCACGAGGCCGGCCATCTTTGTAACGTTCGGTGTCAGAAAACCACCGTTTGCCCCGCGGTCCGACGTCTCGAGGAGCACACAACACGCCGGGTGATAGTCGAGAAAAAGTCTCTCGTGGCGCAGCTGCGTGTCCACGCTGTCCGCCATGTACCCCGACTTGGCGTCGTAGCAAAAGTTGAAAACTAGCCTTGCGGTCATTTCTTTACTTTCGTATTATTTAACACTATATCTAATCTCCGCCGCAATCACTTCGGCGACTGTTATAATACTAATGCGAGAGCGAGCGACACACTAACATTGATAGTAGAGGGGGGGCCGATAAGCATCAGTCTCTCCTACGTCACGGTGCGTACCGGACGACCGCGCCGCACCGTACCGCATTATTATGCGGGTGTACTATAAAAACTTTGCGGGCCGCGCGATTATCTTTTGCAATTACCTACCCGTAGCGTTCTTGCCGTTGGCCCGCGTCTGCCAGGCTCGGAGCACCACCAAAGGCGAGTTGGCCGATCGCGTAGCTCTGGACGAGCCGTCGTCGCGGAGAACCACGGGACCGCGTTCACCGAGTCCGCCACAACCACCACCACCGAGTCAGCCACCGCAACCGAAAACTCGGGTCGTACTCTGTTTTTACCGTCGTAGCGTCATCTACACCGACACATTTTTTTATGGCAAACGTGAGACTTGGCTGTATTGTTACGCAAACATGGGCTACGTGGAGATCGAGCCGTCTTCCGTCGTCGAGTTGCTGTCCAAGCTGACGACAGAGCTCGGTTTAGAGGAGGCGGTCGCCAGTCATTTCCTTAGAGCGTTGATGGATTACTGCAAGAAGATGAACTTGGACGTGCGCAACGAGCTCGCCCGCGTCGACCGAGACGTCGCGGCCAATATCGAGGCGCACTTTGCCGCGTTTCAATTCGACGACGGGTGCCCCATGAGCCTGGTGCTTTCCAATTTTTTTGAAAAACAACAACAATCGGCGCTTAGTATCAAATACGCCACCGGTAACAGGGCTCCTACTACCACCACCATCACTGACACTGACGACGAAGAAGAAGAAGATGAAGAAGAAGAAGAAGAAACGGCGCTCGTCGACGACACGAGCGGTATATATTCTTTCACAATGGAGATGTTGGGCGAGGGTATGACTATTTACACAACACAGGAGCCGCCGCACATAAACTTTGTCGTCGACGCGCGCCTCTTGAGAGGGCCGCGGATTGGTGGTGATGGTAAAGTTCACGTGGGACGCAACACGATCGACATTCTGCAAGACAAAGACAAGGTGGTGTTGTTCACGAGCAACGCCATGTTAAAACCATATTCAAAACCCGCGCCCGGCACACGTCCGAGCGTCGATCCCGACAAGGCGCGCGAGTTTGTCGTCAAGGTTGAAAAAAAAATCAAGACGTGCATGGATCGCCTGGTCAACCTTACCGTGCATCGCCACCGGTTGACGGTGACGCCGCGACTATTGCGCCTGTTCGTCGAGAGCGGGTTAGTTTTGTACTACAAGTGTTTGACGAGTCGAGACGGCGAGGGTGACGGTAGTGGCCAACAACAACAACTGCTAGTGGAGCTGCACACCCACGGACTGAAAGCGACGCGCAACTTTCTCGACCTGTTCTTAGCCGAGGATCTGTTGGACGCGGAGATGGTGCAGTTGCATTACACCACGGCGTTAGTGAACCGCCACGTGTCCGCAGATTTGATGAACGAGATGCGATTCCGTTACAAGTTTCTCGAGACCACGGGCAAGATGTATCCCATAGCCGAGACGCGAGACGAGTACGACGTAGAGTACGTATTGAGATTGTATCTCGAGATTGCCCGAGCGTACGACTCGGACTTGAACGCCTCGCGGCACCGCGACGACGGGCCGCTTCTCAGCGTGGTCACCGAGCGCGGCGTCCAACACAGCCTGGACGGGCGCACGCATTGTAAACGTTACAAGTTTATACACGGACCCGCCTCGCTACTGTTGAATGTGCCGTGTAAAAACAACACGCAAGCCAGCGACATGAGCGTCCGAATAGAATAGCGATCGTCCAATTATAAGCGAGATCAAACGCCGTGCGACGATGGCGCATCCGATCAACAACAACAAGTCTGACCTACTGTCTGCGCTCACTCAGTCGCTACCACACAAGGCGCGCGAGCCACTACGCGCCGCCATCGAGAATCTGGACAGCGAGCCTCAATCGTGGAGCCGTCTCCTTGAATTTCGCAAATGCGTCGCGAGAATCTTGGAGGATACGGATCTGGCGCCGGCCGTCATGCGAGCCCGACTCGTGTCCATCATTGTCATGTACGAGAGTACCTTTATAGTAGGACAGAAACTGGTCGACGTGCGTCTCCGCCGAGATTAAACCAAAAGGGTAGAGAGGGGGGAGGGGGTGTTAATTGGTATTAAATATCGTCCAAAGTTAGAATGTATCATTCGATCGTGAGCAATCACCGCGAGCAGTGTATCTTTTCTGTTTTCACAAAATGGCGTTCAATAAGTTGTTGAAAATGCACGAGTCGATACTCTTTGACGACGAGACTCACACGTACGAGTACAATGGTTGCAAGATTAACCAGTCCGTCACGACGTTGGTCAAGACTGTGTTTCCCTTTCACCGCGAAAAGATATTGAACAGAATGGTCCAGAGCACCGGATGGAAACGCAACAAGTATTTCCAGACGTGCGGCGTCAACCATGAGACCCAGCAGCCCATCAAGGACAAGAACATCGTCAAGAATAACATTAGCAATGAGTGGAACAAAAAGGCCAACCTGGGCAGAAAAGTGCATGCGCTGCTCGAGCGGGCGTTTCAACTCTGGGACGGTGGTGCGGCGGAAGAGACGATTAATTGGGAGATCAATTCGTACACCAGAGGGCGCTTGGACTTGACGGCGGTAAAGAAGCTGTTTCAAGAATACCATTGGACACCGTTGAAGAGCGAGTGCCGGCTGGTTGATGAAGAACGCAACGTCGCCGGCACGGCCGACTTGCTGCTTTGCGACGAAAACGGCGACTTGGTCATTGTCGACTGGAAATGCAGCTCCATGGCGTTTGGTAATTTCCGCGATGAATTGGCGCCGAAGCCCATGCAATACTATCCTGCGACCAACTTTTGGCAGTACACGATGCAGTTGAATTTATACAGAGTAATATTGGAGCGCGTCTATGGGTACAGGGTGGCTCACACTGTGTTGATCTGCTTCGATGCAGACTTTGCCATGTCCGTGTACTTTGCGGCCCGCATCAAAGACGTCGAACGGTGGTATTTGAACAAGAAAAAGACGTCTACGGACGACGAAGTGGTGGTGGTCGAGGAGGCGAAGGAGCAAGAGCGTGAACCCACTATTATGGTATAAGCTATATGGTATAAGGTATTCCATAAAAAATATATTTTTCAGTGAATAAACGTTTTTTTTAAAACCTAGTTGTTTTTTTCTTTTCCTTTGTATATCCCAACCCACCCAAGAGATAAGCCGCGCGATGCACACGGACGACGCCTCGCGTCACGTGCCCTCGTTTGATCCTCTGGTGCGAGACTACGCGGTGGTGAACGAGCGCGCCGAGGTCGCAGCTCTACACTTGTATCTGGCTTTTTTGGAAGAACAAAGTAAACTACTTTCGAGACCGGCGGTGTGTGAGACCCTTCGAACGCGCGTCACGAAAAAGTTGACTCGCTTCCAGACCGCTATAAACGAGTACTTGAAAATGCGCAGCGAAAAGGTGGCTAGTTTTCAACACCTCGAGCCGCAGCGCATGGACGTCGCTCGCAGTCTGCGCGACGTGGCGCAACAGAACGCGACAGTGTGTCGATGCTTGAAGACATTTCAACCACACTGGTTGACCACCGAGCTGAACAGGGTGCGAGTCTTGAAAAAGAGCAACGCCGCCGCGGACGCCAGAGTGGCCGCCGTCGACGATACTCCACGCTCGTCTCTGGCGCTCGATCAAATCTATCAAATGATTCGCGACGGACGTTATATTAATCACGTGCCCGCCGTGATGACATCACTAGCCGAGTTCGACGACGTTACGTTTGACGCAATCGTCGCGCGTCTTTAGACTCTATCCTGTCTGTGTTATTATTCTAGGGTGTCGTCTCTCACGTACTACGTACGCGGGAGACGCAAAAGGAATGTTAAAGAAAACACAAGTATGATAGGGTATTATTTTTTATTATTTACTATAAAGGACAAGTTTTCCATTGGATAAAACAATGGGTGGTCACAATACGGACAAAATAAATCTTCAAACATCAGGTACGACATGACTTGCATTCTTATCGACTCAAACTCAAACGGGGACGAACAGAACGAGCATCGCGGCAATATCACAGTGTGATTGGTGGGATCGTATTCGAAACTATAATCGTTGTTACACACGTTACATATCATGAAAGATTTAATTTTACATGGGTCGAACGGTTCCGCAGTGCAGTTTGTACAATTTCCCGAGACAAACATCTCACGCATGTACAAATCATCGGAGAGATCGCTCTCTAACACTGCCTTTTTACTATGACAGCCGTCGCGAAGTTCTGCCATATACTCCTCTTTGGAAATTAGGCCATCCAGCATCTTCTCGATTAGTAGAGAGGTAGACGTAGAGGAGGTGTACACTCGAGCTTGATACAAAGCGAATGCCCAATGAAGAATAAACTTTCGCTTTATATATCAAATAGGGGGATGGGGGGGGGGGGGGGGTTGACTGCGAATAGTGTCTTGAGCACCGACGCCTTTTAAAAAAAACTACTTCCCATCACAAGTACGTCTGATTCTTGAGGTTGAGCACTTGTCGCTCGAAAGAGTGGAGGCGGCGGGCATAAGCCACGCACAGGCCGTCCTCACCACCGCGGTACAGGCGTCCCCGGCGCTCTTGTAAACGAATCGCTAGGCGCGCGAGCTTTGTGTGGAGGCGCGACAATATCTGATGGTGAAACGATACGTCTGCGTACTGTACGTCGGGTAGACGTCTGATGAGCGAATCGTTGATGGCCGCGACCAAGGCGGGTGGCAGACGTGCCGGTCGCTCGGCTTCGAGCCGCATCGCCGCCGCTAGTGATTCGGGATCGCGCAAGTCGTACATGTTTCGGGTGACGTTTTCATAATCGCCCACTACCATAATACCGCGGCTCTGTTACACAGGCTTATTATTATTATCGTTGTTGATGTTGTTGACGTGTCAGTCTGTCGAGTAACTTGTCAAAGTCCTCCAACCAGAGGGCGTTCATTAAAACGTAGGGATAACATAGGACCGTGTGCATAGTGTCGGTGCGTCCGAGTACGGTGAAAAAGTCTCGCGACCCCTCAAACGTTAGGCGGCACTCGTGTTCCGCTTCCGCCTCGGCCAGTACAAAGTCGACGGTGTTGACGCACACGGTGCGCTCCGGTATCGGCTCGCGGCGGCGTATCGCCACCAGAGCGTCGGTCGAGCGCGCCTCGTGCGAACAACACCGACCGGCGGAACCGCGCGCGGTAGACCCGCAGCGCAGGGCCTCGGGTGGTCGACGCTTCAACAAGTCTAGATGGCACACCTTTTGATTACGACCGTGTCTTTTGTTGTTGACCCGCCCCCGCAGCAGCGACCAGTTGTCGCCTTCGCAGCGCTGCGAGGGCGCCCCCGCACCGGTCGTAGAGGCGCGAAGGCGGCGATCGCAAGCCTCGCGGCACAGACTCAGAAACGTGTCGTTGAGCTCGCGATAGAAACACAGCGGGTTCTCGGTGTAGTGCACGGGGCGCAAAAACTGCACAGCACCGCGACCCGCCAGCGTTTGCGGCAGACAAATGTCGTAAAAACTCGCAGGTCGCGGATACAGGCCGAGTGTGGCGTGAATCTTGCGACACTCGTCGAGCAGCAGCTTGAATGTGCGCAAAAAACCACCATTACCCCCTTCGGTGATGAGTTCGCGCCAGCCTAGGAGCTTTGCTTCGTCGGCCGTCGGTAGCGGCTTGGTGACGCTCACCGTGTTGCGATCGTACGAGTCTATGGTGACGACGAGATCCGAGTTGTCGAGGTCCACTCGTGTGTAAACGGCGCCGCTCAAGTCAAACGTGCAAATCTGGCCGTCGATCGTGTGCTCACCGGTGGTTTCGTCTAAACGACACTTCATACCGCCGTGTTGGAGTCGGGCGAACGGGCAGCATTTTCTGGGATTCATACTTACTGGGCAGATGTGAAAGTAAGCAGACATGACGCGGTCATTACCCTACTTTTTGCTTCTTACGCTGATGGGACTAATGGGGTGGGTAATGATGGTGTCGCGGTGGTGTGCGCTCTCAGAGCACCCAGCCCCGTGGCCGCATCGCTTGTCCTTGTTATCATACGTGGGTCTCTCAAAGGGTACTCTGACTACTACTCCTCCTACTACTACTACTACTACTACTACTACTACTACTACTCCTACTACTCCTCTTTACAAAACAACTACGACCACGATCGTGCCAGACGCCGCCACCGTATCCGCCGAACCGACAGGACCACCCACCCCTCCTCCGAAGTACGACGCAATCTATCCGCGACTTCATCTTGAATAATGACTGTATTTTTTTTGAAAGCCAAGTAAGTGACGCGCGTAAATGGAATTTATATTTGGTGATCGACGACGACGACATCGTCGCGGAGGCGGTGGAGGAGGAGGACGCAAGACAAGAACCGGTGACGGCGACGACGACCTCGGTCGATTGCTGGCGCGGGAGCGCACCGCCACCGATAGGTTTGTAGAAGAATTCGTGCGCAACGGTGAGACCGAGGCGTTCATTCGAGTGTTGGAGAGGTTGAGCGTGCGGTGCGACGAGTGGAATAGGTCAATAGAAGGTTTAAAACGGCGCATAAAACACTTGCGACCCGCCCTCATCGACGACAGCTACTACTACGAGCGTTTAAAAGGCGCCATGTTTGTATTAAACCGTAACGTGGACACTCTGTCCGAGCTACAGGAGGAGCGCCTGGCCACCGAGCGGAACAAGGATGAAGCGCGCGACTCGCTGCTTCGAGAGCTCGACGCAGACGCCGCTGATTATAGCCGAGAGTCACAGGTGCGTCTATTGTTCCTGTTGAAGCGCGCTAACAACGACTCTAGTTGTGACACACAAACCGATTATGACACATGACTCATCCGGGTGCATATCTAACGAGTGGCTACGACCACGACTAGTGTGTCGCGCCCCGCCTAGTAGGACGTCTGTCGCCGGTCGCTGCTGACGAGCGACAGAGTCGTTTTCGAACCCCCCACTCCAAAATCGTGAAAATGTATGGAGAATGGGGATGACCTTGTAATTTTTAACGTTTGTAGCGATGGCTTCGCGCGCGTACTACTTCTAATACGGCAGTTGTCCAGGTTTAACGTATTAGAATTAACTGAGCGCTGACGCCTGCCCAAGATAAATAAAAAAATAATAATATATGTTACGGGGGGGGTGGTGTTTCGGGGGTGGTTAGAGCTCAAGGGTAGAAAAATGGACTACCGCATAGAATCTATAACGCGGTCTCGTCTCGAAGCCGAAGGTAAACGCCTGATATCTTCGTACGACATGGCGCGCATCGTCAAATCGTGGTGGCAAGACGCGGCGCGCTCGAGGGCATTGTTCGCTCGACATCCGTACCTCGACGGCCCCGTGTACGTGGCCACCAACAAGGCGTACTTCCCCAAGGCGGTGCTCGCCGTATCCCCCGACATGCTATCGATTACGGCGCAAGAGTTTTACGACGCGCGGTGTCTAGTCGTACCGAGCCTGGGCTTGTTCAGTTGCGGCCGCAACAACAAGAGCCTCGCCAGTCTTCAGACGATAATGTTGCAAGACATCAAGTGGCCTGCGTGCCTGTGCGACGGCAAGCGATGCCGCTGTCGCACCTTGAGACCACCCGACGACGACGATGATGATGACACAAGGAAGAAACCAAGGGAGGCTATAGGGCCAGACAATTGTGCGACTTTGTGTAAATTTCTTAAAATTGAGTACAAGAACGGTGACATCAAGAACTACCTACAGGGCGGTAAGAGTGTGATTCAGACCAAAGTGCTGGCGCCGCGAGTGCGCGGGCTCCGCGCGCAAATTTTGTGTGACTTTAAGGTGGCCGCGGACACGATCGTTGTGCCCGAGACGTTTGCGCGCGACTTTGGTCTCACGGCCGGCGAGTACGTGACTGTCGACCCCACGCGTATAGACGACGTCGACCGGCTGCCCGCCGAGTGCGTGTACCCCATCGACGAGCGACTGGGCGTGATCGTGAAGCGCGATCCGTGCATCCATCCGGCGTCGGTGTCGACCGTGTCGCGCGTAGCCGTCACCGAACACGACAACTTTTACGTGTCACCGCTCACCATGGGCCACAAGAACGCCGACATCGACGGCGACGTGTACGGCGTGTACGTCGTAGAGTCGCGCGCGGTAGCCGAAGAGATACGGTGCGCGCTCCATCCGCGCAATTCGATGATTCTCAAGACGGGCGTCACCACACGCTTGACTTTCTCTCAAGTGCACGTGTTTTATATGCAAGGACGCCTCCATCTACTGTCGCCGCGGTTCGTGCGGTACGCGGAGATTGCGCGCGCCGAGTGTACGACGTTCGACGCCGACGCCCGAGAAGAGTTTTGCCGTCGTTACATACCCGAGGCGCGTCCCGAATGGTTCGAGCCCACGCGTCACATTCTAGACGCCACCGCCCTGTTGGTGGCGACGCACCTCGGCGCAGACGCCGCGTACGACTTGTTTGACGAGATCAACGCACTGGTGGTTAGAGTGGCGCGCACCGTTTGGTCCGCGCTGAGCGACAGCCTAGCCTGCGAGCTCTTGTGTCGCATCGCCGCCAGCGGAGCGAAATCGAACCTGACAGCGTACGCCTCTCTATTGGACAAGTTGCGTTCGATTAATGGCACGTGGGAGTTTACCAATGCACCATCACTACCACCACCTATACCGCTTACACCAACCCGGCAACGAGCGCTCGCGTCTCGGCGCGACTTTTGCAAGATCACGGACGTCATCAGGGATATGGCCATGTCGGCAATGTTGGTGCCGCGCCTCGGATACACTTGGTTCAAAACGTACTCGACTTGGTGCGGTTTACAGTTACATGGCGGCCTCTTGACGTACAACGGTCGCAAAGTGGGCGCACTGGACTCGTTTCGTCCCTCCGGTCTGGTATTCAGCGCGACCGACGTCGAGAGACTGATCGGAGGCCGCCTACCGAGGCGCACCGAAATACAGGAGCGAGGCTCGCGCGCACATCATCACACCGCACAAAGTCACCGCACAGAGAGTCGATTAGATCGCAAAAAAAAAATAATACTGTTGCGACTGGTGTGTGCAGGAAAGGCCGAATGGATAGAATCGTTTCTGCGCCGCAACAAAGTCACGACCGACGAGCTACTCAAGATATTGTCCGAATCCCGCAGTCTAGTTCGTCGTCGGTGATTACGATACTAGTACTGTATATGTGTACATGTTGTATTATTCCTAGCTAACATTAGCTTTGACCAGTTAAATGAATAATGATAAAATGAATGTATGTAGTGAGTTGTAAACAATAAAAATCTATTAACAGAGCAACACAATGCGTCTTATTATTCGATTCAATCATCTTCATCTGGATAGGATACAACTCCATACTGGTTGAGAAGTGATTATGATACCGGTACTTTGGTATAATATCTACCAACCATATTGCGAACAAGTGTGGAATTTATAGTAGTTTATGTACCGACTGCACTGCGCGATTACCACTCCTACTCCTTGCTCAAACGCCTATATAACCGGGCCGCAAGAACATCGCATCACAGTGCACATTCACCATGGCAGTCGACATGGTTGAGTACATTGCCGACATTCAAAAATTAACCAAACAACTACAACACATAGAACATCACCTATGTGATCTCGCAGAGTCACGAGGACGTCTAATGTTGGTGTCGTTGGACACCACCGCTGACACCACCACCACCGTCGCCCTCAAATACAGGGTCGTGTATTTACACGCTGACCAACAGCCGTCCAGCCGACACAGGGGTGAGCGTAAAATATGGCCCTGGGGCAAAACTTTGAGTGGCTTTGGAACAAACATTGTGAAGATGATGGGTATGCGACGCACAGAATGGCAATCGAAAAGAAAAATTTTAATACTGCTCCGAGGTCAGGTGGACATCAAGGATCTGTTCGCGACCATTGATTTGATGTCGACCCAGTTCCGTGGTTGCAGCGCCACAGGTTCTAACAGACGTAACCGTAAGCACCGCAGCGAGAACAACAGCGACTGTACGGAGTTTTATCCGATGTTCAACATGAAATCTTCACCCAAACGCTCCAGAACCAACAGCGCCACCACTCCTGACCCGTTCTGGAACTCGGTAAACAGATCTCCATCATCCACCAACAATGATGATGACTGCGGCGGCGACGACAACGACGATGACGGCGACAAAGGTGGCGAGGTGTATGTTAAAACTGATTCGTATATGGAGGAGATTGTGGTACCCGAGATATTGATGGACGACGAATCACAGTCGTCATCCACCAACACTAATAATGATGATAAGCGCAGCAACGACGACGATGACGGCGACAAAAATGATGATAAGCGCAGCGACGACGACGATGACGGTGACAAAGGTGGTGAGGTGTATAAAACTGATTCGAATATGAAGAAGACCGTGGTGATGGACGACGAGTCACAGTCGTCAGTCGAGTCGCAGTCGTCAGTCGAGTCGCCGTAGAGCTACCATATACCACTGACGACCGAACCAAGTCGCGTACGTTCAGGACGGGGTTCCGAACGATATGTTCCGAGTGTGTATATATAGGCGGGGTAAATATTTTTATAATATAGTCGTAAAGAACCAATAAGACGCTCAACATGGCAAAGAGAGCCGCAGTCACAATGTGCGTCATATGGTGGATAATGTCCACGACAGCGATGGCGGCGACGGTGGACGCGACCGTACCAACCTCCATAGAGGATACATGGATGGACACAACCGTGAACACCTCCATAGATGATACATGGATCGACGCAACCGTGCCAACCTACATGGAGGATACATGGATGGACACGACCATGCCAACTTCGACCATACCAATGGACAAGGAGCGTACAGTTTCGACGGTACCGACAACCGTGCCAACCTTCATGGAGGATACATGGATGGACACGACCATGCCAACTTCGACCATACCAATGGACAAGGAGCGTACAGTTTCGACGGTGCCGACGCTCACACCAACAGACGTGCCAATACCCACAACCACTCCGACGAAGAATAATCCGACCAGTGATAGTAGTACTAAAACGACGGATATATGGATGGACACGACCATACCAACCTCCACGGAGGAGCTGGAGACGGACCGTACTGAGATGGACACGGAGCGCACAGTTTCGACGGTGCCGACGCCCACACCAACAGACGTGCCAATACCCACAACCACGACGACGAAGAATAATCAGAGTAGTGGTAGTAGTACTAAAACGACGGACGAGGTGACACCAACCAACACTATTATGGAGGAGCTGGAGACGGACCGTACTGAGATGGACACGGAGCGCACAGTTTCGACGGTGCCGACGCCCACACCAACAGACGTGCCAATACCCACAACCACGACGACGAAGAATAATCAGAGTAGTGGTAGTAGTACTAAAACGACGGACGAGGTGACACCAACCAACACTATTACGGCGACGACGATGCGTGTGATGATACCACCATCCTCTACGGAACATACTCCTACTACTACTACTACTACTACTACTACTACTACTACTACTACTACTACTACTACGACGACGCCGGCGACACTGGAGCTAACCACACTGCAAAATGGCAACTATACTACTACTGATAATACTACTACTACACAGGTCGAAGACGCACCTACCTACGATCTGCCCTGGGTTATCTTGTACCTAGTATTACCACTCGTAATTGGGGTATACTCGACTACCTATTGGGTGTTGCACCACCGACAACAACATAGATACGTCGGATTGGAAATGAGCCGAATGTATACGTAATGATATTTTTAAAATCCTTTATAATGTTTAATTAAGACTGTAATCTGTAATTTTTTTAATTAGATAAGCAATACTTTTAATGTTTATGTAAAACACCCATGTTTTTAGTTGGGTCACTGTTTTATTTTTCATATTAGATTAAAAACAATACTAAACTAATTTTAATTTATATTATTTTAATAAATCTGTATATTATTTTAGTAATAAATTATAAATTTTAACCGCTTTCAACCTGTTTTATTTATATAATCGATACGAGTCAACGCGGCTCGCAACACCTTGTACTTTGAGACGGGGGGTAGCCACTGCTGACGAGCGACAGAGTCGTTTGCTTGTCCAGGTTTAACGTATTAGAACTGAGCGCTGACGCCTACCTACTCAAAAAGAATAAATAATAATAATATATGTTACAGAGGGGTAGTTAGCGACAGAGTCGTTTGCTTGTCCAAGTTTAACGTATTAGAACTGAGCGCTGACGCCTGCCTACTCAAAAAGAATAAAAAAAATAATAATATATGTTACGGAGTGGCAAGGCACGCGAACACAGTGTATCCACTGTGAATTAAACGTCGACACGGCCGCGGCACACACAAGACCACCGTGAACGTGTAGGTTTGTATTAAAAAAACATCTTACCCAATTATATAATATATGAAGCACATGGTGTGTATAATTGAAAACTTACCTGAAACAAAAAACAAAAGGACATGTAATGAATATTAAAGACATACATATATAATAAGATGGCCAGCGAGGTGCATTTCACACCGCTGTGCGGGTTCAAAAACGAAGGCGGCGGTAAGCTCGTCAAGTTTACCAGTGACGCCACACCAGTCACTCTGTGTTTTGCCACTTGCGACGCGCTCCAACTGTCGGTAGATCTGCTCAGGTTCTTGTTGCACAGTGTGCCCGGCGTGATGCCTATGCGTACGTTTGATCGCGACGCCATGTTTGACCACGTACTGGAGCGCATCGTGCCCGAGTTGTTTGACGGCGACGACGGCGTGGCGAACCTGAGTCGGACGCACGTTTTGCCCTACTTGGAAGCGTCGAACCGTTACTATGCTCGATACGGTTGGGTGCACGAGACAGAGGAGATGCGCGCCGCGCTCGCGTCGGCTCAGCGGGCGGCCGACGCAAACAATTTGGCGGATGAATTTAAACACTTGTACAGTTTTCTCAGCGATAGCGTTCAAACGGGAGGCGTCACTAGGGCTCTACAGTTGGCCATATTTTGGTTGCATCTGCGCACAAACACGACCTCTATAGAATGCAAAGGCGCCGGTGTCGCCGGAGGCGACGAACCTCTGACGTTCTGGGACATTGTGGCCAACGTGATTGTTACCTCATTGAAACTGTGGCTGTTGCAACCGTACGACGTGCCGTGTGTGCTGTATGCCACCAGGATGCTGCTGTCACCGCGAGCGTACGAGGTTATCGCTGTGAACAAACGAGCCGACCAGGTCGACTGGGAGGCGCAAATCGTACGTCTAATACGCAAACTGTGCAAGAACCACCGCCTCGGTGGCGGTCTCAACAGCGTGGCTCTCACGCGACGCGTGAGCGGCGACGGCGCAGCGGCCATTCCATACTTTGACACGCTGGTGGAAATGTATCGCAAGAACCCTGCCGTCTCGGAACCCTTTCACGAGTTTGGTGAAGAATTTGCGTTCAGCACCGTCTTGTGCACGTACCTCGGTCTGCGACCGCGGCTCGCCGTGTTGCTCAACTATTACCGGTGGCGGGTAAAGCTGTTTGCAGCCACTCTGACTGCCAAGTGCGGCAAAGATAAATCACAACGCCTCGACCGCGCCGTCCGAGTGATATTGAACCATGTCGATAAGATTTGCGAAAACTGCGTCAACTGTAACTTCGGACTGGCCAACACGATCCGGGGTAGCGTCACTAGAGAGCTGACGGAAAACTTGAAATATCTGGTGGAATTGACCAACATTAATGACTCGACTGACGGAAGCCGCCGCTTGCGCTTTCTGTAAGTGTTTGAGAGATGACGCCGCCGACGACGACGATTACCACCGCTGATGCCACGCCGGCGTTGGTGATAGAGGTCGACGGTATGTTGGAAACACTACGGCAACTGGTGTACGGTCGTCTCTTTGATGACGTATCGTCGGCGCTGAGGGCGGTCCTCCGTCTTCGCGACGATGACCACGCGGACGTCAATAGTATTATTAGAGACTACAACACGGCAACGTACTCGCTGTACCAGGTGGCACTGCGCGATTACCACCTTTTGAGTTGGTGGTGTCACTTGGATGAAAAACTTTGTAAGCACGTGTTGAATACTAAATAGAAAAAAATTTTTTTATCTCTCGGTATAATTATGTAAACGTGGTATGAACGGGTGTGGTACAGTGGTGACACCTAGTTTAGTGTCGCGAGCCTCATCAAAACCAACCTAGTTTACCATAACTAAACCGTATAAATCTATCCCTGACTGTTGTGACTGGGAAATGAATCTAGGCCCAAGCTATCGTGGTTTGAGCCTAGGGGGGGGCGACGACAAGTTCTATCCCGTATACCTAGATGTGTGTTGTAACAACCAGTTAGGCGCGGACCGTCCATATTTGGAATACCAGATGAGAAAAGCTCAAGTCACGACAGGACAACTAGTTAGGCGCGGACCGTCCATATTTGGAATGCCATATGTGAAACGCTCAAGTCACAACAGGACAACCAGTTAGGTGCGGACCGTCCATATTTAGAATGCTAGATGTGAAACGCTCAAGTCACGACAGGGAATGTAGAAATGAGCGATTAAAATATGGTAATATATTTCTCGATGGTGAGGTGTCACACGCACACGACTAGCTTTATACCAGCTCTACGCGGTTATACATGATGTAGAGATGAACGATGCGACTATGAGTCACCACCATAATCTAAACGTACAACGCGCCCCGCCTAGTAGGTTTTTCGGTTTACCTAGACGTCTGTCGCCGGTCGCTGCTGACGAGCGACAGAGTTGTTTTCGAACCCCCCACTCCAAAATTGTGAAAATGTATGGAGAGTGGGGATGACCTTGTAATTTTTAACGTTTGTAGCGATGGCTTCGCGCGCGTACTACTTCTAATACGGCAGTTGTCCAGGTTTAACGTATTAGAATTAACTGAGCGCTGACGCCTGCCCAAGAAAATAATAATATAAAATACGGGGGGTAGGGGGTGGCTCGAGCCCAGGGGTAGATTGACTATGAATCACCACCATAATCTAAACGTACAACGCGCCCCGCCTAGTAGGTTTTTCGGTTTACCTAGACGTCTGTCGCCGGTCGCTGCTGACGAGCGACAGAGTCGTTTTCGAACCCCCCACTCCAAAATTGTGAAAATGTATGGAGAGTGGGGATGACCTTGTAATTTTTAACGTTTGTAGCGATGGCTTCGCGCGCGTACTACTTCTAATACGGCAGTTGTCCAGGTTTAACGTATTAGAATTAACTGAGCGCTGACGCCTGCCCAAGAAAATAATAATATATAATACGGGGGGGTAGGGGGTGGCTCGAGCCCAGGGGTAGATTGCCGCGGCAACCCAGAGAATTACGCGAGGATTCCACAGGGCGCAAGTGTCTCGCCTGCAACAATCACCCGAATTGTCCAAAACGCTTGCGTAATCGGTGCGTAATTGGTGTCGATTACGCTTAGTTGCAAGCACGAGTGTACACGTAATGAGATAATATGAGTGTACACGTAATAAGAATTGTATAGGATGGCGAAATGTTTCGTAACGCTCCAAGTGCGGGTGTACAGCTTCCCCGGCTCGTCCGTGCTCCGTTTGCCTTTCGACGGCAAGGCGTCGTTCCGCGTCGTCGACGGTAGTCTGTGGACGGTGCGCAACCTGGGCGACGGGATCGCGTTGCAAAAACTGACCGGCGCCACGGGCGTGTACGGCTTTGCGATCACGGGCGCGGACGACGGTCAATCGATCGCGCAGTCGTCCCTTCTCGTGTGGCAAAAGTCGCAAATTAGAACCATACCCGCCGTGACCACCGCCGACCACCGAGACGTACGCGTAGAGTGTACACATTCAAAGCTGATTCAGCGCATGACCGTCGCCGCCGCTCCGGGCGGTGGCGACGGTGCAACGTTTGTCCGAGCCATCAGACCCAACGCTCATCGCATCGTCGTCTCCAATAGAGGTATAAAGCTCAAATTACCCGCCGCCGCAACCACCGATGCTGTCGCTGTTGCTGTGGGGCAACACGACCATTATCACGAGACGACCGCCCTGGTCGCGGATCCCGTCCCTAGCGCGTCCGCCATGTTAGACGGCTTGGAACGTCTCGCGGCCGGACTGTCCGTGTTGGACGCCGCAGTCGACCGCACGAGGAGCACCGACGCTCAACACGCCTGGTTGACTAGCGTCGTCACCGCCGTCGATGGTTGGAAAACCTTCACCGCCGAGTGGATTGCGGACGCGCGAGCTAACCTCGCGCTCACCCCCGTCGTCGATAACGTTGCTGACTTTGGCCAAGAGCTGGAGGAAAAGTTTGCAGTTCTGCAAAAAGTACAAGCTCTGTTGGACCACGCTCAGCGTATATCGTACTTTTTGGACGGCGAGTGGACGGCGTCGAGGGAGCGATTGGCGATGTGCGCGCGCATCGTCAGCGCGTGCAAGGACCTCTTTGAGAAGGCTTACCGGGCGAACATAACGGTGCTCACGTTCATCGTGCAAGACTTTGACAGGATGCCCCACGAGGTGCGACAACCGGCAGTGACGGCGCAGTGTCAGGCGATTGAAAAGTTGATCCAAGACGTTCCGCGGTGGCAAAACCTGATGACGGGTTTCGATTCGTGGCTGGAACGAGTGGGTAATTACTCAAAATACATGCTCGACTACGGGGCGACGATGCAAAGAATATTCATGGAGGTGGCGCAAGACTCGAGTCGCATGAGTTCCATTGAGGATGAGTTGGCGAAAAAACCCGCGACCTACGACTGGGATTCCGACCAACGGACACACACCACGCACCTGAAGCAATGCTCCGACACGTTGATGCTTTTGAATCAGAGTGCGGCCGCGTCGCTCGCCACGTACGCCGAGTTGCGCTCAAATCTCGTGGATTTGTACGCTCAGATGCCGCAGCACTTGGTATACGCCGCGCGCGAATGGGTCCACTTGTGGCCCAGCGATAACTACACTCGTCAGTTGACAGAGGCGTCGCAACTGATTGAGCAATTCCAATCGGCGTACAGTGCACTTCAGCACACTGCCGTAGCCGCTACCGCCGCCGCCAATGACGACTCCGCCGCCGCCGCCGCTCTAGACGAGGCCATGGATCACGAAGCTTCTTTCGACGAGTAACAAAGAAAAAAATCCCATAATTATTAGACTAGTTTTATTATTTATTTTTTTTATCACACAACTATACGGCAAAGAGGTACGGTGCGGTGGCGACCGAAACCAGCAGACGCCCGATGCCGCCACAGAAGAGCTTGACGTACTTGGCCGCCTTGCCGCTGGAATGAGCTTTATCGCGGGTCGTGTGTTCATCCGCGGCCCGATACCACGTCACGGCCGTCATCACCAGGGTGCCCAGTGAGAGAAGAACGTTAAACAATAGAAAAAATTCCATCGGAGTCATCTTATCCTCCCGATGCGCGCGCAATTGTGTTGATATAATGATAATAATAAGCACTGCGATGGTAGACTATCGTATAGAGTTTTATCCCGTTCACACGGTGGAGACATACTCGTTCGAACAAACGTACAGGGCGGCGTCGTCGTCGCAAACGTACGAAGTCACCTCGCCCACCACGGGCCACACGTGGAAGATTATACTCGCGCACGATCGGCTGCGACTCATCAAGACAGACGACCGGCCCGCTTTCGTGTTGCTGTCGGTGCGCGCATATCTAAAGAACCAAAGCTACCCGAAGTCGATAGTTAAAGCGCCACCTAGTGCGCTGTACGACGACTATCGAGCGATAGAGGTGTCTTTGCCCCGGTTGTGCAGGGCCGGTGGCGGTAGCGGTGGCGTCGTGGTAAAAGTCTGTCTCGACTGTGTACAGATCACACAGACCCTACGGTGGGGGGACATGTTGGTGTGCGCCGACACGTGGTCGCATCCGACGAAACACCAGTCTGCTCGGATGGTGTGGATGTTACGGGACACCAACGAGTACGTTCGTCCAAGCGAAGCAGCGCACCCGCCGCCGCAGTAGTAGTAGTAGTAGTAGGGTTTAAGCGTCAGCACCTCAGGATCGAACCGACAGGTGCAAGACGGGGACAGGAAGTGATTGATCATAAATAAAGTATTTTTTAAGTATATAATTCATTGATATAATTACAAACAATTTAATAAAAAAATACATTTCTTAAAATGAATCAAACACTTAATTCTAAATGTATCCTAAATATTCATTTATAACAAACAATTTTATAAAAAAATACATTTCTTAAAATAAATCAAACACTTAATTCTAAATGTATCCTAAATATTTATTTATACACTACCGCAGTTAAACCATGGCGCCAGCTTTTCCAAGAGCATGACATGGGTAAACTCGAATTTTACAAGTAACATATAAATATCCTGTACCTGTAGTGATAGTTTGGTACCACTGCCGCCGCCATTTATCATCCCCACCTTCAGTGTGTCGAATAACACTCGTACTTTGCGCACGAATGTACTACTATACATCAAGTGGGCCAGCCGCTTTAGGATGGAAAACGCAGCCTTCGCTTTAGTAGTCTTGATGGTCCTTGTTCTTGCCCGTATCCTTGTCCTTACCATTGTTGCCTGTCGTCTCGTCGGTGTTTGTGAAGCAGTAGTGGTTGGCTTAGTCACTTGCCCAATCGACGGTACCACAGCGGCGTCGTCGTCGACGGAGCAGCGGTCTACCACAGCGGCGTCGTCGTCGACGGAGCAGCGGTCTACCACAGCGGCGTCGTCGTCGACGGAGCAGCGGTCTACCGCCGCGGCGTCGTCGTCGACGGAGCAGCGGTCTACCATCGCGACGTCGTCTTCGACAGAGCAGTGGTCTACCACCGCGGCGTCTTCGTCGACGCGGTAGTCCTGAAGATTGTCCAACTGCTCCAGGAGCGTCATCAGAGTGAGTTTGGCGGCGGTGGCGGGACCGTCCTTGCGAGTGTTTAATTGCTCTAAGAGCGTCGTCAGAGTCTTGTCCCGCCACCTTACGTTGGTCTCGGTGGGTGATTGTACTACGACCGAATCCTCCCGCGTCTCCATCTGCGGCGCAGCGGTCACCACGTCCATCGCCTCGGGTAATTTTTCGGTAGACCACCGCTCCGCCGTCGCCGAACAGTGGTCTGCCACCACGAAGGGATAGTTAAAAATTATATCTTCTACCACCGCACCGGGACAGTCGACCATCGTGACGGGACAGTCGACCACGGCGGGGTCGTCGGTCGCCGTCCTGTTTAAATTATTTTCGTAAACGTGCTCAAATGTGCTGTCCATAAAATCAGCCATCGACCACAGCGCGACGTCTGACTCGTCGCGCTCCTGTAACCACAAGATGAAATAATTAACCCTCTATATTGTTTTAATAATAATATGAATTGTCTTATTTCTTGTCATTTTGTTACCTGGAATGTCGCTACCGTGAAACCAATTCCGTCTTCGGCCGATATGTTGGTATCAAATTGAGTTGGTACATCTGTGTGCGTCTGTAATTGAAAGTGACAGACAATGAGAGAAACGTTGACATGAAAAACAAAAAAAAAAGTGACAATACAATAGATGATTAAACAAGACTTACCAGCGGTATTGTCTCCATTGGCGTCATCGTGGTGGTGGCGGCGGGAGTCTCGGTGGCGGTGGCGGTGGCGGCAGTCTCAGTGTCGGTGGCGGTGGCGGCAGTCTCGATTTCGGTGTCTGTTGGTACGGGTACAGAGGGAGAGGTGACAGGTGACGTGTCGTGCCACGGAGTACCGAGCGCGCTCGCCATGGAGGGTGACCCCAACTGGTACTCTATAGACAAGGTCTTTAAGTATGCCGTCCAGTCTTCATTTTCATCTTCCAAGACGTATTCATAATCGGCGCACTCTCTCGCCGCATGTTTTAGTTCTCGCCAAAGGTCCCATTTGGGTGTGATGAACGACACCGATGGGAGTCGCGTGCGACTCTTGGTGGTCACCATCTTTCCGAGCGACAGACCGTTGTCGTGTAGTGCGTTAATAAAATTGCGCATCTTTTCCACAAAAACAGGTTCTACGCGCTCGGGACACTGGTCTATACAGGCCGTGTGGGATAAACGGCCGACCCTGTTCTTACATACGAAGCACTTTGTCCTATCAACGAGGTCATGACCGATCTCGTAGTGATTGTATATCACATCCGATGGAGCGGTCACGCCGCAGCAGGTAAGGATTCGGCAGTTTGTGCGCGGCTTAAAAACACCTCTACCGACCGGCGGGCAACTCAGCAGCGTCACGTTGAGGAAGCGCGTCTTCCCTTTGGAGTCCTCGTACATATTTAATTTGTACGCGAGGTACACACTCATTAGAAACAGTCTCTCCTCCAAGGGGTGCCGGAATCGCCGTTTCTGCCTCAAGAGTGTCCTTATACCACGATTAGCGCGGTATAAGTAAAACCGCGCTTTAAAATTATTCTTTGTAATTGCACTCATTATCTCAATAAAAAAAACACAATATAACACAACTTTGAAAACTATTTTTAGATACATTAATCATTTATAATAATAATTCTAACGTCCTGATCCTAGTATTGCCTATTCAGTACTAAGAGAAACTTGGCAATAGTTCAATAATAATATCCTGGACTGCACGCGTGTAGGCATACTGGATGCCATTATTATGCACGCAGGCCACCCACATTCGTAGGAAGGCGATACTTTGTTTTAATAACACAGTAGCGTACGATTACATCATAAACAATGGTCCCCCTTTTCCCACTTCCCGTCCCCCTCCCCCTATACTTCCCGTCCTCCTCCCCCTATACTCCCCCCCCTTACCCCTCTTATAATTTCCTCACCCCCTCAATACCCCCCCCCTCCCCTCCCTTCACCCCCTTTTTTAAAAAAAACTTTTTTTTAAATACTCGCGATCACGCGTGAGTATAGATTTCGCGTACAGCGTCGTACCCTTCCTCGCATATGGAGATGACGCTCGCCAAGTCCCTTCTCAGGATGTAATGGCCCTGTTCTTTATCACGAGAGCGCTTCTTCGACGTGACCACTTGGTTCTCGATGGGATCGTATAAACGCGAACGAATCAAGGCCATCTTGTTTGCCTTGGCCAGCACGCGGGTCATTTGGTCCTGGTACCAAATTAGAAGATGGTCGAGAGCCTCCGAAGATATGCGAAATGGTGTTATCGACTCATTTGACGAGCTATAGATGTCTCTGTGTATGTCGGCCAGGATCGCTTTGAACATTACCACTCTCGGTGTATAGTTGATCTGGATGGTCCTGTGCTTCTTCAATGTCGCCATCTTTTTGGTGCGCTTCAAGGCTTGCGGGGGCTTCCTGTGCATACTCTTACCTCCGTATGGGACGGTAGTAGTTAGATTATGACTACCACTGCTATCATTACTATTGCTAGTAGTATCATCGTCACTACTATTTCTTCCATCATTACCAGTACAGTTATTATCTTGCACAAGAACTTTCATTATTCACCTCTTATATTATTGTACCAATGATGGCAACCAACCACCAAATTAACACTTGTAGCGGTTGTCTTTCAGGACGAGCTCAAACTCGACGGGTGACTGATAGTTGGCCAAAAATATATGCTTGTGGTCGCACGACGCTTCAGTTTCGGTCGCTTGGATGTTGTTCGTCAATGGTTTAAACGACCACGATAAATGGTCAATGTTCTTCAAATGCACCTCGACGAGACCCAATGTCGCCTGGAACTCGGTGTCGAAAAAATCAAAAGAAAGCGTAACTCTTAACTCATATTCGCAGTTTGGGATGGAGAAACTTTTAAAGGACCCGACGAACACCTTCATTGTAGATAGGTCGTTCAGCGACACGTGCACGACCGTCTGTTTGGTCGACAATGTAGTCATGGTGATCGTCTTCTTCTTACACGACCCCTACTTATCAACCTCGTCGATGCCGACCTCTTCATCGGTTAGCTCGGCCACCACGACCGCGACGAGCCGCGGATCTGTCAAGACAAACGCGTGCGTCTTATGCGTGTCGATAAATACCATACGCGCGCTCTTCGGTAGCGTGTGTGTCGACTCGTCGCGGCGCACGAAAGCGACGCGCTCCACGCTCTCGCGAAAACGGATGCGTGCCGCGCGCAGCAGGCGCACGGCGGCATACATGCGCTTGCGGTCAATGTGAGGAGCGTTGGCAAGATCTATCCACCGCTCGAGCACGTCGAGCGGCAACAACTGGTAAACGATCCTACACTCGGGCCGGCCTATCAGATCCCACAACTGGTGGTGGTTAAAGCCGATAATCTGCGATGGGGGAAACTCGCCGCGCATGAGTAACGCCTGCATCTGTTCGGAACGCGACGTGGCCGGCTCGATCGACACGATCTTTCGCACCGCGTCGCAGTGACGTCCGAGGCTCGCAAAAGTCTCACACACCTCTACGCCGGCCGAGTGACCCACGAGCGTCAACTCGATAGTCAAGAACGGCGTCACCGCAACCGTCCTCGCGGCCATCAGTATACGATCGACGAGTGCGTCCATATCTTCCACCGCCTTTTCCAAACTCAACAGCCAATTCCAAGGGAAAAAGGTGTAAAAGTGTGCCACCTTACCGTCGTCAAGCAGCAACTTTTTATTATTTTTTTTTGACTTGGACGACGCAGACAACAACTTGGCGACCGGTTGGAATTTGGCCGCGCGTAGCCCTCTTTCCAAATTTTCGTACACGCGGTGACCCTTGAACGACATCATCACCGACTCGGCAATCAGTTTCGAGAGTTGCCCTCCGTCGTTACCGTCATCGGAACTCAACGCGAGGGCCATAATCTTTTTTGAGCCTAGGCTGCCCGCGAGGGTTTCTTTGATGGTCGGTGGATAAATTTGCATTCCGTCCAGGCTCAACTGGCTACCTCCCAGGCCCGGCACGACTATGACAACGTTGCACACTGGCATCTTACTTAAAAAATATTATCATTAGAAAACGCAATCGAATCTAGCGCACCATCGCCGCCACCGCCGACGACGACGACCTCAGGAGCGGACGATGGTAATAGTCGAGAGCCATCAAGATTTGCAACACGAGCAAAGCAAAACTGGAAACTTTGGTCACGACTCCCACGTCTCTGTGGGCCAGTAGCATGTACACCAAGATGGCGGTGGGCGCGCTCATTTGTACCGTCCAACCGAACGACTCCAGTCGGGTGGCGGTGGTGGCGACGCGCCCGTTGTCGTGCTCCGCGACGTTGTCGGGCGCATGGTATTCGCTGACATGGCCGTGCTTGCGCGCCATCATGGCGGCGGTCGTTGACATTTCCACCTCTCTGGCGGCGTGATTGATGAAACGTTCGTAGACGTCATCGAGTTGTTTTTTTGATACTACCACCTCTCGGGTCATCTTATTATTATTATTTGTAGTTTGGAAGGTATATGTGTGGAGGCGATAAACATTTTAATGTAAATTTGAAATGGGACACAAACGTACGACTAGATTGCTTATTAAATCAAGAATGATACTATGGGTAAAATGGAGGTAAAGTGTTGGTGGTAGGGTGGGTGGAGGAGAACCTTCCTCATAATAATAAAAGTCTTTGTTACCGGTTATGTTTTATTTCAATTATTTATCTATACTATATACACGTACTCGATCTACGGCGTCGTCGTCGCGTAGAGTAAGATAGAAATGTTCAAAGTCTTTATTTATACAAGATGTGGTAATACACTCTACCATCACACCACATTCTCGTTGGTAGCAGACATTTGCACGACGACGACTGTCAGCGACCTGTGTAAGGCGGCGCAATATTTTCTCAAGTTTGAACCCATATATGTGCTCCACCCTCGCTACGTATTGTTCAATGGTGAAGTTGCTGATGAATACTATGACCACCGAGAAGAGGATGTCGTCGACGTGCTCGTCAACCGAGTACCGATCGTTGTATTATTCGACAAATGGTTAAAAATACCCACGGGGACCGACTGTATAACTGTTCAATTACTATCACCGCTGTCCTCCTCCTCCTCGTCGTCATCATTGACATTGTCGGTCAACGAGTCGCAGTCCGTTTAATGTTAAACACTCATTTGGTCATCATCATCATCATCATCATCATAATCATCATCGTCTCTTTTGTCTTTTTCCGACTTGTTGACACGAGAACGAACTGATGCTGGTGTACTAGTAGTCAAACGATTCAACCAGAAATCTCTAGCTTGGTTAAAGCGTTGAGTCTCTCGCTCTTCCGCTTCGTCGTCATCGTCGTCGGTGGTGGTGGCGGCGGCGGCGTCTTGTATATTTTTTTTATCTCCACCACACCACACGTAGCGTATCCGCAATGTGCGGTACAGGTCAAAGATGAAACGCGCACCGCGCGCACCCAGAAACGGGGCGGGTTCCGACTCTTGCGACTTTACATAAATGGTCATGTTCAAATCGTTGAGCATCATGACGATACGTGTGAGCTTGTCGAGTTTCATGTAACAGTGGGCCTTAAACTCGCTCGACTGGTTCTTCAATAAGTAGTAGGTGCACGTGCCGATTCGCGCTCGGCCGTCGTCCGCGCGCGCCACTGTGTTGGCGGCCCACTCGTTGAGCTGTATCAGCGGGCGCCGCGACAGCACGCTAAACGCCGACACGAGCACGTCGGGCACCACCCCACCCACGCTGTACTTTGTCAGGTCGGCGAACACACACAATCCCTTTTGACCGCTCAGGTTGCTCAGTTTCATACCATCGTAGCGGGGTACGCGGTACTGTAACTCTAACAGCATGTACAAGTCGGCGTTGTTCACGATCGATATGCGCACTCGGGTCTCAATCGAGTCCAAGCTCACGGACAAGAGGCTTGCGTGCGTGAAAGACTTGTACACGACATACACGTTCTTGTCCACTTGCATCATGGACATTTTGGAACTCCACGGCAAGACAATGGGACGGGGCGAATATACTGTCGCCAGGGTCACGATGAGGACGTCCTGTCGACGCCCGTCGCCCGCCGCGTCCACCGTCTGACGCATCTTGTTGTGCGGCGGCCGGTGGCGCACCACCACCTGACCCTCGTGATACGGCAGCGACACGTCATACTTGTTCTTGATGAGCAGGTTAAAGTTTAGCCGCTCGTTCACTGCGTACGCGTCCTCGTTGAGCAAGGGTGAGGTGCACACGAGCGTCTTTAGGCGAAACGCCTCTCCGTCGTACGACACTGGCTCGTCGCAGGGTTGGTGGCCGCCGCGCTCGTATTGTGGTAGCCGGCCGTCTTCGCATACATACGCGCCCGCCAGGCAGTTGGTGGCGAGCAAGAAGAGATGCGCTGTTCGTGCACTCGTCGTCCGCGATCGCAGCTGCGACACGGCGCTGATGCTCTTGGACACCTCCTCGTATTGGTGGTACGGTTCCAGGGGGCTCGCCAACAGGCTCAGACTGACGAGCGATCGCGAAGCGAAAACCATAGGAAACAACACGCGCAACTCCCAGTGGGTCAGATAGAGAGGGCGGCGCTGGTGGTCATTCAGAGACTCGGCGGCGGTGTCCACCAATTTTAACGGCGTACCGTTGATGCTGGCGATGGACACGCGACAGGCGTGCGTCTCGTCCGCGTCAAACTGCACCTCGACGCGTGAATCGCACTTGTTCTTTAAGCGATAAAAAAGGGCCATAAATCTCGCATGGCGACGTGACGTCGGCACGTCCTCGCTCTCTATCGTGAGAAAGTAACGCGTGGGTATAACACCCAGTAACAATACGTGACCGAGTATAGCTCGAGGCGGCGTCTTCGTACTCATCTCGGCAGGTGAGGCCACGCGGACGTCGGGCGCGGCGTTCTCTAGCTCGGTGAGAATCTCCTCGTGAATGCCGTGCGGCGCGCACAACACTCGCACGTCTGGCACCAACGCCATCGTTTTGGCAAAGTTGTCAATGTTACAGTTGACGTCGTAGTGACATAGGAACCCCTTGGCGTTGTCGGGAAAGCTCTTGTTGATGGTGACGTACCGACGTATGGGACGAATCACTTGGTAGAAGGATGCGACCGAGGAGCCGATCTGAGAGGCGTCGGGCCGCCTGTAAAGATTGTTGGTCTCGAGTGTGATGAGCTGTTGCGACGAGCGCTTCGCCTTGGTCACATGATACTTGGCCGTCTGCGAGAGGAAATAGGAAAAGACGCCCTCGCGCACGTAGCGACGCATCTGGGTGACGTTCTTCTTTTTGCCGTTCACCACGGTCCTGGCGAGCAGACTCTTTAGCATCACCGCCGGCGACAGGATAATTTTGTTTTCAAAGTCGTCGATTGGAGTATTGCGCGCGTGCGACAGGTTAAACAATATCCACCGATCACACACGGTCAGGTGGCGAGGCGACACGTTGAGCGCGAGACGCGGATCGAACGCGGTCGCAATCTGCGCACCAAAGTGCTCTTTGGCGTCCTGGTCGCGGAACAACAGTTGGGGTAGGTGATGCCACTTTTTCAACACGCTGCCGCGCTCCTTGGTGTTGTACAAAAAGATGACAGAGGCTGTGTGACGGCGGTCTTGTTTCTGCACGTGTGCCTTTTCCCGATTGTTTGTCAAAAGGTATGGCACGTTGACCACCTGTCCCTGCACGATGAAATATCCGCGCAACAAACGACGGAGGCTTCCATCGCGGTACAGACTCCCCGGCGGCATTGGTTCTGGTGGTGTAGTCGTGGACGTCGTCTCGGCTCGGTCGTCTTCGTGCCCGCCGCGCAGACTTTGGTCCAGACGCGAGCCAATCATGATGGGAAAGTAGGTGCATTCGTGAGGGACGCGACCTCTGTTCGGTGGCTCGGGAAAAGACACGCATGCCATGTACGAGCGTTGATTGTGTATGAGGTTTCTTAGGTCCTCGTTTTTCGGATGCAGGTAGCGATCGTCGTCCTCGCCGCCCGGTTCAACGCTCGCGATGCGCTGCGTTTTTAGGTGAACGTCGTTGGACGGGCACACGGAGAATTCATACTTGTCCACGTCAATCAACGAGTCTATCATCGTGTCATAGTCGGCGACGTACTCGGTCAAATACGCCACAGACTCGGCGTTCATATCTACCGTTGGTGTGTTTGCCGCCATAACCTCCTTAAATCCTTGGACCCGTGCGTATATTGCGATCACGTCGAGAGAGACGTCTTTCGTCAACCGCTGGTGACGAGCGACAGAGTCGTTTGCAAGAAGAATTAAAAATAATTATAATACATGTTACGGGGAGGGTCGAGGGTGGTTCGAACCTAGGGGGGGTAGAAAACCACCCCCACGGTTTACTTAAACGTCTTTCGTCGGTCGCTGCTGATGAGCGACAGAGTCGTTTTTGAAACCCCCACTCCAAAATCGCAAAAATGTATGGAGAGCGGGGATGACCTCGTAATTTTTAACGTTTGTAGCGATGGCTTCGCGCGCGTACTACTTCTAATACGGCAGTTGTCCAGGTTTAACGTATTAGAATTAACTGAGCGCTGACGCCTGCCTACTCAAGAAAATAATAATATATGATACGGGGGGGGTAGGGGGGTGGTTTGGGCTCAATATATATAAGGGGTGGTTTAGAGATCATACCGCACCGCGACAAGCACTATTGTGTTTACCTAGATGTATGTCGTAACAACCGGTTGGACGCGGACCGTCCATATTTGGAATGCGAGATGTGAAACGCCCAAGTCACGACAGGTTATAATGTAGAAACGAAGGATTAAATGTGACATAAAACTAATAGTTCTTAGTTAGATGCAAGTCTCGATAGGATAGGTGAGGCGTCACGCACACATGACCACCTTTATACCAGCTCTACACGCCATGATAAGGGTAAGATGCGCACCGTCCATATCGCGGTGTACGTTTGGGTATAAAGCGCGACGTGAAGCGCTTCAGTCTCGGTAGGGTGTTATGAAAAAAAAACGGTTGGATGGAGATTATTCGGCATGGTGTGATTTAGAAACGATCTGTCGGACATGATGCATACTATCCTAAGCGTATCGCGGTTTTATTCGGCATGGTGTGATTTAGAAACGACGGGTCGGACATGATGTATACTATCCCAAGCGTATCGCGGTTATGTATAAAATAGAGCGCTCCAGTCTCGATAAGGTGTGATATAGAAACGACCGGTCGGACGCGGCGCGTACTGTCCTCATATTGATGTGAGTTGTGTAACGTGGAGCGCTACAGTCCCGGTATGGTTAGACATAGAAACGACCAGTCGCGGTCTAGTCTATGGTGAGTTGTACAACGCGCCCCGCCTAGTAGGTTTTCGGTTTACCTAGACGTCTGTCGCCGGTCGCTGCTGACGAGCGACAGAGTCGTTTTCGAACCCCCCACTCCAAAATCGCGAAAATGTATGGAGAGAGGGGATGACCTCGTAATTTTCAACGTTTGTAGCGATGGCTTCGCGCGCGTACTACTTCTAATACGGCAGTTGTCCAGGTTTAACGTATTAGAATTAACTGAGCGCTGACGCCTGCCCAAGAATAATAAAAAATAATAATATATGTTACGGTGGGGGGTAGGGGGTAGTTTAGATTAAAGAATAATATATATATATTAGGGGTAGTAGGGGGGGAGGTGAGTGGGTGGTTCGAGCGCCCCGTTTCGGTTTACCTAGACGTCTGTCGCCGGTCGCTGCTGACGAGCGACAGATTCGTTTTCGAACCCCCCACTCCAAAATCGCGAAAATGTATGGAGAGCGGGGATGACCTCGTAATTTTCAACGTTTGTAGCGATGGCTTCGCGCGCGTACTACTTCTAATACGGCAGTTGTCCAGGTTTAACGTATTAGAATTAACTGAGCGCTGACGCCTGCCCAAGAATAATAAAAAATAATAATATATGTTACGGTGGGGGGTAGGGGGTAGTTTAGACTAAAGAATAAAATATATATTTGGGGGTAGTAGAGGCGGGGGGTGAGTGGGTGGTTCGAGCCGAAAGTTGGAGTAAATGGTGGTTAAATTTATTTGAAAGTACTGTCTGCGACGGTCATTTGTCGACCGCGACCGAACCATTCTAGTCTCTGGTCGCCGCCGAGGAGAAACCCTAGCTGTCTGCAACGGTCATGAGTGAGCCGCGTCCGAACCTGGTGTGAATCCAACCGCGGTAGGTTATTTCTAGTCAAATGTGCGATAAAGTGTTCACACAAACATTGTTACCCATCTATACGCACCGTGCCATGGTTAGGTTTGAGCTATAAAGTGTTAAAAAAATACAAACATTCTTACCCAACTATACAAGAAGTGTATTATAGTTGAAATCGACTTACCTGAAACAAAAAAGACATGTCATGAGTATATTATTTAAAAAAAATGTTCGTGTATTATAGGTAAAAGAGAAGGAAAATCTTTATTTTTTATTGAATACTCTACGATCGACTATATAATAATAACATCTTACACTCGGGACTACTACCTATATCGACGGTCCTGTGCGCGTGCCGTCATGGGGAGGGGGGGGAGGCTCGACGCAACCAACATAAAAACAATATAAGATAAGAGGGATCTCGTCGTAGAGCCTTTATTTAGACACACTGCGCCACATAACAACTCAACACACGATGGGTGACTTTATCATTGACATTCAGGGTTTCGTGTTCCGCGACCAGCCGATGATTTTGAAAGCTGTAAATGTGCTCAAGTGTGGCGTTAGTGGAGGCCGACGGGGCCGCGGCGCAAGGATGCACTCTTTTGTACTGTTGCCTCACAAGCCCGAGTCGGAGTTGACATCCGAAGAAGCAACCACGGTCGATTGGGCGGTGCGTTATCACGGATACTCGTTTAACGGGGGCTTTTGTTCGCTGAATTACGTGAAGCGTCAGATTCATCGTATAATCCCGAACGGCGCCAACGTCTACGTGAACGGCGAGCTGAAGGCGCGCGTGCTCGAAACAAACTTTGGTTTTGCCCGAAGAAACATTACCGTGTGGACGACGACCAAGTGCCTCTACGAGAAAAAACCCCGGGTCATTGATAGTTTGATGATCGTGGCGGCACTCAAACAACGTTACGATTGGGACTGCGCGGCTAACTTTCGCCCACATCTCCACACTGTGCGTGAATAGTCTGTACCCAAAGGATAAGGTTAGACTCGAAAAATAATAATGACCACCGAATTCAATCTAAAAGCCATCGTCGACGAATACGCAACTCTCTTGACCGAGGACGGCGAAGGCCCGTCACCTAGGACTCTGTACGAAATCTATATCAGACGACCGGTGAGAGAGAGAAAACTGATGACGTTTAATCGATTGGTCGCCTTGGTGCAAAAGGTGGACCGAGCCACGTTCGCCGCTCTCTCACCGGAGCAGAAGGAACGCTACCTCATATCTGCCTACTTTTCCTCTAGTTAATATGGCACGTGGCGCCCCGCTATTCACCCGCACGAACATTCAAAACGCAAGACACGACGTCCACCAACTCTGATAAGATGCGGTTGTGGATCGCCTTAGTTGTGATAGTTGGCGTGACCCTCCTCGTCTGTTTCTGTGGCAGTAGTTCGTGCCGACGTCTGGAGAAGATTGTCAAGTCGCCCGAGTATCAAGAAGAGTTGATCAAGACGGCAGTCGACAAGACACCGCCGTTCGACGAGTTGGTATCCACACCTATCAAACTACCCATCAACAAGGATTACAGAATCGTCCTGAACAAGATGACCTTCTCCACCAACGTGCTCGTAGCAAACTCGACGCACAAAGTGCAGTCGTCGGCCGTGTTCTTCTTCAACAAACTGTCGGTCGGTTCGAGTGCGGGTGTAAAGGTGAAAGACGAGTTCACTGTGAAGGCGGCGGTGGGCGACAAGATGCGTCTGATCGCAAAAGACGGAACCGAACTGGGCACATTGGATTGCGCAGGCTCCGGGTGTTACCTCGTCATCGCGGGGACGGTCAATGTACAAGTGGAGGTCAAGTAAAAAAAAACCACAAGGCCGTTGTGACCATATACCATTTTTTTAAGGAAAGGAAAGATAAAAAAAAACTCGGTTCAATATTATCATAATACCATTATAATTATTTTATACTATTTAAACATGCTTTATATAATAAATGATTAAACACAATCATTGTTTTTTTTTCTTTTCATTTTATACGATAGTATTAGAGTATGCGGTTCTTGGACCGTTGTACATGACTTAGTATATAGAAATATTATAGGGATACAATATTATTATTTATTTTCAACTCATTTTATAACAATCAAAGTCTTGATAGTGATTGTGGGGAATAAAATCTTGCCGTTGTAGATGCTCATCCGTGAAAACTCGGCCAGCATAATGTCCGCCTGATTGATGGGGGTGGCGGTCAAGTCCATAGTGTGTACTGTGAACTGTTTGCGCGCCCTGTCAATGTTGATGATTTTCGTGCCGTTTTTCGCCTTGGTCATTTGCACCTTTTTGGCAATCTCAAAACCCACGGGTAATATCTCGGGATTGGCGATGTTCAAGCTCGGTATTTGGTCCATTTCGAGAAAGCCTACGTCTACGCTCAAAAAGTTGTGGTTTTCGTAAGTCACTTGTTTACCCACCATCGTCACGTTCGTGGCCGTAAAGGTTTGCGGGCTCTGCACCCACATTTTATCGCCTTTAGACTCGCGCAGTTGAAGTGGGTCGAGGCTGACCAGGGGGCGCATTCTGGGGTTCAAAGGACACAGTGGGTGAATGGCGCAAAACAACAAGGACACCAAGTAATAGTCGTTGGCGTGAGTGCCCATCTCTTTGAGTAAATGGTCGTATATACGCGCATCCAGCGTCACGGGCGTGATCGACGACGATCGATTGGCGCATTCGTACCAGTCTGTCCTGGTGGAGATGGACAACGATTCCGAGCGGTCGGTGCAAGCTTCCAGTTTTTCCACGACCGTGCGTATCTCCGAGTTGGCGGCGATCGAGCCCCCCTTGATAAACTTCTCCATGACGTTGGTAAACTTAGAGTTTAAATTTTCCCGGAGTCCCAAAGCGTCTGTCACCATCTTCTTGTGAAGCGCGACGTCCTCTAGCGCAGTAACGCCCGACATATTATGAGCGTTATCGTCCATGTCAAAACCCGGTTCCACTTCCACCAATGATGTGCGGCTCGTCGTGGGCATGGCGTCAAAGTCCAGTCGCCGTTTGACCGGGCACTTGGACAGCGGCAACAGGTAGGGCCTCTGCCTTTTTGACGGCGCATATTTCACCGTTGCTTCCATCATCGGAACTTCTTCTTGTTGTTCAGGTTGTTGTTGTTGTTGTTCTACAGTGCCCATAGATAGTAGTGTCTTGGTGGCGGTAATAGTGGCTGCGTCGATTGGGGTTGCGTCAGACGCGACGGTGGCGGCGGCGGCGGCGGCGGCGGCGGCGACAGCATCCATTATCAAGTGTTGCTCGATTGGCTGTAGGGTAACGAATGATTTCACGACTACCATGATGCTCCTTTTAAATGCTTGCCTATATGTGTGTGGGTATATGTGTGTGTTGATATAGTCTAGTCTGGTATCGAACGGTCCGAGACTATCCGTGGAAGGCGCTAGTGCTGACGTCCGGTACTTGGTCCTGATCTCGTTCGGCGTCCCGTGATGTCTCTAGCGGCCCGTCATTTCCTCGTCTGATACCAATGTTGTCCTCCACCGCCGCCACTGGAGGGGCCATCACCTTTACCCGTTTACCATACAGTACGTCATATATACTGGTCACCGCACTACGTTTTCGCTGGTGGTCGTCGGTGTCTTGTTGTAGGACGGGTAGCATACGCGGTAGTTTCTTGGCGGCGGTCTTCATTTCGGGCACGTACATCGACTCGCTGTTCAGTTGAGAGTAGCTCAATTGTTTACCCTGGTTGTACATTTGAGCAACATCGGTCGACGTGAGCCATCCTTCCTTGGCGTGCAACAGAAACATGTTAAAGTGTGGCACTATCACATGCTTGCCCACCGCGACGGGATAAAACGTAAACGCTTCCATAACGACCAGTTCGTGGGCGGACAAAAGTGCGCAACACCCCGGTACGAGATCTATTACCGTATTCGGTGGCGGACTAGTGTTGAACTCGAAGCACTGATTCAGATACATTTCCATTTCGCCTCCCCACCACTTACCTCTACTGCGTGCTATATATAAACGAATTCATTCTTAACGAACGGACTCAATCAAGAGCTATCGCCACTAATGGATCGCTTTGTTGACTTGGAGGATACATTTCTGTGTTTTAACTTTGACTTTAAAACTCATCTACAACTGTTGCATTGCTCTTCGGATTTCTCTTTACATCAACAATTCGAACAACGGGGATACAGTATTAGAATTCGCGGCGAAAAATTGTATAGATTCAAGTTTTTTAGCGACCAACTAAAGTTCTCGAGACATATGGTATTGGAGTGGACACCCACGACACTGTTTGCGCGCCAACTGGATATATTTCTATGGTGCCAGGCCAGAGACGGTGATGGTAAAAATCATCTGAAGGGTATTCTACGCGTCGAAGGGTGTTCTCCAGAGCACGTAAAATTCTTGAAGCTCTTCGAAACCACATAAACCGCCAAAAATGTCTAGAGGGAGAAGCGATGCACCACCACCACCGAAACCGACCACATCTAGTGATATGAGCTACGGTAAAGTGAAAAACAGTGTCAAGTGGCAGGATTTACTGTTGCCCTATCAGATGGACGTGGTGTACTGTAGACGTACGGAAAACCGCGGTGTGTCCGAACCGGATTACGTCTTTACATTAAACGGTGAAACAACACATCGTGCTGCACGACCCATCACGGTGGACGTTCTCAAAGGTGATTACGATGAAGACGCCCCAGGTACTACTACCCAGCGATACAAAGTGTTTACACCCGCAGTGGTACGGACGTCTGTGGGTTTTCGGGCAAAAAGAAACATTAGTCTGGCACCCAGTGAATACCTAGGATCGGCTTTGAGAGTGCTACAACAACAGCCGACGACGCCGACACCACCCCCTTCTGACGATGTATTGTCACCGAAGCGACCGAAGCTGTCGAGAGCCACCACACCCACCACCGTCGACAATGAAGATAAAAAAGTGGCCAAAGATTACGAGGACGCGGCACTCAATGGATTTTCGACCCTATATAGACCCACCGACGCATTGTTAAACATGTGCGATCTAAACACACCGCTTCCTAGGCACACGTGCGCGAGTTTAAAACCGACCGTTACTCAAGCGGAGATACTCGAATACCTTTCGTCGTCACCTTCTACATACGGAACCACTATTCTCGTCGAAGGTCCGGGCGGTTCGGGCAAGTCGCAGTTGATTGAATTTTTACAAGAGACCGGCCGCCGGGTCTTGTATTGTACCGTTAAAAACTCGCTGTGTCGCCACATGAGCTACAAGTTTAATTGTAAAAGCAAGACGTTTGCCAAGCTGTACTTGGCTCTGTTTGGATTGTCATCATGGACGGGCCTCTATGAATTTCAACCGACCATAAACGGACTCGAGCTGGACACCATCCAGGTGTTGTTCGACAAGGCCCGGCAGGTGCAACTCACGGCCCACGCCAAATTTCCCAGCGACATTGACACGCTGGTCATTGACGAGTACTCGACGCTGTCCGTGTCCATGATCAAGTTGGTGCTGCTCATCCTGCATCATTACCGGCAGGCGGCCCGACAGCGAGTGGATATTTTGCTCTTGGGGGATCCTCACCAACTACCACCCATTCAATACAGATATTTGGCCAACAACTTTCTAGTGCGTGACCTGGTCGACCGCGTGTTTCAATTGACGGACGCGTGTCGTTTCTCCAACCGGGGGTACGCGGATCTCATGGCGAGCGTCAGAGTGGCTCCTTTGACGCAAGACATTTACCAACTCTTATTGGCGTACATGCCGATGGAAGTGTGGGCGGACCGTCCGGTCGTAAAGATGACATATCCGTTTGACGACCCCATGCCCGAGTGTCGGTTCGTCCAAGATCAAGACGCGTTGTGGCCGCCACCGCCGCTCTCCACCGCAGAAAACATTGCGAGCTTTGCGCTCGCCAACAAAGCCGAGATTGTAGAGTGGCTCGCACATTGGCATGCCAAGATCAACGACACGCTCTTCTTGGCGAGGCGCAACTTAAGCATACATCGACTCTGGATGACGTACGCCGGTTTGATACACTCACACTCGCCGGACAGCGTCGAGTTTGTGCCCATCCGCTTCGTGGCGGAGAACCCGCGCGGCGAACAATTCACCATCACCTCGCTTTTCAAACAGGACCGCGTGCCCGTGTTGCCGTTGATCCGCGGCGCCGACTACGTCTTTCTCAACAATGACGCCGTCTGCAAGAACGGTGACGTTCTAACATACTTGGGTCGGCGCAACGATCGGTTGATCATGTACGACTCTAGGGGCCTGCTCGTCGCCGTGCGGCCTCAGCTGTTCAAGATGCACTTGTTCTGCTCCAACAAGTACGTGTATCTCAACTCCCTGGACCCGGACACGAGAAAGAAATACAAGTACGTGATGCAGTCGCGCCAATTGTTCGGCTACCCGCTTCAGTTGGCCGTCGCTCAAAACATTTATCAATGCCAAGGGCTTACGTATAATAATAAAAAAATGTACATCAACGTGAATAAAACCACCAAGGAGGAGACCTACGTGGCTCTTTCGCGCGTTACAGACGAGAGTTTAATAAAAAATATTTTTCTTTTTTGGTAGTAATTCTTCTTTTATTTTTGTATACCTACACCTCCCTTTCCCCCGTGTTTCCGTTCTCTTCCACCACTCATCCTCCTCTTGTTTAATTATTCAACTCGAAGAAGAGTTAAACAGACCAAAGCCACCCGTCGCATCGGCGGCTTCAACCGCAGTGGAGGCCTTCGTGGTGTCGGTGGTCTTTGACGCAGTCACAAATTTTTTGTACGTGATGAAACCGGCTACAAGAGTCAGTAGTAGAAACGCGCCGCATACGAGCCACATGCGGTAGCTGCGCAGCGTCTTGACCCAGCCCGACGACGTTGACATGCGAGCGAAACGGTCGGCGTCTGCCATCCTTATAGTAGACGTCTGCACATACTTCCTGTCATTACGTGTGGACACTGCCACAACGAGTAGAGCGCTCTTTGTGGCGGACGCCGTCCGACCTTTAATATGGTCACGCTACAGACCAGAGCCAACACCAAAAACACTACACGCAGAGTACAACTGTACAGCACCAAAGACGCCAACGCGCCCGCTACGCATACCGTTTCTCCCACATACCCTAACTGAATCTGACAATTGTTATAGGCCAGGTTGAAGCGTGCGTCGCGTTTAAAGTTTTGCTCCATAAACGCGCGAGAGCACGATACGCACATTTCCAAAAGCCCCAACACTGTGTCGGCGCGGCGCTCCGACTCTTTTAGTTCCGTGATGATGGGGGCTTCCGGCGTACCCGGATGCCAAGTGTATTCGTCAAACGAAAGGTACGTGTGTGTCAAGATGGGCAATCGGCGACACTCGCGTCGCTTCAGTATAAACATGGTCGTCATACGAAAGGCGGCGAACGCCGTGGACGGGCCCGTTACGCGACTGATGTATAAATCATCACCCTCGGTCACGGGCCAGTGTGTGTCGAGAGCCTTTCGCGCCGCATCACCCGAGTATCGGCGACGGTTCGCAAACATACTTATACATAGGGTATATATCGCTCGATAAGCGCATAGGCTCGACTCTTAAAACAACCACCACACCCTATCCCCTCTAACCTCGATAGACAGGCTTCAGCGAACCCTCTGGGCCAAAACCACCCCCCCGTAATATATATTATTATTTTTTATTCTTTTTGGGCAGGCGTCAGCGCTCAGTTAATTCTAATACGTTAAACCTGGACAACTGCCGTATTAGAAGTAGTACGCGCGCGAAGCCATCGCTACAAACGTTGAAAATTACGAGGTCATCCCCACTCTCCATACATTTTCTCAATTTTGGAGTGGGGGGTTCGAAATCGACTCTGTCGCTCGTCAGCAACGACCGGCGACAGACGTCTAGATAAACCGAAAAACCTACTAGGCGTGGCGCGCACGACATCATCGCGACATAGGCTAGGGACAAGAAGGGTGCTGACTCGGCTCATAAAAGACCATAGTGGTTAGTTAGGGACTAGATTGGTGCTGACGCGGCTCGCACACGACCATAGTGGTTAATTAGGGACTAAGCGGGAGGGACAGACGGTTCGGTGAGCGACTAGATTGGTGCTGATGTAACTCACACAAGACCATAATGGTCGAGCGGGAGGGACAGACGGTTCGGTGAGCGACAGATGAAACAAGTTTAGGTATAAAAAAAATGCAGTAACCTATTATTAGGCAGCGTGCAATGTGCGTATACATCATCAAACGAAGCAGTGTTCACTACCGTTTGTGTTAGGGAACACCGGGACGATTTATATGGGGATCTGCCGCAATCTCGGCGGTCTGATCGCTTTCAAGTCTTCCCAATCACGTTTTGCGACGATTAATGCATTCATTTTTTTACTTGCATTTTTACTCACATGTGAAAGGTACGCGTGTTCAACCACATTGCGAGCCAACTCGTACATGTGTTGGGGAAATCGGTATTCAGTGGGACTAAGTATTTTCAATAGCTCCGCTTTAGCCTTCTTCGGGCTGCGCCAACGTTTTAGTTCGAGTACGGTTGATTCATTAAATATACGTATTCTTCGTAATTGACAAATCTTTCTTTCGGCAGCCGAATGTTTACAATCGCTTCCCGAACTGACTGTGCGTCGAAACAAAACCTTGTTTGTTTCCAATAGTGGTTTCAGTGCAGCATAAACGCCGTCCTTTGCAGTTCTCATTGCAGACTCGTGTTGTGCACGACTCCATTCCTTTCGGTTGTATTTTTCATTGCGATCCAACAAACCGTCGATGAACGAGTTAAAACATGCAAACAACCTCTTTTCCTTTGTTTCGGCAATACTGGTGAAGCTGTCGTTCTTGGACCGCTGCTCATTTCGGTTGCTTTTGGACCGCTTTTTGATCTCACCGGTTTTCGGTGATTTAGTCATCTTCGACGGTGACGTCTTATTAACAATGATATGAGTATAATCGGTTCTAGTCGTGGTTCGGTCAGCTAAGGGTTAGTCACGGTGGCGTCCTCCTCTACTATTATTTACAAGATGACGAGCGGTTCCAGAATCGGGTTGGAAGGTAGAACGTAAATATGTTGCGCACCGACGTCCACTTTGAAAATGTTGTACTGGCGCGCTGTCGGCGTGAGGATTCCGTTTTTAATCTCCAACGGAGATTCTCGGCTCCGATTGGGATCCGGACATTTCTTGGCTTTGTCGCTCAACGAAGTGAACCAACCCAACAACCTCAACGGCGGCTCAATGGCGTGGTCGGGAATATCTATTACCGCTTCGTCTTCGTAATATTGGTCGTCCAGGTCCGTTGCTTGGTAGAATAGCTTACCGTCGACCTTAAAGTGCCGGAACCGTTCAAAGCGGCTCGCGCTGCGTCGCCATACGATCATTTGCTCACCCAACGAGCAACGCTCGTACAACGGACCCTCCACAAACAAGTTTCGGTAGCGCACGAAATAAATTATTTTCGGTTGGACGGGGGCGTCCACCCGTGGCATCAGACGAAGTAGAGCGTTGCATTTGCTACCGCTGTTGCCCGCCAGTCGGTCGGCCGTCAATATTACTTCGGCGTAGTTGTACGAGTCGCTCTGACACATTTCCACACCTTTGGCGGACTTTACTTTTCGCCCGGCAGTGACGGAGGCCGTGTCGACGACCTCCAACGTATCGAGGTCAAAGGAACAGTTGTCGCCGGCGGTAATTATGTCCATCCACCTGCCCACCGTTTTCGACTCGCAATACAAACCGTCGAGGTGCGAGTATTTCTTTTCGCCCAACTTGAGTGTCAACCATTCTTTCGCGCTCGCAGTCGACGTCGACTCCAAAGGAGTAATGGTAAAGTTTTGCAACGTTCTGAGCCGTGGATCGATGCGGAAACGCTCGCCCGGTCGGGCCACGACTTTACCACCGCGCACCAGATAACAATCGCTCGTCGCGCACATTCTACTTCGGCCGTCAATCTCACCGACCGTGTCGCACTTTTCCTTCTCAAAAAGGAAAGGTGGTGGTGAAGGTGGAGGGGGAAGAGGTTGCTGCTTCCATCGAGAGCTCAGCGACGAGTCCATCAATCGCACCAATCCCACGACCCAGAACAACAGTCCGAGTAAAAGGGCCAACTCGTCGTTGCTCCAAACCCACGACATTATTTATTATACCCAATATTACCTTATATGTGTAATATATTTGCGCGATTTGCGCGCGCACGCGTCATGTAAGATGTCAACTTTTGAGGAGTTTTTAAACGAAATTAGTCGAAAGTCGGACACCAAGTTGAACGTGCAGGCACTCGCGCGCGACCCGTTCATAAAATTTCAGTTTACGGGGACCGCCACCGGAGACGCGACAAACGCTCGACTGATCAAAGAGATAATAAAGGAACGCGTCGTGGACTATACAATCTATCACGACGACGTCGGTCATTTCTACCCGCCGCCGGTGTACGAAGGAAAGTTACCCATACCGCAGAACGGGTATTGTTTGGGTGCCGTGAGTCACGTGACTCTACTGCCGGGTACTTGTGGACTGACGATGGACCATCCCGCCTTTTACCGGCAACCGATCACCGCCAAGTACGCCTTTGTCCCGAGCGCGTATTGCGACAACTCCAAGCTTCTGTTGTCTCGCTTGCGCGATACCCACGACATACAGGACGATAACATTCTAGAGAACCTACAGCGTCTCAAAACGGAACACCCAAACATTTACCCCAAGATTGTGGCGTTTGCGAAAATGTTCAAAAGTGGTTACGATCCCGATGACTTTGAACCCGTCGAGGTGCCGTACTATAAGGATTTGACCAATGCACGGGTGTGAGGTTATCAATATCATATCATTTACTCTCCTAAAACAACATCGATAATCGCCGAACCTTACATGGCGACGCTGCGAATGTGATGTTTATATTTCAATCGCGCCTAAACGCACTCTTTCGAGGTGTGTGTGTTTTTTTTTCGTACTCTGAAGTGGTGATGTGTGTTTGAAATTAAAAACCAAAATAATTTACATAGACTTTATTTAAACAAAAGCCAAATGTATAACAAAAAAATTAAAAAATCAATACAAAATTGGAATAATTTAAAATTAAATAAAATTACAAATCAGAAAAATAATAAATAATAATAAAAAACTATTCGCTGCGTTGTTTATTGTCGCACTCGGCAGAACGGTGACATCGCTCCGTGCACAGTACACCCGCTCTTCGGCATGAACATTTGCGCGACGCGCACTGCTGGCGGCAGTGGCAGCGCACCACTCCTTGGCCGCCAAACTTGGACTGAGCGACGACCGTTTGGCGGAGGCTCAACTGCCTGTCGCGGCAGACCGACTCTGGTGGCACCATCGGATGCTCGACGCGCTCATACTGGTTCGGTGCCCACCAGTGGTCTAAAACTCCGTGCGGTGTGGCCACGCGGATCATCATGTCATGCTCATCGCCACCTTGTCGCACTTCGAGCACACACGCCAATATATTGCGCGCGTCTAGAGGGCCGCGATCCAGTGCCGGTACGAACAGACGCACCGTGTCGTTTACGGCGGGCGCTGAGCGGGCGTGCGCCAAGCGAGTCCTTCTTAGCATGCGTGCTGCCTGCTTCTTCAGACAATGTCCGGCCAGGATGCGTGCGCGACGTCTGACACCCTCTCTGCGGCCGCGGGTGCCCTCTTCGGTATCATCGCTACTACCGTCCACGTCCATTGTCTCGGCGGCGCTCGTCGAGGTGGCGGGGGTGTCTTCGGCGCTCGTCGGGGCGATGGGGTTGTCTTCGGTGCTACTAGAGGTAGTAGCGTTTATTGTCGCCAACGCGAGCAACTGTTCTTCCGTCTCGACGCCTGTCAAATCGTGTACGGTGGCCAACGAGGCGAGGCCCCTCTTGGCGGGCATACCAAAGACGCACTCGTAAGGACTCTGGCCAATGCTCGAGTGGAACGCGGCGTTGTAGCTAAATTGTACCGTCGCGAGCCCCGCGCTCCATCTGGTCTCTGTAGCATGACGTTGCTGTTCTTCCACCCACGCCGCGAGCATTTGTTTAATGTCCCGATTGGCTCTCTCCACGGAACCCTGGCTCTGGCTGTGACGGGGCGCGCCGTGCACCAGGCGAGCGTGTGGCCATTGCGCCACCAGCTCTTCCACGATAGCGTTAGAAAATTCGCGGCCGTTGTCTGATTGTAGTATGCACGGCGCGCCAAAGGTTTGAAAAACCTGCGCCAACGCCGCGGCTACCTCTTCTGCTCGTTTGCTCGTCAGCGGCTTGATCTGCACAAACTTGGTCAGGTGGTCTTGGTATACAAAAATAAAGCGCCACTCGCCGTCGGGACAGGACTGCATGTCGATAAGGTCCACTTGACAGCGGTCGTTGAAGGTGCCCTCGACGATGGGTCTCACCACATCGCGTTTCCGTGTGTTGCTCTTTTTAGTAGTGCACGCGCGGCAAAGCTTCAAATAAATGTTTACTGCCTCATAGGTAATATTTTTGTAGTTTTTTTTCAGCTCGTACATCATTCGGTTCCTACCGAGATGACCAAGTGTGTGGGTGGCGTGAATTACATCATATAACTCTTCTACTGCGAGGTAGAACAACCGCGGGTCGGCGCGGACATGGCACAATCTTGTGCCGCAAATGTTGTATTTTTGCAGACGGCGAAGACGCGTTTTCGCTGTTAATTTAGTGGGTGTGCTACCTGGCGACTTGGCCTCTTGTACCTGCGTCATCAGAGTCGCGTATCTTGTGCGGTGTATATATGAAGAGTTGGTCAGTTTCTTGCCTCTCAACAGCTCCTCTAGTTTTACATAAAACTCATCGCGCTGCGATTGCTGCTGTTGTTCTTCTTGTTGTTGTTGTTGTTGTTGTTGTTGATGATCCATGATGTTTATATAATTATATGTGTGTTGAAATGGTTGAGTGGTGATGCTCGGCCGTAGAGGTTTCCTTTTTCATTATGAGCATTTTTTGGTCTGGCAATCCGTCGGCGGCTTAAGGAGCAGGCGCGACGGTGTCTTGTTTGTTGCGCTGACAAGCAATGACATTTATTATAGCAATGTACAACTGATGCACGATAAACGCGAGGGAGACTAGTTCCAGAAACGTACATAGGTGTCTCGACTCGGATTGTGCACATGAAAATATTAATAACATCGTTACCACCAGACTGCTCACGAGCAAGTACCGGGGTAAATGGCAGTATATCCCACCATCATCGATATTTTTACCAAGTGATGGTAAGATGTGGCCCATCTTAGTGTTGTTTTCGGGACTCTTGGTGTGGGGCGGTACCCTCGTATCGGGTGCGCGCCGCCACCAACGTCCCCGTATTCCTACCCCACACCCACCCGGGGCGGCGGCGGCCAATTCTTTTGAGGTCCGACTCGTGTCTGCCGTGCGCAAACCCGGAGCGCCCGGCATCCCTAGAGTCAAGATGGACCACGAATGTATCACCCGAAACAAGATGGACCACGGCGGCATCGCCTCAACTCTGACACCTAAGGCGATGACAGTTGTGGATGGCTTTGTGTACCCGTGTGTCAAGTCGTACAAGCCGCTGCCTGGTTATTCGCGATACGCTGGCTACACCACTTTTATACCGGCTCCCAACGGAGACTATATCGCGGGCACCGTAGCCTGTATCCGAGAAGGCCAACTGTCTGTGGACCACCGCGCGCTCGTGGACAGCCTCCAAGTTGACCATCTTTCGGCAGCCTAACAACTCCAAGAACGTTTGTTATTTTATACTACCGAGCAATTTTTGTAAGGGGGTTATAATATGAACTATTATTTTTATATATTTTAACGCAAAAAACGCTGGTTCAAGGTCCAAGAAGAAGGATAATAATAATTATGGATTGCATTAAATAGACAAAATAATAAAGCAGTGGTTCATATTTATAATGTTTTTATTATAGAACAAATAGTTTTTAACCATAATTAAATTAAAAAAAATCAAAATCACAACAAAAATTATAACGACTGAATCCCAATCATAGACCAATCTTTAACTATCTAAATCATTAAAATAAGATTTTTTATAAAAAAAATAATAAAGTCAATCTTCAGTTTCAGGTAACAATTCATTTTTACTAAATTGGTAATTAAAAATAAAACTTAAATTTCTTCCTAACTAATACTAGTTAATATATACGACAGACCAGTTATCGGTCTAAAAAGTTCCCTTTTGCTTGCTGATGTCTACGAAGAAATTAAACTAATTTAAGAAATGCAATGATCTGAAGTTGCAATGGATTCCTATATATGTAGGTATAAAAGGTAACTAGCAGGCTGATGGTAAAAAATCGGAAGTATTAGAAGAAAAGAGATAATTAAAAAAATGATTTTAGTGAACTTTTAACGTATTAGAATTAACATGGATTCTACGGGTACATTATGAAGTGTTAAAGTGAAATTTAGGCCCTTTGATAACACCATTTCCATGTCGGTTGTTAATACCTGAGAGGACAAATTGATTACTCGCCTATTATTATTAACAGAACGGCACTCGCTTGCAGTTGGTTACCCTTCACTTTTTGACAGGCGCTCAAGTATATTTACATGTGTTTTACTTACATCTCTACACATAATGTGAGATATTTGTTAAAAATCATAACACCTAGTGTCTCCCATATGAGACTACAAGTACCTATTGTTTAGATGTTATATATTATTAATTAACAATAAACATCAATCAGTTCAGACAACATCAAATGTTCCTTTCGCCGCGTGTTGGCCATAGCATTAAAAGTTTTTTTTATCTGACTTAAAATACATTTCTTTTAACTTTTATCTAGTAGGTCTATTTAGTAGATTGCACGGTTGGCGTAGCGGTTAAAGTGGTCACCTCACCACCTTCAACTACGCTGGTGTAGTGAGTTCGATCCCCACATGGGACAAATCTTTGTGTGATTCGCAAAGATTTATTTTGACTCTGGGTGTGCTTTGTTTGTGTAAAATGTATATTTCATGAACACCCTCCCGCGACACAGAAGTTATTCCTAGTGCGGGCGTCGTTTTTTTAAAACAAAAAAGGAAAAAAAAATAAAACAAAATCTTATGACTTATCATTTTGATGTACCTTCTCCGTACATCTTTCGTTCATAATAATTTTATTTATAACATCCCATTCAAACAAAGTTTCACTTTCACAATCGTTCCTACGAGCTCTACCAACATCACGAGTATCGCATTAGCCGCGCGGGCGCATCGCTACCGTGTATATTTATGTACTAATTTTAGTATTAAAAATATAAATGTAAAGAAAATGTAAACATCTTGGTATTTAATTCGCAGCATTCGATCTGTAATCGTGGAGGTGGGTGTGGGTCTTGGGAGGATAACATTCGCATCGCAATTATTCGCTTATATACCTAGAGTATTCGCGTATACAATAAAAAATAATATTAATGGTACATATTAGTAGGTATATCTTAACCCACCAGGTCAGTTTTATTTTGGCGATCTATCTTGGACTCTCGGAACGTGTAGATTTCGACGGGCGCGAGTGGCTTTGGTGGCAGCTCTTTCACCATCGGGTGCGATGCGGGCGATGTCAGTTTTTGCCAAACGAGCCACACCAACGCTGGTAGAACCACCGAACCGACCCCTAAGGTGATTTTGATCCATGGTGATTTTGTAGCGGGTATTATGGCATTCGGAGCGGCGGGCACCGCGGACTTCGATGTAGCAACAAAGAGTCGACAAAAGAGCTCAAATTCGGTGGGACTTTCGTACATGTAACAGTGTTCACCCTTTTTATTTTGGGCCTTGACGTAGGCTAGCTGCGCGGCTTCGTCGGCGTCCGCGCTAGGTACACCTGAGTCGATGATGCACGATAATATTGACCCCGTGCAGTAGCGCTTTTCTTCATCCGAATTTTTAATCATTCGTACACCACACGACGTATTTACACCGTACTTGAAGATGCCAGTAAACATGGGTAAATAGGCGTGTAAATTGGCTAAGATTTGTGTTCGATCGCAGTCTCGAGGGGGTGGTGCTTGACCATAAATCGGAGCCACTCGGATGAGTACGTCGCGCACAATATCTCGAAATTTATCATCCTTCTCGATCTCGCGCACAAAACCGGCGGTCAGTGCTTCGGCTACATCGACATCGTCACCGGAATACGTCCATACTTTATCTAATACCCGTTCCTTCGCAGCCATCTGTATGTGATTCATGGCGATGTTGATATATTTGAAATGAAAATATTTTTTAAGCAGACTGTGTGTTTGGGGAGAGTCTTCGTAGTCGGTGCGAAACTTAGCCACGACACTCGCAGGATAGTTACGTTTCAAAATATTCCACATAGATGTGGCATAAAACGATGAAGATATCATCCTTATTCGCACAAACGGTAGAGCGTAAAAGAAAAATAAAAACATTATAAATAGGGACTTACCTTTTTTTGCAGGCGGTGGTGGTCTTAACAGCGCTGCAGCAGCGTGGACCACTCGGAACACTAATAATATGCGACTACTAACAAAGGGTCTGGTGATGTGGGGTTTTATAGTGTTTATTCCTAATTTTGAGGTAAGGTCGACGTACCTTGTAGGGATCCAAGCATGTAGATTTTCGCCGATAGTTAAACTTTATGAGTATTACCTTCAACGAAGAACATGAGTCTTATCATCTTACATCCAATACGAGTTTATCCGAGGTATAATGGGTGTACGGGGAAGGTACATCAAAATGATATGTCAGATAAAGTTAAAATAAATGTTTTTTAAGTCAACACTTAAACTAATAAATGACCGACACGCGGCGAAAGGAACGTTTGCTGTTGCCCGAACCGATTTATTTAACTACTATGTATTTTGTTCACTTTGCTGCGTATTGATGTCAGCATAAAACTAAAACTATTGCGTTGTACGGGTTTGCTCGTACAATGAGGTTTCTATAAATCGCTAAATCGCTTATAAATTACACCAACTAGTGACGTAATTTGTGCAATAATTAGGATAGAATCGTATTAGTCGCTTTTGTGGACAAACACCAATATAGGTAGCTATATGGGTGTTATATGGAATTATAGATGACGGGATCTTTACGAGTGTCTATCTATGAGCTTAGTTCGTTTTAAAAAACAACATAAAAATGTGTTTTATCAAAGAAAAACATAATAAACGGTTGGCGCGTTTGGACGTCTAATGTGTATTGGCCTACGGTCTCAACGAGGGCACGACGCACCAGTTACCTTAAATTCACCGTAACATATATATATATTTATTTTTGGCAACCAACTATGATTATAACTATTTAATTTTTTTAGAAAAATTTACTCATCTTATAGAAATTTTCAATTAGTCATGTATGCATCTATAGTTATCAATTGACGACCGGATGCATTACCAAAGCTAATAACACCTAACCCTATTTTAATGTTGGTATATTATTTAACATTACGTGCAAATAATAACATATTAAACACGGGCAGACAACACAGCACACAAAAAAAATGTTAAGGTACACTCTTTAAAAGGCTTAGAAATGTGTCAAAAGATTCCCTAGTGGGTATTGGTAATTTTTTAGACAATGTGTTGGGAACACTGATGACGGCTGGTGTCGAACATTATCACTAACACCTAGAAGCACATTGTCGAAATAATCTGTGGGATAAAACGATAGCACTATGTTGACTAAAACACGCAGCAGGATTCAAAGATTCTTCAGTGATATCTATTGCCACAGCCAAAATGTTGTATTTTTTTTTAATAGATAGTACACCAGAAGCAATAACAATTACACTATCCAATCAAACCTTTACTCACTTCCCTCATCATCACTCAAGCACACCCAGCCTTAGAACAAATCTTTGCTGATAACACATAAAAATCTTAAGCACATGATGTTTTAAACAATATTTCAAAGGCAATTTTGGTAAACGTTGAAAATGTAGGAGCTTGTAGCAAATTGCGAAGACTTGTTGTTTAAGATTTTGTGACTTAAATTGCAATTATTACTAAAGAAGCAGCCATATTACACTATGCACAAAACTTTTTTTTAATGCGCGTGTAGATAATGTTGTAATTCAAACCTTCATTCCCGGAATGTCCTCGGCAGTCCAGTTCCATCCCATATTTTTCGGGACGGGCGGATATCGGTATTTGTTTTCTGGCTTCTTTTCTGCTTGCAGTGAAGAAGCTGAAAGTTACAGAATCCGAAAAAAAAATCGTTTTAATAATGCACAGATACTTGGGATATATATATACTAGTTAAATTAAATCTAAACACTTTACAAAGAAGCCGCCAAAAACAGGAAAAAAACAACAAAAAAAGAATTAGCTATTCTCTTTTCGTTGTTTTTCTATCGTATTCGTCTATTAATAAAAAAAAAGTTAAAATAACAAAATCATGTCACATCCGTCACGAGTATCCTTGTAGAAATGTAATATCGCTCAGCGGTTGCATTAATAATAATGATGTACTCACTCTCTGTTATAACATTGTTTGTGAACTTGCTAGCTTTTTTCTTCGGTGCCGTTGCTTTTTTAGTTTTCTCCTGGGGACCTATTTCCTTCTCAGGCGCTTTTGCTGAAAGGCCGGGTCTTTCGAAAGATTTAGAGGCAGCTCTAGAACTTTTACCACTAGCAGCGTCTTTTCTTGGCTCAGCTTTAGTTTCCTCGGGCCACGGACTTTTTGTTTTTATACGATTTCTATCGTACATTTTGTGGTATATAGGACACGGATGAGGTTTCTGATGGTCGGGTAAATCCCTTATATCATCGCCAAGGCATTCGTAACCACCGCAAACGGAGCAGTATGTTGTTTTCCTTGAAAATTTAAAAGAACATACGCAGTCGCAATAACAAGGATCGGTGTCTTCCAACGCCATACATTTTAATCTTCTCTTATTGCCCATCACACTATCAGCTATGAAGTCTTTCACTTTTTCAGCAACATCGCAAGATTTTACGCAACAAGGATTGCGAATTGTATCAAAATCTATTTCTATATTGCTATCAGCAGGACTGGGTTTACTAGGACGCTTGTCGGGACATACTGGCTCCTGACATTTTGAATCGGAATCGTTTTTAATCAAATCGTCTTTAGTACTTAGGCTGGAACACATTGTTTTTGAGCAAGATGCTGTTTGGGAAGCTCTGACGCTGGGGCAGGTAGATGCACAATATTTATAACTAGAAGATGGCGCATCATCTTCAGAAGGCTCATTTGTGGATTTTTTATCAAAATCGTGTTCTACGGTAAAGTAGTACACGTCGTAAACTTTTTTGGAATTAAAAGGGCATGCCATGCCTTCACAGGTGCTGTCATCTGTTTCTGCATCTTCACAGTCCTTGCTGCATATAGAGACACATTCCTCTCTTTTCGTTAGTTGTTCTTGCATTTTCTCTAAGCAGGCACATCGGGTAGAGAGCGCTGGAAGTACAGCTCCTTCAGTGAACGCCCCTTCGTGCCTTAGGAATTCCTGTATTTTTGTCGCTAATGTACAAACTTTGCTTCCGCATGGTCCTATGATGTCATCAATATCAAATTCTACATTGTCTTCATCAACTAAATTCTCAATGTAAGCTCGCATTGCTCTTGCAATTCTGCATTCTGGTTTACCGCAAGGACCTCTTATATTAGCAATGTCAAACGTGGCACCACGCGCGCCTTTAACCATCTTTCCAGTATCAATACAGATAGGGCACGGCTCACTAAGTGCTTCCTTTTTGAATCTCTCAGCTAATTCACCTTTGGGCCACGCTGTTTCTCTACAATAGCATAGTCTGTCAATATCCGTGGCTTTTATTCTAGGACTTATTGTAGGTCTTGGAGTTAACATCCTCATATTATCGTTGCATGATACTATTATCTTTCTAACGTAATCAATGATAAAGTTAATATCCGGGCAAGTTTCTGGTGATTTATAAATAGATTCAGGAGGTTTGTCAGCGTGACTCATACAACAGTAATCTCCTTCTTTAAAGAATCCAAGATTAGCACCAGGTGCATTTTTGTAATCAGCATAAACTACTTTATTAGCCTTGGGTTTGTCAACTATGTATGAATTTTCTATCTTATTACAGTTAGCTTCAAAATCTTCATCGGTAGTTTTCATGGTGCACAAATAAGATGTTGTTTTTGAATTCATACCCGTGTAAAGAAATTTTTTTATGGAAGGATCTTCAGACAACGTTCTAAACGAGGTCGTTATTTTCTCAGTCATAAACGTTAATTTTACTTGCATTTCTATTTTTGCCATCATCTTGCCCTTACCTTCTTCAAAAATATTATATTCTTCTGCTAAAGTTACCGGTGTAGGGATTTGGCAATCGCTAACTTTTTGTAAATATTCCAGAAATTTTGGATCCCACGGTATCGAATTTGAACCAATGTAAGACAAATTGTCCTCCTTGCTCCATAAGGATATTACCAAGGGGCATTTATTCATGTTTTGTATCAGAAATTCGGCACTACTTGAGAACAAAACCGATTGACCAGACTGAATCTTTGGTTCAGGTGGGGGTAGTACCACCGCACCTTTCTTGGACTTTTTAGGTTTAGGAGGTTTCTTCTTCTTGCCTGGTGGATCCGGAGGCAACGGAGGAGGTTCAGGCATAACTATGTACATTTGCTTAGGATCTTTCAATTCTAAGGAGAACACATCAGCGAACTCACTTTTTATGACCAAATGTCTGCTTGCAACCAAACTGTTCACCTTTTCTACGACTACCTCAAATATAAACATTCCCATAGTTACAGCCATTGTATTTTTCCTTTTTCAATATTTTATATGAAACTTGCAAATTTTATATGATTCGCATATTTATTAAAAAAAATTGAATTTTGGACGAAAACTTTGTTCGTCTTATAAAAATGCCAAATTCATGAAATCATGACACAATGCTTCTGTCTGACATGCATCTAATGTGACACCTGTATTTCATTTTTAACTTATCTAGACTGCATGACCACCAAGGAGATTAGAGAAACAGGTTTGATGAACATCTATGTGCGTAAATATTCAGTCGGGAGTGTGATGTCCCTCCAATTCATAAGGAGGATACTCCGTCCAGGTTTGATGTTTTTGCTTATAGGACTAGCGGTAAGTACTTTAGCAGTCACGATAAGCAGTTAGCTGGAAAAATAATGTAGACCAAGGGTAACATTATTTGCAGGTTTATTAAATATTTTAGGGTTTTGAAAACTGAGTCAAAGTATAAACTACAAAAAGTAGTTTACGGTAGTTTTTCTTTTCAAGTCTTGGGTACAATTTTTTGTTATCGATTAATGCGAAACATTAAAATTAAGTTTTCATTAATAAATTCCAAAGTTGTCCGGACAATTGAAAATTTATTAGGTTAACGTTACTCAGTTGTAAAAATAACGAAAAATTACTACAAACATTGTTTGCATGCAGCAATTTTAATATATTTATTTATTAATTTAAGACTCTAAGCTTTCCAGACTGATCTTATAACCACACCTCAACACAGCTGATTGATGTCAAAATATAGTTATCACATTGACATTGTTGACATTGAATTTGTCAAGAAATGAGGAAATCTCAAATCATTACGAAATCATTTAAAAATAATGTAAAATAAGTTTTTCATCTCGCAATATAGTCAAAAAGTTTACGCGATGGTGTTCCAGATGATGACGGTGAATTATACCAGATGATTTTATCATATTAATTTCAATAGCGGTTATTTGGGTGAGTCATTTATGTGGTTATTTATTTTCGTTTTGCGATGGTGTTCTTATTAATTATAGCGGTTATGTAGAGTTTAGAGCACCGTGCGTTGGCTCTGTGCTGTGTGTCTTGTGTATTACGTCATTAAATACTTATTTTGTTGATTTTCATTGCTCGTGTGTTGTTTTAAAATATATGACTGAAACTTGTTGGTGATAGCATTTTTATCGTTTTGGGTTTGTGCGTTTGATCCCAATGATTGCGTCAGTGCAGGATAAAATTTAATTCTAATATTATAAAATAAAATAATCTCTATTTTAATTTTATTCATAAAAATGTTGGCGGTTTAAACACTTTATTTAAATGTCCACGTTGAGGGCAAATTGGAACTTGAAAAATGTTTTTCTTTTATATATAAATTATAATACAAAGTTACTTATATTATAGTGATCAGAATCTAAACTGTTCAGTAAGACAGTCTTCTGTCAGGCAAATACAACAAAACTTTTATATTACCTAATTTTACTCTTACCTTTTTATGTAATTAGTGCTGTAATGATAACATGGAACTCTTATCATTGTCTATCTTATCATAGCTATGGATTTATCTCACACTTGCCTGTTACTAATAACTTACACTTCCTTGTAGCATGTCTATTCAAAGACATTATTAATTATACTCTATTGTGCTAACAAAGTTATACATACTCAGATTTAATTACTAATGTTTTACATAACTTAAGAGGTGCAATACATTTTCTCTATTCTTCTTTTTTTTTTCTTTTTCCATCGTAATAAAGTAAAATTAATTATATGTTACAAGTTTGTATTTCATATTGTTATCAGTTTGTCTTCTCTGAATAAATTAATATAGCTTTTATATAAATCATTGTAAATGAAGCAGTCTTTAAGGAGATAGCACCTTCCTAAGTACACTTTTATCTGCACAAGATAAACTTTTCTACACAAAAAGTAGAGTCACAAATTACTCTCAACCCTTCATATAATATTTGGTATAAAATTCCAAAACTTTCGTAGCACAATGGATTTCCTTGTGGGTGGTGTTGCCGGTGTTGGTGCTGGGTTCTTCAGCAACCCTTTTGATGTGGTCAAAACGCGAATGCAGTTGCAAGGAGAACTGCAGGCCAAGGGACAGCATGCGGTACACTATAGGAACATACCACATGCAATGTTCACCATAGTGAAACATGATGGGATTAGTGCGTTGCAGAAAGGACTTGTACCCGCATTGTGGTTCCAACTAGTTGTTAATGGGGTAAGGTAAGAGATTTTTAGTTTAATTTTGAATTGGCATTTTAGTTATTATTGACTAAACAAAATTATTTACAAATCTTTTTATTCAAGAAAGTTACTCAAGCACATGAAAACTATAATAGAAGTAGAGGTGTTCTGTACTAACGTATTATGTATCTGCTTCCCCATGAAGAAATAATCTGTAAGGAAACAGATGTTTGCCCAATATGTTAATACACAATGCCTCAATACTAAAAACATCCAAGTCCCTGCGTTATTCTAACAATTTATTTCAGGTTAGGAATATACCAACACGCAGATGATTATGGGTTTCTAAGAGATGAAAAAAACAACACAAAATTTATGAACAGTTTAGTTGTTGGGTCCATATCGGGCATGTGTGGAGCCTTCTTCGGCAGTCCATTACAGCTAGTGAAGACTCAGTTAATGTCTTATTCTTCTGAGAAGATAGCCGTAGGCACCCAGCATGCGCACCCAGGAATGATATTTGCGATGCAAAAGATTTATGAAAAGAATGGTCTCCCAGGACTGTGGAGAGGAGCCCATGGAATGATGCTCAGGAATTCTATTGGATCTGCATCGCAAATTGCTTCGTTTGCTGTGTAAGTTTTACTTTTTTATTATATTAATTTATATCAGTGTGGATAATGGTCACAATCCAAAGTGATATGTATTGAATTCAAAAACCTAATATGTCAATATATGTTTTTAACCTTTTGCGATTTGAAACGTCGAGCATAGGTATTTATTTACCTTTATAATAATTACCCAATTTAAACCCGCTGTCTATTTTTTTAGTATGTCACTGTCAGAATGCCTCATTCCCAAAACGAAGTGCGGAATTCTAGATGCAAAATATCTCAAAACAATAAGTTGCCTGTAAATAGTAAACTAATACTCTATAGTAATGGTTTGATTTTCAATCGAAAACTAAAACGCACAGTTACAGGAAGTAGACACAAATTGCTTAAATGACTTGTATGTAAATATTATTTCTTGGCAGTTAGCACTCACAATTTACTTACAACCTATTTTGTCCACTGATTTGCTTGCATTACCCATTACATCTATCAAAATTTAAAAAAAAAAACAATTCATTTATTTCGTAAAACATAGGTTACAAGGATGTTACAGTGTTACAAAAAGTTCTTCTATGATTCGCCGAATGGCATACGAAAATTTAAACAATGATGTTAGTTCGACAGGCATTCAAATCAGTTTAAGATAACAATGTTATATTTTAAAAAGAGCATAACAAATAAATTAATTGTATTAGATGCATGTCAAATAAGTAATAAAATGTCGATGATAAAATGTCAGTGATTAAAATAATAAAATTAATTAATACAATAATAAAAAAAATCTTCTGATAAATTAGGATGTCACAACAATGTTAATTACCAATGTCGTCTAAAAATTCATTCATGGAGTAATATACCTTATCCGCCAAAAAATTAAAAGTTTGTGTTTGTATTCATTGGTATTTTTACACTTCCTAATTTCTTTATGTAACTTATTATAAACTTTCGGAGCCATTGCATATATGCTTTTATGTAGAAACGTTGTGTTCGATTTTAACAGGTGAAGTGTGTTAGAGCGACGTTGACTTTTCACTTTTTCAAATAGGTGCATATTCGATTATACGAACATGCTTACTTCAAAGATATATAAACATGGTAATGTTAGTTTTTTAACTTGTTAAAGTAGGGTTTGCATGTATCCGTACGTTGCAATTTACAAATTGATCTAATGCATTTCTTTTGCGCTATAAAGACATCTTGCATATCTATGGCATTGCCCCAGAATATTAAACCAAACTGTAACGTTGAGGTGACATAGCCATGGTATGCTGTGAGCAGTGCGTTGTCATTGGCAATCAACACATGAGACATCTGCAAATAACTAGTCAATTCCATAAACTGTAACTGTTACAAATATTCTTGGTACAGTTATGTAGCTACCATGATTTTATGGCCATAAACAATCATAAAAATAAAGGTATCTTTTTTTTTTAATGACTTTTGCTAATTCCAGTTGCAAAGAATGGATGGACGACCACAAAATGTTCCAGCAGTCCAAGTACCTAACCGCGTTCATAGCCAGCAACATCGGCGCGTTGGTGAAGACTGTTTGGCTGACACCCATGGACGTCATCATGACCAGGCTCTATAACCAAGGTAAATTATTATTATACTGAATGCTAATCAGTGCCTCAGGTTCGATTTCCGGATCGCAACAGTGTTTTTGGGATTTTTCTATTACCAAAACATAGGTATACTATGACAAATAGTTACACAGTTATACACACAGTTGTATTATAGGTATTTATGTCATGTATGACTCGTCGATTAAAGAAATAAGTTTAGATCAACATACACAAACGTCAATTTAATGATGAATGCATATCAGAGAAGCGGGGCCAACTGAGGTTGATGTTAAAACCAAACTACATTTTACTAAATTTTGAGACCTCCGCCACTTGCAGCAAAAAGTCTCTATACAGAAACCATACTTTACAACCATCATGGCATCATTCACACCATGCAAAGTTCTTTATTCTCACCAGCTCTTCTCAATGATGCAATACCCATCAGAGGTGGTACTTGATTTTAATTTGAACCTAACCAGTTCGATTAAAATTGACCTAATTCAATTCATATTAATTTCGTTAGTAAAATTTTTTTTTATTTAATTTTTTAGATTATTTTATTTGCTCTGTAATTAAAATGTTTGTTGACATGTCAAGCGCGCCTTATTTATGAAAATAAATGACTAGACTTTGACTTTCAAAGATAAGACAATAATGCCAAAATTCCATTGCAGCTGTTGACGCAAACGGCCGCGGGTTGCTCTACACCGGTATTGTCGACTGCGCCAAAAAGATAACCAAAGCAGAAGGCATACTCGCCTTCTACAAAGGAATGGGCCCTTCTTACTTGAGGCAGGCCCCTCATACGGTACTACTATTAGTCTTCTGGGATATGCTCAAAGATGTACAAAAAAGCTTTGACTTGTAAGCGTTGTTTTAGCTTGTAAGTACAAAAAATACTTTTCTGGCATGATACAAATAAAATTTTTTAATGATGATAATTATGTATTGTAATTTCAGAAACAGATATTCTATATAATTCATTGTTGAATATACCTACTCGTATTATTTGAAAACAACTAGTTCCTAAAATTCGGCATGTAAAATATAATTTAATCATCTTACTTATAAGAAAATCGAACATAAAGATATCTCAATTTCTATGAAAATGACTAATGTTAAAAAAGTAAAAAGATTTATATCGTAATTTGTATTATCAGCCATTGATGTTTTAGTGAGAATTTTATTTATTTTGTTTGTATTTATTATTAATTAAATTAAGATATTAAATTAACGTTATTACAAAGTGCAACTTTGATAAAAAGATCATTCTTTGCCTAGATCATGTATCCCAACCAAAATAATCGAAGGTGCATTCTGTCTTTGAAATTAAAAATATGTTATCATAGAACTAGACAAGTTTATGTATAAAAAGTATCAAACAATAAATAGAGACTGTACGCAACTCCGAATATTTTGATTGAGCCAGAGAGGCAAGTAATTTTTTTTTTAAGAAACTCTTTACATATAGATCTTGTTTTTCTTGATACAGATCTTTTTTTTAGTTCTAGTGAACTCAGCCCAATCAGTACAAAGTTATTATTTATTTTACTCTGTTAATTTATTTTATAGTTTTAGATAAATATATTATGTTATACAACTTTGATAATATTGATAATGTTATAAAAATACTGTTTTTCTGTCATTGCCTTGAGAGTTGATAACATTGTATCATTCAACATTTTATCTGCTACAGTAGTTCTAATATACAAATACTTAAGTATGTTTATTTTATTATTTTATAAAATGTTGTATGTGTACTAGATACTCGTATGAACTATACTTTCTTAGGCTTAGCATATGAACATGAACATTATTTATCTTACTTGTTTGTATTTCAAAAGTAGAAACAATCCGACGATGACTATCTTCATTGATCTTTTCCGAATCCGAACTATGACACATGGTTAATATCGAGATATATCCGGTCATACTTAATCTACGATACTATGTATCTAAATTCAGTAAAAATACACTCAGAACGTAGGATTGTCGTTACTCATTATCATTATACAATGATAAGAAAGATACAACTTGACGAACGCTCAGCGCATGTGTGAACCGCGACAAGTCATGTTCATATGCTAAGCCCACATGATAGCTACGCATCCCTGTTATTATAAATATACTCTTTACTTTACTGTTTTTGCAGTAATTGAGTTTGTAAACATGGACTTATACGCAAGAATCGTATCATCATTGTTTTCCATCGAAAGATTCCTGAAATTTTGTCAGAGTGCCAAGTGACACATTTTACTTTACAACCGTGGATGAAAATAAAAATTACTGTCTTTGGTAGAGCCCCAAATGGATTGGCAATTCTCCATCCATATTTACTTACTTACTCTTGTAACTAACAGAAATCAGTGCTTATAACAAATAATATAATGTAGTTCCTAGTAAAGTAGTACCTGAACCAGAAAATGTCCATCCTAGCTATATATTCAGTATTAAAGTAATATTGCTCGTGAATACCTTAAGCTTAGTGTTCACTGTTTACAAAACTTGCAAGTTAGCTTAGGCAAGTCAACTTGCAGTAATAGGGAACATAACTGAAACTTTAGTCACTAGATTTCGCTCTGTCGGTATTGGTTATACTGATGGCGGTATTGGTTATACGCGAAGGACGAGGTTGATCTACAAAAATATGACGGGTAGTAGAGTCAAAATAGTCCGGATTGTCCCATGGAATATCCGTAGTTCTAATATATTCGTCTCACAATAATAACAAAATTCTATGTCGTTCTTCTGAGATAGATATAGAACCATCGATCGATGAAAATAAAAAATACTTTGCACTCAATGTGTGGAAGATCTCGACGGTTTTACTCAAGAAGTAAAACCAAATGTGAGTACAGAGCTAAGTCTTGCCAAGTCCTTTTTGTAAGACATAGCATAAGACTGACTTTTGTAAGTTTTGTAGCTTGTGGACACCTGGCCTTATTTTAAGCATTTGTTATATTCAATAGTATTTGTTTAAAATAGCATTTAATTAAATTAAAATAGAGTTCATTTAGCTTTGTCTATCGTCATTCGATGTTGCCCTTGTAAAATTACAATAGATTGTTTATAATATAATCTTATTCACTCCAATCCAAGTTAAAAATTGTATTCATAGTTATTATGCCTTCCATAGATTTTTTACTTTTGCAATTTTTGTAAATATACCTGATGATTCTATATGATTATTAATTATGTTATTTATTCAAGTCTTATTAGAATTATTCAGCTCGAATAATGAAATAAATATGTTTTAGGTAGCTAAATAGAAAAATATATATCATTATGTTGATTTTAAAGCCGGAGAAATAGTTATACATATCTACAAATGTAAGTTATTTATACTTCCTCCAAGATACGAAAAGAATTACAATAATTTTCCTTTAACTGTATTCATAAAAGTTTAGTATTCAAAGACAATTTAAAACGTCTTGTCTAAGTAAATCAATAGTTATTTTTAATTAAAGTTTCTTAGCTCTCATTGATATATAAATGATATTTATTTAAAATATCAATATTATAAAAAGAAGGTACTTGGAGCAAATAATTTTAAATTGCATAAAAACATCAAATTCAATAAGAATGCAAATAAAAACTAAAAAAATGTGAATATGTTCATATGAAAATCGAAAATTTAATGATATTATATTTTTTTTATATATTATGTATTTATGAAGTATAATTTTATACTTAAATTATGTATGCCATAATCTCAGTGCCTTAGATATTTACTATTTAAGATTCAAATGTTACCTCTAGATTAAAGTATTATTCTATCAATATTTTGGTAGACCTAAGTCAACATTAGATTTTAATTACAACACTTTCATGCAAAAGTAGCGTAATTATGTTTTTTGTAGTATATTGGCAACTAAAGAATAGATAAGACATCAGTCACTTTCTAGTTCACTATTTAAAAAATACACCTGGCTTGTTAATTTTTAGACTATGTAAGTCGCCCATAGAGTATGTTTTATTTTTTTTTGTCAAGTTATATTTTAACCATTTACTGATGTTATTTTATTTTAATAAAATAAAACATATTTTATCAATAAGGGATGAGACTTAAATTATGTTAGCAACAGAGAAATTGACTATTTTAATACAATGTGACTAATGATATTTAAATATATTTGTTAAGCGGATGGATTAGAAATAGTTGAAAGTGTTGAAAGCTTTTTAAGTTGACAATAAATCGTTTTAAAATAAGTATTTTTTTTATTTAACAAAAAGTCCTGTAATATAACCATCATTCCGAATAGGTTCCAGTGTGAAGTCTACAAATGTAGCCGTAGACAATTTTAGCAGCAGTACTTATTCTTTTTAGTAACTAGGTACGTTTATTACTACTATTACTGGTCTTGTACTCGCTAGTTAGTACATAATTATGTACAGACTGATGAGGCATGGCATAAGTAAAAAACAAAATATTTGCCAAAAGGACCTAGTAATCAGTCCAGAGAATACCCATGCATTGTCATCAAAATGCAATGAAATTATGGTTATAAAATGCTTGGTATGGTATGCTTAAAATGAGATGGTTTTGGTCTCACTATTCCAGAGTTGAATTATATTATGACTTCCCAGAACCCGACTGTCTATAAAGTCTATATCAATAGAGCGCAGTGATTGGTCGACAGTTAGGTTCTGATGAGTTATGAGGAAGTTTCAAATACGAAGCCCAAGCACATTGGTGCTGTTACTATATTAACTTATCTAATTTACCCAATATGATTAACTAAAACACAGCAGCTTAGTCTACTATTACCTCGTGAACCTATACTTAATCTTACGTCACCAGAAGCCCAATAAATCTATTTCTACTAACATCCAATTTCCAACTTCCAGATGCCCAAACATGGCGACCCACACACTTGTAAAAAAGCATAGCATAGGTATCGACGTGCTAGACCTGAACATAGGCGGTGTATCGGCCATGTTCGCCTCTCTATTCACCAACCCCATCGAGGTGGCGAAGACCAGGTTGCAGCTACAGGGGGAGCTCAAAGCGAAGGGGAAACACGCTGTGTATTATAAGAATGTACTGCATGGAATGATGGTCATTGGCAGGACGGAGGGCCTCGTCGCGTTGCAGAATGGACTGCCGGCTATGCTCGGGTTTCAGTACTGTTTGAATATTTTTAGGCAAGTATACATATCGATATATTATTATGTATATCTAATTGTCAAATGTGACAAGAATAAGGTCATTATTGCTTTTAAGCAGTTCGCAAAAATCACAAGAAATCTTTCTACTTAGAATAAAAACGTTTATATTTCCGTCAGCCAGCGTATCAGTTATACAAGGAAATTCTCTTGTTTATCTCTGTCTTTTTAAACGCAATACACAAAAAAAGCAAAAAAAATGCCGCAATTTTAATAGTTGCTTTGATAGCAAGACAATTTGTCTGTCAAAACTTTTCATCGTGTAATTGCCCTGTAAGTTATAATACTGCAATGCTTGCAATATCAGTTAAATGCCATTTTCAGATTAGGTTCCTTCCGCATAGCCGAACGTCGCGGCTTGCTGAAAGACAGCACCGGGAAAACGTCAATCTACAAGGGCGCTGCTGTCGCTGGAGTTGGCGGAGCCCTAGGGTCCATAGCCGGGACTCCATTTTACCTGGTGAAGACTAGACTGCAGGCGCAAGCGGCCCAGGCGATCGCGGTGGGACACCAGCATAAACATTCTGGAACCTTTGTCGCGTTGAAGGATATTTATAAAAGGGAGGGGGTAAAAGGTAGGAAAAGCATGTTTCTATTTACTGACTGTAGCCTCTTTTGCTGATGGTATGGCTGGAATGGATCTATTCATCTTAAAATCAGATCTTAGTCAATTTTATCGCGATTTTTCTATAATTTAATTTTCTTTGACTTCCCGACGTTTCAAATGCTATTGCAGCATTGACTGAGCGTGTAGCAATGTTCGCGTAAACTTAAGAAGTATTAGACTTAGACTACTTATTTCCTGATTCAGGATTCCTGAAGTCACACTGACGCCACTTAGTACTAGTCTGAAGTCAGTTTGAAAACCGAACCCACATCATATCTAACAATGATATTATATAAAAACAAAAGCAGATATGTTATAAGCGCTCGCGCTGTGAATACTCAAATACGTCCCAATTGGGACGTCTTGTGTTTAGTTTGCGTGTGGCCTGCGTCGAGCGCAGTCACGTGCCAGACGCCATGCGCCATGTTCAAGTTAAGAAAGAGAAAGCGATATTGTTTTGACGTTAGAGCGATAAGGATGCGTGCGCTGCGGACATTTGTCAATGTGTGCAATTTGGAATAGCTCGGAACGGATTTAAATCGTAATTTCTATGAACGTAACATATCTATAGTTCTATAATATCATTGATATCTAATAACTAAATAACTGACAACCAAAACCAACTGAATCCACGCAACCGATCAAAACTAACTAACTTATCTATCTCTCTTATAAGTGATAATATCGCATGCATAAAAGAAAAGGGGCGAGAGCGGCGCAAACCATTCAAGGTTATTGTTATAAGGGTTCGCTAGAGGGCGCACGAAGTGAACATCGGCTCCGTGTTATTTAACTTTTTAAAAATCATAGATGCAGTGAATTAACTTAAATTTGTGCTAAAAACATTGTTACTGTTGAAAAGGACCTGTGATATTGTGGATTACCAATTAAAGACTTAAAGAATTACCAAAAACTGTAGTGAAAGAAATTAAAATAAAGTGTTCAAAAAGGTACATAGCATACATAAAAACTGTGCAAATAGGTAAACAAACAATAGTGTTTAATTCAATTTGTGTAGTGAAGACTTTTAATTGCCTAATACTAGACATTAATTGTGATAAAGAATGATAAAAAGTGTAAATATGGTGATGTTAATGTAAAAAGCGGTAAACAGCAAAACCAGAAACTTACCGTCACCGTCAAGTTAACAATAATTAAAATAATTGCAACTTAGAACTTTTCAAATACTTTACTACTGATTATTAATTTTAAGTTCACTTGGAGAGTTCACTGTGGTTTGGTTGAACTACTGTACGACTTGGAAAAGTATGATCTGAGTTCGAGACTGTGTTACAAATTTCTTTTTGGACTTTATTTTGATCACAAAACTTTTGTTGAGTTCGAACCCAAGTTTAATAAGTTAAATAACCATTAAAATGGATAATGAAAACGAAGTAAGTCACATCACGCTACGAAAACCACAACGAACTAATTCCCTTGAAGACATCACAATAAAAGACGGTAATACTAATCTATTTGACACCACAATGTTAAGTTTGCCGGATACTTCAGTTTGTGAATGTCTTACTGTCAAAGAATTACTAGTTAAGTTGGAAAAAGTGGAAAATGAATTAGGAGTTGCAAATAATGAGATAGAAAACCTCAACTCTGAAAACTCTGAACTGAAAGAAAAATTGGATAAAAGCTTGAAAATTGTGGAACTATATAAGAAAGTGGGTTTTGGAGATGCAAATGCTGTTACACCGTTATCCACTCGAAAAAGTAAAGCCCTCAAGTGTCGCAGAATTTTTGAACCTACTGAAAACAATGGGTCATTCCAATTGATAGACAATGCCATCGAAAATCAACAACATTCAGCTCAACATAATGTTCAACAGGATAAGGTACCGTTGGTGAATATTGATAAGAATGACATACAAACATCTAATGAGGATAAATGCACGACGAATTCTACATCAGACGGATCTATGCGTGAAACTTTTCACCACCAACAGGAAACTCAACACGACTCATCTACAAACATAGAACACCCAACAAGTCATGATCAGAAAGTTGTGATTATTGCCGATCAGCAAGGCCGAAACATCCAAAAAATCCTCCAGAAGTTACTGGGCCAGAAATTTAGGGTAACTTGTTTTTGGAAGGCAGGTGCCTCATTACGTGAAGTTTTAAATACCGAGTTGTCAAGTATAACTAAACTGAATCGAAGTGACTACGTAATAATTTTAGGCGGAACTAACGATAAGAACCCAAAAGACCTTGAATTCTGTTTATATAATTTTTTGAAAAATACATCGAATACCAATGTTATTGTCACCGAAGTTCCCTATAATAAGTACTTAAGTGAAATGAAAATAAATAACGTATTTAAATTCCTTTGTAATCTGTACAAACATACTTTATATCTAGACATGCAATATTATTCTATGATACTTAATGATAATTATTTTCCACTACATATGTGCCGATTGCTTTTGAAAGAGATTTTGCATAGGGATTACAAACTAAAATTTGAGTCTTATAATAATGAATTAAAGAATAGAAATGTCCAAAAATGTATATCATATGACAAATGTACACAGACAGAAGTAATATCAACACAAGAGGTACCTACTACCCCTCAAGGTAACTCGTTTTTTCGTCTGTAATTATTTGAACATCCTACACCAGAACATAGATGGTTTGATCAGTAAATCAGACGAACTAACTGCACATCTACATTCACTGGACAACCAATTAAACGTCGTTGATGTTCTATGTATAACTGAACACAATATGACCACATCCGATACAAAATTATTAAAACTACCCCATTTTGTACTAGGCGCATGCTTTTCACGGAACAATAGAAGGGGTGGATCATGTATACTAATTAAACCTTATCTCAAGTACAAGATTATACCAGAAACAAAATCACTAAGTTTGATTAATATTTTCGAATGTAGTGGTATTGAATTAACTGAGCAAAAAACTTTAATAATATGTATTTACCGATCGCCTAGAAATAAAAAGGAGTACATTGAATCATTTTTTGACCGACTTCAAAAATTACTGGACCAGCTATGCTTTGGTAACAAAAAAATAATTATTTGCGGCGATTTTAACATCAATATTGCAAACACTGATAACATATCGCGTCAATTTATAAACTTGTTAGCAGGGTATAACCTTAAGTTAGCTATTAACCAACCAACGAGGCTTAGTACTATGACTTGCATCGACAATATAGCACATAATATCAAAGGATCCAAATCAAAAGTGTTGGAGTTATCATTGTCTGATCATACTGCACAATTATTTAGCTGTCCTATTAGGAAAACGTACAATATAACTCACTGGTTCAAAATAAAAAGGGACTACTGTAAAGAAAACATAACAAAATTTAAAAACTACGTTGAACAACTCAGTTTTATGGAATGCTACACATGTGACGATGCAGAAGAGGCCTACAATAACTTTTATGAACTATTTAAACTACTGTATGATATGTGCTTTCCTTCTATTAAAGTTAAAATACCAGTTACTAAAGGGCCGAGGTGGTTAAGTAAGGGTATAAAATTATGTTCAAAAAGAAAACGTCAAATGCTTTGGCAGTATAGGCTATCACCATCCTTGGAAAATAAAATGAAATTTAAAAGCTACACAAAACGCCTTAAGGACGTTATTAGAAAAACACAGAAGGCACAAAATAATTGTTTTATCAACTCAGCAAATAACAAAAGTAGAGCTACATGGCAAGTCATAAACAGCATAAAAACGATGACACCAAAAGAGGAGATAAAACAAGTACAAGTTAATGGTAATTTACTTTCATCTCCAAGAGACATTGCAGAATCATTTAACAATTATTTCATTGAGGACACAAAACCTGACAAAAATAGTAATTTGACATACAATAGTAATAATTTGACATATAATAATTTTAATTCTCTATTCATGAAACCGACCGATACAGTTGACATATTTAATATTATTATGGCACTTAAAAATAGTAACTCTACGGGGTATGATGACATTTCCACAAAAATAATTAAATCGGTAGCGTATTACATTTCGCCTATTCTCAGTTATTTGATAAATTTAAGTATTGAACAAGGTATCTTTCCATCTAAATTAAAAATTACTGTTATTAACCCACTTCTTAAAAAAGACGACAAAGATAATTTGAAATCATATAGGCCAATTGCATTATTACCAATAATTGCAAAGATTTATGAAAAGGTTATTTATAATAACATATACAATTACGTTGAAAATCATAGTATCCTAGTGGAAGAACAATTTGGATTTCGAAAAGGAAAGTCAACTAATGATGCTCTATTTAATTTTTTACACACAGTGATGTCAGGGCTAGACGACAAAAAACGTATCACAGCAATTTACATGGATATGACTAAGGCATATGATTATGTAAGGCATGATATATTGTTGTACAAATTAGAAAAATATGGAGTTAGAGGAAATTCGTTGCAATTAATCAAATCATACCTAACAAATCGTACTCAAGTAACAGCGATTAACAGGTTAGACAAAATCACAAAATTAGACGTGAAATACGTTTCGACACCAAGAATAGTTGAATATGGTGTACCACAAGGGAGCATTCTTGGTCCCCTGTTATTTCTCATATATATTAATGATCTTCCAAAAACTATAAACCAAAATATGATACTATTCGCTGATGATAGTACAGCCATTTTTACTAGTGATAAGAAATATGAGAATAACGAAATTGAAATGAATAATGCTTTGGAAAACATAATAGACTGGCTAAAACAAAATAATTTAAAGATTAACTTGGGAAAAACCAATTATATGTTGTTTAAAAATAAGAATGCTCATACCAACAGTTTATCCATACAATACAAAGGTGAAGCTATTAAAGAGGTCCAGTGTACAAAATTTCTTGGTATTTTTATAGATGCTGATCTAAATTGGAAAACACAAATTAACTATATCTGTACTCGACTAAACCAATTTTCATACGCGCTTTATAAACTTAGGAAGGTTGCTAATGAAGACACATTACTAACAGCGTATCATGCTCATGTAGGATCCATAATTAAGTATGGTGTTTTATTTTGGGGCAATAGTGCCGACCGAGAATATGCATTTAAAGCCCAGAAGAGGTGTATCAGAAGCATATGCGGACTAAAACAGACCGATTCGTGCAAACCATCATTTATTAAATTAAAAATATTGACCTTACCCGCTCTATTTATTTACGAAGCAGTGACCATTGTAAAAAAGGACGTGAATAAATATGAAACTCTAAAAAGTGCACGACATAAAGACACACTAAAAATTACAGGTTGTAGGACGGCATTATTTCAAAAAAGTGTATTTGGTATTAGTGTAAAATTATTTAATAAATTGCCAAACTCTATTAAACAGATAGAATTTTTAAATGAATTTAGGAATAAGCTTAGAGATTTTTTAAGTAATAAAGCTTATTACTCAATAAATGATTTTTTAAATGACCAATTTTAAGTTAATAATTAATGTAATTATAAGACGGTTCTTCATTTTGTATAATGCATTTATTCTGTAAAGATATTTTTAATGTTAATTAATTTTATGTGATGAATTCGATATTTTTATAATTTATATGACTAATGAGAAATGTATAATTATAATTATTATAAATAAATATGCATGGTTATATTGTACGCCAAATATGGCATGTTACACATGGAGACTTAATTTCTAGTACATAAGAACTGTATACCTAACACCTGTAACAAACAATCAATAAATAATTTGAATTTGAATTTGAATTTGAACATACTTGGATACCATAATATCAAATAATACCTACCTTAGCTTAAAACGTTTGTAAACGCTATAGCTAGAACACCTGTAGTAACTGTACCTAAAATACCGGTATTCGGCAACGGTTGTCTATACCGGTATTGTATCACCATACCGGTGTAATACCGGTTACCAAAAATATCTAATAACGCCCATGACTACAGTTTACTCTTAATTTTTTTATTGGTTTTATACCTACATTTATGTTCTTAAATTTCAGGTCTATTCCGCGGCGTATATCCCCAAATCCCTCGCGGCGCGGTGGGATCAGCATCGCAGATCTTAAGCTTCACGTACGCGAAGGACTGGCTGCGTTCCAACAACCTCTTTGTGAATAACTCCCTCCTGCTCTCGTTTTTTGGAGCCAACCTTGGAGGAATCGTTATGACGCTGTGCTTGAACCCGTTCGATATTGTCGCCACCAGGCTTAGTAATCAACGTGAGTATTTATGTGAAATCTTTTGGCGGATGTTTTTAATTTAATGTTCCTATGGATCTTGCAGGTTAAGCAATGCTAACCGCGGTCGGCTTTTGGATGGGTGACCGCCTTAATATCACTTTAAGTCGTCGGTCCCGGTTGCCATTTAAAGATCTATGGCCGTCGATACTCTAGTCAAAAATCTGACAACTATTCTAACAAGGAGTATCGTATCACCTCTTACTGGGTTGTGTAGGTCTGCTGGCAGTCGCTCCACGTAAAGTACTAATATTCAGTTAAATCCGTTAGACTAGAAGCCGACCCGAATGTAACTGGGAAAAGGCTCTGAATTTTTATATGAATGTTTGTTACCTTTTCACGCGGAAACTACAGATTGAATTTTGAGAAAATGTATGCTAAATAGTAATAATATAGCTAGGTAAAATTATATCGACCTACTAGAACTGAAGACGGATTCTCATAAAATTCTTTTATCAAAATTACATTTGACAACAACTTTTGTTGCCGTGACTTTGTCATCCTCTATTTATTTTTTCAAGAGAGTAAAAGAGAATTACAGAAAACTAACCAATAAATATTTTTATTTCAGCTGTGGACGCCCAAAACCGAGGCAAGTTATACAACGGTATGATAGACTGTTTCGTCAAGATGGTCCGATCCGAGGGACCTATGTCTTTGTACAAGGGAGTTGGAGCTAACTACATGCGCCTCGGCCCCCATACGGTGCTAACTCTCGTCGCATGGGACGAACTCAGTCACATTATGAACCACTTTATTGATAGACAATAAATAAGATATAAAGGTCGATAATAAAGCGCAGTAAAATCTAACGGGAATTAAAAAAAATATTTACCTTTTTTGCCCACGACGACTTTTTGTAGCGATGCAGTAGTGATGCTATCGCTCGTCCGCATTGATGCAATCGCGAAGCGGTCTTTTTCTGTGTGTCCTCGCCCACGGGCCCAAATTCAGTCGCGATGAAAACGCGATACTGTACATAAATACTCACGCGCCACCAGCCCTCCGTTCTCTCCCCGATGTCGTCCAACACGATCGCGCGTTTGCATCGACACAGTCGCGGTGCAGTAGCGCGATGTATATAATATAAGAGTTATAGTATACATAAAATAAGTTATAAATTGTTAGCATAAAAAAAATATAATGTAAACTAAATTATGAAACATTTGCATACCTGTACTATAGGTGAAATATGTCTTGAACTATAATATACAATGTAAGAACTATCTTTGTACCATATTTCAAGCAAATAAATGATGATTTGATTTGATTTGATGCAAATCCGACTTACACGCGTTAATGCGATGCTGTCGCGCATTCACTAAACGCGCGACAGCATCGCTACAAAGAGTCACGGCGACTCTTTGTAGCGATGATTGGGATTGGATTTGCGCTTTGTTTTGGGCGAGGGCCCTTAGGCTAGACGTTTTGGTAGACAGATTACACTGGCCGTGGTTGCAAGCAAACTAAAATGTTAACAATGCATGAGCGTATTAATTCCCGTTAGATTTTACTTAATCATGCGTGCATAACGCGTAAGTTTAAAAGTTAATAAAGCGCAGTTCATCACTCCCTGATAGTTTCAAATAGTTGACAGTAACTGTCAATTATCTCTATTCAAATTAGTCCGTCAGATTGTTCCGAATAGTCTGTCTGGGACTATATCGGTAACTGGTAAAATAGACCTAACTATAGACACTAATCGTGGGCACGAATTGTGCGGTGGTTAATTAATAAAACTGCATGATTTTGAGGGGTATGATGTGACGGGTGTAAGCAGCCAACTCAAATCAAAAGGGTAATAGGTGCCTATTGTGTAAGCATTGTATATATTGTTGAGAATGTACTGTAGCACAAATTAAACTGCGAGCGATAATAGTCCTTACTAATATTATAAAGGCGAAAGTTTGTATGTATGGATGTATGGATGGATGTTTGTTACTCTTTCACGCCAAAACTACCGGGTCGATTTCGATGAAATTTTGCACACATGTAGCTTATAGTCTGGATTAACATATAGGCTACTTTTAATTGACATACCACGCGGGCGGAAGCTTGTAACTTATATATTCGGTAAGAGGTATATATTATGGTAAATGTACAAACTTATCTAATAATACAAAATTGGTCAGGCAAAAACATGGTAGTAGAAGAGCACTCAAAATACTTATAACTAACAGTACACACATATTCCGCTGTAGGCGCGAATGTGCGCGCGCGGATCATCCATGTTATGTTAGTACGCTGCTAGTCAACTCGAAACTTATAAAACTTATCTACCTCTTAAGAAGGACATAAAGCACTTCGAATATAGTCCTTAAAAAGTAAAAGAAAGTTAAGTTATCGAGGAAAGTGTGTATGAAGTTAGCAGAGCCTCTAGCGGCTCGTATTGGAAACTGTATCTGTATAGACATTTTCATGCTAAAATCGCCGTTTTCTATTGGTCGGCGCGAGAGTGGTACCGTAAAATATTCTTGAATAAATATAGGTACCGAAACAAAATCCGAGCGCCTGAATTGGTATAATGATATTTTACTGCATCGCTCCTGCGCCGAGTATTCAGGCAATAGTCTCAGCGTGTTATGAGATACCGCATTGATTCATAAATAATATAATGTTTCTATATTTTTATATCTTGTTGTATATTTTAAATGTTTATCTTTAAGAAAATCTATTAAATATGTATATTTGTGAATTAACAATATTGATGTGATAAAAATGTTCGTAATTATAATGTTTGCTTTTAGGCGCTCACACACCGGTGTTTAGAAACGATTGTAAGCATTTACACACATCTGGTGTGGGCGAACCTTTAGGTGGCAAAAAAAGTTAAATAACGTTGTGGTAGAATGCTCGCCTGCCTTAAATAACGTTAAATGTTTGCTTAGTTATTACAGTTTAGTTATTTAATTGTAACATAAAAAGTTCCAGTCGCTGTATTTTTTGATAAAATGTTAATAAATGTCGAAATTTGTATTGACATATAATCGAAAATTACGAAATGTAGCCGCAAGTGGAACGCGCGGAGTCCTTTTCAACAAGTCACAAATGATGATGTGATTGATTATACATAATAAAATAATAACAATGTAAAAATTAAATAACTTGAAAATACGTTCAAGCTAATCACGTTAAAGCCTGCTTTTGTCAAGTTAGGGCCAAGCTTTAATTAAGCAAGCAACTGCCATCGTCGAAGATCACCGAAGTTAAGCAACATCGGGCGCGGTTAGTACTTGGATGGGAACCGCCTGAGAATACCGCGTGCTTATTTAGTTGTAGCTTTATTTTACTGTGCGTGGATTTAAAAAGTTACTTTTGCAGCTTTACAATGTAACACTTCGGCGTTGAAGTATTTTTGCTACATGACTGTTTAATGAACAATATATTTTCATCAAGGAACATTTATATGTATTGTACAAAATAAAACCAAATAAATAAAAGATTTATATTTTATTACAAAACTTCTTAGCGCTGAGCACAATTTATTGGTGTCATCATTAATCATACTTTAAAATAACAGATCAAACGAAACTTATTTAACTAAATAAAAATTAATTATGCGCTAGAGTGATGTTTTAGTAAAAAAAACCTGTAAAATCCATTGAAAGATATATACATGGTGTAAATAACGTCGTGACGAAACCGCTTACAAGTGATTCAGTACAACATGATGTCCTATGAGAAAAATTGCGTGCGGTATGCGCCTTCGTCACGTTACCATATATACCCTGTATACAAAAAGATGGAAGTTGAACATACTGAACGCCATACCCACTTAAACGGGATATAATCCCAGCCACACACCCACCACTGTGACTCCTGTGACGCCAGGATCTACAGCGGTAACCAACTGAAAGGCACCGTGCATGACACACAGGCAATCCCAGGGAGAGTTCAAATTGTCTCTCACTTATATATTCTGGCTATAATTAAATATATATTTGTGCAACTTGGAAATATTTAAATATATAGAAATAAGTTTAGCTAATTTGGATCTCATACTCAAATCTTAGACTAGATATAGTATAACTTATCACAATATTTGATCCAGTTATTCATTACATGCTAGATGCACCATTCATCCATACCTAGGATAGCTAACATAGAATAATTTACACCTAGAAACCGAGTACACGCATAAAAAGTGAAGCCACTTTAGTTGTACCGTTTAGGATCTATACGATTCGTACGTACACATAAGTTTTGTATGCGTATCGGCCAAGCGGAGGGCATGGCGTAAAACACACAATTCGAACTCCGTTCTGTGCTATTGGGAATATCCTGACTACCAGGGAATCGAACTAGACCATCGAGGCAATATAAAAAAGATACAGCATTGTGTACTGGAAGAGAGAAAAAGTATAGATTCTATTTCTGTTACGGGGTAAAGGACGTAAGTATAATATTATTATTATTTACACTTCATTCTAATCGACACAAACTCCTCTAAATACAGTGGACCCCCGATAATCCGGCCCCTAGCTTATCCGGCACCCCTTGTAATCCGACATGGTCTATTATTTATAATGAATGGAATATATTTTAACTATCTTCTTTATTAAAATTTGATGAATATTTTCATGCGTGTTAAATTGAATGACTCATAATTTTTGATTAATTTAATATGTAGGTACAATTGTTTGTACACAATTTGTATTTTCTAATGTAAAGTGATTTTTATTTTTTGTGAGTTATATAGCATTACTAACGTTAATTTTATAATAAAACCTCTCTCTATTGTTTTGTTTTATTTACTAAATTTGACATACATAATGCAGTATAATTTTACTCCAGAGTACATACATGTATAACCTTATTGGAACTGTCGGATTACAAGGTACTCTTTCGTAAAAAAATCGGGTCTATATGGGGTCTACGGCAGTACACTATAATCCGACAAATTCGTTAATTCGAAACTGCCCTGCTAACTGTTTGTCGGATTACCGCGGGTCCACTGTATACACAGAATATTTGCGAAAATCTGTACTGCTACACATAAACCTACACATGACCAGTACCGGATTAAGCCAGCGCGGGGCCTGTAACAAAATCTGTCATGGGGCCCACATAGGTTGCTTTAGGTTTTTAACATCTGTTTTCAGCAGCTCAGCGAACTGCCCAAATTCATTGCCTGGTTGTTCTCCAAATCGTCTTTGTAAGCACTGACCATTACTGAGGATTTTCCAAAATATATTATGTTGTAAGTAATTTTAGATGCCAAAATACTCTAAAACCACTAGTATTTGTATGATATACTTTCATATGCCTTTTCGGCATCCAAGATATTTGCGCTCTTAATTAAATTTTATTATTTTTACAGTCAGACAAGCGTTGAAGCGCGGGGCCCTCCAAGTCGCGGGGCCCGTAGCATTTGCTACTATTGCTATATGGTTAATCCGGCACTGCACATGTCCAGTATAAGATGGTCTCGCGTTGTACAGGCTTTCCGTGCAATGCGAGACCAGCTTATGCTAAAAATGTATAGTATAGTATAATATGTATATGTACATTTTAAGCTTAGTTTTCAGCTATTTTTGAGTAAAATCATAAATTAACTAGATTAATTGACAATTTCAAGTTTAAACACCACAAGAAGACACATTGAGAAACAGTTGGCGATCTTCAGTCTTATACCCGATTCATCTTTGAGAAGTCAGCAATGTTAATAAAAGTTAATTGATGAACGTGAATATAATTAATTATTTGAAACTTTCGTGATTTCTACACATAATTATATATTGTTACTGTCAAGCAAAAAAGGTATTTCATCATCCAGCCGCTCGTAGTCCACTGCTGGACATAAGCCTCTCCTAATTTGCGCCACAACACCTGGTCCTGCGCCTTCCGCATGGGGTGCATGAAAGGAGCCTCCCCGAGTGACGTTCGCAACGATTCCCTACGTCCGGCGCACCCTGGGCAATTCGCGAGTCCTCCAAAGCGAATTGGCTAATCCTTTCACCACGATGGCAAGTCAAAATAAACTCGACTCGACTCAGCCATCGACACGACGAAGAAGAAGAAGAAGTTATGACGAGACCAGGGAAATAGGTATTCATTTTTATATGGAGGATATTATAGATTCCAGTTCAAATTGAATAGGTACGCATACATAAGATAGGTCAGCTATACAAAATAAAGTAGTGCATCAAATTTACGCTAAGGCGGTACGAAGTTCGCCGGGTCAGCTAGTCTATACTAATATTATAAAGAGGTAAAGTTTGTGTGTTTGTTAAATTGTCAGGGGTAATCTCGGAATCTACTGCACCACTGATTTTAAAAATTCTTTCACTAATAGAAAGCCACATAATCGCTGAGTGTCATAGGCTACATAAAAAACCTAAAAATTAAAAGGTTTTTACGTGGTAGTCCGTTTTGTAAAGAGAATCGGAGAAAAACTCATCGTTATACGTGAAGGCCACAGCAGCGCGGCAGAGCGGCGCGCGATGGTTTCGGCTTATTTCGGTTCGCGTTCGTGCTCACTTCGGAAGAAGGAAGCGTGTCCTTCCTTTTACATCTGAGAGGTAGGTGCCCGCGCGGCTCATTCGCTCGGTCGGCTCTTTACGCAGTGGACGTCCCCAAAATTGAATTTTTCGTAACACACTTTCGACATTCATTAATTTTACTTTCGGTACATAAAAAAAATATTTTATGTTTATATAGTTTTCATTTAATTTAGGTTATAGATAGGCATTAAGTTTGTTTCATGTACCTAGATATTAAATTAGGTTATAGGTATTAAGTTAGTTTCATGTAGATATTAATTTAGGTTATAGGTAGGTATTAAGTTTGTTTCGTGTAGATATTAATTTATTTCTTACGAACGCTGCCTTAACTATGAAAGATATATATTTTTGAACATTATGCCCAACAAAGTGGGCACGGGTCAGCTAGTCAAGTATAAAAATACAAATGCAATTCATTTCAGCTATCTAAATACATGTCGTACAAGTCAATAAGTAGATTGTAAGACGGAAGAAATGCATATTCTAATAGCACTAAGTACAGACAGCTACCTATCAACCTATACATCTCCAGTATAAGATGACTCGCGTTGCTTTCAGTGCAGCGCGAGACCAGCTTTAACTATAGCAAAGCCAACGAGACGAGATAAAGAATGTAAACAAACGGACCGTTACTGAGTTACATTGCGATAGCAAGGGATTATTATCTCTCTCCTTATCATTCGTACGCGCAGTTGACGTCAATTGATCGACAACAGCTGTCGTTGTGTTTCGTGGTACAGGAAAGCAGTCAGTACCGCAGTTGTCAACATTTGGTCCGCCATTTTGAGATCAAGTTCATTCCTGTTTGGATTGCGTTGGAAGTGATATATATTTTTTCGTCTCCGTATTTGCTTGGTTTTTTGTTGTTATTATTCCGTTTCTGTTAGTTTTATTTTTGATTTTTGCTGTTATTACTTAGTTTTAATATATTTATGTTATATTTTTTATGTTTTTGACAATATAAGTTCCTTGTCAGTCTTTTAGTTATCTAGTGTTTCTTTAGTTTATTTCCTATTTTCTTAATATAATTTATTCCCTTTTCGCCTGGTTTCTTTACCTCAACCCAATCCACAACAATAACAATTTATTCAAATAAAAATGTTTTGAACCCCTGAACATTTGTTTACATTTTTTATCTCGTCTGGTTGACCTTACTATAGAAATCTATAGGTTGATTTTGAATGCTGCTGTATGAAACAATTTCACTGTTAAACCACCTTCAGTGGCGTAACTATAGGGTGGCAGGGGTGGCAAAATGCCACGGGCCCCCGGACGTAGGGGGCCCCCGTGCCCAATATGTGGCATCTCCTCGAAAATGAACACAATTTATCAGAAAAAAAACAAGATTTAAACGCATTCATCTAAAAATAATAATTAAAAAACCGGCCAAGTGCGTGTCGGGCCACGCGCAGTAGGGTTCCGTAGAAAAATATTTTTAATATTACTTTTTAACTAAATGGCGTCCTTCAGAAAGGAAATGTTTGTAGTACACGAAACCAGCTAGCACGTATGACGAGATGTATGAATGTTGAGGAAGCGAAAGAAGTATGTAAGGAGCGAAGCACATGGTGTTCCATCATCTCTGCCTACCCCCGTGGGATAAAGACGTGATTTTATATATGTATTATGTATGTTTATTTATGTTTCAAGAATTTTGAACGAAATATTCTAAGTAACTGCATCTGACATTTCGGACCCCTATTCCTCTTGAACTAATGAAGTGAACTTATCTGCTATAGTTTTCCTTTAAAGTTCATTACATGTACTACCGACACAATTTTTTTCAGATTTTGGGATCCAGTAGTTTAGCTTTTAGAGGGGGGGGGACGCCCTACTCGAACAAAAATTTGCTCTTTAAAGTTAATTATCTCGCAAACAAATCTCTAAATCAAAAAACTGTCTTAGCAACCCCTAAACGTTTTTAAAAGGCCTATCTAACAATACCCGACACTATAAGGTAGGCGACAAAAAAAAAAAAAAACATCCCTACTTTACATGTAGGGCAGCTACCTGAAAAAAATATATTTTTCCAAATTTTATTCTACGACTTTCTTTGTTTAGTTAACATACATGTTCATGCAAAATTTCAGTTTTCTAGCACCAACGGTTTCGTCGCTATGCCGTGGACAGACGGACAGACGGACATGGCGAAACTATAAGGGTTCCTTGTAGGTACTACGGAACCCTAAAAACGCATCCATTGGTGCATTTTTTTGACGGTACTAAAGTAACGCGGGCGAGCTCGCAATTTCCAGTAAATCGCGTAAGATAATTTTTATTTCTAAAAATCTGGTGAAAAATTTCCTTTCGTATCAGAAGGACACATAAGCATAACGTCCTATGAGCACAATGTCCTACAAGCATAACGTCCTATAAGCAGTTAGTCCTATTAGCAAAATGACCTAGTAGCAAGTCGTCCTAATATCAAAAGGACATTGTAGCAAAATGCCCTTACTGTACAGTTCAACACAAAATCAAATCAACTTGAAAAGAGTATTTTAGTACACACTTAATAATTATATTATATAACTGAAGTACTGGCCACTAGAAAAAGAAAAAATCTTTTGACACATTGACAATAGCGATTTCATGCAATGTGTCCCTGATATTTATCGAAAATTGTAATTTCCTAATATTTTTTAAAACGCATTTTGCTTTTGAGAAAAAACATAATGGATAGTGGTGAAGGTGCAAGTTCCACATCGAGACCGAAAACCGAATTTGTATTTATAAAATCACAAAGAGGTAAAGATGTTTTATTGTACGCCGGTCACCGATACAATTTGAAAAAATTAAACAAAAAAAGTGGTACAACGAATTGGCGGTGTGCCAATCGAAGTATTTGTAGTGCCAGTGTTACCTTAGATAAAGAAAAAAAAGAAGAGCTGCATTCATCGAAGCATACATGTAGAATGAATGTTAACAAAAATTTAGTGGACAATGTCATTAATGAATGCAAACAGCAAGTCTGCAAAAAGTACACCTCCGTACAAACAATTTTTGAGAAGGAATTTTCAAAAGAATGCAATAATGATATTGATACAATACCGGCATATGTAAGCAAAAAAGATACTCTGTATCGTGCACGGAGGAAGTTCTTAAAAACAACAAAAACCGAATTTAAAGACCTTAATGAAGTGGTAGTGCCTGATATATTAGCCGATAAATTTTTGGTGTGTGCTGAGGGAGAAAATAATAATAAAATTTTATTGTTTGCAACACCATTAGGTGAAAAACAATTGAAGTCCTTACCTCCTAATGCAAAACTTTTTGGTGATGGCACTTTTAAAATACCACAGCCATTTTACCAACTCTATACGATGCAGATCGACATAGACAGTTCTGATGAAATGACTAATATTGTGCCTATTCTGTATGCGCTTTTGCCTAATAAGATGCAAGTAACTTATAATAGATTATTCACTCTGGTTAAGGACCGGTTTGGGGCGGCAATTCCGTATTTTAAATGTGACTATGAAGTAGCTCAGATGAATGCCTTTAAAGCAGTTTTCCCAGAGGCGCACTTGTCTGGATGCTTTTATCACATGAACAAAGCTGTATGGCGCAGAGCAGAAAAAATAATTGTTAAAAAGGATGACAAAACCGTCAAATTAACCGATACTCACTTTGGTAGAGAAATTGTGAGACTCAGTGCCAATCTACCATTACTCCCGTCAGAATATATAAACGTTGGCTGGGAAAGCATCAAAGACAAAATTCAAAATAATAGAAATAAAAATTATGCGGGCCCTTTAAAAGAGTTTACTGATTATTTTGAGAAGCAGTGGATGAAGATGTCACCGGAATTTTTAAGTTGTGCAACGGAACGCCATCGTACTAACAATGGACTTGAGGGCTGGAATAGAAGATTTAACGCGAAGCTAAAACCAAAGCCAACGCTCATAGCATTTATAAACGCACTTCGAAAAGAAGCAAAATGGCAAGACTTAAGATTGCGTAAGGCACTTTTAAAAATGGAACCGCGAAGAAAAAATCAACAAATTTTTGAATCCAAATTTGACAAAGAATTGCGTAAGCTCAATGAAAATATTCTCTCTCCCATTGATTTTCTTACAAAGGTCATAAATTTAAAAAGAATTATTTTTGACGATTACTAGTTTATTTCGTTTAGAATAAAATTTTAGTATACTACACATAGTAGTGGGTATTAAAATTCAAACACTTTTTTTTATTTTCAGTGCAATGTTTAATAGATAGATTCTTATGTGCAGTTAAGTTTTTATGAAAGAAAAATAAACATTTTTTTCTTTTCTCTTATCTTTATCTTATGTCCGCTACACACGTATCGCCTAAAACTGAACTTTAAAAAATTGTTTGCAGAAAAAATAAAAAAACCTTGTTAAAGCATTAAATAACGCAAAAAGGCAGTTAAATAGTTCTTGAAATCTGAGCTGATATTTTTTGTTTCTATCACATTTTGTGAGCACCGAGCAGCAAAAAACGTTTTATTTTATTTTGTCGCTTTATAGTGAAGTGTCTCTACATGAATCATTCTCGTTTAAGACGGCTTTCCAGCAGTTAGAAGAACGGGTACAAAAACGACTTATCCTATGTAGATTAGTTTGTTACTCTTAACTTCTAATATGAATATACTTAAATAATATTCAACGTCTCGCCTCATCTGAAAATAACTTAAAAGAATAAAGTTACCGGTCTGAACGTGCTATTATTTTAAGAACTATCCGCGTCCTCCTACCTAACCGTTGAGGAGTTGTACCTTCCAGCATCAGCTCAGCAACATGAGATGCTAACTGCTAGATGCAAATATCTAAATAACTTCAGACAATATACAAAAAACACTAAAAAAACCTATAAAATTTTAAGGTTCTCCTTGATTTCTATGGGATTCCATCATCAGATCTTTACTTGGTGGCCATGGGACAATTTCGGAAGTAGACTTTCTCAAATAAAATTTTTTTTTATAATCGGTTCAGAAATGACGGGCAATCGCTAGACAAACATAAAAAAATATAAACGCGTCGAATATAAAACCTCCTCTTTTTTGGCAGTCGGTTAAAAGAGTCGTAATTTTTATGCCTATGAATATTGGTTTGCCAATCCAATGACGCAGTTTTAGTTTTTATCAAAATCAAGTTGGAGTACTTTTCGCTTTTCCTCATATTTTCAGATTTGGCCATCGGCTCTCATTGGAAACAATATCCTGTATATTTGTCGGTCAGCGGATAGGTAAAGGGATGGCACCAAATTGCATGTTGTAACTGATTGTACTTGATCAATTAAGAACATTTTGCTACAATGTCCTTTTGATATTAGGACGACTTGCTACTAGGTCATTTTGCTAAACGGACCAACTGCTTACAAGTCGTTTTGCTATTAGGACATTGTGCTCATAGGACGTTATGCTTATGTGTCTTTCTGATACAAAAGGAAAAATTTGTGCATTCCAGTACTGAATCAATGCCTTCAACGTAATGATTTTTATTAGGGCCCACCCAATATTTTTGCCACTGGCCCCCGATGGTATAGTTACGCCACTAACCACCTTCTATATTTTCCCTTAGAATAATCTAGCTGTAATATTATTAAACAAATTCTACATACACCAGTCACGCAGTAAATATCACAATAGATTGCTACTCTATTATCTTTCTTCGGTATTTGTAGTACAATGGTTACTGGGAATATTGGGTGTATTAAATACTCTGTCCGAATTTTTAAAGTACGTTCCACTACTAGGAAAGTTGACGATCTGCACCCTTTTTTCTTTATAAAAAAAGACGTCCGCACTAGGAATCCTCCCGTGTCGCGGGGGTGTTAACAAACATACATTTCACAAACAACACCCGTGAGAACAAATCTTTGCAGATTACAAAAAGATTTGTCCCGTGTGGGGTTCGAACCCACAACACTAGTGCAGTTGAAAGCGACGAGGTGACCGCTTTAACCACTACGCTAACCGTTTTTGAACATACGATATTAATTGTAATCTACAACGAGTAAGAAAACTGACGTCACGAAATGATTTATCATATCAGTTAAGAAATTTAGGGTTCTGGTAAGAGGCGACCGTAGCTGGATGGCTAAAGCGGCTGCCCGGTGTGCAGTAAGGTCAACGGTCCCATATCTTTTTCAACTGTTTTTTAGTGTAAATTAAGAAAGCTGTATTAATTCTAAGCATATTGCGGGATATAGATAAAGTATAACATTTTATGGAGAGCACGAAAAGCTCGAATTCTTTGTAATACCCATCGGAGCTGGTATTCGATTGAATTAAATCTGATTCAAAGCAATGTAATTAGTATAATTAAGTTTTACTTATAATTTATTTTTATATTATTATTAGTAATGTTTTGAACGTGTTCAAGCGCCCCCTGGGGCCTATAATAATAAATGATTTGAATCTTCGAATCTTTTATGATAAACGGACGGGATTTTGTTCAATCAAATAAAAAAATAAATAAATAAATAAATCCAAAAGGACCTATAGTACGAAAAAAATCGAATAACTACAAAAAAACGGACAGGTTCTTCATACACCCAGTACTGGTTCACATTGAGCATTATAACCATCAGCTTTTTCCACAGACACTGTCTCCCATCACCTCGTGAGCTCGTCATACAGCGTCTATAGCTTCTTGTTCATGACGAGGACGGGACTCGAACCCTCGACTGCAGATCTGCGTCACTTGCGTGGGTGTCTTGCCGCGGGTCTCTGGGAAGTACATCCTGGGGAGAAATAAGAGTTTATTTAATTAACTTGCTTCGTCGAAAACCTTGATTGACTTTGACTTTATTGATAAACAACACGATAATCCGATCGAGTTTTTGAGTATATCGCGAACAGACACACATATACTACTGACGACTACTGTTTTACAATATGTTAAACATAGCTATGTACTTAAATTGATTTTAATTTGAACCTAAACAGTTCGAATAAAATTGATCTAAGCGTCGGTAATTCAAAAAATACTATTTTCATTAGTAAAATATTAATTTATTTAAATCCAAAGATTATTTTTATTTGCTCGGTAATTATAATGTTTGTTGACGTGTTCAAGCGCTCCTTGAGATTTATGATAATAAATGTTTTGACTTTGACTTCAAGATAATAAAGAGACTACATAATTTAATTATTACTAAAAATGAATAATCGTTAGGATAATCACATTCATATCGTTTAAATCCAACTCAAGAACAAAAACAAATCATTATGCCTACGAAATCTCAACTAAATCTCGTACGTCGTTTTTAAAAGTTCAAGTTGTACAACTAAGTTGGAATGACAGGAATGTGAGATACACCGTATGGACACGAATATAATATATTTATGATGTTTTAATATTTGATAAAAAAATAACTATTTTAAAGACAGAAAGATGAAGAAGAGAAGCTATGTACAATAAAAGTAAATAAAAAAAAGAAAACAATTATTTACAAATTTATAGGTAAGGTGTCATAGAATTCTTCCATATCGACCTCGACTGCAGGAAAAGTGTTCAAAGAACGTATTGCGAGTTTTTTCTTGCTATTCGATAAATAATCGTGTTTGCGGCCAAAAATTCACATGTAAAAAGGTCTTAAGAAATACTTAATTCTGTTTACTTACTTTTGGAAGACAAACAGTGCAGCAGTGACGCCGGAGAAGACCAGGAAGGAGTAGGGTCCTATGGTCTCTCTCATGGACGGGAACGACATGCCCACCAGGAAGTTACCGCCCCAGTTGGCGAGGGAGCCCCACGCCATGCCTGCCGGACGGGGCGCCACCTCGAACAGTTCTGGAAACATTAAAAAAGAACAACTTAAGTAAGATAGATGCTAGATTAAGTATCGGTCGACATGAACGGGTCGTTATTTTATTGTGGAGCTCTTGTGGCCTAGTCGAAGCCGAGCGGGCCAATTGATTTTGCAGGTTAATAATAATAAATTAATAATAATAATAATTTGGATTTTTACATTAGATAGAACGCCAGAAGCAATTACACTATCCAACGGTCCCAATGACAAGGCCAAATACACACATTCACTCACACAAGCACACCCACCCAGTCTCAGAACAAGTCTTTGCAAATCACACAAAGATTTGTACCATGTGGAGATCGAACCCACAACACCAGTGCAGTGGAGAGCGGCGAGGCGACCGCTTAAACCACTACACCACACGTGCAGACAATAAACAATGCTAACCGCGGACGGCCGTGAATGGGAGAAACAGGCACGGAGGAAAACTTATTATGTTAAGGACAGCCTAATATAATAAGTTTTCCTCCGTGCCTCAGAAAGCTCGTTATGCCGTCGGTCCCGGTTGCCATTTGAACATCTATGGTAGTCGTTACGAGTAGTCAGAAGCTAGAAAGTCTGACTAGTCCAACAAAGAGTATCGTATTACCTCGTACTAGATTATGGAGGTCTAATGGCATTCGCTCCACATAAAATACTGATATTCAGCTAAATACGTTAGACTAGAAGCCGACCCCAATGTAATTGGAAAAAGGCTCAGAAGATGATTTGAAGATTCTGTTTATAAAAAAAAACATAAACTTACGAAAGAACACAATATCTGTCAATGCAGAAAGTGATTGCTTTGGTTTAAAGTAAATTGCTGTATATTTCAAAAAGGTATATAAAAATAAGTCTATAACATACCTGATGCAATGAAGTATGGTATAGGTCCCAATCCGAAGCCGTACACGAGCACATAGGACAGCACCGTCACCATACACACGTACGGCATCCACGATACCGCGTTCTGAAAACATACAAACCAGGATTATTATTAATATAGACGTTCGCGAGATATATATCTCCTAAAAGTAATTACTAGCTTCCGCCCGTTTGCAACTGAATAAAAATAAGCCTATATAATAATTAAGCCTAAAAATAATTCAGGCTATAAGTAAATGTTGGATATTTACCATGTATTTTGTTATAGCGAGTTTGCCGATATTTTGCAGCTGTTCACGATAAAGCTGGTAAAACAATTTTATCGTGAACAAGCGGCTTGCAAGAGCTGCGTGCCGAGATATCTAATACTTCTTAAGAAAATTACCATGTTTAATCTCAATTTTTTTTTAAATAAATACATGTATGCAAAATTTCATCAATATGAACCCGGAGGTTCTTGCACGAAAGAGTAATAAACATACACACATTTATTATATTAGTAAGAAGGATTACACAAAAGACAATTGAAAAAAAAACCATAAAGACATGTCTCCATTTGTAAATGGCGAAATGCTCGCTCCTTGTCACATGGGACATAAACATAACCGGTGAAATGTGGATGATAGTATCAAAATGTACTTACAATAAAGATCATACAGACAGCCAGGGTCGCAAGCAGCACCACGGCAGCGGCGATGGACCCCAGCAGGAGAGGTCTCCTACCGACTTTGGGCAGCATCTTGAGCATGAGCACCGCGGTACAAACGTTGATGAACCCGCAGCCTATGGTGGCGTACTGAGCGTTCTTTATCGTTAGACCGGCTTGGATGAAGATTGTTTGGGAGTAGTAGAACACCTGTGGAAGGTAAATAGTTATTTGTACAACAAAATAGCAACGTTCTTTGCTCTCTTGTGTGAATGCAAATTTTAAGTCCCACTTTAGCGAAAGATTTAATAGTAGAATCACGAGCGTAGCGAATGATTCTGGTTTAAAATCTTGAGTGTGGTGAGGGTCTCAAAAGCACGAAATGTAAATAACTTTGATCTCGTGTTGCACAGACAACTTTTCACCTCAGCATCTTGAACAGGCGATCGGTGAGCAAAACTCAACTTTGCTACGCTCACCGAAAGGACTCGAAGCAAAATCGAACACCCTTTCGAGTTGGTGAGGTGAAAATGTTATTTGTAATGAACAGTCAACGTCATAGGCGCTCGTGGCTCAGTCGATGTCGCTTAGGCTGATCGATCTTACAGGTTAAGCAAAATTATCCGCGCTCGGCCGTTGGATAAGTGACAAACTTAACGAGATTCACTCCAAGCCTTAGAGGGCTAAAAGTAAGCTTAGCTAAGTTAAGCCATCGGTCCCGGTTGCCATTTGAAGATGTATAACAGCCGTAACGAGTAGTCAGAGGTCAGAAAGTGTGACAACTACTCTAACATAGTATCGTATTGCTTCGGACTGGATAGAGGAGGTAATAATATTCAACCATACATTTAAATATGTTTGGACCCGTTAATCTCTGTAACAGCTGATCAAATTTGAATAATTCTTTTCACATTTGATAGTCCTATTTTCAAGAAAGGTAATAGGCTACTTAATATAACGCTACCATTCACGGGAATGGAGCAGTTAGGTGTATAATAACTTACAGCATTGATGCCGCTGGTCTGCTGCCCCGCTTGCATCGACATGGCCAACAACAGAGGCAGTCTCAGCCGTTTGTCCTTGAGCACTCTCATCATGGACCAGTTGATGTCTCCGGATAAAGCTGCTGATTCACTACAACGCACTTCTTCTCGTAGTAACTCTATGTCTTCTGTTAGTACGCTCGTGGACACGCCTCGGAGGCGACTTAGTTCTGAAAAGAAAGATAATCATTTAGATTTGACGGCTTTTTTGTTATTAAAACACCATTTTGTAACCCAAAGCCAAGCCAGTCTGGCAGCCTGGCGAATTTTTATGCTTTATCTCTTCTTTTGTATTAAAAACTTGTTTAAATTATTCCTAACATTACATATTGTCCTCTCTCCTACTCTGCTATGCCCGACAGGGTTAACAATATTTCTAGATTTAATACTTACCACCTAAAACATACATTTGTGCAACGCAATAAAGTATTGAGTAGTGAGTATTAGTCGTTTTGAACCGCGGAAGCGGTAAAATCACACGTGGTATAGATGTCCTGTAGTTAACGTACGTTTTATTTATTTATTTATTTTACAACTTTTTGCACTTAAAAATTAGTACAACGGCGGACTTAATGCCATAGGCATTTTCTACCAGTCAACCTTAAGGTGATGCAGAGAGAACAAAGGTAGGTGCATAAATAAATTAAAATAATGTGCTGAAAATGTAAATACATACATAGAATAATGTTATATCAACAATTCAAATACATAAATATGGTAACAAATATACTAATACATACATTAAAATAATATAATATTATAATATTTACACAGAAGATATTAAACTTTTAATGACTCTGCTGTCGTTTCACCTTGAAGAAGATGACGTAGGTACTTTAATTTTGAAAGTGTCCCGGGTGGTGCACATCCTGATCTCAAGGGGGAGTGCATTCCAAAGAAGAATAGATTGAATGTAGAATGAAGAATAAACTAAAGAAGAGGTATGAGAAGGACAAAAAAGAAGAAGGTTGTTAGTAGAACGGAGGTTTTTGACATACCGTTCGATCCGGTTCGAAGGACCATGTTCCAAACATAAGTTCATCGCTTATTTTGTAAGAATCACGTAGCGTAGCGTACGTAGCACTTGTCGAGTTACGTCACTTCCGTAGGTCAACGTCTTAGTACGTAAATTCCACAGTCCAACAACCAATGTCCAGCACATGGTCCTTCGAACCGGATCAAACGGTATTTATTTATTAATCAAAACGGTACAGGACCAATTACATTGATTAAATACATGCATCAACAGAAACAATTTACAATTAAATAACAACAAAAGAAAAATCATAAAGAAAAGAGACAATACAATTAGAATAAGTTATCCGCAGGAGCAGCTTTAAGAAACAATAATTTTAATTACTTCTTAGTCATCTCGCTAAATCTCAAGCACACCAACAATATTTTCGTTCAAACATCCACAAACAAGTATATCCAACACATACTCCGAAGTATCACGTTATTTGCATGTACAGTCGGCCAATGAGTTGGGTATGCAGGGCAAAAACTTCTACGCCATAAAAACTGACAGCAATAGATATGCAAGTTTGTATTTCATATTGAATAAGTGTAATATACCCACTATTTAGATATATAACTCACTTATCCATAACTGGTGTCGTAAGTCTTTACTATGACTTAGAAGTTTTTACCCTGCATACCCAACTCATTGGCCGACTGTACTATATTTACCTTTTAAAGCTCTATCTTCATCCCTCTTAACTACAAATAAGTACTTAGGGCTCTCGGGCACCATCAAAAGTACTGGTAAAGTAACTATGACTAGTATTACGAAGGCGGATATCAGGTACGACCATTCTTCAGGACGACCTGCAAAAGAAAACAATGTTTCAAGTTAGATTCGAAAGCCTCGGTCAAGCAGTTAGCGTATGCGGCCTTTCACCGTGAAGTCTTGGGTTCGCTTCTCGGGTCGGGAAAAGTACTGTTTGAGATTTTCCGTAAGGAAATTCTTAATCTGAGCATGAAGTTGGCATGGTGAATCGCGATAGACTCACCCGCTACCACATAAGACCTAAACAAAACAGGTTTAATTTACGTCTTATACGCCTCTGCCACACGCTTCTGGTTAATATAGGCGTGATGATATGACTTACCCAATAAGAAATCTAACCCCATGACTTGCCCCACGAGCACGCCGACGTTGACGCCCATGGGACACACCACCCCCATGGCGCCCGTCAGCTGCGACGGCGCCAGCTCAGTCAAGTACATGGGAACTATACTGGTAGTTAGGCCTGCAAACAGATAAGACGCTTCGTAAAAAACCTAAAACGTTTGGCAATACTACCGTTTACTTCAAGAAGGCCGAATTTGCCCATCCTACTACTCCGTACCTTTTGCAATCTCCAAAAATGTCAAAAATTACACGGTTAAAACAGCCAAACGGGGTTTACAAGAGGTGAGGTATGGAGAAGGGGGCAGGCAAAATTTTCCAAATTAAAGCAAGAGCGTAGTACTGTAGACGTGTTTCTAAATAAACACCTAAGATGATGATGCTTTATCTTTCATACACGTTATATAAAGAGCTAGCTGACCCGGCGAACTTCGTACCGCCTTAGCGTAAATTTGATGCACTACTTTATTTTGTATAGCTGACCTATCTTATGTATGCGTACCTATTCAATTTGAACTGGCATCTATAATATCCTCCATATAAAAATGAATAACTATTTCCCTGGTCTCGTCATATCTGAGAAGGACTTTACTAATTTTATTAAATAAAAAACAAAATATATATTTTCACAGCTCGCGGTTATGTCTGTGGTGTCATAGATCACCGCAGAGTTTTTTTGTTTTAAATTGAATGACGTTGACATTCGTAACGCGCTTTTTTTAAATATGCAAAATTAAATGTATATTTTCAATCTTTCTGAGAGATTTTCTTAATATTTTTTTCCGTAAGAACCTTGAACAGAGTATTAGAAATCTACAAAAAAAAAATCTGCCAAATCGGTCAAGCCGTTTTCATGCTATGTCGTGACAACGGGTTTCATTTTTATATAATATAGATACACTACCAACATTCTTATCCCGATAATGAAATTTAGCACTTCGAAGTTTGTTTCGCTTCTGTTAATTTACGGTGGGAATTTAATTGATTGAGCTTTCGACTGTTTGATTGCAAGGCCGTCATCTCTGAGACAATACTGGCAATTACTTTGAAAGTTTATGCTATACAAGGTGGGCCAAAAAAACTCATCCGATGTTGTTTGGCTTTAATTTTTTTTTCAAACGGCGCAGTTTTTGCGCATTCGCGTCGGTGTCAGACGACCAAAGAATCGGCGACGGAATTCGCGCTGCGCCGCAGACGAATTGTTACGCAAAAAATAGACACGATTATTCCGCGTTCTTGGTGAGTGTATTCTATATCTGTCTTGTCCACAAATGTCTGTATATATATTTACTAATATTATGTTTATACGAAAAAACATAGGAACATATACCAAGAAAAGCGATGTTCATTCATTGAACACGAGGAATAAGCATAAATTGGTAGGCCAATATTATCGCTTAAACAAAGTCCACAACTCATTTGAGGGACTTGGAGTGCGTTTTTATAACAAAATTCCTGTCGAAATCTTGAACTTGCCCCTACTAAAGTTTAAGAGTATCGTTAAGAATCGTCTCATTGAAAGGGGCTATTATAAAATAAACGATTTCTTAACCGACACTACGCCTTGGAAATAATATTTATTTATCTAATGTATTTATTACAGTAATGTATTTATTATTTACAATTATTATGGTTATTATATTTCAAATGAATTGCCAAGTTAGACATTGTTTTATCCTATTTATAATATGATTGATTATGATTATTTTGACATATTATATTCTATATTGAGATTGACATAATTTATTTTTGACATCATATTATCATATTATTGACTTAAGTTTTGACATTATAATGAATATCAATTGATACATTATTTTTTATTATTTAATATGATTAATGAAAATTCACACTCACTAAATTTGATTTGTATAACCTCATTTCATGTTATTTCAAATATTGTTGAGTAAAGGCAATCTGTGTGTACATTTTTTAATTTTTATATTTTTGTAGTATAAATAGTTTTTGTTATTAGTATTATAAATATTTTTTTGTTTGTTCTGAAACCCTTATACAGTAGTATACACACATTGTTTTTACTCCTTTATTTTCTGCTTGAAGTGTAAGATATTGCAACCCTATATACTATGGATTTATTTATAATAATTTAATTGCATTTTCTCTTTATAACCATATTTAGCTATAATGTTGTTTTGGTTGCTATAACTTACACATAGAATTATTGTCAAAAAACAAACAAATATTGTATGAATTATTTGAAAAGATGGTGCACATGAGTTTCTCACCAGCTCTTCTCATGATGCAATACCCATCGGAGCTGGTACTTGGATTGATTTTAATTCAATTCTCTAAGTTGAATTAAAGTTAATCTAAGCTCCGGTGTCAAATCATTTTATTACAATAAGTATTATAATTTAGTTAGCTAAGTTTTATTTTAATTTTATATTTTTTGTGTTTTGATGTTTGTTTTGACGTGTTCAAGCGCCCCTTGGGGCCCATGGAAATAAATGATTTGATTTGATTTGATTTGATTTGTCAAAACAGATTTAACATTGGCCGCCATTTGCAAATAAGAGCACAGAGCAATAGGGTGATTTCTTTTGGCCCACCTTGTACAACAGGATAAAGAATGCTTCGTAGTAAATTCTTGATATGCCCGACTTAGACCATACATTTGTTACCATCAAATTTATTTTCCATTACATTCTATTTATTTAACACCACTTGTTGTTAAATACAATAAAAATTGGGTATTGAGAAATTAATCAATCTTGAGATATGATTTGAACGGGAATTAACGCGATTAATTTTAAATTTCGGTGCTTGACGCTTAAACATCACAAAAGCTCACCAGTTCCTGCGATCAACGAACTCTCATAAACCGGACTCGATTAGTGTAGTGTGTGGCGGCGGTACATTGAAAAATTAAAAACCAACAAAAGTGAGGGCGGTTTTAAAAAATCATCAACCTATCGAACGGAGCCGGGACGGTGCTGAATTGGTCTGCTTGCAACCATGACAAAGTTCAACCATGTCGAAACGTCAAAGCACCGAAAGGTATATAATAATAATAATAAATAATAAAAAATTCTTATTGTATTTAACAACAAGTGGTAACAACAAAAGTTTAAAAGTTATTATAATCTTGAGATAGTTTTCTGTTAAGCAAATCTTTCAAACCATACAACATAGTTTACTTCTAGTTATCAATAAAGGTTATAAATAGACTTACCACCAGCGAGACCGACTAATAGTCTCCCTAAAATAAGCATCTCCACCGAGTTAGCTCGCTCGCAGAACAGGAACAGAACTCCGCCCGCTATCGACAGCACGTTTGTTATTACTGTCGCCATTTTTCTACAAACGGTACATCAACATCAGAAAATTAAGACGGATTTCATAAAGTACAGAAAGCACGCAGATAGCAAATTTTACGTGACCTAAGTAGGGATTTTAGGAAAATACACGGTACAGCTTTTCTCAATACCGCTCTATTTCTTTCTTTCTTTCTTTCTTTCTTAAATAAGGGTTAGAAGTCCGTTATTTTCAATTTAAGAAGCACGAAATGTCGAAGGGATATATGCTTTCGAATATAAGCGCACAGGCAAACCTATACCGGATTGTTTCTAAATTTTATCAACATAACGGTAAATTAGAGGATTTTAAGATTTACTGAGAAACATAATTCCATATTACTCTAAATATATTTTATCCATACCTTCCTAAACTGTTGGCGAGCAACGACCCGAGTATGGATCCAGTGCATCCTCCGATGATGAAGATTGAAACTATGGACGACCACAGCACGTTCAGCCATTGCTCGTTGAGGACCACACCGTATCGTGTCACGAAACTCTCGTTGCAGAAGCGCTGGATTACCTGTGAAGAAACTGTCTGCTAAGATGGTGGCTTTAAGGATAGCCAAACGGAGCTTAGATAGGCTACTTACACAACTTCCGCAGGAGCAATCTAGGAGTTAATTTTTCTTTAATTCGTTAACTGTCGCGTTCAATATTACTTGGCTCAACTCGACTTGCCTTCTAGATTGCCCCTGCGGAGGGTGCGTGAGTAGCCTGCCTAAGGGCACACTGGACTGCACAAACTGTATCTCGGTCAGCAAATAAGGCTGGAGAAGAGTCACAGTTCTCTTTGCAAATAAGCTAGCTACGAATTTAACTGATAGTTATGAAAATAATGGGACCAGCAGGATTTTAGCGCGGAAAAAGTCGTTGGTTCAAATCCTGCCGGTCCCAACGTTTTCAACTGTTTCATAATATAATTTGCTAAGCATAGCTAAATGCTATAAAATAATCAATAGTGGAAGTTATAAAGTCAAGATAGTAGTCCTAAGTACTAAGTGTACTACGGACACACGACCTGCACACGACCTGTTTTAAATTAAAGCAAACTATACCAAGTGTAACGTTATGCCCATAAATATTTTGTCGCGTGTCTTACTTTTCAAACGTTTATGTGCTCGGATAAGGAAAATTCTTCGTTTGCAATATTGTTGTTGTAAAACATAGTAATTAAGTCAAGGTACGCCATATTGCAATCGATGGCATACTAGAAATAAACTTAGAAATAAATTATGAAGAGTTAAACTATTCTCAGCGCTCGACGTTATCCTGCATGGTAGAGGAAAGAATGTTGATAATCTGAGAAGTTATCAAGGGTATACAAGTCTTCGATCTTGCAGACAGGTACAGCAATGCTAAATTTCAGACATCTGTGCAAATTAGGTATAAATTATCACCAAATAAATAAGAACTTACTTTGGCTGGGGTATTAACAACTCCAATATTATATCCGACGGGCAGCGACGATCCAAGCGTGGTGATAATGCCAGCAAGGATCAGGTAGAACGACCATCCTCCTTGGTAGTCGTGCGATTTCGTTAGCTGCTGGTGCTCGCTGGTAATCTGACAATGGAAAGAGGCACTCCATTAAAACTTGCCTGTACTGAACTGCCTGTAGTTTATTTTTCATAATAGTGGCCGGAACGTCATCTATAGAAACATCAGCGACGCCAATCGCGGATAAGCGTTTCTTAGGTACACAATCACCTTTAAAGTTTTGCGCACTCTACTGAAACCTCACGCTCCTAAGCATAAGCACCTACTTTGCTTTAGACATGGTAAGTATACGCTTGTGGCTTTCAAAAGCCGTGTTTTGTGTTTTCGCGTGATTGTGCATATTTACATACAGCCTAAGAAACTGAAGCAACCCACATCAAAAGCCGTATTCCTTTTTTTAAAACTGCGATAGCCGAGTGGGAGACCGTAGAACTGCGAAGTCAAAGGTCTTGGCTTCGAACCCACGGCACACACCACCTCTGTCAATAAATCGTTCAGATCTTTTCGAAGATATGTGTGTATTTATCATGATAATATAAATTATCATTCGCTAACGGTGAGGGAAAACATCGTGAGGAACCTGCATGCCTGTGAGTGTTAAAATATTTTTATTATTATTTTTTTAGCTTTTGCCTATTTAACAAGAATTATGATTCCAGTAATCTAACAGTATGTAGTAAGACAAGACTGCACATAGTGCATATCTTGTTAAGTACCTAAGTAAATTTTATGATTTAGTTGTACAGACAACTTTCGAAAGTTTCTCCAGTACTCAATAGGCTAGATACTTGCTAATGTTGCATGGTGCTAAGAGTCATTAATAATATTTATTATAGACATCAAAATGGTCATTTTAACAGGGAGTAGATATTAATTTAAAAGCGCGAGCTTGGCATTTACACAATTTATCACTAGAGAACGGCGTTTTATTAATCACAAATGAGAATTTTGGCCGAGAGGTGTAAGTAGTGTTCCGGCGATTCCGGGGCAGCCTATCCGACACCGCGCGTCACATGTCGCTGTCGGAACGTGTGAAATAGTAATAGTTGAATTATAATTAAGTATATTTATAGTACTTATATTTTATTTGAATATTGTATTAGTGTATTTAATATGGGCCATGAAGCCTGAATCAAATAAATAAATAAATTCAATAATGAAGGCACATCAACAGTAAACAATTTTCTACGCTCTAATAACAGAAAAATTAACAAACAAAATACAATTCTAAAATGCGTACCTATGACAGATTAGTTTTATATACTGAAATGTTGGCAGAAGAAACTAACATCATAAGTAACGAATAACATGTGCCTAATTATTTTTTACCATTATGTACCTAAATAAAAAAGAAAAACAAGAACAATATTTACATAATGACAATGCCGCTACCAATAATAATAAAAAAACAACTTACAAAACAAACGAGAGTCTTTAAAACCATTCTGTACAAAAGAACTCACGAAAAAGTCTCTTTACTGCCTCTCCCACACTTTACAACTGCGTCTCTCGCGCACGGGCCATGTCCAAACTGACCGGTAAGATTAGGTACACTCGGAAAATATATACAACTAGAATATAACACATAATAAGATGAACACTAGAACTGTCTTGCACTCAATGCAAAAATCAATTAATAATACTGGGCCACTTAAAACTTATTTGTCCATTTCTGAAATTATGAATCTGCTAATAATTGTTTGTTTGATTGATTTTAAGTTATTAAAAATATGTAATAGTCGAGGTTTTTCGTCACTAGAAAAAATTACGCCGCAGTCACAGTTTTTTTAATCTTTTTTGTGCACTGGCCATCAACACATTTTTAGTTATTCACTGCTTTTACACCTGAAATCGTTCAACTCCCACACTTTATTACAAAACGTCGCACTTTTATTTACGAGGGTTTCTTATATCCCAATTAGGATCTGTTTATAATCTGCCAGTTTATACTACACAGTGTCTTCAGCGCACTGGCCATGTCCGCACTGGCTGGGAGAACGTTGCATACGGCGAATATCGGCCAGAACCAGTCACAAAGCCAACCACCCAGCACGAAGTAAGTAAGAAGGATGGACGCGCTGCCGTGGCCAACTACAGCTGTACTATTGTTAAGGAAATTATGGAAAATACTTATTTAGAATGACATCGGGCTGCCAGGATTTTATTTCAGAGGTGAGATATTAATTACAAATTAAATGTTCGGAGCTGCGCTACCGAACAGCTCAGCGTTTACCAATTTGTGCATCGCATGCACATTTGGTACGCTTCGATTAAGATTCTATTTGACTTTTTAGTCAGTTCGCGATCAACCAGCGACCGAGCTTATTTACCATTAAAACCATTTCTTTTACCATTTTTATACCATTTTAATTAACTTTAATTTATTTCTTTACTTTTTACCATAAGTTATTCGTGTTAAGTTCTAAGTGTTTTTACTAGTGCTAACCTTTAAATAAACCATTATTTTTTACCATAAAACAAACCAATCTTTCAATTCATTATTTTCCTAAATCTCTAACCTAATTAACGAGCTAGCTCCGCTACATGGTCCTTCGAGCCGGATCATGTAGCGGAGCTAGCTCGTTAAAACATTAAACTTCCGATTCTTGTGCAATTTTGGAGGGTATATCAATATATTTTAAACATCCATCTAATACGAAAGACTACAAAATAAAATGATTAATCAAAATGAAGAAATGTAGCCCTTGGTATAAAACATAAATGTATCGGAAAGATTTTACAAGGTATTACATAGTCGTACATTTTGTCCAGATTTCACCAATTCCAACTAAAGTTTTAGATAGTTAACCGCCTGATAACTGACAAATTCAAAACACCTAAAATAAATCCCAGCTTTGTAACGACACTTGTATGAATTTGAATTGAACAGATTATACTTGGGGGCAGATATCATATACATATAGTGCGTGTACATATTTATTTGTAGGTATTAATATATTTTCTATTATTCTCTTATATAAATATATATTTTAATTTTATTTTATCTTATCTTATATTTTATATTATCTTCTTCTTCATCTTATATTATCTTATAAATTATATATCAATCTTATTGACCATAAAGTCATTAATTACATAGGTGCTATCTGAAAATCAGCGCTGTAGTATTCTAAAGTATTCTAAACTGCAGCAATTGCTGAGATAGCCACCTTTTTGGTCTCATACAGGAGTGTTCCACGTGTTTACCATGCCTATATTGTGCTAATTCTTATTTTAATGTTTTATTTTGTTTAAGTTTTCTTTTGCATGCCTTATTTTTACCAGTGTACTCCTCTATGAGTCTAAATAAATGCTTTTTCTTTCTTTCTTTCTTTCTGATATCTATTCAAATTTGAAATTTAATTTCTCAAATATGTTTATCGCCCTAATAACAATCATATTAGTTAATGATAGAGATAAAGATAGGTCAAGAAGCAAATTAATAAGCAAACAGAACACATTGACAAAGGATACAAATCAGGCAGACGGAGGGTGAGAACATGGTTAGTCCGGAGAGGAAGGTGATGAGCTCGACTAGTATGAGCGCTAGAGACGAACCGTAGCCCGCCACCAACCTGCGAACATGCACATGCAGTCAGGCAGAGAAATGATTCAACAGATACATGGTTAGATGGTTACTATGTATAGCAAAGAGTTAAGCAATTTTATTGGTGCAGTTCTTGTAAACCACCACCGTCTCACCAAATAGTAGTGTTTGCATTACTGTGTTCCGGTTTGGTGGTGAGATCAGGCTCTGAAATTACTGGTATATGAGGCATAACACCGTAGTCCTCAGTTGCAGCGACACATCTACAAACTGCTTTTGTGGATAGTTGATGTCTTATTTGTACTCCACTTACCACTGGACGTGGACTACACGTGAGGATATGGTTATTCTGTATTGTGTAATTTAGAATCTTCAAATTTGTAAACTAATTTACTTTAGGTACCTTATTAAATTTAAATTTTATCTTATAATTTAGTTGTTAAATTCCTTTTGTTCTATGTTTAACGTACTATTTATTTATTTATTTATTATACACTTTATTGTACACCTTGAGTTTACACTTTGAACTTATATCTAGTGATTACAGTACAATGGGCGGCCTTATCACTAATAGTATTTCTATTACTACATTTCTTGTAGAAGCTATTTAGTTGAAGTGCTGTGTACAGATATAATTGGGCGTCAGATTTGTATTTTTTTATGTAAAACATAACATAATACATATGTATGAAGTGTTTAATCTGTCATCTGTTTCTGTACCTTCTAAATAAAATAAATAAAATTAGCAAGTGATGATCTCGTCAAGTATAAGAGCTAGAGACGAACCCTAACCAATTTTCCATCAGGAAATTCTTAATAGCAGCACGGAGTTGGATCTGTGCCCTGTGAAAGGCGATAGGCTCACCCCCTATCCCCTTTATCTATTTATCCCCGCATAGCGGGTGGGTGTTGTACACCTCTGCCACACCCTTTTGGGTAATATAGGCGTGATGTTTTGTTATGTAAGATGACACGACAGATTGTTTTTTCTGTGTTACTAATCAAAGTTCGCTAGTTTATAAAGAAAACATGAGGATATTATCTAACAGTCTAATAAATTATACTAAGAAACAGTTGACAAAATTATGGGACCGGCAGGATTTGAAACTGCGACCTTACTGCACACCGGGCAATCGCTTTAACCAACCAGCTACGGTCGCCTCTTGCTTAGACCCTAAAATTCTCAACTGTATGATATCTCAAATGTATATAAGGTCGCAGGTTCAAATCCTGCCGGTCCCATGATTGTTTCAACTGTTTCTTAGCATAGTTTGCTAAGCATAGCTAAATGCTATAAAATAATCAATAAGAAGTTTAAATATTTCTACGGATATTGCCCAATCGGCTATTTTATCAAATCGATCCAGCAAACGCAATTTAATATTTGTCAGATGTCTGAAGGTCGCAATCCAGTTCCTCATAAAATATTAATTAAACAATTTGCTAATATAATGTGTAAGGTTATCTATCAGCACAAATGGGTTATCACTTTGTTAACTTCCAAATTTAATTTAATTTATTCACATGTTTACAGATAAGAATGTTATGTATATCATAAAATGTAATCTTTTGCACCCCTAACTATTTATTTATTTATTGGAAGACCAACAGTAATAACAATAAGTACATCAATACAAATATCTAAAATTGAAGTGTCTGTTTTTAATGTCAAAATAACAATAATTTATTTAACTGGTATAGTTATTTGCACGATACTTATGCCTAAAAATCAGTTTTTATAATTTTTGTCTGGCTGTAAACGGCTAGAGCGCTTTAGATACAATTTTAGGTTTCCTCACGATGTTTTACTACACCCCTAGCGAGCGTTGAGTTATATGATAAATACACACATCTTCGAAAAGACGACTCTTAACGATTTATTGACAGAAGTGTGTGCCGTGAGTTCGAACCCGAGACCTTTCGACTCTACAGTCCTACGGTCTCTCACTCGGCTATCGCTGCGATATCTAAGACACTTAGCTCTATTTATTTAAATCAAATTTGAAAGTATTGTCAAGCAAATTTAGACTTTGATGTTTTGGATCATACATCTATTGGTCTGATAGTACAATGAGTTTAGTAGTTTTAGTTTGTAGGGAAAGTAAAATAGAAAACTGAGCGCAATGATAACAAAAGTAAAAATATATAAGGTTTCTGTAATTTAAGATATATTGAAAAAAGATATGCAATGATATTAAGTTAATGGTTTGTTTTGTATTTTTGTGAGAATTGAGTCAAATGCCGTTCCACAGATTTCGTGTTATACCAGACAGCATTGAAGATTGGCTAATTCATAACATAGCTGCAATGTAGTTTTGCTGCCGATACTGAAATGGCTGAACGTGTCGAAGTACAGAGAAGGCAAAGGTAATGTTATAAAACACATACAATAATATATTATGTATCAACTACTCACACTGCTGGAAGCTGATGAACCCATATATTTAACTGGGCGACACTTGGGTTTTTATATTTTTTAAATCTAGATCTTATGTTGTGTTTTTCATTTAATAATTTTATTAATTTACGGTCGAACCATGGTGGAAAGCGCCTCCGCTTGTTGAGGCGTTTAGGTACGAATTTCTCAATAGATTGTCGGATTACTTCATAAAAAGTTTCAACCATGTCATTAACATTAGATTTACCGTGAAATAAGTTTGTCCAGTCGAGTTGTGAAAGATATGAGTTAATTTGTTCATAGTCTGTCTTGTAAAAATTATATTTTGGTATATTAGAATTATAACCAAGCTTGGCTTCAATTAAAATGGAAATATCGATTTCGAGTGGGGGATGCAATTTATCTACAACGCTCAAAGCAGCAGGTGATTCATTAACATTAAGGCTAGGTAAATTCATAAGAACCAGATCCAGAAGACGTCCAGAGCTATTAGTTACACGATTAAATTGGTTGAGTTTATTTAAGTTTAGGAAATCTACAAGAGGCTGAGCTATTGCCGGCACCATATATCCACTGTCTGTGTCAGCTAGCAAGTTCCATTCAATATTTCCTATATTAAAATCACCCACTATACAAGTAGGTAGTTCAGATTGTTCAAGCACAATGTTACAGTTGTCAATGAAGTGTTCCAACATGGCACGTTTAATTGGTGGCGGCAAATAAACTGCACAGAGAGCAATTCGATGGTAGGTACGTCCAATTGGAATATCTACCGTAACCCACAAGTCCTCACACATGCTATCCCATTTACTTACGCGGACTGATTTGAGTTTCTTAGCAATGGCAATCAATACTCCACCGCCATCTTTTGCACTATGAAAACCAGAATCCTCCCTATCCCGTCTATAAACAACGTACCTGTCATCAAAAAGCTCACTGCTAGAAATATTATGATTAAGCCAAGTTTCTGACAGCATAACAATATCATAACTCGCACTACATAATTGGCTATAAAATACATGAGTTTTTGTTCGTAATCCACGTGTATTTTGATAGTAAACTTTAAGTTGATTGAATTTATAGATTAATTAACAACTACAAGTAAATAAAAAAAAAGAAATATATTAAAAGCAAGGTTACATATTGAAACTTTTAAGATAGTTTAGTCAACATATCGACATTTTTAACCAAGATGTACTCATCACCATCCGTTTTTCGCATAAAAATTCTGCCGTTACGTACCCAGACATGTTTGTAGCCGGCCTGCTTTGCTTTAAGTCTTGCAGCAGCGTGAAGAGATCTATTAGCAGGTGATAAATGCTCCATAACATAAACTGGACTTTTGTTACCTGTAAAGCCAAGTACCGTACTGCTCAGTTTGTTTGCAGGGTTCTTCTTATTATAGTTGATTATAGATGCAAGGATCCTATCCCTGGTTCTTGGTGAACTGAACTGTACCACTATAGAGCGTGGGCGTAAACTTGTACGGTCTTGTTTGGCAATGCGCGTACAGTTATGGATGTCTATGTTCTTGATGTCGCAGCCAACTACTTCTCCGAGCTTTGTAATAATTTCGCATAGGTTTTCATTTTTCTTTTCAGGCACACACTGTAATTCTATATTACTTGATCTGTTTTGTTGCTCCAGTAGATTGATACGTGATGTAAGATCAGTTACCGTAGTTTTCAGACTCTGGTTTTCTTTCACAAGGTCTTTGATTTGTTTCTTTGACTCTTCATGTTCCTTTATGATCTGCTCATAACTGCCGTTTAAAAAATTAAGCGATTCCCCGATTTGGGTAATTTCTTCCTTAAGAGGCTTAAGCTCACGATTTATGGCACTTGTGATCGTGATGTTCAGTTTGGTAAACATGTTATCCAATTGTTTTGCCACAGCCTCCTCGACTATCTTTCCAATAATGTTTTCGTTAGGTACTGGGTCTGAGGCAACTTGTTGGGGTGATGTTAATGCCTGCCTTTTATTTCCTCTGGTTCCAGACAAGCTACGCACCGGCGTGTTATCCTTTCTGCTCGACTTGGGGACTGCATTGTGACATGCAGGACAAGTCCACTTTGACCGCAATTGGTCACTAACAGATTCCTCAGAAATGGATAAACATATGTAGTGGAATATTTTATTGCATACAGAACATTTCAAATGAGGATCTTGATTCGTGCCGTGTGCACAACATCCCCATAGAACTGGCCTGGAAGTTCGGTGTGCCTTTTGGCATAGGCCTCCTCCAATGCCTTCCAATGGGCCCTATCTCTTGCCACTCTCAACCAGAAAGGTCCCGCTGTCTGCTTCAAGTCATCCTTACTTGTATTGAGGCTTAAAGTACTTTTTATCGGCATATGACGCGGACGATGCCACAGTCAAAAGTTAGTATTACCAATAGTATTGAAGTCTACTTCGACAACCCTTAAAGCCCACAACGACAACTGCACAATGACTACCACACACATATCTCACAATGAGCTAATCCAAAACATGGAGTTATATAAACACACATACACCTCTCAACCGGTTTTAACCAGATCGACATACTCTCTACTACACGTTTCCCACCTGGTTTATTGTTTTTGCGATTTCTGATTGGTGGGAAAATGTGAGTAGCTGCAATTTAAACGCCTGGGGTTTCAAAACTTTTTACGTTCGCTGCCGCCGCATTTACAGTCCCGGTGTGAAGTAGTCATGGGGTCCAAGGCGCCGCCCTTAGTGCTCTTTCAATTATGCGTTTTTGACGCATACGCCCTCAACAAAATTTTAAGGAGACAATTAAAAAACGTACTCTACGGCGGCGCACCTGGTACCTTCTACGGCGCTGCGGTGCAGTTTGGGAACCGCTGTTTACGTGGTTTTACGCGATATTGTTATTGCTTGGGCATGGCCAATGTTTGTATCAACGTTGGATTGTTGATATGTCAGTTATAAAAAAAAGAGCTCGTCAAATCTCATGTGTAAGCATTTAGATATACGTGAGGTCCCACGGACATGCTATCCATGGATAGATGCTCTTATTACTGAAAGAGGACTTTATTTTTTATTTAACACAACATTAACTGCATTTAAAGATTTTTGTTTTTTTTTTATTGGAAAGCGATAGCGTCAATCATAAGAATTACATCTCTCGAACAAACATGGTAATTTAAATAATTAAAATGAAAAATTTACCCCTGTGGCAAATTTTTTGGCAAGTCCAAAATTCATAGTCCAAATGGACAGAGTGACCGTGAATTTTGTTTTATTTTAATTGTATGATAAAGGTTCAAATCCTGCTGGTCACATAATTTATACAACTGTTTCAGAGTAAAATTTGCTAAGCATAGCTAAATGCTATAAAAATAATCAATATGAGCCTTAAAAACTATTTCAATGCAAAGGACTGACAAACAATAACGTAGTAACTCTGCTACTATATTCAATATATTAATATATAGTCCCAAATAACTATTGTGTCAGTGCCCTATAAATTAGAAGGTCAATTGCATCAGAACTTGCAGGGCATCTTCTATTTGGTTTCATTATTTTAACTGGCCTGAGGCCTATTTATACCCATTAACTGGCTTCCATCCACCTCAAGAAAGTAGCCTTATGTTATTCCTGGTGTCTTGAAAACTTTGAACCAGCTTCACACCAATTTTCAACAAGATTGGTCCATACTTGTAATATTTTAAAGCAAATTTTAGCTTAGCTATGCCTTTTTTGTATTTTATATAATATTAAAGTTGAAAAATTAAGAATCCAGCAGGACTCGAACCTGCACCCCTTGGGTATACGCCCCAAGTGCTTTGCCAATTCAGCTATGGATTCGTGTGCTGCTGGACTCGAAATTTTGGTCCAGTAGATTTGGAGACCATTAGGTATAAACAACACAAACAAAAGTTTCCCCTGCTCTGTGGACCTTGCTGTCAAAATACCCCTCTCTGGTCTGTGGTTATTTGTATAGTGTTTTCTAAAATGAAGATTGAGGCTTCTAGTAGAGGCCCAAGGAGCTCTCTCTCTGAGTCACGAAAAAAAATCAATAAATTTAGTGGTTACCCATCTAAGGCTGACCACAGCCACAATTGCTAAACCCCACAATATCACACAGATTTTATTTATTTTAGCCTCAACTTACATAAGCTTCGAGCTAAGCTATAGGTGAGTTAGAGATTGTAGGACTGCAAAGTAAAAAGCCTCGAGTTCGTTCCACGTTGTCTATGTTGAGTTTCGTCTTTTCGAAGATATGTCGCTGCTTTGCATGAATACCCGCACAAACCAAAATTTCGAAAATACTGGTAAATTAAGGTATTCGCAGCTCAAAACCTATAATTATTTAGATTTTAATGAAACCTTGATGCCCTTTCGATTTATACATTCTATTATTCTATTGATCAAATACATGAAAGTTATGACAGTAAATATTTTGTTTAATTTTTAAATAGCTACCCTGTAAAATGTGTTTTGCATTTATCATGCAAATTGTCGCTCACTAACGGCTATATTTTATCGAGTTAATATAACTGAACATTAGTGAATTTTGCCGCGGAAGCCATCCAATCATAATGCAGCATGGAGCATAAGTCAAAGTCGAATCATTTATTTTTATAAATGATTTGACTTTGACGCTGACGTTCTATGACTTAAGAAACACGTTTAGGCGTAACGGATTATTCTTTAAACCGTAAAGAATACACATGATATGACTACAGTAATTAATACATACAATATGATGGTTGAAGAGAAAAGGAACAATATGTACGCCAATGTTATAGAGCTGATCTAGACTGAACATGTAATAATGATATAAATTAACACCGATTTATACAGACGACCGGATAGCGGAGTGGGTAGTGTGCCACGCCGAGGTCGTGGGTTCGATTCCCACTTAAGACAAATCTTTGCGTGCATGAACATGAGGGTTTGTGTTAGTCTGGGTGTTTCTATGTATAATAAGTATGTATTTACAAAAGAAAAATATATATGTCTAATACACATATCAGTTATTCTAGTACCCATAGTACAAGCTCTGCTTAGTTTGGGACTAGATGGCGTTGTGTGTGAGTTGTGGCATATTTATTTATTTATTTACTAAAGACTTTCTACAATCTGATAGTAGGTAGGTATAATTTAAACTTACTAGAATCTATGAGCTACAGTTGCCAATAAGGGGACTGGCTATAGGCCTGCAAACTATTTAGAATGACTTGGCGAGTACATAATAAAAGCTTTAGTAAAAAAAACATAGGTAGTACAGACACTTTTATTATATTTTTTAATGTCCCACGGCTGGACAAAGCACCCCTTTTTTCCATTTCACCTATCCAGAGGCATATTACCCTAAGGCAGGCCTATTAGGTGTCATGTTTCAAATTAACTCTTATTTTAAAGATATTCATTTCTTTTTCTTGGTTTCAATTCTCGATAGCAGCATGGAATTGGAAATATGCCCAGTGTTAAAGCAAGAGTTAATAGGTATCTTATAGGTAAGCGTGCTCCACCGTAGACCGCATCATCACTTACCATCAGGTGAGATCATGGTCAAACGCGTGCCTGTTGTAGTAAGTATGTGTGAGTTGTAAACATGACAGGTGAAATGTGTTGGGTTGAGCAAAGTGTTATTTGTGAACTTTACATCAGGAAATTCACAATAGCAGCACAGAGTTGGTATTGTTCCCAGTGGATGTTGATAGGCCCTATCCCATAGGACCTAAACATAACAACAAATATGGGTGTTGTACACCTCTGTCATAATATGTACTGTAAGTTATGATGTGTTACTTTTTTAATTGACTTCAAAAAAAGGAGGAGGTTCTCAATTTGATTTGTATATATGTCGCTTTTTTTTATGTTTGTTCACGGCTAGCTTCGTCGTTTATAAACTGATTTTGATGATTCTTTTTTTAAATGTTGTATTTATTTAAGAATAAACTTCAGTTAATAAAATGTTTTTGTGCTCAACATGTGGTTACCTAAGACAATAAATGGTTTTTACATTAATATAGTAAAGTTGATAATGATAATACTATTGGTAACGAAACAAAATAATATTATCTTTTAAATTATGTGAATATTTCGTATTGATTTTGGTATGTATTTATTAATCTAATAACCTATTTAGCCTATTCCTTGCTCTATTTCTCCTTCCCTTATACCTACAATGACTAATTATTTGCATGTGTTGAGGGTGTTAGGGTTCAGATTTACACTGTAGTTTTGGTAATGAGAGACACACGTCCTTTCTTTATGATGTTTATTGGCAACTGAACTAACATAATGCAGACACTATGGTTTTAACAAATCAATCTACGCTCGGTTGAATGAAAGGTATAGATTAGCTTCAACATAAGCCGCCCACCAAAGAACTACTGGTTCTTTCAAACAAACGACATAGGTACTCGATTACTTCAACAAGTTCTATTTTCTAATAATCATAATAATATCAAATCAAACAAATACAAAAAATCGTTACTGATGTGGTGAGCGTTAACATGCATGATTTAAATTAATACATTACTCTGTAGAGGTATCTATGGGTAGGGCACACAATTTTGTAACACAACGCTTGATTATGCTATCACCACTTTTCACACTATACACTCTGGTCAGACCGTCTGGGCCAGGATGTTTTTCTGTTATGCGTCCCAGGCACCATTTTCCTGGCGGCAGATTGTCTTGCTTGATGAGGACAATGTCGCCGATTTTAAAGTCTTCTTCGCGTTTTAACCATTTAGGCCTTTGTTGAAGTCTTGTCAGATACTCTTTTTGCCATCGTGTCCAAAAATCATTTAATAATTTTCTAGTGTATTGCCAGCGTGTTAAATTACTTATTTTGGCATCTTTATAGTTGTGGTCCGGCACGATAACTGGTGCTTCAGTGATTAAAAAATGACCAGGTGTAAGTGGCTGTGTGTTGTCGTCATCCATTGGACATAGTGGACGTGAGTTCAAACAGGCCTCGATTTCACAGAGAACCGTCGTCATTTCCTCAAATGTTAGGTTCGTGCTTAGTATTCGCTTTAGGTGATACTTCATGGACTTGACTCCGGCCTCCCACAATCCTCCGAACGTCGGTGCTCTTGCTGGAATAAAATGCCACTGTGTGCCATCGTTAGCTAGCAGTTCTGTGATTTCTGCATCAAATTGCAGACCAGCTTCCTTCCAGGCTTCATACAATTCTCTGTTGGCACCAACAAAATTTCTACCTTGGTCGCTCCACAAATTTTTGCACTTTCCTCTGCGCGAGCAAAACCGCTTGAAGGCACCAATGAACGCTGCAGTACTTAGATCACCGACTAGTTCTAAATGAATAGCCTTTGTGGACATGCAGATGAATATGGCTATGTATGCCTTGCTGGTTCTCGCCCCTCGGCCCTTTGTCATTAATATTTGAAAAGGTCCTGCAAAGTCAACTCCTGAATTAAGAAAGGGACGAGCTGGTTTCACTCGTACGCTTGGCAGATCACCCATTATTTGCGTTCTAGCTTTGGCCTTGAGTTTCGCACATATAAGACAACGATGAATATGCTGTTTAACTAATGCCTTCGCTCGGAGTATCCAATATTTGGACCTCAGGTAAGTTAGCATCAGTTGAGTTCCTCCGTGCAACGTTTTTGTATGAGCTTCTGCGATAATGAGGACGGTAAGTTTGCTGTTTCGCCCTAGAATAATTGGATGTTTGCTTTCATCGTCTAGCTCCGAGTTCCTCAGTCGGCCGCCTACTCTAAGGACACCAGCTTGGTCAAGGTAAGGATCAACAAACTTTATTTTGCTTAGTTGCTTAACTGATTTTCCTTCTTTTAGTCTAGTTATCTCTTCTTCAAATTCTTCCTCTTGTGTTCCTTTTATGCAAGTTTGTAAAGATAGTTGAAGTTCGTCAGTTGAAATTGGTTTATCAATGTCATAATTTAATTGTTTTTGTTTCAGGAATCTTCGGCAGTGAGTGATTGTTCTCAGCAGTTCTATCAGCGTATCGAAAATTTCAAATTGTATGCATAGTCTTCTTCCTTGTCTATTTTCACTTGTTTTTATTGTTAATACTTGCATGTTTTTCTTTCTTTCCAGGTCTGTCGGTACTATGTTTGGTCTAGTGAACTGTATCTTCGGTTGCAGCAACCATTGAGGTCCCTTCCACCACAGGTCAAAGTCTTTAATTTTTGCCACGGACATTCCTCTACTAGCGATGTCGGCTGGGTTGTCTTTAGATTGGACGTGATGCCACTGGTTACAGTTTATGTTGGATGTTATCTCAACGACGCGATTGGCTACAAATGGTTTCCATTTAATTGGGTCTCCAAATAACCAAGAAATAACAATCGATGAATCTGTCCAAGCAAAGACCTTTGACATAGGAAGTCTCATCGCACTTGCTACTTGTTTTAACAAACGGGATAATAGCACACTTCCACATAATTCTAACCGCGGCAGGGATATAGTTTTCAAAGGTGCGACTCTCGTTCTTGCTGCAACGATAGATGTTTTAATTGCGCCATCTGAACTCGTGGTTCGGCAATAGACAACAGCACCATAAGCTTGTTCGGATGCGTCGCTAAATCCATGAATTTCTACATCGTCTTTATTAGAGCTTAACGTGCCCATCCATCTCGCTATGGCAATTCCATTCACATTCTCAAGGTCAGATCGTAGTGTAATCCACCTATCAGACAGTGTTTGGTTCAATGCTTCATCCCAATCAACTTTCTGAAGCCAAAGTTGCTGGATAAGGATTTTCGTCATTACGAGACAGGGAGCGAGCCATCCCAGCGGATCAAACAACTTCTGAATGTCTGAGAGAATGCTGCGCTTCGTGATGATTCTGTCAAGGGCAGGTAAGTCTATTTTGTATTCAAATTGATCTTTTCCTAAGTTCCACTGAATGCCTAATGCCTTAACTGTTCCATCGATGTTTATTTTCAGATGTGCATGGCTTGACCTTTCACTTGGATCTATAGTTTCCATAAATTCACGACTGTTTGATGACCATTTTTTCAATTCAAAGCCACCTAACTGAAGTAGCGCTTTTAGGTCCTGACTAATTCTTATGGCATCTTTCAGATTATCAAATCCTGACATAACGTCATCTACGTAGAAATCTTCTCGCACTATCTTTGCAGCTTCAGGATATTTTTCACCTTCATCATCAGCTACTTGCATGAGCGTTCTTACGGCGAGATATGGCGCGGATGCCGTACCGAATGTCACAGTTAGGAGTCTGTAGTCTTGGATTTCTTCTTCTGCATTGTTTCTCCATAGGACTCTTTGATAATCCGTGTCTGCTTTGTCGATCCATATCATTCTATACATTTTTTGTATGTCGGCAACAAAGCAGATTGCATGAGTTCGCCATCTAATTATTAAACTTCTTAGGTCTTCTTGCAGGGCAGGACCCAGCAGAAGTTCGTCGTTTAAAGAAATACCATTCGATCCTTTGCATGATGCGTCGAACACGACACGAGTCTTCGTGGTTTCTTTATCGCTTCTTATCACTGCGTGATGAGGTAAGTAGACTGATTTGTTTCTTATTTCTTCTACAGGTACTCGTTCCATATGTTTTAGTTCTATGTATTCTTCTATAACCTTTTTATATTCCTTGTGAAGCTCTTTATCTTTGCTGAATCTTCTTTCTAATTGTTCAAATCTTCTTTTGGCTATTTCACGTGTATTTCCTTCTGATGATCTTGGGTTAAGTGTATTGAACGGTAACTTCACAATATATTTTCCATTGTTATTTCGGTTATATGTTTGCTTGTATATGTTTTCACATTGCTGTTCTTTTAGTGTAGGTATCCTTTTAGTGTCTAAGTCTACTTCCCAAATAGTTTTTAGCAATTCTTCTATATTAACTTCGTGCTTCATAACCCTTAATGCTTGTTCTCTTCTGTTGGACTTCATCACAGTGCCACCCATCAAAATCCAGCCCAAGTGAGTGTTTTGAGCGCATGGGGTGCCTGGTGGTCCTTTGATGAGTCCTTGCTTGAGAATTGCTGCGTATTCATTCACTCCTAGCAGCAAATCTATAGTTCCTGATGCAAAATAATTTTCATCAGCCAATGGAATGCTTGATATATGTGGCCAATCAGTCTTCATACTAGTGCTTGTAGGTACATTCGCGTTTAAGTGCTTGGACATCACGTAGGCCTTGACAGGTAAGTTGAAGTTCTGATCCCATCGTGATGATAACTGAAATTCGACCTCATGCTTGACTTTAACTTTTATAGATTCCATTCCAGAAACGATTATGTTAATCGGAGATTTGTTTAATTTCAGGATCTGAGTTGCCTTCTGACTGATAAAACTTGCTTGAGATCCTGAGTCTATTAGCGCCTTCAAAATAGTAGTGCTTCCTTGCTCACTTCGTAAAATGACTACTGCAGTGGCTAATAGAGCAATCTTCTTGTCTGACACGTGATGTGACGCTACCATTGCATGATGAACCTTCTTCTCTTCTACATCTGCTTGAGGCGAGGACGGCTGTTTAGTTTCTACGTGGGAAGTCGTCTCGTTATCTTGAGGTGGATGTAAAAGTGTGTGGTGGCGTCGCTTGCATATGCGACATGACATTGGCATACGGCACTTGAATACCGCATGTCCGGCTGCCAGACAGTTGAAACAGAGCTTGCTTGATTTGACGTGATCTCTTCGATCGTTAAGTGCCATTTCATTAAACTTGTTGCAATGATACAGAGTGTGTGCTTCTTTACACAAGACACATTCCCTTTTTTGTTGATTCTCGGTGGCGGAGGCGTGAAAGACGCGTTCCTTGCTTGGTTTGGTACTAGATGTGGGATTCACAAGCTCAAGGGTGCGGTAAGTAGCTTCTAAAAATTCACTTAATTGGTTCCATGTAGATAATTGTTCAGAGTTCACCGAATAAGCAACCTGTTCCCACTCCTTATGTGACTCCGGGTCCAATTTCTGTACGACTAGAAATATAATTATAGGATCCCAAGAGTTAGTCGACACTGCTAAGTTATTCAAGCTGTTGAGAACCTCGTTTGTGGTATCGAGGAGGGTTTTCAATTGAACTGCAGACTGAGTGGAGCATTTCTTCAACGCGAATAATCGTTTCAGAAGTGCATTAACTATAAGGGGCTTATTGTTGTAACGGTGACATAATGTATCCCAAGCTTGCTTATAATTCGTACCAACCACTTGTATGTGTTTCAATAATGACGCTGCTTCACCGGTAATACTGCTCTTCAAATAATGTAACTTTTCCACATCACTTAATTTTCTGCATTCATGAATCAACGTTGTAAACAAGTCTTCAATGTAGGAAACTCCTCATAATTACCAGAAAATGTAGGCAATTTTATGTGCGGATATTTGACCCGTGTTTGACCTTCGCACGATGAAGTGTTACATGTGGAACAATCACCTGATCGATTTTGTGTTGTTTCTATTGTTTGCAGCGGCGGCAGCAGGTTCTTTAGATCATCGATTAAGCATAAATATAAATCTTCTTGTATAAAAAATTCCTCGTTAACATAATATGGAATAACGGCACGTTGTTCCCGCGTGGTACACCTTAACAATTCATGATGCGCTCGCTTAAACGTCTCCCAGTATCCTTCAATTGTTTGTATACGAGTTTGTATGTAAGTCGGTTTGGCTAATCTTTCCTTAGGACACTTTTTCAAGTTCGATTTTGTTTTAGCCAGCAACGACGCAATATCCTCCAGTACACTTAACGCTTGATCTGCTTGGGACGTCATGTTATTAGTCGTGAAGATACTATATCATCTATATTTGTATCTACTTTAAAACGATAAGTAATAAAATCGTAATAAGATTCACTTAAATGAACGTAAACAACTCGCCGGGCGATCTCTTATCTCCTCAGGAATGCAGCCTTTTGTTTTCGCGACGCAGGTAAGCCGGTCCGTCGACGCATGAAGATTCGGCTCGAAACTCGACCATATGTTGAGGGTGTTAGGGTTCAGATTTACACTGTAGTTTTGGTAATGAGAGACACACGTCCTTTCTTTATGATGTTTATTGGCAACTGAACTAACATAATGCAGACACTATGGTTTTAACAAATCAATCTACGCTCGGTTGAATGAAAGGTATAGATTAGCTTCAACAGCATGCTTATATTTATGAATAATGTTTTAAGGTCAATCAAACATTGCCCATCATTTATAAAATTTATTCCTATTTAGAAACGATTTCAGTATAACCGCAAGTTTTACCGCATTGACGCAATATGGAATAGAAATTGCCGTGTTAAAACGCGTTTTCTAAAATATTAAGTTATATAAAAATCATAGGTACAACGAAACAAAGAGCCCGCAACTGTATGCTAATGATTTCCACGTTCGTTCCGAATTAGTATTGGCTGAATGCCCTGATGTCCTCAATATTGTATGCAATATTCAGATCACTGAATATCATTTGAATCATGACAGAAAACTATCACGAAATTATGTGAAACAACTACATTTAATAAAGGTTACAGTAACATTCGCAAATAAGGAGATAACAATGTCATTTAACTTACCGGTTGTGATAAGTCTGGAAATGTTCCTTGTTGAATTGACTGGGTAAACAATGTCGAAGACTCTGGTCGCTCTCCCATAGTAGAGTTATAACCACACAAAGGTGACCGATGAGGGTTAAAAATCTAGCCGGTATCAAAGTATCGGCACCTCTCATACCGCTTTTTGAGAAATAATTGGAAAAGCACAAAACACAACAATAAAATGAACTTCAAAATCAAACAAATGGTGCCATAGAGAGGCGCGTTCCATTCCCGCTAGCTGTCAATTTATTTCTCCTTCAAAACTTTTACTGCCGTACAATCGTACTTAAGGTCACATCAAAAGTGTTTTGCCTCGCTTTATCTACAAGAAACAGAGTAGGAAAAGAAAAAGAAAACAAATGTCATCGCAGTCTTTAACATAACGATAACGTCTTTGTGACGTTTTCATAACCACAAAACGACGTTTCGTTTCTTTCGAACACAGTTTGCTGCTTTGCTGCGTATCTCATGATTCCCATGTAGAGTTCGAGGTTGGTTCAAATCGAAGTAGTTCGAATCACCACACCGACCTTACCACCTGGGTCTATTTGGTGGACCACATTTATCATCAATCACATAGACTACATAAAAAAATTATGTACTCTATGATCAATATATACGTATTTTTTTTCGTTTCATTAACAATAATTTTATAAACTTATTACTTTAAACTAATCGATAATGATTACAACTTAGCCTGCTTTGTACTTACATTAACTGAGTTTTGCTTGGAACTGTTTAGCATTGTACGTTAGAATGTCTAGTCCGTTTAAGGTTTCAACGCGTACTTTAAAACACTCATAAAGCCTTCACATTCATGTATTAAACAAAATTATTTAATTACTGAAAATTCAGGTAATTAAATAAAAAGGATTAACACTGACTAACATATAGGGACCAATAACACGATAACAGCAACCACTCGAAATAAAAATGTGTACTTCTATTCATAGCTAATAAATTGGAACTATGTCAGCGATTGCGACGCACTGTTTTAAATTTTCTGAAGAAAGATATTTTTAGACAAGATTACCTAGTGGCCGTGAATTTTATACAAGAAGCAGCTTTCTTCTAAGATCTGTTTGTTTATCGAAAAACAACTGGCATAACGGCAATTTGGTAGTCAGTCAAGTAAATATAAATAACCGACAAATCATTATAATAGGTTCTTCTATTAATAATACAAATATATATCTAGTAAACTTGCAACACTAGCTTGTGAGATGATTGATGATTCTGGAACTTGGGAATTCGGGATGAAACATTAATACTCATTTATTCCCTAATTAAATTCACCTTCATTCTTACAATGTTTTACTTCTTAATAGGAACACCTAAGTAAAAGAGCCGGCTTGAAAGACCATATTGAAAGTCAAAAGATTATTACAACTACTACAAGTGTATGTTGTCGATAGAGTTTTGTAAAATTTAAAAACTCTATCGGCATGGCGGCAATTTTGATTATTTAATCATCTAAACTGCTGCCAAAAATCAAGCGAACAATTTGAGTACATTGTGCTTGAGAATAAAAACACAGAGTTGGTCATCCAAACAAAGGAATAGCGGTGATTAATAAACTTGCACACTGGGATTTTAAATTTTAAATAAAATGTTTGATTTGGTTTTAATATATAAAAATCACAAACGTTTTTATTGCGACCGTTTTCATTCTTTAAGCACGCAGATTTTTTTTACATTTCTGAACGCACGCTTTAAATTGCCGGGCAGTGTGTTGATACTGTCAGTGTCAATTTACAGTTTAATAAATAAAGTGCAAAAAGCTTTATTTATTTTGAATATTAGTGTGTTTTTTCAGTTAAATATTTTAACATATCATAAATGAAGCTGCTAAAGCCCAGCTGGGTCAACCACGATGGTAAGAAGACTTTGCTTTTTCTTGATGACAATGTGTAGTTTGTCGTGATGATTCTGGTTGAATAAAAGCGTTTTTTCAGATAAACCTATATTTTCCGTTGATATACATCCGACGGGGAAGCGTTTTGCCACCGGAGGACAGGGTGGAGACTCCGGTCGGGTCGTGGTTTGGAACTTAAATCCTGTTTTATTTGAGGCAGTTGAAGTGGACTCTAATGTACCCAAAATGCTATGTCAAATGGACAACCACTTAGGTTAGTTACACAAATATACTTATTGCTAATGTATAATACATTTAAAGGCACACTGCTAGCTAATAACATCATGTAGGATAACTTAAATACATTTTGGCATCTAATTCATTGTTGTTGAGATTCAAAAATGTACTATGCAAATTAAATAAGAATTTCCAGTAGTAGTATACCCAATTTGGTCCCCACTCAAATAAGTACATGTTATACCTATATTTACCTATCATTCTATATACCTATTCTATATACCATTCATTTTATATATCTATCATTGGATAGGTATTCTTCTTAACTGCTGCCCATTCTTTAACTTTCTTTTCCACTTCTCTAGGTTGTAGCAAAATGTTAAATGTATTAAAACCTTTTCTAAAATTGAGTAAAACACATAAAATGAGTTATCTAAATGCAACCAGTAATAAAATTGAGCTACACAAAAAATACTCAGGCATTATTCTCTGGAACCAATGATTAGATTTAAATATTCTTTTCTAATATTAATATGTAATTAAAAACATAGAAAAGGCTATAAGCTATTTAAAACAATGTGGTAACACATGGTGTTTATTGAGAATGCATTAAAACAGACTAACATTTAAAGTTAGCACAGCTTTAACAATGTATCACTTTTACTTATTGCATTTAGGACCAGATTCCATACAAAAATGGGCATCTCCATAATTACAGTTATTACAGTTTTTGCTTAGAGACATGAAAAGTTTAATCAAGATGTTATCAATTATTATATTTAGAGTTAGCCCTGGCTTTTCCATGGTAAAGCAATTAAGAGATTTTCAAATTTCTGCTTGCTGTAATAGGCTTAATATTGGGTTAAGGACTTCATCAACAAATAGAGTAAGAATTCTAATTAAATACATTTATTCTAAGACAACACATTTTGTGACACATGTTAGACAAAGACAAACTATTCATACAACATAGACCAAGGTATACTACAAATAGGTTGCATCTTTAATATTTTCTTTTCCACTTAATTATTTTTCACTCTTAAAATTGTTGTTATTAGGTTTTTTAAGGTTAATTTAATTATTGTTTATCTCCAGCCTGTGTAAACTGTGTGCGATGGAGCAATGGTGGTAAATACCTGGCATCAGGTGGTGATGACAGACTAGTGATGGTGTGGGGACTCAGTGTGGCACCGGGGACTCCAGGAAAGCATAAAGGGGAGACTTGGAGGTGTCTAGCTACTTTGAGAGGACATGCAGGTTAGTGCTTAAGTTCTCCTTTGCAAGACTAGATTACTGACATTTCCTTGATAAAGCTGTTTCTTAGAGAAAACTGATCTTTATTGCATTTTATCTCCATTATATCCATTATAATGACAGTTTGACATGACTGTTATCTATTTTAATGAACAGAATTATAGGCCACATTAAACTTAATAGCTTCTTAGTACCAAGAATGAGTAAAATACATAGGTCTTTTTAAATTGTTCATCTTGTAAAACTGGGACTAATCTTTTAAGCAATAAAACTGACTCTGTACTTTTTGGACTGAGTTGTTATCTAAAGTATCATAGTAAATTGACAGTGCATGTCCTTTCAATTAATTTGGTGATATCCTATACACACTTGTATGTATCTTCTTCTTTATTTCTTCTTTGTGAGCTAAACATAGTTCCTATTCACTTAGTTCTAAACAGCGATGCAGTACCATCTTATCTTATCTTATCATTTTTGGGGCCATCCTAGGAGCACTACAACCCGATTGGATTCTTTGTGCTAACGCCTGTGGTTACCCTTCTTAAAAGTACCTGTTGATCACTTGCGTGATTTGAAATACCCGCCCTAAGTGAATTAGTCTGAGGTAGGCCATCCCTAGAAGACTCATTCAGTACCATTGTCTAGTAGCTTTTCTTCCTTTTGTTGTAATACAGAATAAATATTTATTTATATATTTTATTTAAAAACTTTATGCACGAAAATAGTACATCGGCGGACTTAATGCCGTAGGCATTATCTACCAGTCAACCTTTAGGTGATGCAGAGACGACAAGTGGTAGGTGCAAGAGCTGAGAGTTGGTTGGAAACAAAAAAACCATTACAATTACTTAATCAAATACATCATAATAAAGATTATCACACTACAAAATACTTAAAATAAACTATTTAGCAATATAAATAATGTATGATCTATAATTATACGTCTGAATCTGTATAGGATTCTAATATACACAAATACAATCATACTTAAATATTTATGAATATTATAACAAAGGAAACTATGTTTGACTTAATTTTGCCAACTCATTGAAGAGGTGATCACGCACTTTAGTTTTAAACACATAACGTTAATATCACCCTGCTTACATCCAAATTTCATTTACAGGTGATGTTCTAGACCTGGCATGGTCTCCGATGGACAAGTGGTTGGCCAGTTGCAGTGTAGACAACACAATCATAATATGGAATGCTGAGAAGTTTCCCGAAATGGTGTGTGTTCTGAATGGACACACAGGGCTTGTGAAAGGAGTAGCTTGGGATCCTGTAAGTAGCTTTTCATTATTTTGTAACTAATATTTTGCTATATTGCAATAGGAAAAGCATTATTAGGGTGTTATTTTGTTAGGGTTTTGCAGATGAAACCGATACAAATTGTGAATGTGGGGCCACACAAACTATGGCCCATATTCTAACTTGTCCTGCGTGCCCCACCACCTGCACGAAGGACGCGCTAATGAACGCAGATGAAAGCGCTGTTCAGGTAGCCACATACTGGGCTAGTAAAATTTGACTTTGCCGTCGACTTGAATGAAGAAGAAGAAGGGTGTTATTATGTTCTATCGTTTCTGGTCTCACTAGGTGGCGCCACTGTAGATTAAGGTCTGTCAAAGTTTGATGACGGTCATTTAACCTAACCATTGATTTTAAACGTTTTTATAGAGGCAAATTTCTTTAGGGAGTTGTGAATACAAATATTATGGCTCAAAAATTATTAAGAAGTACATATTTTTTGTTTCTATTTCTAATGTTAATCGTTCTAAGTTCGTAAGTTCTAAATGTTAGAACATTTATGTCCATCTCTCTAGCTCTCATACAACGTTTTCAGGCGAACTGTGGCTCAGTATAACATCAAATTTTTTACTGGTGGTAGAGCTCTTGTGAATGAGCTCGAGGGCGGCGGCACCACCATCTCACCTTTAACCTGCCGCCAAGTAGTAGTGCTTCCATTACTGTGTTCCGGTTTGGTGGTGAGATCAGACCCTGAAATTACTGGCACATGAGGCATAACACCGTAGTCCTCAGCTGCAGCGACGCATCTATAATCTGCTTTTGTTGATTTTTGATGTCCATGGGCTGTACTCCACTTACCATCAGGTGGACTACGCGTTCGTTTGCTGTGGGCGTAGTATAAAAAAAAAAAAAATGTAGTTGTACTATATCATATTTAAATTTGGTGTAGTTTGTTTAAGATCACACCATGTTTTTTCTTTAATTTAATAATGGTCATTATGACATCAAAATAGCGGGACCACTTTCTTTGTAGGATATTTATTTATTTTATTTATTTATTTATTTTAAAACTTTTTGCACATAAAATAGTACAACGGCGGACTTAATGCCATAGGCATTTTCTACCAGTCAACCTTAAGGTGATGCAGAGCGAACAAAGGTAGGTGCATAAATAAATTAAAATAATGTGAAAATAATGTTATATCAACAATTCGAATACATAAATATGGTAACAAATATACTAATAAATACATTAAAATAATATATATTATAATATTTACACAGTAGATATTAAGCTTTTAATGATTCTGCTGTCGATTCACTTAGGAAAAGATGACGTACTCTGGTTTTGAAAGTGTCCCGGGTGGTGCACATCCTGATCTCAAGAGATATTTAGTAATTTTATGGGTGTAGAATTTTACTATGAAAGTTTGAAATAGTAGGGAAAGTGTAATCCTTATCGCATGATATTAACAAAAGCTGTCGGGGTCCCGCCATCTTGACGTTCACTAAAAATTCAATGACTGTGTTAGATTGTTTGATATTGGTGTTTAAGTATTAAAACAAATAAGTATACTTAAATATGTGTGTGTCTCGTTTGTAAGTATCTACTTGTCTCAGCGATAGTGCCGATAACAAACTGTGTTGTGTATCTGGAAACATTTTATACCATAGTTATTTTATAGGTTAGATTGTAGGAAATTACGACAATAAAATCAATTTGAGGGTTAATAACATGTTAAAATATAAAGGAAAAATAAATTAGGATTTAGTCTTAGACCTAGTAAAAGTATTAGCGAAAACTAGAAGCTTCAATAGTCTTTTACAATAACACGTGGCCGCACGACTTGTTTGTTCACTGATATAAAAGGAACCGTATCGGACGGATCGACACACTTCTTGATCGGCCGCCGAACCGAACGGAGCTCCGAGTTTTTGCTACTACGATAAAGCTGAGTTAATCTGCTTGTCTAATATTTCTATTTAATTGTGTTTATATATTATATACTATGTACAAAGTTTTAAATTTAGAAAAAGTTTATAATTTCAAATATAAATTATAAACCGAATTACACTATTCAATGAATTATTATTTATTTTCAATTTAATGATCCTTAATTTATAATTTGGGTTTCCATAAAACTATTTAGTAGTCTAACGTGGTATTCTTTTGGTATATAAATTAATATGCTAATGCTATATAATGTGTGGTGTGATGTGATAATACACATGATTTTAATAAATACTTATTGGTGTATTTTAATTTTATATATTTTCACATAATAAGTAAACATATACACAGAAACTTTATGTAGTTAAATATAATAAATTCATCAACTGCATAGCCAACCTGCAAATAGTGACATTTGATGTTGGATTTTTGGGATCAACATCAATCAATTTCAGTGTATCGCCCTTAGGTTCACAATTTTTGCAATGGCATTCACACAATATTCAATTTCACCATGACTGTTAAAGGACTTGTAACATCTGCAGACAGTCTCTGCTAAGCTTCATAAATATTATATTTAAGTGGTTAAGATTACGGGAACTGTGTAGATTTTATTATTTCTAGTCTATAATGTCATGTAACATAATATTATATGAATCGATTGTAATCTTACAGGTTGGCAAATATCTGGCATCACAATCTGATGATAAGTCCTTGAGGGTATGGAAGACTGCAGACTGGGCACCAGAGATTGTCATCACAGAACCATTTGATGAGTGTGGAGGTAATTATTGTCTCATTAATCAGTATCTTAAGGCTGTTATTACATTATTCGATTAACGGCGATCGATGCATCAATGGATGCAAAACAGCGTGCTGCGCATGCGTGGTGCGCTTCTATTAGCTCTTTAAACGTCAAATGCATCGATCGAACGTTTATCGATGTAGATGTAAAAACACCCTAATATAATATAAAAACTTCCACAGCCCATTGTTAAAGTATAACATAAGCAGAAATTATTGACCCGCGACGCGTTCCTCATTTTCAAAAATGTGTTCTAGTATCTATTCTCAATTTCTAAAAAAAAAAGCAAAGCAGATCACATTCTCCGATAGCCTTATATAATACTTAGGTCCCATTAACTAACCTTATATACCTATGGACCTATAAGGTTAGTTAGTAGAATGATTATGCAAGTTTCTTTTGTTGTGTATGGCACATTCTTAGCTAAATTCTGCACTGAGATTATATGGTGGATTGGATATCCACCTATCACCTTGAGACAGACATTTTTCATCAACAATATGTACTTCATTTATGTTGTAGGCACCACCCATGTGCTCCGTCTGTCGTGGTCCCCGGACGGGCAGTACGTGCTGTCGGCGCACGCCATGAACGGCGGCGGGCCCACGGCGCAGGTGGTGGAGCGGGACGGCTGGCGCTGCGATAAGGACTTTGTGGGACATAGGAAAGCTGTTACTTGTGCTGTGAGTACTTTAAATACTCGTAGAAATAGAAATAATTTATTCGCGTAAAACATGGTAGGTACGATGTTTTAACATTTTGTTACTTTTTGTATCACATATTTCGCCGGGAATTCGACATGCAAATATAAGATATTATTGCTAAAATTATTACACTTGGCATGCAAAATTCATGTTTATAGTGTGCTTTAAATAGAAATTGAATTGAAGCATACAATGTCAAACCAATTAAAATAAATATAATATAGGTACTTGATCAATGACAGAAAATTAATAAAAGCTATATTAAACCTATTATTATGTCATGAATTGGCTAATTACATAAATTAAAATAAAATCATGTCATGTCGTGCAATAAACACAATAATTAAAAAAATAAAATAAAATAAAAGTAATAACATGTCAATATTTAAATAATTTATGGACTCGAAACGTACTATACCTTTACTTATATATTATCATATTATTTTTATCTTTTTTAAAAGCCTTCCGCAATAGAAATAACTTCTGTGTCGCGGGGGTGTTAACAAACGTACATTTCACACACACAAAGCACACCCAGAGTCCGAACAAATCTTTGCGGGTCACACAAAGATTTGTCCCGTGTGGAGTCGAACCCACAGTACCAGCGCAGTTGAAAGCGGCGTGGCGACCGCTTTAACCACTACGCCAACCGTATTAAACAAAAAAATACTCAAAAAAATTGTAATGACATTGAAAACATTAACTGAACAAAAATAAATAACTTCATAAAGAAAAAAATTTCCGTCGACAGTGTCTTTTTAATTATGTTACGACAGTTTTTTTACTTGAATATTTATTTGCACGTTGTAAACATTAATTGATGTTAATGTTAATCAATGTTTTAATTATTTTACAGCGTTTTAACAGCAACATATTCGTGAAAGAAGGCAAGAAGTGTTGCTGCGCGGCGGTGGGGTCGCGGGATCGAGCTCTCAGCATCTGGTTGACATCTCTTAAGCGACCTCTAGTGGTGGTGCATGATCTGTTCAGTGATAGCGTGCTGGATTTATCGTGGAGTTCTGATGGTAAGTAGAGAATAATTTTCCAAACAAAAAAACCGACTTCAATTCCAGGCGTTTAACATTAAAACACAAAAAGTACAATCTTATTGAGAACCTCCTCCTTTTTTTGAAGTCGGTTAAAAAATTACACTTTTATAAGTAAGAATTTTGGACGGCAATGGTGGGATTAAGATATCCAAGTCAGCTTTTGGATGACGTTTTGAACCTGACCGTTATTCATAGACTGCTGTATTTTATAAAATAAACAAGTAATAAAATGTAGTACTTACGATTATGTGATATGTTGTAAAACAGAAAAGAGCACACGACGGATAACGATCCTCCCAATAATTACAACATAATGTAAATAACAATAAAGTTAAAGGCTTCTTCGTACTAAGAAAAAGTAAAAATACATAGATCTTTTTAAATTGTTCATCTTAAACAACTGGTAGTAATAATGGGCAGCTGCTTAAATGTATCTTGATTTTTCTTTGTAAGCAAAATAAAAATCGTATTGACTCGCAAATTATGGTTTTGAACAGCGATGCAGTTCTGTATTCTAATGTTACTAACAGGTTACCAGTTACCAACTTAACGGCAAACATATAAAATTGTAATGATGTTTTTTTCTAGGTTTAAACCTTCTGGCGTGCAGTTCTGATGGCACCGTAGCTTGTATCCAGTTCACCAACAAAGAAATAGGAACGCCACTAACAATAGAAGAAAAGGTGCGTTTAATTTAACCTTTGTCCAATTTTGTAAAATGCATTTTATATGGTTCCATAGATAGACTAACATGCTTGAATGCCTCGTTGGTGGGTTCGATGCCCGGGCTGGGCAAAGTGTTATTTGTTAACTTTCAGTCAGGAAATTCTCAATAATGACGGTAGGCTTATCCCGTATCCCATGGGACCTAAATATAACAAGTGGTCAGATAGCAGTTGTTCAATTCACAACTCAGTATATTCAATGTAAATTGACGTAGTCTGTTAAATCTTTTCCGTTCACAGAATGCATTTTACGAGAAGATCTACGGCAAATGCCTGGCGAATGAATCCGGCGGTGACCTATCATCGAACCTGCTGGTGGAATGTCCGGAGATACTCCTCGCCAGGGAGAAGCAGGAGGCTAAGAAGGAGGCAGCCAAGGAGGAGACCACGCCGAAGAGTGATAAATCACAGGTACATACATCCTTACTAGTTAGGTAGAAAGAAAAGAAAAGAAAGAAAAAATCATTTATTCTGGCATAATTGCGTCTAAAACTAAAAAAAATATAATAAAATAAAAACATTATTTAAAATGCAGGAAATGGTACGCATCTCAGCACAATACTGCTGCGCTAAAAGCACCGCAGCGCTGATATTTTTTTTTTTTTTTAAAAGCTTACTAGCAATTTGCAAATACAAATTACTAGTATTCTTGTTAACCCCCTCCAGCTAAGCTTAATTCGCTTGTGTTAGGAGGAAGTTCACGTCCGTGGTGTAATGGCCAGGGTTCGAACCCACGACCTCTCGATCGTAAGACCGATGCCTTATCTATTGCGCTACGGCCGCTTTAATAATTCTGATGCGCCCAGTCAGTAAGGATCAGTGTGACAACAGAAAAAAAAATGGGTGCTATTTAAACAGGCTTCTTTTTAATACCATTATTCGCCCCCAAAAATGTATGTTGCCTTCTAAATTACTAAGTCAGCAACCTAACCTAACCTAACCCGTGGCTGAGTTAGTAATTTTGACGATAAAGTATAAATTTTGAAGCTTCACTTATTATTTCTCAAAAAAAATTACATATCGTATATTTTGTGTCACAAACAAACAAAACAAAATATACCCTTTAACTACTAAATCAAATTACATAAATAAAAAACAACTAAATTACATAAATAAGAAACAACTACACCATACTAATAAAACAAACTTATATTTAAAATTAGTAAATACATTATTTGAAATGTAAAACATGGAACGCACCCATACGCTTTTGACATTCATAAATAGTAAACAATGAAATTCCGGGAGGAGCGGGGTTCTCATATCACGTCCAAGCCAAACAAGCTGTTGTATTAAATAAGTTATTGAAAAAAAAAAAAACTAATTAAAAAAAAAAATTATTAAAAAAAAGAATATTCTTAACTCGAGCGTATTCTAAATATTATAATATGTACTAATTTTTTTCAAAGAAAAAGGAACCGCCTTCAAAAACTCAAAAGTAAAAAATAAAATATTCGTTAAACTTTGCTTACCTTTATATTAATTTGTTTAAAACAATAAACCCAAATAATTATGTAATACCAATTAATTATATTTTTTTGAAGTCGGCGCCAAATCACATAATGCTGATAAGTTTACGAATGCATTCGATAGATGGCGTTGTACATCTTTTCTGAAACGCGATATGGTTTCGTTACGAGCTTAAATATAAATACCGTGCTCTTGCTTCCACTTTTAACGTAATATGCAGCGCCCTCTAGAGCATTACAAACGTTTGATAAATTACCTTATTGTCAGCATATTTTTTAGTTTTAATTAGTATTTGTTTTGTGAGTTTTTCAATCACTAGTTAAATAAGGCTTTGATACAGCGATGCCAGATTGGGGGGATTTCCCCCAAATTTGGGGTTTTTTTTAAATGATGGGGGGATAATTGGGGGGCAAATATTTTTGGGGGGACGCTTGGAGGGAAAAATTTGAGTTTGATGGGATTTGGGGATTTTTACTACCAAAATTACAGCTTGGCAAAAAACGTTTAGAAATTAATTGGATCGCCCTACCCTATCTTCTTCGTATGGCTACCCTATGACAATTCAACCAATCAGCTGCACAATCCAATTTAACATCCGACATCTGGTGGCTGAGTTGCACTAGTTTCCAATGCCAACTAACCACAGATTAAATGTCATTATTCTGAGCAACGAACTATCAACGAAGGCTAGGGATGTGATTAAGTTATTCGCACCACCTCCATCTAAATTACGTTTCATTCGATTTGGAATTTGTGCGTAGCTTAAGATTGAATGTGTATTGGATCAAATAAAGAATGAAGACTGACAGGACTCGCGACTTATCAACTCGAAATGGCATCAATAGTTAAAAATAAGTAAAATTTTAATATTTTATTGAGATTTCGGTGTATTTTTTTTCATAAAGAGCATATCATGTAGTTTAAAGTATAGAACAGTGGTTCCCAATTAGTGGTACGCGTACCCCTAGGGGTACGCGAGATTGCATCAAGGGGTACGCGCAGCAATCTCTAAACTAAAATCCTTAAAAAATACATAATATAAAACTAGACTTTTTTCCATAGGACTTTTAGTTTTGCCGGAAATAGAAAAAAAAAACGATTTTTACCCTTCGACCCTGGTCTATAAAGGGGTACGCAAGTTGGAGGTCTTACTTAAAGGGGTACGTAGAAAAAAACTAATTGGGAACCACTGGTATAGAATAATCAATTCCAGTAATTTGCATAGTGTTTTGTATACCTCGAAGTAAAAACAAAATATTGTATTTTTTTTGCTTAAAAAAACTTTAACTTTGAGGTTTATTTTCTATAGTTAGCATTAATTTAGGCAATCGAGTTAATATTAAATTAAATTTTGCATTCCTTCAGCTTTCCGAGAGTATTTTTTAATCGTGTGTTGCTACAGTAGTTTCTGATTATTTAATGTTTTTGTCGACAAGGAATGGCGCCTAGACTCGTGGAGGGGGCGCGCGCGCGCGTGTTTGACGCAACAAGTGATAAAATATTATTTTATCTACACCCATGCTATAAATCCTCTATAAACGTTTTTGAAACAGTTAGCTTATTGCCAACATTAAAACAGCCAGTGTCATAATAACCATTATAACACCCAAACGGGTGTACTAATGTTGTACTGAAATTCATTATGCAACTCCTTTTTTACTCATCGAACAGCCACATTCTCATGGCATCTTTATGAATTTCAAAAAAAGAACATGTCATGCACGCGCGTTTCACTACCACAGCGCCGTAATTTAAATAAAAACATATTTGAATTTTTGAATTGATGTCGTATCCCGCCATTTTTGTTCAATAATAGTATTATTACTTATACATAGTTTGTTTGTATTAGATACTCACTAATTAAACTTTCCATGAATTTACATAGAGTTCTTACAACACTGTACAATACCCTATGGTTTCAGAACATTTATAGAGGATTCATATCATGGGTGTAGATAAAGTCTTGTATGCAACTGTTATAATTAGGTATTAAAACACTCATGTGATACTATTATCACACTCGGCTACGCCTCGTGTGATAAACCCACACTCGTGTTTTAATACCCCTCATTATAGAACAGTTGCATAAATAACTATTAAAATTTTTGGGGGATTTTTTCTTCAAAACCTGAATTTTGGGGGGATTTCGGCGAAGTTTTGGGGAGAACGCGAGACGACCATCTGGCAACACTGCTTTGATAAATTACTTCCAGCATTTATAATTTTAATTGGTATTTGATTTTGTGATTTTTTCATCAATTATTTTGGTAAATACTGTTTTAATTGTTATTTGATTTTATGATTTTTTTTCAACAATTATTTCGGTAAATACGGTTTTAATTGTTATTTGATTTTGTTATTTGGCGCCGACTTCAAAAAATATAATTAATTGGTATTACATAATTATTTGGGTTTATTGTTTTAAACAAATTAATATAAAGGTAAGCAAAGTTTAACGAATATTTTATTTTTTACTCTTGAGTTTTTGAAGGCGGTTCCTTTTTCTTTGAAAAAAATTAGTACATATTATAATATTTAGAATACGCTCGAGTTAAGAATATTATTTTTTTTTTTTTTTTTTTTTTTAATTATTTTTTTTTTTTTTTTTTTTTTCAAGCTTTTTAGTGTCTTAGTAATGCTACGTGGCACTGAGCAGAGTCAAGTCATTGGATGGGATCGCTATTGCAGACTTGAGCACTAACAAACTACTTAACCATCCCCATGACCGAAAACCTTTGGCCGAAATGACAGATTACGGGTATATGAGACAGATTAATTTGTGTTTCATTTGTAATTTGTAATGCCCGTTTACCTCTAAAGGTGGCCTTCCGAAGGCAGCGTCAGCGAACCCAAGCGTAGCGTCGCAGCATATTTTCATAGAAAATGAAGTCGTTAAAAAAATGCGCACGCAGAAGTGACATTTCGCGCGCAGCTTTTTTGTATGATAATATGCTGCGACGCTACGCTCAGGTTCGCTGACGCTGCCTTCGGAGGGCTATGTTTTGTAGTGGTGAAAACAATACATAGATACACGATTGCACAAAACGTGGTTCATTAGCTATTCGTTTTTGAAGAGTTCCGTTGCCTGTCTCCAAAGATCTTCATCAGATTTTGATAAATTATATACTAAAACCTTCCTTGAAACACAAGGATTAAAATACCGAAAACTGCATTCAAATCGGATCAGTAGTTTCCGAGAAAATCGCGAACATAAAAAGGTGACATACATACATACATACATACATACATACATACATACGGATCGAATACACAACCTCTTTTTTTTTTTTGAAGTCGGTTAAAAACAAACAATGTGCCGTGTCTTTTGTTTAGTCTGTATAGTGTAAATAGTTTTAAAATGTATATAATGTGTTTGTATAGTTTCAAATGTGTGTGACTTGTGTAGGATAGAATTATTGTGTTATCTCCCTAGGTATATATTTAGTTTTCACGTATATAATAATATAATGTAATTTTAAATGTTCAATTGTAGCATAATAAAATTATTTGTTTTTAAATTTTCGCGATTTGAGAACATTTTTGAAAAATTAGACAACGGGTCTGAATCGCGTAATTATTATAAAGGTAAATAAATACCTATGCTCGTCGTTTCGAATGACTTGCATCATTCGTGGTCACGAGCCGACTGGTGATAGCATAGGTGGCATAGGTATTTATTTACCTTTATAATAATTACGCGATTCAGACCCGTTGTCTAATTTTTGAAAAATAAAATTATTACTTGTAACTCTATTTTGTGTGAACAATCTTACTAAAGATAAAGATAAAGATGATTTATTTGTCATAACATGCGTACATAAGTTGCTAAACATTTGTCATAGCCTCAGCATGCTCTGTCCAGAGAACATACAAATTCTGTTTAATTAACATTAGGTTATGTAGATAAAATTACCTTAATTATTAGACAGCAAAACATTATCAAATAACACAGTTTTTTTTATGTCAATCTTTACATGCAATGTGAATTAAATACATAAATGGTAGTCAAAACAAAGAATAGTGTCAGTTAATATAAATCCAATGTCAATCAAGTTAATTATACAATTAATAAAAATATATTAAAATTATGAAAATGTATCATTAAGGAAATCATTTATAGTATAATAACATTTATCACATAACATTTTTTTCAGGCTGCGTTTAAATAAAATAGTATTAAACTAATATCCTGCCAAAACTTATTTGTTTTCATAAATTGCTCTTACAATCAACTAGGTTAGTTTATTTTGTTGCAGAGAGAATGTAAGAGCCTGCTGAGTCCTTCGGCGGGCTCCAGCGGCGCGTGCTCCACGCCGCTGCGCCCTATGGACCGGCAGATCGAGACGCGCACGTCGGATGGCAAGAGACGCATCACTCCCGTGTTTATTCCGCTCACACAAGCTGATGCCAAGTACGATTATTTATTTATTTAATACTTTATTGTATACATTTCATTTTCATTTCATTTATTTCATTACCAATATTAAATTGTGTTGAAAATACGATACAAATTATCTTAATCTATGTCTAAAATAAATTAAATTAAATTAAAACATTGAATAAAATATTATAAATTGTACAGTCATATATATTACAAATAATCCGAATAAAATTTACTAATCTATTTTAAATTGAAATGTCAATTATGCGATATAAATAATAAAAAAAAAAAAAAAAAAGCAATATAAAAAATAATAAAAAGGTATGCATAATTACTACATTAACAGAACAAAAAAGACAAAATGTCATTTTAAATATTCTTCTATGGAGTAGAAACACCCACTGACATACAAAAGATTACAAAGAAATATACATAAAACAGTAATTGTATACAAAAGGCAAGCTTAACTCAGTGCTTGAGTTCTCTTCCAGCAAACCTAGAGCAGATTAGCTCTCATGTAGTACTAGAAACTGCCTGTAATCAAATCGCCCACGCAAAATTTGGAGCAGTTCTCGATATAACATAACATCACGCCAATATTACCCAGATGGATGTGTCAGAGGTGTACAACATTTAAAGTTTCCGTGAGAAAATTAACAATAGCAGCTCGAAGTTGGATTTGTGCCCGGTGGATGGCGATAGGCTCACCCCCTATCACATAGGTGAAATGTGGGTGTTGTACACCTCTGCTACACACTTCGAGGCAGCTGTACTGTGTTGACTTCAAGCAATGTTCTCACACTAGCCATAGCGAACGAATTCCGTCCATCTTAACAAAATCGACCGTCTATTTGACGATGCACGGTCGTCGCTTTTTAACACGCTTATATTAGCTTCACCTGTATGTATGTATGTATGTAACCGACTCCTTTGGACTCGATTTTACCCACTTTAAACGGACAGATTTCATTAAAATTTTGCACACCTGTCAAAGATAGATGACAATGCAATAATTCGATAAAAAAAAAAAAAAAATTAAAAATAACGCTCTTATAAATAAACCAAACTAAAAAGTAGAAAATAAATAATAGTTTAAAAAACCTAAAAAACACGCTTTTAAAGTACTTCTAAATAAAAAGTGAAAAATAATTCCTAATATAAGCTGAAAATGGTAATAAACAAAAAATACTAGTATTATTGGGAAAACTTTTTAGTTAGAAGTGTTGAAGGTGGTGGGTTGGTAGGATAAAATATATTTCATAATAATAAAATATATTTTCACAATTTAAAACAACATTCTTAGACAGGGACTGTAACATGTAATGACATATGCCAAGAGAGAAAACTATATTCGAAGATACAAGAAGTTTGCTATTAAAAAGATTATAGTATTTAGATATTTACAACAAGAAGTACTTTAAAAGCTTGTTTTTTAGTTTTTTTTTAACTATTATTTATTATCTGCCTTTGTCACTGCTATTTTATTTTAGTTTGGCAATGTAGAATAAATAACATGTAGGGTTTCTGATTATCTCATAATATTTCTTTTTTTTGTTTAGTGAATCGTTAGGTTCTCAGCCGGGCGGCACAGAGAACTGCTTCAGCACATCATCGCAGAGCAAGTCCCGGATCCGTGTGGAAGTTAGAGATGATATTGTTATCCATCCCAATGTCAGCAACCATGCTACCTCACTGCAGCAGAACACGTCCCGGACTAGTGATAAGTGAGTACTTTTATTTTTAACCGACAAATAAAATGCGGAGGTTCTTTTGATACACATGGTAGAAGAAGGGTAGTTGCAACTTATCTATGTTGTTGCCAATCATTTTAGAGTAAAATCTTGTCGTCAAACCGGTATATTATTATACATAAAATCAAATCAAATCATTTATTTCCATGGGCCTCAAGGGGCGATTGAACACGTCATAACAAAAATCAAAATACAAAAAATATAAAATTAAAATAAAACTAAGCTAACTAAATTATAATACTTATTGTAATAAAATGATTTGGCACCGGAGCTTAGATTGACTTTAATTCAACTTAGAGATTTGAATTAAAATCAATCCAAGTACCAGCTTTGATGGGTATTGCATCATGAGAAGAGCTGGTGAGAAACTCATGTGCACCATCTTTTCAAATAATTCATACAATATTTGTTTGTTTTTTGACAATAATTCTATGTGTAAGTTATAGCAACCAAAACAACATTATGGCTAAAGATACTTATAAAGAGAAAATAAACTTAAATATAGAAATGGAATTAAATTAATACTTATAAATAAATCCATAGTATATAAGGTTGCAATATCTTACACTTCAAGCAGAAAATAAAGGAGTAAAGCAATGTGTGTATACTACTGTATATATAAGGGTTCCAGAACAGACAAAAAAAAATTATATATATGCTAATAACAAAAACTATTTATTAAAACATAACATGACGCCTACATTACCAAGAAGGGTGTGGCTAAGGGTAAACAACACCCACATGGTCTCATGGGATAGGGGGTGAGCCTATCGCCATCCACCGGGCACTCGATAGCCGAGTCGGAGACCGTAGTACTGCGAACTCAGAGGACCTCTGTCAATAAATCGTTAAGATTCATCTTTTCAAAGATATTTGTGTATTTGTCATACAAATTATGGCTCGCTAACGGTGAAGGAACACATCGTGAGGAAACCTGCATGCATAAGAGTGCCTAAAAAGTACTCGAGGGTGTGTGAAGTCTTCCAATCCGCACTTGGCCAGCGTGGTGGACTATGGCCTAGACCTTCTCATCATGAGAAGAGGTCCGAGTCCAGCAGTGGGATATGTGTTAGATACAGGGCTGCTATTATTATACTACCGTTATTCAATAATGTTATCTTCCAGTGGTTTAGATCAGCGTCTCCGCACCCGTGGTCCATCATCCCTGCCCGGTCCTCGCGTTGATGAGTTAGCCGCCAAGCGTGCGAGGGGCGAGGCCCCCGCGGCCGCGACCGGAGTCCCCGCCACGCCGTCGCTCGCAGTGCCGGCCTTCGCCCTGCCTGCGCCTGCACTTGGCACTGCGGGACCTGTGGTCAGAGCTGCTGGACTTTATAGACTACAGGTCAGTGATTCTATAGAGTGAAGTATGAATTAAATTTAAGATATAAATTCAAATTCAAATTCAAATCATTTATTTTGATAGGCCGGCGCTTGAACACGTCAAAATATTACAAACAAATGATATAAAAATAAATTATGAGTAAAACTAAATTATACTAATTACAATGATTTGAATAACCGGGGCTTAGATTAATTTTAATCCAACTGTTTAGAATCAGAATAAAATCAAACTAAGTACCAGCTCCGATGGGTATTGCACTATGAGAAGAGCTGGTGAGAAACTCATGTGCACCATCTTTTCAAATGAAATGAATAAAATATAACAATTATCATACATATTGAAAGTCACATAAAAAGAGCAGTTCATTTCCAAATACTATTATCATTTATGTAGTCTAAAATACAGTAATAAGCTTTTTGAGATAATCTGATTTTAATATATTTCTTAAATATACATCTTTTCAAATGAAATGAATAAAATATAACAATTAGCATACATATTGAAAGTCACATAAAAAGAGCAGTTCATTTCCAAATACTATTATCATTTATGTAGTCTAAAATACAGTAATAAACTTTTTGAGATAATCTGATTTTAATATATTTCTTAAATATACAACAATATTCATATGAGTAGCTGATTATTTTAAAATAAGACTTAGATTGTATTTCCAATAATTATGTATAATCTCTATTATCAACTGTAACAGTTGTAAAGGATTGACGAGGGAGACGAAATGAGAACACCGAGTGCCATGCAAAGACTAGTTTATTCAACCACCGACATTCGTATATATACCCTATGCGACACCCATTACATATTACCCACAACAGTAACTGATTACAAATATATTTATTTTATACAATAATAAGGTTGAAAAAATAAGAATCCAGTAGAATTTGAAACTGCACCTCCCGGGTAAAGTCAAAGTCAAAGTCAAAGTTGTTTATTCGCAAGAAAAGTGGTACGACTTAGGTGTTATATACATTCTACACAATTCACCAGATCTGGCATGCAAATATAAGGGTACAAGTACAGAAACAGTAAAATAAAAATAAACATCAACTACTAAATTTTCAACTTTAAAATTGTATAAAATACAAAAAAAACTACTACCGGCTGTCAAACGGCTCACACCGCGAATTTGTGCTCCCGAGTGAATTACCGTAAAATCAGTGCAAAAAGTGTGATTTCGACGCAAAAAGCCGCCGCAATCGGTGATTCGCGGTACACAGAACACCAACAATCGTTATCTCAGCTATCTGCATGATAATAAGAAAGAAATCGAAGAAACAAAGTGTGGAAATTTGTAAAGAAGATGAGTCATTTCAAACATCAACTGACAACTGTGACATTATTTTGACATAAATGACATTGTCAAAATACCAAAGACAAAAAATCGTCGAATTCTAGTGATTAGCCAATATAGTGATACCATACAAAAAATAATACCAGCACCTTAAATAATAAAAATATTGGCAGATATTAGTATTGGAATTTAAATATTTAAATATCACCACTACGAATATGGAGGACATTGTAGCAGAGCTGAGAGATGCACTAAGGGAGGAACTTGCAGTACAGACCCAACTCATAACAGAAAAAGTAATAAAATCATTATCAGCAACTTTAGAAGACAAATTAAAGCCTATAATAGAGGAAAATAGAGTTCTTAAACAAGAAGTCGAGATATTGCAGAGTAAGATATACTATCTCGAAAAAGGAGCGAGATCTAACAACGTCATTTTACACGGCATAAAAGAAACGGAAAAAAATTGGAAAGAATGCTTAGAACTCGTTCTAGAAACATTAAATAAAGTAAACGAAAAGACCAAAGCTGAAAAGTGGGACACATGGGAAATAAGCAAAGTACAACGGTTGGGCACGAAAAAAGAAAACAAAAACAGACCCATTTTAATAACAGTAACACTGGAGTGGCGTAAAGTGGAAATATTGAGGAACAATAAAACTTTCGAAGGCGGCATTTATGCCACGGAAGACTACCCAAAAGATATCCTAAATAAGAGAAAGGAACTTAAAGTGGAAATGAAGGAAGCTGTCAACAAAGGAAAAATAGCACGATTACGCTACGACAAATTAACTATACTAGACAAACCGAATGAAAAGAGAAAGAGAAACGATAATGCAGAAACAGAAAACACGTCAAACAAAATTAATAAGACAAACATTTTCTCAAACATTAAAAACAAACCAGCCACACCCACAAACAAAAATAAACAATAGCAACTACTCGTACCTGGTAAAGGGAAAGGCCACAACGATAACAACAACAAAAAAGCTAATTCTAACACAACCATAACCAATCCCAAATGCACCCCAACCCGGCTAGTCACCGTGGGGGAAGACGACTACTACCCTCCAAAAACAAACACCAACGATCAAAGAAAACATTCAAAACTATGTACCAATAATACAACAGATAACAACGTACCTAATACCACCACCATACCGCAAAAGATCATTTTTGAAGCTAATAAAAATCAAGATACTGATTATATGCATATAGCAACATTCAACACACTATCTTTAAGAACTGAAGAAAGCCTGCACGAACTGCTATACTCCCTACAGAATATTAGGTGGGATATTATTGGATTGAGCGAAGTAAGAAGGAATGGCGAAGCTATTGAGGAATACCGCCAGGTCATATTGTATCATAAAGGTGAAACTCCAGGACGACATGGAGTAGGATTCTTAATCAAGAAGGAACTCAAGAACTCTATTGTAGAGTTGATTGGAATCTCTGAAAGAATCGCAATTCTGAATACCAGGATCCCTCCAGGCAATGAAATATGGTCCATAGTGCAAGTGTATTCGCCAACCGAACAATCGACTATCCAGGAAATCGACTCGTTTTACTCAACCCTTAATACCGCCTTAAAAGAACACGCATACAAAAACTGTATTGTTATGGGCGATTTCAACGCACGAGTAGGAACACCAGGCATTGGAGAAGATGTTGTACTGGGTCCTCACTGTAGCGGAAAAAGAACAAGAAACGGGCAAAAATTGATGGAAATGGCTTTCGAGAACAACCTGAAAGTATTGAACAGCCAATTCAAAAAAAAGGCTTCCAGAAGATGGACTTGGACGTCACCAGACAACAAATACAGAAACGAAATAGACCACTTTCTAACAAATAGATCCAAATCCTTTGATGACTGCGGGACCATTGCAAACTTGAATTTCAACAGCAACCACAGGATTCTAAGAGCAAAGCTGAACACACTGTCTAACTCGCGACAGAGTCGTCCTTTCAAAATAAAGGCACTAACACCGAGCAACGGGGCGGACATAACAGGCGTCAGTGAGATCCTCAGTGCCATAGATGTGGGGTCTCTTCAACATCTCAACACGCAACAGAAGTACAACACATTAAATGACATTCTAACCACAGGACCCGGCAATAGCAATCGCAAAGACAATCAACATAACAATGAAAACTTGTCAGAAAAGGCCAAAGATCTCCTGCAAGAAAGACAGAAACTAATTGAAACAACAGAAAAAACAAAATATATCAGAGAGCAAATAGGAAAGATAACCAAAGAAATAAGAAGCCAAATGAGGGCGGACAGGAAGCGCTCAAGACTTGAGACGTTCGAGAGACATATCTCAAAGACTGGAGGTATAAAAAAGGCTCTTAAGTTCTTATCCGACAAAACAGATTGGATACCTGCCATGAAGGATCAATCTTACAAGATAAAAACAAAAAGGTCTGATATACTATCAATAGCTACCAAATTTTACGAAAACTTGTACACAAGCAAAAACCAAACGGAAACCACCATCTTGAGTAATACTGATAATGTCCCACCTATACTAGAAAAAGAGTCATATAAAGCAATCGAAACTCAGAAAAAGGATAAAGCTCCTGGCCCAGACGGAATCTCAAATGAACTGCTCTCACAGTGCAAAAATGATCTAGCACCACTCCTAACATACATATTTAACGATATACTAATCACTGAAAAAATACCTGAACAATGGACCACATCAACAATAGTTCTGCTCCACAAAAAGGGTGACAGAGGTGATGTGAACAACTACAGACCGATTAGCCTCATGTCTAATGTCTATAAAGTCTTCGCGAAAGTGATCCTCGGGCGAATAACTAGAACCCTAGACGAACAACAACCCAAAGAGCAGGCTGGGTTCAGGGCAGGCTTCTCAGTATTAGACCACATACTCACAGTTAGACAAATCTTTGAAAAAAACAAAGAATTCAACGCTCCATACTATTGCTGTTTTATCGATTACAATAAGGCTTTCGACTCAATAGAGCATGAAAACATCTGGCAATGCCTGAAAGATCAAGGAGTCGAACACAAGTACATTAGAATCATAAAAAACGTATACACCAGTAGTACAGCCAAAATAAAACTAGAGAAGGAGGGCAAAGAAATAAAAGTAAGCAGAGGAGTAAGACAAGGAGACCCACTCTCGCCTAAACTATTCACAGCTGTATTAGAAGACATTTTCCGTAAAATGGACTGGGACCAATATGGGCTAAACATAAATGGGGAACAGCTAACCCACCTACGTTTCGCCGACGACATCATATTATTCGCCATAACGTTAGAAGACTTACAAAATATGCTCTCAGATCTGGCAAGAGAAAGCTGCAAAGTAGGGTTAACAATGAACCTCTCGAAAACCAAAGCCATGACAAACGCATCTGTAGGCACAATAGCTATCAACGGAGAGCCAATAGAATTTGTCGAAGAGTACACCTACCTTGGCCAGCAAATCTCAACCACCAATGTGATGTCGAAAGAAATAGACACTAGAATTGGAAAAGCATGGAAAAGCTACTGGGGGTTCAAAGAAATTATGAAGAACCCGGAAACCAAGATGTCAGTAAAAGCTAAACTATACAACACCTGTATACTACCAGTATTAACCTATGGCTGCCAAACTTGGGCACTCACCAAAGAACAAACTAGGAAACTGAAAACTTGCCAGACAGCCATGGAAAGGAGCATGCTCAATATAAGGAGAGTGGACAGAATAAGTAACAAAAAGATCAGAAAATGCACAAAGATTGAAGATGTAACAAAAAGAATAAATAAACTGAAATGGAGATGGTCCGGCCACATAGTAAGGGGAAAAGACAAGTGGAACAAGAACATATTATTTTGGCATCCAAGAAATAGGAAAAGGAATCGAGGAAGACAATATAAAAGGTGGGAAGATGAGATAAGAGATATGGGTGGGAAAATCTGGACCAGAGAAGCCCAAAACAGAGAGAAATGGAAAGAAATGGAGGAGGCCTTTGCCAATACTGGGCACACAGACATATAACTCCAAAGTACTTAATTAATGCATGCAATAAATAACAATTGAATACGGATTAAGAACTTCAACTAAAACAATATTAATATTATAATTGAATTTAATCTAATGATAATATATAAATGTAATTTAATGAATTTATTAATAATGAATTGTAAAATATGTATGTCTGAATAAAGGCTTATATTATATTATTATTATTAGATTTTCAACTATTTTACATCGGCCGAGATTGTCAGCAGATTGAAGTAGCAATTAAATTACAACGTTTCTATTTTAGGTAGTAAATAAGGCATGCAATACACAATATGGAACCTTATCGAGGCTGCAATTATTACCCAATAATTCTGCATCTAGTGATCCGGTGTGGGAAACATACTTAGGTAAGTTCATAAGATTTATATTGTTTTTGTTGTTATTACTTTCTGTGAATAAATGGTTAAGATTCGTCTTTTTGAAGATATGTGTCTCTATTTATTATAAAGGGAAACGATTTTTTGTTTGTCAATACCCAAAAATCTTTGAATCTACTGGACCGATTTTAATGGAAATTGATGTTGGGGTTTTAATCGATCTAACATGCGGGTAGAGTTGCTAACGAAAGCTATTTTATTTTACAAGTAATCGTTTGCTAACGGTGAGAGTGTATACAGTTTACCTATATATATCCATGGTCATCGTAATTGAACTATGGCTGAACTCTTCTTATCTGTGAGAAGAGATCCATGCCTTCCAGTCTTTTGCGTCGTGTCGATGGCAGAGTCAAATTTTATTGGCCCAATAAGTGGCCCTCCAGTAATATGTATTCATTAAGGAGGATGTTACATCTAAATCGATGGACCGTTGGTTGATGGAATTGATGTTTAAAGTCAGTATGACCCACCGCGCCATTTTGCGTCGATCGATGGAGACGTTATAACACGTTCTGCGCGTGTGGTGTAATAGTTAAAGCGGTCGCCTCGCTGTTCTCCACTGCACTGGTGTTGTGGGTTCGAACCCCACTAGGGACAAATTTTTGTGTGATTCGCAAAGATTAGTTCTGAGACTGGGCTTGCTTGTGTAAGTGAATGTGTGTATTTGGCCTTGTCATTGGGACCATTGGATAGTGTAATTGCTTCTGGCGCTCTATCTAATGTTGATAATGTACATCGAACGTTGCGTGTCCGCAGGCAGCGGCGTGACGTGCGTGGCGTGCTCGGCGCGCTGGGCGGCGGCGGGCTGCGCCGACGCGTCGCTGCACGCCTGGCGCCTCGCGCACGGCCGGGCCTCGCGCGCGCTGCCGCCCATCGGTGAATACCCCCCCTTTATTCTAATCACAGATTCTACACGAGCTCAGTATTTGTAGCGAAAAAAACCAATGTTTATTTTTTTCAGTAACCGGGTATTTTTTTCCTAAATATTTATAAATACATTGTGTTTACAAATAAGGAACGTAATAGGTATGATGACTGATTTTTATTTTGCGTTTGTTATTGACACTTTTTGATATTAAAAACATAATTAAGAACTACTTTGATATCACATAAGCTTCCTGAGATAATACCATTTTAAATTCACATTCAACCCAAACAGTCAAATCAAGCAACTACTTAATTAATGAAAATAAAAAATATCTCAGAAAAATGTTCAAACTGAAGTTTCTTAATTAAACTCAATATTTTCTAGCTAAAACAGGTAAAAAACTACACATGTATGCTACTCAGGAGCATCTGATGTAGCATTTTCTGTTCGTAACTTCATAAAAACATACACTTTTTTTTTAAAAAAAAAACCTAACTATAAATTGCAAAAACAAATTTCTACTGTTCTTGCAAACCCCCTCCAGCTAAGCTTAATTCGCTTGTATTAAGAGGAAGTTCACGTCCGTGGTGTAATGGTCAGGATTCGAACCCACAACCTCTCGATCGTAAAACAGATACCTTATCATACAGTTATAAAACAAATATTAATAATTGTAATATATAAAGCAAATTTTAGCTTTGCTATGACGCTAGCACAAAAGAGTTGAGAAATTTCGAGTCTAGCAGCATACGAATCCATGGCTGAATTGGCAAAGCACTTGGGGCGTATACCCAGGGGGTGCAGGTTCGAGTCCTGCTGGATTCTTAATTTTTCAACTTTAATTTTATAAAAAATATTAATAATAAAAATATATTTTTCAGCATTAATGTCACAAGCAGCTAAATTAACCCTATCCGGCGATACATTAGCTGTAGTGACTACATCAGCAGAGCTTGCAATGTGGGACCTCGCGAACGCCACCTGTATTATTCGACCACTGTGCTTCAGGTCCTTACTCACGCAAGGAGGTAAGTTTAGACCAATGAAAATAATAATATGTTAATTATTATACAGGGTGAATTCGACACTGATTAAAACCACAGTTCCACTATTTATTTGCAACGGTACATTCATACACAATTTAAAAAAAATTAAGAAGAATTTAAAATTTTATAATTATTCACAATGTCAAAATTCGAGTAACATTTGGAATTTGTTTTTTTTTAAGTATAAATATTTTATGGAAAACGCGAATAAACAATAACGATTCAAAAATAATATAAATATCGATAAACGTGCAGATATTTTTATGAACTAGTGTCAGTAGTCCCAATCATATTTTTTTTCACGGCACACCTAGGTTTCAATGACTTTTTTATCATGGCGCACTCAGATACCAAAATTTATGGGAAGTTCTAGATTCATACACAAAAATTGCGCCAAAATAAGTAGTTGTTTTTCCTGTTTTACTAAACAAAATAATAATATTTCTTTTATTTCAGTGTCCGTGACGAACTGTTCCTTACTCGACGACGGCAATCCGATGATCTCACTGAGTAACGGCAAAAGTTACATCTACAGTAAACAGCTGTGTGCGTGGTACGTATCCTTATATTTAACTTAATTTTTAACCGACATTGAAGAAAAAAGGAGGATTCGATAGATTTTTTTTATGTTTGTTTCTTCATTACTCGAATATGCCTATACCCAGTGGCGGATTTACAAATTTTAAGGTATAGGCTGAGCAGTTTTTTCCGCCCTTGCCTCTACAATGGTCAAGCCCTAGATTATTTTTACGCTCTATGCTATACCGAATGTAAAGTGACAAAAATTTTTGCAGAGTTCTATCTGTAAAACATTAGAAAACCGTAATGCAGAAATCTTTTTCATTTCTATGAGCAAATTATATACAGTAAAAGAAAATCGGACCCCAAGTTTGCCGCCCCAAAAATCTGCCCCCCTAGGCTCCAGCCTACTCAGCCTGCTGGTAAATCCGCCACTGCCTATATCGATTTGTCTAAAAGAGTATACTTGTCATGTGGTCCCATTTTCGTCAGGTCACGATCTGGTGATGGAATCCTACACAAATCGAGTGCAATCTTAAAATTTTAGTGGCTTCTATATTGTTTTTCGTATATTACCTAAAGCTACTGAGATATTTGCATCTAGCATTCGGCGTTTAATGTTGCTGAGCTGATGCTGGCAGGTACAACTCCTTAAAGTTTAGGAGCCCAGGGATAATTATTTAAATATAGGTTTAAGACCGTTTACTGTATTATGAGACGAGACGTTGAATATTACTTATATATTGGTTACTTTTGTTAGTGCATTTTTTAAATTGAAGCTGTTTTTTTTTTGGAAAATTATTTGGGCAATACTTATGTATGGTGTCAATACACCAACGGCTCTGTGAGTGTCAGAAATCCAGTTGTCGTATTCTATAGAACAGAAGGTCATAGAGCACTACGGTATAGGGTAGGGTGGGTAGCTAGCTATTATTAGAAGTATTTTAAAGCAATTTCATGAGTGAATCTTGTCGCCATCTACCTAGCCCATTCCATGCTGCTATTTAGAAATCTTCAATAAAAGTTATCGAGCCGGGATCGAACCAGATACCTCACGGTTGGCAATCGCATACAATACCGCTGATAGACCAACGAAGCAGTCAGTATTAACATAACATAAAATCACGCCCAGAAACCCTTCTGGGCACAGGGCAGAGGTATGCAACACCCACACTTCACCTGTTATGTTTAAGTCCCATGGGAGCCTATCGCCATCCACCGGGCACAATTCCAATTCCGTATTGCTAATGCGAATTTCCTTACGGCAAGTTTAAAAATAACACTTGTCCGACCCGGGAATCGAACCCGAGACCTTGAGGTGAGAAGCGCATACGCTAACCACTAGACCATTGAGCAAGACAGTATTATTTTATATAATTAATAAATAAATAATAAATAAATATCTCACAACTTACACACAACGCCATCTAGTCCCAAACTAAGCAGAGCTTATACTATGGGTACTAGAATAACTGATATTAATACATATTATTTATTATATACTTTTCTTTTGTAAATACATACTTATTATACATAGAAACACCCAGACTAAGACAAACCCCCATGTTCATGCACACAAAGATTTGTCTTAAGCTAGAATCAAACCCGCGACCTCGGCGTCGCAGGCAGGTACACTACCCACTCCGCCATCCGGTCGTCAAAATAAAAATAAATAATACAGTTAGATATAATTCCAATGATGTATCGTTCCAGGGTGGTATGGGCAGACGCCTCGGACCCGGTGTGGCGGTCAGGAGGAATGGCGGGCCGGGCCAGCAACGCCCCCAATGCAGTACATCACAGGCTTAAACTACACAGGAACAGACCTGCCAGCTTTAATGCCAGGTAACTATTCAACCGTTTAAGCAATACGTCTTTTCTGTATACAAAAAAAATGACATTTGCGTATACTTCGAAGTGAATTACTTCATGTAAACAATTCTCTCTCATATGTTTTTAAACTTTCGCGATTTGAGAACATTTTTCAAAAATTAGACAACGGGTCTGAATCGCGTAATTATTATAAAGGTAAATAAATGAGTCGGCTCGTGACCACGAATGATGCAAGTCATTCTAAACGTCGAGCATAGGTATTTATTTACCTTTATAATAATTACGCGATTCAGACCCGCTGTCTAATTTTTGAAAAAAATTCTCTCATTTGAATGTATCTGAATTTACAATAGACATCATCATCCCAAAGAGGTTTACCGCTAGAGGCGCTTGTGTAGCGTGAGGTCACCGGAATGTTAAATGTCACTGTTTGCGGGTTGGCAATCCGGGTTTGTTTTGATTAAGATTAATGTTGCGAATATTTAGCACGTTATATTATTTAGCGCAAATGTTCATAATTCATAATTCTTTATTTGTAAAACATAGGAAGATTACAAAGGTTTTTTTTTTACAAAGAAAAACATAATAACATGTGTTACAGTTTTTTCTTTCGGAAACTTATGTCCGCCTTTTTTATCAAAACGGGACTGCAACGAGCAACACTACGTTTTCTCTACGGTTATATTGTTTGAAATATGTAATGTAAATTTTTGTTTTGACGCCCGTAATAACAAACTTTAAAATCCGCACTATAGGACTTCACTCTACAGTGGCGCCAACTGCTGAGGCAAAAAAGGTTTTGTTAGTATAATTTTCTAAGCATAGCTAAATGCTATGAAATAATTAATAAGAAGTTACAAAAAAGATATCTGTCAATACTTGGAGTCGGCGCAGTTATTTGCTATACTTCCACACTTACCTATAAGACGTCATGTCTACATTTACACCTACGAAATAATAGTGATATGTTTTGTTGTGGTATTCCAGCAGTTACAACTCGGGCGCGGCACGCAGTTGGTTAGAAGCACAAGTAGCTTCGTGTCTTCACCTGCGACTCGCCAAAGACTACCGGCATTGGTTCACGACGCTCTTTGAACATCTCGTTAATCATGGTAAGTAGCGCTTACAAAAAGCGATCACTTAAAAAAAAAACTGGCGCAATCGGGTAGGATGAACGATTGAGCAAAAGGGTTATCTAGGAATTTTGATATTAGACTTACCCGGACTTACATGGCACCTAAACATAACAAACGAAGAAATCCACAGAAGAACCCGGGTCACTGACATAGCTAAGACCATAAGCAAGCGTAAGTGGCAATGGGCAGGCCATATCGCTCGAAGAACCGACAACCGATGGGGAAGAAAGGTTCTCGAGTGGCGACCGCGAACTGGAAGACGCAGTGTGGGCCGGCCTCCTTCCAGATGGACCGACGACCTGGTCAAGACAGCCGGGATTAAGTGGATGCTTGTGGCCCAAGACCGTCAGGCGTCGAAAAGTTTGGAGGAGGCCTTGCTCAACATTGTTCGTCCTTAGAGGCTCCGAAAAAAAAAAAAAAAAAAAACTTAACAGGTGAAGAGTGGGTGTTAAACACTTCTGCCAAAGTATTCTGGATAATATAGGCGTGATGACACTTGTTAGAAGCTTGAAAGTTACGTACGATTTACACTTCCATTAGAACTTACTTTTACTAAATAAAAGTTAACTTAACATTTCAGGTACTGAAGAGCAATTACGGACGATACTGGATGACATGCTGGGGCCCAGTCACTGCACTTCTACACCCAAGAAATGGCAGTCCTCCATATTGGTAAGCTTCACTATGTTATCCTTTTTTGGTAGAAATTTCATTGTAAGCTATACTAAAGCCAACGAAACAAGATAAATTTATGTTGTTACAAATCACACGAATATAAATTCTATTGCTTTGTAATTTAAGTTGATTTTCGTATAATAAAAACTGTTAAAAATGTCCTAAACAATCTCGATTGCAATAGAAATTGAACTTTTGGGTCTGTTAATTGGGTTTATAATTGTAAATCATGAAAATTATCTCGTTTCGTTGTCTGAACTATAGATGTGTCCACTTTTATTTTATTTTCAAAGTTGTTCTTTCAAAAGAAACTTTAGAAAGTTCTATGGTTTTTATAAATAAATAAATGCATTTGCCGGTTCCTAGAAACACGCGATAAAAGTTGAAATTGTGTTTTCTACAATTGATTTCGCAAAAAAAAAATTTTTCGCTATTAATATTTGATTCTTATAGATCTACATCTATTAAAATATAAACGCAGTAAGGGTACTGTGTTTAATAATTATGCGACAGTAGTCGGCGAATGAGGTGGGTTTATGTTAACAAATACATTTTAGGACCAATATTACATGATCAAAACGTTTTCTCGATTAAAATGAACATACCATAATTCGATACGGTGGTTTCAGTAAAATTGTGTCCATAGCGTGTAGCTCTCTCTAACTCTAATATTTTTACCTCTAACTTTCCAATGAGGCTGATAACTGAAAACTCAAGCAGCAGATGTCGCTCAGCTGATGCCTCGAAATGGGCGGCTCTGATTGGCTGAGTAAACGCAGCCACCCGATGTCGCTCAGTTGATGAGCCAAAATGTATGGAGCACACATACGAGCATGTTTGTTTATGGTTACATTTGACATCAATCTCCGCAATTATTTCCAGGGTATAAAAAAGCACGATCTACTAGAAGAGATGTTATCTGTCCTCGTCCGACAGCTCCGTTGGCAGCGCATGTACGCCGAGTACTCGGATCAGCTCAGTGACGTCAAATCCACTTCTATGGTCGTCAACGGACATTGACACTGGAGGATCAAAGACTTTTAGTATTTATAACTAATGTATATTGTATAGATCTCACTTTATATTGGTAATAAATTATGAAAAAACTCGTCTGTGGATTATAGAGAATACAGTCAGAGTAAAGATGTACTTCCGAGTATTCAATCTTAATACAAACGGTCGATGCCTACATCCCGCAGATAAGAACGACAGCAACAGACGGGTTCGATAAACCAATTTAAAAAATCAGATATGAAATTCAAATACAGTGGACATCCCTATCGTGTACCACGCACCTTTCTTTTGTTCTTTCAAGGAGAGAAGTGAAGTCAGAATACTCTGTAGATATCTTTACTTTGATACAGTATGATCTTTTAAGAGTTTAGACTGCCTGTCCACTGGAGCGGAGCGAGACTGCTAAGCGGGAAACTCTGTAATGTTAACCAATAGGAATGTCAAAAGCCTCGGTCCGCTCTGTGATACAACCCTATTGGTTATCACTCTGTTTTTGTGGACTGGCAGTCCTAGCATACGCGTGGAATTTCTAAAATTTACTCTGTGCGAGAAAGGTGCGGTATAAAATTATCAGAAATATAGGAACTAATTGTTCGTTCACAACTTCGACCTCGGTATTAAAAAAGACAGTGACAAAATAAATCTAAATGTCAATTAATTTTGATTTTAATGAGTGAGATTACAATCTAAGTAATTTATCTTTCTTAAAGGACTATACTATAGTCGGTGTTTATGAAAAAAGTACTTTAATGCGATCGTCTTAAAGAGCAAGTTTTATTGTTTCTTTGAGGTGATTGGAGCAAAATTATAACACTTGAAAATTGTTAGTTTTAAGTCCTAAATTGGTATTTGATTTAGCCCGATTTCACTAAATTTCTTAGACTGCGGGACTTGAACTTTGAATGGGATAGAGCGATCTAGAACCAAAGCTCAACGGTTTAACATGTTTGTAAAATTGGGAATTACATTTGTTTGAATATTTTTGTGTCTGTGACTTTATTCTGATTTTTTGAAGGAGCTAGCACTGTCATTGAAGGCAATCATGTGCAAATGAAACTAGAAAGCTTGATATAATGTAGAGGAAGCTTACAAAAGCATACACTGACATTTTCGACCTCGAATTCCTATGAGCTTTCGCCGCCATATTGGAAAATCTTTTATATTTTTATCTTCTGATTTATCTCGGCGCCCTGTTTTTTTTTTTAAATAAAGATGTGTGTGAATATTATGTAGCCTTTTTTGTGTTCTATAATTAAATACTAAAAATCTTACCTACCGTCAATTGCTATGTAGATTAAAACCAAAAATGGTTAAATTAAGGTTGAAAAATTAAGATTCCAGCAGGACTGAAACCTGCACCCCTCGGGTAAACAACCCCAGGTGCTATACCAATAAAGCCATGGATTTGTATGCCGCTAGATTCGAAATTTCTCGACCCTTTTAATGCCAACTTATTAGATAAATATACTTGTTAGACAAACCCAGCGCCATCTGTGCGATCAGTGATAAGTCACTTAGTCACACACAGTATGTTTGGGCTTAGACCAAATCAATACCTTCGAAAGATGACGCATTTTTAACAAATACTTAAAATATTTTTAAAGCAAATTATAGATTTGCTATGCCATTTTGTATTTTATATAATATTAAGGTTGAAAAATTACAAATATCATCATTTTTTTCTCTGAATAACTGTAGGTGAAAAAATTTGGTAATGTTGGTGTTGTACACCTCAGCCAAATCCTTCTGTGTAATATAGGCGTGATGCTATGATATGTCTAACTCATTTTTCTAAGATGGCGGCGAAAGCTCGGAAATCGTCATCAAAAATTTTAGGGTACGCTCTTAAGCTTCCTCTACAACATAAACAAAAATCAGTTTTCTAGGTTCTTTCACATTTATTCAGGTAATTCGTCTATAGTTAGTGCTACTTGATAACTTTATGCTTCATGTAGACCTTGTTCTACTTAGATTTAAGGTACTTCGAAATGGACTGTATTTTCCGAGGCAATTCTGATTCAATACAATATCTACTTAGCCCCGGTTTTACAGGTGTTAGATAAACCTTTGTGGCAGGATAAGCACATAACACATAAATGAAAGTATCAGCTGTTCTTTTTAAAGTGTAACTTGTGTTTTTATTAAAACTGACGTGAGTTTGTAACATTATTCAAATTATGAAATACGGGTGTTACTCACGTAATGTTGGTCTATTTAGTCGACCGCGGTTTCGCCTATACGTCTAGGCATTATCAAGAGAGTGCGATGTGCCCCTTTCTATGACGTCACAGCGCGCGGCGCGCGTCGCTGCCAGCAGTGCGACTCAGCCGCGATGTGTCGCACTCTCTTGGTAATGATTAGACTTATAGGCGAAACCGCGGTCCACTAAATAGACCAACATTACATGAGTAACACCCGTATTTCATAATTTGAATAATGTAACTTGTGTCACTTTTAAATTCGGCCCGGTTATACTTTATGGATCGTATAAGATCTATCTGGAACCTCAGAAACTTATTAGGAGAAAGTTCAAAATTAATCTAACTCACAGTTGAATGTAATATAAAATGTTAATTTTAACTACTTGGAATGATTAAGAGAGAAAATAGTTTGTAGTCGCCCGTTCACATGGCGCGCTGCCTCGACGCACGACGCGCGTGCGACAGACTGCTGTGTCAAAGGCAAAGTTACCCCGTGTGAACACGCTCTAAGCCGTAATCATATTACGTTCGTTAATAATTGTATTATAAAGTATATAGCTCACGTATGCATTAAAATAAAGCAAGAAGTATGTGTATAGAAAGTCCGCCTTATATAAAATGTTGTGACGTATTTAGATTTAGATATTAATAAATTCCAATTCATCCCATGATTTTATTTAAATAGATATTTCGGAAATCTCGTGAATCGACGCATCTGATTGGTTGTCGATCACACGCGCGACTCCGGCCTCCAATCCGATGCGTCGATTCACGCCGCGCCTATGGCTATATAACATTGGTTTGATTTCTGTAGATAATGAATTGTCTTATTATAACAATGTATAATAATATTATAGTCGTGTTCATATCAATCTTATGAAGTAGATAGCTTAGATCTGTGTATAATCGGGCGGCCGACTCACGTCATTATATAAAAGCTCTTATAACTAAAACGCATTTCTTTGCGGTGCTGCCTAGATAAAACAATAATTGTTTTATAGTCGACTACTTTATAAAGGCTGGCAATACCTCTTTTAGTATCTTCCATGGCACTCTAAACTCCATAGCACTTCACAAAAGCAGTTCAATGTTATAAGGACCCCATAAGGCATTGAATAACATGAATTGCTATACGAAGACCTGCGCCGTAATTACGATTAATGTATGTTATATATAATTATTCATATGTAATTTTTTTTAATCAAAAGTTGACATATGAATCTGATTTAATCACAATCAACTTGAAACGTAATAAGGGGGCGGTTCACAATCATCAATTTAACGTTACTCAAAAGATAAAAATATAACACAAACAAATTAAAATGACCGACAGCTGTGTTCGATTTTATGTTTGAATTGTGTATCTTTTATATTTGGTCATATTATAATTTATCTTTCGACTATTGTGATAGAGGCCTTAATTGTCCTATTAATTAAATTTTATATCTAGTCATATTGGTTTTACTGTGAAGTATTGTTATCTACATTTGGCCCTAGTGGAGTGTAAAATGTAAACCGAGGAAAGGAAATCATTGTTTGTATATTATTTTGAATTACAAAACTTTACTAAAAATAATGTTACTAACAACTCGAATTCCGTTGAAAGATCTGTAAAGTCTAGAAATTTCAAGATATATACACAAATTGGCCATTAGCCTTGATTCTGCTCTCCTTAAACTCAAATGTAAGTTCATGCATCTCACTCGCTTACCCTTTTTAGAAAGGGAAAGATGACAAATTACAGTCTGGCAGGATTAAAACTCACTTTGTACGATAATATATATATACAACAACAACCTGTGTTGCTTGTATTATGTTCAGATGTGAAGTAAACATATTGCAACATTTTAGTGCATAGTAAATTCTGACAATCTAGAATTTGTCATCTATCTCTTTCTAATGAGGTGAGAGTGACGGAGATGCATGAAGTTAAAATCAATTTAGTTTGTGGCGGTCGAATAAGCGGCAATGCTCAATGCTTCACAAGATTAAATTTATTATCCTTTTTAGTAATATTTTAGTTTATAAGTGCTTCCTCATTTAATTGCAGTAATTATTTGTATAGTTTAGTAATTATTTCATTTTACATGTATTCAGAATCAGAATAATTAATGTTTTATTTGGACGTGTAAAATCCATAAATATATAAGAATTGTAAATAGGGCTCAAAACTGCCAACTTATAGAAACCTTGTATGTATCGGTTTGTGAAGAAAGATATATGCAGAGTAATAAAATGTTAAAATGACGTTTATAGAAAGAAATAAAAAAATATAATCAGTACAATAATGTAATATGTGTAATATGTGACGTTGTATAGAATTAGCAAAATGTCCATTTACAAAAAAAACTTGAAAGTTAATACCTAAACCTACTTAGTTGTTAGTTAACTTCTGGTAAGGCGATCACCAAAGCCTCGTTTTCAGTGTAAAAAATGTATTATACAATTTACTAGACAATCTTCTTGATTTTGCCTTATGTTAGTTCTTAATAAAAACATATTAACATTATCTTTAACTACATCAAGATTTGTTGTTAAGGAACACTTGGCTGCATAGATAGTATTTTGTTGTATATGCATGGGTCAGTAACTCGCTCGACAAGGATACTCCATAAAATACATAATTTAATCAATGATTATAATATAATATAGATTTTATCTGCTACCCTAAGACTTTGATATACATTTTAAAACAAATTATCTGCCAAAATAAAAACTTTTCGAACTATATGTAAAGTTATTTGAAAAGTACTATTAAAATGCTAATAAAAAATATAACTATTTTGTCTGAAAGTGTACAAACAAAAAAGGGCCCTGCTGGCTTGACAAAAGTTTTGAAGGTATATTCCTCATGAATTAATAATTATTTTTTAAAAAAACCAAGGTATTTCGACGGTACTAAAACACCGCTAAACGGGATAATAAGTAATATTGGTCTTGACCCTAAAAACTGAAAAGGGCCCTGCTGGCAATACGCTGAAAGAAATTCAAGATTTCTCTGTAGCCTTTACGGTACTATTTTTTTACTTAAACATTTCGGAAAGTACCGAATACGACGAACGATATGCATTAGCTTTCAATCGGAATAGACGTAGGGCCCTGGTGGGTATACGGACACCAACTAACTAGATATTTGATCTGATCTTTAGCTATTTAATATAATTTATCAATCATATTTAAAACTATTAATTAACTGCCTCGATGGTCTAGTGGTTAGCGTATACGCCTTTCACCGCGAGGTCTCGGGTTCGATGCCGGGTCGGGAAAAGAGTTATTTGTGAAATTTCCGTCAGGAAATTTTCAATAGCAGCACGCAGGATGGCGATAGACTCACCCCCCATGAGACCTAAACATAACAGGTGAAGTGTGGGTGTTGAACACCTCTGACACGCGTTTCTGGGTTATGTAAGCGTGATGTTATATTATGTAAGAATGATACATATCTTAGTGATCAAAAGACACATTTCCATCTTTTCTTTTTAGTGATACTTTTTTCCCAAGTCTACCGGGCTGCAAGCGAAGATACTTCTTCACCATCGTTGTCATCTTCTATTCATAAATTCGACATATCACTTTTGGAATGGCGAATTTTTCGTGTCTTATTACAAAAAGAAGATTAATGCATCTTTCATACTCACTCATGATACAAGAAATAGAGTCTGGCTTTATAAAGTATATTATAAAAATTAAGTATGGTCGAATTCATGGTTGAGTCATTTTGTAATAAGGCTGTAAAAGAGGATAAAGGTGAAGGATGGGCAAGCAAAGAAACAAGTAACAATTTATATCACAATAATTTATTTTTACAAATGAGTTATTGATCACAACAGCTTTCAAACGAAATGGATTCTCGAGTTTAGTCGTACAATATGTTAAAATGAACGAATTCAACGAAAAGAAAGTATACAACATGTAATATGAAAATATTTTCAGTATGGTGGATGAATTAACTAAATACTCGACAACATCTCATCTAAGCACAACAAGTAAATTAAGTCGCAGGATTTGAGCTCATGACGAAGTAAACGATTTACCTATCTAACAACATCCCGTAAACGGTCACACGCGGTGATAAAATCTGAAACGTACGAACAACAGTCCCACGGCGTCTCACCGACGCTTCACTCCTTGGTCCCGGCACTGAACACTGGACTCTGCGTCCGCGGCGCGGTCAACGCGACACATAACAATTACTAATTACCTAGGGGCGGGGGCGCCGGCGCGGAGGGGGGCTGTACAGGCGCCGGCGCCCCGCGCATGCACTTTGTACCTCTGCCTCGTATATACAATACAGTCCGCGGCCGCCGCTAGCACAGCACGGCGCGCTCGGGCGGCGCGCGCGCCCCGCGCATGCGCAGCGCCAGGCCGGCGCACGCGCACGAGTCGCAGTCGGCGCACGCCTCGTGCAGCGCGTGCGCATGCGCGAGCGTGGCGGGCTTCTCGTAGTCGGGCTGGAACTTCTTGCACAGCGCCAGCACGGACGGCGCGTGGTGCGACTTGCGGGACACCTGCGAGGATTGTACGGTGGAATAGAATTATATTGCAAACAATTCAATCGAAGGCAAACTGTATTTAACAATAAAAATAATTTTGGTTGTAAATTTTTACATAATTTCAACGAAGCACTTGGATTGTACAAATGAACGGTCACACAAAACTGTAGACTCTTACAAAGAGAAAGAGGAGCTCGTAACTAAGTCATCGGCCGTGGATGTGTGACCATCTTTAACATAACGAGCTTTCCTCCGTGCCTCGGAGAGCACGTTAAGCCGTCGGTTCCAGTTGCCATTTGAACATCAATGGCAGTCGTTACGGGTACTCAGAGACCAGAAAGTCTGACATCTTGTTTAACAAAGAGTATTGTATACCTCGTACTGGGTTTTGGAGGTCTGATGGCAGATGCTCCACGTAAAATAATAATATTAAGCTAAATCAACAAAGAGAAAAGGCTCAACAGATTTTTTTACCACAAAAAGAGAGAAACGGAAAAGAGAAAGATTGCTGCCACTTTCGACATGCAATAACTCCACGCGTTACAAGATCCGATATTGAAGGAGACATTACAATAAGCATAATCAAAGAATAACGTTCAAACAAAATTGCTAAAATGTTGCATGCCTTGCCATAACTAAAACATCGCTAAGCGCATTCCATCGGCCGTTCCAAGCTGACATGAAACACTGAAGTTATTATTTATGAACCTGTGTTATGTGTTGGTGGATTCGCGTCTCACCTTGGGCGTGGAGGGGGCGTCGGGGCAGGGGGGGGAGACGTCACGTGCGTGTGCGTGCTTCAATGCTTTGTCGCACAAGCGCTCTTCGCGCCCCTCTTCGGTTTCACCGCGAGGGGGCGCCACCGGTCGAGATACACATGATTCTGAAATTAGTAAAACAAAGTTATATTACCTAAAAATAAAAAAAATAAAGCTTTAATAAGCTTTTCAGTAAGATAATCATTCAATTATTTGGGAATTCTTGATTTCCGTCTCGATTCCGTCAATTTGTTTCCCATATTGAAAACTTTTCGAAAGAAAAAAATCCTGCCATAGCAAGGGAATGATGGTCTAATTTTATTTACTTTTTAACCGACTTCAAAAAAAAGGAGGAGGTTCTCAATTTGATAGTAGATATGTTATTTTTTTTAAGTCTGTTTCCCGATTACTCGAAGACGCCTGGACCGATTTGAGAAATATTTTTTCTTGTCTAGTATAATAAACTTTTTATGTGGTCCCATTTTCATCAGAACACGATCTGATGATGGGATCCTAGAGAAAGCGAGGGCAACCCTACATTTTTCAAGACTTCTATATTTGTTTTCGTATAATACTTAAAGCTACACGGATATTTGCATCTAGCAGTCAATATTTCATATTGCTGAGCTGATGCTGGACGGTACTACTCCTGAACGTTTATGGATAATTCTTTAAATATAGGCACCTTAAGGCAGTGTACTGCATTTTTTTCAAGTTATTCACAGATGAGGCGAGACGTTGAATATTACTTAAGTCTTTCTTTCTTTTTTTTGTAATTATGCCGGTTTTTTTTTTGGAAAATTATGTTACAACCATCTATATAAACGCCAATACAAACCTTTTTCATCATCATGCGTGCCATTGGTCCCGTTGCATCCATTAGTACCATTAGAACCGCTGTGCCCGTTCAGTCCATTCACACCATTCACTCCGTTGACACCATTGACTCCGTTGTGTCCATTGGCGGATGTGACGTTGACGTTGACGCTGACGTCGACGTTGACGTCGTCGTCGTCGTCGTGCGCCGCCTCGCTCATGTCGAAGCCGACGCCGACGATGGCGCGCGGCAGCTCTGCATCGTCTTTCAACCAGGGGTGCTCCAGGCACTCTTCCACTGTGAGACGACCACTGAAACCAAACAAATTATACTTTAATAAGGTTTTTCATAGAATCTGAAAGTTGTTAGGTAAAAAAAAATACTCCCTGTCAAATCAAGAATGAATGGACAGAGACAAAATGATTTAGTAAGATTGCATGATTGATAAAGGAGTAAATTATTGTAGATAACCCCCTTATGACGACGCAGAATAGTAACTTGGATTTTATTTTGGGTGGAGAAAATAATTCCAATCCTCTAACTCTAAAACTCTGCCTACGTCCATTATGTCGACTACAAATAATATATATGAGTAGTAAAATTTTCCACCTGCTTATACGAAACTATTTCATAGTGTGAATAAGTACAGTAAATTCTATAAAGAAACAAGTGAATACTCACTTAGGATCAACGACGAGCGTCTCTTGGATGAACTGTATGGCTTTCTGTGAAATTCCTCGGAACAGTTCCTTGGGGAAGGTGAGCTGGCACTGCGCTATGTTGAGGTACGTCTCCTGCTTCGTCTCGCCCGCGAACGGGGAGTACCCGCTCAGCAGGACGTACGCCAGGACACCCACGGACCAGATGTCCGCGGCCAGGGAAAGGGGCTCGTATGATAAGATTTCTGGCGCTGGAAATTGAGAAGACACCTATAAAATTGAGCTCTTTAATTTCTAAGAATGTTAATGATAGATGTGATGTAGACATATCCCATGATATCTCTAAAAGGCATCTAGGAAATGTCGTGTAGTTTTTGAACACCTATGGCGAATCTGCGTTCCTGCGTCAACTAGTGCTACAATAATTAAATCCAGACATGAAATCAAATTAGTTGTTACTTAAATCTAGGTTTTAATATCCCACAATTCATTAAGTTAAGCATCAAATACATCTTTCTGCTAGTGATTCTCAACAGGAACAATATTTTTGCATTTATGGTCAGCAGCGCTAAACCGTTTCCGGCAATTGCGACCATCGGATATACACTATATCTATGTTGCTCTATATATATCGTGTTAGCAACCGTCGGCAAGGACCGTTACAGGAAATAGTCTCCTGGTGGTTCGCATACAGACTGCGTACTCATTTCTTTATAACGTACTGACAGATAGGACAAATATTGAACTGGCTATTGAACCAATTTCTTTAACGGTCATATGGTCCAGGATGTTCTGTGCCCTAGAAAAATCACATTATTTTTGTAGAGCACACATATCCTGCTGAACTATGGATATATGGATATCAGTCAGTCAGTCCGTCAGTAATATTTAATGTTAGGGTACTTTTATACTTGATGCCTTTTTATTTCAAGACGCCTTATTCAAATTCTTCCGAATTGTGGTGGTCGGATTAAGTGAAAACTTTTGTTTTCACTTAATCAGTGAATACTCACCAACATAATCCGTTGTGCCTAATATTTCTCGGACATGTGCTCCAGGGTGTATGGCACGGCTGATTCCAAAGTCGCAGATCAGCAGCTCTTCACTGCCTTTTGTGAGGAGGAGGTTCTGTGGCTTAAGGTCGAGGTGCGCCACCCGACGGGCGTGCAGATGTGCTAGCCCCTCCAGGACGTGGCGCAGGGCTCGTCTCGCAGACCCCTCGGAAAGACGGTCTTCTTCATCCAAAAGACGCTGAAGCTCGCCACCCGCGCATAATTCTAAGACGATCGCCATTTCTGTACGTGTTTCGTATACCTGGAAGATGTTAATTAAATAATAAGTCTTAGTTATTCTTCAATAAATGATACTGGTTCCCAATAACCTGATGCAAAATTATTTTAAGAGGAAACTTAAGAGTTTGCTGATAGACGGGCAATTCGCAACAGTAAAAACTCCATGTAAGGACAAAGAAGTGTAACGAAGAAACAAATATAAATCTTGCGTTGTTGAATAAATGTACGTTTGATGAAGTTTCCTCTTTAATTTTAAGGAAAGGGAGAATTTCAGAAAGTGATGCCTTATCAAAAGTGTTCTATTTACCTCATGCAGACTAACGACCCTCGTGCAATCATCGCAGAGCGCGAGCACCGCCACCTCGTGCAGTATTTCACGTGTAGTGTCGGCCGCACGTCTTCGCTTGCGGATTATCTTTGCGGCGTACTCCTCGCCCGTCACCAGGTGACGGATCTTGCGGACTGACGCGAATTTACCCCTGGAAAGTTACAAAAGAAATGGTTATAAGAAAGAATAGACAAATTTTTAGCATGATAGATCTATAAATAAATACATGGGCAATGAGCAATACTATAGAACCTGGTACTAACGCATAATTTTCTTCTATTGCGTTAATAATGTTATTTTTTTTTTCAACCTTGACGAAAATGAGATAATGATTTGGTATTATGTGGTTACCAAACTCATTTCAGGATATCTTAGTTTACAATATAAACAAACCGTAGAAGTAAATCTATCTATCCATTTTACTTCAGAATCCACTTACAACTATCCTAATTAGTATTCCTATCAAACTTACTATACCAAACCGAAATAATTTAACTCAAGTTCCTTCCTATTTATATAATGAAGTTTATGTTAATGCATTATTCCTTACATAATAAGAACTTACGAAGGGAGAACAAACAACAAACAACGGTCTAGCGTGAAAGCTGTCGCATTGGAAAGCCGAGAGGACAAGACAAGACTGGTCGGCTAAGGGTACGTTCACGTTGCGGCATCGCACGATGCATGACGAAGACGCAACGGTGCAAAAAGATGTTAAAAATGCTAGAAATACTAAAAACCTAAAGGTCACATGATGGTAAGTGCTAATGCATTTACAATCAATGAACATCTTTAAATAGTAACAGATTGGAGATGTGTCTACATCTAAGAGCTACGATATTATGCGTTATGTGACAGTCATTTTCAACAATGCTACGCGGAGTCGGATGAGGTAGCGGCATCGCTCCGTTGTTTTGTACATCACAGTCGCTGCTGCGTTATGACAACGCATCAGTCACTGCGTCGTCAAACGAATATCCGACATAACTGTCAGAACGGAACCGCAACACGCAGTCTGAACACGCCTTAAACAATGTTTATAGCCAAATGTGGCGTTACCGTCATTGTAATCTGGCCATTTCATTAGCCTGTCGCCGGCGAGACAAATGCTGGTCATAAACCCTTCAGGGGGCGCCATTACACGACTTTAGAGGTATAATTGCCGCGCAGGTGACGGAGCCAGCAATGTTGACTTTAAAGGGATCGGAGTGATGTATGGCAGGCTATAGATTGTTGGAATAGCGGTAACTAATTTTATGAGGAAGTAGAATGTATCGGTATTTGTTTTAAACGGCGCAAATCGTTCAGCTCGCAAATCGTTCACTTATGTGACAGCTGTATTTTTGATAAAGGCTCACTGTAGGTTACGAAAGATTCGAACCGCAAATAGATGCAGTCAGCTCCAGAGTAAACTCAGCCCTTAGACGGGCTTTAGGTGTTTTTGGTGAGATTTCTCTGCAGTCGAGTGAACGTATGACGAAAATATTTATAAAAAGGATTCCTCTGAGATAATTGCGAACTTGTTGACACTCTAAGTGAAGGATAGCGGCATTACCAAGCTATTAAATGGAATGTTTTACAATCAACGCAGTGTGTAACAGTAACAAATGTACCACCAACATCCACATTAAGATATTAGCAAGCACGTTACACTCATTCAAACAAATTTACAACCAGAACTGGTCGACTTCCTGGAACAGGTCATTAAGAAAGCGGTGGAATGTGGGTAACAATGGTTTATTTGCATTTAGTGCAGTACAAGTAATAACGGAGGTGTAACAAACGTTTACAGGTAATTCCTTAAGGCATAAATCGGCGTTTTGGTTATTTGGTAGAAACCCGAAACTGCTGAAACTCAAATGTGTATCATCTGGCGGTTAGAGACATTAGTGTTTTGACTAAACTTGACGGTTGAGAAGAGCCCTATTCGATAGTATCGCTTATAAGTGATTGGTACTATATGCATGTTCTTCTTTTCGTGTTTACTATATATAATTATATTATTTCCACTTATGCTTTATTAGCTCTCAAGCGAATCTATATCACTATTTACTATCCCGCTGGAAACTAGTGGCAAGTTTGTTTCCCGAGCTTTCCCCAAGGTCTTTTATCGATATACATATTTTTTTACTGCCATCTCCCTCTAAACGTGGTGCATATTAAGACAGCAGCAATGATTTAGCTATGCACCCGTGTGCTTTCATTAGTGCGTGCGGCAATTAGCACGGCTGCGCGGGCGCCGGCGCCCTGCCACGACGCCGCGCTTGCGCCGACGCACCATGATGTTTGAGATAATGGAGACAGAAGACCCACTTGTGATAAAAGCTAAGCTCACCGTGTGTCCTATCTCCTAACGTCTCCATAAGTGTTGACGGAGTTTTTATAATTTGACCAGCGCATGAGCGGCGTTTTCGAATATAGAATGTTTCTAGGATGTGTCAAGAGGATTAAGCGCCTGATCAACTGATTGACCAGGTTTTAAATAAAACTTGCATTCTGATTCCCCACGACGACATTTAATTTTGATCAAATTTTATGAAAAGACAAGCATCCTGATTTTATCAATCAAATGGAAGATTAGAGACTCTTTTACATAAAAAAGAAGTCTCTATGTAGGTGATTAGATTTCTCGGTACTTTAAATGCCTCCTGAATAATACACGCATCAAACATGTTAGATTTCAAGGTCTTGGTACGGATTGAACCTTCTGCATTCACATGCCAAGTTCTTAGCTGCACCGGAATGCCAGCGCGTGTATGCTTCAAGCAAGATTTACAACCCACTGAACTCTCCAGCTCGCCGGTCGCTCGTGAAATGCAGCATTTGAAAGTTGTAGCTCCCGGTGCGAGGACACATTGGAAACTAATTTGTCGAGGGTTTCAGAATTAACTGAGATATTGGAACGTTGACTTATGGAGTTAGAACGAAGTCTTTATTAAATCGTCGGGAAATAGAAGGTGTGCGTCGTGTGAAGGTGAAGAAGAAAAAGTATGAAGATGTGTTCTTACCAGAAAACAGGAATGGTTTCCATTTCCTGAATGATGGAAGAAAATAATGCCTTCATGGCAAATTAGATCCTTTGTTCAGTCTAGTTCAGTAGGACTACAAGTGACGTTTATCTTATAATAAAAAATGATGAAGGTCAAAAACGGCATAATAAAAACTATAAAAACAACTTTGTGAAATATGTGGTCAAAAAGGATGAATCAAGCGCTCGTTAAAATTCTGCTTAATCTGAGTCACGCGTGTCAAGAAATCGCACGTTTTGAATTAAATACCATTTCGAAACCAAAAACACGTCATCTAGAACACGAAGCTGTAAAAACCTAAAAACTACATTAATATTGAAACTAATTTGTCTGTAACAGACAGAATTATCAAGAAATATTATGTCGCAACAGTTTTAATAAAGCAGTTGTATTGAAAACAGTATTTTTTGTTAAAAATCACAATAGAGTTTCCCACGTAAGTGGTTCAATGTCATTACGGTCGTACAATTTTACACTAATTAAGTTAAAACTTTTGTTCTGTGCGTGCTTAGAAAAACAGCTACTCACGGAGTATAATTACATGAATTTGGCATTATTGCAATGAGTTATAGCACCATATTAGTTTCAGGTGTAATGAAAGCGCAGTCTATTCCCGTAATACATAATTACTAGTTCATTACATGTCCCTGAAACCGGAAAATTCGAACTTGCTTTCATTGCTTAAATAATATTTAAGATCAACAGATATTAACCCAGAAGTATTCAAAACACACATTTCGTAGGCTTTTATCACAACGATTTCGATGTCGATCGATGCATTTAACGTTTAAAGAGCCGATAAGAGAATCGACATCAATCGATTTTGGTGTGTGATTTTGGGACTTTTCAACCAAGAAAAGCTCAAGTATTCTGTATATAACTTAACTTTTCAAGTTGAATTCTAATAACGTTATTCAATTTCAATATTCTAGTAACCTTACGTAACTCAATAGTACCACGTAGTAGATTCTCCTCGTAGTAGAATATTTAGAGCGAGTTCCATGAAACAATCGTGTATTGAGGCCAATGTCGGCACGTGGAGGACACGGAAGGCTCTCGGGGGTGAACTGGGGTGAGCTGAGGTCATTGGAGGACAACCACGGCCATCGGAGGACGGCCGGAGGGCGGCCCCCCGTGGCATAGTGACCTCCGCCCCGGTCACGGACTCAGGGAGGTACGAAACTTATTTTTAGCTTTTGAACCGTTTATTAGATTAGCTTCTAATTTGGTTAGAGTGATTGATGATGAAGTTTTGTTAAATAAAGGCACATTTATTGGTACACAGGGGTGCTTTTTATTGGTATTTGATTAAATTCTTGTTGATTTATTGTGGGAATGTAAATACGTTTGTTTTGAAGAGGATATTAAAAGATAATTGGACTGTAACTGCGGGAACAATATTAAAAATAATGACGATAAATATGACAATGGCTATGATCAAATAAATGAGTACGGTCGTTTATTTTGACATTAATGAAGCCTTTTTTGTTAAACAATACGACACGGCTACATATTAAGCTAGGTTATTATATAGGTTCCACTATGTTTGGGCTTCCCGTTCAAAGCAAGACCTATTTATACTGGAAATGTATACCTGGATGTGAAGACATGTGTACAACATAATATTGAAACCATAATAATACGGAAAGACAAATAAATGTGGAAGAAGCAGCAATAACAGTGATTATTTAATTATAATTACGAGCGAAGGCTGCATCTGACATACCAAGGTGTCACTTATTTCATTACATATAATGTAAATCATGAATTTTCCTTGTATTACTGTTAATTATTATATTATTGTAAATTATTGTTATTATTCCTTCAGGTTGTATGCTGAAATATTTCCGTTGACAATAAGGAAATATCTTTAAGTAGGCAAATACATTGTAAAAATTCGTGTCTGTTGTTTATTATAAATGACCAAGTTATCATAATGTAAAAGTAAATGATGCATAAGAATCTTACATAAGCAGAATAGTCAAAATCATTAACAAATCTTAAAAAAAACATCAAAATGAATATTACATTTATAAAATCTATAAATTATAACAATGCGGTTGAATCGGCAGCCACAAGGGCGTGTATTGCCTGCCCCGATCGATACTCGACCGCCATGGTGCCCCACTTATGTGAAATAGGTCGAGAAAGCAGCGGACACCATCTTTGCTGAGCCCGGCTATCTGTGAAATTAGATCATTCAAAAGGTGTTATCTTATTACCGGGATATTGCCCGTGATAGAGAATAGGGGAGGGCGTTTTGTGTTTTGTAAACAAATTGTTTAGATAGAGGGAAGAATAATATTTGGTGAGAATTAATGAGGCTTATAATAAGTATTGTGGTAGGGGTGAGTTTTAAAACAAATGGTGCATTACTTTTTTTTTTATTCGTCAGTACGTACAATTACTCTATCCAATGGTCCCAATGACAAGGCGAAATACACACATACACTCACACAAGCACCCCCAGTCTTAGAACAAATCTTTGCGAATCACACAAAGATTTGTCTTATGTCCTATCGAACCAATAAATAATGTATTTCGTCTCATGGTAAGTGGTAACTACAGCTGATGATAAATATCTTTAGAAGATTATAGTAAATTTGTCGTTGATACGTGTTTGTGTCATTTACTGAATGTCAGTGTGTTAAGTCTTGTGCTGATCTCTGTACCGACTGCGACTTTCTGTTGCTGTGATTACTACTGAGAAGCTTGGAAAAATGGTCCTATGTCCCAAATAGTCATCTCTCTGATTTAAGCACTAAAAATCTTTGCTCACTCCCAAGAAAATATAGAAGATGTTTATATTAAATTGGGAATTCTATCAAATCTAGGGCCAAAATTAAACCTCAAAACTTGACGGTGCTGTCCACCAATCTTATCCTACACGTTACCTTGAAATAGAGCCTCGTATATGTTAATTAACCAATTTTTAAATTCCAATTAGGCACCGGACGTCATTAATATTGGTTATAATATATTCTCCGAAATACGACTTGGAATAAAATACTTAACGCAACTTTGTACGAGGTATGTCATCTGTATTTTCCCACAATGTTACTTATTCAGCATACCACAGCGTTTATTCACAGAGGATGCTCATCAAACGTATCAAACACTTTTTGTCCATTTACAGTGGGCATTCATTCCAGTGATTACATCTTGGCAGAAGCTGTTCGCCGACGAATTTCGGCGAAAACACACGCACCTGCGACGCCAGCTGCGCAGGAGTCGGCAAAAACGTGCACTTCACTGATCGGGGACGGGAAGGATTTTAAAGACATTTATACGCGTTAGTGTGAAATAAAATATAAATGTATGTTGCAAAAGTGGGAGTGACAGACTCTAATATGGGGATAATCATGTCAAAGAGTAGGACTAAGTTGGGTTTCATCCCTATATTGTCACTAAGTACGTCCTGACCTCTACAATTCTACATCTACATCTCTTCTATCTGACAGGACTTGTTAAGCATATCTATGGCGGCTAAACTTAGACTGCATCTTTTTTACAGAAAACCTGATGGCTATGGCGATCTTAAGCTTTAATTAAAAGAAATATTTCAGATTCTTGGTCGTAAGTAGCAAATCTATTTCTTACATCAATTAGTTCCAACCGCGTTTCTATTGCTTCAGTCACGAACAAAAGCGTGCCTACACAATTATAAAACACTTAAACTTGTCCATGTCATAATTATTAGACAACTACTTTTCATGGAAGTTGGTTACGGCGGTACTTGACTTACTACTTTCAGTCCCTACCATTTACAAAGCACGAATCCATCTCTGTTATGTCCAACTATGGGCGAAGGCGATAAAATTGTTGATCAAAAGATTACGAGGCTGATGCAACAGCATACCATCTATAGATAACCCGACGATTATTAAATATGTCATAATCAGTCACACAGCGATCCGAGCATCGAGACTTAGTAATTGGTTATTTATCGTTCCCTATCACGTTGATAAAGCTCGAGTGCAACCAATATTTATGAGGGCCCGTCACCGTTTATGAATATGCGAGCCACGGGGACTGAACCGCCGATAAAATGCTCATTTTTTCATATAAACCGTCGCCGAGAATTGTGCTCTTGTCATAAATCACAATCACGGAGATACCAATCCGCTGATCACACTCGCATTCACTTTCCGCCGGGGTCCCGTAATAAGTGCAGTGCAGTGCAGCGCCGCGGCGTCCATTTGTTCCGACTCACTTTCTGCATAATAAAGCGATTTGTGGGCGGGACGGTTGCTGCTTGCCGCTTGAGCAACGCGTCATTAGTCGCGTGCACTTCTCACGGTGCATGCGGCATGGCGCAACGGGCCCGACGGCGAAACCCCTGGTGTTGCGCAACGCTGCGAGCTCCGATCGATGACCGACTAAAAGCGAAAAGGCGTCCTTGGCAGTGAATCGAGTGCGCGTGCGTACACCGGCCGGTAATTATTCATAAGCGTTGCACAACCGACGCCCGCGCCGACACCGCGATGCGCCGATACTCCGCGCCGATGCTATCGGCGCTGGATCGATCGCGAGCCGGACGACGGGACGCCTCCACCATCCATCATCTCGATCGTATTTCTTAATCGCATCGCACAGATAATGCGTTAAATCGTAGGTACATCGACGCAGCGATCGAATCGTGACTCAGCCGACGCGAATGTCATAAAAGCTTTAAACTCGCGTGGTATGTTTACTTCTATAAATAAGGCGACAGACAGGTGCCCTCGCAGCGCCGGCGTCTAGCTGCTGTACTAAAAAGGTCTGATCTAGAAGCCGTTACGGTCGAACGTTGATGGACGAAACGGCACACAACGGCCACGGAGCCCGATTTGGTCGTGAATAGTGGCCGCAGACGTTTGACTTCGTCCGAAGGAGGATTGCTCATGAATATGGATAATAACAAAACGCGGTGACCTTGCCATCAGTTAATTACTATAAACGACGAACGGCGTTGGAGCGACTTATGCGCGTGACATTGAGGTTGGCTACGCGGACGATCGCGTGTGTAAAGGCGAGCAAATACTGACGAAGATACCCGACGGGCGATCAACGGAAGTCGTAAAATTTTACAACAGTTGTCGCCGGCCCTCGATTAGATTTATAGAAAGCTTTAGTGCTCCCTTGTGTTGTACATGCAAATGCGCAGTGCAACAGTGGCAGGGCACAGGGGTCAACACACCAGTCAGCATGACTCGTACAAATCGCTCGGTCAGACAATGCAAAGGGTGAAGGGTGCATCAAAGCACGACGCACGCTATGCAATCAAGTTTTAAATTAGAAATGTGTACAATAGCATTGTGTACCAATCGAAAATAAACGAAATAAATTACACCCCTAGTTGGGCAAGTTAATTACTTTTGGAGATCGAATTTCTATTGTCAACCCAACAATGATTTAAGGATTATTGAGCTACTTCTTATAGGATCAATCATGAAATCGAAGTAAATTTCTAGCTATATAGACTATTTTAAATTAATCGTCTTCTCAAGGTATAATGATGAAATTTAAGATGGCATGTCTAGTCTACTTTTCCAAGACATAGTGCAATGACTTGGAACACTTAAGAAATAGTCCAATCAAAAAGTGTAATAAAATAGATTGCACTATTATTATCTTTTTGCTAAAGAGTTTTATCTGCTGGGCTATTACCCGTCAGTTTGGGAGCGGCAGTTGGCTAACTGCGATCCTATCGGGTTTGCACAATGAGACGGATGGGGCTCACTAACAATAAGTTGAGTACCTTGGTTCTTATCGATCTACGATGACACCGCTCACGCATCTCTGATAGCACTGAGATGTTAAGACACGCCTATTACATATAATTGACATTCTACGCTCACGAATTTCTGTTTTGTAACCTAAAACACATAGTGTGAAACCCACTCAAAAATGTAGGTAAATGGATCGTTCGAAGGGATACTATCAAATAGGAATATTATATTGGCACGTGACAATAAAGTAATTAATATTAATGTTCAGCGTGATCAAAACAAACCCACGCATGTATTTTGGTCTTACCAAATCCGAATAATGTAAACAAAACATATTCAGCATAATATAATTATCCTGTTATTCAAATAAGTGTCAATAATTACGAATATTTTATATAGATGATCTTTTAATAGGCGCCATAAAAGTTGAAAGTTACATATTGTGCAAATAGTATTATAATAATGTACGTACGATCGTTAAAAGCCGATACGATGAATAATAAAATGCTTTAGTGCGATAGTATTGCGAAATAGCATATTAGTTAACAGTTACAGGGACATAACTTGGGATTGTAGCAAATTTTCTTGGGCTATGAAAATCGAGATGTGCGTTTGACATCTTCTTCATTTGCTTATGAAATGTGAGTGCATTGACTGCATTTTCTAATTATATCGCACACGTTTTTAACAGCCTTATAAACAATCTTCATTTCAAACCATACCATGAAAATGGAAATTTTATATTTTTAATATTTGTAGAGATCTTGTTCAACCTAAAAACATAAAAATCATCTCATTTTCGCTAGAACCTATACGCTTATTGGCTGGCCACACTTTATGTAGGATACCATCTAGTTATAATGTTATTGGAGCGGCTGCGCCGGCGCCGCGCGGGGGCGTGTCCGCAAATGGAGACATACCGCACTGCACATTATTGTGATATAATTGTGCTGCTAATAATCTATTATTATTTATTGCCAGCCTGCCTTATTAGCTTTTATGGGTTACTAAATGCCGCAGTTGCGAAGCTGAGAGTAAATTAATTGGAGACAGAAATTATACTGATTTCGTCACGAAACTACTGTGCTTGAAAGTGTGCGTGTTTTTGTCATATTGAGATAGTCATCTTTTAGAAGTCATCGATAGCATAAGTTAAGCGTAAACTACTTCATTGATATACCAAAATGAATTATTGAAAAAGTGACAGTTCTCATTAAAACCTTATTTAGTACTGTCATAAGTGACTAGTACATTTTGATTGCGTAACACAGTCATCAGTTTATTTTTCTCTAAACAATTTAATCGATATTAATTTTTTTTTTTTTTTTTTTTTTTTTTTTTAAAAAGCTTACTAGTAATTTGCAAATACAAATTACTAGTATTCTTGTTAACCCCCTCCAGCTAAGCTTAATTCGCTTGTGTTAGGAGGAAGTTCACGTCCGTGGTGTAATGGCCAGGATTCGAACCCACGACCTCTCGATCGTAAGACCGATGCCTTATCCATTGCGCCACGGCCGCTTTGAAATAGATATGAAATCAGTATAATATTTTTAATTAATTGTAATAATTGCGAAACTAGGACAGCTCGTTAGTTATATTGTAATTAGGCTTAGTAAATCAATAAATTACCTCAATCTTAATCAGGTAAAATTAGGACGCCATTTTACATATTGGCCAATCTATAAATTTTATTGAAACCACGATTTAGTACTTACTCTAATGACTAGTGCAATCTGCACTAATTAGTAAATAATTTGAATCGTTAAGAATCTAAACTTTAGATGTAAATAAATTTTAATAACTTAATTTTATTGGCAGTTAAGTTTACAGGGATATTAATGTAAAACACATGTTTTAAAGTAATAAAGCAAGGCGATGGCGTTGAAAATGTTGTAAATCGTTCATTTTAAATCATTATGCAGTTTTATTTCGTAAAAAAAAGTGTTAGTTTTTTTTGAACTTAAATATTTAACAAGCGGGAGAACAAAATATACCTAAAAATCGCAAAAAGTTGCTTAGAAAAGTTAATTTATGTATAATTTCGGACTGGTAAGACAGAAAACAAGAAAAATTCTCCAATTATTGGATATGTTCGTTTGGAAAACACACTTTGAATAATTAATTCTGCAGCTAACAAATTAAAACACTGTTAAATCTTGCTAGGAAGTTAATTATAGGACATACAAATAATGTTTCTTGGTATAATTCGCACCGAAACAGCATACAAACATGTTTGCGTTGCTTGTTCCATGTTTGAAACAAAATGTAAATCGTATGCAGCGCCGGCCATGCAAATTACATTAATTAAAATTCTTAGCAGACAGGGCTGCTGTCCCTTTTCGATGTGATGGGATGAAGAACCAATTCCTTATATCGTCGGCAAAATGATAATTTAGTATTTTAGTCGACGATATCATTGTATGCTGAAATGCAGCATACTCAAGGCCGAAAAAGTAATCAAAATAATCGTATTATATTAATTTGTCAATCGATTGTGACTTTACTGACAATCAAAGTTTATACATACATTTTAGTGTTTGGTATTATGTTTGGAACGATATAATATCATCAAAAACTGGCATCGCTAGAACATGCAGTTAATTGCAGCTAATAGAGAGAAATTTTAGCAGTTAACGTGCAAGGAATTATTTAAATAGCAATTACACTTTAGTTGTGTCATAAAAGTACTTTTATGGCAACCCTTACATTTATAAAACAAGTGAGGGGTATGAAGTGTGCGCGGGTGGAAGGAAAAAGGGGCTGCAATCGGTGCGAGCACCTGCCGAGCCTGCGCGTGCGCAGCTGACGCTAAAATATGGAAATTAAGACTTTATTGCTACGTTTACGAATAAAATTTTAACGTATCCTTTCCGTAGGCAACCAGGTGCAATATATCGTGAATTCGTGTTGCAGATTTAATAAAAAAAGAAAACAATGAAGAAACGCCTTTTCCATAAGGCGTTTGTATATTTTTGGATCACAAAGCGAGCGCATAATAATACATCTTAACAGCCCGACAACTGTTAAATGATTCATAAAGCAATTACATTTTTCTATACTTGTGTAGAGCTGCCGACTAGTAATCATATCGCCCACACACACATTGTATGAGCAGAAACAATTGCGGAAATGTGCTGCCGAGTGCCACCGAGAGGCACCTAGTCTCATCAATAACGCTAACAATGGATTATTGTACCTGTTAATTAGTCAGGCAAGTTGTGGCCGTTCTAACGAGATGACGCTAGCGTTCGACTTTTAAACGCCCTCGTCAAGGTGACTTTTTAACTGCAAATTGGATTTTTATTCGTTAACTGCAATTTCAATTGCAACTAATACGGTTTACTCAATTCAGTTCGATAAAACAATAAAATTAATATGTAGGTCACCTACGTGTGTTTACGTGTATATTTCTATTGTATATTTTGTAATATTCCTATTTATTGTAGACTTGTTGCGGTTGAGTGGTTCTGACCTAATTAACGTCAAAGGATGCCAAAAGGAAAAATAATTATTATTTAATAAACATATCTATAACACCACTATAACAACGTTTATTTATTATGTTAACGTCAACTTGTGGACACGTCATACGCTGTGTTGGCCTTAACATTGAACATAGAAAAAATACAAGCTTATTCATTATTCTATTTTTATACGAATTACGAACCGTATCGTTAATATAATGTGAATTAAGTGCAGGCGTTAAAAATATTAAATTTACATTTTAATTGTATATTTACTGACTGGCGCGAAGACATAATTTATACTGGAAAATAATTGTATTTATTATTACCTTTACTTTGGTAACAAGTTGAATGGACTCTTGATACAAAAGACATCCAGTTAACTACAGCTTCAAGAGCACTACTTTATTTTTCACACTTACATTCTCATCGTCCATAGCAACACTCGAAACGTCCTTGTCATCAGACCAAAGGCTCGCGAACTCAAGGTAAATAAGTGTAATCAAACGCGGCTATGACACAAACTACAGATCCTCGACTAATATAGTCATTGGCATCAGTCAAGTCGCCATAAGTCATTCCCAGCAACTCAAACGACTCAAAAGTTTGCGCGGGCGCAGCCGCGGAAGTCAACCAATCATTTTAGCAACGCCCACGCATCGCACAGCTTTTGATAAGCCGATACTTTACGACAAAATAATTGAACACTTTTGAAGTTCAAGACTAAAATGGAAAAAGAAAACAGGTTCTTATTGATGTCAACACGCAGAATAAACCAAATCGTCTTGGCTCTTTCACCAACTGTTTTATGCAGTGTGATATTTGTGGGAATATTACTATATTCTTATTGGCGTGCAAATGCATTTTTATAGACTCTTGATCGCATGAGTAACGATACTGCGAGCTGTGTCAAATCGACGGATGCTCGAATCAATTGGCTAACAGTTTTACAACTGAGTCATTGTATTTTGAGCGAAATACTTTTCTGCGAATAAATACAATCGTCAAGACGCCAAAGAATTTGTAAAAACAAAAACTAGTAGGACATCTTGCAGCTGCGAGTCTCGTTTCTTAGGCATGACTTGTTAAATACTTCACTGTTAAATTAAAATTTGGATTATTTTCCGCCTCATCCTTTTATAAATAAGGCAAAATATATAAATCATAAATCCAATCATCCTTTTAAAATCGTCCCTTGGACACAACGTGTATAAAAATATCCAACAGTCTTCGGTCACGCAATCCCCATAATAAAATAATAATATAAGAAATGGGCAGTATTACTCCATAAATTGATAGTGTCATTAACCTCAACAACTAATTCAAAGTATAACAGAAAAATATAATCATTTCCTTGAAGAGGCAGACGGAAAACCAAGAGAAAAGGACACAATTCCGTTAAACAAATAGACTCATCCTATCTCCGAATAACACAAAACATTTCTCAAGATTTGTCAATAATCGTTGACACATCTCGGCAGCAGTTACCCATGGCTGCAAGACTTCCTTCTAAGATACCACCTATCGCCTTATTTGCATCTGACAACCGGTTCCAGGTCCAAGTCTAATTGAGCATTGCATTGTCGCCGACTATTAAGATCCTTGGCCGCTGATAAGATGGACCAGCATTGGTGATGGAGTGCTCTATTGGCATTCTTGGGTAACGGGTCCTAATTTGTACCAGTTTTAGTGATCAGATTGGGCTTGCTAAAATGTTTGTTCAATGTTTGGGCCAAGTTCAAGTACGCTGAACTAGGACTATATCATTAGAACTGTCTTTGATAGTAGCAATTAAATTATGGGTCTGTAGTGCTGAACGCGTTTTGAAAATTTGATTTGGATAAATTAATAAACAGGTTGCCAAGAAATAACTATGTAACGTTCAAGAATTGGGTTTGAATTAAGAAAATAGTGGAAATTTTGAGGTTCAACTTAAAAAAGGACTAGCCAAGATACTTTATGTTCTACTACTAGGTACGTAGGTGGGAAGCAGGCATATGGCTGGGCTATATGATCAGTTCATAATTGATTACATTGTAATATTCAATCACTGTACACTAGAAAAAACCGGTTCCATTATTAATTGTATTGATTGTCACCGCCTGCTCGATACTAATTGCTTCCGATAAATTGTCTAGTGAAATATGGCGATCTTATACATAATCAGTATTCGTATACCATAAAGTCGTTATGTGTTCAACATTAAAGATGTCGAAAAAGGTATAATTTATTGAATTAAATTGAGTCAGAATACCCAAAACTGTAAAATATTTCTATATTACAATTTAATTTTAATCTTTTTAATTATAATAAACATTTGGTTTACTTCGGTAAATTCGAAACATGTTTAATTTATTTTCATAATTTTATTAGTCTTATAACAATTACGCTAATCACCGGATGTCTAATACAAACATTAGAAACAGTTGAATCGTATGTAAACTTGATAGTTCATTAATAACTCATTACGTTACGAAATACGTACGGTAAGTCTTAATCGATTAATTAGAGGATTACGACACGAGAATCGATACATTGATGAATTAAAATTTATTCGATTAATCATTAAGTTTGTTTTATTTTATTACGAAATTATATTGTAAGATGAACGGTACAGCCATAATTGAGAAACCGAGGAAAATCTGGCCTACTTTAAAAACTATTAGAATTTTCCTTTTTGCAGCCCAATTCCATGGCATATTGTGCTTTGTGAGCGATGAAACGAACGTCGAAAACGTTGTACAAATAACCTAACTGATATCAGTAAATTCTAATGGAAAACACTAGGAATTGAGCGATTTAATTGGTTGTCAGATGTAAAGCTGTTGGTGGGTCGCAGAACTCACAGGCAGAGTTGCCAGATTTACTGGCGCCCATTCCGGGACAAAACTAGGAGACAACACAGCTTGTTGACGAAAATATATCTAAATCAAGACGTTTTGCAGGTTTCGAAATTCGGAAATTTATGAACCATTCCTGATTTTTCGGCCATTTTGTAACACTACAGTCTAGGCGACATGGCTTGTAACAACTGTGATTCACAACACACAGTTCGTTCTCGGAAAGAAAGTGTAAAGGAAGCGGATAAAAACTATTAGTGTTATATGTTATGTTATAATGACACTCTTTACTAATTAACTCACAGCAAATAGTGTTCCTGCTTCGTATCTCATATTACGTTACACTTATTATAAAACAGGTGCCTAAAGAATGTAGGATGTCACCAGTCAGGTGGATTCTCGACAGCTTTTAGCTAACCTGCTTTTATAAACCATCATTCTTTAAACCTTTCTCTATCACTTTCGGGTCAGACATACACAACCTGGCCTGTGGCCTATTTTATGTATATGACTCATTAGTTAATGATGTAGTTACCAATCTAAACGCTAAATCAAAAGTAGCAGGCTTATTCCTTGACCTAAGCTCTGCATTTGATACGGTGGAATATTCTATTCTTCTAGATAAACTGGAACACTATGGCATCAGGGAAAATACTTTAAAACTATTTAAATCCTATTTAACTAATAGAACTTAACTGATTTTATTTCTACAGTATGTAGAAATAAAATCAGTTAAGTTCTATTCCATTGAACAAATTTGAATGACATTGAACAAATTTATAAATCTAGACTAATTACAGTAAACAAAGGTGTTCCGCTGGGCTCAGTTCTCGGTCCAATCTTCTTCATAATATTGATAATCAGACAATTTTAACTTTTTGGACGTCAAACAGTTGGCAATTCATATTTTAATTTTATACAATTTTGTCAAAATTTTCAACTTTATTAGGGCCCAGATGACATACTCTCCAAAAGTCTTGACTTATTTAGTTGGTGACTTTAGTTAGATCTTCAGTCACTAACAGTCTCAATCTTTAGAGGCTGTACACGATTGAAAGCCGAAGGCTCTCCTATTTTAATTCAGAGGCGCAGTTTAGGGCACCTTGTAATACATTACAACTAGGTAAATATAAAATTCTGTGCCTTTGAAGATTCCGTCAAGCGGCTTGATGCAAAGCTATGCTAATATACAGATTTGTAGGTCTGGTCACGTCCCTTTCTGGGTACTAAGTATTTTTAAGGTAGGTTTTTTATCATCGAAAGCTAGAGATAAATCAAGTAAGATATTGCTTCAGACCAAGATGTATGAATGTAGAAGAAGTAAACCAAATGATAGTGTTTGTATTTGTATTACTGTGTTCTGGTTACAATTCGATATTTCTTATGGTGAATTGCGTCAGGACCATTTACAGTACAGTAAATTCCTCATAGACTCGAGGATAGATTATGGGAATGTCTCGGAGTACAGGACAACGCCTGTTGGGCAGTGTTGAAAAAGCAAGTACTAAATAATTTACTCAATCATGTCACACCTTTAGAACATTACATAGAACCTTAATAAATTTACTACTAGCAAAGAAAGCCTCCATTCCAAATTCCAAGGCAGTTCACAAGTTAGCACAAAGCATGCCGTAAACGTTTCGCACGATATCGCTCCCACGGCGAAATGAGGCGGTAGGTGCTGGCTTAGTGGACGACGGACGAATAAGCTGGCGATACACTATCAGGAATCTTTGGTGGGACTTTTCTCGTTGATATAATGGGCGGAAATGAAGTCTTCCTATAGGAAGAGAGGGCACAGAGAAGACAACGGAGAATTTAAAAGCTTTGAGACATTTAAAATATCAATTGCAGAATTAATATAATTTAAAGTTTCATTGAACATATATTTAAAGAGTTGCTTTTATAATTAATACTTAATAAAATAAAGAAAACACATTGATCAACCTCCCCATTTAATTTTACTTTAAATATGCAATAGATAAAAGAAAAACAGTTTTGAGTTACTGTAATCAACATTAATTTTTGTTTGTTAGCATTCATTGTCCCACTGCTGGGCAAAAGCCTCCCCCAAACGTTTCCAGTCCTGTATATCTCCTGCAGTTTCCCACCAGTTTTTGTGGTAGGCATCTAGATCTACCTCGACGACATACATACACCGTAGAAATCCGATAACATTAACCGTCTTCTATTTATGGTGGCGAAATAAATTCCCTCACAGCAGTCTCTAAATCAACTCATTAAAGATGCTAGAATGCGCTCATCATAATCAAGCCAACCTGTCACTCTAGCCTGACAAACTGTCACGCCGCGCCGGCCGGATTGACCGTGTACAAACCGGTGCGACAAAGAGATGCGTTCGTGCTACCAGACTTTCTCTCGATAACCTTTGAAGGTGGAACACAAACGATCAGCATGTATTGACCTCACGAGTTTTCTGCTACGCCATTCTACTCCAAATGCGTCGCATCTGATATGAACGGTTTGTTTACGCTAGGGCTGTGCTTTGTTTGATATTAGAGCAAAAGGTTTTACTTCAATTTCTTTATTGTTTAAATAGTACAATATCACGCCTATATTATCCAGATGGGTATGGCAAAGCACCCACATTTCAGTAGTTATATTTAGATCCCATGGGATAGATGCAATTTAAGGTGCAGAATTCCAATAACTAAATTCTAAATTGACAGTTAATGTTGATAAAGTAAAAATATGAAGGTTTAATTTTGGTGAAATTATTCTTATTTGATTAAAGATTATATTCTTTTGTAAATCGTTTTAAAAGAAAGCAACTAAACACAATTAGATGCTAATTACTAAAATAAAGAGAAAATTTAAGACAAACCGTCCCAATTTACCATCTTAATATATAACCGTGACTTACGCTAACTTTCTGTTAAATTATAACGTTAGCGTTAATGGTTATCAATTTTTCATTCAAGTTAAAATGACTTTTCTTTTAGAGAGTTACTGGGTTATAATTAATAAGCGGTAATACACAGAACATTAATTAAATGAAGCGGACATCCGATCAACCGATCTTTTACTTGTTTCAATAGATTTTAAAAGAGATGAAATAGGAGAATCTATTTTAAAGATACCGTCAAACATTAGTTTTCCCTGTCCGTTCTGTCTTGTAAAGAAAATTGACCTACTACCAGCTGGACCAGAAAAAAATAGTAGTAGGAAGAACGGTTTAGTTGTCTATTTTATATGAAACGTCAACGTCTCTACCCACGCATATAAATATAGAAATTATGTATGCATTTTTGACTTTCATGGGTGAATTTTGACATTCATAAGTGCAAAAATTTTACTACGCTTTCTTGATATTTATGCCTCTGTAGATGTAATAGAGTTAATAACAACCTTTTTTTATCTGAGCGGGCACAACCTGGCGGCATATTTATTTATTAAGTAACACTTCCCATAAGATTTGCAGATTGGTTGAAGGACAGGTCGTGGTTTTACTTCCCATAGCAATACACTTTTAAGTTGTGTTGCCAACCCTGAGACCTAAGAACAATCTAAGCCCAAATAGGCGGAGTTCCGCGACCGAACACGACAATAGCTCGAATCTATTCTCGATACGATCTACTCGATCTACCGAGTATCGAGAATCGGTACGACAATCGAAAAGAGCGCAAGGTCGGTCCATTGTAGCGCACCATTGTTGTCAATACAGTTGGTGTTATTGTTTTTTGCAAGCTATTCATATTTAATTAGATAAAGTATTTCGTAACTTTTTGGATAGGCATATGGGTCAGTGTCAGATTATCAAGATATGGCGGCTTAAATAACACTTCGAGCTAGTAAAATATATTTTTTAAAAAAACAAGAGTAACATTGAATTTCCATTCATAACAGCCGGCAGATGAGTACAATTTTTTAAGATGAGCTGCTAGTTCGATTAAGAAAAAAAGGCGGCTGTGCCTGTAATATTTTTGGTAAGTCCTACATACTTTAATGTACTAAATATTACAGGCGAAATTCCAATTTGGTCCTCAATTTTCAACACAGAGCTCTATAGTGGCAATTTAAACAGAAGAAAATAACTTTCTAAAAATGTCTCTGAGCGCTATGGTAAATCGAAGATATACATAAGTTTTTCAACATTTTCTCACCTAAGGGAAAGGCCTTGTCAGGGCTTGCGGGCTTGTTCGTTACTTTGAGCTGGTCCACCCGAGCAATTAGCGTGGACACACATGCCACGCCTAGTCTAGACAGCTGACGCGATGCCCACAACACCATCACTTTCGCTACGCAGCATAATTACACGCTGTCCTTTCACGTGCTAATGGCGATGGGAAGAAAAGGAAACGGCTACTATTCTAAAGCAGTAGATATTATCTCGAAAGGGCTGACAGCTTGGACCCTTAGGATATGCGACAAGAACCATATTCATGGCGAATACAATCTCTGAGAATATTGGAATTTTGAACTGATTGGACTTAATTATATACTATAGAGAACCGTAGAGAGTTCACACTTCAGTTATCGTTTGAGAATCGCTCTAATCGATATTTGTGCAATCATAACCGCGTTGGCGTCGCCAATACGCAATCTCGATAATATTTAGTCAGCAATCACGCCTCCAGCCATTCAAGAATAACCAATTATTACCAGCTACCGTGCAACACATTCCATACCATGAAAAATGACGACTGCTCGCTCAGCTCAGCTCCCAAGGTCACTCGCTCATTTGTTCATTACTACTTCGTTAAATCAGTCACGACAGGCGATGATTGATGCTAGCGCGCATAATTGGTGGTCACCACTCACCACTCGTATCTGCTAAATCGTTGTAATCACATCTCCATATCGATTACGGCATATCTAATGGTGACTTGTAATGAGATGCAATAAATCATGAGCGAGGTTGACGCACCGGGATGAAGGGCCAATGATATCGCCGGAAATGGATATTATGATAACGATGCGCAATGCGCCCGCGCACTGCCCCAGCGCGAGCGGGGTTAGCGTGCTATTTGCAATGTGCGAGGGACGGTAATGTATGCTAAGGAGACAAGATTGAGCCGTACGTTTTAAATTCATTGACGCTTGTACAAACAAAGGCACACAAGAAATTATTGTATTACAACTACCATAAAAGATCTTGTGCGCTGGTCATTTTTCTGTCTTTGTTATTGTAACGTATCGCGCATTATGCGACATTTATCTGACGCAGTTGAACGACAACGACTGACTTTACATGTAACTTCATAAATATTGAAATTTTATTGATAACTGGCCTGTTGCAGTTCAGTACACAGGCTAACTGGACTAATGCATTCTGTAGTCGGTATGGAATCGAAGCTCAGTCCATCTTTGGGTCGGAGATCGCTGCGTCGAATGATAATATGACAGGAGTGGACTCGTATCAGCGCTGCAACGGTGAATACGAGTGAACCTTCATATCCGCATTGTGGACAAGGAACCCGCATTAGCGGAGCCCTAGAGCTCGCTAACTGTACGTATGCACAATAGCCGCGACACTCAGTATTCCGCCCACGGCGCGCCGCTCCACATCAAAGGCGCAGTAAATTACATGCTTATCTCTGCGCCGGGTAGCGGTAGATGCGTCTCACACAAACTCAATGGTTTTCCTGAACGCCCGTCTATTAGCGGTCGATCCCTGCCCGTGACCTACCTCAATATGGGTCATTGCCAAAGCGCCGTTGAATTTTACGATAATCACTTGCGAAACTACCATTGGCAAAATTTCAAGATGTTATAGTGGCGTCTGTAGTAAGTCTGACAGCTTCGCTGAATCCCAGCGCGGTGAATCATCAGCCACATAGTACTCCGCGGAATGGAGACGCGTCCATTGTGATGACTCCCGCTAAGAGTTTTTCGCTTATTGCCGGAGAAGCAATTTTATTCCTAATTTCTCTCGCGCAGAGTCCAATTTTATTTTCATACGGTGCAAATTTGATGCGTCTGAACGCTGTGTTATTTTAATTTTAGAATAACGGAAACGGGCGCGGGGCGGGTGTGTCGCGGTGGCGTTAGTCGCATTTTCTCGTTTATTTTCCGATCAGCCTTTGAATGAATGGGATACCGGACGGTTGGCGCTGCGGTCAACGTTCAGGCGCGAGCCGCTTAATTTCAGGCGCGGACAGTCAATAATATCGAATGGATTTATGGTTCATTAAGCCGTGCACAGCGGCGACGCTTGCGGCGCATTCCCGGCGTCCCCGGACGCCCGTGACGGGCTGTCGGCCCGCGATTTGTTAAATAAACATAATTTCGGTTCGTCGAACTGCGCCAGAATAAGCATGCGTGTTCTCTGCTCTTATATGAAGAGTGAAAGTCTCGCGGGCGACGCGAGGTGGTGACAAATTCCTCACACGTGCCACGTGTCACCCGCGACACTCGCTGTAACTTGAGCGGAAGGAATGCGCCCCACAGGATTGGAAGCCATTCAAACTATTCGTGTTAACATCACAAGGTTCCACAATCGATCAAGCTACCGCAACTAAATCAGTTTGTTTGAGAGCTGTGGCGGCCATGACGGTAATGGATAAGGTCGTATTTCAATAGCATTTCTAGAAAATTAAGTATGCTCGTAACGTGAGACGAGGCTGTGTTAAATCAGGGATAGCGATTGTTTGCGCCGGAACACTAACACATTAAAATAACATCGTTATTGCGCAATTAGCGCATTAAACCCGCTAGAGATGGCTCATTAACTTGTTGGATTTATTCTAACGATCGAAGATATTGTATCTGACGAGCAATTAATGCGTTAGTTAACTTTTACGTACGAAAACTTGCGAATGCACTTATGTGATGGCGGGACGCACCAACGCACGATTTTATGTGCCCGTCCCACTAATGTTTTCATACAAATGCGTTTCTCGTGTTAAAAATGTTCTAGAGCTGAGGTGATCATAAATAAAGTAAGCACATATGTAAATCTTGCGTGTACAAGTGCATACTAGACTTAACAATATTTTATTACAAGCCACAAGCGAAATAAACAGAATAGGAATTTCTTTATATCAGTAAAATAAGTGCGGTAGATTTGTGCGCTTTTATTTCCATTTCAACACAAAACACGGAACAAAGGAGACATGGGTTGGCAAACCAAACATTTGACGGCGGTCAGCTTAAAATGATGTGACGTTTGTTTGCGCATAAATAAAAATTTACAATATTTACGTTTGAGGTAGAAACCCACACAGACACAACCATTGTAGGGTTGTCAAGCACTATTTGAGTCTATTATTTATTTATTTATTATTATTTATTTATTTACACCACTGTTTAATGCACTCACAGTTTCCCAACACGTGCAATAAACTAATACAAATAGAAGACTTAATACTACTTAAAAGTACTTAAAAAAGAGACACATGATTTTAGAAATTGTTCAAATTTGGAGTAAAATATATCAGTATCTGGATACTGAGCAATAAGGGCGTTGATCAGAGTCAGAGCCTGATTTGTTGGAGCAAATTGGGCAGTGCACGTTCGTACAGCCGGCGTTGCTAGAAGGCGACGCGAGCGCAGCCGCGTGTACTGATTTGGTGCCGATAACGAACAATGTGATAACGTAATCGGATCATCAATTTTATTATTTAGCAGTAAATAATAATGCATCATAATCGCACATTTGCGACGCAAACTCAATGTGTCTATGCCCACCATCCCCGACACGAATAGGGACGGGTACAAATAAGGATAATAACCGTACAATTTTTTAAATAAAAAACGTGTGAATTTCTTCTGGACACGCTCTAACATAGCACTGTACTTCACCTCGTGCGGGTCCCAGATTATAGAATTAAATTCTAGACTGCTCCGCACAAAGGCAAAATACAGAGCAACTATAGCACTCCTATCCTGAAAACGAGCAGACTGTCTCATGACGAATCCAAGCGACTTGAAACCTTTGCTGCAAATAGCTGTTATATGCGTGTTAAAAGTCAATTCTGAGTCCAAGACCACACCTAAATCTCGTATTTGCGTGACGCGCTCCAACGAGTCACCAGCTAACTTATACTCATAGTTGCTCGGTGTACGAGATCGAGTGAAGGTAATTATTTTACACTTCGAAGTATTAAACTGCAAATGGTTGCGCTCACCCCAAGCAGTCACATTGTCAATGTCCTGCTGGAGTGCCTCACTATCGCTCGGACATCCAATGCCCAAAAATAACTTCAGGTCATCAGCAAACAATAGACACCGGGCCGCCCTGACAACATTCGGCAAGTCATTAACCATGATAAGAAATTGAGTCGGGCCCAATATACTCCCTTGACTCACACCAGAGCGGGTGTCATATGGGTCAGATCGATGCATACCGAGCTGCACATATTGATAACGATTATTAAAATAACTAGCGAATAATTTTAGCAAATTTGGAGAAAAACCTACGGCTGCAAATTTCTGTAGTAAGACATCATTATGAACGCGGTCAAATGCCTTTTTAAAGTCAAAATATGCCGCGTCCACTTGTCTGTTGCGATCCATTTCGGTTACAGTATAATCAACGAGATTTATAATATTAGTGGTAGTAGATCGCCCAGTTCTGAACCCATGCTGACACTCGCTCAATTGTGGTCTAATTTGCATAGTAATATAATAATTTAAAATATATTCGAATACCTTACCGAAAGCTGACAGCACGGCAATAGGTCTATAGCTTGAAATTTGAGACCTGGAACCATCCTTGGGAATTGGTGTCACTCGTGTGATTTTCCAAGAAGCGGGATAGGTTGCAGTCTTAATCGCGAGATTTAAAATATGTAACAAGGGTGTTTCAATTACTGAATAACAATCTTTTATTATATAAGATGGTACTCGGTCCGGCCCAACAGCTGATTGAGCCTTTAGTTTTTTTACAGCTCTTAAAAGATCAGACGGAGAGATACGGTCGATACTTACGCTAAAGGAGCACAGAGAGCTATCAACTTCACTTCTACTGATGTCACATTGTAAGGTAGGCTTGTTGGTTAAAAAAACGCTCTTAAAATACTCAGCAAAAGAATTCGCAGCATCCTGCCCTGACACAATAGTACCTTCATACTCGAATTCAGCACAGGAGAGCAAAGAAGAACGCTGATCCCTCACAAAACTCCAGAAAACGCGCGGGTCCTTCCTTATACCAGTCTCTATTCTATCTAAATAATTAGAGTAGGCATTTTTTATTAATTGTTTAGCCTGCTGCCGATAATATTTAAATAGCTCTTTATTAAATTCCAAATTATGCAATCTATATCTTTTTAGATGAAAGTGCTTATTTTTTAATGTGCGAATAATTTCAGCTGTGTACCAAGTCGGATAAACGTATTTATTGTAACTATGAGTTATCTTCTTTACTGGAATATTACCATCAAAACTTGAATACAAAATCTCATACAGTTTATTCAGAGCGTCATCGACATTGGTACATGTCAAAACATCGGACCAGCTTGATGATGAAATAGATTTATAAAGTGCATGAAAATCGGCTTTTTTGAAGTTCCACTGAGGTGGAGAGTCTAAAAAGAGTTACTGATGACTCAACCGCAATTTCTAGAATAGAAATCGTATCTAGACTTATTTATGTAATTTGACAAGAGCGGTATCTCCTATCACAGGTATTCTATACTTAAAAGGAGACCCCATAAATGAAATGTGAAACTAGCATTTAAGAAAAAGTAAATAAACTATTTTTATTTTTTTACATTTATTTCCTGAGTTTGAAAATCTGTACACAAGTTAGATATTTTGGCCGTGATATGGTACTTACCTAGCTACCAATTGTTTGTATTATTTCTTTTATGCCATTTAATAAGCGAATTTAGAAAAAATCGATAGCTATCAAAACAGAGCAAAAGTTATCATTTTCTAATCGCCACTTCACCAGCCCTAGTGCACAAACAGTGAGTCAGTGCGCCCGGAGGCCAACATCACTATTTAGGTAAAAAACTCGACCTATACATAGCACATAACTTAGATAGCAATACCTAGGCACAACTGGTTTAGCTTGACGACCACAGATCGCCTAAGGCTAAATTATAGCGTGCCCTAAATACTGACGTTTATGTTTCGAATTAATAATTAGGTAGGCACTATAATAGAACGTTTCGATATTTTCAATTTGATTTAAAGCAAAATTATAGTTATGAGAACACGAACTTTTTATTGAAGGTTAATAAAACGATATTTTTGTGGTTTCTTTTTCTACATTCAAAGAATTGGGCGATATAAGTCTCCGATTTTATTAGAATAATCAATTAATCTTTCACATTCTTTTGTTAACTCTACTGTAAATGAAGGACATAGAAAAGAGAATTGTATACAAATGTATACAAAACAAAACCACGTGAGACTTCCGTTTGAACTGTTTACAATATTAATGAACACTTCAATTGGTTTTACAATTAAATAGAATGCAGTGCGGCGCTGCACGTGCTGCGCTTGCATCGTATTCATAATGTTAATGTATACCTTGTTATTGTGTATGACGATTCCTAGTGTGGCCTTCAAAGACCAGCATAATATGGTTCCCTATATGGTGTTTAAACAAAGACCAGTTGAAGTAGAGCTGTTTTGATCGCTCATTTGAATATGCATATATGCATATGTTCCGTAGCGATCCCGGAACTAGACGGCTATAGGTATACTTACAATTGCTATGAAGATATCTAATCACCCCTTTTTTAAGTTGGTTAAAAACGTTTCGTGTCTTACCTGAAACAGAAGAAAAAGAAAATTAGAATGAAAGAGACAAGCGCTGTATTCGCAAAATTTGCATTTTGTTAAATAAATACATAAAAACGATCTCTATAAATCAAAACTTTCGGACAGTTCTAAATAATGTTTTAGTAACTGGACAGCCCTAAATAATGTTTTAGGGTCATTTTTAAAAACGTAACTAACCTATACTTGTTTTAATTTATTTACTGTGTGGCTATAAATAACGTTGGCAGCTTTAAGGCTGACGGCACCAAGGACAAATGTATGTTTATCGAGATATCTACATATTTATAGGTCTCGGGTTTCCATTCATGCGGACACTGTTATCATTGATACCGATCTCGTGATTGCCACATGCGGAAGGATCACGTTTATTATTTAATTGGACAAGGAGAATTTCACACGTACCGTAAATTTCTGTCTCTTTAGTACTGCTTGCCAAGCTTTTTCATATTTCTGATTTGACTACGTCGTAGTTATCAACATAGAAAATGTCAAAAGATAAAAGGAATTGACGCTTCGACATTGATAGCTATGTTATACTTCATAGTCTAGTCTTAATGTCAAGAGACGTAAGCCATGCAAAGATGCTAAGGGGGCTAGCCTGACGGGCCTCTGGCTGCTTTTAGTGACTGCGCTACAAGGCGCCAGCGTCCAGAAAATCCGACGTGGTAAAGTCTATTGGTAAAAGCTCTATTTAAAATATTCTTAGTCCAATTCGTTAGGTAAAAGGCTCAAAGAATGATGACAATATTTCGCCACGTTTTAGAGGTTACCAAGTCGCCTATGTCCACGGCTCACGGCACGTATTTGGAGGTGCGTGGGCGCAGTGTAGTGACCGTTGCACCGGCCCACGCGCAGCAATACATTGCGACACCTTTGCATCCACTGGGACTATTCTTATTAACACATCAATCTGACGAGATGTGTGAAGTGAACTGCACTCAACATGATTATGAGAATTATGATGAAAATTATTATGATTCACAAATTGTGCATTTCATCTGTTGGTAAGTGGCAACTACGAGCCATAAACATCCAAAATCCGAAATCTGTAACAATTTAGGTTTTCAAATGACATTCAGGAGCGACGGCTTATCGTGCTCTCTGAGATGGTTAACATGGTAGATACTGTATAAAGTGAAGACCGTTATATACGCGCACTTTTGTCTTAGCCAAAAACTCTTAGACAAGCGACTATATTATGGCAAAATAACGTCGATTCTGATTATTTGGACGTATAAACAAGATAATCTAAATATTAATGAGGATATTCAGAACAAAACTAATAAAGAAATCCCAACGAATCAACCTGTCCGTACGATGTCAACAAATTAATTACTCTTAATGACACAGAAAGATGAATACCTGCAAGAAATAAATTGGATTTCAAATTAAACATCGTTGAAGAATAAACGCAAGAATAGTTGGTTAATGAAGACGACAAGAAATCATGGCGCCTGATGAATGACGAAAGGGTGGAAGATATTTTATTTTCAGACTTTCGTCGATTAACGAAGATGGCGCAAGCATGTCAGGAGGGCACATTTCATCATCCAATCAGATTATGAAAGTTGTTTACATAAATTCAATATAACAAGATGTAATGATGGCTCTGTAATTGAATTTGGCTGTCAACGAAAAAGGTCGATCGTGTATTCGGATAATTTATTCCGTAATAAATAAATTACTAAGAAATTATGATATTTACATAAATGAGGCGCATCGGACGTAGATTGGAATAAACGGCGACGCTTAAGTGTCTGAGGTCGCCGAGCATTTCTCAATAGGAAATTCTTGATGCTAGATTGTATTGAGTATATTGTGATTGTTAGCATTTTTCGAATAGAATGTTAATGAGTTGAAGGCTTAATCAGATTTTATCTCTTTATTCAAACGTCTATGCCTTTATCTGGATTAACCTTCGGAGTGCGAAGTCTGAATAGCTATTATTCGAGGAGCTTGACCCACATTCTACAAGCATACTAATATGATTCACTGAAATGCAACGGAATCACCAAAAAACGGTTTTGAATATTTTTATATTCGACATTCGTAAGAATTTATGAAGGTTTTCGATCGAAGTATCAGTTTAAGGTTATTCACATTTTAATAAAATCATATTTCTTCTCAGATAATTTCCATGTATTTTTTATTCTACAAGTAGTTGTGGTAATTTTTTTAGCGCGGTTCCATTGATAGGAGCTATTTCATTAACATAACGTCCTCTTCATTTAGTAGCCAGCGATTATTGTGTTTTATGTAAGGCAGTGGATACATTCAAGAGCTACCTTTTAAACTACCAGATAGGTTCTTAGAGATGGAGAGTTGAGTCATTTTATTTATTTACAAACACAAACACCCACCTCTGTGACTCCCTTGTTAGAAAAGTTTAAAATTGTCTTGGAATCCGTAACAATCAGAAATTGGAAAGAATTTCAAATATTTTTTGAAAATATCCGAGTCTGTTACCAAAAAGATTTATTGGCAGTTATGAATGCTATAACAGTTTGAAGTTCACGGCTGGATAACAAAAGTTGGCACCTCTCCAGTGTATTCTTTAATAAGTAAATTATATGTGCCGTGTGTGCCAAAGTTTGTGCCATTGCGACTGTCTGGCCTATAATTGTGTCTGGAGGGACTATCGCTGCATCTAGGCAGAGAAACTTTTCAAATGTGGTTTTATTTAAGAGATTTTCTTCAAGTTCAATCGCAGTTTTGAAACGTGCCAAGTTTTTATAATGCAGTTACGAACGAATTTTTGTCTCAGTGCTGACTATTAGGAAACTTGGTGCTAGAGAATTTTTGCTGGGGTTGGTATATAAAATAGAGTCTCTGCAATATATTAAGTGCTTTTAATACAATTCTGGGTTGTTTTCTTTGTACGTTTGCATTTTGGTGTTAAATTGTATTTCCACTGATGCATGTATTGAGAATAGTCACTTATAGTCTTGAAGTCAATCCTTCAGAAGTATACCAAAAATGTATGTTCAAGTTCCAACTAGCGTAACTAGTGTGTCCTCGCCTCAAGCCCGCCCGTGTGGTCCAGTCGGTCTAGCAGGAGCAATTTATTCGCAAGCCCGACCCCACAGCACCGCTGCGTCCGTTCATATTGATATCTATGATGTGAAACACATACACACATACAGACATACATGCGGAATTGCACGCGTTAACTAGTCTGATGGGGAGACGATGACAACGAATTATTTAGCTTAATTAGGATGAATTTTATTGGTGAATGTGGTTTCATTCTCAAGTGACGTCATCGTGTCTATGTGCGTCTGGAAAATTATTAACAATTTGCCTTGTTTCTTGTTTTGTCAACCAGAAATCAAGACCAATGCTTTTAAAAGAAGGAAGACACTCATGTTTTCTCTAAAAGTCGATGATAAGTAATGTATGCCACATCAGATATTGCCACCGCAATGTTATCTTTACCACTAACGTCTAAAACAGCATATACCAAAGTTGCCAACTGTCAGTACTAACTGCTAATGCAATTGACACAAAACTATGGATTACATTAGAAAAGCACTCGTGACTGCCCAGATACGTCAAGTTGAGATATTAACTACCATTTATGATTAGATTGTGTCACATCTTACTACCATCTACCATGCTGTTAATAGCCCTTTACGATAGAGTACGCCTACGCAAAGTTGACGAAATTTTTAAAACTACGCCTAATACTTCAAGATCGTGTTATTTTTTACGCAAGACTGATAAACCATCTTATCTTGAAGTACAAAAATACACCTGATTGTTGTTTGCTCTACTTGTAAAATAAATAACAATTAATTTAAGATACAAAAAAGACAAGTATTTTGAATGAAACTTAAGTTATTTTGCAGTGGTTAGTTAATTATTATAATTATTATTAATTAACCATAGATAATAATGATTATTAGTCATTTAGCATGCAAGCATAATTTATAACACGAAGAGAGTTAAGTCGATTTCGGAGTGGATTACAATAATTTGCAATTTACCCTGCAAGCATGCAACTAAATGGTTGATCTGATTAAACAATATTCAGACACATTAGCTTGCATACATTAATATCCAACTTAAACAATCAACTGGTAAAGTCAGAATTCAGTCCAGCTAAAATGCATAGAACAAATTACTAGTAACAAGACGGACAATAAAATCACACCACTACAGCACTGCATGAACTTATATATGATTCAATAAGTTGAAGACCTCCTGCCTTGATTCCTGAGCACTTGCGTAAGCTCATCTTCTATCTTCTAAGTCGATAGAGCGCCATCTATCGTTGTACGTCACAGTTAGTTTTATTAATGTTATCAGTCCACAATTGCCGCTTCGTCGAGGTGGGCCTCTTCATCAAGTAATACGAAGTTTGCATGTTCTATTATCGTTAGCATACCATTATTAATCATTGTTCTCATCTATAATAAAATTAATAAGTAAATAAGAGCAACTTGACGACCGGATAGCGGAGTTGGTAGTGCAGTTGCCTGCTACGCAGAGGTCGTGGGTTCGATTCCCGCTCAAGACAAATCTTTGTGTGCATGAACATAGAGGTTTGTCTCGGTCTGGGTATTTCTATGTATAATAAGTATGTATTTACAAAAGAACTGTATATATGTATTAGTATCAGTTATTCTAGTACCCATAGTACAAGCTCTGCTTAGTTTGGGACTAGATTACGTTGTATGATATATTTATTTTGATATAACTATTCGGTGTTTTTTTTTATTATTGAGTGATGTGAGTGAGTGTGAGAGTGTTGGAGGATGCACTAGTGTAAATCTAGGAAAGAGCGTTTCGCAACTTCCGACAAGGGTGAAAGGATAACTATTACACCTTTTACGTATTACAAGAAACTAAACGATTACTGAACTGCCCGCTCCATTTTTTCTAGTTCACCTTATAAATACTGAGTGGTAACTGGTAACCAAAGACATGAACCATGGACATGCACATACAATAGATAGACTGTTGCTATAGTATTACTAATAGAAGTCGACGATGTATTTATATAGGAACCAGGAAGATCAGAAATATCTCACCTGTACTTAATTTAATTAATTGTTTATTTAATCGTAATTTAACCTTACCATCCATGACTTTAAAATAGAAACATTAATGCAAAAGCGCTATTATATGTTTTTAAACTTTCGCGAGTTGACAACATTTAAAAAATATATAAAACAGGTCTAAATCGCGTAATTTTTAGAAACGTCGTCGAGCATAGTTATTTATTTACCTTTATTTGTCTAATTTTTGAAATAAAAATAACGCTATGATTTTACTGCAGATTACAGGTACGTCTTTGATCTGACACTGACAATAGTTCTACTACTTTATATCACAAATAAAACATCATTGTTACATCGGTAAGATTTTCTATATTCGGTATGCATATTAGCAGCAGATATGGTAATTTAATTGCACGCAAGCGCCAGTGCGTCGGACGCGGTGAATTAAATGTATTGATAGCAATAACACCATCTATGGTACGTGTCATGAACCATCACACGTGACACTGTGATGGCGCGAATGTTAGATTGTGACACGGTTGTATCTCGAAAAACGTAGTATAACATAGTAGACTCAGTTTGTATATACTGAAGGTAGTAAAAATGGATCGACTGAGATTAGTGGACTGAAGTGCTTCTGCCAACTGCATAGCGAATGACGGGGTTTTCTGAAATGACGTCCACTAGGCAGCAGAACTAAGATGTCAGATCTAGAAACCATGGTCAGTATTGGGGTCGGTGGTGAGACCTTATTAAAGTGGTTGTAAGCCATTTTATATTAAGGAACTTAGGGCGGCAGGACCAAGCTTGTTTCTTCGACAATGAAGACATTAAGGTGACTATTGTATTGAAAAAGAACGCGACGCTCGCATTAGGTATAATTTTTGTATTGCGTGGGTGTTCAAAAACATTTCTCACACACAAAGCACACCCAGAGTCGGAACAAATCTTTGCGGATCACACAAATATTTGTCCCACGTGGAACTTATGGGGCAGTGGTACTACTATATAATACTGTGTCTATGTTCAAACTAAGCATTGATTTATTGCAGCGCGACAGTTGTAATTAAATACGTCAACGTTTATTATAACCGCCGACGAACAAAATCGGTCAATTCTATGCAAAGCGCGTAGGAGTTAAGTTATTATGTGCATATTTAATAAATATTCTGTCTATGACATTTTTAAATTGTGTTCTTATATGATGTATGTATAATTTTGTTTGTGATTAACCAACTACAGCTCAGCATGCACTACGTTAAAATATTATGTTGTCAATTGTCAATTTTCTATGAAGTTTGTAGATTGTAGACCGTTTTCTGTAATGGCGGGTAATCCTGATGGTATTTGGTAACTACAGCTTCTGGACATCCACAATTCACAAAGCAGATCGTCGATGCATCGCTACATTAGAGGACTATGCTGTTATGCTTCATATGTATCCAATAACACTTTAAGGGTCTATACTCACCGAAACACCATTTGGCGGCAGGTTAAAGGTGCTACCTCTCTCAAGTTAGCTCACAAAAGCTCTAGCACAAAAATTATTAATCATAATTATGGCTACAAACATTCATTCACTCATTCACGGTCATTCGTAATCAGCAGCACGTTAGTTTGACCACCTTGGTCACAAATACCGTCGCAGTCCGGCCAGTTGGCCGGTGAATGGGCGGTCCATTCATCGCGTCTAAAGGCGGCCATTCACCGGCCGGCCATTGACGACCCACGCGGTGCGGCTCCCGTGACCCGTAGGACCAGCTAAAAATACCAACGCAGTGGCGTGGGTCTTTAGATAAATTAATGGCAACACAGTAAGCTATACATTGTCAGTATAAGCTGGTCTCGAATTGCACAGGAAGCCTATTCAATAAGAGATCACCTTATATGGAAATGTATAGCTCGATGTGTAGCCGTGTGTACCATTCAAGTACCATTTAGCGATAACACTATCGACTTAGATAATTATTTATGTTCCATCTTTACTCCTTAAAGAATAAGGAAAGATGGAAGGTTTAACATTTTAAGAAGGAAGACATAGCATTACCATAGAAAAGATTCGCAAGTTAGTGAGGATAATTGTATGGATGGAAATTTGTCAAAAATTTAGAACATATGTGGATAAAATTTTGTGCACATGTAGCTTATAATCCAGGTAAACATAATTTTGCTACTTTTATCGATGCTGGCGAAAGGTCACTATAATATTGTTGCAGATTTTCTTCAAATTCTAACCTCAAAAACCATTGACACCGAAACGTCCACCAAAAGCAATGAGTCATGGAAAAAGCTAAAGAATCTCTCCAATAGACCACCATAGAACAATTTCCAGTAATCTAGCACAACCGGGGTCATGGGAAGAGCAGACAAGGAAACTCACCAACAATGACTGCGTTCACGAAACATGGCGATAGGGCTGCCACTAATGTTGAACCAACGTCAAAAACGGAGGAGGTTAGTTTAAAAAATATTTAGTTAAAGATACATTCAAGAAATATGTGTAGATTAAATTGCAACTAGCAAACATGGTGATAGTGGATCGTAGTAATTGAATTGTTCTAAGCCCTGTAAATATATTACTACAAAAAAATATACCTTTCGAATATATAACCTCCCCCTTAATGTCGTTTAATACTTCCTGGATTACAGAAGCATCTATTGTTCTAAAATAATTTCAAGCGCATAAGCATTGCCTGATAAAATTCGCTAGTCATTATTTAGATATTATCATTCAAACCTAAATCCTCGTAATACCTACTGTTGATTTCACACAGAGAGACAAAAACTGCTAAAACGTAACAAAACTCATTAAAGTTATATTTTTAATAAAGTTGCTAACAGCTTACACAATCGAATAATCGTACGAAACCGAATTCGATTAATGTGAAAACCAATATCTATTTTAGGGGAGACATTACATCGTATATTTATGTTTTTAGCGTGTGATGCAGGCTAAGTTTTTGTAATGCACGCATTGATGATTGAGTTGATAATTTATCGCATATCTATATTATTAAGGTTACACACAAACAATTTGTACATGCTAACGTGTGATAAGACATAGACCATAAGATTGTGGTATATAAATCGATGGCCTGTTACACAGCTTTCATTCTCTTTTGCAGAACTCAAATCCGAACATTCATTTTGAAAACGGTTTTGTTTTTAAAATTCGCGTCTAAATTACTCTTACTTAATATTTATGGCTAAAGTCATAAGATATATATTAAAATTTTTAATAATAATTTGATGGTGTTCTAATAAATATTTTTTACTTTACTTTACTTTATTATATATTAAAGGAGACAACCCTAGGAACAAAACGCGGGAACCCGATGCAATTACACGAGCAATTTCTATTATGCATTAAGATTAATTATATGCGATTTTGGAATCAATTACTTCATAAAATGGATCAGGTCAGCGAATTACTGGCGATGTACCGTTTAATGAGATCCATCTCGATTGGAAATTAATTACTAGTTTTTTAGTTCAATTGGCTATTGTTAGAGATTATGGGCAGTCAAATGAAACCTGTAATTTGGCAGTCGTTAGAAAAGTTTTCAAACAATCGCCTGAAGAGATACAATTCTGTTAAAACATACTATGAGCACTTGAAAACGTATACAATACAACTTCTTATTGTTTATTTTTATAGCATTTAGCTATGTTTAGCAAATTATGCTAAGAAACAGTTGAAAATTATGGGACCGGCTGCATTTGACCCTGCGTCCTTCTGCACAAAAGGCAGTCACTTTAACCAACCAGCTACGGTCGCCTCTTGCCATTTCCTCTTATACAATACAGCTTCATAAAATAAAATGGATGGATGAACTAATATTCAACATAAAATAATTAAGTTAGTTTATTGACATAGAAAACAGATAAGGTTAACTTAATTAAACTCCCAAACATTACTGGCAGAAGACTAAAGGTAAAATAAGATCTACGAATATACGATTGAGATAAATATTGTCCTACATTCGACTTCCCAGAAACCTGACATCATTATCCTTGAACCTTCCAGAAACAAGTCTTAAGAGGAACTTGTTGACAAAAGTGCAGCATCATCGTCTCCCAGACAACCTTGCCTCCAATCTCGAGGGTCACCAGACCACTGCTGGCATTAATCATAATACTGGCATAGGAAATGAACGACAAAGTGCAAGGTGCGTGATTCGCTCGATTATAATAAACTTTTTAAATATCAATCGATTAATTAACTGAAATCAAGATTGGATTCGGGTTGAAATTTCTTATTTATTGCGCGGAAACTGTCAATTAATAAAATAGGTTAACTTATATGAGCGAGGAATTAAGAATCTGTCAACAGTGGCCAATTTGACAGGTTAATGTAAATGTCACATAAAATTAATGATCCAAAAAATGTGGTATTTTTATCTTCGATACATTTTAGTCGCGTGAATCGAAACATCGGGATTTGTATAATTCGTGTCGATAGCCACAAGTGCATTTTATTTCTCAATCATTAAGAAAACGACGTGTAAGTTGTCTAGATGAAAACGAATAACGTTTATCATGGTTCATCAATTAGATCAAACCAAGAAAATGTACCCTGTATGTAAGGGTTAAGTAATGGGTAGTTTAAAGCAACATTAATAGATTCCTGGCAGGCAGGCAGGCACTTTACTGGGGTATAAAATTGGTTAAAAGCCAATTCCTAGCGGAAACAGACGTTACAAAATAACGATCTCTACAACGTGTATCTGCGAAGCCTTTACGATTGGAAATAGCAACATTTTATCGCGAACAGACCATTGCCATTTAAATAAACGAACAGACAGACACGTATACGCAATAAAACGTAATTTGTTGCCATAAATTCAGCCATGGAAACTAACAGGCGGACCGCGGTCGTTGGCTTGTATTCCGCAAAAAATGAAGTTATCTATGAGAACAAAGCAAGCAATTCCAGGCAGGATTGGTTGGATGAAATAATCTGTATTGTATGGTGTAATTTCATCAGGTAACCGCATCACAGTGGGTATCATAGTAGTTGGCAAGACGGATCATTGACCACAGACCATGCTTAAAATGAAATTAAATAAATGTGTTAGAATTAAATTAGATAATCTATAACTTCATGATTATAAATAAAAAGCCAATTTATTGATCCTTTCCTTAAAAAAATTAATATTAACAGTGGTATATCTGCGCTGCATATTATTATAACCCATCAACAGATCAACCTTGGATACGTTCATTTTAATCAGTGCGTACTCCCCTTAAATAAACACGTATTTTAATTATTTTTCCTCTCCCTTTCTCTTTTCCTTTCCTTATCCCTCAGGGATATAAGCGTAGTGTTCACTGTCGACAGTAATCCCCAAACGAATAAATAACTGTTTAATTAAGTTATGAGTTTCATTAACATTCGCCTCGGGTTTTCGTACTTACTTAATATTAATAATGTGAGGAAAAGTTTTTACCCCGCAGCAAATTAACTAAAGAACTGCTTTATAAATTTATTTATTCAATTACGAAGAAACTTATCAAATATTTTTTTTATTTTAATTAAGAATATGTTTAGTCTTCTACTGGTGATGAATGACAGGAAAATGCCAACGAACCGTAGATAAGGTTTAGATTAGAGAAAACTGCGACAAGTATGATGTGTTTGGTGCCAATAATAAGATTTAAGTTTTAGTTATAAAATAAGCAGCGATAGCCGAGTGGGAGACCGTAAGACTACGAAGTCAAAGGTATCGGGACCCAAGACGCACACCTCTGTCAATAAATCGTTAAGATTTGTCTTTTCGAAGATATGTGTGTACTTATCACATAAATTTTCGCTCGCTAACGGTGAAGTAAAACATCGTGAGGAATCCTGCATGCCTGAGAGTGCCTAAAAAGTGCTAGAGGGTGTGTGAAGTCTACCAATCCGCACTTGGCCAGCGTGGTGGACCCGGTGAAGAGGCCCGAGCCGAGCAGTGGGACATGTATTAGATACAGGGTTGCTATTTTTAAATATTATAATATTATAATGTCAAAACGTAACTGGCGCATATTGAAAAATGACGGTTTGAGTATCGTTGGTAAACAGCTCTACAATCTAAAATTAACAAGTTACCAGTATAATTTGATCTTTCTCACAGATAATTTAGCTAATGTTTACACACGACATAGTTTGTACAGCAAAGGTGTGGTGTGAGTAAGCGGCCTAAGGCCTGGGGTCAATTCAGCGTGTCAATGGGTCCGTTAGGCCTGCTTCTCACGATACACAATGATACGCAAATACCAGCGTTTGTGCGATTGTGTGTACTGTGACTAATACTTATGGTTTAATGGCGTCTTGGATAGTTAGAGCAATTTAAATAAGAGTTCAAATAATAAATCCAGAATATCTCTTTCCTCTATCACTTCAAGGTTTGCTGGAAGAAAACCTATTTTAGTGGTTAAGCTCGCCTTTGTACATTAATTTAAAATTGTTCCAAATTTTATTGTATTGTGTTTCTTATCTTTTACAATTAAGAATTAAATGTAAACGGCTAAGTTCTAGAGATATCATTAATCTACTGTAACAGACTGCATACATATGCAGCCTCTCACCGCGAGGTCCCGGGTTGGGCAAAAGAGATATTTAGGATTTTTCCGTCAAGAAATTCTCAATAGCAGCACGGAGTTCGAATTGTGCCCTATGGATGGCGATAGGCTCACCCGTTATCCTATAGCTGACCTAAACATAACAGGTAAAGTGTGTGTTACCCCGCAGCTCTAATTGATAATATTTTTTAACTTAGGTTTCTTTAGTATGAATTACCGGTTCTGATTATTTCTCAATTCCCCTGCGTAGCGACTAAATAGTATGTAAAAAGGTATTCTAAAGATGATAATTGTATAATAAATCATGGTAACCGCATATTATACAGTGGTAATAATCCTTTAGCTCGCTCATAGCGCATAGCAGTAGCATGTAGCATGTTGCTATTGCATCACAGATACCGGTCGCAGTGATTTGTGTGCACAAATAGACATAATTCCTCACGCAACGATGCAATTATTGGATTGTGTTGTCAGATGTTGTCATCCGATTTACCAGAGTCAGGGCTGGTGCGTGAAGCTTTTAGAGAAAGGAGAAAAGAGTGCCGACTACCGTAATTAATGACCGGTACAGCAAAAACGGGTAAAGTAATTTAGCTAAGATAACGATCATATTTTTGCTGTTTTTCAGTGTGACATGCAATTATCAGCAGCGGAAGCAGCAGAATCAACGATAGCGGATGGAAGACCGAAGGACTGCTAAGTTAAAGGTCTCGGGTTCGAACCCACGGCACACACTTCAGTCAATAAACCGTTAAGCTTCGTCTTTTTAAAGATATGTGTGTATTTGTCGGTAAAGGTGAAGGAAACATCGTGATGAAACCGGCAAGCCTGAGAGTGCCTAAAAGTCCTCGAGGGTGTGTGAAGTCTACCGGACTTGGCTAGCGTGGTGTACTATGGCCTAAACCTTCTCCTCATAAGAAGAGGCCCGAGCGCAGCAGTGGAATGTATTAGATACAGGGCTGCTATTATTTTTAAAACTTAAAACTCTCCATCGTTTTGAACATGCTTTTAACGCGTCAATATTCATTAATGAAATACCAGGGGATGATACAATTTTAGCCAGCCCTAGTAACGCAAGCGTCGTCGCCCGTCACCCTGTCACGTCTGACATAAATATGTCACAGCTGACATAAATATAATTTTACAGCACTTATCGCTATGATGCTCATCATTACGTCTTTACGGATAGGGTCAGCTGGGTTATTTTAACTAAAAATCACAAGTCATTGGTACCTAAGCATAGCTAAATGCTATTAAAAAAAACAATAAGCACCGGTAATTCAGTTTCAATGTATAACCGGATTTTAAGTTCCTCGTAGTTTCAGATAAAAATAAGAGAATCTAATAAAAAATAGCATTATTTAAGATGAGTCTAAATAATATTGCGTGTCATACATTAATTTGCTAAACACCGTAAATAATACATTTAATTTTCAATTCGTAACAAGATAACAATAACTTCCAACGGTTCATATAACTGTTCAAACACACAAACAAATTAAACCGTTGCAAAATAAATGCCGCTACACTACAAGCTAAAAAACATGCCACTTCCGCATCCAAATTCTTTTTAACGTATGTAAAGAACAGGTGTGTAGTCCAACTAATGGTTAGCAATGCCTATGGACAACGACAGTCCGCAGCAGGTCACGCCTTATTGTGTATTTACTTCTATTTGGCGGTAGGTTAAAGGTAAGACGGTGGTGCATCTGTCCTCACACGTTCTCAAAGGCGACCACCATTTTATCATCTATTTTACATCATACAGTTATCATAAATCTACCACGACATAGACTGACGATTCATGATGATTTTAGATGATTATCTCCAAGGTTTGCACCACATCTGCCATTCCCCATAGTTCCCCCTGACAACCACTTGTTAGATTAATACAATAGTGGAAGGGGCGAAAGAGGGTTTTCCCCTCCGGCTATTATTATAATGTGCAGTCTATTACGTTATGTGATTCTTTGATACCGCAGATTGTGTTAGAAGATAACATTTGTTGATCTTGATAAATATCTACAACGTTTTTAAGGCGAAATATTTACGTTTATTCCATGTCTTTAGTGTAAATTCGTGTACCATTTATAATCATCCGAATGCAATACCGGTGATATAGTGACGACAAATTGTGAAGAATTGCAGACTATATTTGTATTGAAATACTCATGCCACAAGTTAAGTTAAGAGTAAAATTGTAAAAAGCAATATAGTCTCCAGTAACAGGGGACGTCATGATCCTCAGATAGTAAGAAAATCGCCCAAGACGCAATTTCCAGTCTAAGGAACGGTACTACTTTAGAAATCTATTAATTAACACTTTACACCAGAAGAAATTGTGTTTTCTTTACGACTCAACCGTATAGACTATCTCTTTCAGCAAAAACGAAATCCAAGAAACTCCAACAGTTGTACGGTTGTCTAGACGATGTTTTTAATGCAATAGGTTTTTAATTAGTAAGTAATAGCGATGGTTAGTACATTAATATTGCATGAGTGCGCAGGCGCCGGCGCGGCCGCGCCGCGGCGGTTCCGACAAGAAGTGCGAACGTGTGGTGCTCGGGATAAAATTGTGCGAGTTATGAATGCTTCTTAGAAATTAAATAATCATGGTTTAGAATAGTTTAGATAAACATAGATATCTAATAATGGTAGAGCTCTTGTGACCGAGCTCGTGGGTAGCGCGACCATCTCACCTCTAATCTGCCACCAAATAGAGTACTTTCTTTCCACTACTGTGTTCCAGCTCACGAACATGTATAAAGATTCTGCCAATGAGTTCCTAGATACTAAATTATTGATTGAGTGCAAGTCTTAAATATTATGCCTGATTTATGGATCAATCTGGCGAATTAATTTTATCTTTAACTAGTTATCTTCACCAAGTATATGCTGCCAAATCCGCAATTAAACACTCAACTTAATGTTGATTTACAAATAAATGTCATGAAGAAATATCTACACAATATCCTTCTTGTTCAAATAAAATTATTCCTGACAAGAAATCTTCAAGATCAGCCCATAAATTTACCGACAGCTGTAGCAGTGTGAAGAGCTCAGTGAATAAATCGTAACAGTATCATTTCGATCGAGAATCGGCCAATCACTCGCTTCCTTGAAATCGATATGCAAACATCGATGCACGTACGCAAGTATCACAGTGAGATTGCAAATACACTTTGTAAGTAATACCCGATAAAAACTGCATGGGTACTAATCCTAACATTACACCGTAAACCGCATCTTGTAGTAAGTCTTGACAAATCTACTGTTAAACCTTAAAGTTGTTAGAGAAAGGCAGGTGTGAATTGAACTTAAAATTCACACACTGTCCACTGCAGTTATAACAATGAAATAAGCTTAAAAAAATCTATGGTTTCCTAAGTTATGTGGAGTAGCAGTCCTATTTAGGTCTTATAAATGACCAACCCCATGTATGGACCTGAACCCGTTCATCGTCAAAAAGTGACCCCAATAACTACACGATTTTACACGATATTATTACATACATGCACAATTGCTCACGCATCGGGTCTAAAACACGGACTAACGGATATTACCTTTTGTTTCACTGCGTATGGTGTATGGAACACGCGCGCAATCAATATTTCGACCACATACGAACAACGTAAATTATTAACTAACTGTATGAACCATTCGATTGAATATCGTTATATCAAACACATTGCTCGTTTACTTTGACTTAACTTACGAGAATAGTAAACATAGAACGCAATGGAATGTGAATTAGATCAACAATGTTGTTTGTGTCATGCTGGTGGTCAAAGGCGAATCGAATTCTAGGTAGTTTGTCGATAAACTATTAACGAAATTGAACAAATGGCATATTGATTTGTGACCGCTTAGAATATTGACGAAGCTAAGCGGTTGTTAGAACTATTAATTCAGTTGACTGTTTCAAGTAGAAGGTATACATACGTGCGCCATTCTAGAAGCAATTGTTTTGACTATTATATTAGCAACTAATTCAAAATAAAGTGCCTTAAAAAGGTTGGCAGACGATTAAATCACAACTTTTCACTTAATGTACTAATTCAACTATGGTTCTTATATTTTATTTAGAGCGAGACTATATCTATTGTCATCGCCAGAATTGAAATCCAATTAACATGTTTGTTAAGACTAACTCTTTGATCAGGCGGTCGTAAACCGAATTTCATGTAGTATCATTTAAAAAGTAAGGCAGGAAACAGGGGTCGCGAAAGGGCGCATGGTATCAGATATTTCTCTTTTATTGACTGTATTAAGACTCATTCTCATCTTCACACCCCTGCGTGACTCAGCGGATGCAATATTAGTAACCAATTTAGCATTCACGAGAATATTTAGGGATATTTATATTCAATCCATTCAGGGATGACTCAGGGTACTTCCAGATTTAATAGCCATCTCCTGAATGAAACTTTCATAAAACATGAGTCAATATCCTGCTTGCCTTTCACTCAATTCAATTACAGCAAATTACTGAGAACTTCTTGAACCAATGCAGGGTGACTAAATACACTCAATTTAGGGAAGTTCTTAAGTGGATTGCGGAACAAACAAGTCTAATTTCGCAAAATGCCGGGTCAATTCTGGCAACCCGAAAGAATCTGGCAATCTTAAGTCCATCTGAGTGCAAATGCGACAACTCTATCCTAAAACCTCAAGTGCCGGTAATTTCAGAGTTAAATCTCATCACCAAACCAGAACAAAGTAGTGTCAGCACTAATTTGGTTGCAAGTTAAAGGTGAGACAGTAGTTCTTTCACTCTCGATCTCGTTCACAAGAGCTCTTTCGCCATTTAAACATGACTCAACCTCCTTCCTTCCTTTAAACAAATTGCCGCCAAATTGCTGGGAACTCCTTGACCAAATCTGAGCCACCCGAAATTGCATTTCCTACTTTCTACATGTTCCAAATCAAACGCTCTTTTTTCCCATCGGTCATGAACTCCTGGGTTCAACAGCTCGGTCAACGCACTCTGCGGAAACGATTTCAGAGAGAAAAAAACGGTGTTGCGATGAAATTTCATACTCACTGTGATTCGACGGCTATGGACCGTGTAATGAGCACGGTACTTCAAACGAACGCACATGTGTTCCTAACGTTTTGGTAAAACTCATTACTATGTTTTTAAAGCGATTAGTGTTGCAAAGGGACTTGTTATCCCAATGTTAAGTGGTATCTGCAGAGCAGCTCAGAAGCGATCTACAAGCTTCCTTTGTGAATAATTTTAGGTTATATTCGTTTTTATGCGATAATAACCTTCCTATATTACTCTATCAATAAAAAAATAACTTTCTAATAGTGAAAGAAGTTATAATATTAGTATAGACTAGACTTTTGACTACAGTTACTAAGCTGCTCCCGCGCCTCGGCCCGCGTTCAACCTTACTGCTTTTCTCCCGTAGAGTTAAGTGTAATTTTAAATATCTAAAGACCTTTATTGAAAGTTTGACTATCAAAGACAAAAATAATTATCAAAGTTTTACCAATAATTCTTGAGATTAGCGCTATCAAACAAACAAACTAACTTTCCCCCGCAGTTTCGCAGTAGGTACATCGATAAAAAGTAGCTTATGTTACGCGTCATGTACTCGTAGTTACCTGCATCTAACATTTTATTAATTTCGGTCCAGCTGTCAAGAAGATTAGCCGATACAAACAGACAGACCGATACAAAAACTTTAAAAAACAGTATTTGAAGCAAAGCTTGAAAAAACATTGTAATTTTGACATTAAAAACAGACACTTCATTTTTATTTATTTGTATTGATATAGATAGATATCTCAGTCTAGACTGAAAGATGTACAAAAAGATTAAGAAATTGATCGGCGTACATATAACAATCAAAGACCTATGCAGATTGCTATCTAATAGATTTTGTTAAGTGTAGCATTGATGATTTTCCTCCTTTCATTTGAAGTGAGATCGGTTTTAGTAAAATAATCATGCGTTTCCAATCAGACCGCTACCTAAGGTATTAGTCACAAAGGACAGTCATTGACACAAGTGGTTACGTAAAAATGCAAATGGAATTTCCAAACATCAATACATTCAACTGCCATTGATACCTATAGTCGAAGATACTTGAATATATTTATAGTTTGAACTTATTACATTTAGTACACGAGTAATACTGGTATTTTTCAGATAAATGATAGAAAAACAATTAATAAAAAAGTGTATTTTTCAGTAGGTACCAGTCTCTGTGACGGTACCCAAGTGGCAACAGCATCGAAACAACATGCAAATTGCAAGCAATAAATCCCAAAATGCCCCAATTTTGTTGTTATTTGACATCTTTCAGTCCAGTTGAATTTATGGAGTAAAAATTACTCATTGCTTTTTTCACTGACTGTACCGAGATGTAATTTTTAAACATGAATCTATTTACAGTAATAAAAATACTACAAAAAGTATAATAATTACAAAGTGTGGTAGAACAACATTTTCATGAGACGAGTGAGTGAGATCTAATTTAAAATAGATAAACATTTTCCATATAAAAACTAGGTCTTAGAACTGGCTAGAAACCTGGCTCGGTTGGAAGGCAATTTTTTTAGCCTGGGGTTCTGATAGCCGCTTCACGGTTACACCCGCCTTTTGCACAAAGCCGTTTATTGCTCACAAATTTTTCATTAAAATTTAAATAAGTATTAGTTTTTTCGCTTGGATAGTGTGTATAAATTGAAAACTGTAATTTTTGTTTTAGTAATATTCTCTTTGAAAGACCAAATGCAATAGCAATTAAAACTTTAACATTTGCAGTAAAATATACAGTTTATAAACATTTTTAGTTGTCCAAAATATATTTTTTTCTGTGACACGGAAAATGTCATCAAAATATTCTTTTAGCAAACATTTCAAAAGAAACACGATATTTAGCCGCCACATTTGCGATTCTCGCCGTGATCGCGCACGGACAGTACGATTAAAAACCTGCGCACGCGCCGAATATCATTTAAATGTCACTGCTGTTTTGTTTACCCTTGACATATCAACTAACAAAACAATTTTATAGCAATTTTAAGACTTACAACATAATAAATAGAATAACTGATCGCGATTTTTGCAATAAAGTAAATTTTACCTTAAATTATATATTGTGAAGTCTATAAAGTAAACTTTAAAATTGAGCCTTATTTCCTGAGTACGAAATTTAGGGAAGTAATTTGATACGCCAGTAAAATTCACACTTAAAGTTTGATATAAAGAATGCAAGTCACTTTGACCTTTTGAGGCTTTTGTTATCACGACCAATGGTACGTATTTCCTGGTATATCGTATTAAAATACACATTGAGCATAACAAATACACCAGAAATATTTTTTTATAGTACAACCGATTATGTCACATACTCGTAATGTTTCAACCTCACACCAGTTTAAAACGCAAAATAAATTATCTACTAGAATTGTCAAAAGTGGCAAACCATGCAAAGGAGGCCGATCAGCTGTGTCAGATAAAAATGCTAATAAAATCCGTAGTCGTTTTTTTGTGTTCCTGTTTGATAATAAGATACGAGATCCTCAAATTAACGGAACCGAAGGTATAACACAGTAACAATCTCGATTATCGTTGGTTACATCAGTTAAATAACAAACACCGTTAAGCTTAATGAGGAAAACTGAAAAGAACTAACGAGAACCAATGAGTTATCACAAAACAATGCGTCTTATCCTTCCAAGATTTATTATTCTGTCGCCGAGAGAAAGAGAAATAAATCACAGCAGTAATTAACATTGGTAAATAAATAAAAATATAAATTATGTTATCAGTTAATTAACGTTACATAAACAGCGGGCAGATGAAAGGGGTAAGCGGTAAGACACATTGCCACAACACAAATAGGTTAACAAAAGGTTCAGTTTAATTTACGAGATCACAATTATCTCGGAACGAATATAAACAACTATGAATATAAATAATAGTTTAAAAAAACTAAAAAACACGCTTTTAAAGTACTTCTAACTAAAAAGTGAAAAATAATTCCTAATATAAGCTGAAAAAAGCGTGGGTTGCTCGATAGACGAAAAATATGGCACAGAGCGCCCCACGCTTTTTTCAGCTTATATTAGGAATTATTTTTCACTTTTTAGTTAGAAGTACTTTAAAAGCGTGTTTTTTAGTTTTTTTAAACTATTATTTATTTTCTACTTTTTAGTTTGGTTTATTTATAAGAGCGTTTTTTTTTTTTTTTTTTTTTTTTTATATATTTTTAATTTTTTTTATCGAATTATTGCATTGTCATCGATCTTTGACAGGTGTGCAAAATTTGAATGAAATCTGTCCGTTTAAAGTGGGTCAAAATCGAGTCCAAAGGAGTCGGTTACATACAAACAAACAAACAAACAAACAAACATACAGGTGAAGCTAATATAAGCGTGTTAAAAAGAGATAATTTATAGGTAAAATTGAAAAATTTAAATAGTTGAGGGTCTCTAGCTGTCATATCTGTCAAGTAATCACGTTGCCGTGTTTATGATGATGCCGGTCTAGTATGGTAGAAATAGTTTTATATTATCTTATTAAATGTAATTTAGATGATACAAGTGTTTTAAAAGTTCGCTCAGTACAAAGTGGATCTTCTGTTGATTATTTTCGTGTAAGCACGCATAAAGGTGCGGCCGCGCATAGCAAGTTCATTGCCGCTGCGCGTGCGCATGCGATGTCGCGATAAACCCAATTCGGATGCGCTGTGACCGAAACTCTACGTGCGCGCGCATAACTTCAACTTACTTAGAAAAAAGTCATGCAACTCGTTTCTTACAAATATTTTGGAAGTCGTGTCGAAGAGGTAAGCAGACTGCATAATGATGGTTTACTATTGTTACTAATTACCTCACGAGTGAACGTAATTGTTTTGGACTCTAGAAATCTATGGTAACAGTTTAGGATTAGTTCCGATGTGCAGAGAAAAACAAACATTGAGTTGGACCGAGCTTACGTAATTTTAAAAGGTTTTTGGGTAGACACACAGTCATGCAGTTGACATGCAGTCAAAACGAATGTTCAGCTAAAATACATTGATTTACATAACACCTGTTGTGAAGGACTAAATTTTGTGTGAAATTGTGTAGCATTGACATTATCTACTGCACGAAAAAATCTTATGGACTTGTATAAAAGCTTTTAAATTGCAATGCTTCCTAATAGAAATAGTAAAAATGAAATACGCAGAGAGGCAAAACTTTCGTGAACGAGTTTATTAGAGGATTTTTGTACCTTTAACCTGCCGTATTTTATTTTACTTTTTTAAAAAAAGCATATTCGTAATTTGTAAATACAAATAACTAGCTACGCTTAATTCGCTTGTGTTAGGAGGAAGTTCACGTCCATGGTATAATGGCCAGGAGACATACCCACGACCTCCCAATCGTAAGACCGATGCCTTATCCATTTCGCCACGGCCGCTTCTGTATTGTGCTTGCTGCGCTGTGGTGTTTGTACTACTTTATTCTGGTTTAGTGAGACTAGGCCCAGGGGTATGATGCTGGGACTTAGACCGTAGTTGCTTACTCCCATCAGGTGGATCCGTTCGTTAAAAACGTCAGACAAAACATCTATTCCCATGCAGTATCCTCAACCGCAAGTCGTAAGCTTCAGCGATGTAAAACGTGCGTCCAATTACGCACAAAGCAATTTGCATTTATTCTAATTAAAGTAATTAACGACGAGCAGACAAGCACTAAGTAATTAAAATGACCTGTCATATTAAAAACAGGAAAACACTATATATAGTATATAGGGAAATCCGATATGTACGAGAATTCTTGCAACAACCAGGTAATTTGCATAGTATATAAACAGTATTTAGTTACATTATTTTTAAACTACTTTGTGTAGAGTGACGAGATGGGATAAAATTATTTTATCCCGTCTGTTAAAGGGAGCCTGAAAGAAGCAGTGACAGAAAACCTGAAAGGGAATCGTTTATCTTGGTATGGGCATGTGATGAGAAGAGATGAAAAGCATGTATCTAAAAATGTGATCAGTTGAAATGTTGAGGGATGGACAAGAAGAGGCAGACCGTAGAAAAGAAAAATAGATTTCGTTAAAGAAGATATGGGAGTAGGTGATATCGAGACGGCTAACATAAGAGAGTGGAGAAAAATAAGTTTTGCGCCGTACCCCCAATAAAATGGGATGAGGGCAGGAAGAAGAAGATTTTGAATTTAGACTGGACGGTATCAAGTAGCATTTAGGCATATTCATGAGAACTTAATACGCCATAAACCTACAGTCGTCATGACACGAAAATAGCCGTATAAATTTGACGTTTTTTAGTCAGAAAAGCAAACATTATCTGAAACAAGATTTACTTTTCCGTAAAATTTGCATTACAAAGTCAATTAGTCAAACTTATTTTTAGTTTAATTAGCAGTTATTAGAAACGTTTGAAGACTTAAATTATTTATCTTTTCGGCAATTAGCATACAATAGTTTTATTATTCATAAGCATTAGAATTTCCTTGTAATACTTTAAACATACATGTAAATTGGACATCGAGAATTAATATAAAAAAGATATTTTAGGTAGCCAAAAAGTATTGCCAGTGTTTTACAACTGTACATGCAATATACAATGCAATTCACAGACACAAAAATAAAAATATAAATGGCTATTTGATTACAAACTATAGCGCACGAAATTTAGCGCAATCCCTAAATAAAGACCACCTAATTTCAACTAAAAAATGTACGCAGCAATTTTACAAGAAAACTGAAAAACGGCAAAAATAAAAGCATTTAACTACCAATAAAACATACGTAATTGGCGATTCAAACACCTTTTTTGCGTCTACCCGCATCTTTACCAACATCTCAGTCACGACCGCTCACGACGTGTAATTTGAATCTTAATTCAATCTCAGTAGTAGCCTTTTAGCCGATTTGATAGACTGCATCCCAGGCTATAAACGGTTTATAGCCTCCCCAAGACCCACAATGGATAATGTATTTTACTGCGTTGGAGCCCACCGTCTATATTGTTTAGTCTCTCCAGAAAACTTTCTCAAAAGTAAGTTGGTTAAAAGTTTCCGATTGAATCGTTTAGTTAACAAGCAGTTTTATTTGCTAGTAAATAGTTCACGATTGATTACTAAGTACTAGGTAGGGTTTTCTCTCTCTGTGGCAGATAATTGCAATTGGTAAGAAGAGAATAAAGCTCTTGTACTTGAGTAAATGATTCATGGTTTGACTACCCTGAGATTCTTACTTAACTTACGTAATGTAACTTTTCGAGGTAGAATTTTTACCCAACTTATGTTGTCTTATAAAAAAAAGTGGTAGGCAATAGAACTGCTTTCATTAAGCTTTCGAGTGCACGGTTGGCGAAGCAGTTAAAGCGGTCGCCTCACCGCTTTCAACTACGCTGGTGTTGTGGGTTCGATCCCCACATGGGACAAATCTTTGTGTGATTCGCAAAGATTTGTTCTGACTCTGGGTGTGCTTTGTGTGTGTGAAATGTATGTTTGTGAACACCCCCGCGACACAGGAGTAATTTCTAGTGCGGGCGTCGTTTTTAAAAAAATAAAAAATAAGTAAACGTTTTTAAAACTTGTTCATAACATAATATAACATCACGCCTGTATTACCCAGAAGGGTGTGGCAGAGGTGTACAACACCCACATTTCACGGATGATCCATCGCCTTCCACCAGGCACAATTCCAACACTGTGCGGCTATTTAGCTTTGCTTATTTATTTCTCGACGGCAAGTTCACGAATAACACTTTGCCCGACTCGGGAATCGAACCCGAGACCTCGCGATGAGAGGCGCATGCGTGCAACCACTAGACCATCGAGGCAGGATATCTTCAAACAGGCCACAGACTGCGTACTGCATGCTCCGTATAGTCATACTAATGAGTCAAATTACATGATTTTTAATCCTTATCTCACTACAGAAAAGAGACAGCAGTGCAAACACTACTCTTTGGCGACAGCTTAAAAAAGGACCTCCTTTTTAATAACCTATCGCCAAATGTATGTTGAGCTGTGGCCTTTTAGGTACCATCATAGCATATCAAGTCTGCGACATAAACTGATTTGCAACCTGTGTATAAAGGCTAAGGCTAAGGCTAATCTAAGGGAAATAAATAAATTGAGCAGTAAATAAATCGACTGCTTAGAGAAGGAAAACTCGAGAACAAACCCTATACCAACCCGTCTGGCCAGCGTGGTATCAGTAGGCCAAAACCTCTTGAAATGGAGCTACAATATATAAGACGGCCCCCAGTTCCCGGTAGTCCCGCTATTCCCTTCCAAGGTAGCGGTCGTGGTAACGGCGGGGCAGGGGGTGCTAGGAATCTCCGGGCTACGGGAGGCTACCACCACCTCAAAAAACTGACCCTGGCTACGTACAATGGACGAAGTCTACGGCTGGACCAACACCTCACCGAACTCGAGGTAGAATTGGGTCGCATAAACTGGCATATATTGGGGTTATCTGAAGTCCGAAGACAGGGGGAGGACACGATAACCCTTGAGTCAGGCGACCTGTTCTACTTTCGAGAAGGTGATAGGACCTCTCAGGGCGGTGTCGGTTTCTTGGTCAACAAGTGTCTCACTAGCAGCGTTGTGGAAATCAGCAGTGTGTCGACAAGGGTAGCGTACCTAATACTGAAGATCACCGACAGAAAATTTCTGAAGGTGGTACAGGTATATGCGCCGACCTCGACATATTCTGATGAGATAGCCGAAACCATGTACGAAGACATAGCGAAAGCACTACATGGTACCAGGAAGGCTCACTACAACGTTGTTATGGGAGACTTTAATGCCAAAGTGGGAGTACAAGAACGCGGCGAAACGAAAATCGGAACTAACGGTGTGGGGCGCCGAAATCACAGGGGCCAAATGCTAGTAAACTTTCTAGAGTCCCAGGGGCTCTTCTTAATGAATTCTTTCTTTAAGAAGAAGCCCCACAGAAAGTGGACATGGCGAAGCCCCGATAATGTGACGAGGAACGAGATAGATTTTATCATCACGGACAAGCGGCACATATTTAGAGACGTCTCGGTGATCAATAGGTTTAATACCGGTAGTGATCATAGACTCGTCCGAGGCTCTCTAAATATCAACCTTAAGGCCGAAAGAGTTAGGATAATAAGACCTATTCTCAGACCCACGCTGCCCCAAATAGCCCTAGGTTCCGAAAAGTTCCAGTTGGAACTTCAAAATCGTTTCGCACTGCTGGAAACCACGGACAATGTTGACAGAAACACCGACACAGTGGTCAAAACGCTACAGAACGTGTCTCGAAGGTTGTTTCCCGGAAAACGCGGTAATAGGGAGTCCAAACTCTCACCCGAGACTCTCGAACTTATGAAGGAACGACGAGAAACGCCAGATACTCAGATGTCTTCGTCAGATAGGCGGTCCCTAAACCTGAAAATCAGGAAACTGACGCGACGTGACCTCCGACGCTACAGCACTCGAAATATCGAGGCTGCGATTGAGCGAAATAGAGGCACCAAAGTTTTCGCTCAGCAACTAGGTAGACCCCATCTGACGAAACTGAGGACTGGGGATGGCAGAACCGTCACCTCTAAGTTCGAGATACTCGAGGAAGTTGAGAGTTTCTATAGACACCTATACGCATCACGGATGACTAAACCAACGAGACCAAGCGATGATGACCACAGAGCCCCACTTACGCGCCACTACACCGAAGACATCCCGGATGTCGACCCAGGCGAGGTCGAGGCAGCTCTCAGACAACTGCAGAACAACAAGGCGCCGGGTGATGACGGAATTACAACCGAGCTCCTTAAGGCCGGTGGGACCCCAGTCCTGAAAGAGCTAGCGAGTCTCTTTAATTCCGTCATTCACCAAGGCTTGACACCACAGGCGTGGAGCGGGAGTGCGGTGGTTCTGTTCTTCAAAAAAGGTGACAAAACCTTACTGAAGAACTACAGACCTATCTCACTCCTGAGCCACATCTACAAGTTGTTCTCGAGAGTAGTCACGAACCGCCTCGCCAGGAGACTTGACGAGTTCCAGCCACCAGAACAAGCCGGGTTTCGAAAAGGCTTTAGTACCGTAGACCACATCCATACTGTTCGGCAGATTGTACAGAAAACCGAAGAGTACAATCAGCCGCTGTGTCTGGCTTTTGTGGACTACGAGAAAGCCTTCGACTCCATCGAAACTTGGGCGGTTTTGGATGCTCTGCAACGATGTCGTATCGACTGGAGATACATCGAGGTGCTGAGATGCTTGTATGACACCGCCACCATGACCGTCCAGATCCAGGACCAGAAGACAAACTGCATAGAGCTGCGTCGGGGGGTGAGACAGGGGGATGTCATATCCCCGAAGCTGTTCACCAACGCTCTCGAGGATGTCTTTAAGACTCTGGACTGGACTGGACGGGGTATAAACGTGAACGGTGAGTACATCTCGCACCTTCGGTTTGCCGATGACATCGTTATAGTTGCGGAGTCGCTGGAACAGCTGAGCGAGATGCTGCACAGCCTAGATGGAGCTTCACGACGTGTTGGTCTCGGCATGAATTTGGATAAAACCAAAATCATGCTTAATGAGCATGTCATGCCGAGACCAATATTTGTCGACGGATCGATGCTCGAAGTTGTTCAAGAATATATCTACCTAGGGCAGGTCATTAGGCTTGGTAGAAACAACTTCGAGCGAGAAGTCGATAGAAGGATCCAATTGGGTTGGGCAGCATTTAGCAAACTTCGTCAAGTCTTCTCTTTGCCTTTACCGCAGTGCCTGAAGACGAAAGTCTACAACCAGTGCGTCCTACCTGTTATGACCTACGGTGCCGAGACGTGGACATTAACGGTTGCACTAGTCCACAAATTTAAAGTCGCGCAGCGGGCTATGGAGCGAGCTATGCTCGGAGTTTCTTTGAAGGATAAAATTCGTAATGAGGTCATCCGACAAAGAACCAAAGTGACCGACATAGCTCGCAAAATAAGCTCGCTGAAGTGGCAGTGGGCTGGTCACGTCTGCCGAAGGACCGACAGCCGCTGGAGCAAACGAGTCCTAGAATGGAGACCGCGACTCGGCAACCGTAAGGTAGGACGCCCCCCTGCCAGGTGGACTGACGACCTGAAAAAGGTCGCTGGAGGGGACTGGATGCGGAAGGCGCAGGACCGGGTTTTGTGGCGCAAATTGAGAGAGGCCTATGTCCAGCAGTGGACTACAAAAGGCTAAATGATGAAATGATGTATAAAGGCACTTTATTTTTATTTGTAAGTTTCTAAATTTGTTTTTTATTCTGATTTTAATTTTAATTTTGATGGTGATCTAATAAATATTTTTTACTACATTAAAAAATGCTTACGATGTTTCCTCCCTAGCTTGTTCGCGAAAGTTCTACCACTAGCTTTTACTTACAAATTCCTGCATATTCACCGCATCAATATAATAACATGAAATTATGAATCCCTCATACTCTATACATTAAATAACAGTACCATTTTTACGAGGCCCCATATCTTTAAACGATCAGTCCGAAATGGGTTGAAACGGGATCTGTCATTCCGCCAGCTAGCCCCGATCCGTTAACACCTCATAATAAATGGAGGAGTAGTAAAAATTAATGGAAAATCATAATCCTCACACATTTTCATATATCACCGGCGCAGGCGCATGTAGGCCAGTGTCAAAGAGCCGACAAAATTATGAATGAATGCATGAGAAATAGTGATGCTACGTACACTACTTAAACAAATATGTAGTGATTATAATATATTGTAAATACTTAAAGTTATTACGCAAAGTTGGAATTAGTCTCATACTTTCATTTAGATAAAAATGTGCCTTTTCAATGTTTCTTTAAAAATATTTACTACTAACCTTGGAGCAACAAGCCAAATCAAGACGTTACGATTATCTAATAAATACGATATAATTATTCCAATTTCTTGATTTAAATCTGACTATTTAAAAAAGTAAAATAGTATCGCATCGTTGTACTGGCATATTGTTGTACGAATATCATCCTGCTATTCTGCGAATACTAATATTCGTATTCGTTACATACATCACTAACTTTCATGACTATATCACCGACGCAAACGCACATAGCCCAGTGTCAAAGTGAGCCGACATCAACGAATAACAAAATATGGTATGGATAAATAATGTTCACGGAATTTCGTGTAAATCATGAATCGGAATTTTCTAATTATGTTCCAGTTAAGGAATAACAAAAAGGAATTTAAATTTTAAATCGGTGGTTTTTAAATCTAACAATTGTTATATTTATTATAGGTATGATATTAATTGCTGCCAGTTTTTATTACAAATGGTTAGAAAGCTTTTAAGTTTAAGTTTCTGTGCAACGGTTGCCAAGAAAATGAAATTATTATTTAAACCCTCGTATTATTACTTACCCATCATTATATGTATGAAAAAACAAAATATTACAGATTTCTTATTTACCTTAAATAACGTATATGAAAAATGGAAATCATTACACACCCCCTACTGCGACATCATCAGAGGAATGGGCAATTATAATAAAAACTTTCGGCTCAGTTCCACTGAGCACAGTCTATTCGGCTATAAGTTCTCGCTAACACGCCCGAGGAACACGCACGCCAAATGTGGGGTCAGCCTGAGTAAAATTGTACGTATTATAAAAAAACTGCTGAAATTGATCAATTAGAATTTAACTTATACATTACGTGTACACGATGCAGTCAACTAGTTGTTATTTTGGGTACTGGGGCTGTTCATACCACAAGGCGTTCGCACCGCGGTATGGATCGCCTAAGGACTTTTTTTGAATGGGTCGGTTCGCACCACTGTTTATTTGATGTCGGCAATTTTTACCTGTAACAAAAAAAATAACACTTAGAACGGAAGGGCAAGAACATTTTATTAATTACCCGATTTAAATGAACTTCGATAAATAATATAATTTTCCGTGTGATCCAAAATTTATAGCCACGTATTTCAAACACAACAGCCTACAGTGTACAGGTAAATGCTCATTATTAACATTATAAATATTGTTTCGAGGGAGAGAAAGTTCTACCTTCGATACCCGGCAAGACATTGGAAATCGATTTACAAGCATAATATTACAATAAATAATACGCTATTGACGTTATTGACTGATGCTATAAATAAAGTATCGATAAGGTGTTAAATGTAATCGATAAAACCATGTTCGATCGAAAAATAACGCTAGAATTAAATTACTAAAGATTGGGTGAGATAAGCTGGTAAAATGAAAAGCATAGGAAAGTATAACACTTTAAACATTTATTTTAAAGGGATGTTTATCAGACATAAACTGACAGCAAGTCATCATATTAAACTGACAATAGACCAAATTACAAATCTTGATACGTCGCGTGACTCAAATCAAAATTTACCACACAAAACGAACGCACGAAAAACACAAAAACAAAAGAGTGCACCACTTTCGTGCGTCCCCTACCATTGTGTTAATTACTACAGACAGACGCACAAAAAACCCACTCGACTTTTAAATTACGAACAACAGAAAATGATAAATAAAACAAATAAGACAATGGGACCCTCAGGGTCTCTTGTATGTAACCCAAGGACTGGAGGACTATTACCAATGTAACATAATAAAAAGGTTCCCACCTACGTGGTCCACAAAAAAGGGGGTTGTTCGGCGGCGCATGCGCATATATTAAATCAAGTGGAGAGTTTAAATGTTAGACGGGTAGCGTTTTGTTGATTGACACGCGTTTTTTATTTTGAAAATATTTCTTGGTAATCAGGTGTAATTTACCAAAAATTCGTCTTGGAACTGTTCTATAACTAGGACTTCTCATGCTGTGTATAGTGTTCGAAAAGATAAAAAAAAGTACCTTTCAAGCCGATCTTATTGATTCCAATAAAGTTACCGTAATTATTATGTAAATTATAGCCATATCGGTTAAAGAAATGTTTCCACCTTCAAAGCGGTTCTTTCTCGCTCTCATGATAATAATAATAATAAATAATAAATCATTTATTGCAACAGAATACATTTAACAATATTAATATAAGCCCTGATTCCCAAACTAGCGTGAGCTGTGTGTTGAGAACCAGTTCCTTCCCAAATAGAGTTAACATAGTTTAAGTATGTTTATTTATTTATTTATTTATTTAACACTTTATTGTACACAAAAGATTACAAAAAAATAAACATATTACAGTAAGAGTATACAAAAGGCGAGCTTAACTCAGTGCTTGAGTTCTCTTCCAGCAAACCTAGAGCAATAGAGGAGACGATGATGCCATAGAGGGCAAAATAAGTGTACAACTTAAGTAGAAAATACAAAATATAAATATAACTACATATACATAACATATACATACATAATATTATTCATGAATAATATATATTATAAATATATATATATATATATATATATAATACATACACACGACTACCTACATATATAATCATTAAATAATAATATAATAATGTTTGTTACAAATGATAAAAAAAAAATACAATAAAAAAAGAAATCCTTACAGTAAAACTATAAACAACTTTATATTGTGTGTGTGTGCGTGATGATGTTATCCTGAAGTGATTGAAATGAGCTAAAACTAACTTGCTACATTATAGATGTACCTTTTTAAGACCCTGATCCTGATAGTTTATTGATATTATTTAAATATCAATGTCTGACACTTAATTACCTTTATAAGAATTTTAACAAGGCAATAAATATAATATCATACTATGTCCCCCGCTGCATCTCTTCCCTTGCAGCTTTCCACCGTTCCGTATCTCAATCCGCTGATACTTCGGTATGACACTCAAAACGACATTAGTCAAGCGGTGACTCGCGTATGATAATATTTCGCCTCCAGTTTAAGAGGACAGGCAGGACAAAGCGACCGCTTATCTCCGTGATGGATTCTGTTGGAAGGTTTGTTTATCAAACACGATGGGAGGAAAAAATAAAGTGATTTCGGTCATTTGTTTCGAAGGAATATGGATTGGATGGAATGTTACAGGATTCAATCATTATCTTCGCTAATGTATTTGCGATCTATATAAGGATTAGAATTACTAAGTGTAGCCACTAAGATCTGTAAGTATAAGATGGACAATTTTATCATCTTAGAATTGGGAAGTCAAGCTAAAGATTTGGATCTACTACAGTTTTATATCTATTAAATAGGTTCCTCATCAAAAAGAGAAATATTGCAAAATGTATGTTCGGGCGTCAGTAGATTGCGACACTGCGATGCATCGTTAAATCACATTAATAAAATCATTTAATCAATTTATCCCATTCATTTTAAAGTAGTGAAATATATGAAGTAGCCAATAGTTATCTTTTTAATTCTTTAACATAGTTTGACTTAATCTCACCCAAGCCCGAACAATATAATAGGTAAGTTCTTTTAGAATATTAATAGAAATTACAGCTTTTAAAGCCATTTTTTTATTAAATAAAACTACCGAGTTTTTACATAGGTTACACACAGTCTAGTTCATTACGTTGGTATTTTTAAACCTTGCTTTTTTCTGTGATAACTGTGATACTGTTCAAAACGTCCAACAAATTAACGAATTCGACTGTATTTAAATTATTGGCAAGCAGCGCTATAGCCACTAAAACAGACATAGTTTATTTATAATTTCAATGTTTTTAATGATATTGTTTTTATTTTTTTTGTATTTTTTTAATTAACTTAATGTATTGTCAATTATTTTTATTATAGTGCATGGTTGTGCTCCTCTATAAGAAGTGAGACGCTTAGACTTAAGTTTACAATGTAAAACCTTTATGTATGTTAAGTGTACTCATAGTTGAAGAGCCAAATAAATAAATAAATAGACATAAGACCCAGTAAAGGGCCTAGAATGGCCTTAGAATTCACTAGTCCACAAAAAGAGAAAAGTGTGGCAACATTCTTGCTTGTGGGCAAACATTGCGAGTCAAAGCATTTAAGTGACACACGAGCAATTAAACACGCAGACGCAGCAGGATGCTGTTTACATTGTACTACACAACTCTTTGTGTGAGTAACGTGCTTTTAGTAGGTTTAAGGTATCTAAGATTGCGTGGAAGACATGCATAGAAAATATTTAGACTCAATTTCACAAATTTTCTTAGACCGCGGTTTACTTAACCATTAATTCAATATCTTTCTTTCAGAGATAAACGTCGGCTTAACACGTTGGTGAAATTGTGGATACCACAAGATACATAATACCCAGCTGCTTACTATCGATGGTTTTAAAATATTTTTTTTGAAATCTATTTTATGTATTTAGAGTTCCGTACCCAAAGGGTAAAAAAGATACCCTAATACTGAGACTTCGTTGTCCGTCTGTACGTCTGTCTTCAGGCTGTATTTCATGAACCGTTATAGCTAGGCAGTTATATTTTTTACAGATAATATACATCATCTGATGCCGCTTTAACAATTAATACAAAAAAATAATAAAATAAACATTTAGGGGGGAGGGGGGATCCCATACAACAGTCCGACTCGCATTTGGCCCGTTTTTTATGGTCATCACAATATTCCGTATGTTAGCGACACGAACCTCTTTTTTAATGTTTTAGTTTTTAATATTTTTTGATAGTTTTTTTATGTCATATATGACACCTTATGTTTTGTCTTCTGTCTTGTGTTCTGAGTCCGACTTTTGTAATGTAATTTTCTCTTAGGAAATTAAATAAATAAAGTTACCGAAGTTGTTTGCCTTTCGGACCTCGCTTATCAGTAACACCGTAATTATACGTAAACAATAAATTATTGTATAATTACATTCAAATTAGGTTATTTCAAGTTTTAATTGACAATTCGTAGGCAGTTTCTAGCATCGCAGGCGGACATCACGAGGATAGACAACTTAATTGTTTTCTTCCACCAATCATAACATCTTCAATAAAAAAGAATATTATTGCTATATTTATAATATTTTATTCGTCCATTAACAAATTGAATGCCACTCGTTAATTGGCTAGGGCCGTCAAGAACTTCTGAATGAAATAATATTTTTTGTTCAACTTTCCGTCCGCCGCGCACAAGATTTATAACCGTGTATAATATGATAAAAAAATTGCAGGTGCTGACAACCACATCCTTGCATTTAGCACCTGTAGGCGATATTTCTAGTTAAACGGCTATTATTACAAAATTTAAATATATACAACACTGATTGATTCATAATGGCCTGCGTTTTTATAGCGAGGAAATTAACCTGTCAAGACTCAAGTCTGATTGACGAAAAGAAAATATTTTCGAGTATGCACGTCGTTACAGCCATATATCTGTATATTAAATAATAATATTATCTATTTATGGATTTTTTTTTAAGTAGTTAGTAGTTTTGTTAAGGAGGAGGCAAATAGTGTACCAAATACAGGAGAGACTGCAGAATCACATAAAAAAACTTGCCAGAGATCTTATTAACACCAACAAGGACACAACAAGACTGAAAAGATGGCAAGTATTGGAACTAGACCAAAGACTCTAAAAGGGCGCCATTTCGCAAAAACCCAGGGAGAGCATTAACTGAAATTCCTCTGCAAATAGAAACAGAAAACAGCCTAAACATCTGATTATGACACTGTCGATCGCAGATAAAAGGAGAAGAAAAAAAAAAGGTGGGAAATTATTTTTTACTTGCGTCTTACAAGCGGATGTAATTTTATATAGGAAATTAAACCAATGGCGCATTCTTTGTCTCTAGTCCGTTGATCTATTATTTCTAAGTAAATCAATTATCTAAAAAACTAAGCAATTCCAAAGTTTCATAACAGAATATGCAACATTCCAACCAAATTACATAATGTCGTTATATAGAAATTGAAGACACAAACGTGGGTTATGATAGCTCATTAAACAAGACAAAAACAAAGCGACACAATATGTCATAGGGTACAACTAAGCGTGTTTTAAACGTACCTCATCTTGCCGTAATTGGCGAGTGAAATTCGTAAATTTGAGGCTAGCGTGAGGTCCGGCACTACATCTCCAATGTTGATAATAATAATATTGTTGAGCCAATCAACAGACGGCCAATTATTTACGAAAAAAGGTGAGGAAATTGCATATTTTTCATGGAATTCAAAAGAAGAGTATATCTGGGACGACCGGATGGCGGAGTGGGTAGTGTACCTGCCTGCGACGCCGAGGTCGCGGGTTCGATTCCCACTTAAGACAAATCTTTGTGTGCATGAACATGGGGGTTTGTCTTAGTCTGGGTGTTTCTATGTATAATAAGTATGTATTTACAAAAGAAAAGTATAAATGTATTAGTATCAGTTATTCTAGTACCCATAGTACAAGCTCTGCTTAGTTTGAGACTAGATGGCGTTGTGTGTGAGTTGTGGAATATTTATTATTATTATTTATATTTGAGGTTATAAGTTGGCCAAAACATGCCTTTGAGGTTTAATAAACGCACAAGCATATTTTGAACGACTCACATAACCCTTATCTCAACAGATAATTTTAATTGAGCCCTGTAATTAATAACATTTCTTCCTTTTTCAAGACATACAATGTAACGTATACGACGACATACTTTTAATTGAAAGTAAAATATTCAAAATAAGTCTCTGTCTTGGTGTTGGAGAGACCGAAGCTCTGGTCAAGACTTGATAGGAATGCTGTCCAAGTAAATGTACTCGTATGGTTATACCGCTAATGATGCCTTAATTAAGACATCTATCTGTATTGTTAACTACTATAATATTTATAAGGGAGCTTTTATTTTTATTTAAGTTAATTGAGACGTACGATGTTGAAATATAATTGGTTGGTAGAATGTAGCGGTGGCAGCCCTGTGCAACTAGGACGATTTGTTGGCTGAGTGTGGTGATTTTTTATATAGTTTGTATATTTATTTATTTAACTAGTATTAACTAACTCGATGGTCTAGTGGTTAGCCGGTCGCTCGCCTGTCACCGCGAGGTCTCGGGTTCGATTCCCAGGTCGGGCAATTTGTTATTTGTGAATTTCCTGACGGAAAGCGTCAGGAAATACACATAGAGCCATCCCCTATTCCATGGGACCTAAACATAGCAGGTGAAGTGAGGGTGTTGTTATGTTAAACATTTTTGATGCTTATTATTTAAATGTATGTTAAATCCGATAAGAGTCGTATAATAGCTACATCAGACGTTATTTGAGTGTGATTCGCTTAAGGCCTTGTATCCATCCACGAAAGCTTAAAGGAGAGATATGTTTGAATAACCAATCAAGTTTCATTACCGAAGCTTAGGAAAGACGAGATATGGACATAACGAATCCTGGTTACTTATCAAATATATTATTTTATCCTCTCGCTTTGGTGGCAACCGGGCTCTAAAATACAAAATGATAAAGGAAAATTTTTAAAACGTGAGATAAGTGTAACTTCAGCGTCTAAAACCTGACCTTCCCTCTCTCCTCCACCTCCTCTCTATTCTTCGCTCAAACTAACAGTAAATTTCAAATTGTAGGCAAATGAGCGGTTGCAGCAAATGTCCGCAAAACATAACTATTGTTTATTTTTTAGTTTCCGCATGCCGACACCACGTGACACACGCATTGTGCGGCCGCACGAGAAACACATGTCTTTGTGTAGCTCGTGTGTGAGTGATTTATGCTGTGGTTGACTGTACACAGATAGGTGTAGATAGAATTATCTTATTGTATAAGAAACTATGATACAGTCATCTTGTATGATGACGGTGTGGTAGGTATAGAGTTTAGGTATGAATGTCAAGCTTGATGACTAGTCCTTAGAGAACTGTGCAATTATACCAAGTTTTTTTTTTATTTTTTTTTATTTATTACTCACTTGCAGTGATTTATTAGCAAAAATAATTCACTGCAAGTGGATATCTATGTATTGATCACTGAGATCGATTTTTAATTCAGGAATATTTATGTAGCTTTTATTAGCACTAAAGTTTGTGTTGTGAAGTTATAAGTGTATCAAATGCAATCTATAAACAATAGTGCATGTATTTTTGCCGTATGTATTAAAAAAATATTTAATTTTAATTTTAACATTCTATTAATCAGTGCCAATTCTTGCGAGACGTTTTTCGCCTGGTTAAAACACAGTGTAAAACTTTATGTACATAGTGTTACAACAGTTATTACTAATTCAATGTTATTTATGCCAATAAAGAAATTAAACTCAATAATATCGAGGCATATCCTTGGGTCGTATACCGTTTAAAAAAGATTTAAGAAGATAACAAAATTTTCGCCAATCTTTGGAATAGCGAAATCTACATGTCGGAGGTTTTTTGTATAAGAGCCAAGAGGTAAATGTCGGCAAATAGTAGAGGGATTGTCCTTTGAAATTACAGGGATAAAAGACATCTATCACAGGGGTTCAACGAACTTACAAAATTGCCATAAAACCACATGGAAACAGCAACAAAAACAGTGCTGCACAGTTAAACGGTGTAAAAATTCACACCAGGTTGAGTCAACGTTTTAGCGGAGTTACACGGACGACTGCATTATGCTGGGTCCACACCGAGCCAACGAACGACCAACGAAGGCTAGGGATGTGATAAAGTTATTCGCATCACCTATATACATTACGTTTCATTCGATTTGAATTTGTGTGTAGCTTATGTTTGAATGTGTATTGGACCAAGTAAACGATGAAGACTGACGGGACTCGCGAATAATCCACTCGAAATGGCATCAATAGTTAAAAATAAGTAATTGCCACTTGATTATTAACTTATGTAAGTTATTAATAATCGAATAAACACTAATCGATATATGTCAAGCGAATAATTTTGTAACATCCTTAGCCGTTCGTTGGCCTTCGTTGGTCAGGTGTGGACCCAGCATTACACACATTTGCCCGAGGCTCGACTCTGTCTGAACAAAAATCACTGGATACACAGATGGTCCATTTTTCATGCGACGAGCTGAACCGAGATAACACACTGCAACTTGTGGTATCCCAGTGACGCGTTGCAATGCTACATCAATATCATTTGCGGCAGTAAAAATATGTCGCATGGGCCGCTCTAATTTACCACAATATTTTTTTTTTCATGCCTGGGTGCAAACCTAATTTAATCTACTTTATATATTGGGTTAGTTAGATTAAAGAGCTTCTGTAAATGGGGTCGAATCGCTTTTCTGCCGCAAGATATTTAGGTCTAATTTGAGTATTCTCTTTTCAGTGCTGTTAAATAATAAAATTGAAACACATATTACAGATACATACAGCTGAATAAAGAGTCTCCTACTTTTAAAAGTAGATTAATTACACTACAGAATATTGAAATTATCTAATGTTGTATCTTTTCAACACTATACTCTGCGCATTAATGCCAACCGCAAAGAACATGGTGCGACGCGAATGTTGTTAGTGCGACTGAGAGGTCCGATATCAACAATTGTACGTTCGTAATACACGGGATACGTAGATGTACCTTCTTTACATTGGTTGTTGTACGTATAGTCCGTCCCACGCTTTTACATAACAGGACTTGCGCCTGTCGGCGATTCCGTGATCTCCGTTGATTTGTTGCTAAATCAATCAGCGGCTATGACAATGACCAATTTGTTTGCAAGCACGACTCCTTTTGAAACGGGACTTTGTGACTTATGCTTTTTCTCACAGATGTTTTTTTGAAATTTTTGCCAATGACGGATTGAAAGGTTAAGGACGTTTGTTATAATGTTTATTTTGCTGATGCAACGTACGAGTTTGCAGTCCATCTGCTGGTTAGTTACGACTTTACGAGAAGCTATTCCTACTAATTCTACTGATATTATAAATTTGAAAGTTTTTGAGGATGTGAGTGGATGTTTGTTTTGCTTTCACGCAAAAACTACTGCGTCAATTTTGATAAAATGCATACATGTACCGGGTATCCCGTTATAGGCTAAAACCGCTATTGCCAAAACTGTGAATTGTCTTTATTGTGTAGCAGGTGCATGAAGTTCATTAAATAGAAAAAAACAGAACATAACCGTTTTGACATACGCGCCGAGAGGATAGGTTACTTTTTATTGAGTTACCTCGTGGTCGCCGTCGCCGCCGTGGGCAAAGGTAACTTGCTCATACGCTGCTGTTTCAGGGAATGAATTGCTTAAAACCTTCTTGCTTGTAATTTAAAGATCTAATCACTATTTTATATATAGCATTTAGCCATGGTTAGCAATCTAGTACTAAGAACGAAGCGGATTTTAACCACTCAGCCATCAATCAATCTTTTGACTGCATCGTCGTTCGATGACACTATTATTTCGGGATAAATATTCATGTATTTTATATTAATAAACTACTTTTATAGTAGGTTAACAGGAGCTTTATGGTACAGGTAACCTTTTAACAATGCCTAGATGTCCTAGGTGTTATCGAAAACAGATATTAATCAACCACATTGTTATTAAATTTACTCAAGCGGTATAAAATCTACAAAACAAATACTGCATGCAAATACTAATTGCAAACATTCACGATTAATGTTCGTACGAGCAAGGAGACTTGGGGCAACATGTCAGTGAGTAAAACTTGTTTTTTCTGTACTATTTGCGTAAACTGGAACCTGTGTCTCAGTGTGCAAAAAATAAAATAATTCATGTAGATGTAATTACTATTTCAGTTAGTAATTAAACCGTTGAATTTTATTTTTCCAAGAAAGATGCAAACGATAGACTTTTGCAATTAGGTATTCTTTTAAACCGACTTCAAAAAAGGAGGAGGTTGTCAAACCGTCTGTATTTTATTTATTATGTTTTTTACCTCATAACTTTTGACTAGGCGAAGCGATTTTAATGATGTTTTATTTAAAAGCTGGTGCTTCCCGTATGGTCCCAATTTGGTGCAGTTCTGACAATGGCACCCATGAGAAATCCTTATAAGTGTAAAATTATTGTTCTTTTTTTAATTATTTTAAGTTAATATTTATTTTCCTTTCATTAATTAAACAAAAAAACAACTTATTTTTTATATCATTAAGTAGCAATACGATTTAAAGTATTCTGCGTCATTACACTTTTACACTAACGTAACTTTGCATTACAGTCTTAGGGTGATATTACACCAATCAACTAATCGATCGGCAGCGATCGATTTAATTATAAAAAACCCATAGGTTTTAAATGCTCTTGAAATACAACATACAAACATAGGACTGTTTAACACTTAAATACTGGTATCACTAGTAATACTCATAATCCACTACTGAAACACAATTTGACATTGACTTTTAGCGACAACTGTCAAACACCACAAATGCTGCATTATGGGTGCGTTCCATTTTGAAGATTTTAAAGTGTTATTTTGATGTTAAGCCAATTATTTCTAGATGTTAATAGTAACAGAAAAAATTTGTTAGAGTTTATTTTTTATTTATTGCACAGTAATGTGTATTATTTTAGTTTCTGTAAACAAATATTTTTTGTTTTGTTTTAAGTTCCTAATTATTGTGACAGTGTTGCACTTACTTAAAAAAATATATAACATTAACATCACACTGTCTTACTCATCGATCAGAATATCAGCCCTGTGGTGCTAATGTGCACATCGGTATGTTCATGTTCATGTCCTTATTTTAAATAGAAATAAGTACGTTATAAATTTGTTCGTATAATTTTATGATTTGCCGGAATAAATGTATCTTATTGTTATTCTTTCTCATTTTTCTTATTATTTATTCTATACTTTCAGTGCATAACAGTCACATAACCCTACCTCCCCAATACAACAAGTACTCAATGTCAGTACAAAAGGCTTAGCACGCAGACTGCACTCTCGTTCGCTAGACAAAGCAGAGGGCCCTCGAGAGGTGCGAGGTCTGCGATGACAGCCTTCAGGAAAATGGAAGCCTTAAATTGTGGCCTTTCATTTCCTAGAGTGGTTTTACCATAGTTGATGAATGTGGTATTTTGAAGAGAGACTTTTGATCAAAATAGGTAGATTCGTATTTTCTTTGGGTCTTAAAAAGCGTTTAGTAGTCGTTTTGTTGTCTATAAAAATGACTTACCTAAATAAGAAGATAATTTCCAACAACAAGAGGCAAATTTTAAATAATTATTTACTCCAAATTTTCGTTATAAGATTTTTTTTAATTAATTTTTCAATGAAATATAATTTCTTAGAAAAAAACATGATATACAAGTTTTTCAGTTTCTAAATGTCAAAACCCTTTATCTAAAGGACACAGAATGCCACGCTGACATAATATAAGTTATTGTTAGTGTAATATATCAGGTATTTTATTAAAAGAATATGAACTATGTGTCACTGTGATAGCCCATAACCACCTGTGTTTGCCTTACATAACTATGACGTCATAAAAATGCTATCTTTGCATGCATTTTACACGCAACGTGACATTTAGGTCGTGGTGAAGGCCACACTTTGAAAATCATACATCATCAGATCAAAGAACTTAACTTAATACCTACAAAAAAATGAAAATTCTTGTCTGGTTAATATTAAAATAAATCAATTTATTCCTCACTAATATTAAAAAAAATCCCTAAATATCTATCAGTCTGTTACGCTTTTAAAGCTAAAGCGCTATGCCGATCTGAAAGAAAATTGAGTTGTATATAGTTACCTACAGAAGAAGGATACTTTTCATCAAACACGGGCGAAACTTTGGACAATATTTTACATCACTTTACTTGACACATTTAAGTTAACTTTTAGTCTTTACAGCCACCTTTGTTCAAGATACTTTTCAGTCTATTTTATTAAATCACGATATTCATTTCATCAGCTATAAACACATAAAAAGCAATTTACAATTTCACGCGTAGCCATATTGAATGACAGAAATAATTGTGAAACGAGCGCCTTATTCATACAGGGTAATGACGCGAGGATATTAATGGAATCATTACTTATTTTATTGTAAACGTTTACTCATATCTCGAAGGTAATATTATAAGAATATGACAAACAAAGTGGCTTTTAATGCGAAGTAATGTCGAGGTAATGTAAGTGAGAAATCAACTGTCAAGTTGTTAATGTTATTGGGTCAGAGGAATGACGTTTTTGGAGGAACTATTTTAAACGAACAGCTATTTGGTTAAAGACTTAACAGACGGGGAAAATGACGAATAACTGGCTTTCGCTTGCAGATCCACTTGTGTAGTTCGTCGATTACAAAGCAAGCAAGCAAGTCAGCAAGCAGCACAATTCATTCAGTTGTTTCTGCCTGCAAGAGTTACAAACATGCATTCATTCTTTCATTCGCATTATTAATATGCAGTAGAATGTGACAGAATTAAATTGATCTTTAAAACTTTAAAATTATTGCTACGTTTCAGTATATTAGTATATTTTTACAAAACGGAGACGAATAACAGCCAGATATTGTTTAATAATCTGCCGACTTCAGACACTGTTTCTTCATGCTGGCTTAACACCGACTTAACGTTAACACATGTACAGTGGGCCAAGCAATTAGGTATGCAGGGCAAAAACTTCTACGGCACAGTGAAAAATGACTGCAATAGATATGCATTTATGAATTACATATTGAATAAGTGTAATATACCCACTATTTAGATATGTATCTCACTTATCCATAGCTGGTGTAGTAAGTCTTAACTATGACTTTTTACCTATTGATTGTGATTGATGTATTGATAATGATTTTATATTTTTAATTATAATTAATTGTGATATTTATAATTTATTGACATGCCGATTTTATTATTATTTTTATTTTTGTAATTAATGTGTAATGTAGTGTAATGAAATCTATGGTATTAACTGAAATAAATTAATATTTAATTTAATTTAATTTAGCCTGCATACCTAACTCGTTGGCCCACTGTACACACGGCTACACACTAAGCTATTAATTCCAGTGTATACTGGTCTTAGCCTATACTCTTCAAGGCTATGTTTTTCTGTAAATGTATATCGTCATGTGTGGCCGTATGTACAAATCCGTACAATGCACCGGACGCGTCCCGTTATGCTAGCCATCCATCAACCAGTATGCGTTGACCCTAATGAGTTGTAAGTACCTGCAGTAATCACTTTATTAGTTTTGGCACTTGAATGATGCGTGACAAGTGACACGCTCTAACTGTACAGTTTGGTAATACAGGTTGTCTTCTAGCTGTGAGAAATGGAGCTGTGAATGCATGCTTTGTGTTAGTAGTAGTAATACTAATGCATTTTGCGTGTAATCGAAGAAGGTGGTGAAAGACCTCCCAGGCCCCAAGTCCGCTACTACAATCGTGTTGCAACAAGGTATACTGTTAGTAAAGTAATTGTGTTTTTGGCAGTTACGGTATCCTGACTATGAAGCTGTTCTCAAATAATAACTGTTACTAAAATTAAAATATTTCATGCGCAATTTGTTAACCTTAATTTGAAGATAAATTGTTTATATTCCAATAAAAGATATAGACGCTGATTGGTTTTGAAAAGACAATCTATGTCGACCATGAGTGACTGGCAATTACCATACGTTATTGACATGCAATATGTCAATCGTATGCAATGACATTTAATCAATAAAAAAAAACTAATAATTTAAGATAAAATATTAATTATTTTGCATCAATAAATTGAATCAGCGCAGAAATCTTTGGCTCTTTAAATACGAGTTAGGGTGTTATTAATAAATAATAAATAAATTACTCACAACATCACACAACGCCATCTAGTCCCAAACTAAGCAGAGCTTGCACTATGGGTACTAGAATAACTGATTCTAATACATATATACTTTTCTTTTGTAAATACATACTTATTATACATAGAAACACCTAGACTAAGACAAACCCCCATGTTCATGCACACAAAGATTTGTCTTCAGCGGAAATCGAAACCGCGACCTCGGCGTCGCAGGCATGTACACTACTCACTCCGCCACCCGGTCGTCAAATAATAATTAATTATTTTATTTATTATACCTAATAAATAAAATCGATCGACATCGACCGATCGTCGAAGAGCGCAGTGGCTTGATTTGCTTACTTAACGTCAAATGCATCGTTCGATCAATCGATTTAGGTGTAATTACACCCCGATGTCAAAGCCGGTGGATATAGTAAGCTGTGTTGACATCTATTGAGAGCAAAAGACATTTACTATCAAGCTTTTAGAATTCGTAGCATAAAGGAAACATAGACATTCCATTAACCGCCACAAAAGCACTGCAATAAAGGTTTGAGATAATTTATTTCCATAAGAATAAAATTCACTTACATGGAAACGTAAACATTGTAGTAAGTAAACTATATGTACACATTGTTCGGCGCACAGCAAAATTCAAAACAATAAATATTATCCACTTATTGCACTTTTAACACTAATGAAACACTAGAAATCAACTGATTACAATGCCTTATCAATAAATCAAACCATTTTCATAAAGGTAGGTTTTCTATAAAAAGTTATGGATCTAAGTACCCACACAAAGTACGTTCCGTAACTGAGCGTACCTTACACAGAATAAGCTTGACTAGAACCGGCCTGTTGTAATGAGCAGGGAATGTTAGTTTTAATATAAAATTTCAAATATTTTTTAAAAGATGTTATAGTTTTAGCTTCTTTTAGGCTTTTTGGCAATTTATTATATAATTTAGCTCCTTCATAAACAGATAAAATACCCGACTGAAAGGCCGCCTTCGCTTAGACATCTCTGCTTATCCCCGTGTCGCGGTCGTGAACTCGTGAGTGATGCAAAGATGCAATTTCCCAAGTGTCACAGTACTCGTAGTTCGTAGTTTTATTTGTGCTTTTGACGGCTCGCAGTCTCTTCATAATGTCAGTGCGGCCAATTGATGCGCCCACGCAACGCGGCGATTGCGTTTTGTTTGTGCTCTGAGATGGATGCAAATGGAAGTACGACGTTTAGAACGAGACATGCAGACTTAGAAAATAGAAAAATATATAACTGAGGGCAGGTTAAGCCATCAACGAATAAGGTTTCTATTTATGTCGTCATTCTGATTACTGGTGATTAGAAATCAATTCTTTAATTTGGTATTATTATCGTTTTAACAGTTAAAATATTCCAATTAAAATAACCTTCCTTATCCCTTTTGAGGTTAGGATTGCCTATGGAAATATGCCTATTAATTAAAAATGTAAACGAGCAATTAACTATTAACTATTCGAATAATCGAGTAATCAAATCATTAATGCTTGTTTGTGTATCATCACTTAAATCAAGGTATTTTTTTAATAGCCATACTCGAATAAATACAGTAAAGATTTTCAATTACATATTTAAATCGAATGCTATCTAGCAAACTAATCGATATAATTTGTTAAGAAAAACACGAAGAGTAAATACAAACGAATAACGATATTGGATACATTAATCGATTTTGTTTCAATTGTAATAATCGATTTTCAATAGGGTTACCATAAGTTTGAGTGTTGCCGGCCGAATCCTGCTTTCTCTATACTATACTAGAAAAAAATATTATGGGATTGCAATGAGTGTTGTCAGACCAATATGACTAGTGCAGGGAAAGTACTCATCGACTAAGTATAATAAAAACATAGTTATAATGCATTTATTCAATTAATAGCATTCATCCCAAATTTTTACAATCATCATTTCAATAAGCATCACTATTATTTTTTCCTGGACACATACAAAATTAAATATCGCGTTCCAAATCTTCTGCATTCGAATTTCTTTCATTATTTTCTTGTAAAAGTAATTTAGTTATTTATTGTGAACATAACAAATGTTCATAATATTTTATAATAGATCGACATTTAACATCTCAAAATTTATTTTCATATGAAGTAACCTTGTACGCATGTCATTCATAATTTGAATGACTTTAATTAATTTGATGAAAAGTGTTTTTTGTTCGTAATAAAGCTTTTTAATAAAATATATTCATTTATTTGTGTCTAAATATATTAACGTACGTTACTACAAAGTTATATCATCACTTTTGGTACCAACTGGCATTTCAATCACGCTATATTTTTTGGAGTATAATACAAATATGTACCATTCGACCAACTGTAAATATATCAAATACATTAATATATTATAATGAAGAGGACTTGGATAGTTTGCAATATTAGTTTATAAAATCGAGCTGCAATGAAAGAGCGTCGGGTTCTTAACGAGGTTAGTTGTTTGAACGTAACTATCGAAGTATCAACCAGTTCACGATGAATAAAAATATTTGTTCGACACGGATGGGAGTTTACGCGGTTGTAAATTCAACGCTAACTATACCGACCTATTCAATAAATATGCCGTGGGTAGAAAGGCATTAAGTTTATGCTTTTTGCTTCACACAGAATTATTTTTCTATACCTTTCGGACTAGATATAACTACTGCTTGATTTTCTGTAATTAATATGTTAACTACTAACTAGTCGTCTAGTTATTTATTTCAGTATTACGTAGCTTTATAAGGCAGTTAGCACTCTACTTTAGGTCTAGCGTTATATAAAAGTTAAAGAAACTAAAACTACCGAACGCTGTTGCATATATTATTTCGGGAAAACGCAACGTAGCGCCAATGAAACGCAGTAAATGATGCAATTAATTAGAAAGCATGAAAACGTTAAATAGTTAGCTATTATGAAACGGCTTTCGGGTTTAGTCCATTTCAGCATTTGTCACGATAGCTTAGTGGTATCCAACCCATTCACACTTCAACGGTTCTGATTTTTTCTCGGAGAAAACCGTTTAAAGTTAATGAATACCAGTTTGACACAATTGGTTTATAGCCTGGATGAACGCGAGTGAGTTAATTATACGCCGAGTTAATATCAATAAAATTAATCTTATCTTTCGTCTCGTAATTACTCGCCAGAAAAAAGGGTGATGCGAGAAAGCTTGACTAAATGCAGATTTTGGTGCGTAATTTAATGACTTTAAACGACCATGATAGTACATTAATTGATTTTGCATAACTAGACAGTCAACAAACATAATTAATTGGCGTATTATACCGAACAGTTTATTATTGACAGATTTCTCCGCCAATATTGGCATACATAAACATTCAATAAGGCCGTTTTAGGTTTACATAACAATACATAACACACTGGATGTTAACCCATTGAAAGCACGAATTCATCTATCTAAAACCACAGATGAAGACTCCTTACATCATATCTATTAGGTGTAATGGCCACGATTTAAAAACATACATAATTGCTTGTTGTATAACTTTACTTTACTTTACTGTACATCAAAGATGCCAGAGGTTATACTCGTGCTCGAATTGTAAATCTAGATCTCCAGTCAATTGAAGCTGAGTTACGGTTAACGGTAGCACGTCATGCAAAGGTTACCTCATCCGTTCCGAGCGATATCGGCCGACCAAACCTCGGCGTGAACCAAGAAGCAATTTGCATCAGATTAACAGTTGACTTATGACCAAATTGCGGTGTTACTCGGCTGCTGGTAATATAATAACCGGATTTATTTACGGGGACAATGTAAAAAAAGTTAAATGCAACGGTACTCTTGATGTTAATGATAAAATATGGACGGCGTTTGAGGCTATGTTATGACACCCATTAATTTTCGAAGTAATTGTTGTGAAAATTGTGGAGGACCACACAATTGGATAAGTTTGATGGTCGCCGTTAAAAGAACTAAAATATGGCAAACAGTTAACAAGAACTCAAAATGAAAGCTTCTATAAATATACAACACGAAATGTGAGCAATAAAATACAAGAAATCTATACGAGGTTAAAATATTTTACAATACGGCAAGAGGTGTTATTTAGAAGTCGTTCAGCTGCGGCTATGATTAATAATATAACCATTAATTAACTGTCATCGCAAACTGCAGAAGACGTAAACTGGATTGCCTTTCTTTTCGGACAATGGGTGCACGAGCCAGTGGGCCAGTGGGCTGAATGGGGACAAATTATGAGGCGAATGATGGAGGAGCAGCGGCAGACTGTCCGTCGCTTGCTTTCACCATGATTGGTTACCAATTACCCGTTCAGATCTGACAGTTCACTGGATATACGGCCAGGAAATTCGGAAGACGCTGTAATTAGCGTTGACCTCAAAATATTTTAAATTTAAATTTTATGCCGAGAATATATGGGCCAACTTATTTTTTCGGAATTCACGTGCAATCAATTCTTAATAGCTGTCTTACTAATGTAGGTCTTTTGAAAAGGATTTATAGACCAAAATTACATGGTTATTGGATGTCGACATAAGATATGTTCAAGCGCCTCCTGGGGCCTATGAAAATAAATGATTTGAATTTGAATTTGAATTTGATAGCTGGCATTCTGAGGGCTAATTTTAAAGAACCTAATTATAGAAGCGTTTTAAGACGAGGCCACCTTTCGAATAGTATAAAAAGCCTGTAATTAAGTTCATCTTGAAAGTAGATACAATAGCTGCATCAGTTTGGGTGCGTGGTGCTGGGCCGCATTAGGAGCTATTGTTCGGGCGGCGCCGGCATTAGGGCCCATTGTTTCACGCGCAAGCGCACGTCCGACGAGGAAGGATGCCAGACAGGTGCCTGGAGATCGGGTCAAGGATGATTCAAATCTGGTATTGTTGTTCATAATATATGATAGGTTACCAGAGATTGTATTGATAAATTAAACAAATATTTGTAGTTTACCGTACAGTAAATATAAGCCAAAAGGTTACGACCATTATACAATAGAGATACAAATAAGGCTGTTTTCTGACAAGTCTGACTAATGATTTGATGTGAGTGTTCACTGAGCAGAAATAATCTTATTTACGTAAAGGTCGATTAACTGACGAACAAAAATAACACACTTCTTAAATCAGAATCAGATAAGGCACTAACAAAACTGGTTTCTTTGTTGGTTAAATTATACTAGGAAAACGTTTAAAATGTAAACATGGGATAAATTACAATAAGACATTGTTGCATTGCATGACATTTGTGTGACCAAAACCATATTTTCGTTTAATTTTCTGGGAAATAGAGCAGTGGGTTTTATAGAATTATTCATTTTGTATTATAATGTTAAGGCTAACATCGATTTGAGACGAGCATTATCGCTCCGGGGGCCTTTCTAAGCGAACAAAGCCGTGTAAAATAGACGATTTATTGACACTACCTCCATCCAGCGCTGCTCCGACAGGTGTCGTGTGTGGCTCAATAAAGTTCCTTACCTGTGGAAAAAAAAAGAAAAGTGTTTTACGATCAATTACTCAAGGACAAATTGTAGTACTAGATGTTAAGAAATGTGAACCGGTTATCAGTTTCACGTTTATTTATAGTGTCCGTTAACGTATGGGGTTGAATAAACAAGTTCTTAAAAACAATATTCAGAATACAAACACTGGGAAGGATTCGAGTTTATACCTTCGCAGTAAGGACCACACAGAGGATTCTTCGATAGGTTTTGTGTAAACAGGTGATCTGGGGCAGGATGCAATGAACTTCCACGGAAGATACGTGTGGTCCAGTAAAATGGGTCCTGGTTACAGTGGTGTGTTTAGATAAAAGCCAACAAAGTGTAACCGCGACAGCACGCATGCGTCGTAAAGCGGACGCCGCGCCGCCCGCCATATGGCGGAAGTGGCTCGCATTCTTAACGAACGTTGTTAGTGCCACAGATACACCTACTCATTAAAAAAACGGATAATCAGTAGTAACGAAAGGAAACACTGCGAAAATTACCAAGAGAAATCCTTGTATACACCAATCCAGTATAAATGAAAAACTTTATTTACAAGCATTTTTTAACATATCGAGTTTGGCTTAATCATTTTACAATAGATCAGCGAAATAAAAGTTCAAGGTTTGTGACACTCCGAGTCTGAGAGCATTATCAAAATGGATTTGGTGCAATTAACGCATAATGTCCGCGTTCCGGGCCCGTGTCGAATCGTGGCGGAGTAGCACAAGTCCGTAATCAGCGACCCATTAAACGCCCATGCTGAAATTAGATACCACACACAATGGGAATAATTACACGGCGCTAAAGACGCGGAAGGCCTTCGGAAACTGGCGAGATTACACGGCACACCAAAACGCACAATAGTCTAACCATTTGTGTTGAGACGTCAACTGCGTGTAGTTGTAGGGTTACCATAGTACCAAAATGAATCTAAGATTATAAAATGCAAATCCAGGTAATGGAAATACTCAATACGATCAACATTTTGATTGACCCTCTAACGAAGTCACATCGAGAGCCTCTAACCCTTGCCTTTGACTGGGCTCTTAATTTTGAAAGACAGGCCATTAAGAAACCTCGGAGGATGTGTAAGAAACTATTCAGGCTACCCAAAAAACTAGGATACGTCCTGAAAAAAAACAGAATGGTTGGCAACCCTAGTACAGAGTTAGGTGATGTCTCCTGAGTTTGTATGGATTTTAATGTATATTCAAATGTCTCTCATCGCGAAATTCAACGGAGCGAGCATGGTTTTTGTACAAAGAGTCACAAAGCGTTACTAATAGGATTCGCGAAGGGATTGCTCAAGGACAAGGTCGCGCTTTATAGCCAAACTTGAGTTTTTTGCCATATTTTATTACTTTTACGACCCGGTGGAAGGATTTACGATGACGGTTAATGTCGCCCGTACGGAGAACGGAATTGTTTCATGTCAATGGTAAAAGATGAGTTCCTTGACTGGTGTTTAAGTGCTGGTGAAGCTAGTACCTTGGTTAGAGATTGTAGTATATAGAATCTACTGAAACATAGTGTTTTAGTATTGTGGCGGTATCCACACATAACACGTCACATATGTCAAAGAGCGCTGCATCGCGATAACGAAGTGTTCACAGAGAGTGTACATATATACCGCTTCCAATACGCTACCGTTGGACAGCTGTCCGCCAGGCAATACCACCGAGCCTGGTCGGTGGGTCCTCCCTTTGTAGTGGAGGAACATCACACCTTGTTCCTCTACAGTATATTTCGATTGCCTCGTTCACACACAATCACAAGAATCATGACCCACAAAACACTAATTGCATTATTTTTATAGCATATAACTTGATTTGCAATAACCTATTAATGTCTAAACGCCTTACCCATATTTCATGCTTATGAATTATCGATTATACATCATATAATCGATAATTCAAATGCAATGCATCATATGGTTTTACGATTAATTTTAGAACGAATAAACAGTAGGAGTGAGGTCATTGGATAGAGTAAGAAGAATCACTTCGATGATGTATATTTAATTACATCTTAATGTGATATAAAAACGCATAAAGAAATAGGTACAATACGAGAAACATTAAAATGTAGGTGCATTATTTCATTCAAACTTAAATTTGTCTTTGTTATTACTCTATCATAAATCAGTTAACATAAGCATGGGTTGTTTTGAAAAATAATGCATTCCATTATTATAATAAATAGCAATAAGGTTTTATAGCACAGAACATTACCTATGATAATACAGCCAGTTTTTGTAATAACTGTCATAGTGAACTGTGCGAGCATAACATCTTCGCAAATGAGCTCTTAATTTTCATTTTTATTGTTATTCGCTCATATATTAGTATAGTTACAATGAAAAGGGTGTTAAATAACATATTATTTTATACAAATTAAAATACAAAAGATATTTCAGAAAATTACTTTAAAAAAATTATATACTGCTACATTTAATAAGAAAAAAATGTCATATTCTTTTGGTTTGGCCGTATTGATTAACAATGTATTTATTTGTATAAATATCCAACCACATTTGAACTCGAAACAACGCAACGGAGACAGTGGCAATTGGCAAATGACGAACGTATAGCGGAGTCCGTAGTGCAACTGCGTGCCACGTAGAGGTAGCGGGTTCGATTCCCGCTCAAGACAAATCTTTGTGTGCATGAACTTGGAGGTTTGTATTGGTCTGGGTGTTTATATGTATAATAAGTATGTATTTACAAAAAGAAAAGTATATATGTATTAGTTTCAGTTATACCATAAACTCATCTTTATTGAAGTATTGAATAATCTTTATTGATGTCCACAAATACATAAAAAGATATTACAGTAATAACCACACTAGGCAAAGCCTGTATCGTGGTTATTAATAGCGTCTATACAGAAATTGGACTTAAGAATTTCAACTAAAGCAACAATATATTTATAAACTAGACAAAAGTTTATGAGTTTACCAATAGTACAAGCTCTGCTTAGTTTGGGACTAGATGATGTTGTGTAAAAGTTGTGTGATATTTATTTATTTTAATTATGACGGGCTTTAGGACGATATCCCATAATGCCACACACATGGTCACCCTACTACTCATACATATGTTTACGGTGTTTGCAGACGTAATAACATAAAGATATTATGTTATAATGTTAATGTATTTGTGTCTGGATGGAATTTTTATTGATACAAGGATGGGAATTATGTATGCCATTTCATAGAAGATATTTATTTGCATACCTGATAATTGTATTATTTGCAAACAAAGCGTTTTTATTAGGGTCATATCTCACCTTTATTTTCATGCAACATTGTCCACGCGCAGGAAATTCTCCGGCAGTATTATACGCTGTGAAATGTTTTTTTTTATAACTTTTAACCTGGGTGCGCGTTATCTATCTTATTTTAAATTTAATTAAATATCATCATTCGTCTTACCCCCATAATAAATAAAAATAAATATCACACTACAACTTCCAAACAACATCATCTAGTCTCAGACTAAGCAGAGTTGACTATTATATATACTAGAATAACTGATAGTAATACATTTACACTTTTTTTAGTTAATATGTACTTATTAAACAAACAACTAGACCAAGACAAACCTCCATGTTCATGCACACCAAGATTTGTATTGAGCGGGAATCGAACCCACGACCTCTGCGTAGCAGGCAGTTGCACTATCGACTCTATGGAAGAAACCCTATCCAGCCCGTCTCCATTAATCCAATAGTAGGCCCTACTGCATAAGCTCTCCATTAAAGGGTCATCATTCCATCTTGAACCCAAAGCACAATCCCACCTGATGCTCTCTGCAGAAATCACATAGTGCACAGTACATAAACAAGAGCGGTAGATCATATCGCCAATCTAAAAGGGAGCGGCGACCGAAGGCCGGACCCAGTCACGTTTAGAAAGACTGAACCTGGTCCCCAATAACCAGGTATCCAAGGTTGGTGGTGACAATCAACATATACATTCAGAAGGTTTATTTGGAAAGTGCTTAAATCATATTGCGGCAACCACTAGTAATTGCGATAAGAGCAGGCGGGAAATAATTGGAAATCGCTCAAAAGTGTGTCATCTCGTAGGGACAATGGTGAATTTCGTTATCCCGACGAGCTAACCAGCTAACTCCCTAACTAGCTTTATATGTTTGCTTTGCCATAGGGCTGAAGCTTTCATGTTTTCCACACCAAGAATCCTAAGTTCCGAACCATGCTTTTCGTACAATGCTTCGTCTGCCACTTGCCAGAACTGTCTTCATAAATCTTATACACACTGAACTGAACATTCTGCATCTACGATATTGTGGTGTTGGTCTTGGTCGTGACTCGCGTCAAAGGCCAAAGGTTGGGCGAAAACCGAACGCGTTTTGACAGCATGACATATGTCGTAGACAAAGGCAGATTTGTGCAAACGGTACTGGAGCCTGGACTATCCGATTTTGAAATGTTTATTGATATTGGTCTGATGTTTGCGAAATGTTGGCTATTAAGTTCAACGAATTGATCTTTGCAGACAAAGAAGTGATTAGGCTTTGTTGACGTGCCGCGTCGATATTAGCTATTTCAGTTATTTGTATCTTTCTAAGGGTATTATTACTACAATCAATCGACGTCGATCGATGAGGTTGATCGATTAGTGTCAAAACACCCTAAAATATTGATGTTTACTCTTTAAGAATCGCTTCGATTCTTCGAGTGGTAAAACATGTGAAAATACTTTCTAGGCTTTCTATAATGCCATCGTTACTGTTAAAAGACTAATTTACTTACTTCGAATCCATCTAATTATGTGCAGATGTATTTTTGAGATTGGGCTATTATAGTAGCATAAATAAAACTATCACCGCCAGTAGAATATCACTGGCACTAATCGTCTACCTTCGATGCTAGTTAGAAGAAAAATAATCCGCGAGGGGGCCGACTAAGCTAATTACAATTTGTCCTCTAAATATTCTCTATGCGTACAATCCTAGACCATGAATCCCAACATCCGAGGTCATTCAACACTCGAGTATTTCCTCCAGCATGTTTTTGCGGCCATTATCGTAACGTAAATGAACTCTTCAGATGCTCGGTCAAGCATCTCGATGGCAACAAGCAAAAACAGCACGACTGCTGCGAGACGAATCGATTAGAATCGCCGGAGCCCGACCATCGCCTTTGTTTCGATCAATCGATTACGCAACATCAGGTGACCAGCAAAAACAATCATTTTATTCATAAGTTTCTAAAGTATTTTCTCTTTTATCGAACCCTTGTATAATTTCTAAAGATCCTGCGTCATTTGAATCCATAAAACTTGTGTTGTGTTTTGTAACATTGAATAGCTAAATCGATCGACTAAGTAAATAAATTTATAACAAAGCCCCATCCTAAATTATTTTTAATTTTAACCAAAAGGATAAAACAGATTCTTGATAAATTGGTTTACGCATTGAGAGACAAATTGGGCAACACAACTTTGTTCAAATCCTTAACATGTACGTTGCAGACATCCGTGACAAGACACATACTATCTATTAAAACGTATGGTAAGTAAGAAACGTTGTTACTCCGTGGGCTCATTAGCAGCAGCCGGAAATGGGGGAGCGAAGGGGAGACGGAATGTCGCGACGCGAAAATAAATTTGAACGTGGACCATGCGCAGGCGCGTAATGAATGTACAACGATCGGCCATTGTTAAATTTTGGCCGTTAATTTTGAATCTTGTCAGATTTTAGAATACTAATGCAGTCGTGATGAAGAATACTATGTTTGAACATGTGGAACGGGTAGTTTAGTATGTACAGCGAATGGTAAATTGAACAAAATAGACTTTTTATAGCATACCAATCTAACTGAAGTCAATATTTAAGTTCAGACAGAGACACATAAAAATGTTGTTAAAGAAATTATACTAGTAAATGCTGCTATAAAGTCCACATCTGCAGCTTTTAACCGTGTTTATGAGCCCTAGACGTCCCATAAAGTATACAAACCGGCAACTAAGTAACGATGCTGCTAAGTTTAACCGAAGCCAAGCGACGATTACAATGCCGCATTAATCCTACTTTATCTATGCATCCTAGTCATTATTTTTTCCATCGCGTCTGTGCGTATTTCGCGGTAGATAACATAATCTGGTAGCAAGCGACAGGTGGTTTAATTAAATTTATCGCTCGCCCGTGCCGATGGCGCGATACTATCGGCGATCGCGGTGAACGAGAGCAAAACAATGCAGCGCCGGCGCATGCGGTAGGTACGCCGATAAACCGACTCACGCACTTGTAAATTATAAAACGGGACTGTACGTTCGGAAGCCCGCAATGGCCGCAATGTTAATAAACCAGCTCCTGAATCTATAGCTCTAATTAACGGATTGCAGATATCAGGTTGTTTATTTAGGATTATGGGCCATCAATTTTAATCTTTACGACCACTTTAGTTCGCACCTCGATTCTCGGCATACTTGTACATTACCGCGTCATTCACGCACGTACATCTCACGCGCGAACGCATCGTTTCTAATTACCGCAAGCGGATTCACCGCTTTTGTATTTCGAACGCGACGCGGGCGTATTCAAACTGGAGCGTGCGAACGTCGGAGTGCCGCAGCACCGCATATGGCAAGCGCTGATGAGCTGTGGTCGTGGCACATCACTAATTACCATGCCTTAGGGCTGGACTTCACAATGCGAGAAATAACGTGACTTTTATAGGTTGTTTCCGTGTGCGCTGAATTGTTTGACCAAAATGGTAACATAATGGGATGTTCTTGTCGATGGCTTAGAAAGTAACTGTTGAAATGTCGGAGACACGCAATATGAAATCTAATTACCGATTTAACAAATATCTGCTAACTAATGAGTTTATGTAGCAAACTCGCAAGGTTGTGTTACTATTTACTTAAATATGGCTCAAATCATGGCTGTCCAAAAATAGCTCATATCCAATTCAAAGCCACGTTACATGTATGACTTGCGGACAAATATTGTTGTGTTTTCACTATGGTTTCACATTCTGGCAATTACAGTCACACGTGATTTCACAAAGGAATAAGAATAAATAAATACTTGTTTCTTATTTGTAGTGTACATAAAAATAATCCTTTCAAGTCCCAGTCAACAACCTACGAAACAAAAGAAAACACGTGTAATCGCAGGCACAAATCCATCAGATTCGTCGCAGTCTTTTTTGCCATTCGCCCATTCTCCACGGGACTTCGTTAAGACAATTGGAGTCACGTTTGTGGCTAGGAAGCACATGGCATTAGGTTGATTAAGCCTGGGTAATTGCCGTCCGATGGCCGGCCAAGGTCGACGAATGTCTTTTAGTACTGATTAAAAACTTTTTAGATAGGAGCATTAATGTCGATGTCCTTGGCAGGCAATCGTTATGATCTGATAGTAACTTATTTACAACAATCTTTATAACGTCATAATGAAATATATTTTTTTTACAAACCCATGCTAAGAAGTATAAATTAATTGTGTTACTACAAGCCGATAATAAAACTATGAATATTGTATTGTCCCTTTAACCAAATTATTAAATAAGCCAATTCTGTATCTAGCAATGTTAACTTTACCATAGATATATAGATAGAAAATTCTTTATTGTACACACAGATTACCTAAATAAATTTTTAGAAGAATCTTATCTAAGTATGCACAATGGGCGGCCTTATCACTTTAAAGTGATCTCTTCCAGGCAACCTTTGGATGGACAGGATTGAGTTAATCGACATATTAGTCAGTGGTGTAGTTAAAAAAAATAGAAAGTACTTAAAACTAAAATAAATGATGTATACATACATGTATATACATATAACTTTACCATACACCACGGCAGATAAATTTGAATGCCTCTGAAGTCTGAACACTATATCAGCCACAAACGTGATCAATAATGACGTGCAATATGGCTGTTATTGTTATAAGCGACCTTTCAAACAGTAAATCCCTATTGCAGCTTGCGCAAGCGCACTACGAGCGTATGAACGACCCATTTCGATTAGATCGCTTCTGGAGCGATTGTTAGCGATCCGATCACGACTCCTTTCGGAAAGGTGAAAAATACTTGATAATGCCACGACTTGTCATTTCGTAGTCACGAACCGACTGCAGCCAAATGTCATCTGAATGTGTGCAGTATTTGAATGAAACTGAGTTGCAACAGCATTCGAGGACGTTGAAAGTAAGACTATATAGTTAGTAACTGTCATTGTTATTATACAAAAAATAATATATGTAGTATATAAAGCGAAAAAGTATGTTTAATCGCGCTAATATCTGGGACCTGCTGGTGGGTAGTGGTCGGATTTTGGGTACTTTTTGCTTTTGTTAGTATAATTCTTGAAATTCTATTTAACACTTCAATTATAATAACTACCTCGATGGTCTAGTGGTTAGCTTATACGCCTCTCACCGCGAGTCTCGGGTTTGATTCCCGGGTCGGGCAAAGTGTTATTTGTAAACTTTCCGTCAGGAAATTCACAATCGCAATAGCAACACGCAGTTGGAATTGTGCCCGGTGGATGACGTTAGGCTCACCCCCTATCCGATGGGAGCTAAACAAAACAAGTGAAATGTGAGTGTTTTATACCTCTGCCACACCCTTTTGGGTAATATAAACGTGATGTTATGTTATGTCTACTTAACACCTTGTAGCTGATGGTTCCAAAATGTTGGTAATTTTTATAAAATGTTTCACTAATGCATGTAATAAACTGACGATTCAATCAATATTAAATAGTTTAATCAGTTTGATTGCATTCTAAATGTTCCCCTGACGACCACAAGTGGGGTAAGCGGTAAGTGTACGAGGTCGCCATGGCGGCGGCGTCGCGAGACTCGCCCGGTATTCAGCCCAGCACTGTCCACTGTCCATTATTCCAATTCTTAAAGGGATGCGTATGTCTTCAAAACGACTAACAAGCTTTACAACGAGGAAGCCCCAATGCCCCGCATACCGCACATTCCTCCAACACTTAGTAATACTTCAGTTTGTATCATTGTACGATGCCTCGCTGGTCTAGTGATTAGATTAGCGTAGTGCCAGCTGGCTGACTGTGAGGTCATGATTGAGCCCAATTTCTGCATATGGTCACCCTCTTCCATATGTGACCTGAACTGGTGAAACTGAGATTAAAATGAATGTACAGTGGGCCAACAAGTTAGGTATGCAGGGCAAAAACTTCTAAGTCATAGAACTTAACTACACCAGTTATGGATAAGTGAGATACATATCTAATTAGTGAGTATAAAACATTTATTAAATCTGGAATTCACACTTGCATATCTATTTCAGTCAGTTTTCACTACAGCGTAGCAGTTTTTGACCTGCATACCTAATTGCTTGGCCCACTGTACATTTGCCATAACCTTCTGGGTAACACAAACGTGAGGTAATGTATCATCACGAAAGACGGGTCGTCGTCCGTATAACTATAGGAATATTCTTTATATCACCGACTTGTTCCTAAAGGTCGGTATTAAATTTATCTCCGCATTTATATGTATTAAAACGTTTAATTGAATAAAGATTTCTTTTCCTGCGTACGCGCAGCCGCTGGTATTTGTGACATTTAAACTCTTGTAATATGTAATTGGTTTATTTATGTGTGTGTGCTCGGTGTTTGTATCGAGTGCTAAATGTTTATATTATCTCTAAATTGGCATTGCAGAATATGATGTGTCCTTCAGGAATTGAAAAAACCTAAAATCATCATATCAGCAAACATTTAAAAGGCAGGCACTCAAATAGTGAAAAAGAAATGATGGATTAGCTTGGCAATTCACAAGACATATAAGTCGAAGCTAACAAACAGTAAATCAAAAATTAAACCAAGTTTTTGTTAATTTTTCTATTGTGTTTTTAAGACACAATACTGATCCACCTGAGCGTATAAAAACAACTCGCCACGTTGTAGATTCTCCAATTAACCGATGTCCCTCTAGCGATTATTCGTTCGCTTCCTGTCCCCTAATGACTTTGGACATTATCCAGAGCCCTGAGAAGCGTTTAGTATTCAAGCTCCTTCATGGTCTTCGCTATTATAAACCCATTAATGTACTTTGTTTAGTTGACAATGAAAATTGCGTGAATTTACGTATGATTTAGCATCGGTTACGCTTTTTTTGTCACGTGGAAGAAGATAGCCAACCTTCATCAGATAGTTTGGGATGTTATCGTGTCATTCAGATATGTTAACATGTGAAGTGTGAGCGTTATACACCTCTATGAAATTAAGATACAAGATTGACTCAGTCCCCTGCATTTTTAACATTGAAACAAGCAGAAGTTTTGGCAAATTCAATATGTACGAGTACGTCCGTCAGTAGTAAAAAAACTTGTCACAACGACTGACTTTAAAACCGTATAAAACAGAAGGTATTTTCTGAAGATAGCCACTAAAAGTTAATAATAGTCTAGGCATCTGCCCTATGATACGAGTTTAAGTGAGTGAGCAAAAACAGCAATGTCTGCGAGCCGGGTCACTAGTACATGTAGCCGGATTGCGAAGGAACGCGACCACTGACAATCTGCGTGTTTGTGAGGCCTGTTTGTTTGTTTGTGTAGCTTGGCTGATCTATGATTGCATGTGATGACACTAAATAAAAGACGTAGCTTGTTAATTACGTGTTTCAAAGAAGTTGCTGACTATTGGTCCTTCGAGCCGGATCGTCCATGGAGGCGAGTGTAGTGTGTTTGTACTCAATTAGAATGTTTGTCTGTATGCGTTTGTGTAGCTGTACTTTGTTTGCTTGTCATGTTAGAGACAAACAAGATACATAACTTGAAATCAATCATGCATTTTAAAAACAAGACGTTGCAAATTGGCGTCTTTACTAACTTAGATAAGTAAATAAGTATCTATCATTGCGACTTTTTATATTTTACACTAAACACAGCGATAGACTTATTGCTAGCAAAAAGTACGACAATTCAAGAAGACTACCACATTTTAAGATGTAACCTTTTTGTAATTCGAATTGCAAGTGTTTGCTTCAATATTTTGTAGAAAACGGTTCTTGGCAGGTGTCTGAAAAAATCGAATTGTTATCAGAATCAATTTAAACTAGATTGTTATTTTTAAATAACTTCTTGTATTGAGAAATACAACAAATTTACTGACTAGATAATTTCCAATTACTTTTTGTTGCAAAAACATGATAAAAATGTAAAATACAATGGCAAAACCGCTTAAATATTTATGTGGTAATCTCTAAAATTGGTTCTTCATCTGAATAGTTAGGTTTCATTTTGTAAAAAATATGATTTTATCTTTTTTCTTCTAATAATAATCAATACAAAGTTTCATCAGATTGTCCGTTAAAAATTCAGTTTGATGAAAATGGTATTTGGAAATCAAATTGAAACTTGTCAGTGATTTTATTACTTTTTCATCGAGATTTAATAGTGTGACGTCAAATGATTTTTTTTAGATAGATAGATCAGTCCTCAATTTTCCATAACACTCAACATCAATGTAAGCTAACTAACCTATAACCCCCTAGTTGGCAAAAAAGAAGAAAAATTTTGATAGCCACATGATAATTTATCATGAAGTTAAGTTATAATTCTTCTCGGGTTTAAGTATTTATTTTGAAAAAATATACATCAAGATGCAATTATCTTATAGATGCGGCATAAATCAAGCCAAGTGCTTCATTCCTTCAGCTTTTTTCTTTAAGCAGTTCTCATGACAATTAGTTCCACGTTCCTGTACATCTCGTCGCATCAGATCCGGCTGTCAGCTCCAATCTGGTCGTGTTCATTAACATCGGTGGTTGGATGATTATTTTTAGTCGTCCATCCACTCCCGTCCGCGTTTTTACCTTCGGACGGGACTGACGGCATGCCTCTGGCGTAATTTTATAGTTCCGGAGAAACGGTTAAGGGAAGCGACATGCACTTAAATGCCGCTAATTATTTGTTAAACGCCCTTGATGGCGCCATTATGAAATATTTACAGTGTTAAAAGGCTGCCTGGACGGCAGGACGATGCACGAGGATTATTGACGAACGATTACTGTGCTGTATTTAGAATCTAATCGAGAGATGGCGTTTTTTACAGGCTATATTCCTATACATGTTGATATTTCTGCATCATGGACACGTACAATTTTATAATGAGCCGGCAGAATCCAGAAAAAGAAGTCATCAGAAATTGCAAGTAAGTAAGGAGTTTGCAATATGCGTTTGTTATTCAACTGGCGTGTTGCACAAAAAATCGTCTACCTTAACATCCCAGACGGTTGTAAATATGGCAATTCTGTACCCAGAGCCACAACAAAGGGCAGCATGGCCCTTGCACAATCCACAACAATACATCGTCGGCGCCGGCGCCGCTGGTCCTACGAGCCGGATTTATCGCTTCGACCCCCGCCGTAGGCTGTTTTCACATCTAGCAATAACTTTACGATAAAACATGATCATAAAAGCTTTACCAGCTCATAAAACAACCCAAAATATTTAAGTTATACGGAGATCATGAGTCCATGAACAACCTCAAAAGATAGCAGATGCTGGATAGCTACAATATTTTTTTCTTCATGCAAGAAATTTCAGGGTCCCATGATCTAATAGAGCACTATACCGGAACACATATAAAGGTTGTTGCACAGAATCAAAGCGTAATTAGATAGAGAAATATTCTATCAGGTATCATCATTTTTATCAGACATTCGTGGGACAGATCTGTAGTAATCTGTACCATTTATCGTCAAATGTGAAGCCAGCCATTGCGCACGCAACTCACCTACTTCATTTCCCTTCGCCTCGAATATTATGACATCCAACAATAGCAATGCAATACCGTATTCGTTAATATCAATCTGATTAGTTCCAGCAAAATGTCAACGGTACGTGGCGAAACAATGGTAGATACCAGTAGGTATAGAGTGAGTATAATGTTGGCAGTAAGCCACGGAACGATCGAGTCTAGTTATTCCCACGTATAAGTCTTAAAAGGGATAAAAATGTGTGTATGTCCGTGTACGGCTATGGGCGGGGCCAGCGAGGGTCTTTCGAGTGAGTCATGTCGATGTCAAATGGCTGTTGACGGAGGAATATGGTAGGTATGACAAGTCGTAACCCTTGTGGTGGGGTAGATACCAATCGCTGATTGCGTGTTGATTTGCCGATTAAAATTGTAATGCCTTGCTGTCAATACATGTGTCACGTCACCGTGTTTTGCCAAAGATAAGCCTTTTTGACGTGCACAAACACACTTTTTAAAGTTATAACTCGTATTGAAAGCAGATAGGTAGACAGTTAAATGAGGATTTGCAGTGATGTCGCTTAAACCTGAAATCACGATTTGGTATTTTCATGGTTTAGTTAGTATGTATTATATGAATATGTTTGTATTGAACGAGCATTGTGCCTATAGTTTAAGTACCTATGGTTGCCTTTTAAGACGCAAAAAGATAAATCTTACGAAGACAACATTTAAAAAGGATTCTACCAAAAATCGTGCTCTCATTATATGGTCTTATTCCAAATGGACACAATTTTTTGCACGTAAAGTCTTACACTCAATTTAGTCTTCACCGCTTCAATGAACATGCTTTACATATGCGCAGGGTAATAAAGACCATTTAAAAGTAATAAAACACTATGAAAAAGCACTGAATCGTCGTTATTAAAGGACAAAACAGCCTTAATGCTACTAATTACGGTTAAACGACGTATTCAGGCATTCCCAAGGAATATAACAAAACGTGCAATTGTATGCAGGTGGAGTTAAATCTTTAATTATTTTGTTACCTATACCTATGAAAGAATGAGGTTATAATTGTAAATGCAACCTTATTCCTCAAAAGAATAAGGTGTCATACAGAATGCCGCTAAGTCCATCCAGTCCGTATGTGAAATTAATTAAGACTGCATAATTTACCTAGTTCCCGTCGGCGTAATCATAGAGGTATATTAAGATCGTCAACGTACCTGTAACAAAAAAAACAAAACATTTTGTTAATAATGCAAAAGCACTGGAAATTCACAAATGTTTAGTAAAAAGTGAAATAAATGTATACTCATAATTATTTCATTATTCTGCTCTTTTCTTAATTAAAACTTCCACTTTTGCACCTACTACCCCACTCTCAGCATCACCCAAAGGTTGACTGGTAGAGAATGCCTATGGCATTAAGTCCGCCTATGTGCGATATTGTACATGAAGTTTTTAAATAAATAAATAAATAAGCTGACATGCGAAATTTGTCTTGACAAAAATATCATGTTCAAAAAAATACAAATCTGTTCTTTATAAAATTCACAATGCACCATCATCTTCTATCGGCCTTAGATCAAAGTGGATTGGCTCACCTTAAATACTGACAGATAAAGATATTATGGTGCAAGGAACCGAATCAGATTGAGATAATCGAGATTATATTCGAGATTACTTTTTAAAACGTAGCAGTCATCGGGATTGGGACATCCCTGTTAGGAAAGACGAACGATTTTACGAATGACAGCGAGCGGACATGACCATTGAGAGTCACTCGAAGAAATTGTTTTGTTCAGTTTGAAAAGATTGTAATCCTTTACAGAAAGTATTTCTTTTCATCTTACTCGGGTAATATATTTCATATGATGTAGAATATTAAAGTTAAATATTACTGGTCTAGTCCAATAAATATAACAAATTACAAATGAAAAGTTAAATCGAGGTAATCATACAAAGCTATTATCCATTGTTATTGTTAAGTCTTCTGTGTTTCAAGATGTTATAAATAAGAAAAGAATGCCATTTTAAAAAGCAACTGAAGACATTGTTTAGAAGAGAACATAATTAAAATCATTATTTAATCGTCATAATTATGACCAATATAATTAATGACTAATTAAACGCTATAAAACCACTAGCGTTTTAGGCGATCACAATCGCGAAACAATAAAACGATTCAAACCCATTGCCAAATAGGGTTACCACAAATTGGATGTTACCAAAAAATCCGCCATGCGGAAAATAATCTTGGTGCAAAATTTAATCTGTTTGGCCAATAATAAATAACAAAGGATTAGGAAATATAACAAATAACAAACGGAATAAACGAAGCAATTTATCGAAATAGGTATTGAAACTAATTGCTGAGCTTGATGGAATAAATTTGAATAACAATATGGTTTCAATCATGTACGTTTCCCTGAACATTTCAACATTTTTGGGTCACGATATGACAATCAGTTCTTGGAGATATGAATATTGATGGTGTTCGATAAACGTAAATGGTTACTGTCGTGACTGTCTCTTTCGAATATTTTATAATGAACAAAACTGTATCTATTTGATCCTTACATGTGACAGCCCTATTTTATGTTTCGGTAGGGTTGTGAAATTTCAAATGATTTTATGGTCATAGGAAAGATGTAGTAATTTTGGGTTTGGCAAAATAAATATTGTCTTTTTTGTTGTTCATGTTATGTGCAGTGTTCTCTTTTATATGCCTGAAATTTTTGACATCAGCACGATCACAAAGAATTACAGTTTCTTGTAGATATGTATTTTTGGGTAACATCGTTGACATGCCGCCATTGTTTATACGCAAGAATCTTACGTACAAACAAGGCTCCGTAACCATCTATCAGGTGATACAAACAATAGGCGTCAATGGTGTTCGCACTCGCGCTGACTCAGCGACCTTGTACGCATGCGCGAATACGTCATACACATGCATAACATACAGAGGATTCTTAAGCAAATGAGCTTTATTTTAATCCTGATTTCACCAATTCTTGATAAAGTTTAAGATAGTTAACGTTCCGATACTAAGTTCCGATAGGTGTAATAATAAATAATCGCAGCCCCGTATCTAATACATGTCCCACTGCTGGGCGCTCAGGCCCCTTTTCATGATGAGAAGGGTTAGGGTATAGTTCACCACGCAGGCGAATTGCGGATTGGTAGACTTCACAGACATGCAGGTTTCCATACGATGTTTTCCTTTACCCTTGGCGAGCGGTAATTTATACGATAAATACACACATCTTCGAAAAGACTAATCTTAACGATTTATTGACAGAGGTGTGTGCCGTGGGTTCGAACCCGAGACCTTTAACTTCGCAGTCCTACGATCACCCACTCGGCTACCTGTCACTTCCCATAGGTGTATGAAGTACTTATCAGTAACCTATGAAACTTAGCCTTAGCTAGAACGGCACGGAAAATGAAGGAAGGAATACTGTTATTATTTTAGCAACTTTAACTGCAACTTAACTTTAGTGCAAAGTACAACTTCTGCGTTTATTTTGTTTTGTGTCTTCCAGCGCCGGCGCATCGTTTTCCGCCATTGTGTTAAATTGAATAAAAGCTCGTTAACCTGCCGCCGCATTAAATAGCTGTTAATGTGCGCTATTCTTATCTGATGGCGGCTTATTGTACACACGGTTACTCATCAAGCTTTACATTTTCAGTATAAGATGATCTCGCGCTTTATAGACTTTCCGTGCAATGACGACCGGACACGCCGAGGTCGTGGGTTCGATTCCCACTTAAGACAAATCTTTGTGTATGAACATGGGGGTTTGTCTTATTCTGGGTGTTTCTATGTATAATAAGTATGTATTTACTAAAGAAAAGTATATATTATTAGTATCAGTTATTCTAGTACCCATAGTACAAGCTCTGCTTAGTTTTGGACTAGATGGCGTTGTGTGTGAGTTGTGAAATATATATATAATGCGAGACCAGCTTATTTTGGAAATGTATAGCTTGATGTGAAGCCATGTGTACTTATTGTGGTGTCTCCCAAAGCATATGCGTCAACTGATTTATTTCACTTTGTTCTTTTAACAATGATTCAGACTGAACTGTATGTTTGTACTGCCACTTGGTCTAGTGGTTAGCATATCTCGCGCCTCTCACCGCGAAGTTTTAGGATTAGACTTTTCTAAATTCAATTCAATTCAATTCATTTTATTTGCATTAAATATGGTACAAAAGTTGTTATCACTTTATCGTACAAGTTCATTCATATTTTGTCATTATATGGCATGCAAATCTTATCCATAAACATTCTTCATTATTCACGTGCAATTTTATAATATAACATGTAATACCAATAAATTATTCTCTTTTATTTGAAACATTTTAACTGCACCTACCTTTGTTATCTCTGCACCACCTTACGGTTGACTGGTAGAGAATGCCTATGGCATTAAGTCCGCCATTGTACACTTATTATGTGCAAGAAGTTTTAAAATAAATAAGTCTCGGGTTCGATTCCCTAGTCGGGCAAAAGTGTTATTAATGAACTTTTTGTCAGGAATAGCAGCACTGAGTTGGAATTGTGGCCGGTGGATGGCGATAGGCTCATTACCTATCCAATGTGACCTAAACATAACAGGTGAAGTGTGGGTGTTGTACACCTCTGCCACCCCTTCCTGGGTAATATAGGCGTGATGTTATGTTATGTCTGTATGTAAGTAAGTTACAGTGCCTTTTTTTGGCTAGGCGTGCATTATAAGTGTAAGCGGAACCTATCCATCATTCACACAAATGTTAGAATCTAAATAATCGTATCGTATACATATTAAATGATTTACCATAACAAAACATCACGCCTATATTTACCCAGAAGGGTGTGGCAGAGGTGTACAACACCCACATTTCGCCTGTTATGTTTTAGATGATGTATAATGAGGGTCTTCACATACGGACAGAATACGTAGATACGGCGAGTAGGTTAAAGTTAAATGCATACGTCATTCATCACAAAAAAGCGCATTGAATCTATTGCAAATTACCAAGAGCACAGGCAGCTTTGTCAATGTTTTCATTGCACAGCTGCGCAGGCGCCGATACGATACAGCACGTAGGCGCCGCGTCATTATTCCCACTTATAGCCGATAAGACCTGATAATAATTGCTGATAACGTGATGTGGAATCGGCTCGGATATCGCAAAGACGCCAAAATGAATCACACGACAAGTTTTTGTATAACAAATGCGCTTCCGATTCATTTATGGTAAGGTTAATCGTAGCCATTGGCATCAGAAAGGACGATTGATACGAAGAAAGAGTTCGAAATTAATCTAGAAACATTATTTTAAATAAAAAAAAAAGATTAAAGTGTATGTTTTAATGTAATTTTTTTCAGATAATATCTATTTGCACAGTACCAATGCCTAGAAAGCCGTTTTAAAATTGTTGTCTGTCTGTTTGTATCGGTTAATCTTCTAATCGGCTGTACCGATTTAGATAAAATTTAAGATGCAGGTAGCTGACTATAAGGCGCGTAAAATAGGCTACTTTGAAACCACGGGGAAAGTTAGTTTGATTGTTTGGTAGCGCTTATCTCGGGTATTACTGATCGGATTTTAATAATACTTTTTGTTTTTAAATATTTAACATAACGGCAAACTCCACGGGAGCAGCGACTACTACTAATATAACACATTCCACACGTACGAGCAGCGACTACTTAACATAACAAATTCTACACGGACGAAGTCGCGGGCAATAGCAAGTTATATAATAAGGATTCGGATTTGATTCTTTGTTTGTTGCGATAAATCGATTTAACTCAAATCTACAGGACTGATTTCAACATTTTCTTCACTATTATAATACTAGGTTATTCCTGAGTAACATAGGCTATATTCTATCGAGGTAACAGGCGGATGAAGTTGCGCTGTATAAGCCGGATGCTGGTAACAAAATAAATTGCAACACTTAGGGCCAGTTTCTGAGGTTCCAAATAGTGCTTATCTGACCCATAAAATATAACCTGAAAGTTTAAAAGTGACACAAGTTACACTGGAAAAATCAACACAGCTGTCACTCTCACATATGTGTGTTATATCCTAATCCTGCCAATAAGGTTTATAAATTTATAAATTTGTTTTTTATTTACATTAGATAGAACGCCAGAAGCAATCACACTATCCAATGGTCAAATACACACATTCACTCACACAAGTACACCCAGTCTAAGAACAAATCTTTGCAAATCACACAAATATTTGTCCCATGTGGGGATTGAACCCAGAACACCAGTGCAATGGAGAGCGGCGAGGCGAGGCTTAAACCACTACACCACACGTGCAGACAATTTATTATTACAGTTTATCTAACAAATGTGTTTTTTTTTTATTCCACTGAGGTGGCAAACAAGCATACGGCCAGCCTGATGGTAAGCAGTTACCGTAGCCTATGGACACTTGCAACGCCAGGGGCATCACGCGTGCGTTGCCGACCCTTCAAAAACCTATTTGCACTCTTTTTAAAGAAAATGGGGTTTAGAATTAAAAAGAAAATCATCAACTAAATAATCTAACACCAGATTAATTAGAAATCATGCTATGATGCCACATTATAAATATTAAGTGTACAGAAAGTAATAAACCGTCATGTAAGCACTACAAGTTATATCGAGTTGGCACTCAACCAGCTTGTTTTATTCCTCGATTCGCTAATAAATTATTTTTTATTGAGACAGTAATACGGCATTTCTGCATAAAAACGCATTTATTAAAGCTTTCATTGCCGAGCTTAGTCAGCACTGTCATGTATACATACAGACAAAGATATTTATTTCATGTAATTGATTAGTCAACGAGAAGATTTATTGGACGATGCATAAAATAAATACTTTTGAACCACCTAATAAACATAACATAGCATAACATCACGCCTATATTACCCAGAAGGGTGTGGCAGAGGTGTACGACACCCACATTTCACCTATTATGTTTGTATGTCCCATGGAATAGGGAATTAACCTATCGCCATCCAACGGCTACAATTCCATTTCCATGCTGCTATTGTAAATTTCCTGACGGAAAGTTAACAAATAACACTTTGCACGACCCGGGCATCGAACCCGAGACCTCGCGGTGAGAGGCGCATACGCTAACCACTCCATCGAGGCACCTAATAAAATGAAGCCAATAAATTGTTGATGTGTTCTTTCCTACTTCAATAGACTACGATATTTTTAAGAATACAGTGTTAGTTATTTCAGGGTTCATATAACCTGAACAGCAAGAATATAAATTAGACTTTTAGGCACAAAACAATTTTAAATGTAAACAACCGACTTTACCAAAAATACAAAATCTATTTTCAAACTTTAGAATTAAAACAAATTCCAACCGCCGATTCGTCGTCTTATAAAAGTGAAACAAGGCTTTTAAAAGTTAGGGGTGGCCACCCTCTAGTCTAAAGTCTAGACACGAGGCAGATCTAAGCTGCTTCGGGACACATTTGGCTAAAAGCATCGTCTAAAAGCCCTTCTCGGATACACGAATTTGGTCCCTTTGTGGTTGTCAATAGTTGGGGTGTTTGATCGTTCCACTGTTGGGCAAAGATTTTATCGTATCGGAGGATATAGATACTTACATGTAGATGCTTTCACAAAATCGTTTTACTATAATATGAAAAAGACTACATAATTTGTGATGTTTGTGTGTTTTAATCTATCTATAGGATAAATATGTATATTATTGTATATAATTGTTTGTCCGATTCCATTACTAAGGAGGTAAAATATGGTTGTATGGAACTCCATCATTTTACAAGTATGAAGCAAATAATTTCCTGTTCTTGTTTTTTAGTAAAAATAAATGAACTTTTATATCAAGGTTTTACCTAAAAGTTATTCCCAAGAGTGTAATTTAGAGTTTCAAAGATAGTAGGAAGTTTAAATCAAAGCATAATAGACGTTTTGTTTCGGGTGAAACCGCGGGATCAACGAATTCAGAAGTCGTGGGCAACAGCTTAGTAATTTATTAATCTAGCGGTCTAGATTGATTAGTTTTAATTTATTTATTCCAATTGCTTCGAAATTCTTAAAAACTTCAGCGAAAATTCTTCTACCCTATTAAAACATTTCAAACAGTGAGATGGAGTCTTAAAACCATAGCAAGTGCACTGCACTAATCCTTACACACATTCCACCCTTCCCATTAAAGTGCAATGGCGACCAACCCCGCTGTCTGTCTGATGAGTTCTTTATTTACGCATGCATGTGGCGACTTTTAAATATGGAATGGTTTTCGAACAACCGTGATGAGATTTTTGAACACAGATAAAAACGAGGATGACGTTATTTTGTGGTTATAACGATCATAGTGATGTTCTTAATTTGAAATGTACTCCCCAAGGAGAGCAATGATTACCCACTGCTGAATTAGAAATGAAACTCCCCTCTTCATTTCGTAATCATTGATTTAAAATTCTAATCACTGATCATTTTAAGTATCTACTTCCTAAATTACAGAAAAATAATATAACTAAAAATAACTAATGACTAATAATAACATTCTATAACATACACACGTACAATTAATAAATAAAATAAAATAAAATAATTATATTATGCGTCATTAATTAATTGATTATTAATTACATTATGTATTAGGGATATTTATCGAATCAAAACCTCCACGCTAGCTAAGACATTATCTGAACTATATTATCTATAATTTATTTATTGGTTGCTTGGTTGGTTAATAATTTTAAGATAAGATTAAGTTCAAATAACGAAATAATATTTCTTTACGTTCAATCTTCCAACCATGCTGAAATTAAATAAGTGTGCCGGATATGCAGCATGATGTAATTCTGTTGCATTCCATACAACTCGATGCATTACATCACAAGCCTTAAAATACAGCCTTCGAAAATGTAAAACAATCATCATCATAACATAACATCACGCCTACGTTACCCAGAAGGGTGTCGTGGAGGTTTATAACACACACACATTTCAATAGTAATAATAATAATAATATAATAATAATGTTTATTGACATAACTTTGTTACAATGGTTTTGAATTCCCTGACCCCCGAACTAGTGTAAACTGTATTTCATGTATGTAATATTTAAGTAGATGGCAATAGGACTGTTATAGTCATTCTAGATTTTGTGCTGTTACTGAAAAAAATCTAACTAACACTTTTGCCCCACCCGGGGATCGAACTGAAGACTTCAAGATCCATGAGGCGAGTAAACATAAAATACTTCACATATTAGTCATTGGTATAAAGGTTCGGTGTTTTTTTTTTGCGGTTGATGAGGCGTCGTCATTACCATTTTTCAATTATGTTATAAAAAAAACAAATTACCTTTCAACAGACAATGTATTGCAACTAAGTTAGTAATTGATAGAACATCGCTGAGAGTAAGCTCTTAGTTAATTTTGATAAGACGCAAAAATGACTACGATAATCTACTAAAAATAAATTAAAAAATGCTCCAACATTCAAAACCACTAATCTGCTAAGTATTGTTGCAAAAAGTTTAAAAACATCGCGATTGTTAATATGCCGAGAAGCTTGCCTAAACCGCCGTCAACTCCTGCGCAGTCAAAAACTATTAATCAAACAAACACGATGACGGGTAATTAATGTCTTCCTTGTTGCCTCACCGATTAAAACTATTTTAATACAGAACAATACCGCTTTAGGTTTGTTCGAATTAATTTTACGAAGAACAATACCAAACAATACCATTTTAGATGTGTTTTGCTTATATTAATTGTGTTTTGTTGAACATAGCCAGGTAAAGATTTTGTATACTTATTATAACAATTACCAGGAAAATATAGTCATATGTCTTACTTTAAAATAATTTTACTCAATTAATAAGGTACCAATTAAACGCACTTGAATTTCTTGTTGTTCTATTGACACCATTATCTCATTGTCTTTTGCAAAATGATTTTAGAATCGTTGTTTGTCTGCACTAAATAGGTTATGTCTGGCGGCTTCAATATTCATATCTCAACATAATTAGATAAAGTTAGTCTAGATCACTACAACATAGCTGATAACAAATCACCAATCATTAACCAGTCAAGTATCAATGACAGTGTCAAAGATCTAATTCTCAGTAATCCATCGAACAATGACTTCATGCCCTAATGGAGACACAAAGAACAGAAATGACATGTGAAGAGCAAAAAATGTTTAATACCCCTGAATTATTACAGTCGTGACTTCGAGATTACAACTTCACACCACGTATGACGGTGTCGTCAACATTTTGGTAACAAGTCATTTTATAATAAGCTGTGTGAGTGGAGTTCGTTGTCTGGCTAAACCGTTTTGATCAAGTAGATTTTTTGCGTGTTAAGTACGCCAATTTAGAAGATTAACGAAACTTTTTTATTTCCTTAATGAATGTTGAGGTAAACTTTGTAACTCTCGGCAATTTGTGTCCTCGGTACCAGAAAAAGGAGCAAGATTTAAACTTATCGGAACAAAAACTGCAAACAATTACCTATTTAAACTTAAGTTGCAGTTTGTCTGAGCACGAACCTTGAAAGTTATAACTGTATTCTATTTTAAAGATAAAGATAAAGATAAAGATAAATTTGGATTTTTTACATTAGATAGAACGCCAGAAGCAATTACACTATCCAATGGTCCCAATGACAAGGCCAAATACACATTCACTCACTCAAGCACACCCAGTCTCAGAACAAATATTTGCGAATTACACAAAGATTTGTCCCATGCGGGGATCGAACCCACAACACCAGTGCAGTGGAGAGCGGCGAGGCGACCGCTTAAACCACTACACCACACGTGCAGACAAACAAGGGTATTTATGTTTCGAACGGTTAGACTGTCTGGCTATGAACCTAGACTTTTTCTGAATGCCACCCAGCGCACGTCATGTCATGTCAACCAAACGAGCCGACATGGACGTTGAATTAGTAAATTATTGTCAGTAATGTTCACGAATGACTACGCTCAGATAAATTCAAAAGACATGGCGCCACCATCATGGTGTCTTTACGCAATATGATAGCATTTTTACATAAAAACTATGTTTTAGAATAGGTGAATTGAATTTTTATCGTCGTTTTTAGGTGAGTATCTATGTCGCGACGGCAGTAAACCGTGCGCCGGTACAGTTAGGAATCTGATACGTGAATGTGGCATCCACCGCCTCCGCGAGCGTCCGCCGATTTTTTGTTACGAGAAAAACTTAATGGCCTCGAATTAAGCCGGTAATAATGTATAATCTCCGTCGTTCTGCTAAACACGATAATGGGATCGGTTCGCAATAAAACGCTTAATTAAATACGACCGGTCGGCATTGTTCAAGTCCTCGCTTCCGACAGGAGCTAACTTATGCGCTCGCCCACGCCGAATTAAACGCCGATCATTTTGCATTAGAATTAACACTATTGTCGCTGCGATTCAATTACAAATCACCCATAATTGTGAATTTAAACGTATGCGTTGATTGTGCAATTTGATTTATGCGGCTTGTCTCACCGAAGACAGCACGTGGTACATGTTAGCGATACCGACCAAGACCCAATGATACCGATTAATCGTCGTTTATGCGATGAGTGGGCCGACGACGACGGATCCGATATTTTCTACATTATACGGTTACTACACAGCTGCCGAGCTCATTATGGTAAAACGACAAAGACCGTTACGCATAATTTTAGTATTATAGAATGTTGAAAGTATTTAGATAACCGTTACTTCGGCTATTTGGGAAACAATGGCATGTGTTGACCCTGAATGTTTGGCGATGTGCATCGAGCGAAGTGTGCGAACAACGTTTGGAGTAAACAAGGGGAACATTTGGGCCGCAGATAAACAAGTTTGCGTTTCGCGGGCGTGCATTAACGCTAAGTGTTGTTCAAACAGTTGAGTCCCACGCTGGGCGCCAGTGGGGCGATGCGGATTATGTCGACAGTGATGCACTCTCTCAGTTTACGCTTCCAAGCTTTGAACTTTTGTTTATATTTCACATCTCAATAAACAAAGGTTTAATCCCCCTTATCCCTTCATATTTTGCGCCAAGCATTGGTCTCAATCTACCCTCTATTGTCTTGCCACGTGTCTGCAGCCATTTGAAGTAATTACCGCGTGCGAAAGTGTCTAATTGCATATAAATGTGGGCAACAAACGTGTTATTGTGACAGTCGGAACGGAAAGCCCTACAATGCTTGCAACTCGGGAAGTGGGGACAAAAAATGGCGTGCAAAGAAACAGAATTGTAATCACATTATTTACATTTAGCTCAGTACTTTAGTAAATGTGACTTTGTAGTTGATATTGCTGCAATAAACATAAACGTGGTTGTAACACAACAGGTACCGTTTGTTCAAGTCCTGATTTAATTTATGACAGAATTAAACAAACAGCTGTATGGCCTGCGGAGATACAAGTCATACAATGTAAAATGCCTTGCAGCCAAAATGTCTGTTGACACCTTTAATATTTGCATTACTAACTCGCACTATGTCTTAAGCGTCAATAATCTACGTACTAAAGCTATATCGAAGAGCTTAGACTTTAGCCAAAAGATTTTGAAGAAAAACTGTTTTTTTTATTCGATCATGACTAAAAATTACTTAATGGAAGTAAGTCGGGCGAAGTGAACACGCATGCAGTCTTGCAACATTCTTGCCTTCAGTTTATCTCTCTATCGACCTTTTTTAATGCAGTCAGTGACCAAATAAAGCTATTTTTAATAGCACACAAAACGTTAACTTTCTCTGCACGAGTACCCACATTAATTCAAAGTGAACATATAGAATTTGTGGGCGAACCAGTGGAGCATCTCTTCAGCAGGAATCTAGCAATGCAAGTGTCATTGTGACGCCTACGGTCCCGTTATAATGAGCTGGCCTACTTGCAGAGTGTATCAATCGCTTATAAACAAGTCCCCGGTACATTATACTCAAGTTTCAAAACGATAAATATCACTAAACAAACATTTAAAGCCATCTTTGTATTTTATGTGGTCGAAACGCTATATAGAAAGCAATAATAACAAAAGATTCGAAGATAGTCTGTCCAAATTAAATATATTTTTAATGTACGGTACGAAATACCTACAGCGAATGGTTTTTTCCTGTTATAAATAAATTCAACGAAAAAGCGTAATAAAACACCCACACGTGTCGTTAAGAAGAAAAAAGCCATATTTGGCACATAAAAATAGTTCATTTGTATGTGGTGCGCGGGCGCAGCGTATGTTGTGTGCATTATTGATGCGCATCGCTGTATCTCCTCCGTACACTAATGGGCCACGTGTGCCGATATCGAATATCGACAAACTATACAATATAGACAAAAAACACCTTTATGACACTACATGCAAGAAGCATATCGGTATGGCAACATTTTTCATTCAAGTCCATTATTATGATAAAACTATAACCTTCACAGTAATATTGGTAAGTAACACTAATGCGTTTTTGTATGCAGCAGCCATAAATATGACGTATCAGGAGATACTGGAGTCTTTAATGCCATGTAGACAATTTCTTGGTAACGTAATGGACGGTAATGTTGTTATTTATTACAGAATCACAACAAAATCTCAAGTTCGCTTCAAGTGTTTACTCTGCATGTCTTTTAAAAAGCTTTATGATATTTGATATAGCAACACTGGCTGGTGTCATAATTTACGCGCAAATTGCAATAAAAGTCAGAATTGTGGCGAATTCGAAAATAGAACACAATAAGATTCGAAATTGACAGCTGAACGAAAATTTTATTCCAAAACCGTCTGGAGTCGGAGACTGGCGGTCGATAAATCCTGTTCGACGTATACTTCAAGGGCGCGGGGCTATTTTTAGCACGTTCCGGGCGAAGGCCGCCCTCCTGCGCCCGCGCAGCGCTGGCACGAAGGCCGAAGGACGCCGCGTCCGGACGATCGCGAACGTTCGGCGCGGCCACGAATTTTAATGTTTTTTCTCCGAATTGCGATGCCAAAGAAGCCGCCTCTAGGGTTAGATGTGAGTAGCAACTCAAGCAGGTATGGGACCGCGTCGAATTAGATGTTGTGTGTTGTGGAACGTAATTTGGAAATCATTTTCAAATTAAAGGGATTAATGGTGTGTCCGTCTTAAAAGCTTAATTGGAATCGAATGCGAAGTTAATGATACAGGCCGTGTGGGAAAAAAAAACATAACGTTAACGTTATTTTAAAAAAAGTATTTGCTAGAATTGCTAGAAAACAAAATAACATAATATTATTATCTCTAATCGTTTAGCGTATGATGTCAGATATAATCTCTCTTTTGTTTTCTTTGGTTACATCTTAATCCTCTACCAATAGAATTTTAAAATGGCAACATTACGAAACGTAAGTGGAAAGTTACATTAGATTTAAATATAGAATATTATACGGTTATTTATTGTTACTAACGTGGGGTTATTGTCTATTATCCGACATTATGAGTATTAAGACAATGGTGATGCAACAAGGAAAACGGATCGTGATGAGTTTGAACAAAGAGCCTAGGAAGCCTAGAGTCTCGACAATACTGATTAACTCACGAGTTAATTTGTTTGTTTGTTTGAACACGCTAACTTCCAGAACTACTGCTAGTTTGGTGGTGGTGATTTTAGATTTTTTTTGGAAATGAATTAATATTCTCTATGTTTTGGAGATGACTTTAGTAGATTGTTCTACATAATGTGTTTGATACTACTTAAATAATGGAAACAATATTAATAGCGAAGATATTTTATATTTGGTCAACTTTATCGTTGTCCTAGTTGAGAGAAGAACGCCACACGGTGCGACGTGACGCACCTTAGTTGTGACAGCGTTCGTCGCATGTTTTGTATGAATTGTGTCACATCGCGTCGCGTTCGCCGTTCACTTAGGACTGTACCTTATCGCAATACCATAGAATTAGGGCAAATAAACTATCATCTCAAAGCCAAAACAGCAAGGCAAAACTAGTAATAAACCATGAATGAAACCTTACACAACCCTTCAAAAAGTAGTAATGTTTATTAACAGTGACAGCGCCATTAACGCCGAAAGATAATATCTGTCAACGAAATCAGGTTTCTTGCCTGCTCCATCGTTAAACTAAATGTTTATTTGTATATCCGGTTTTATAATTTATTTCGTTTTTAACGGACTTCAAAAAAGGAGGAGGCTATTTATAATAATTATGAGTACGCGAGTGATTGCTTGTTCAGATCATCATATCACATGGGATCTAAACACAATAGGTGAAATGTGAGTGTTATACACCTCTGCCAATAGTTTTATATAACATCCAGTACCAAAGGGTTAATTGCTAAGTTAAAAAAACATTTCGTAACATCGTTAATTGCGAAATTTGTACGTTAAACTGCTATAACTGATACACTAGTTGCTGTCGGCGCTTTTAGTTGCGTTAATCGTAGCTGCTCTGTACGATAGTGTTAAATAGCATACAGGCTTCCACAAGAACTAAACAATTAAAAAATAATGATCCAAATCTGACAAGTCATTTCAGAGATTGGCGCGAACAAACATCAAACAATATCTTCTGCTGAGTAGCGAGTTACCTAATTGTACAAATGTTTTGGAATGTGGAAGCCTTTATGACACATGGCATGAATAATTCGCTCATTTGTATCAATAATCTAGACAGCTATTTTATCTTAAATGTGTTGTTATGTAATCTACGTCTGAGATTTTAGGTTCTTATGAATCACAGGAACTACGCAGAAATCTGATTAAAATATACATCACAAAATACTTGATTGTTAGCCATTAAACTGATAATTACTTATCTATTGCCGAAAATATCACTCCCTTTAATAGAAAAAGGATAATCCTGAAATTCAAAATATTATTGCCATTACATGGTCATTATTACTATAATTGCAAAGCAAATTGCAAAGCGTGTTTTTTAGTTTTTTTTTTAAAGTAGTATTTAGTTTAAAAAAAACTAAAAAACACGCTTTTAAAATACTTCTAACTAAAAAGTGAAAAATAATTCCTAATATAAGCTGAAAATGGTAATGACCAAATAATACTAGTATTATTGTGAAAATGCGTGGGGCGCTCTGTGCCATTTTTTTCGTCTATCAAGCAACCCACGCTTTTTCACAATAATACTAGTATTTTTTGTTCATTACCATTTTTTTCTTTTTTTGAATTATTGCATTGTCATCGATCTTTGACAGGTGTGCACAATTTGAATGAAATCTTTCCGTTTAAAGTAGGTCAAAATCGAGTCCAAAGGAGGCGGTTACATACATATATACATATATACATACAGGTGAAGCTAATATAAGCGTGTTAAAAATAGGTTATGGTGCGATTGGGATATTAACTGACAAAATGGTAAAGGAAAACAATAACTGCCATATTCATCTTGAAATATAAATCAAAAGGCTCTCAATCTAGCTTGTAAATAAAACAAAGAAAGTATGATGCACATAAAACATAAACATAACCAACAAAGGGACAAACCCGCGACCAAGCTTACATAATTATGCATAAGTTGATGTAGCGACGGACATTGCGCAGGAGTATGTCACTGAAGCTGTCTGCAGTGAAAGTATCATTTATATAAAGGATACAACTTCAATCGATGGTAAATGGTAACCTTTTAGTGAGTAATGATGCATCCAGAATCGATAAAACGCCAGTTTCGATATCAACAGCTTTATGAAGTTGTAATTTCATTCCATTGAAGAGCAATGAAAAACTCGAAAACACCATCTTTTTATGGCGAATCGGATGGAGTTGTAAAAGCTTTTTAGGTCGAGGTAACCTCTTTCTTAACCACTAAAACAGAGGTTTAAAATTTTACAAGAATCAGGGCTAAACAGAAGAGAAAGAATTTGAACCGCGTTATTAATGTCCATCCATTTCAGAAAATAAGTATAGTAAGTAATAATAAGTCTAGTCTATATATATCTGGCATAGTAAGTCTGATGCCTATTATAAATTTGGTAAACTTCCAACACCACAAGCAACAAATTACGATAAGACCATATTAAAAACCTATTAAAATAAATAGTTTAAGAGAGACGTATCGCCAGTCTGCCAGCATTGAACCGCGTTATAAATGTCAGTCCGTTTCAGTTTCAAGACTAGTCTGGAATAGTAAGTACGATGATTCTTATAAAATTGGCAATCTTCCTACACCACAAGCAACAAATTACGATAAGACCATATTAAAAACCCATTTAGATAAACAGTTCAAGAGACACGTTTCGCCAGACTTCCAGTATAAAGAATTGAACAAATAAATAAATCAGGCTCTTTGCGATGTTGCCAAAACATGGCAGATAACACTGTCAGGAATGTTTCGCGCTGAATTATTTGACAGAGATTTACTTCTCACTTTGAACATGTTTTTAATGATAAAGGTATTGGATACGAAGTGTTGACTGGTGACGGATGTGACAGTACAGAGAGAAATTAAAGTCTTGAAATTTGGCATACTTTTTGGAGGCAGAGACAAGAATTCACAACTTTTGCAAGTAAGGTAGTGTGTGAAGGTTGTTCGTATAAATAGTGGCCTAAATTCAGAGAGGGGTGCTGAAGATCTTTTGGAGAATGCAATTTAGGAGAATACAATGTTGACAATAAAAAGTTCAGATTAATAGCGAAGTTATTGATTACGATGATTGACACAAAGATTGTGATAGAAGAAGATGAAGGGACTAAAAAATATCCGATACATTTTCCAACGGACCCGATTGTCGCCGCACGTACAATCCAAATAGAAACTAACGGTGTCAACGAATAGACACGATGCTCAATCAATAAGGTAAATAATATTATAATACGTGACCAGGCTTTTTTACCTAACTGCTCTTTCAAGCTGTGGAAGGCCATTGTAAAAAACATATGGTGGAAACATCGTAGATGAACATTTTTTACTTTTCTGTACATATATTGTTGCTTACTTCGTTCGAGAGATCCAATGATGCATTCATCTGCACATTTATCAAGATTCAATCACCGCGATATGCAAGAATGACTCGGACATGTCTTACAATTGTAAGGAACGGCTTGTAAATAAATATTCAAGAGACAGAGCAAAAAACACGTGAACATGAGTGTTTGTGTGTTCACAGGTCATATCTGGTGGTAATTTATAGTGGCGCCGCGCTGCGACCCATGCCATGCGCCGGCGCACGGCAACAACCCACCTCAATCATTGTCTTAGCTTAGATGATTACTAGAAATAAAAGCTATAAAGATAAAGCCGCATGTTACAAAAATACAATTACATTGTATAATCATGTTTTTACAGCATGTCTTAGTTTTTATTGCAATATGATTAAGACCTAGCCATTTTCGGCAACATTTATTGGACTTCCCTGACAGATAAAACTGTCGCACAAGACACGCTTTAGTTACATAATCCTTAAACGGCATAATGATATAATATACTAATGGAAAACATTTAAGTGGCAGGCAATAATTCTTCGTATGTCCTGTAGCAGACTAAAAAATAGCCGATAGAATTTGCAATTCCTTGGCTAAAGTACGTCTATTTTATCGGCGGCCATAACTCGTCCGGACAGGTTCCGTAGGCGGGTTGGGTTGCAATAAAAAGCGGGGTGGTTACCGAACGGCGGGGTCTTTGCCCTGCGCGGCCTTCGCCCCCGCCCCGCGCCCCGCAAGGACGTCGCCCAGCGTTGCATAACCACTCGCACGCAAGTCGTTGATACCGTTCTGAGATGCGCCGAGCGAGCCGATAGCTGCGCCAGCGCAACGGAATCAAAATAAAACCTGAATGCACGCATAAAACACTCTTATTGCTATTCATATAAACGTCAATTATAAAGCGTTTTAATACGACAGCTACGATATTGACTTAATCTATTGTAATTAAGCTATTTTCACTTTCCAACAGGGCTTGTGCGTTTGTAGGTTGATTAGGAGTTAATTATGAAAACACATGACAAGTCATATAGTAGGGAAAGTTTTAGTGAACGCCTGCAAGCGTGCTGAAACGGAATTACAACATGGTGGAAGTTCTTTCCAAGCAGAGTATCTTCTTCGTTTCCAATTAACTAACCGTCTGATGACTACAAAATAATGGCATTTATGTTTTTGTGTTCTCTCCAAGCAAGGGACCTCAAAGAGACAACTAGTCAAGTCTTGAGACACACAATACGTTTTTCAGAAAACATGTTTGGTACAAGTGACTTTAGCTATTAATGAGCAGGTAAAGACTGAAAAGGTGATCTCAGTAGACTAAGAGTCTGTGCTTTCTGGTGATTGTAATTGCAGCTGGATCTAGATCAGTATATCGACCTGGTACACAGTATAGCAAGCATTTACCTATAGAATTGCAATTTTATGAGTTCCTGGTTACAGCTGCTTCGATATCGAAGCTAGGAAACTCTTGATCTTCTTCTTCTTCGTCGTGTCGATGGCTGAGTCAAATTTTATTTTGACTTGCCATCGTGGTGAAAGGATTAGCCAATTCGCTTTGAAGAACTCACGAATTGCCCAGGGTGCGCCGGACGTAGGGAACCGTAATGGACTCTTGATGTCCATTATGGACATATTCAATTTAACTAAGCCTCCAACTGTTACACTTCATTAATTTCCACAACGAATGCAAACTAGGATCTAATAACATCGTGATCTAGGCAAAACTGCATCGTAACCTTTCGAGTTTCCTCGATACATAACAAGTAAGGAAAATTCTTAGGCCAGTTTTCTACAAGACATACTCAAGGATCTCATTGGTATTCACGGAGAATTTACATGCTCCGTATACAGTAATGGCAGGGGCGCAATTCGACGTGGCTATAATTGCAGGAACTGGATGGACCGAGCCGGGGGCGCAAATTATAGCAGGCTTTATAGATGATAAAAGTAAATGATGCTGTTTTAATCGTCACCTAAACGTGGGCACACTTACGCCCTTAACACATCTTGCTGCGTTTGCGCACTTAGCGCATACGGTATTCTGTCTTCCTCGGTTTGATCAGATGTCTATATCTGCTTTTCTTGGAGTTTTGACTGTTTTGACGAATTCTAAAATGCTCAGTACAAGTTTATGTAGTTAACTGGATTAATCTAAGTTCTATATAATATTTTAATTGATGGAAAAACTGATATCTAGGGAAGGGCCCAGAATTTATAGATAGTAAATGCTTAGCGCTTAATTTAATTGCATCGTGTTTAATATTCGCAATGGTGGCGTAAAGTGGGTGACTTAGATACATACATTAATGCTATAATTAAGGTGGTAGTTTATGCAAGGTTCCTGCTGCGATTAAAAAAGCTTAAGGTTAGATAGATAGATAGATAGAATAAGCTTTATTGCACACCAAAAAATAAGACACAAAATAGAACATAATTAAACATTAAGACATTATCGCTAAAAAGCAATATCTTACAGGCAACCTTTGGATGGACAAATAGAAAGTTAGACTGATATGGGGCAGTTTAAGGTGTAATAAATGAAATAGAAGGTTCACTATAACTAATATTTACATAAATTTACAAATTCAATAGGTACATTTACCTACAAATTAAATATATATTATATTAACTTACATAGGTATACTTAAAATAAATATGTACCTATGTGTAAGGTTCCTAAATGTTTAAATACAGCAGATCAGCTTTTAAGTTTTAGACTTACCTATTCTAGTCTGTTCTTAAATCAAATCTGATTAAATAAGAACTAGCTTTTGCCTGCGACTTCGTCTGCGTGGAATTCGTTATAATTAAGTAATAGCTGCTTTCGCATTAAACCTTACTACTTCGCCCCCGTGGAGTCTACCGATATGTTACAACGCTATGTTATTTTGACTTTAAAAACAGACTTCTTTATTTCTATTGAACCACACAAAGGTGAAAATAGCATTGTAGTTTGGTTACTTTTAACAATATGCTTATGTTCTCCACTATACTTATTTTCTGAATATCTAAAACCGATTTATCTGCATAGTCTGTAAGGCGCAGCTGTCAAAACGACGTTTAAATTCAAATAAAGAACATTCAACTTACTTTCAGAATAAAACGGTTATTCTAAGCCAAAGAGTAAACAAGTGACAAAAAGGTGTGTTTAAAGCCGGCGATCCATCACGGTGCCTAACAAAGGCGGCATCAGCAGCGTTCGCAGAAACGTCGACACAACGCTCTTACCTGGAACAAAGACAGATACAAGTTAGTCGCTGTGCAGGGAGTTTAGCTTACGGTTATATTGGCTATAGAATCAGCGTGTAATTGATAAGAATTTGGTGCTCTATTTTGTCTTCGAATAAGCTATTGAGCCAAAGAATAAAAAATATTTCGGCCATTTAACGTTGTAGCCTTAATACTTTGCAGTGGGAATTTAGTTAACCAAAAATGTTTTCTTCACGCTGGTGCATCATCCATCTTTATTAAAATGACTTTGAACTTTTACGTCATCCTGGCACTATGATCGCTATCAATGCAAATAAATCAAATCAAATATTTTTTTATTGCAGGTATCAAGGCCCATATACATAAATACATTAGACTAACATACATAATATTTATTTTATTGTTTTATTAAAAGGTATTAGAAGGTAAAGATAATATACCTAATTATTATTAGTCAGTTTCAGTTATCTTAAATCACCTTACTTAAGCTGAGATCAATATAAATTGGTAATTACGATGCGTTACGATGTCAGATCGCTCAATGACTCCGCTTCTCTCATGGCCACACTATCAATCTCACCATTCACACCCGAGCGGGCTCTCGAACAAAGGATTGCTAAGCCTCATCGTTTATATTCTAAATATCAGCCAGTTTCGCAACGGCTCCGTTTACGTTACCTTACTATTTTCCACTACAAATATCGAGTTTAAACCAGTTATAGGTTGGGGATTTAGAAATCTTCTGTTTTGATATTAATCTTTGCGTTTCGCAATTTGTTTTGGTTGGTATCGTTCTCAATAGATTTATTTTCGAAGAAATAGGTTTGATAATCTATACAGCCTTTAATGCCAAATGTTTCGTAAAAGGATTGACATTTAGATAAGCAATCTTGGTTGTTATTAAACTAAATAAATAAAAATATTTTAAAAGAATGCTCTTTAGTAGATAATAATTTTTTTCAATTTTTAAAAGGTCCTAAATATAATTTACTTAATAAGACAGCATTACATTGTATGAGTTATAAACAAATATGTATAAATAATAGAATATAAGCACATTTTTTCTAACTTGTATATTTTATCAATTACAAGTAATTCTTGTAAAATAATTCAGTTCTGATGCATTTATCAACGTGGTTGCGCAAGCGCAATCTCTTGTAAAAAGTGACATTTACAACAGTACTGTTATACTTGAATACCTAAACGAGGACGCCTGGAAATCTATGATATTGAGGTAAACGATTTATTTTCTACTTTTTATTAACTTACTCATTAGAGTAATAGCCTACTACTATGAAACTACTATAACAATAATAAGTTAGTTAATTTTAAGTTGCCTAAGAGCCAGTGGCTGTTTGAATTAAAGTTTTTGGTTTGGTTTGTTTCCAACCCCGACACCTCTATAAACTTTCAAACTTTTTACTTTTTAGTGATGGTAGAGCTCTTGTGAATGAGCTCGAGGGCGGCAGCACCACCGTCTCACCTTTAGCCTGCCGCCGAATAGTAGTGCTTCCATTACTGTGTTCCGGTTTGGTGGTGAGATCAGGCTCTGAAATTACTGGCACATGAGGCATAACACCGTAGTCCTCAGCTGCAGCGACGCATCTTTAATCTGCTTTTGTGGATTGTTGATGTCCATGGGCTGTACTCCACTTACCATCAGGTGGACTACACGTTCGTTCGCTGAGGGCGTAGTATATATATAAAAAAAAAAAACTGAGGGAGTCAGTCAGTCAGTTAAAACCAAGTTAAATGACTGCCTATGGTAGGGGATGATTTCTACCATCACCGAAGTAACATATCCAAAAATTACGTTTTATAATTGACGTTACTTTTTTAACACGCTTATATTAGCTTCACCTGTATGTATGTATGTATGTAACCGACTCCTTTGAACTCGATTTTGACCCACTTTAAACGGACAGATTTCATTAAAAATTTTGCACACCTGTCAAAGATCGATGACAATGCAATAATTCAATAAAAAAATTAAAAATATAAAAAATAAAAAAAAAATTAAAAAAATGTACGCTCTTATAAATAAACCAAACTAAAAAGTAGAAAATAAATAATAGTTTATTAATAGTTATTTATTTTCTACAGCAACGCGGCAACAAGCATTGTCGCGATAGGCGAACCCTTTATCTCATGGGACCTAAACATAACAGGTGAAGTGTGGGTATACATCTTTATTTATTTTGTTAATATAGCGTACCTAACAACAATAGCAAGAAAAGGGCCATGAGTGACCTGTGCGTATATCGGCGCGATCTAAACCGGAACAAGCGCAATGCGCGCGCGCAGCCGATTACGATACGATATGCCTAACGCATATCAAACGCAGCATTTTATGAGGGCACCGAGATAGATAACAACATTATTTACTGCAAATGTACCAAGTTTTAATGTGCTTTCTACGTATGATATTGGGTGAATAGTTAAAAAAAATTTGGGCAATAACTTAGATCCTTGTAATGTTGCATGAAGAGAAAAATAAATATCAATTTGGTGTTGCAATATAGAGTTAAGATGTTAATAAAACTGATATTATTACCAATTAAAAAAAATCATTTATTTTTTTATAAAAGTATTATTATCTGCTTGATTTATAGTAGTATACTATAGGCAAAACCTATAATGTTAACGGTTGTCACGACACACAATTAAAACGCGCAGTTGGGAAAATCATAAAATTCACACAAATCAGATAAAGTATAGCCGTTTACAACTGTTTTTTCGGTGTGTTTCAAATTCAAATTCAAATTCAAATCATTTATTTTCATAGGCCCCAGGAGGCGCTTGAACACGTCAAAATATTACAAACAAATGATATAAAAATAAATTATAAGTAAAACTAAATTATACTAATTACAATGATTTGAATAACCGGGGCCTTAGATTAATTTTAATCCAACTGTTTAAAATCAGATTAAAATCAAACTAAGTACCAGCTCCGATGGGTATTGCATTATGAGAAGAGCTGGTGAGAAACTCATGTGCACCATCTTTTCAAATGAAATGAATAATATACAATTATATTAATATATAATAATATATAACAATTACAACACATAAAAAGAGCAGTTCATTTCCAAATACTATTATCATTTATGTAGTCTATACTAATATTATAAAGAGGTAAAGTTTGTGTGTTTGTTAAATTGTCAGGGGTAATCTCGGAATCTACTGCACCGATTTTAAAAATTCTTTCACTAATAGAAAGCCACATTATCGCTGAGTGTCATAGGCTATATAAAAAACCGAAAAATTAAAAGGTTTTTACGTGGTAGTCCGTTTTGTAAAGAGAATCGGAGAAAAACTCATCGTTATACGTGAAGGCCACAGCAGCGCGGCAGCGGCGCGCGATGGTTTCGGCTTATTTCGGTTCGCGTTCGTGCTCACTTCGGAAGAAGGAGGCGTGACCTTCCTTTTACATCTGAGAGGTAGGTACCCGCGCGGCTCTTTACGCAGCGGACGTCCCCAAAATTGAATTTTTCGTAACACACTTTCGACATTCATTAATTTTATTTTCGGTACATTAAAAAAAAAATAATCGGGAATCTTCTTTCACGAATAGAAAGACACATTATTGCTGAGTGTCATAGGTTATACATATAAAAAACCGAAAAATAAAAAGGCTTTTACATGGTAGTCCGTTTTGCAAAGTGAATCGGCGAAAAAACATTCGAATGAAAACGTTTCTTACGAACGCTGCCTTAACTATGAAAGATATATATTTTTGAACATTATGCCCAACGAAGTGGGCACGGGTCAGCTAGTCTAAAATACAGTAATAAGCTTAATTATACTATAATCTTTTACACCATAAATAGCAATCATGATAAAAGAAAACAAGTTTTGACAATCATAATAACTGCTTTACGGAACAAAAACAGTAAAATATTAATCCATTGGAAGACACAATACGTTCATTAAAAGCATCATAAATATCCTTATAAAGGGTAGGAGAAATATTAATAATAAAAATGGTGGATTTTTTGTGGTGTACCGCTTAATATGGCGGGCCACACACTGACTGCAAAGGTGCTGCGGTTAAGTTTGCCAGGTGTCCCGGAGAAATACACCGATACTTATTTTAGAGGGTTGCTGGTAGGAATCGCAAAATCCTAGTCTCAAAGTTTTTTTAATATTCAAATAGGTTGAATTAGAATAAGATTATTACTTGAAAGATTTGATCAATTGCGAGATGGCTTGACCATATTATTTTATACCAATTTATACACAAACAGGACTTTTAAAACTCACTAGTTGCGCATGCGCATAGCCCCTTGAATTGGTTGGCAGGACGCACCATGGACCCAAAATTCATAATTTCATATTAGTAATTGAAATTAAAATTGCTTTTACTCTGTCCTGATTGTAAAAATACTTCTGGCAACACTAATATTAGTGACCATGTTGTCTATAGCTCTATGCGGCAGATTTATCGTGCGCACGCGGCGTGTTCACTTGTAGCAACAACTGCAACAAGTCCTACATGTGGATTTATTTTGTTTATGGTGAAGAGCTTGCTACATGTAGCACAAGAACATACACGCGTCGCACTCTCAGGTGTGTCGGACTTAAGTTATAGGCGATTAGGGTACTTGTACTTGTTGTAAGCTGGTGTTACCAGCTGTAATATTGGCTAAAATTGAGGGTATTTTAGCTCGACTGGTAAACTTGTGCCATGTAAAAATTTGTCTATGTGTCATGACTGGACTTGTAAAATTTTTAAAGCTCAATATTTGCTCCATTGTAATCCTAAAATAAGTCATTATTGGCTTCTAAAAAATGAATTCCTGGAATCGCAGAAGCGCTACCATTTATGCATTCTAAAAAGGAGTTTCCATTTCCAAGCAGTCAATAAATTTTATTATTAACAAGACAAAGGAGATCCATATAATATTGGAATGCTTAGTGAATCCAAACAAAAACACGATAACAAATACAATCTATTCTAAACAATACCAATAATACAGTGTTAATACATTGTTTAGCAAATATAACCAGAGTTGAATAACCCTGGCGACTATCACTTGCACCGCATCGGTTATTCGTGCTATAGCCATGCCCAATAAATGCGATAAAACTGATAAGTCGTAGGGATATTGTAAAGTAGAGTTATTGTAATTTGACTAGGGCATTTGAATGAATAAAATGTTCATGTTATAAATATAAATTTAACTTGTCCGAATGTCCAATTTAGTCCGGTGTTTTTATATTCTTCCCGTGGTACGTGCAAAGAGCAATTTATAATAGAAATTGGTGGCCACACATTCTGATGATACGATTATTTTTTGTATGAATAGGAACTCAAATAGCATTATATTGATCAGTAATATCAGTAAAATAATAAATAAATACTTAAATAAATATTACACAACTCACACACAACGCCGACTAGTCCCAAACTAAGCAGAGCTTGTAATATGGGTACCAGAATAACTGATACTAATACATATATATATCAGTATCAATAGAGTCGAAAGTAACATCAATTTAATTTCTCGTCATTGCTTGCTTTTGGCTATTTTTATTTGACTGCCAAGAATATATAATAGTTAAGTACGCAATAATCTGAGATAAATCGAGTCCTGGCGATTCGCGACAATAGCCACGCGTTTGTATGTAAATATTGGATAACCCAACCGACAGTTTCGCGTTATCGCCGGCTTTGGAAACACGTGCGAAGTCACAATAGCTGCTTATTCGAACTGACTCACGAACAAACAAACTTAGTCATATCGTCGGATTTCTGGTTAAATAAGGCAATGGAGGTTAAAAATTGATACTATATTAGTCACAATAAATAGCGGTTTAATTGTCAACCGCAGGTTTTGTGATTGATCGAGGCAAAAACTAGTGCTGTCTAGGTGCCGATGATAAGTATTGCTAGCTCTATGTGCCAGTTATAGGAAGGTGCTCAGTAAGCAGCTGATATAATATATCGTGCCCACCCGAGGAATAGCGCTATCTTTTTTCAAAAGTTAGACAACGGGTCTAAATCGCGTAATTATTATAAAGGTAAATAAATACCTATGCTCGACGTTGTCTAACTTTTGAAAAATGTTCTCAAATCGCGAAAGTTTAAAAACATATAATAGCGCTATCATCATACGCACATAATTTTTGCAGGAGGAAATTTAACGTTTCGAGAACAATAATTTTCTCGAGGCCTTAAATTTAAATAAACCTATTTATGTGGTACTACGCTTCAATTATTTTAAGTAAAACGTGTTAAGCCCGACGCCTTGTTATTAAAATTAGGCTTTAACTTGTCAAAACAGATGAGAGGTTAATTTAGAAAGAGTGACCCTAATTTCTGACAGGCGACTTGAAAATATAAATAATGACGTATTACAAGACAATGCTTTTATAGTGAGATTTGAGTTACGGATTAGTAGCATCAACATCGGTGCAGTCAATTTAGAGAATTTATTTTTAAACAACGTATGTAGCGAATACTGCTTCGATGGTCTAGTGGTTAGCGTATGCGTTACCCACCGCGAGGTCTCGGATTCGATTACCAGGTCGGGCATAGTGTTATTTTTTAACTTTTCGTAGCACAATAGCAGCACGGAGTTGGAATTGTGCCCGTATGGATTGCGATAAGCTCACCCCCTATCCCATGTGACCTGAATATAACAGGTGAAATGTGGGTGTTGTATATCTCTGCCACACTCTTCTGGGTAATATAGGCGTAAAGTCCCCTTGATGGTAAGTGATAACTTCAGCCCGTAAACATCAACAACCCAGAAAAGCAGATTGAATATGCATTACTTCATCTGAGAACCATGGTGTTATGCTTCATATGCAATAACTTCAGGGCTTGCAGTCACAACCAAACCACCTAATTGTTTGGCGGCAGGTTAAAGGTGAGACGATGACTCGAGCCCGTCCACAAGAGCTTTACCATCAACACTTTCGTAAATGGGACGTGAGATACAGCGCGCTAAATTATATACGTGATTAAATTTCGCGATTTCATTGCAGCAGCCGCATTTGTTTGCGCAAGCGCAGCCGTCGAATCTCCCGCCTCTCGCGTTTGTTAGTGACAACCTACAATTTATCAACCAAACTCTGCAACGGATTGCACTAAGGCCTGGTTTACACGGGCTTAGTGCTAATGCTTTGTTTCTGTCGGCAAAGATAAATTAAGAAATCAATGTTTACATAGAATTCTCTTACCAAGTCATGTACCTTGCCAATCACATAGACTCGACAGAGGCTAATATGTAAAAAATAGCTTTTTGCTAATTAAATTGGATATCCTATTAACTTGCATAATTATGCATTTTTATTTTCTACCAATACTTAGTTGATGTCTGTTTATCTTTACACAGTAGATCTTAGTGAAGGTAAGTGACAGTTACTAAGCATTAATACTTTTTCTTCTTCTTTGCGTGTCAATGGAAAACACATGAAAGTGCATATATATTAAATTTTATTTGCCCAAAATTTTGCCATTTAGTACTAACCTCGTGTAAACCAACCCTAACTCAGGATTACCAACAACCTTCAGTTGCCTTTTCCGTGAGAAACATGAGCTCTTTAGTAATAATTTTTTGTACATATTAATTAATTTCCAAAATTGTATTGTTCGTTGCTCCATTAGTGTATTTAAACAGATATAATAACACGAATCGGGTCAAGTATACCGGATACTGCAGCGGCTGCGCACGCGCTCCTATTCAATCTTTATCGTGGAAGCAACACAATGGAACCACATAGTGGAACTACGTTGTACACACGGTTACACATTAAACTATACATTGCCAGTACAAGCTGGTCTCGCATTGTATAAACTTTCCGTGTAATGCAAGACCATCTAATACTGATAATGTATAGGTGGATGTATAGTCGTAGTGTGTACATGGCTACTAGTTATTGTTGTACTGTATAGATTGTGCGTGCGGTTTACGCAACTATTTAAATATCTGGTTGGAATAAACATAAGCATTTATTAGACAAAGAATCAGATTTTGCGAAGTCTTAAAGAATTATCTTGATATTTATATCAAGACAGGACATTACGGCCCGGCTTGGTTGTGTTGCCTCCCCACGGAAGACACCACAACCTGTGGGCCGCTCCCACATGCGCTTCCCCTTCGAAGTCCGAGGAACAGCTCCCACTTGGGGTCCACTTAGCTTCGCTGTGGGTGACCATGCCATGGCTACTAAGTCCTACCGCGACGACAACGCAAGACACCCGGTTAGTGGAGGGGTTATAACCTACCGATTTTATGATATAAGTAGGATAGTGCCATTGCCAGAAAAACCATGATATTTTATGTACTAACTAACACCATAGAAAGGAAAAGTATATCAAGAAGTAGGTAGGTTGTTATTATCTTTTAATTAGCGATAGTTAATATATCATATTCTTATATCACACGACTAAACAACACTATGAGACAGTAATTATATAAATTTACCTGTTTTAGTACTTTTCCCAGTAGAACAGGTTTCGATAAAAATCCCAGTTATCCACATTCCGAAAATTTGCATTTTGTCGGTAGCCACTGGCCACTGGTAATGTACGCCGACTCTCTCGACTAGGGCTGTATCAGAGAAAAGCAATAACTAAACATTGAGGACATTTTTTCAAACCCTTTGCCGAAGATTCTTATTACTATCTGTCTACTGTCAATTTTAATTTAAGGACATCAGTTCTGTGGGACGACTTGCATGCATTTCAGAACGTTTGGCCACAGATAGCAAATATCAAAAAGACTTGGAAGTCTTGGGCCTTTGCCCAGCAGAGGGACACCCGTTAGCTAGAGAAAAAAAAATAACTGAATTCACTATCTTCATGACTGCAATGACATAATATACAAGCATTCAATGCGAAGTCAAGTGCATTTCTATTCAAAATTATTTGTTCAACGGTTTTGTTAGTCTTAATAGAGCGGGGTCTACTTTCGAGACCCAATACACTTTAAGCAATCAGGAGCATCATTTGTTTTTTCACAAAAACATAATTCGCTACCTATTTTCATGCGTATCTATTTTACCAGCCCTATCCCTTAGTCCAGCGATGTGATTAATGGCAAAGTAATAGCTCTATTACGTGGAGGCAGCATCGCATACTCCTTCCTCATCGCGAATTAATTGACATTTGAGAAAGTCCTTAATTGCCAGCATTAACGAAAAGTGTCCAACTAAATTAAGGTTGTTATTTCACAGAAAAATCTTTCAATATATATTTTGATATCTTCATCAGGATATCCATATATATATATTTATATTCTGGTGTTGTGGGTTCGATCCCCACATGGCACAAATCTTTGTGTTATTCGCAAAGATTTGTTCTAAGACTGGGTGTGCCTGAGTAAGTGAAGTAAAGTGTGTTTATTTGGCCTTGTCATTGGGACCATTGGATAGTGTAAATGCTTCTGGCGTTCTATCTAATAGTATCGTTAACCCAGCTCATGATTTAAGACTGACTTTATTGCATAATGTCCACAACTTATATACATGCACGACTTGTAATATCATACTATAAGATTTTCTATATCAGCCCTGTCCCATAATCCAGCGATGTGATTAATGGCAAAGTAATAGCTCTATTACGTAGAGGCGGCATCGCATACTCCTTCCTCATCGCGAATTAATTGACATTTGAGAAAGTCCTTAATTGCCAGCATTAACGAAATGTTAAGGTGTCAGATTAAGGCAGTTAAGGCCCAACCTCAGGACGAAAGGTTAATATGAGTATTGTGATAAATAACTTAATAATGAATGTGGGAAATAAATTGCTTTGACGATTTATTGTCTTCTGTATGGATGGGACAGAGTTATGGATAGGTCATGAAAACTGTCGGGCGATTTGGAATAAATAACTAAAACGCTTACTAATTTTTAAACTATAACTTTTCTAAGTCCTTGCCAATAGGGAGTTGAAAAGAGGCATTGGAAAACATATAAAGATGGATATAAAAACTCTGTGATGAAAAAATAATATTTGAATACTTCTGTTTGTATATTTTTGCACCCAGTGCTTAATATCCTTACTTTATATAAAAGAAAACAAAGAAACACCTTCTTTGTTTGATGACCCAACACTCAAAGATACAGAAGTCAAAATATGATCCTCAAAATCGCTAATGAAGCCGCTTTTCGCTGCCCTCAGATCTCAAACATCAGCCCAAATGCTGTTCACATCTGCAGCATATTAATATCTGTCATCATCACCCTTCTTATTTGCGTTCTCAATTATTCCCAATGGGCTCGCTCGCATGCCTTATAATTATGTCTTAATCGAGTTAAGTTCGCGTTTGGTGCTTCATAAAACTTAATGTGATCCGATCAACATTAAGATTACCGCCATTATGTATACCGAGCCTTAAAGAATGGTCTAGTAATATCTACGTGGGAAAATACCACCAGGCAGCAGGTTCCAGATTTTAAATAACTTCGCATGAAAAAATTGCATAAATGCTTTTGTTAACTTTCGAACTTATACACGAAATATAACGAGAAAAAGAAACGATATTACCGACCTTATACTGGGTGGCGCAAAAGTACTGGCACTAAAGAAAATACTTTTTTTTTTTTTATATGACATTTTCTGTCATTCTGTTGTTGAAAATTGTGTAGTGAACAAATGTAAAATACACTGAAAATAAACATGGACCGTTTTACTCCCCAAGAACGTGGAATAATTGTGTCAATGTTCTTACGGAATAATTCATCAGTGATAAGAACACAACGTGAATTTCGTCGACGATTTCCCCACCGTCCGGCACCGATTGGTCGCACAATTCGACGCTTTGCCACACGCCTTGAAGCAACTGGCTTAACATTGGATAGACCTAAGTCTGGGAGACCAAGAACAGGCCGTTCAGCTGAAAATATCGATGCTGTGCGCGAAGATGTGGAAGAGTGTCCAGAAACATCAACGAGGCGACGTGCCACGCAATTGGGCATTTCCAGACGGACCCTGCAGCGTATTTTGGTGAAAGACTTAAAGATGTTCCCGTATAAAACTCAAATGACTCATCAGCTGCTGCCTGCTGACCACCGAGCTCGTCTAGATTACTGCCAGCGCGTCATAAACCTCAACCTTGAAGAGGATGATTTTCCTTCAAAATTGGTTATGAGTGACGAAGCGCATTTCCATCTCTCAGGGCATGTCAATAAGCAGAATACTCGGTTCTGGGGCACTGATAATCCGCGCATTATTCAAGAAACACCTCTACACCCACTAAAAGTTACTGTATGGTGTGGCATCTGTGTTGACAGAGTGATCGGACCCTATTTTTTCGAAGACGCTGGAGGCAATGCGATAACTGTCACTGGAGAACGCTACAGAACCATGTTACGTGAGTTTTTGATACCCAGTTTGGACGAATTGGGGCTGGAGCACATCTGGTTTCAACAAGACGGCGCTACGGCACACACAGCGCGCGACACTATGGACTTAGTGAGGGACGCTTTTCCAGACCGAGTTATCTCTCGTTTTGGCGATTTGCCTTGGCCTGCAAGATCACCCGATCTGACCAGTCCAGACTTCTTTCTTTGGGGTTTTTTGAAATCTCGGGTGTATGTGAACAAGCCACAGACTCTCGCAGCTCTAAAAGAAAACATTCGTCAAGAAATAACGAACATATCGCAGGAAGTGTTACGGCAAGTTATGCAAAATGTCATAAATAGGGCTCAAATGTGTATCAACTCTGGAGGTCACCATTTAAAAGACATCATCTTTAAATCCTAATGGTACGAAATTTAATGGCACAAATATACATTTAAAAAAATCTAAATCTAGTTTTCTAATTTAGAAAAAATGTTATAGCTGAACCAAATAGGGTCTTTACTTTTGCGCCACCCGGTACTTAGTTATAGATAGTATAAGGTGCCATGTAAATGCTGAACATCATGAGCCTTGTGGTTTTGACAATTATTGCGAGCCGGTGAACACGGGACGCTTTTCAGAAGGGCAGCATGGTATAAGTCTCTTAAATCTTACTTTTCTCCAAAATCTCCAAATTTCCTCATCACGATAAAATTCAAACGCCGTAAAAGTTAACCCAAATTCTGACCATCGATTCAACTGTCAAAGAAGTCCTGCAGAACCATTTTCATCCCAGCATTTCATACCAAATCGTGGCAAGGATCACAAAGGAAGCATAATGGCCTACAACTCCACAAGTCATAATTATCAATAACAATTCCTTGCCTCATAATGAGGTCGGTGGCTAATAATATGCGCACACGCGATCAACATAATGTGTATTGCGAACATTACCGCACGATTACAGCATGCGAGTCATTATACATAACTACAATTAAGTTTTGTCGCGTTACATGCTGGTGAACACACTGTTAATGTTGCTATTTTAATAATCGCCGGTTTCAAGGTCCCTGTACAAAGATATAGAGGTTTTACAGCCAAAAAAGTGGCAGACTTAGTCAAATTGCATTTTTTTATTGAAAATCTAATAAAGAGGAGGAAACGAAATCAAAACGAAGGGTGGAACTGCTTGTGCAACAAGTGGCGAGGGAAATAAGAGGCATTAGGAGGTAATGGCCAGATTGTCTCAAAAAATAAATTACGGTAGAATAAAGTAGCGATTAGCTTAGTAGTAGTAAGATTCGCTTTTTGGGACATACGAAGATTGGGTGCAAATATTGGTCAATTGTAACAGCTCAATATAAAGCTGAAATGCTTTCAAATTAATATGAATAAGTTGTCCAGTCGGAAGACTGGTACAGCCATTCAGCAGCAATTAAAATACATTAAAAGCCATAATCCGCGATATCCCGTGACGTCATCCTCTCAGGGTTCATTGCTTCACGGACTTATGGCATACAAGCACTCGAATGTTGGAGCCCCGCGACAAGAGGGCGCCTCCGTCGTTCCTCCGACGCCAAGATTTATGCGCTTGCGCACCGTGCGCTTAATATTCTACATCCGGCATCCACTTTCCAAACGAGCGTGTTTGAAAATTGCCGCATCTCTTCAGAAACTCTACAATGAATGCAAGGATGTTTGCATTTTGATTTTGTTATTATTTCTTTACATTATAAGATTAAATGGGCAAGCGGAACTGTTTATTCAAACATATAGCTTAAAACGTTCAGCAGCGATTCAACTGGCAAATGACCAGCTTTTATTGCATATGAAATAAACATAGCTAAAATGTAGACGTAATCTTAAAAAGCAGCCCTCTTAATACCAGCTTATAAAGCTATAAATGCAAACTGGCCTTTAATTATTTTCATTAACACCTCAACATTTACGAAGCTAATATAATCTTTTGAGACTATTAAGAGACTAATTGCCATATTTAACGTACTTATTTCATTCACACAAAAGTTAGTAACACAAAAAGGAAATGTACACTACTTTGTGAGCTTTAGGACCATTCCGGTATCGCGGCATCGTTTCGTAAAAGCACAAAGTACACCTTCCTAGAAAATGTATCTGAAACAAAGCGTGCACTATGCCGCGGGCAAATTGCAAATTTTATGGCTAAGAATAAGCCGCCCTGATGCCTGCGGCCAGTTTAAAGGGCTACCCTCTGGCCTGACTGACTAGGACACCGATATCACCGCCATAATTCAACGAAAAATACACCTTGGGAGTATAGCTTAAAGTTTATTTTTGGTGTGGATGACGATCGCCATTGTCAAAAGCATAAGCATTACAAAGTGGGCGCGTGTCACGCCACGCCAAAGAGCAAAGGTTCCGAACACTAAAAATGGGAATAAGCATTACTTTCGTTTTGAAACAAACAATGGCTTGGGTTATGGGAGAAATCGCTCGCGAACTAGGAAGCAAGTAAATCGAAGTACACTAATTTGTTTTGCCTTTTGCAGTAAACTGAGAAAGCTACATTTACGGGTTCGGAAACCATGTATGTAATCGCTTTCGAGTGCTTTTCAATTTCACGTGAGGCAAGAATTGCTTGATTTATCTAAAAATGGTTCTATATCGTAACACGTAGCATTTCTATGGTGTTTTCGTGGTTTATTTCCTAGTTCGACAGCATCGCCGCGGGAGGCCGTTTCTTAATTATAGCGCGTTTGAAATTGATGGTGTTTGATAAAACTTTATCTTTGCATCGATATTTTATCAAAAAGAGATGCAACAAAAGCACTTTGTTTGATAATTTAGATAAAAAAACAACCTGTAATTAAGTTTCATAATTACACGCGTTGAATCCTAACTTAGATGACATGGCAAAAATTACCGAAAAAGGACGATCTCTGCCGAAGAGGACTTGTTATTGCTACACTGCGTCCGCGCAGATTTTGCCGATAGCGCACCACAGGAAAAAAACTTGTCAGCCTCGCATAGGCAAGTGCACGTACCTAAAATTTAGCCTAATGAATGTACTCAGACCAGAACACGTCTATCGCAATGTCTTACTGAGAATAGTATTCATAAAACTGATAGCAATCTCTTCGCAAATTTAATTCAATGTTACAGATTATATCATTTGATTATATTTATGTATTCTGGGGATTAGGATTCCGTGAAAAAGTTGGATCGTTTAATGGAGCGACAATAACTATGATAATATGGCACGTTGTTTTTTAACCGTTTTAAAACAAAAAATATTTTTATAAGACGAATACCAGAAAAGAATTGTAGATGTGTTGCTTCATCTAAGTACTACGGCGTTTTGCCAGTAATTTCAGGGCCTTATCTCAACACTATTTGGCAGCAGGTTACAGGTGAGATGGTGTCGCTGCCGCCCTGGTTTACAAGAGCTCTACCACAATTATACCTCCAAGAAAAGCGTTTTTATAAGCAAAAAAAAATATTATATTTAATATCATATTTTGTTCACAAAAGAAGCTTATTGCTAGTGACAAACGGTGATGTATTGCTCTAAAAATACTGGTACTGCCTCCCAAACTAAGCGTCTGCTTGTATTTTGGGTGACAGTGTACAGTCGTGAAAGTGAATCGATTACGTTTGATCATGTTAAGGTGCGTTTGAGTGAACGGTTTTCGCAGCGTAAGTAATAGTAATTAATTCTTTAAGTAGACCATAAAGGCAACTAATTATGTCGTTGTTTATGAGAATGATTCACGATTACGGCTTAATTTAGATTTGTATCGCGGACTCGTCTTCTCTTATCTTAACTATCCATCAAATAGAGAGACATCTTACTAACTACCTAACAGATAATAAACTTTTTTTTTAGGGTTGCGAGGGAAATATACGGAACACAAGAATAATATTGGCAATAGTAGATTTTTAACTCGGAAAAAAAAACATGTGCTTGGCAAGAGGAGGTAGTATGTTTATTTGCCACCTTGGTGATATAAAAAAGTACACAATATGTGGCTGTTTTAACCAGGCTAACTAAGAGCCAAGTTATTTGACAAATAAAGTCTTAATGACTTACATAATTGATTATTTTAGTGAGACTAGCCTAAAAGCACTAAAATAAAGTTAACTACTGTTTAATGAGCTAGGCCATTTAAATGTAGATAATATTGATTGCGTTGGTCGTAGAAATACTCGAAATACCAATGTAGGTTCCCGTAGTACTAAAACAGAATAGATAGATGAATTCTGTGAATTTTGTTATAGGTTTTACGTCAAACGTCAGCTAACCACATCGTACCACCATGAGGAATACCTACCACAGTTAATGACGTACCTGCTTTTGTCTAAAAATTAACTATTAATTTATGACACAGTTTACAAATTGGTAAAAATATGGTCAAGGTTGGGTAGTTCAATTGGTGATAGCAACCATTTTGCCAGTTACATCATTCCAGTCCCGTTCCAAATACGAAAAATCCAAACATGATGTATCTTGGTCGTGAAAAACAAAGGCGGCTTGGCTAATACCCTTATCTCCTCAACCATAACATCCAAGTGTGCACGGCTTCATAATCCGGTGACCAATTTCCAGGGCGATGGACGAGCATTCCTTAACCAAATACTTACCAAAATTAAAATATTTTATAACATTCCTCTACTTACGCCCCTATTACTTACTTAATGCACTTACCTATCATCAAAACCTGATTGTTACACTGTAAATACATTTGTAAAAATATAGTGAGGTTTCGGTAGCCCAATGGGAAAAGCAGCAAAAAAATTACAGCTGTCATTCCAGTCCTGATTCAAATCTTCAAATCCGGTCATTCTACAATCTAAAACGCAATTTTAAACGGAACCACTTTATTCACGTCCAAGATACAAGAAAAACAAAGGTGTCTTATTTAATCCCTTTATCTCCTAAACCATAACAGCCAGGTGTGAACGGCACCATAATCTGGTGACCTATTTCCAGGGCGATGGACGAGCATTCCTTGGACATTGCATCACATCGTTTGAGACGGTGAGTAATAGCCTTAATTCTTTAGTGACGTATGACCATTGTATGAGCACAGATTTGTCGGTCTATATTGAAGCAGAAAGGACTAGGTGACAATTGCCTACATTACTTTGTGTGTCAAAGGGGATGTGAATTTCATACGCGAAACATGGCAAATCTCAATTTCTTTACTTTGATTATTAAATTAAGATGCTAGTAAAAATTGTTAGTTTGTTAAAATTGCTTTTAACAACAACTCGTCAAATTAGCCATCATCCCGGCTATCGTTGACATTGAATACCAATATTTTGCTCACTCAAGTCAAACGGCAAAACCACTTCGACCTTGCACCAGTCTTATTGACCTTAAAAGCGCAAAATGTAACGTCATGCTTCCTTGAAAACATGATGGTAGTAATAACAAAGTACAACAACCACATATGTAGCAAGAAAGCGAACACAAAAACACGGACGGCCTTAATACCCAAGGCTGTTACTTTAATACAGATTCTTGGGAACACAATCATCGGGCATGATCAGGCGTCTATGGTGTGTGATCACAGACGCCGCTCGACACACTCCGCACACAATTAGCGACGGGTTCTAAGAGCTACCGACACTTCACCTCGGTGGAAAAAAGTCAGGTCTTGTAGGTGCAAGGGTTCCGTCTGCTATGATAGATTTGTAAAGTTCAGTCTTGGAATGGGCAACAGAATCTAACTAAACATTTGTACCAAACTTTATGGACAGCAAATAAAATCGTCTGAATTAAGCGAATTTTCGTCAGAATTGATTGATTTTGTTTAATATTTGGTCAATTTAAATCACAGGAAAGGCTTATAGGAGAATAAAAAATAAATTGAATTCGATGCTAAATGACTGAAGCCCTGAAGAAATTAATAGCTTCAACTCTTTACTAATAGTAGATGTTATTAACACATAATTGTGTTTATGAACCTTTGTGATAAGATAAATAAATTTAAAATAAATATTATTATTTTTACATCAATATCAATCATTATCGCTTAAATGATTCAGTATTGTTGTCATAATAAAGACAATTTATAACTTTTTCTGGGGCTTCCATTTCTATTCATATTCTATACTACATATTTTCTGCACAAGTCCACGATGAAAAAAATACCCTTACATACGGAACCCTTGCAGCGTCTATAGCTGTCGGTCTGCTGACCGGGTCACAGCACGGAACTGGCCAGCACTCGGCCACGCAGCACTTCTAAATAAGGGCCCAACACCTGATTAAACATTTGTGGGAACAGCTCATTGGGAGATGGTATTTTTAGAAAACACAGGACAAAGAAGGAATTCGATTGGATGTGTGTGTCACTTAAAAGCAAGTACGGAGTTAAAATGCAATGCACGGATCGTGTAATTGCATCTCAATTGTTTGCCGATCGGTGTTTTAAAAAGATCTGTTGAGCTGTTTCAGAGTCGACACCACGACAGGCGACCAGAACAAAATTACAATTATCATAAAATAGTATGTTTTGAATTTAAAGAGGATCTTTAATAAGGTTACGAAAAGTATAATATGGTCTCTAATGAAATCGTATATGTTACTGATAATGTAAAAAAGTATCTACTTATTTCATTAAAATCAATGGGCAAACCCAGCAGAGCCTTCCTTGCAAAATTCTCTCACAACAAAGCACCCAATTCAAATTCCTTCTCAGCGTAAAATCGCGATGGTTGCACACTGCACATCCGACAATGCATTCCCCACAAAGCAAGAACGTCTCCGGCCGCGGGAAGGTCAGCAATAACTGGAACTACTGGAAGTGCCATTGTTGTACAAATAGACACGTCGGGTTCTTGTGTGAGTACGGTATTGGATATGGACAGGTTTTGTTACAAATGTTGCAATTCATTCATATTTTTAACAATGGTCGTGTCGATATTTTGGGCATTGATCATCTTAACCATGATGCATTTTCTGGGTTGCACTGTAAGGTTCCCCATAGAATGGGAGAAAGGCAATTTTGCCAAAATATTTAAAGTAGTCGACTACTCGAGTTTTAGTTTGAGAACATTTATTTATGCTTAGGAATAATGCATTGATTGATTGGAAACATCTAAAATCATTCTGGGTTTAGCAATTTTTGAGGTGAAATGTTTATTCAGCCTCCATTCTCAGTGATCGTGAATCAGAACTATACAATGACTTATGATTTAAATATTTGTAGAGGTTCTCAACAATCAATTCGAATACATCGTAAAGTATGAAATATACAATTGGCATTCAAACACTTATGTCACCGTGGTCCGGTAAGGACGCTCCTTTATAGCGGCGCACCCGCAGCTGTGTGTCCGACATTGTCATAAAAAATATGTACGAATTGTATGCACCTTGGGTTTTTTTGACATTTCCTTATATCGCCTAGTATTTATTTATATAGCCTTAATTTTATTTAGACCTTATATTTTTTTCGCGCATATTTCTGCGCTTTTTAGTCACGCCGAGTTTATTTCAGAGCCAAAAACCTTTGGGTTTTCCCATCTCATTGACCGTCTGACGGGAAGTTAAAACACCTACTACGGCATAGCGGAATTTTAACTGGGTCATTTTAGTTAATATTTAAGGAGCGATTATGTTTAATGAGTAAACAACACGTAAACAACTTTCCATAACGATCAACTTTTGGCATTCGCATTCTCGATACGCTATTATTAAGATTTATGTTAAACTGTTGGAATGCAAATAAGCAAAATGAGAGTACTAAACGGTGTCTTTTATAACAGCAATTTAGTTAGTTGTTTGGTTAAACTCGCTATAGGTGCGCATGCGCAGCGGTGAACGTAAGGTCAGCGTGGACAAGTCGGCGGCGTCAGGCCTGCGACAGTTCATTTATTAGCATATCCCGCGGCACTCGCTCTATTGCCATTGTCAGCTGTAATACGATTATGTCCAACTAATTGCCACCGATCTTAATCTGCCAATATTAACTACCCTCACGCCCATACATTGTTCGGTTTGACATATCGCGGTAGGCACTTGACTTTGACATTTATAATTACTCGATTATTGAATGTAATTGTTCTTTGTTCGCGTTTTAGTGTACGATATCCTTGACCTGTCGGTAAAGCGATTGCAGCTATTACTGTTAAGCGGCGCCTACGCACCTCTGCGTCTGCGATTACTGGCACTCTCGTTTACGTGGGCACCGAATTCACGTCAACACGGATTTTAGTAGATAAATTGATTTTATCATCGGCACCGCTAATTACACGGCGAGGTGCACCGACAGGGGGTAATCACCGCTCAGCTCGTCATCACTTCGTAAACCATTATTAGATAACCGCTGACACGCCGCGATGACTTGGAAATAGTTTTTCGAGAAACGTCCAATCGACAGTTATAAAATGTTACGTTGAAGTGTTATTTCCCGGAAATAGCACCTAAAGGCAGGACCCTGAGTTTCATAGGTGCTGCTAAAGGCTTGTTTACATTTAGCTGGCCTCAGTCGCTGACATTCCGGAGGATCACAGGAGGGCGACGGCGGGCGTCGCTCCGAAGCTAATTGCGCCTGCGCACGCGCAGCGCCTTCCGAGTGTCCCGCGACGCCCCGGGTGCGATAACAGCCTTTTATTCAACAAATCGGCCGCAGTTTTCCTTCTCGCCTTTTAACATCAGCTGTACACGCGCCACTCCGGCGCCGCACAGCGATACGAGCGAGCGCTAAGTAAACAAACACGAGTGAATGCATCAACGACTTCCTTTCTTTCCGCTTCGGCGAAGTTCACTTCTCCGAAACTAAACAAATGAATGCTGGATGTACTGTACCGTACATTCAGGGCGGACCGTTTGTTGCAATCGAATCTGTAACGTTTTAGGAACAATGCAACATGAAGTCTGGTCTGGTTGCATAGATAGGTGCGTAGCGCAATATTCGCGATGGGCTTGGGTTCCCGCGATCTCGTTGCACAACGCCGCAATGCAACGGTCGCTTTGCGGTATTCACGAGTTGTTTACAAAGGTAATTAAGCTGTCGGACTCGCACCGCCCACTGTGAAGACTCGGACGTTTCAATTAGTCGCGACTAATCCCAGCCCGAGGAATGGTGTCGCAAGCGTTTGCACAATCGGCGCGTTATCACGACGTGCGATGATAAGAGTCTCTCGTGAGAGTCGTGCAAATGTTGCGACACCGCTGCAAGTAAATGTGGAGCGTGCCGGCGCGCATGACACAGCAGCCAATTATTGAGACTGAGCATGAATTTAATCACACGGGACCCGCTAACGAAGCCAAGAAATGAGTATGACATCGATCTGTGCTGATGCCCTCATATGTTTACAGCAGAGTTAGTATATTTGCGTAACAGCGGGTAGGCGGGTGTCGCGAATCGACGCTCTAGATGCGCGGAGACAATACGTTGCGCCAGCGCGAGGCACGACACCGGTTTCGCAAGCGCACACCACTTAAACAACGTGAAACTCTTGTATCTCGCGATTTACGGATCACGGAAACCTTCGGCATAATTTAAATAAGGCATTAAGTAACATACCGACGATTAAAGCAGCTATTTAGAACTTGAGAAGCGGTTTTATTTTAACAAAGACTAGATTACATTTGCAACAGGCGCATAGTATCTGCCAGGATCCAATAGGTGGTTGGGTAGGAATACCAAAATGCTGTAAGTTATTGGCATGAGAACGTATCGGCTATTAAAGATGTCGACAGACCCGAAAAGCCCCGGTCCCCGGATCGCCCACTCTCACGGCGTTGGCGTGCTCTAAATTAATATGATATTGTGTTACAATTACGGAACGCACACAGATTTATCTGGCATCGCAATAGCCGTATCTGACTGTATATCGCTCGTATTTGGGTCGCACCAAATTGTTTTGCTTATCGTGTTTTCGCAAATCGCCGGCTGATTGACCGACGTAAGTGTCACATCCTCCTTCTTCAGAATGTCGAAAAAAAGTTGCTTGGTTATCGATAGAGGTGTATTGTGGTGCGTACACAATGGGCTAAGAGTGATCGAGTCTCGGCGACCCAACCATCGTGGGAACGGCGACAAATATGCGACAATCACCTTTTGTTAGAGCGTGCGTTTCTGGAAGTATGCCGTACTACTCGGCGACCAGTAGCGATTGAATTCAATAACAATATTTTACAAATACCTTTCAAATCGGCGAGTATAGGAGAAACATTCATCGATAACTTTCAATATGTTAAAAGTATACAATAAAGTTATGTGTCGGTTAGGAACTGATTGATAAACTTACAGATTTGCCTCCGTATATCTATGTCAACATGGTTCGAAGTTTCAACAAGACCTTACCTGGAAAAGAGAAATGCCAGATTAAATACATCACAATTTACAACATATCAATAAAACAAAATCAGCCTAACATCTCGCCTATCATTACCCAGCAGGGTGTTGGAGAGGTGTATAACACCAACATTTCACCTGTTGTTTAGATCCCATGTAAATGAGGTAGTCAAGAAAAACTTGTGAGTCGCCATTGTGTCTGAGTTACATAGACGTGTTAAAACTCAAGAAAAAGTATGCAAATAGGTTTGTCAGTGAGTCAGTAAGGCAGTTTGTTATCACTTTAAGTGTTAACTAAAGTATAAATGCAGCTTTTTGTATCGGTACCGAACATTTAATTAACATAGTAACAGTTTAGAAAGTACCAAGTAAGATATTTTATTGTTAAAGTAGGACGTAGTAGTGTATTGAACAAAAATGTTGACAAACTTTTAAGCAATGTGGCATTAGATCTAGAACAAATAATGTAAAAACCACATATTTTGTTTATTAGCAATTTAGTAAGTTAAAGTAATAACAATTTTATCATAAAAATTAATGGGCTTGTGACACTTTCACAGCTTTACTAACTAAAGAGGTTCTAATTCTACCATGCATGTCTATCAAATCCTTGGTATTTTAGGCCAGAAGGCAAGAATTGACGAATATAGAAACTTCCAGAATATCCTTCCACATTACTATCTAGTCATAACACTCGAACAACCTCTAGATTTGAACTATTGTTCATAGCTGTGGAATCTTGTTATCGATACGAACATACGAACAATGAGACGCTCACAGCTGAGCAAACAATTAACAAACACAGAGACAGACTTAGCAACGAGTGCATTCTTTGTAAGGTGAGCAAGATTGGAGGTTATATAAAATTCTTTCTTACAAGGAGATTCTATCTTGTCAAAGCCTTTATGCCCATAGATGTGATCAGAGGCCGTGCCATGACGTTATATTGCCACTCAAATGCTACCAGTTTTGTGGCACGTCACCATATAAAAGGTTTAAATTTTAAATCCCGTTTGAGTGTCAAAACAGAGATGATACGGCTACAGTTTTGATCCCGCATTACGAATTCTGCAAATCGTTCGATGACTTCTAGAATTTTATCAGCCATCCCCACCACCTTGCAAACTGTAGTAAATAGGTCCAATTGGTATATTCTATTCGTGCACATACATTTCTGAATCACACAATTCCGTGCAGGGATTTAAACTGCAACACGAGCTGGGCATAGTGCATTCAACATTCATACAATAGGACTCCGAAAGAACCACTGTGTACCAGCAGTCACATATTTTACAGTGCGTAAACTTGCGTTTATGATTAACTGTAAAAACAAATCCTGCTGAATTTTTAACACGCTTATATTAGCTTCACCTGTATGTATGTATGTATGTATGTAACCGACTCCTTTGGACTCGATTTTGAACCACTTTAAACGGACTGATTTCATTCAAACTTTGCACACCTGTCAAAGATCGATGACAATGCAATAATTCGAAAAAAAAAAATTTAAAAAAAAAATGCTCTTATAAATAAACCAAACTAAAAAGTAGAAAATAAATAATAGTTTAAAAAAACTAAAAAACACGCTTTTAAAGTACTTCTAACTACAAAGTGAAAAATAATTCGTAATATAAGCTGAAAATGGTAATGAACAAAAAATACTAGTATTATTGTTAAAAAGCGTGGGTTGCTCGATAGACGAAAAATATGGCACAGAGCGCCCCACGCTTTTATAATACTAGTATTTTTTGTTTATTACCATTTTCAGCTTATATTAGGAATTTTTTTTCACCTTTTAGTTAGAAGTACTTTAAAAGCGTGTTATTTAGTTTTTTTTAAAGATTTAATTGTATAGCACACACATTGTCACGTATTTTTTATGGAAACACGTAGTCTAAATAACCAATAAATGGCAAGCAAAGATTGCTATTATATTCCTGTCAGTCACGAAGAAGTTTCAAGGCATCCAAAGTACCCGCCGCTTCTCAAACAATTTTGGAATGCAACCCGAGTGTTGGATCTAATTCGTAACCAAACAACGGTGGTTCGTGTTCGCGAAAATGTGACTGGACATACAAGAGGCTCGGCAGAAGGTATACGACCATGGTGAGTCATGCCTCCGACCGGTCGGCGGTCGGGCGTGGAATCATAACGAGGAACCGTTTTTTTTTCTTCTTTTTTTTCTTTTTTTTTTCTTTGATATCTGTTGCTATTTATTATGCAACAACTTCATTCTGAAGTGTATTCTTTCTGTATATAATCCTAAGTGTTTAATCCTATGTTTGACTTTCTGTGTTATATGTCAATGTTCTAAACGAGGAACCGTTGAAAAATTATCAAATTCAAATTCAACCGTGCTGTCGCTGGCTTGTTTGATCGACAAGCGTCACGGCTTTGCAACAAGCTATCGATTGTACCATCATTTTCGTAGCCTTTTCCCACTTACATTGGGGTCGGTTTTTAGTCTAACGGATTCGGCCGCATGTCTTAATTTTATTGCTATGCCATCAGACCTACACTCCAGTACGAGGTGTTACAGTACTCTTTTGAGTACGTTTACTGTTTTACCTAGGTTAAATAATAGTATTACTAATCGATGTACGATCTTGCAGTCTAGACAGAAAGAAAAGCGATAAGAACCAACTTTAAGATCTTTTGTGAAATGCAAAACTAACATCAATGATAATAAACTTTTTATCTGATGAGAAACAAAACACATCGGTCAGTTACCTCTTTAACGTCGAAAAACACATTATTAAAATCATAATACTTCCTTGACAGTCGGGTAAAATCTGCACATTAATTAATGGAAACTTGTCTGGTACATTTAAACATTATGTTAAATGATACTGTTATTTTAACATTCCGATTCAAATTATTACCTAGGTCATATAGCAGACAGTGTGACGCATCAATCTAAACTTAATCTTATGATAGGTATGCTAAATATCTAGGTCACGTCTGACACGAGGCACCCCATTGAGTACATCAAAACTAGAATCATACAATAACTCATATTAACTGTAATGATACAGTTAAGCCTCAATTCGCAATAAAAAACTAATAAACTTTGCAATTAACTAGCGATCTTGACCTGAAAGATATATTGTAGCTATATAATCAATATTGATAAGACGTCAAATTACTACGTGATTCCTTATTTATCATCATCTTCCGAGCCATTCCTCATTTTTGCGTGGAGCGACAGCTATGAGACCCCTATCAGTAGTAGTAAAAAGGTGATACGATACTCTTTGTTAGCCTAGTTGTCAGACATTTATTAGAATCAAGTACTTAATATAAAGCGGATTGAGCATGGAAGAACTTGATTCATAAAATCGAGACTAAAGCTAACCATAATCACTTAATCGTAAAAGTACTATTGGTATTAATTTGAAGACTTATTTTCTACTAAGAAACAGTTGAAAAAGATATGAGACCGGCCGCTTTAGCCATCCAGCTACGGTCGCCTCTTACCAGAACCCTATTTTTTTTTTAATAACTTATTTTCTGCTTTTCTACAGTAAGCTGTCTATACACGATTGACAAACTCATTGAAGTTATCTTTACTAATGCAGTTTATGATAATCTAGACAGGTTTTACTTGAATCGGATAAGTTACACTTTCCTTCGTAACCACGAAGATTTATTAGGCATTAATTAATTTATTATTAAACCGGCTCATAAACCGTGGCGTTGCGGATCTATTCGTCAAGATACAAAGTTTTCTGCATACATTACTTGGAAATCTTAGAATGAACTATCTGTAAATAACTCGAGATTAACATAATATAACATCATGCCAGTAAAGTGTAGCAGAGGTATATAAAACCCATATTTCACCTGTTATGTTTAGGTCCTAAATAATAGGGATTGAACCTATCGCTATCTAAAGGGAATCTACAATTTGAGAACTCGTGCTGCTATTGTCCCACAGATAAACAACGAAAGTTGTTTTGTGGAACTCTGTTTAGTATAAGTTATACTGTATTTGTTAATAATAAATAAATAAAATAATATCTTATCTAAAAATCTCAAATCACACTTTTGCGCGATCCGGGTCCACATTGGGATCGACCTGAGACCACATGAAGTATTGTCATTGCTTTATGGAGTGAAATCACAGAGACAAGTAAAAAGCAATGACCAAAAATATGTCTTTAAAGTATACCGCCCATTTAATAACAACTATGTATGTAAACATAATTTAATTACGCCTCATGTAATAAAGTGGCACTTAGCCGTTTAATGAATATATTGGCGTTTAAAACAATACGGAAATGCATTTAAATTATATTTCGCCTTTTATGATCATTATCAATTCGTGGTACATAATTTAATTATTGCTGTTACCACCCATTCCACTCAGATCCAGTAGTTCCTTCGAGATTATTCCACAGGTTTAACAGTAATACTAATAAACTCCTTTCTTGGACTCGGTTAAAAAGGTTTTCATACTCGCAGACACACATTCGCACTAATAAGTCTGGACTAGTTCTAGTCTCCTGTCCCCATTATGGTCAGGACCGTCATGTTATATCTGATAACTTATTACGTCCCCAGTTCTCGGTACTCCGTGTGTGGCTTCAAAACATCACCAGTTATGCTCCAGTATGTGTGTCAAGGCATTCATACGAGTCCTTACACATCCGTGTGCCTGTAATGGGAGGCGATTCTCAAACTTGTGAATTGTGACCCCTGATTCTACTAGTACCTTAGACTAAGGTGATAAGGAGGTAAAGAGAAATGGTTCTATGACCTGTGTCATAGAACCATTTGTTTTATTTGTTTGTTTGTTTGGTTACTGAAGACTCTAAACTAGCCGTCTTTCGGGCACATGTGCACATTTCTGTATCGTTACTATGTTATTATATTGTTGGTAACCTCATATATATTTACTAATACAACATTATTGATGCCTGATAACATTGTTTGATACGATACATCATAATGTTTATTTAACTCACAATTAATAAATGCTTTTCGTGTTAAAATCAATGATACAAAGGTAAGAAATGTAGGGCAATTTTAAAACTTCTCCTTTTATGTGACGAAGTAAGAACCTTTTAAGAAATTCCACATTTATTATAGAGTCTATTCGAAACCTATAGGAATTGTAATAGTTATAGTTGTAATTTGTAATAGTAATTGGTGCTGTTCAAATTGGTCAAATTACTACAAAAAGTATACTCTCCCACCTTTTCTAATCAGGGAGTATCTATCATCAATTTGAGAAACAGTGCCCAGTCTACCTCCCAGGGTACCACTTCCTTATTAAGCGTAGTTAGACCGTCCAGATCTCAACTATAGGAACACCAAGATTTTATCGTAGGCTGAGAAATGGTTCCAGTTATTGCTTGTGACAACTAAGTATACACATTATTTATTACTGCTAGCGAGAACTGAATGCTTGATGCATTTATAACGATTTGTATCGCCTGTAATACAGCTTAATTTTATGTAGATTAGCGAGTTATTCTATTAATGGTGTTAAAACACTCACAGTGGAGTAAAGGCGTTTTGACTTAACAAAGAATAAATAAGTATTTTTACCTGTAGATCGTAAAAAGCAACCTTAATGTTCGTGCAGGGTGTCAGCTATCCCCATACCAAATTTCATTTCAATCGGTCGACCCGTTCGAGCGTGAAGAAGTAACAAACACACACATAATAAATGCCATCTTTATAATATGCGAGCTTAAATTGCCTTATATTATGTACTGTACGTACATAATATAAGGCAATTTAAACAGACCTCACAAGTAGCGGTTGCAGTTTTTATAAAACTTTTTGCAATAACCGACCTGCTACATATTCGAGTGAATGGTTCATTAGATTGTATACAGCATTTCTATCAAATGTCAAGGAAACTTCATCTAGACTCAGTATTCAGTATGCAGTACGACGCCGGCATTTTACAGCTACGCGCAATGTTTTTGCAACATGTCGTAAAATGTAAATAAGGCACGTATACTGTCCCACTGACATCTATCTATCTATCAGCTATGTCAAGATCATGCGAACGCTCTCACCCAAACATTTTGCAAATGACCCGCATCTGTATTGCCTAACTGCTGGATAAACTATGCTTTGTATTGTTACCTAACTAGAACAGATTACGGTACGATGACATCATAGTTAGGTAGTCTTTTTTAGAATTTAAACAATAGGCCTAAATTGCTTTAATTTATTTGTTTTTGTAGATCTATATCTTCTTTATATGTTTTAAGTAAACATTCGTGTTTGTGGTGAGTGGTGATACTAAATATATCACATTTCAATTAGGGTAAGTCTCTGATAAACACGACGCGACAAGCAGACATCAATAATTAGAGGATGAAGAAAAATACGTTTTACGCTGACCCAATAAAACGGGATAAGGGCAGGAAGAATATAAAGAAGAAGGCGTACAAAAAGAAGGTTGATTACACAATTTTACACTAAGTTCGACAACATTCATCGATATATTATCAACATAAAAAATACTGTAGACATTTCTTAAAGACAAAATCAATTAATCGCCAAAGTTCGACAACCCATCACCGGCTCCTCTCGTTATTCATGTCGTACTAACATTACAAGTTAGACAAAGCTAGACAGCATCCCATTAAATATTAATCACGTATAAAAACAGGCCTATTGATGGGCCCCGTCGTATTGAAGCCCACGCAGACTTGACATTGACACGCCTAATTACAAGACGGGGGCATAACCAAGGAACATACGTCCAGGGGCATATCCAAGGAATCAACGTCGGTCAGTCAAACACATTCAAATGTCAATCGGCTAAAGTTAGTTCTTAGATCATTTGGAAATGTATTCTCGATGTCGAATTTTGAATCGGCGCAGCTTTAGTTTTTTTGGTCGGCGGAGACATAAATTTGTATTATTATTTACGTTCATCCCTGAAAAGAACAGCCAAATTTATACCATCAAAAGTTTGACACTCCAGAAATGCATTATTTTTGTACTCCTCGTATTTTTGCGATAGCTAGACTAGGGTTGTTTCATTCTCGTTTGTAATGGACTTACTGAGATCTTGTTTTGAGCCACAACACCTAAATACCCAAATTGAAAAAATAACAGTTGATTATTAAATACAGTTCTAAAATATACATCAACATATTGAAGATTCTATCAGTTCCAAATAGCATAATATGTTGTGCACAGTACAAGACACGATGTAGGACTCTGTACCGAGACTGAATTTGACAGTGTCACTTAGAGAATTGGAGTAATGCGACCTCGTTATTGTATTCTAATAGCTAGCAAATATGCTATTGTGTGTTTGGGCTGGGTGCCTCGGTGCCTGTACCTTCACCGGTGTGAGGACAGCTGCACTCGTAGAGAGGCGACATTTTGCGAATAATATTTCTGCTGCGGTTCACACTGGGTGAATTCTTAAAAGCTACGGTCGGTCGCGTATGACTATTTACTACTATTATAAATTTTTGTAATGTGCTGTTTAATTTTTAAATTACCGATCAAAATTAGTTAGCAGTTTATGAAATAGAATTAAGTCAATTTGAGTTAGCTATTAATTAATTGCGTGTTGTATGGTTGCATGTCAATGATAGTAGTTCAGCCATTTACTGGAATAGATTAAGCATGAGTCATACAGCTAACCCAATTCTTATCTATTCATCCAACCATCGGTATTTCATTTAAAAGCCGAATGACCCGACAGTTATTGCATTCTGTCGGAAGAAATTCTCATCTTTATTTACTAGACACGCAATAAAATATATTACATAATTCCTTTGTATTAAAGAACCTTGAAACGTAGCAGATATTTCGGCAGATGTGCAGAATCAGGTTTTACTTTTATTGTAAGAATTAGAATCGTTGTGAAGTTTTCGGCCAGGCATGGCGACACCGGTCTCATTGTCATGTTCTTTCAAGACATAAAAGCTGTCATGGCGAATATAGCTGGGGTGAGTGAACTGTTTATTTTTTTATCGGATAATACCAGTTTATCGCTGATTCCATACTTTTTTAAGGTCTCGATGAATAAGCGTACGTGTTTTGATTTCTCAAATGCGTTTATTGGATTTGACAGTTTTGAGGAGGTGCTTGCATTTTACATCAGAATAAATTTATTTTCTTTTATATTATGTTTTGTAATTTTGGGCTTTTTCGAGTATCACGTTTGGGTGGTCTCAAAAATAATTTTGGCACAAAACTGGGTTAAGTTCGAAACAGGAGAGCTTTTGTGTTGAAGCATTTTTCCTTTTATATTTTTATAAAAACTGACGTGAGTTTGTAACATTATACAAATTATGAAATATGGGTATAAAATGCCTAAAAGTATAGGTTTAGGTGGTAGAAACCGCGGTCGACTAAATAGACCAACATTACGTGAGTAACACCCGTATTTCATAATTTGAATAATTTTTCATTTTGTTTATTCAATGATTTAATATTATAAGTCAAACGGTTCTTCTTTTCTTAGGTTATAAGTTTATGTGTTTTTACATCAATCATCTTAATAGATTCGTTGACCATCAATTCATTAGTTCGAGCAGCGAAGTTCTTTCACGAGGGTGCGCTTGCGCAGAGGATGCGACTCATTAAGACAATTAGAAGTTGAACCATCGTAATAAGCGCATGCGGAGCGTTGCAGTAACCACTCACTTACTGAAAAGCAGTATACAGTACAGATAGGTTAGTATTTATACATAAATTGGGTTGAAAAAAAAGAAGGTTGTATTTGATCATGACCATGGTTGGATAATTTGAGCCCTTCATAAAAGGAAGGCCTATCCAACACTATTATTAGAAAGAGGAAAGGTTGTTTTTTTTCGTTTGTTTTTTGTTTGTGCCCAATAAGCTCCGAATCTACTCGACGGATCATAATGAAAATTGGTGTGAAGATAGTTTAAGAACCAAATAATAAACGTACAGTCAGCAAAAAAGTAACTAAACACTTGAAAATTTTCAAACTTCCATACAAATATGTTTTTTACATTAAAAACATATCTAATATGATAATGCACTTATTATAGATTACTATAATATAAGTTTTGATTCAACAAAGCATTAAAGAATAACGAAGTGTTTTTAAAAAAAATGATTGTATGTAGCTACTTCTGTTGAAGATTGTACTACGCAGGTGAAGCCGCTCACAGTAGCTAGTTATGATATAAAGTCAATATAGAATATTTTACCTAATTGGTGCAAATTGTGTTTTTAAACAAATTCAGACTTGCATACGCATCGGTCGGAGAAAAAGCCCCAGACAAAATCAGAGAAACAAAATGGCAAATCAAATGTTGATATCATGTGAGCCTTCTGCAGCCTCGAATTGAATGCACTTACAAAGGCGCCAGATAAACGATCGCCAATGGTAAATACTGTGGCGAAATCATTTTATGGCTACATTGTGAGTGACCCAGTTTAGCACTGACTTACCATTACCACCGACTTACAGAACGCCATGCTTCTGATATTTACAATGGCATTACACATTGCGATTTATTCGGTTTTATTGTGATTAATTGTTTGGATTACATTTCATAACGTTAATAGTTGTAATTTAGTCAGTTTACGCAGTTAAACTATTGCGCATAGTTAGGATACAATCTAACGAAGAATAATGAAGATAATTTAAGGGATATGGAAGGGAGGGACTTTACGGAAGAATATAAGACCACTGTATATTGACACAACATACAAAAGAAACCACAGAAATAAGGTATTACCGTAGATTCGTATGCTGCTAGACTCAAAATTTCTCAACTCTTTTTGTGCCAGCGTCATAGGTATGTATATATATATATATATATATATATACATATATTCGTTAGCTAGGCGAACCTTACTAGCAGCATACGAATCCATAGCTCAATTGGTAAAGCACTTGAGGCGTATACCCAGGGGGTGCAGGTTCGAGTTCTGCTGGATTCTTAATTTTTCAACTTTAATATTATATAAAATACAAAAAGGCATAGCAAAGCTAAAATTTGCTTTAAAATATTACAAGTATTACCGTAGAATAAGTACGTAACAATATATTTTCGACTGTTAGCAGAATAAGCTCGAGAGTTTGGTTCAACTCGAGTTTTTTCCATCTCGAAGTATTTCAAAACAATAATATTCCGTCTTCTTGTCACTCATAACGACGGGCGTGAAAACATATTCTCGTAAAGCTGACATATTGCACTTGTATAAAAAATATTACAAAACATTATTTACTGCATTTCGAATAAAAGTTTTCACTCTCATTAGCCGTATTTAAAGTTTTTAAAGACGTTCTTGAGGACAATGACTACAAAATTCACTAATATTTACTTTTGCGTTCCTTGTACCTCATTTCCATAACAATAAGCCAGCCTTGTTGAAAAAGGATATTTTATTTTTCACATTACCATTTTATTATATTGTCGGTACGTTCATTCTCAGAATAGAAAGGACGTTCCAGAAAATTCTAGAGATTTATAGGTAATAAACTATCGTGATTTATTTATAAATCAAGACTGTAACGATTTCGCGGACGGCCTATTTTCCTATCGAACATTTGAGTGGGGTTTGAGGGGCAATAAATTGCTTTATCGGGGTATAGTTGATCCCTATTCGTCATTCGGCAGCACTTAGTGAATTGGGGCAGCTGGGGCAGACGGCATGCGCGTGCGCCGGCGGGAGGATGGGGCACGAAACGCCTTTCACATCGGGTTTGTGGTGTGAGTGACTGCGAAAAGCGGGTTTATTTCTTTTCTACTTATAACCTAGCTTGACTTTTTAACCGATTTCAAAAATGGAGGTTCTCAATTTTTTTTTATTCGAAGACGTCTGGCCCGATTTGAGAAATTATTTTTTTGTCTGAAACTACTACTACAGTCACGAACGATCTAATGATGGGATGCTAGAGAAATCGTGGGCAACCCTTAAATTTTAAAAGCTTCTATTTTGTTTAGTTCTTGTTTATATTGTTTTTCATATTTTACCTAAAGCTACTCGGATATTTACACCTAGCTGTCAGCATTAAATGTTGCTGAGCTGATGCTGGAGAGTACAACTCCTTAACGGATGGGAGTACGAGGATGATTCTTGAAATATCACCTTAAAGCCGTTTAATGTATTTTTAAGTTATACACAGATGAGGCGAGACGTTGAATATTACCTAAGTACTTAACTTTTTAGTGCATTTTTTTGTAATTGTATGCGTTTTTTTCTAGTAAAATTATTAAACGTTATGATTCTGTTTCACAAAATGATTTCATGAACACAATAAAGACGGCTTGGTTAGGGCGAACGCACACAAACGACTCATGTTTAGACTCGCGTATTTCAAAAGACAAACAAGACCATAACGACCTGTTTACAAGTAATTTGGTCCTACATTATGGACGTACCCTAATTTGTATTCATGAAATAAATCAGACGTATACCATACTTCCGAAACAAATTGATGCTACTTAAAAACATCCTCGGCCAAATACAGCGTGTTGTTTTCTATTCGGCACGTCCTTATACAGGGCATCATTAATTTTCGAATGGTTCCGTCAGTACGATATACGTCACGAGTGATCGCAGGTCACGTACGGGACCATTCATGTGTCATTAGAGCCGCGTGCGCATTATTTTATTAAATGCCAGTAAATTATCTGTGAACCGAATTGAAATGCATCGATACGACTCGATTAGAATCATCACCATTCACCACATTATGAAAACGCAGAACACGTAATTGGGAATCAGGCCCACGTTATTGAACCCATTCGTATACTAACTCACTATTCTCCTATGGCCTCGATATCTTTGTATAAAATCTGTATAATATTGCACCCTAATGGACTTCGGACAAATTAAGAAAATAAAGGAAAAACTTGATGTAAACCGGTCAGCAGAATTCCAAGATAGTAAAATAACACGCATATTATGACTATAAGCTTTCACACAAGAATATTACCTACTGGCATTTAAGTCCATCATAAAATAAGACGAAGATGTATCAAGCGTCTTGTACAATCAAGATAAAAACATTCTTAATGCTGAAAAAAGGAAAATAAAGTGTTTTCTGACAACACAGTGAGCGGGCCAGCGATTTTGTGCAGTTCGTGTGAAGAGCGATGTAGTGAATTGAAGCGCATGGGCTGATCAAAGGATGCGCGCGCGCTGCGATCACGAGTGCCATTGCTGTAATAGAATAATTAATGGGCGCCCGGACCGCGCACTGCGAGGGTCACTGACAGCCGGCCCTTCCACCCGTGCAAGTGTGTGTGTGAGCTTCAGGGTGTGCGTTTAACCGAAATCGAACATCCGCTCTACCACGGCCGCCTACAAACTCAGACCCATTTGGTTTTCCTAAGAAATATATCGTTTCATTTACCAGACGCTGCTATCTCAACCAATTTGCACTCTGTACCAAAGCAAATCTGAATCGATTACCATTAATCTTAACAAGCTTATAGTATTTGCAAACAAACTTCCAATCTATTTCCTCCAATTACCGTTCGACTAACCTGTAGCCCGAGTTGCCTTGAAGCTGTGTGTACAATTAAGTAAAACATAAAACATTGAATCAGTGGAACCCGAAAGCTAGATAACTCGTCGAGTTTCTAAACTCCGTCCCACTTACGAAAGTGGCTGAAGGCTCAGTATTCAGTTATTATTAGCTATTCAAGAGTAGTGAACAATGGTCGGTTAGGGGTCGAACAGACATGCTCATGCAAATATCCAACACTTAAAATAATCACCGGTCGGCCACTACTATTGTCTTCGGTGAAAAGATTTCGGTGACGCAAGCCTCGGCCAACGGAACTCATTGACGGCTCTTGATTTCTGCGCAGTTTGGTGGCAGTCAAGCTAAAATATTTGACAAGTCACGCCTAGTTGAGTTTCACATCCATAACTGTTTAAATGTCAAGAACTTCACGGACGATGCATACGTTTCGGATGGTTTAGTCCAAGATCCATTAGATATACGGTAGATCCGTGTAGAACAAACCTATGCAGCCCTGATTGATATGCGAAGAAGAAGAAATAAACAAGAACGATGAGAGCAGCATGAAGAAACATCAGTCAATCAATTATGAAAGCAAGAAACATTGATCGGTTTGATATAAATAGCTTGATTAGTGTTTATATCAAAGGCTGATTTCTTATAAATGGCAGATGTCAGTCACGCATTGCAGTCTTTAGAGAGAGCACGATAAATGGCCGCTCAATTTTCAAAGTATAGCTGATCCCTGTCGGGGTGGTCGACTTGCTCTAATGCAATGCAACGCCGCTCGAGGCGCTCCCGACTTGAAATATCACGGAATCTTGCGGTAACCCAGATTAATGTATGTATTTCTACATTGGAACTAGATATTTAATATTTTCAATGAATACATTCTAAAACAACGATAACTCCATTATATTTTGGTGTCGCAATGTTGTAGAAAACAACCTCGATCGCACCAAAATTGGGTAAGACCACGTAGCAAACGTATTGTTTGTTTATGATCTGATCTACTGATATTAATATGTATTACCAAGGGTATTTTAAACAAAAACAAATGCAAAATGACGTCGACCTCCGCCGATATGGCAAAGATCATTATCACGGCCTCCAACGTGACATCCGTCGTTTGCCGACGAAAAGCTGGCGACGGCGAGCTGGTCACCCACGACCAAGACGAGTCTCGTTAGCCGATTTTATTGCGAATCACACCATACATGGGGACGTATGGGTACAGCATAAACAACTTAATGGCAGGGCCCAAATCGAGGGTAAATGAACGTTCGCAGAAAGGAATTTGGGCATTACCTACAATTTTAGCAAGAAAAATGACCAAGTTAAGACATGTCGTTATGATGCAGCGTTCTGAAATTACAATATAATTTAGGCTAACGCAGCTCGTATCGCAAGCTTTACTTTAACGTTGTTTATTTGAAGATGACTGTTCACTGGATAAAAATACATACACCTGATTTTTTTTTTGCCACCCTGCCTTATAAGAAAATAATAATGTAAACTAAACTCTATGTGCATCTTATCTGTAGATCGAGTAAGAGGTGGCGTACTTCGGAAGTTACGTGCGGACGTTTTTGAGGTCCAAGTGCACGATAGCAATCTGCGGAAGCTGCACTTACGGGAGCCAACTCTCGCTTCCATTGTGAGGAGCCGACGCCGTAACGGCGCGGCGATTGCCCTCTGAACTACAATGCGACTGAATCGCAGCACTAGCACCGACACAATAGAAACGAAACTACGGCGCGGATGCTACAGGAGCTCACCAGGAAACGTTCCGCTCTGCATTTCTATCTGTGCGGTAAAAGGAGAGAGTTGCTCTGCATCGAGTTACGAGTGTCCGTTTCAAATGTGAGCGACGACCGCGGATGTGTAACGTGAATATCGGTGGAAAACACCGTTGTCTCGGTACGGCCCGCGCCGTGACAAAGTGTGAAGCGGAGGGCCGATCACCGCAAACCACGGTCTTTGTCGACGACTAATAACGTCGAGGAAACGCTACAATCGCGGCGACCCAGTTGCAAGCCTGCCCTGCGGTGGGACCGCTATGCCGTCTCAATTTCGCGTCGACTCTGGCCGTTTTTCACCGATATGTGTCCGATGGCCGCGCGAGATAAAGGCGTGGTAAGCATAATGATGGAAATGGGCGCCGGTACGATGCAGGGCGTATCTGCGAACGCATCGGCGTGGCGGATGCTATCATTCCGACGGTAATGCCTATCCATTCTAGACAATATTGCATTCCAGATGTGGGCATGCGCCTTGACATTTACAATTCCTGTAACAAAAGTGAGCGGGTTCTCGCAAGGTATTGTTCGCGTGCGTGTAGTGTGGCGCGCACGTCGAGGCATTTGCACTATAAGTGTTGCCAGGTATCACAACTTTTGTGCGGCGGTTGATAAAAGTGGAGTCCCCATTTACTCTTGGATCGGAATGTTAAATAGCCTGATTCGCACAAATCTACAACCATTAAAATAATGTATAATTTCTTGAATCAAGAATACCGTAATTAAGCTTGCGGATACAACAGTAATTGAAATTGTCAACCTTAATTACGAAATTCAAGTTTATTCCGTTTGCTGTCAGCAGGAGGAACTTCCGCGTGGGGATTTTAGGTCCCAACTTCCAGATATTTTCATGCTGACCTGCTTTGAACAATTGGCGTAACAACACTAGACACAAAGGCATCGTAAAAGTCGGCAGGAACTAAATGGTCGTCGTCTTTTGACCGATTGGCCATAAGGGCTATAAGAGATCCACCTCGCGGTTCCGTGGCTTCCTTCCTCACAATTGAACGCATTGAAGACACGGCTACAATCAACCTATACATTTCGAGATGTTTGCTATACAACTCTACGTTAGCTTCTATTATCTCGTTTCGCTATTTATTGGTACAGCGATAAACGCAGGCGTAGACAATGTATGCCTATAACTCATACGAGAATGCGGTCGCCACGATGACCTCGAATATGAAATGACGGAATTTATATAAATCACAAATGGAGGATAGAAATACCGAAAGAGTGGTAGAGGCATTAGAGGAATGGTCGGTGGATCACGACTGCCCCTCACGAATGGTCGAACACGTGAGGAAGTACTTAGCACAGACTGCTACACATCAATCTATTCATGTCCAGTATAAGTAGGTATCGCGTTGTTCTTATTGTCTATGCATTGCGAGACCAGCTTATAATGGAAATGATGACACATGATGATAAATTCAAGTTGGTTAAATAACATCTGTATCAACACTATTAGTAGATTTTAGTACACTGTTAAGAGCAATTGCAGATGAAAATTTAAGGAAAGGTTCTCAGGTTTTAATCGAGTATAGTATGAATGCCCTACTCTAGACATTCTATTACACCATAATAATTTATGTTCTGATTTCGCATTCTCGGCCTTGAATATGAATATTATGATACTTCAATTTGCACATCCGATTTTTATAATAAGATTTGAAGATAGTCGAAATCCTATGCAAATCATGTACCTATAGTCGAATTTTAAATATATATATGTATTTTGTAATATACACTTTTATGTTGTTAGTAATTGTATCTAAAAAAGCAGTTATACAAGTTGAAATAGCCCTTACGATTGTGGATATTAGCTATATATTTATCTGCACTTCTTCTTCGTCGTGTCGATGGCTGAGTCAAATTTTATTGGTCCAATAAGTGGTCACTGTTATGGCGCTCTCTTCGGCGTTCATGAGCGCCTCTCTTGTGCAGGTGGTAGGGCATTTTGGACAGTCAGTAAGGTGGTCAAGGTCTTGACTTGCCATCGTGGTGAAAGGATTAGCCAATTCGCTTTGGAGAGCTCGCGAATTGCCCAGGGTGCGCCAGACGTAGGGAATAGTTGTGTACGTCACTCGGGGAGGCTCCTTTCATGCACTTATCACGCGTATATCAAGAGTCGATGCAATAAAGTTATTTATTATAAATATTATAATGATGTGTTGTCAGAACAATGGCCACAATTATTACATAAAACATAATAAGTAATAATAACATAATCCGTGAAGATTTCTATAAGATAAAGCAACTATGCAAGCGGAAATGTATAATTATAATAATTTAATTTGGTGGTTGGGCGTGCGACAACGGAATCATGACGTCACGTGAGCAGTACGAAGATAATGTGTGATTCATCCGTCAAATCGTGTCCGTGAGGCGCTCGGGCGCATACTGATGCCGGCACGATCCTCCGCGGCCCGCCGTGAATGCCTAACGAGCGTCCATGCCCATGCTTTACTGACACTCATACTCATAACGGCTGTCACATACCGAGTAGACTCCCAACACCACGCCATGCTTACCTGGAATAAAACAAACAAGTTCAATGTCATGTAAACAATTATACAACACCTTAATTTAATTGTCGATAAAATGAACAGCCTGTATACGTACGTGCTGTCTGTACAAAAACACCTCAACGTTCAGTAAAGACGTTACCATGAACGCGTAAAAACAAAACAAGTTACAACACATCCGTGGGCTAGCATTAGATCCTATCAAAATGATAAATGCTTTCATACAAGCATAAATAACATACAAAGTAATCCAAAAGATCGTTATTTATTGTTTTTATACCTATAATTGCGAAGTTGCCCAAGAAGAAAAACAAACGTCAAGACAAATATGAGCGGGAGCTTGCGCAAGCGCAGCTTTCAGATGCAATAGTTCCATTTAAATTCTATGACATTTAGTGTATATTTAATTGAATTGGGTATGAAACGAATCAGTAGCGAAGTAGCGAGCACACAGCCACAAAAAGTTGCACAACTATTGGACATGAATCGGCATTAACAGTTCAAGGTGGCTTTTAATCGAGCATCGATTCAATCCGATTCTCAATCGTAATATTATTAAGGTGTCGCAATCGGTTTGGTTTGTTTCTGAACGCGTGTCACGTTTTCGTGATTAGATAAGCGATGTTGATACTAATTGAACATTTTTGTTCATTAGGCGGCGCAATAAATACCAATTGCGGGAGATCACGACTCAAGGAAGTAGAAAGGCGAAAGGTCAGGGCATAATTAAAATATAGAACTTGTATATTTGTTGTTTTAACAAGGTCATGTTACATTAATATAATTTTAAGTTTCTCGTATCGTCAGCATATAGATTTTATTCAATTTAAAACTTGCAAAACACTCAACTCACTTGAATATAAGCAGCTAAGCTTGCATTCAATAGGCCAGCAAAACATTCAGCAAACATAAAATATCATGCTCTAACTGCATGCAACTTGAGATCATTCGAATCAATGTACAGCACTCAACAAAACGCCAACTGCTTTGAAGACAACTTTACATACAAAATATCGCACAATAACAATAAACTAACACGTTTATTTCTTCATAAAGCAATTTCTACTTAGTACCTGAGATTGTGGCACATTTGCATGTTGCATTGCAGTATTGCAAGATTGTTTGCACACCACTTCAAAGTTGCCAGGACTTGTTCAAGTGTGTGCGAATCTTAGCGACTCTTTCAATGCAATCAATTGAATATGTTTTATTATAGAGGCAGCTTCATTCTTGCAAGCTTTTAAAGATGCATATTTTGAACCATAATTCGATCAATTATTAATTTTGAGTAGCATTGGTGAAACTGTGTTAAAATTAACATCCTGACATTTTGAGACGATATGTTTCGTAACTATTAAATAGATATCAATGTTACTGTGAATATTGGAGCATGAATCAAGTCCACAATACAATTTTAATTTAAAAAAAGGCAACAGAATAAATAAATGAGAAGAAATGTTAACATAATGAATGGTTATGCATGTGGACCGCGAGTCTAGTGTCGTTGTCATCACTACCGCATTCATTAGAATATGAGTCTATGAAAATATTATTTCAAGAGCATTGCACTACAATAATAGTAAACATTAGTCTTTATCACTTTACTTTATTTCTGAAGACAATTTACTCACAAGCATAACAATAGTGTGAAATAGCTTGATTGGAATGCGCGTCAACTCAATGGTTCGCTAACGAACGTACACGTCAAAGAAATTTCCAATTGATGCAAAAACCTTTATGGACTGACAATAAAAGCTTTATGGGGACTGACAATGGTTGTTGGCCGGCCCTAGTACTCGAGAGCCAAGGGCCAGGTCAAATAGTGTATGGCGTGTATGCACGTCGTAGTCTATGCTTGGTTTTCTCTCGCTAATGTCAAGATTGAATGCCCGTTGACGAGCTGGCATTAAGCCAGAGTAACGACTCACGACACCGGGGTTATGTTATTGATAATATCGTTTATTTTGACGAGTTGTAAGACCATGACTTAATCCACAAGATTAACTATAGTCATCAATTCGCCAGTTAGAATTTGCAACTGCGAAAGTTTTGAATGTTTTCCAATGCCAATTTACTATTTACTTAACCTGGACAGGGATTGATTCGGTTTATATCAGCAGTTGTTTTTGTATTCATATTCTGAGAGGGTAATTAATGTCAGTCAGCAGTAACCGAGCTACAGCAAGAAAAGTCGACAAAACACATAAAACGTGTCATCGGAGCGTGGTAACTGATATTACGTCGACAATCGTGACGGAGATGTCGTAAACGGTTCGTGCAACCTATGACAAAAATAACAATGTAGTATCAAAAACCGATACAGATCGTATGGCGGCTCGTGTGCGCGAATCATGCGAGGAGACGCAACGCCAACAAAGGGTTGCATAATGCTGGAAAACTTAGATCACGACGCGACCGCCCCGAGCGATTATCGAACGAGGAATACCTAATGGTAAACATGGTATCCACACAATTAACTCCTCAGCTCAGGCTTATAATTTAGCTGAGCGTTCCCGGCGAAAGCTATGTGCGCTGTCTATGCGCGTGCGCACACTCGCGGTGCCTTCGGCGGACCAATAACTCCTGGCCGCGGCCTGATCGTTAATTAAAAAATGTTCTCTCATTAATCAGGCGCCGGAGCACTCGGATCGCGATCGGCAGCACCGATTTATTACGCTCCAGATAAGAGGGCTCTCGTGGCGATCAATGCACGGATATTCAATTATTTTATTGCCCTCAGACTTTCCCATAACGAGACATTATTAGGAAAGCATGCAATGATAATACAATATCAAGATATTCCATAAAGCTCAAGTCTTTGTTTTCAGGCCGTGCCGGCCGTTTCAGCTAAGATTTCTTAAGACCTTTAAGAAATCTAAGCGCTCACATACATTCCAAGTTCCAAGCGAAAATTGAAGGACAATTCCGCTAAGTAAACCAAAGACATTATTAAACACCTGAATACGTAATATGACTATGGGAACATCACACGGACATCAATCATCTATCAAGAATATCAGGATGTTCTTAAGAGGTATTATTTTAAAGGGAATAAATAAATAATTGAGTGTACTGGTCGAAGAGCGGCCAGGCGTCGTCCACGCAATAATTTGCATAGTTAAGTGCAACGCGGCCATTAGACGAGGTGTCGCCGGGATCGTTAACGACTTCATGGAAGGTGGCGCAATGGCTGAAGCTGGTTATGAGAAGACGAGATTCTTGCTAGCCGCTTGAGAAGCTCGATCGCTGCTACTTTTTTTATGGGTTCGATCACACGACTAGGTCCGTTCGTTCTTGGAACCATTGTAGAAGCTACGTACAAGAAGGAAATCATGTTTGTGTTTATTGTTTTCTACATCACAGAGTGTTAGCTTTTAATCAGCCAAGTACCACCGAATGATCTATTCTTTTCACACATCTCTATCGAGCGCCATATCTCGCCTATATACCACTCAGTTCTAGGAAGTAATCGATGTTTATCTATGGTGTTGCAGCTCTCAATCGCTGATTCATGTTCCCATAATAATGTTGTATGTGTCGACGGTTCCCGGACCGCGGGTGGCCGCGATAACCGCGCCGTGAGCACATCTCAGCAGGCGCATTGTCTAGCCAGTCCTGATAAGATAATTACGGAACCCCAAGCCTAATTTATTGTCTGCTATCACTTCACGACTTCACCTTAATTGGGGCACGAACAGTGTCGCATTATGTAATGGTACGAGTATGGTCATAAATAAAGTTCGTCTGCCGCCATAAAGATAATTTCTCCATTTCCCTATTGCATTTTTCTAGATTATTCGACCCTATAGGTTAACTTAATGATATTTGATGATTGTGATGAAAAAGTGTAGCCATAAGAGCCCTTAAAAGCATTTGTCTAAACTTTCTCAATCACAATTTTGAATAAATCATAATGGAAAGCAAATAATTGCATATTGAGTGCAATTAGGCGTAAAAAATAATTAAAAAAACATGGAAAAAATAAAAAAAAATACATTTCAACGAACAACAATGGACAATTAAAAATTGGTGCAAAGGCTCGGCGGTTAGGTGAATACTTCGTATAATATCAATAACCTTACCAATTTATCAAAAAATACCTTAAAATAAGGTTTTAAGGAAAGAGTTAAGAAATACCACATAAGACATATTGTGAACGTTTCCGTCAGAAAAACTGATAAACGATTAAAATTAAATTTCCCATCTTTCAGTCAACATTATGCGTTTTGTCTCTCTGGTCCAACGAGGTAGCCAGTACTTACTTAAGAACAATAACATTGCATATAGCTGAGGTGCATAATAAAAGTGAAAATCAACGGTTAATATGACGTGTCCGTCGCATCCGGTGCCCAGAGCTGGTGCACCAAGTGGGACAGGCTTCGCTTTCGAGGAAAACCCTGGCGAAATGACGGACGACTGAAGCATGGACGGAATATAAACAAACGTTTAGCCGTAGTTCACATCCTTGATTAATCATCAGTCACTAGCCTTGTTGATAGTAATTTCAGTAAGGGGAACCTTAGTACACTAGAATAATCTATGATTGGTGACTTTACGAGAGCTAGCCTTTAACGAAATACGCTTAATTACATTCATCCTATTAATATTATAAATGCCAAAGCTTGTAGAGATGTGTGAATATGTGTGTGTAACTTTGTTACTCTTTTTTTGCATATTTGTAGCTTATAACCAGGATTAACATAAAGGATACTTGCGTCTCGTCGTTTCGGGTTCCAAGACAATTTTAGCTCTCCCTGGGATTGCCCGTGTGTCATGCACGGTGCCTTTCAGTTGGTTACCGCTGTAGATCCTGGCGTCACAGGAGTCACAGTGGTGGGCGTGTGGGTGGGATTATATCCCGTTTAAAAGTGACATAAGAAAAGAAAAGAGCAATGGTAAAGAGTATAAGAAAAAATGTACATTTGGTAACATGAGTATCTATATATATATAGGTATATATATACGCAGGTTCATAAAACGTTGTATTATTTCTTACATATTTGTATTTTGTGGCACATATCACCGTGAAAGGTAGGTAATGAGTGCACATTGAACAAACATCTGCACTGTCGGGTTATAGGCATGGTGTCAAGGTGAGCTTTCAAAGGCGTGTTCTTGCTTCAAATTTAGAGTGCATGAGCGTATGTGCATTGCATTGGGAAGGTAGTTTCGCCTCGCCTAGTAATGCATTTAGTACGACAAAACACGTGTGATTTTCTTCTCGTATTTAGTGCCTGTATTAAGTCTCATTACTTTGTATTTGTGATTTTAACTAGCCGTTCGTTCCACCAGCATAGAGAAACATTTGAGGTACATAAAGTATTGTTTTGTTAAGGACCTATGCGCCTGATAACTCAATACAAATTTGTAATTTTTTCTGACAAAAAAATCTGAATAGGCTTATCAAGGACTTATTAGGAACCTGTGAAACTAGTCCTTAGAGTCGAATATTTAACTGTGGCGTTTATCCTTATTACACTACCAATAGTAAAGATGTCAACAGGTATTATAAAAAAATCTGGCTACTTCTGAAAATTGTCCATAAAAAAGGGGGACCTAATATACATGGAATTATAAAGCAACGTAGTCAAGACAAGGCAAGTTAACAAATAAACCATAGACATTATTTTTATAGAAACAACGACTGTTCCACAACTTGAGTCCAATTTCAGCAGACGGTCGCGCACTGCTGGTCTGCGTTGGTGTAAACGACCTTCCTCTAATGGAATTCATCTCACACCGCACTGCACTGCACTGTCCCGTTACAAACAATGACCTGCCCTCCCCCACTCCCCTACACCCCCCAATTACACGCCATTCGGTTGCACAACCTCGTATTACGCACCTAAACTAAATAATCGAAAACGGTAAATAAATTCTATTAATACATGGCTGTAATAGTTTGAAGCTTTATTGTAGTGAAAGATTTTGATACTAAAGCGATAGAGAAAAGTAAGTCGCCTTAGGGCTAACCTAACCTTTAGCCATCGGTGACCGCGGTCCAATCTCTTTCTCACGAGGCTCACGAGTAACTAGAACACTGCGACCTAATAGATTTCCCAGGATATGAACGTTCACTTTGTGCCCTTCAAAATATCTCGATTTTTGACCCGTATAAATATGTCCATAAGGTTTACATAGATCAAAATTCAAAATTCATAAATCAAATCATTTATTTTCATAGGCACCAGGAGGCGCTTGAAGACAGAAGATAAATCTCGAAGATAAATCCATCTATGTTTGCTCTGTACCCCTAAAAGCCGTTGACCTTGATTTCAATTCCACAGTTTGCACAACAGCATCCATCTATCACATGCTTATAACTCTTGCACCTATTTGCCAAACATTCGAGAAAGCCGCCCACGGCTCCCGAAGTAGGTCACTGTCAATTTGCGAATCGGACATAGTAAATATTGTAATCGCATTACGCCACTGCGGTTGACGTGTCGAATTGTCCGGAGCGGGGGTCAGGCGCTATCTTAACGGGCCATTGTTGGCTGAACTTGGACGCCGTGACCCTCACCTGTGACATGCCGTTCTGGGGTTGACGCAATCGATTGTTATTGCTGGTTAACTACTAATAAATGAGGCCATTGTCACTTTTTACGCGGATTAGCCTGTAATCTAGTCGAACAATGCAGAATTCGCCACAAACAAATGATACTCCATGTAAAAAGTAGTTCCACCGTAAATACACAATCTATAAAAATGTATAGCTGAAACTGGCGCCGAGCAGTACTTGAATCCGTGAAAGCCTGTAACTTGTAGTCCGTGCTAAGACATTCCTGTACTTAAGTTTATTAGTCTCAGAGGTGGCCAGGAGCTTAGCAATATAAAGAAAACGTATCTAAAAGCCTACAAAGTAGCGACTCGGATCCCAAGCGGCCGATATCTGATGTCGATGGGCCAATCCTCAGGAAAATAACTTCATCGCGTCGCATAAAAGATTATTACCCATGTACAGGGGCAGCGTGCTTGTATCAGATATGGCTCGGCGGCGAGATAGTCCGTAAGATGCGAGATTACGAGCGATCGCACCATCACATACGCGCTGTTTGAACGAGCGAGCGAGGAGCGCTGGGAACGCCAAACAACCTTAGAATAACCACTCATAAATACGTCTCCTGCGCCGATATGAAGCGTGTTTCCGTTCAGATAAACTCACGCTAATACCCCTCATTTTAGCCACAGTTTAGGAAGTTGTAAATACGGGATAATGCTCAGCTTTCTAGTCTTTCTACTACTCCAGGCATTATTGCTTCAGCAATCAGTGATGTTATCATTGAAGTATTTATTTTCTACTAAAGAGTAACAAAAACTAGACACGTCTGATAAAAGGTTTTCATTGTGAAACTCGTTGAAACGTAGCGCTGTCGTGATTTGCGACTTCGTTGCGCGCAATTATATCGGCCGGTGCGCTTGCATATTTTAATTTAAACGACATTAAAATAGCCCGGAACTGTGCGTTCAAGGGCGCACTACAACAATATTTCACGCGGAATACCAAAATATTTCGGCTAACACCTTAATCTCCACGAAATAAGAACCAAAATTCAGTTCTGTCCGAAAACCGCGTCGAAACGCATAATGCGTGCGTTGAACTTAAAAGGTTGTGACAGGGGTATTACGGTAATTACCTTAATTTGTAAACACAAAAAACGACCGTCGACTCGTCGTATGTTAACTGAGCGAAAAATTAAATAAGTGAGATGGCGGCGAAGAGTGGAGGAGTCAGCCAGCGCCCATAATTCGCTTAGAATGCGGATTGCGCACCAATTAACGCATCGCCGCCCGTTCGTGTGAGAACATTATCAATTTTCCGTAGAAATTTATAATTGCGCAATATTTTTACGGAAACGTATTAATTCGAAGCTATTCCCGAGAACGTGTTTATAAATAAGAACACATTTAGTGGTTGTGGCCGGGTGCTCGTGATCAGTGGCGAGCGCTATCATTGCGAAAAAATCGTTCGAATCGAGCAGAGGCGGGGGCGCTCGAGGGCTCCTAACGGCGGCTTTGCATATCGCTGGCATGAATCTTCCCGGTGACGAGCGCCTTAGGAATGCGCCGGGAAACCGCGGACACGGTCGTTGACTGATTGCCCAAACAAAGCTGAAGCTCCGCCCGCAGCCGCCCGCATCAATGTCTATTGAACAAAAACAAAACGTCGAAATGATTGGTGAATCAGCGGGCGACGCCATTTGCGTAAGGTCACGACTCACGGTTTAACACCTCACCGGCCAAGGATGGCCACGATGCGTAAATCAAAACGTTTAACGAGGAAACCGTCGACGGTCCGAGCTAGCTTTAATTAACCATCGCCTTAAACGATCGACCTTCGCCCGTGACAGTGCTAAGATTAATTCGCAAATGCATTAAAATAATACGTACTTTGATCACCTCTGAATTAAAGAGTGAATGAAACAATTATTTATGCGCTGCGATGAATAATTCGTGTTCAATTTGGTGGTTATAGCTGGGCGACTGTTAATTAAATTGGTCGTTTATTCGCTGTCATGTCACGTGGATTTCCAACAGATCTGATGGTGCGATCAGGACGTTTTAAGTTTAAAGTCTTTAAATAGGTTTGAATGGTAGGTGGAACGGCTGAAATAGGAAAGTGTCTCGCTGTTTAGGAGTTCAGTAATGGGACCCCACATCGGCACCAAAGATGGTGGTGTGGTTGCGCGTGACCATCGCAGATACAGTGCCAGATATCTGTGTATCAGTGATTTACCGAGCTCGTTAGCATAACGGAGAACAGGTGTACTAGGTGATAATTGCGTCCTAACTGTGAGTGTAAGCGATTGGCGCGTTTAGATAACAACATTAACAACGTAGGCCATTTGCGTGTGCCGGCTGCCTTATCTGTTTGTAAAGCCTTTTGTGGAAGAACGGTAGTGTGGCGCAATTGTGTGTTTTCCGATAATTACTATAACACTGCCGTTATCTTTGTTTGAGAAAACGTTTAAAAGTTTTGTGTGCTCATTACGTTCAAATATGCGGGCGACAGACATCTTATCGCGTACGGGTTCATATTCTCGGGGTTTTAACAGTTCATTGTCATAAATTTCAAGAGCCTCAGCGAGAAGCGTGAACTACTAAATATTTTCCAAGCAAAATTTTATTAACAAGCTCATTAATATCACCACCATACGAAAAACTTCGCCTGGGCATCCTGTTAAAGCTTGTTACAGCAAATATCGGCCTCTCAATAACAGTGACATAACTATATCTACATCAATTCCAGTGGTGTCACAACAAAGGTACCTTCTCCTCAGTCCCGTTGGAAAGTCCCGGGGGCCCGGGGCGACGGAAGTCGGTCTTCCGGCACGCGCCAGCTGCCGCATATTCAATGCTGCTAATTAATGCTGCCAAGTACAAAAGGCCCAACTGTCAAAGACATTGGAAGAAGTCAACACTTCTGAATTTAGACGGATTGTAACTGTGAAAGTAGCGAAGTTTTATTTCTCTAAAAGTGAAAATTTACCACCCCAAATAGTGACCGCGAAATTATTCATTTGAGTTAGTAATTATAGTGTTATTGTAGTTTACTTGACTGTAAGTCTCCGATGTCAATAAATTACGCACACATGTGAAATATGTTTGAACCCAAGGTCTAAGAATCATTTACTGAATCACATTGTTACTATGTAATTTACACCTAGTATACAGTATAGTCCAGCATATAAGAAAATACTACCAACATTATTAAGGACCTCTGTTCTGAAATGGCTGCATAATCATAAACATCTAACAAATACAAAAAGCTCATCAAATGCTAAGCATCTGACGTCTAGACACTAAATTGAAAATGTTCCGCGGAGAAAAACAATTTCCACTCAAGACTTCATCTCCGTAAATGAATAGATATTGGCGGCGAGGGTGGTTTTACAAGTCAACGTAATTATCCAATGCTTAGTGAACTTTTCAGACGATTGCAGAGGAAATCATGTTTCTCATTTACATGAAGGCTTGTTTATTTGGCTATAAACTGATACTATAGGTATCATTTCCAAGTAGTTCTGATAGATAATTCAAACTACGAATGTCTGAAATCCACTTTTAAAAACCCGGAACCAAGCCGGCATACTCGTTATCGCAAATATAAAGTAGGTACACAATCATTCAATCTATCTATCTATCGATACATAATCTATGTCATATCATATATATCGATATATAGATAGATTGAATATTACCAGGGCAGTATGTAAACAAGATGAATAACAAAGTAAATAGCGCATTGACTCTGAGATGAATTCTCACGTGAGACAAACTATGCTATTTATGTCTCTTATGTGTCTCTATGTATTGATACTAGATACTGTAAAGGTCGTGTACATTGAAATAAGTAATAGTAAGGCGACGACGACAACTAATTACATGATCGCTATTATTTACCGTGTAACGTAATTCATCATTGTTGTTTTTTAAAGATTCTTGTCATGTTTGGTCTAAAAGGCCCCCAGCCTGCGTTTTTATTACACTGAAAGGGAAAACAAAACTGCAGTAAGTGCATTTATCGTTTAAAAAGTTTAATCGCAGTAGTTGTTCTGCTACTCAATATGTTATCGCTTAGAGGAAAAAACCTGAATATTAATAAAAATATAATAACTGCTTTAACTTTGCGTCACGTAGTTTGTTCTATTAGTAAACAATACTTACATAGTATTAAAATTCCTGAGCGATTCAATGACACGAGATAATAGTCAATGTTTACAGTCGCTGTGTCTAGTAAACATCTGTAAACTATGTAAACATATGATAGTATAAACATTTAAGTAATAATATAGACTGCAATATAGTCTATGATATAGACTTCTAATCAACTCTGTTCTAGTAATCTTCGCCGAAGTTTAACCTATTCTTTTTAGAAGTCGGTAAAAATAGAACTTGTCTACTAGATCAGTCTTTCGAAATGATGTTAAAAGCATTACATACTCTTTATTTACAATGCAGTTTCAACGGGGTCACGATATATTTAGTGTTTCATCTCCATAATAATGTTTCACAGAATAGTCCACTAATAAGAATGTGTAAAAAGTAAAATTTAGTATGCTCTCAAACATATATTTTTCAGGATGTATTTTCAGGATCTCAATAAATTTAAATCATCATTGTGTAATTTAGAATCTTCATAGTTATAAACTAATTTACTTTAGGTACCTAATTTAATTTAAAATTTTATCTTATAATTTAGTTGTTAAATTCCTTTTGTTATATGTTTAACGTACTACCTTTATTGTTGAAGCTATTTAATTGAAGTGCTGTGTACAGATATAATTGGGCGTCAGATTTGTAATTTGTTTTTATGTAAAACATAATAATGTATGAACAGTTTAATTTGTCATCTGTTTCTATACCTTCTTAATAAAATAAAATAAATAAAATATTGTCATATTTTCCAAGCCGCATCAATTAATATCAAACAACAGCCTAGTATGTATCTTTAATCTATTTGCAATACAACCTAGAAATCGTGATTTGACCCCCAAGGCTACAATTCTACTAGGGGTACTTGATGTCAAGTTTCATGTAGAAACTAGAAAAGTCGCAGAACCAGCGGTACAAGCTATAATCATAAATCGTGAATGAGTTACACCTGAGTTACGACCAGACCACAAGATTGAACGTCACTACACAATGGAGATACAACTCAAGTGCCAATGTTAAGAATAAGCACTGGATTTAAGTGTGTCTTCTACTGTTTTGTACCTAGCAGAGGTGTTACAACTTACAGTGAAGACTTTCAAACCCCTAGGAGTACCTATTTTTTTGAAAAAAGCCCAGGGATTAAACTATCTCCATACCAATTGACATCAGCGCTGGTTCAGTTGTTTTGTCGTAAATACGTAACAAACAGACAAATTTTCAACTTCTATTACATGTCACGTTTTTATTCGTTTAATGAGGACACTGAAGAAAAACCAGGCACAAAAAGTAGCATAGAACTGAAAATTTGTATGAATGTTCGGAACACCATTATAAATGAATAGTAAAAATTGCCCATCGATAATCTACCTGCCCAAAAAAAAAGTCCAAGGTCTCTAAAATTGTTCTTTTCGCGTTTTTCAACAGAAAGGTAACTTTTATCATAAAATTATAGTAGAAAACATTGTACCTAGATCATGCAATTGCCTTGATGTTAAATAAAAAATCCAGGCACGGGATCGATGGGGAGTTTTTAGTATTCATTTATAATGGTGTTCTTAACATTCATACCAATTTAAGCTCTATGGAATTTCTGCACCTGGAATAGTAGTTTACGCCGTAAATTTACCGGATCACTTCTATACTTCAAGTAAACTATGTAAGTCTGTCAATCAGTCACGGTCAATCGAAGAAATACCAGTAATAACACAGCCAATATACACGCTATACCGGTCGATATTACCGCCTAATAATTCAGAAGCCAGCTAATAGTACAGGTTCGTAAGCCTTTTTAAGTATACTTAACGAGAATTCTGCAACAATGTAAGTGCAAGAATAAAATATACGGATGGATGCAGATGCTGTGTCCAGATAAACCTCGTGAATTATACATGGCTGGAACACGCTACATTGTTCTTAAACACGACTACGCCTAAATTCGTGTCTAAATTATTAGAATACTCGCTTATTCCAGGGACTTTGCGAGAAACATTTCTTGTGCATTTTCGCGATCGCTGCATTTATCAGCATCTTTAGCATGAGCAATACCGTATTTCAAGACATTTCTATTCTATTCGGATATTGCAGCCGTGATATTTTTGGAATTTACTTTCTTTACGTAATACCTATGTCACAGCAGCAGTACATTATTGTATCGTTATTTTTAATAAAACTCACTTTTTAATTCTTTTGAACGTATTAAACTCGATAACATTCTTAAACCGATGAGAACTTCCCTCTTAGCAAATCCCTTGGCATTTCCTTTTGAATAATGGTATTACGTCCTCACGATAACCCATAGAATTTCTTGTAGAGAAACAAAAAGGCTATAACGCTGGACATAAACACAATATCTAATGGTGTTCTCACGTGAAGACCCTTCGTTCTGCGCTGGCGGTTCGCCACGCTGCCTGGGCGCCCTAATGGCTTGGTACCAGCGCGAGCGTCCCTACGCCCCCGGCCTTCTGGAAACGTTGCCCTTGCGCCTTTACGGTGGATGACTTTGTTTGGACGTCGAACATCTGGCAAGGTTATCTTTTATATACAGAAATAGAATAGGGGACTGTGGTGTAAGTATAACGTAACCCAAGACGCTCAGTCGTAATGATGCCCGAGTATACAACGCAATTGCTTTTCTTCCAAAAAAATATTGGAGTATATAACAGGGATTCTGGCAATACTGCCTTACTCGTCCTACAAGATTTAAAAAGATTCAACAGCTAGGTTGACACCGTTTATTTCAATTTCGTCCTTCATTTGACACAATGAAAGTGTTTCCTTCCTTTATCGAATTTCTAGAAGTTTTTCTTCTATGCCTGTTTTGCAGGTTAAACAATGGCATTTTTCAGAAACTTACGAATTCCGAATGAGGAGTATAGCGAAAGCATTTGGCAAATGAAAAAGGAAAGTGGTGCGCGGCAGGTGCGCGTCGAGGTGAGCCCTACCAGGCCAGGCAATGGAATGCGACTATTATTAGAGGAGCCGGCGCCGGCGCACGCCCGCGACCCATGATACAGGCCGCTATGCCAATGCAAGCGAAGGAACAAAAAAGTTGGTAAGAATATTCCAACATGCCTCAAATTTTTGCTTACCAAGTAAATTTTTACCTGCAATTTTATGGGGCCCTGATCGGAATTGGAATTATGGTGGCACGATTTACGTTTCTATTGTGATATGCTGATTTATGACCCAACGATCTGATATACAGACAGAAATATTGTAAGTAAAGTAATAAACATTAACTGTATATCAATCCCATGTATAAGCTAACAACGAGTTTCTGGTTGCGACTTTAACGTGAATGGTCCTTGATAACACCTTCCAAGTCGGAACAAGAAGGGATAGCGGGCATGCAAAACAGAAATCTTTAATAATCATACTTTTTTATGAAAATCCTTAAAGCCATTTATGAAACCTGCAATTTCTGACAAAATCAAAATTCATTAGCAAATTCAGTCGCACCCTGTACAAGAAGTATTGGAGTGCACGTTATCGGCGGCCGCTGTGGGCATCTCTGCGCCGGCGCCGGAACGCCATTGTTGCCGGCCCGGGCCCACGACTAGCGCCCATGCAGCCATGCTAATGTTGCCGTGCCCGATACTCGCACTCAGATATAATAACAATAAAATACCCGATATTGCCAACAGAGAGGAATTATGTTTTAATTTTAGTAGGATTGTGGGCTAGCTTTTCTAGTTTGCAATGGAAAAGGGTTCTAGGGTTTTGTATCAAGTATTTGGCTTTAATAGATTTAAATTAAAGGGTTTTTGTGTAATTGCGACAAGCAATTAGAGAAGATTACAGACAGATGATTCCAGAAACAAACATGGTTATACATATCTACACATTGCGACCCATTATAAAAAAAAAAATATTGTGCTAAACGTAGTCTTCTTAATCAATCAGTCTGGCCCACTTTTTCTATCATAAGAAAGAACGACACCTGGAGTCATATTTCAGCAATCTGCCCCTTTTAATTGAAGTACTGTTGTGACAAGCAAACGATTGGTTGTCACATAAAAATGTCAAACCTTCGCCGAATTCGCGCAGAAAGATTTATCGCATCTCACTCCAACATTTCACCGAACCGTGCAACAGGTCGCCCCTCACCCTATCATGTGCAATTCTCTAAACATCTTTGCATAAAATCGAGTTGGGACTCTCGCTTAGCAACAATTTCATATAGAATAGTATATCCAATATCCGGGTGGGCTTTGTTTCTCATAAATATTTCTTCATAAAATTGCAAGTTCGAATTTGTTCTTCATAAACATAATGATCGTTCTTCATAATTATTTTTAATCATAAAGATCGGAAGTTATACTCATCGGCATTCTTAATATTGTTTTCATGCACATCGTCTATCCTAAACTTTGTTTTAAACATTTAATTTAATTTTATTGTTTTTAATGTTAAACTTGAACTTACTACCAACAAAGTTAATATTATGTATTTGAGTCTAAAGACAGGGATCCCTTTTTCAGCATAAAGATAACTTAAAATTACCAATTTTTATACCATACCGTAAATAGGCTATGCCAACATGTTTATTTTATACATATACGAAAAGTATATAATCATTAAATTAAAAATGAAAAATATCATTTTAGTATCTTAATAAGATAAATAACTGTTAAGATTTAAAAGTTTATGAAGATGTGTTTAATGCCTTTCGAAGATATGAATAAAAAAGTATAAAAAAAATATTTAAAGAAAAATTTTATGAATTGCGATATGTAGCCAGAATGAGGCAAGTTCTCTCGGGAATTAGCAGTTAGTTTACAACCCGGATCACTTTATTTGCTTACTCATTGAGAAGGCATCAGGCCATATTGCACCCTCAGTCGCCGATCGCCACAGCAACAAAACTTTCTAAGCATCGTTGAATCGAGTTAGGCTATTTTGCTCGATTAGCAACAGACCAAACCGAGTATATTTAACAAGTATATGTAGTAATAACCAGCAAAATGAGCAATTCTCAGGAAGTAGCAGTGAGTTTACACCACTTTACACCTCGGATCAGGTTACCGGTGCCGAGTCGTTATGGGCCATAACCGTGAATACAGGGACATTGAGACATTCACGCTACGTGGAATGGGTTACAAGTTCCGACAGAGGATTAATAATACGGTAAATATTGTGTTTGGAAGTGAAAATGTACAGTACTTGAGGGGTAAAGGATTAAGTAAAAAGCCAAGCAAACAATTATGATTACTGCCTTTGTGATTGAAACACAATTTTCACTATATTTGTCAAGACTTAGTGCATCACAAAAATATCATCCCCGCAACTTGTTTATGTGGTGGAATCTTGGCACAATTTCCTTGATTTGTATTACAGTGAACTTGGATACGGTTTTATTAAGAAAGTCAATTGAGACAAAATTGCAAGGTTCCAGCTCATAATCAATTTGAGAATATGACGCTTCTCAGTTAACACGATCAATTGTCCTACCTCCAACACGGAAACGCACAAAATTACAGTCAATAATTTGACGTGCGTCGACAAACGAGGACTTACGAGGTGTTGGCATGATTATCAGAAAAGCGTGCAGAACCTCTCGAGTTAGTGTCAAATTCATCTGCAGAACAGTGTGTAAAGAGTTAAGAGCAATTGTGTTCCGGAACGACCGCCGCCGACGATTCGTCGCCTCCTGTATTTGCTACCAGACGAGGAGGAAACGACTGAAATGTCTGCGAATTAGGGCTGCAACAAATTGGATTTTCGAGATTGAAATTGTATGGAATGGATTGATGTAATTGATGTTAGTAATTGGAGCAGTCTCATATAAAACTGTTAATAAGAAATTTGCGTATTTGCTTTTGACGAGTCTATTACTGGATGTTATTTTAACCATTAGTTTCTAAATGTATGAAGGCTACTGTGTACAATGGCTAGTAATATATACTCATGCGAAAATGCATATATGCAATATCTGCAAACGTGACATTTAGCATCTAGGTTATGTAAGTAATTTCCAAGGATTTGTCATCCCTAAAGGTGACGACTATTAAAATTAGTTACAGAACGTGTTCATACAGACCTACTTTAAGCGCAAATTATTACACATTAACACTTTAGAACTGCAGTTGTTCGCTGTAACTCAATTCGTGGCAACCCTAGATTTTCGTACTTGTTGACAAGTTAGGTGTTGGCACCGCGTTAAACACAGCTCATAGGCTGTAACGCGTTGGCGCGCGTTACACAACAGTGTAATAACATGCTGTAACAAATAATTAACGCGCAGCAGACCGTCACTGTTATCGGGAATTATCGCTAATCAATGGCACTAAATCAAGAGCCAAGGAAAACGTGTAATGATTAATGAGTAAGATTATGCGCGTTTATGGAAAACTACAACATTAACAAGAGTAGTTCAGACAGGGTCTTTTATAATGCTGGACGATTCGCCAAAGTTACATGCATCGGACTAAAAGTGAAGCAATCCAATGTTTTGAACACACCCGCGAATGAAAGTCTGAAGACTTATAATTTGGATATGAAATATAAACTCAGCTCAGCTTTTGCCAACTGACCTATGTTACACTGGACTTATAAGACCTTATATTTAAAAAGAACACCAAAAGGCTCAATAAATCTACCAGATAGTAGAAGTACAATCGCCAAACATCAGCAAAATATAAATGCGTTGCCATTCCGGTGATCTGATAGCACGAATATTTCGCGCGTCCACATTATTCCCCACCAGTGTGTGGCCATACATTAACAAGTGAAAAAAACGAGTTCTTGCAACTACTTCTTAGTATATCACTCCTCGGAATTGTATGTAAATACGGAGTTAAATACGAGGCACAATCTCCTCTCCGATATTTTATTAAGTGCAAATCCGCCATTGAAATGGAATAAGTTATTAAATATGAGTTGCAATTCTCAATACAATAAGCAAACACGATTATTCTTCCAACAGTGCTGCCAGGCTATCATTATCGACAATAAGTGCAAGTAGAATTACCATATTCTCCGCGATATAATAAAAATGTGCGCATATTACGGGGCGTTAACGTTAAGCCATGTGTCCACTGAAGAAAAATAGCAAACGATTCTTGTTTTCAGATGTATATACCGCCCACTTCATAACATATTACTAAATTATGAAGTCTTGAAGCTAATCTCATCAATGACTTGATAATTTATTTTTACTCGAATACGATAAAGTAGTATAATAAGTATTAATTTCCTTTATTTGAATGCGATAACTTGACATTTTGAAATGACATCAGTCGCTGAAAACATTTTGGTCGCAGTATATCTGTTACGGTAAACGTGATAAAATGAAAAAAATAATTATAATTTTACTTAATATTTTTAATTACCGGTGATTATTAATAATTACCACATGTTTTGCTAAATGTGATTTTAATATTGATTTTTTACTTTTACCCGTAGTTTACTTTGTCAATCAAGTCTTAGGCAAGCATTTTCATCCTGGTTCTCGTTGGCCCAATCAAACCTAACCTACTTAGACCTAAATTTAAAAAACCTGTACTTCTCCTCTAAAGCTCGATTAATCAAAAAGACGCTTAGCTTACGTTATTTTTGTTTTTGTTTTATAATCACGGATAAAGGCACGATATATGTGATAAATTTATTACTTTTACCTCGCATTTTGGTAATTATGAATAATCACTGGTAATTATTATTAATTTAAATTTTTCAGTTTCACAGTATAATAACATATCAACTGAGAAGCTAACAATTTGTCTCCAAGTGAACACACAACTTTAACCAAACTGGCAATGATTGCTTAACAAAAGTTTTTTGCGGTAATAAAAGCAACATTATAGACGATTTGCGAGTGCACATTACATGATTGAGTCGTTAAGTAATAAGTGTGGACGGTATTGGACACTGGATCTTTGAGGACGGTAATTAGGGTCACACGAATCTCTGATATGTCAAATTACGGTAGGTCTTCAATGGAGTTGAGTGATGAAATAACGTAAACATCAACACATCTCATTTCCTTTTTTCGTTGCAAAACAATCATTTATACTTTATATTTTTATGTACACTTTTATGTACAACTGTAATGCTGATTATTTGTTTTAACATGTTACCTGTTTTGTAGTCAGTAATGTACACCGTAGATTTATCCTGGAAAACCATACTGAACTATTCCCAACAGGAAGGATAACAATGTAATTCGTAAATGTAATGTAGTAGCAGTTATGCACAAAACCCGTACTCAATTGATTCAACCCATACATAATATTTATTGTCGATACTTAAACTTAGTTTGCCGACCTACCTTAATTAGGACATGAAAACTGTTTCGTTGTTAAGTCACTTCACGTCGCCAGCGAAATTTTGATTAATTAGCTCACAGAATTAGCTTCATCATACCTGAAATAAACACAAAAAAAAATCATTAGAAATAATTTTACAAAAAAAATACTGACTTCAGTTACAAAATGCACTAATCGTAAGAAATACTTCAGTTATATTCAACGTCTCATCTGTGTATAACTAAAAAGAATATAGTAAAAGGCCATAAGGTGCCTTTATTCAAAACTAACCGTTGAGCAGTTGGAACTTGCAGCATCAGCTCAGCAACGTGAAATGCTGACTGCAAATATCCGAGTAGCTTTAGGTAATATACGTAAAATATAGAAAACATTACATTATTATACCCTTTAACATTTGAGGGTTGCCCTCGATTTCTCTAGGATCCCATCATCAGATCGTGACCTGTTGAGCATGGGGCCACATGACAACTATAATTCTCTTTCAGACAAAAGAAAATCTTAAATTGGTTCAGGCGTCTCGGAGTAATAGGCGAATTAATTAATTTTATAAATAATACATTTTATATTTTAAGGAATGAGCTTTAAATTAAATTATAATATAATAATATTATAATATTACAATAAATAAATTAATCGAAAATTATGTAATTTAAATTGTTAATAAATTTTAATTTATTATAAATAATTTCATTTAAAAATAAAATATAATAATAATTTTAATTTTTTTTATAAAAAAATAAATTAAAATATTAATAAATTTAGATAAAATGATAAAATTAGTATATAAATAATAAATAATTTATTTAGATAAGGTTTTAATTATTTTAAGGGAATTCGGCAAAAAATTATATTCACTTGTTTATCAAAAACATGTCTTTTTGAAAAAAAGAAAACATCCTTTTTTAACCGCGACAATTAGTCGCTGTCGTCAATATGCGTTGGTGGACACTAGCCCTTATAAAGGTACAATACAGTCACAGTTGACATTAACACGAATATGTAGTCATTTGTTATGTAAGCTGATGCCAATTTCTCTTGTAACTCACAAAATTAGTGGTGACCGATGTATTATTGTAGTGGTTAGAAAGTATTTACAGGTCACGTTGGCACTTTCCATGATAATCTGTGAAAATACATTGAAGATGTGGTAATTTTAACGTTAATTCAGTAGCTAAAGGCAAGGAACATCGCACACTGCCATAGATTTGTTCACGAAATCAATTTATTGACAACTTTATGCGTTAAGGTTCAGAATTGTCTGTACTGAGAGTGCTAAATCAAGATTTAAAACAAAATCAAAGTAATGTCGTTTCATGACAAAAGTTTACGTTTGATTTACCATTTCGCGCCATTTTGTTAAATTGTAATTAGGATGTCATTCGACGACCACAATGGTGGCAGTCCCATTATTATCTTCTCCTTTTTGTCACGTTTTAAATAAAATTATATCAATAAAATAGTTTACTTTTACTAACTGTAGGTTAGTAGGTAAACAAGGAGAGAATAAATCATTGTAAGATGACAGATTGCCGCACAAAAGCGCCATGTTGTATGTCCACGGTATGAGTTTATTACAAATTCCATTAACCTACACAATACTTCATTGATTTTTAATGGCAACTATTACAGTTAACACACGATAAATAATATCTTAGCCAACGTGTAGTTTTAAAAAACAGATGCCTATCTTTTTTTTGTCTGTTTTGCTTACTTTTACATTCTTCACTAAAATTATCTGCATAGTAATTACAAGAATTTTCAAGAGATATCTGTCATCTAAGCAGAGCTAACAAGTGACGCACGTAGTTATCAGTTGCAGTGATACAGATAAAAATCACATTGTGATAGATAGAGCATGTTTTTGCTTTCCGTGCAAGTGTTTGTTTTGTATTAACTTTTAAGCAGGTCTATAGAACAGAAACAGGTCAAAAATAAGTTTTTTTTTTACAAGCCTATGGGTGTGTCCCACTGCTGGGCAAAGGTCCCCATGACTTCAAAGTCTTTCTGTTATTTGCTATCAAAATTAAGTCTTAAAAAATAAAAATTAATTGGTATTTTTAAACATTTAACAGGTCTTCGAGAGTATAGAAGCGTTGTGAGTCGTCAGTGTGAGGGTATCCTTATTTATTACAACTGTGTGGGCAAGTGGCGCCTTGGCGCACGCGGCAATTAAAGGAATCGATCTATCATAACATAATATTCATAATCGTTATCGCATAAAGAGAGCGGTGCGCCCGCGCAGCCATGCTAATGCTGCTAAACGTGTCAGGGAGACATACTGTATAATATTGTTTCTGTTTGTTAGAATAACATTTATAAGAAGTATACTGTGTTTTTCATTAGTGTTAGATTATACTTGCACAAACAGTAAGGGAAAATGCAAATTTCATATTGCTCAAGTAAGATTAAGCGTATAGCCGACAAAACGACCTGTTTGCACAAACCATCTGTGCAAATAGGATGGAGCGTGGAACCATTACCTACAACTACACCGATTATTCCAATAGAAAACAGCCAGATACTGTAATATACGTATAGTAAATAGTAGAATTTTCCTAAACAGCCTGGTCTAACTTTCCCTTCTGGCGACAGGGCCAGAATGTTCCTTAACGAGCCAAAACACCATATCTAATAATGACACCATAAACAAGATGGCGCAAACTGCGGCGATTCCATTCCTTTGTTGATTCGAATCCGTTCGCCAACGGATTTCCCTCAGCATTGTCATTATCATACAATACAGGGGATACAATATATACTATTTGTATTTAGTAATTTTATAGGAATAGCTTACTTCCCTATTATAGCATTTTAGATAACAAAAAGCTTTTACCTTCAAACCACTGGTAAAATGTCTTTTTTAGATGTGAAATTTGACCATTAATTTTAAGGATTTGATTGGCCTTATATTTAAATTGAAAATTATGTTTGTCTTGTTTCAATTCTTTAGATCAGTTTAGATACAATAAGATTGATCATGGCGTACAACGGATATAAGAATCAATATATTATGGTCCAACATATTTCTGAAACATTAAATTAGATGGCAATGAGTCCTGCAATCACACGGGACTTAATCATAACTGGTAAAGTATGCATGTTAATTGTTAAGACACCTCTGCCATACTCTTCCGAGTGTGATTACCGTGATGTTATCTTATGTAATATTACCTAACCTTTTAACTCAACAGTAGCTTTAACTGGTCAGCCGTAACTAAAGCAAGACTAAGAATAATAATTGCTCTGTATGAACCATAAACAACCATGGAGATCGTAAACTTTCCATGTTACGCAATTTTTTGACTGAAAGGGCTCACGTATTCGTGATGTAAGCGAAATTGGATATGGAGACAACACACGCCTTTGTGTGGTCATTTGAAAGCTGGGCGAAAAGAAAAGAACCCATATGCTATATTTTTCAAGTACCTATATGTAAAGCCTGACGATCCTGATAAATGCAGTCATCTGCATGCCACCATTTTTGGCAGCTAATCAAAAACGTCGAGTTTGTGAACTTCTGTCAGAATTGAATGATATCCTTATATAGTTTTACATTTGCTAGGAAAAGTAGGCCATCAAAATATATGAGCATTATTGAGTATTCATAGTAATATATTTAAGTACGCTGTGGAACCACCACAACAAAGTATCGTAGACTAAATGTCTGTGTATTAGCAAATTATTCACAGACAAAATTCTATAATAATCAGCGTAAAATCTGCAATGTGCAGACCCAGCATTAGAACCAAAGAAAATAATGTCACAAATTAAGATGACAATCAAAAATATATCAAATCTAACCATAGCCAACAGTATACATTTCAATCTTACACAATATATCGCCTTCTGCCAGTTAGTTACGATTTTAGCACGGCATAAACTTGTCGCACTAAACGCTGCAATCGCATACGGAATGCATAATTCGCGGGACAGTGCACTCAATAATAGTGTAATTAAAGTTATGGGGAAGACACAGAAATCTATAATTATGTAGGTAATAAATTTAATGAGAGTGTTCGAACGGGCTAATCTCAGAAACTACTCGTCGGCTTTCGATAGTTCTTTTTGCATTTAATAATTTATTTATTTTGGAAGGTTCTATGCTACATAACATCACGCTAAAGCTCACGGGAGCGACTTAGTTACGTTTAACGCGGGTTAAAACTGCGAGCAGCTAGTAATTATAATTATTGCTTGGTTTAATGGCAAGGCTTGTGAGAAAGGTTATGGTGTAAGGGGTTTATGAGGTTCTAGGCCAGGGTGATGCATTATAGGGAAATACATTACGTCTCACATAAACTTGTAATTACTGCGATTGTTTGACATGTGGAAGATAATTATTAGAAATGCAGTTTTCGCAATGGCGTTTGATTGATGTCAGCTCAAGTTATTATTTTCCAAAATTCTGAAACAGCACGACAAAACAAGCTGGTTGGTAAGTTTGACAAAATCAATTCAATTAAACTTATTGTTGAATAGGTGAAAACATCAATATTTTTTTGTATTGTTGTCTGTCTGTCTGATTGTATCAGCTAATCTTCTAAACAGTTGGACCGATTTTGATAAAATTTAAGATGTAGGTACTGTCTAGAAGGCGCGTAACATATTGATGCCTTTATTATATACATAGATTATATATATACCGCAGCAGAAAGTTAGTTTATTTGTTTGATAGCGTTAATCTCAAGCACTACTGATCGGAATTTATTAACTCTTTTTGTGCTTGATAGTCTAACTCTCAGTAAAGGTTCTTATATGTTTAACATAACGCTTAAGTCCAGGGGAGCGGAGCAGAAAGGTTCAACGCGGGTAGAAGTGCGGCAGCAGCTACTACTTAATAGAACGAATTCCAGGCGGACAAAAGCTAGTCTTTATCTTAAGTGCTTCTCAATATGAAATCGTTCCAATATACGCAAATCGAAAACAACAGCCCACTTGCATCGGTTCTTTCCCATGGATTCGATTGCGATTACCATTGCGCAATAACTATAACTCAACCGATTTACATAGACAACATCACGTGTGAAAACGATACCATATTCGTACACTCTAAACATGGTCGGTTGGCCATTCTAACTGAACGACTCGCCTTTAGTCGTGTTATGCTCGCTATTAAATCGAATCGTTTACTTTATACCCCACATCGAGGCAGTTAGGTATCGATTCTAACGATTTTGTTGATATTATTCGCGCAGTAATGAATTAGAATGAGTTTCTTGATGTTTAGTTTCTTAGATAAACTGTTATGCAAACGGTTTGCGTAGTTTTATAATATTGGCAAAACGTATTGGAATTCTAGCTTCGTTATATTTTAACAGAAAGATCTTATTGTAAGAGCAAACCTGGAATAGACACAGTTTACTGGTTTCAGTGAATTTATAATTTGTAGACAAAAAACATATCTAAATAAAGTTTCGACTTCATTTTTCTGACCTTTATGACTTTTTCATGTACTGCAGAGTCCAATCCCCAACTGCCGCCCTTTTCATACCTATAACCCTTAGTAGTTGGGTTACAAAAAGTCTAGTGATTTATCTGATCAGACACCGGTATCTATCAATATCTATTGATAGACTGGTAAAGGTTTTTGCTGTATATCGGCACCGCATTTCAGTCTCACGTACTTGCGCGTGATCTGATTCACAATCACTTCATTCCTAACTAAGAACCTCAAAATAAACGTAAAAAGATTCTACACTTGCTTTATGGCCAATTTTTTGAATATTTGTATTATTTTTTCAATTAAGTGTTTTCAGCCAGTACCTTATAATATCGTTTACGTTAACTAATTAGTTTAATAAGTAGCCGTCTTTCAACAAGGAAAATTTCATACAGGCGCCTCTCAGGATCGAATTCGAAACTCCTTGTAACATAGCCATAACTCTTGTTTCATTAGCAGAACTCACAGGAGGTAGTAGCGACATGCAACAGGTAGTAGCGAGTCAGCTGAAACAATACCCCGAGTCCTCGAGCCAAGAATGTAAACAAACGTGTGTTAACCTATGAATAGTATTGTTTTCAATATAGCAATAATATGTTATGCGGAACGGTTGGTAAAAAGTGAGTGTGCTTTGATAAAGAAAGACACACGAAACATTATTGATAATATTTCGCGGATTAGCTGGTTTTTGCGATGCTTTTACTAGTCAATACTGATAAGACTGTCAATATTATTGCGTGTGTGCGGCTACCCTTACTTTTGTCACTGATTCACTCAATGAATACGAACGGGGTCTGTATAAAGGCCAAATTGACATTCCAAATTGCATTCGCAACTAAATAAATTCCTTTTGCTACTCCAATCGTATCTTCGCTGATGTAAACTTTACATTGTGAGTTCCGCGCAATAAATTGTCTCTAATTTGCTGTGTATGACCAAAGATGTGGTGTAGACAATGTCGTGTGACATGAATCATAGCAGAATACTAGGTAATGCGGGACTAAAACAAATGCTAATAACTTAATTTAGGTCATTTGATAAGGTGGGTAGTAGATAATATCGTTTAATATCGTCTAATATGCAACATATTATCGAAAGATTTGATACACCATTTAGGTGTTATTATATGTCTTTAATTAAGTTCAAAAATACAAAATGTTCAGTTTTCAAGGCCCATAATTCTTCAAAACGAACAGTCCAAAACATGTAACTTAAGTAGAGGTTTTAAATAATACTTTCTCCTTCAAAATAACAGAAAAACATAAAATTACTATGTCACATTTTAATTGCCAACTACCGAAAGGCTACCTTCAGCAGTCTGTCAGAGAAAGTGTATGGTGTACGCGGTGCGCAAGCGCAATTTTCTATCATGGACTTCCGATGCACCATTATATCCACATTTGTGAGTTACATCCTTGGGTTATGTAAGAGTGGCCATGGTAAGTTACAAGCTATTATTCAGATAAAGTGCTATAGAGTGCGATTTGTTGAAGTGACCTCCCAAGATAGAGGTGCTTAGTTCTTTTTGCGACCGTGTGGGTGGCGCTTCCTTGAGTCAAAGTAAGCTTTTGAATTGAATTTAGGAAGTACATGATGATTATTATCAAAACTTTTGTAAGGACGAATAAATTTACTGTTTTAACATTTTTGATAGCTTATATGGCCTGAAATCGTAGTGATTCAATTCATGGCGAGGTTACTGACCAACTGAGCTTTCATAATAAAGTTACGTTGCCAAAACTGTTCGTTTGTTTTGAACGTGTTATTTAATTGTATTGTCTTTTCTGTTTATTTATTACTGATAACTATCATATGCAGTTCTCTTTATATCAGCAATGGTTTGTAAGCAACCGCGCGTAATTTTAAAAACATGTGGTATAATTATCGTAAGTAGGTCAACAAACTACGTGGCCCATACGTGTGTATAAGGAGTACCAAAACGACCAAAACTGGTATTTTCTTCATCTGCAAATCATTAATTGATGGTTATGTATATTTAATTCGCGAAACACCTCTAGACTAAATCCAAACCGGTATGTACAAGACTAGACGTCTATATCTAATAACTAAATTGTAGGATAACGAACTTGCTAATATTGGTTTTATTTTCACACATATTTATTTACATAAAGTTTCACTAATGAATTCAATATGATATGCTGTTCTATAGAGCGTAAACAAATCTTGACATTCACCTTTCATTGGAGTACATTTATGGCGAATTTCCGGTTATGTCGCGAAAGCTGTCGAGTCGTCGCGCGTCGGACCCAAACTCCGGCAGGTTCAAGATCAACACTTTCGACGAAGAAATCGCCGAATTTCGTAACACCGACATATGACCCGAGTTATATGACGAACATTACCGAAACATGTCGAAAGTTTGCTAATTCGTTGAATTATAATCGCCGATTATATTATCTTTAGAAACTGCGTATGATTTTTGTATCTACACTAACATTATGCAGCTGTGGAGCTCGTTTGTTTGGTTGAACGCGCTAATCTCAGAAAGTACTGGTCTTAATTTAAAAAATATTTGTGCGTTTGATAACCTGTTTATTAAGGAAGGCTATATATAGGCTATATAACATCACGCTTTAAGCGACGGGGGCGGAGCAGCCAAGAACTATGTTGCAAAAAAACGACTGAAAAAAAACCTAGTAATTTTGTTTTTTTTTAAGTCGTTTTTTTATAGGTATATTTTTTAAATCTCTTTTTAGCGGAAGTTGTTTTACCTTTCAACGTTCTCATTTAAGGCTGTATCCTAGCAGTATGTAGAGCAGTTACGATAAACACACAGATATTTGGAGGTTATAAAAATAAATAAATATAAACCGTCACTTCATTAAGTATAACTTAATAGAATACTGTCTGTTAACGTGCCTATACTAATGAAATATCCACGTACTCCTAACTGTTAAGGATCTATACCTTCCATCATCAGCTCAGCATCATCAAATGCCCACTCCTAGATAGGAATATCCAAGTACATTCAGAAAATATGCGAATCAAATGGTCAGCGACTACGCGCCGAATACATAACCTCCTTCTTTTTTAAAAGTCGGTAAAAACGGGTGAAATGTATTTATTATATAAATTCAATACGAACGAAGTCACGGGCAACAGCTTGTGTATAGTAATTGCGTTTATGTTCATTTGATAAAGCGGTGACTTCATAAACGAGTTGTTTAATGACATAATTAACATTAATTCGGATGTGAAAGCACTTTCTTTGGATAGCCATTTCCTCTGTCTTTTGGGAGTTTTTGTATAAACAAGTACATCTGATCAAATATGAAATAAAACATAACATAACATCACGCCTATATTAAAAGGGTGTGGCAGAGCTGTACAAAACCCACATTTCACCTGTTAAGTTTAGGTCCCATGGGATAGGGGGTGAGCCTATCGCTATCCACCGGTCACAATTCCAACTTCATGATGCTATTTTGAATTTCTTCGCGGAAAGTTCACAAATAACACTTTGCCCGAACCGGGCATCGAACTCGAGACCTCGCGTTAGTACGCTAACCATTAGACCATCGAGGCAGTTTAGATCAAGAAAAAAAGCTACTAACTATAGTATAGTCCGACTTATTTACTTTACTAATCAAAAAGAAACAGATCAGAACAGCTTCAACAGTCCGTCTTAAAAAAATCATTCAAGCCAGATATTGTTTATTTATTGTTTAAGCCCCAAACCATATTAATTTAAATCGGTTATCACGGTAGTGCAATAGAGTGCCTTTTTTTTCTTTACAGTCTTTTTACGCGCCATATGCATTTTCCCCTATGATCATCAATCTGATCAACCAAATCCTACCCGAATTGCGTAACCTTTCTAGTCCCTCTCTCGACGCTTCTCTTTTCTAAGTTCTAACACCTCAAACCTCACACATACCCATAAGCCACCGCCCGCGTTGCATATTGAGTCATCAAACCATCAACCAGCCCGAACCAATCAGTTTTAGTTCAGGGTTTACCGAAATAGTGCATCATAAACCTTTATGACTTAACACATAACTGGTAAAGGAAAGACCTCTTTAGTCTGGCTAGCGGTATAATTTGCAACCGCTCATAGTAAAGTATCGGGTTCAATCTACAGACGGCAAAAATGATTTTAAATGTTTCGTTAATAAATAATAGTTAAAAACTAAAAAACACGCTTTTAAAGTACTTCTAACTAAAAAGTGAAAAATAATTCCTAATATAAGCTGAAAAAAGCGTGGGTAGCTCGATAGACGAAAAATATGGCACAGAGCGCCACATGCTTTTTTCAGCTTATATTAGGAATTATTTTTCACTTTTTAGTTAGAAGTACTATAAGCGTGTTTTTTAGTTTTTTTAAACTATTATTTATTTTCTACTTTTTAGTTTGGTTTATTTATAAGAGCGTTTTTTTTTTAATTTTTTAATCGAATTATTGCATTATCATCGATCTTTGACAGGTGTGCAAAATTTGAATGAAAAATCCCGTTTAAAGTGGGTCAAAATCGAGTCCAAAGGAGTCGGTTACATACATACATACATATTATATATACATACATACATACATACATAAATACATACATACATACAGGTGAAGGTAATATAAGCGTATATATAAGTCTGGAATTCCGTACATGTCGATAGACTCACCCCCTATCAAATGGAACGAACCTTAACATGAAAGGTGAAATGTGGGTATCAACGTCTGCTACACCCTTCTGGGTAATATAGACATGTGTTATGGTGAAGGGAAACCTTGTAACACACGTGTAAAAGTTTCTACTTTCGAGTCCTGATCCCATTAATCTTGGGCAAGTAGGCAGGTGGGCCGGGGCCGGCGCCGGAGTTACCCACCCACTTGTCAAGTTGAAACTGAATCTCAAGTTCCAACACAGAATATTTAAAGATAGAAGACGAACCAATCCTGTATTTTGTGCCCTTCTTTCATACAAAAACTAAGCTGAAGGAAAACCCAGTCCCAACCTGGTACTCAGTAGCTTTTAATGTCTTTTTAGTTAAGTATTTAGAAAGCTTTTCAGGTATTATTTGAATAACCTGCAGCGGTAGACGTAAGACGTATGGATCAGCAATACAGATAATCCCAAAAAATCTTTTAAATAAGTAAAATACAAGGTAAAGTTTTGGATAGTATTGAAGACAATGTACAAGTACACTATTTTTCTTCGTTAGGATAAGTATTAACAATATACAGCATATTTTGGACGTATTTTAATAATTTAAAGTCCTGTTACGCAGTTATGGACCATGCCACAAGGATATAGAAAAAAAAATGGCAAATGACTGCATGCGACTTCTGCCATATTCTACGCTCCTCACATATTAGTTTTAGCATGAATGCTGCTCTACAACTCTGACTGTCATAACAACATCGTCATTCATGTTGGCCTACCAAAATAATACAGGTTTTGAGTAATGTAAATGAGATGACAACTACCGTATATTGATTTGTTTGCTTTAGGCCAGTTGCACACTGACATGACAACTTGTATCACTTATTTTCCAAGTATATTTTACACGGTGACTGTGAAATCTTAAATCAAATATGGTAGAATTTGGGACTAAAGCTTCAGGCATCCTTGCTGCAAATGGAAGATTTTGTCTTTATCCATAATTATGTGGGATTGTGTCCAAAACGACAAACAATAATACTAAATACTTGTTATATTTTTAAATCAAATTATGTCTTTGCTTTGCCTTTAATAGTGTATAAAATAATACTAAACACAACTGGCTCCGAACACGACGTCTTATTGCCGCGTAACAGCTATAGTTTTGACAGTGGGCAATACATAAAGATTATATTGCCAGTTTTAAGTTGCAAAAAAGTGATACATAGTAGCCTATGAGCATATTTAACCTTAACTTAAACTAGGTAAACCTCCTTCGGGGCAGATTTAATTATGTTAATTTCTAAAATCATGACGAATAAAAAAAACCGGCTTCTACAATCTGTTAATGAATCAAAACCATCAAAATAGACTAGTTGTCCTTCAGCTAATTTGTATGAGATACGCAGGCATTTGTATGGAATGCCGTCAAACTTTAAGGTTATCTTAGTATGTTATTCTATCAAAATTACTGATATCTTAAGCCTACGATGATACTTGAAGCGACGTCTAGGTCAACACAAGTAAATACATTAAGGATTTTATAAACGTTATGTTAGCTTAAGGTAACGTTATCAAAGGCTAGCTTTCGACCGTGGCTTCGCCTGCGTTGTGGGACGATAAAAATAGCCAATGTCCTTCTTCTAAGCCGTCAAATTATCACCACGTTAATTTTAAAATAAACAAACTTATTTTGCCACCGGAATTGATTCAATGACTCCATCACGTCTTCATAAGTATTTATTGTACCTACGCTTAGCACACATCTTCGAAACCCGTTTAAAAAAACCAACAACAAACTGAACTTTCAGGACTGAATTAAGTTTTAGTGCTCCACAGTGATGGTTTTTGTTCGGTTCATTCGCAAGCATGACGTCACATGGCGCCACCAGTTCACGTTTGGCGAAAACTTTTTATATGGAGCAATTAAAACTGATAATTTATGGCAACAATATGACGGGAACGATCGCTTGTGTGAGAGATGTATTCCTTATTTTTATACATACTGCCAAAAGAAGGCAGGTAAACAATTCATCTGAATATTAAAGAGAAGTCACTTTTTAAGCATATAAATTAAAATAAAAGGATAAAAGAAAGTCCGGGTAGTTTTGAATTTAACTTTGGTTATTTAACAATAGTAAACATAAAGTGTCTTTTTACCATTTCGATAAATTAAAGCTTCAAACGCAATATTTCGCACATGTATATGTACTTAAAATCACATCTCACTGTGAACTCATCACGCCATGGACACGTCAGTAATTGTCGTTAAAACGTTAACCATTTGTTTTATTGTGATTAAACATTTACGCTTTGATTTATTTCCTTATTAAAGGACAATGTTTTGTTCGTAAATAAGTAATATCCATTGTGTTAGTAACTCACTTTGTAAGCTAAAAAATGTCTAGTAAGTACCTTCTGTTTGTGCAAGTAAGATGGAGCGTATAGCCGGTATCTTTCAGGACGACCACCAATTGTTTTATTGTGATTAAACATTTACGCTTTGATTTATTTCCGTATTAAAGGACAATGTTATGTTTGTAAATAAGTAATATCCATTGTTTGTAACACACTTTGTGCGCTAATAAAGGACTAAAGTATCATTCGAATAGATTTTGTCATCTAATGGTTTTTTATATCGATGCATCTAACACATAAAATATTTTTATTTAAAATTGTAACTTTAAGTATAGGTACACATATTTAATATGTTTTCATAAAAAATACAATCATTTTATAGACAAGTGCACTATACGTGGTATAATTTCTACAAGTGTGTTTGTTTAAATAGGTTTAATGTAAATTTGTGATAAGTTGTACCTATGCATTGTATTTATATGTGCGTGTATCTAATACCTGATATGTTATCATGATGTAGCTACAAGGATTATCAATTTATACACATTAAATAACATCACTACGTGTCGGTTTTCTGGAAATATCTAGTTAAAATATTTTAGTAATAGGCACTTTGTGACAGGACCTAATTTATCTGTTTTACACGTAAATGCAATATGGAATAAAAATAATGATCAAATCGGAAAACCGGAACTTATCAGACATTTCTATAGTGCGAAGATTGACAAAAAATCACGTCATATGGGTCAAGTGGCAAAATCTCTTCTTTTTTCTCTTTCTATTCTTCAACAATTTATTATATTCTTATGGAAACACTATTCGATATTTTACGTGAGCCCCGAAAAAATCCAGCACAGATAACGTATTACAACTACCGTTACCTAACATCGATTTAGTTATCGATATTTTTACAACTTTACCGATTATGAATTAACGACGGCCACGCGAATCGATACTCGTTAATTGCTGGTGCGATTATCGTGCGATCGTTAAATATTATAGTTGTTTTGTAGTTGTAACTATTACTGGAGATTTCTATTAACCAATAATATTATCGTGATTTCCTTTAAAATATCTACTACTAACATGTTTTAGAAAGATTGCATTCAAAGAAGTTTGTGGTTAGATAATAAACTCATCAACGAGTTAATTAAAATTTTTGTCTAAACAATGTCGTCAGAATTTCAATCCCATTATTATTTTGTAAATTTTACATAATTGGTTATTTTATAAAGTATTCTCTATCAATAATATTTTTTCATCCGTTTGACCCACTTAAAATACATTATAAACTGTTAGCGGTTACTGTACAATTATGTCAGATCCTAAAAATAAACCTAAGGTAATTGTACTTGAATTGTACAATGAACATTCATTTGAAGTATATTTTGCCTATTATTAACCGGGAAAGCCCAGAGGGTAGAACAATATTAAAAATAATATTATACATGAATAACATTAAGTATATATAACTGCATTTACCTAAGACTTAGGAAGAAACCCCCTTTTCACGCACTATTTTTAGGAATTCACCATGTATTTGTCACAGACATAATCAGATAATAAATTGGTATTAGAGCTTAAATTATTTAACGCAGAAATATAATTTATCGTATTAATGTTAAAAATGCCAAAGTTTGTGAGAAATGGGAATGGATATTCTAATCTGTGATTGTTTGTTACTCCTATACGCAAAAGAAACTGATGGATTTTTATGAAATAAAAGCACGGATATAGATAGCATAAACCCTAGAATCGATAAAATAAATAAATAAATATCACACTACATACACACAACGCCATCTTATGCGGCGTACTACTTATTATACATAGAAACACCCAGACCAAGGCTAACCTCCATGTTCATGCACACCAAGATTAGTCTTGAGCGGGAATCCCCATTGGTGCACTAACCACTCCGCCAGCTGGTGGTCAAGAGAAAATGCCTTTAGATTCATCAAGATTTACATGAAGTCTACAGGCCTTTAACACCATTCATCAATTTAATCGGAGTATGGTTCACAAGTCCAATATCCCTTCTAACCTAAGGCGTCTAATCAACGTCACAATTTCCATCAATTACCTCGCTAATCTCATAAGCAATTGACAAATGAGCCGCTAGTGTGTGATAATTGCTTGACACAGAACGGTGATTAGCCGAGGTGTTGCCACATTTAGCCCAGATACAATGTACTCTTCACTACTGAGATAACGGTGGCTTGACATCTTGGAAACGAGCGTTTTCCAGCGATGTTACTTTCAATGAGTGTGTTCGTGTTGAATGAGTATACGACCATATTGAATTGGCTTACCAAGCCCAAGTTTCTTTAGATTTTCTCCAGATAAAACGTACCTTAAGTAGCATATATGTAGAGTAAGGTTTGGAAAACACAGGTCAACCAAAATGTATAATTTTGGTCAATACCTAATTTATTTTATACCTAGCTACTATAAATCTGACACTGAGTAAAATTAAGAAGAATCTGACAAGACAACATAATTATTGGTAATGTCATATTTTCATAAAAATAATTAGAATTAAAGGTCGGTTATAATATAATTTTAGTATAAAATATCAATACCAGCCGGGTATGCACACGAGCGCACAGATTTTGTGGCGTTTTTGACATGTTTCGCCGTATAAAAATATGACAAAAACGTGACTAGTTCTCGCGTCTTATGCTTGGGAAATATATATTTATTTATTTTATGCTTGCCTCCCATAACCATACTCATTTTAATAAATATTTCGAGCACCCATATTTTGTAGCAGTTCAAAATAAACATATTGAACCATATAGTACAAATACCGTACCTATGTGCACTGCACTTTAGTTATTCGCATGTCAAAAACCTTGTGCCATAACCCAGACAGTTTGTCGTAATTCTATCTAGTTACAAAGCAAGAGTAATTGAGCGGACCGTCTAAAGTTCATATGCCCATACTTAATATGAAGGTAATTTTAGGTTATTTGACAAGAAGGCATGCTTAATGATTATTTGCCTAACCTAAATTGCACTGTATGCGTTATACTAACTTAAACTAACTTGAGTTACTTAGTTACCCAATGTGTTCTCTTTGTGTAGACTACTTTTACAGTCCAGTAAGCTAAGGCTTCTCGTTTTGATATTTACCTGAAACAGAAAAGAAACTTAAATAAATATCACATATTATACTAAAATTTGGTGGTTTAGGTCTGTTTATAATAGACACTACGAGAGCTTCTATTTTTTTTTAATTATAAACCTTTAAAAATCCAGAGCAGCATTCAAAAATAAACCAACATTAAATAAAAATAGCTCCATCGTGGAAAAAATGCAATATCAGCAAACGCAAATCTGATATGCACGGAATGCAATTTGGTATTCAATCTTATCGTCGGTTATTCGATAAATATTCTGTTAGGAAAATACCGATCGTACGGACTAGTGATGTGATAAATCGATGTGAACGCGTCGCGCATTTGTAATCGATAATCGCATGTAATCGGCGAGTCGAATCGTAGCGAATACGTCACCGCGACGTTTCGATTGACCCGCCTTGTTTACTAAAGAGAATATTATTGTAAACGTACATTGTATTCTAAACAAACAAGTTCATGGTTTCCTAGGCGAGTTATTTAATGATAATGTCATTTTATATAGGAGATAACGTTGCTGGCTGGAGCTTCATAAAATTATAACAAATACAGTAGGACGCAATTGAATGTTTGTCCAAGAATGGGATATAAATACATAAATACATAGTAAAGAAAAGTGGACAAGCCGATTCATAGGCCAGGTGAAGATACTTATTTACTAAAGTAAAAGAAAAAATAGGTTAGGTTAGCCTTTTGAGATCATAAGGCGTACACTTGTAACTATTAAATTATCCATTAAGAAATGAAATGCTATCTAAGAGGGCGTCTATGAGGAAGTGTAGAACTTTCCCACAAAAGAAAAGCATTAATATACCAAGTCATACGCAGAAAATCAATCACATGACATAATTGTAATCTGTTGTACTGTTGATTGCATCGCTATTTAATTACGGAGATTATCTCAACACAAAGAAACACTACAATCAAAGCGAGCAAGAACAGAATGCTTAATTATTGCATCTGTGATTTGAAACTTTTAAGTGAGGTATTTTGTTTGTATTATAACTAAGGCAATCACTTGGAATTAAACTTGAAGATTCAATTTCACCATTATTTAAAACGCGCCAAATCCAGTTTGCATGTAAATTGAAATCCCTATTGAATATAAAGACAATTCATGACTTCTACAAAAACCCATGAATAAAATCTTTAGTTCCATTTCGAAATTCATCTAAATGTTTATGCTTAATCAAGTATTGAGGCAAATAGCTCAATAGCAATTGTATTGTACAATGGCGTGACCCGCGACTCCGCTCGCCAATCACAGCTAATCAACACAAATTAACTTCTGATCGAACAGATGGGCCGTGCATAACAAATAGGCCAAACGACAGTCACAATTCCATTGTTAATTGGCCTAAAACGCCTCACTAACTTGTTTTTCTAGCTAGTAAATTGAATTAAATATGATACGCCATAAAACGTAATTCATTAATAGCCTAGGAAGCCGATACAAAAATGTATTCACTGATCTCATGATTTGTTATGTGTTGTATAAACATCAATCTACATACCAACACTGCCCTTGAGCAATCACAATAGAATAATAATAATTACAATTCATCATCGTCAGCAAAGGGCTACAACATTTCGCAATAAGATCGATCGACACGACAGGAGCCAAGTAGGACGAATCGATTCCAATCGATTCGGTACAGTATCGATTGCACAACCATAAGGTTAATGCCGTTCAAGGATTCCATCCGGCATATTGAACCGATTCGATTCTATACTGTCACGGTACTCGATTAATAACAAAATGATTTAATAGCGCTCATTGTGCACTGTCAACTGGCTACTTCTAAGTTCACGGCTGCATTGAATCGAGTGTTCGACACGCTCGATTTCGTAACGATATTAATGCGAGTGAATTGGATCGTGTGTAGGAATATTCATCATATATTGTTGACAGCTGTAGCGTTAGAATGGCCGGCGGAATGATTGATTGGACACGCCGAAGAAAACAGTCCGTAGATTGCAGTCAAGTTTTTATTAAAAGTCACTTTGATAGAATCGTTTATTTAAAGAATTTGCAAGCTCAGTTGAACATCAATCAATGCAGCACAAAGAAAGACTTGCATTTTTGACACAGTGCAGCTCAGCAAAAGATTTCTACTGCGCGGAAAAAAAAACCAATTCACTCCTCATTTCGCTCTAAAACCACTCATCATTATGCAGCCTCATGAATAAGACAAGACACGAACTAGCCTTATATGCGTGAATCGATTCAAATTTAATTCACCGCGAGCCGTTGTCACTGCGTAATCTTTTCCCGTCATTCACACAATCGGTAGTTCAGAAATCGATGTTGAATGCATCGACGTGGAGGACTACACGGACAACACTAAAAGCAGGAATCATACTAATCATGATCTGTTATCGATGCTATTAATCGAGTAGTGTAACCGCAAGATTTCGTCACACTGTGTGCTTAGTATCAAATTAATTGGGACATAAGACTTTAATTATAGCCTACGTAGAATATTTAATGGTAATTGTACGTTAGTGTTGTTTAATGCATTGACACGGCATTAATATTGGCCTTGTCGCTTTCATCAGTTGGTTTTAGTTATTGTTTTAATTACACAATCAGTTGAGTGCACAGGTCGTGCAGGAGCCGGTCGTGACCATCGTGTCACATGTCTAAAGTCTAGCACTCCGACGGCGTGAACCCCTTGCCCTTGGACTATTCAAAGATATTAGGGGCCATTCCAGTAGCAAGGTAGACCAATCGATATTTTAAGTATCGATTTAAGTTTTGAATCGCAGCCGGAAAAGTAGAGTGGAATTAGGTCTTTCACATTGCAATACAGGTGTGTTTTGTAGAAATCCAACACTGTTATTCAAATGTACATAATATTTCATGGTGACGGTACCCTCAAAGTTTGATTAAATGTACATCTAATCATAGTACAAAAGAATATATTGGAAACACTTGGTACCAATCAATTATAATATTTTAAAGATAATGTTAAACGAGCATTATCTATCAGTTAAGTAAAAATATATATTATTATTTGATATGTATGATATTATTTTGTATTGTATTATTACTTATATATTTTTGTATGTAGTTATTAATTATTGAATTATATATTATTAGATAAGTTACAAATTATATTTATTTAGGTATTTTCTTTACCTATCTTTACTTTAAGCAAATGAAAAAATTTAAAATGTTTCTAAGCTACATACACCCTGAAACTACAACGCCTTTTCTTTTGAATCTGTCCATCCAAAGGTTGCCTGGCAGAAATCTTTAGTTTGTAATGGAATGATATGCAAATAAAGTTTTTATCTATCTATCTATCTAAAGATTTAAAGGTTTGATAACAACCGAAATCGAGTAAGATGATGTACATTACGTTCAGGTATAAGCTAAAAGCCCAAAAATATATATTGGCCAATGTTATTTAGGTATAGACAATATGATATGATAAGTTTTAACGTTGGAAGTGACACATAATCGACTTAAAACGACTGCAATCGACATAATTGGCTTGATTTAATACCTATCTGAAAACTCATTTCTGTTGATTCTTGAATTCACTGCAACATTAGAAGCAAATTTAATACACAACAAAACAAAGTGCACTTCATCACTTGTACAAAACCATGTGAAATATGCCGCAGCTAAGCTAGCAAATGGTCTAATTACTTACTAACATTAAGACGTCAGCCGACCATTCAGCAAATCGTAAATCATTAGCCACGTTCTCGTTTATCCTACTCGAATGCGGAAACTTAAATATAAATAAAACATCTAGATTGAATTGTTAATTGTTAAAATGTATGTAAAGAGCGAATGCACCCGTCATCGCGACGCCATACAGCGCCCGCGCCGCGCCTGCGCTCGCTGAATTGGGTCGACGGAGCGCGTGCGCCGGCGGCGCCGCGCAAATCGTGCGTGAACTGTTTACCTAAGCTTAGTGCGATATATGCTCACGTTCCTTGTTTTATACCTCCTGCGCTGAAAGCATGACTAATTAATTGACGATTGAGTAGGCGGCCCGTCCTTAAGGCATGAAACTACAACGTTAAAGACAGGTGTCCATGTCGAGGATCATAATTTAAAAAAGTTACGACATTTTAATATTTTAATACCCGGTAAACATCGCCATAAAATTCAGATAAATCCCTCGCACAAGGACAAACAGGCAATGAAAGAAACAAAGGGCTTGGAAAAGTCCTTAAAGGGCCATTTAGCCAAACAGATGACAAAGATAACACTTTAAAAGTGCACAAACAGGTAGAGGAGTCGGTCCACTTCCGCAATTATGCGCCGACGCCGGAGGGTTACATCTGTTCTCACTGAAAGGTTAACGAGCGACATTAAACGCATTTTTGTCTGCAAACGGCAAAAACGTTGATGACAAGTGAGCAGGGAAATCGTACATCCATACACATACATCTTAGCCATAGTCATGCAGCCACTGTCACGACCACAGTTTGCGTAACGTTATGTTCTATTGCTCGTCTAGAGGTGATTATGGTTGTGTGAGTATATTTATAAAACGTTGCCCCGAGTAGGATTTACAGCGCGCATTAGTTCTGACACTTCTGACACGAATTCATTCAAAGTTTGAGAGAAACAATTGCTGAGTGGCCTGTGATGAAGTGATTGCTGTTAGTTGGGAGATAAGTGTTTATGCAACGTTCCCGTGATTGAGCACTGGCTTATTTTTCACCACAAGTCTCTACTTCTATGTCTAGAAGGGAAAGAACAGGCATTTAAGAAACATGTACTTATATATTCCTTTAACAGTCTTGGTAATAGTAATTCTAGTCGCAGATTGGTGGATGGTGGGTAGGTCAGATTCAGTTATCATCAATATTGCGCTGCATCTAGCTTGACTAGATGCTGACCCCAATACTATGACATAGCAGGACGCTACACAATTAAAGCTGACTTCATTACCCACTCAGATTCCTAGCAATAACTGCATCCCTAGATTGGCTCTTGTCCTTATGGCACACTGACTTTCAAGCAGCATCTTAAATCTAATTGAAACTAGAGTGCGCTCAGAACAGGGGCACTTTAAGCCGGCGTGCGTGTATCGCGTGTGTTCCATACTTTATAGAGCGATATGTAAGAGATCAGGTTTACCGTAAGGCCCGATTACGTCGCGTATAAATCGAATCGGACCAGACAGACGACACGACGCGAATTAACGGTATCGAGCCGAATTCGGTCGATTGCCGATTTGCTGATTGGCAGAAGTTCAGCTTTGATTAAGGGTGATCCGGTTGGACGAAGGTTTAATTAGTGACTTGCGGAATGAGGTTACCGCTTTGATTGAGATAGCATCGACACGGTAATAAAGATAACTTGCTTACATGAGGGTGCTGGATTGGCAACCGAGGTGTCAACACCCAACAGACATTCTGTGGCATGTTTGGTTTTTAGATCGTTCCACGAAACGGTGCTGTGATCGAGTCACGATTTTACTTCACTGTGTAGAAATGACAACTGAAGGTAGGCAAAATCGCAGAAATTTCAAGTTAATTCTCTATTGAAATTTCTTTCATTATCTTCTACAACGAATATTCTAATTATGCCACATCGAACTAATTAGTCCACATTATACACTAGTTTACACCGATCTAGCTAACATATACTTATGTTACTTTTTATCTAGACACGCGAATAGCAGATAATACTAGTGTAAAACAAATCTAGCAACAAAATCAGCCAGACAGTTAGACAATTAGCATGCAGAGTAAGGCGTAACGGTGAACACACCACAAATTTGCCCTCACTTACAACATAAGCCACAACAATATTATGTCAACTTTATTTAAATTAGGTCTTTGTTACACAGAGTTAGACAAGCTATGAAAACTAAATTATAAATGTGGAAATTTTGTTGTTAATATATTCACTTCGATCTTGCAGGTTAATCGACGCTTAGCGCGGTCGGCCGTGGATGGGATCATCTTAACATAACGAGTTTTTTTAGGTGCCCCGTCCCGGTTGCCATTTAAAAACCTATGGCAGTCGTTACGTGTAGTCAGAGGCCAGAAAGACTGATAACTAGTCTAACAATGAGTGTAAAGGCGCTCCACGAAAAATACCCATATTTACCTAAATCCCTTAAACTAGAAGCTGACTCTAATGCAATTGGAAAAAGGCTCAGCAGATCTTATAAGACACCTTGGTTTTTTAACTATAGGTAAAGGAGAAGAGTCTGCATTATGAGTTCTAGATATTTTATTTTAAGTCATTAATGGACCACAGAACTGACTGTTAGCAATTATATTTGTAAATTCATTTATTGCGACATAACGGTCTTAGACATTGAACAATGAACTTATTTTTTTTTATTATGGTGAAGACCTCGTCTTTTCCCTGTTAAACATTGAAAACAGGCTATTTTCCATCATCATTGTCATCAATAGAATGTCGTACGAATTAGATTGTAAATTGATTTATTGCGTAGTTACGGTCTTGGACATTGAACTTTATAGTGCCTCGTGTACCTAATTTTATAAGTATTGGCAGTGCGTGGGTGGAATGTAATCAGGTAAGAGTACGTTGACGTCATTCAACAAGAGGCAGTTGATAATAGTTAAGTATATTGATAATCCTGAGGGCATGCCAGATAACGAGTGCGAGATTTATTTTGTCGTGTATTTTAAATATTTTTGTATGGCGAAACATGATAAAACGTGACGAAAATCTATATCGCGCTCGTTATGCTAGCTCCTAACCTAAAGTAAGTACATAAAATGTAATGATAGGCTAGTATCACTAGGAGCAGTGTTTAAAACATAAAACATCAATACTGAGCACTATATTAAGGTCCAGTATTAATATATATAATAAATATAAACTTCTGCAATACTTTTCGCCAAGTACATCTTTCCACAGCTTAGCTCGAAGTGTGTAGGTTCTCTAAACCAACCACAAGTAACGGGCACATTACATTTTACATTTCATGAGCACAAACGACTCCGTGGGAACCGTCAGATCCGTGCTTGTGGGCGTGTGTTTGTTTGTTTGCACTGCCTTCAGAAACGACTGGCTTGTTTTAGAGCTGTTCTTATGTAGGGTAATGGTTTATTTGACTAGTTGGATCACTTTAATGATGGATGGAGCAACCTGCCCCAAACTTTGAGATTTTATCGGCTTGTTAATTGTCTTTTGTTTTTGGAGTTTGTCAATATGCATTCACAATGACCCTATTGTATTGAGGTTGAGAAGAACCTTAAAGAGTAATAAAAATAAGTTCGCAGCCAATACCCATTTCATACTTAGTACAGCGATGATTTAAAGCTGCTTGAAATAACCAAAAATATTTGGTCTTAGAGCTGTATGTTAAATTCTAGTTCTTCTATAACATTGATCTTCTCTAAAATGAATCGTCCTATTATCCAGTCAAAATAGGCTATACTAAAGCCAACGAAACAAGATAAATTTATGTTATTACAAATCACGAATATAAATTCTATTGCTTCGTTTTTAAGTTGATTTTCGTATAATAAAAACTGTTAAAAATGTCCTAAACAATCTCAATTGCAATAGAAATTAAACTTTATGGCCTGTGAATTGGGTTTATAATTGTAAATCATGAAAATTGTCTCGTTTCGTTGTCTGAACTATAAATTATGATTCCAGTTTGCATTAATTCCCAACAAGCTGGATTTTTGTGCAGGCCTTAAATACGTCATTACAAATAATATGTCAAAAGTCCCCATCGATCCCGCTTGTGCGTTGTTTTTTATTCGAGGTCAAAGTTCACAAATTTGCGTTTTTTGCGTATATCTCTGAAACAACGAGAGCTATCGAAAAAAATCTACTATCTTATACTATCTGGACTACTATCCCACGTTTTGATCAATCATCTCCATAGTTCGAAACCTTCATTTTCAACAAGCTTTATCCACCAGTTTGCCAGTCGGTTACTTTTATAACAGTATTTATCTAATTGTTTTCGCCATCGCACTTGACGGCGTGGCTTAGTTGCTGGATAGCTATTAACGCATTAACGTATTGGAACCGCGACTAACTCTCGTCACACTGGCAAACGGTACGGTAGCAAGAGGTCACCTGGTAGTCGCTGACTTCTTATTCTTCTTTGGGTGTCAATGGAAAACACCAATTTTACTAAGAAACAGTTAAAAAAGATATGGGACCGGCAGGATTTGAACCTGCGACCATTTCTGCACAACGGGCAGCCGCTTTAGCCATCCAGCTACGGTCACCTCCTTGGTTTTGCTAAACGATTTTTTTATGATTATGAATAAAAATAAAATGAATGCATAGAAATAAAATTTATGACCAAACGATATCTTAGTTAAATAATGAGAATTTTAATGAAATTTAACAACATAACATCAAGCTTATATTATACAGAAAGGTGTGGCAGATGTGTACAACACGCACATTTTACCTGTTATGTTTTAGGTTGTGATGTGATAGGGGGTTAGACTATCGCCATCCACCGGGCACAATTCCAACTACGTGCTGCTATTGTGAATTTCCTGACAGAAAGTTCACAAACACTTCGCCCGACCCGGGAATATAAGCCGAGACCTCGCGTTGACGCATATACTAACCACTAGACCATCGAGGCAATGAAATTTAAATCCATGGGAAATAGTCGTTCCTTCACATCTTATAATATTAAGGATCTTTTGACATTTGTATTGAAGATAATAAAAGTTTAGATTCTTTGATCATTCATTTAGATATCAAACGAAAATAACAATTAAAAATAACATTTTATAAGCTGTTTAACAGTTGCTCATTATAGAGTAAGATCCCAGAGCTGACAGACATAACTTATTTTCACACGGATGAAACCTGAAGTTTTCAGTAGCGTCTCGTGTGCCTTGAATACCTACGCGCTTTGTGTAACTTGCCGAGTGACACCTGGGCAGGTACCAGGTGAGAAAGGTAACTAAAAATAAGAGTTATTTAACTTAAATTCACATGGCTGATTTTTACATATGTCATGTAGAATATTATTTTAAAGTAATATCATAAGTGCCAGACACTTTGATGGACTTTTGCCAGACGCTATTAAGCTACCTAAAAAATAAATGAACTTCTTATTTTCACATGTCTGATTTTTTTTATATGTTATTGAAGTATTTATTTAAAAGTTATATTCAATCTGTCAGACAAATCAGAGTGACCAAACATCCCCTAAGACAAAAAATATTCAGGTAGTAGTATGAGGGCGAGAGCACTATGCGCATGCGCCTCAAAGTAAAAAAAAACAATGTACTAAGAATACTTTTACTGTTTTCAATCTGAGATTTTTGCATCTTTATTTCAACAAAATTAACTTTAACAAGGAAATAATTAATAAATATTAAAGTAAATAAGTTTATAGCATACATTTTTTATACATCATAATTATCGAGACAATCATTTGAGATTTAATTCCATCAAAATAAGTAAAGTTCATTTATTTTTTGGGTAGCTTAAAAGCGTCTGGCAAAAGCTCTGGTCCATCAAAAGTGTCTGGCACTTATGATATTACTTTAAAATAATATTCTACATGACATATGTAAAAATCAGCCATGTGAATTTAAGTTAAATAACTCTTATTTTTAGTTACCTTTCTCACCTGGTACCTGCCCAGGTGTCACTCGGTAAGTTACACAAAGACCGTAGGTATTCAAGGCACACGAGACGCTACTGAAAACTTCAGGTTTCATACGTGTGAAAATAAGTTATGTCTGTCAGCTCTGGGATCTTGGACTATTATGTCATCTAATAGATTTACAAGAAATTAAATACAAAATCTTTAGTGTCTGTAATAACATTCATTCATAATTAGTTAAAATGCCAGTTACACAATAAAGTTACTTGTAAATTGTATTTTAATAATGTATTTATCTGGTAATATGACCGCTGATAGTGTATATTCAGTAAATAATGTTTAACGACATTTATTATACTGATTACTATTATATTCTGGTGATAGTTAAAATTTAATCAACGTTGACGTCATAAAACCACAGGGAACATTAGTAAGATATCTAAGTTTCAATACACTGCACTTTACGTTCTTTATAAGCGAAGGTAATTAAGAAACGCAGCAATGTATGTTTCATATATGCCGCTCATTATGTAAGTTATTAACAACTGTTTTATACTAATTAATATGCAATAAACAATATAATTGAAAATTTTGATTACACAGTATGTTTTTGGATAATTATCGGCTAGTAAGTGCGGTATGTCAACGGATACTATGGTCGTCATAAAAACATGATAATTTTTAAGATAAGGTTCTAAGGTTGTACATTAAGAGACTATTAACGATGGTATATCTTTGAGTCTTCATCATATTTAATATAACATAACGCCTATATTACATACGGAGGTGTAGCAGAGGGGTATAGCACCAACATTTCACCAGTTAGTTTCTTTGATCGGAATCGGATCTGACGAAATAATCTCAAATAACACTTAAGCCCAACCCGGGAATCGAACCCAAGACTATCATTGGCCGCATACGCTAATTGATCACTATACGAACGAGGCAGTTCCAGCCTACGGAATCCTGGATTCATCACGTTTTTGTCACGTCAATTTTCTGTGTCAAGATTTGTAATGTCATCGACCTATCTATCTCTAGCTACAGGCCATTAGTCTCATGATCTCATCTAATTATAATAATACAATTGAATAATATAATTATACACCTATATAAACGTACGATATAAAGAGGAAAACTGTAATTTTCCATAGAATACATTGTACGCACGGCCACTCATCAACCTATACATTTCCCATATAAGATGGTCCTCGAGCAAACTTCGTGCAAGGCGAGACTAGTATATACTGGAAATGTATAGGTTGATCAGTAGCCGTCCGTACATAGTTTCCTCAAAGTCGGTATATGAGTATACAATAATTAGCAGACTGTATAATCCCGCTTTAACTATTCACGTGAAGGAATCCTTACAAATGGGGATTACTGCTACCTAATTTCAGCTGAAAAGACTTAGTTCAGTAGCTTGAGGCGACTGAACTTCCTTACCTTTTATCCGACGAAATAAAGGAGTTTCTCAATACCACCTTATATATTTTTTGGTTAAAAAGTATAATGGAATAATTTTAGTTGTTGCCTGACAGTTAGCAACTACCGTAACCTAAGAACACTTTACACAAAGGATAGAACATCAATCGTTGTCGATTTGTATAGGAAGACGAACATCTATCCAAACCGGAGTATAAAATTCTTTGTATAAAATATACGAATGGAAAATCACGCCCTCGTTCGAAACAAATCGGCCAAATCGCCGAATAAATCAAGTGTTCGAGGTTCATTATGTCAACTTTATTATAAACACTTGTTTTGTAGAACCTAAAGTTTACAAACAAAGAAACCACGAATGACCCATTACTCATCATTACAAAACAATTACTATAAATGATAATGCGACCAAAAGCACTGTTAAAACATCCATCTCCATGCAAATTTTTCATCACTCCCATACAACGTTTTTGGCTATTTTATTTATGGAAGTATTATTAATAATCAATTTGCGACGTACCACGACGCTTTAAAAGTACATACTCGCTATTTTCGTGTTAAAAGCCAACTTAAGACGAGGGTTGCCGATCAAACTAAATGTATAGCATAAATAAATTAAACATGAATAAATAATCAATTGTCATTTTTTTCAGGTTATTGTAGTTATTGTACCACGGCCTCCTTCCCTCATATTTCAAGGGCTCATTTTGGAACATTTATATACATTAGTTTTATTAAGGAGTGTGCAGCGATAGCCGAGTGGGAGACCGTAGGACTGCGAAGTTAACGGCCTTGGGTTCGAAACCACGGCACACACCTCTGTCAGTAAATCGTTTAGATTCGTCTTTTTGAAGATATGTGTGCATTTATTATATAAATTATCGCTAGCTAACGGTGAAGGAAAACATAGTGAGGAAACCTGCATGTCAGAGATTGTTTAAAAAGTGCTCGAGGGTGTGTGAAGTTAGACTATGGCCTAACCTTTCTCATCATGAGAAGAGGCAGTAGGACATGTATTATGTATGTACAGGGCTGTTATTATATCACATATTCATAGCATTTTCCTTCACTTATATCGAGCAGAGTCATACTGTACGATATAAGTAAGGGAATCATTCATTAATTTTATTAATTTCACGAGTGCCCTAAGTGATTTCGGATACCGTCGTCTTAACCATTCCGTCGTGGCGCTCAAGAGATTAATTCCATGCTTTCATGCATAATAATTGCATGCCGATAAAAGACATTGTTTCCATATTATTAAAAGGTAATATTTTAAAACATACACTTCTTGTACTTTGTTTCAACGTACGTAAAATTCGCATTTTATCGCGTGAATAAAGACAAAAATAACTTCGGACAGTGAATAAATTGCCTTAATCGAATTGAATTAATGAATTTAATATCGATTTTTCGTTAAAAGGGATGCATTTATTGTTTATATCGGTTCAATAAAAGAAGGATATCATTTTCCTCTTGTGTGGCTCATGCGTTCATTTTTCGTATAATAATATTATGTACACGATAAAATATAAATTCATAGTTACTGCTATCATATTTATGCTACATAATTTTAAGTGTATATAACATAAGGTAAATAAAGTCAAAAACAAAATCAAGTACGGTAATAACCACATTTCCAATAAATACAATGTCAAACAAAAATGACAAACTAATTGTTACAGGTTAATAACCCTAGTGATATTTACTCACATTGGAACAATGCAATCGAGTCTATAATAAATAACATATTTTTTTAATAAGCAGTTATTTCAATCGAGCACTAATATATAACGGACAATTATACCACGTGACAAGGGCGTCGCCAGCCGATGGCGCAGGGAGGGGCAAGTTGACTTTACCTACTACAATTCATACTTTTCTCATTCTCTATGAATGAGAAAAGTAGATATGAATTGTAGGTAAAGTTGACAGCACATGAAGCTTTTCACTTGTACTACGAGCCTTACATCTACAGCGATTGTAATAACAACAGTATTTTATAGACCAGTGTCGATAATTTTAAAAACAAAAAAAAAAATAATAGTAGGATAAAACCCATTACAAAAGGAGGAGAATATTATAAAAATTAAAGGAAAAATAATTTACGGGTGATCTGAGGTCGGGAAGGGGAAGAGGGAGGGGGGGTTAAGGGAAAAAAAACGCTTTTTTCTATATTTCCGGCAAAACTAAAAGACCTATGGAAAAAAATCGAATAGCAAAGTTGTTGGTATAATATATTAATTATAATAAAAAGATCTAAAACTTTTGTATTTACTTTATTTTCATATAACCTCAAAATGTATGTCAAAATTCAAAAAAACAAGTTTTTGGTTTTTTATTTTTATCTTTTACAAAAAAAATTTTTTTTCGAATTTTGTCACAATCAATTTTTTTATGTCCCAAATACGCTGTAATTTATTTGATTAGAAATTTTTATTTTTTTACCTTATTTTGAATTAATATCGAAAAAGCACCCTAATTTTCGATCGAAAATTCACCCGCCAAAATATCAGCTTTTTTCAAAAAGTTAGTATGTTTTCTGTTCGTTAAAATCTCTACTTTCCGATGGTGAAAATATATATATGTTACTATAGTAAATCTTCACAGACAATGCAAAACAAAGATCGAAAAAAACTATTAATATATACAATTTTGAGCTATTTACAAATAAATAAGTAAGTTTAAGTTAAGATACTTCTTATTTATCTTATCTTCACCAGTTCTAATGGTGTTTTGAAGTGGCGAGTTTGCCTGCTGCTTCCCCACTCCCCCTCTCCCGCTTCAACAATAGAGTTGAGCAGAGCGTAGTTGAGCGTACGGAATATTAGGAGTGGAATTGGTGAATTCATTCGAGTTTCGACGTACGGGAATGATTGTTCAAGGCTTGAACTTCAAGCAAATCAACTCAAAGACTAAGGACTTTGGTTGCATTATATTTGGCAACTTTTTTAGAATCTCTAGGGAGGGGCAGCTGCCCCTCCCTGCCCCCCCTTGGCGACGCCCTTGCCACGTGACACGATTGAAATGTATTTATCCTGTTATTGCTACTCTGTACATTAAAAGTTACTGCTCCGCTTTTGTGAGTAGTAGCGTGATGTTATATAACCTATAACCTTCCTTGATGAAGTGACTTTCCTACACTAAAAGATTATTTCAATACGAATAAGTAGTTCCAGAGACCAGCGAGTACAAACAAACAAACTCTTCAGTTTGTAATATTAGCGTAGATGTAGTAAGTACTCGTACCTCATAAAAACAAATGGCATTACCGCCTCTGGCTTCAAACAGTCGGCTAACGATGGGAAACTAACTAGACACGTTCATTTCTTTAACAATGCACTACCAAAATAGGCAAAGCACGCTCGTCAAGAAATCTGCACCTGCTGATGACCTCAAGACTAACGGGCATCCCTAACACCTCCAGTTAAACATGAACTATCAAACAGATTAAAGCAAATACTTCATAGTATCAAGTAAGAGGTCTGCGTTGCCTGGTGGGTCCCCCAACACGTCCAAACTGACATGGACTATCATTTACATACTTTGTATTACCAAGCTAGAGGTATTACTTCACTGGTGGGTCCAGCCCAGCCACTTTGAATAAAGGTCGCGAGGTCGAGAGCACTACAACGGCTAGTCGCGTCAAAAGCCTCAGCTTATGTGTGTCGAATAACTGTACGTGTAAACATTGGCAAGTATCGTCAAATTAAAGGAACAAGACGGGTGATTCGCGACTGATAACCTTGGAGTAACAGTAGTTGGGTGATTGGAAATGGGAAGTTCGTTAAAAGGTTTCTTACAGTATCAACATCATTAGTCGTCTTGAAACTGACAAATGATTTATCTTACGGTGGTCTTCTAACATCATACCTGTATATTTAAATAGATGAAGCAAAAATGTACTACACCAACATATATCCAGTGTTTACGGTCATGTATAAATCCACATTTATGATTATTACGACATTTTATGAGTTTTGTTGAATTAGTTTATCTCTTTGTCAATCTTTATGATTCTTATACGACTATGAGTTTTTACAACACAATCAAGCAAACGAACTTTATACTATCAGTTATTATCACACACAAATAATTTTCTTCCAGAAGTTTTTCCACACCGTAAGAAAAAAATATACGTACCCGACGTATAATATTATATTATTAACAGAAATGTTGCAACTGGTTTGCGATTACTCATTAAGTTAGTAACATACCGTTTTATCCACATATAATGAGCCGAGATTTCCCACGGTGCACACAAGTGACTAAATAACCCAACAATACCTTTGTCTACATTCAGCACATTGTAGCGAGTAACTATTGTCTTGTGTTTACAATATGGGTAACTTTCATTAAAAATATTAAGTCAGCATTCCGAAATTAAGATGCTGTATAGTTTTGAGAAAACAATGAACATAGTTAACAATCTTCGGGACCATCTAATACGAAACGACGTGATTAACTAAGACTATAAAACATTGTACTCGTAGATTGGTGGCTCGCTATAAAAGCATATTATCTTATAGTGGTGTAGCATTGCAATCATAAATAAATGCACAACACATGAGAAAGATTGATTTAAACTCCTGAAAAATAGCATCCTCATTAACAAGTGTAGTGTGTAGACAGCCAGAATCATTACTCTCCACAAAACGGACAAAAAGCCATCCAGACGGGATTCATCAATCTAGCTAAAGTGGGCGTTCGGGATTCCTCCTCTAACCTTTTTCAAAGAACCTGTCAGTTATACGATCCGAACATAGGATCCCACCCAGCCCCTGTCATTTGGTAGTCAGACTAAGATCGGTAATTGACACAAACAAAAGGACATCCTCCACCTACGGCTATATTTACTGAATGTATCGGCGATGTGTCGTTTCATGCGAGAAGAAACAAAGGGACAAATCATATTGGTTCCAAATGCATAGTGCTCCAAACCTTTTTAAAGGAACATGTCAGTTATAATTATTGATTTAAGGTCCTGAAGAGTATGACCCCAAGTCGATTGGTATTCAGAACTGAGATCGACAGAAAGAAAAGGATGCTCTACTTCCTCTAAAACATTGCGGGAACGATACTTCTGACGTTTCGTTTTGCTTAGAAACAATGCTTGATTCCGCAACTCGGCAGGATCAATTAATATTAGAATGGTCAGACACCCACCTGCTCTTGTCACGGACGAGATAAAACGCGACCGACAGACAATATTATGATAAATGGCACGCAGACATACTCCATAGTCCGTATAATTTATGACCAGCAGACTATGCAGCCATTCAGGCACTTCCTTAAGACTTCAAAACTTCCATTAAATTATCAATTAACCTGCGCTTTTCTATTAGATATATTAATGGCTGCATTAATGAGGTTTCGTATTGATGTAAAATTATAATATATTTTTGTAATTAGCGTTGAATGTAAGCAGATTGATTTACTTATGTTATAGAGACGAAACATTTCACAAATTTGGTTTAGTGTGGTGAAATTACTGAATCGATTTATAAGATGGATCATCTTGAATTTAGCAAATTTTTTTGCTGAAGATTTAGTTAACTAACTTACACAAAACTATTGTTTACACTTGTTTCTGATGAGAGGCCAAGACTAGTGAAAACTTGGCACGGGAGACTGCTGTAGCCATCGTATAAGAATCTACAATTTTATCAAGAGGTTCCCATGCAACATGCAATATTCATGGAGCAAATGGCATAGTCCAATATTAGTGAAGGTGTTATCTTTAGTGGTCCCGACAGGCCGTGGACACTGGACAGCGCGTGCCATCCAATTTGTTTGCACAACATTGTTGGGTGCAATAAATATCGACCATCCACCACCACCCGCGCTCACTGCCTGATTTATTGAGATGTCGCACTATCCGCGGAACGTGTTAGTAGTGGAGTTAGCTTGTCAGCAAACGTTATCTGACAAGTCAGCTAGGCGACAATAGTTAGCAGGATAACAAGGTAAGAGATCAAGATAAGGCATTTTAAAGTAGAGCTTCTGTAAACGAGCGCCACGAAGGTCACCAAAACGCCTGTATTTTTATAACGTTTGCTTTGAATTGAATAGCCAAGTTAATGGTAAATTACCAAAGGTATAATCGATTCAGCTTTTAAAAGAATCAAAAGCACTTTTTATTTATAAAATTATGTTTAAGTAATCTCTAAAGAAAGAGTAATGTAATAATTCGTAGTCTTGATATGACATGGCGCCGAAGCAAGTCCCTGACTGACGTATTAACATAAAATCCGCGTTATTGCATGTAATCTTATCAAGTGTGACGTTTCTGACAAAGACCCGACGGAAGATATAAAATAATATTAAAATAAACACTCTGTAAATGGCAAAAAACGATTTGGCTGGATACGTACATTGTCGTACATGTCATAAGTGGTACTTTGTACGTTGTATCTCTTAATGCCCTCCTAGCATGTACGCGTGACAAGAGATTACAACCAAGTACAGGCACTGAAAAATTTCTCAAAAGATTAAACTTCGATAATACTGTAAAGTTTATTCTTAGATATTGATTCAAGTTGGGCATTGAAGTAAAATCAAGCTTTACGATAGCTCTTCAGAATCGCTAGTGAAATAAACAAAATACATAATTATCCCTAAACGTAGTTAGTTGATCAGAACGCTGGATATGTTTTAAGTTTGTCGAAATCATGTCCTGTCACGCTTGCATGCTAGCTCTGCCCCATACAAAATGGCTACATTGCGATAAAATTAAGTCACAAAGAGACTTACCGGAGGTCAGAGCCGCTACCCCATTAATTTTGTGTTAAATGGCAATAATTTAGCAGTTTTACGAGTCGAATATCTACTGAAATTAATTAACTACGAGCTTCCGCACTTCACTGTGAGAATAATCGTAATGTTTATTTAAATCGGCAGAGGTTAAGTATAATTTCGCGATGAACAATGATTATTGGTTATGTCGATTTCACGCACTCCACCATACAATATTTCACGCCTTATTTGGGTAGACGATATAATTGTATGCAGTAACAGAAATATTGGCGAGTGTTTATTGAATTCCACACAATGTCAATACGTAATTCTTATTTAAGCCTATCCGGAGGCCGTCGGTCCTTTTAGGTTCAGTAGGTTATTCGTGACAGACATACAGATAAGCTGTATCGTATTTTGTTTTTTTTAGCTACCAGATGATAAGTCTTGTATAAACTTTGGCTCAAGGACTTAATATGAATGAGACGCAGGCAGATAACGTAATCGTGATAACCTAAGGGTACTTTTTTAACAACATTATTTAGCGCTATCGAAAGGTTGTGTAGTGCACCTGTTTGTAATGAAACCCTTAGGCTTTCAACAACCAAAATCTACAAGAATACAGTTGCATCGCTAGTGTCCTGGACACTATGTGCCTATCATAACCGGGGATAATCTCAGCACAAAACCGGCACACAGTAACGTAAGCACTACTATGTGTCAGCAGGTTGCAGGTAAGACGGTGGTGCTACCATTAAAATTGATACTAGCAAACAGGAACCCGATAACACTTTTTTTCTTCTACTCTATGGGTAGAGGTCTTAGTTTTGGTGATTTCGTCCCTGTATTCAAAGCACAAAAGCTACACCATTTCTATTAAAATGATAATAGGCAATTTAAACGGTTACCGCTTATTGCGTCATCGCCACAGCCGTTACATGACTCACATGAGACGTTTAGTTGCGAAAATGTTTTACATATTTACAAATTTAAATCGCTTTCAACGGACATGCTAATTTTAAGTAACGGAAATGACCGGTCAAACCGCCATATACGGAATAATGCCATCTATGGATAAGATTGTATCAAATTAATGTGCGACTTTCTTTAAAGGCGACAAATTCTGCTACAACGTTCTTAGAAATGATTCTTATCAATTGATGATACTGTTGTTTTAAAATGTTAGTTATTTAAAGTGTAAGTGTCTGTTATGTTTTTTGAACAAAACATAGTTTGTATTGTTTAGTTTGGGAATAAGAAAAATAAATAGAAGAAATATTAAGTTTATATTTATATATGGAAGCCAAAATTTATTTTTATTTGCGTTTTCATTTTGAACGACCAGGAGTGCTGTCTCGCGGGGATAAGTGTAAGCATGTGCCTAACAGACAGCACTACTGCGTCTGATTTTTGCAGCTGCTTGGAATGATAAAAACGTTGTTTGTCCGGCTCACTCAAAATCCTACATACAAATTGTTATATAGGTTACTACCAGGTGGACTAGAAATTCGTTCTACATTCACGGCATAAAACAAATTACGTGACAAAGTTCGTCTAAGTTACCGGTTCATTAGCCAGCAACGGCTTAGTTTGATCAATACGCAGTAATTTCAACTGTCAACAAAGTACCAGGAAAACACACTACCCAGTATAGGTGATACGTGTTGGCAGAGGCATAAATAATTACCAGCACGGTTTCAAGTAAACAATACACTAGTATTTGTATACTAGTACTTCATAAGGATAATTACCAAAGTTAATGTAATCATAAAATGAATTTGAAATACAGAATACCAGACATGAATACGCCGATTCTTTGATATCACCATTATACGGTAATACTGTTGCGTTCCGAAACGATACACTTAAAGAATAAGAGACTCACTGATCGAATAAACACACAATATTAACGCAAAGTAAGCACTTATGTCAACCAGATGGCAAACTATAATATAATAATAGCTAATAACTAATGTCCATTTAACTTTGTTTTCAAATTATCCATCTGCTTCACGGTTAAGTGGACACAGACAGATACAAGGATTCTATTTTACGACACCCCACACTTTGGACAGCATTATAAATGGGATCGATTTCCTTGCATGTTAGACGGACTATAAAAGAAGGACGTGTGGTTTCACAGGTATAAATAAAACTACCCTCGTCCTTAAGAAGTTTTCAGAATGTTGTAAGACGGTGATACTCCCTTGGGAGCCGTTTTGTACCTTTGAAGTCACTGCCATCAATATGTCGAGTCAGTTCAAAGATGTAGTATACGGTACGCTGCCAAAGAAGGATAACAGGATTTGCTTTTCTTTCAGACTCACCATAAACTAAGCCACTTGCAGCATGGACAAGCGGGTATGCACAGTACGAATGCATACAAAAAATCACGCGAGTATTAAAAAAAATACAAGACCCGAGTTAAATTATTTGTGATGTAACAAAAGAAGTAGATACCTTATCTTTATTTTAACAGTTCGGATAAGAGAACATTTTATTGGTTTAATTTTCTAGAAGAATAGTACGGTATAAAAGTTTACTGGCGATAAAAATTGGACAAATAGCTCTGTTATCTGTTACCTTGGTGTCATGCGTTGCTATTTCGACATCGTTACGTGTTATCATATCACAACCTTCGCGAGACGTACCTGTTTTCGTAACAACTCAAGATGGATCGCATTCCGTACTTAACCAGTATTTTTACATAATTCTCTCAAAGTCATGTGTTTGACATTAAAATTAACGATTTTTTCCGTGTTTACATTGGTATTTTGGGGTGAGTAAAAAACTAATTAGGCATATAGGAATATGTTTAAAAACTACTTTTCGCATTCACAACATGTCATTAGTGAAGATACAAATCCCAATTCATTTAGTTGACCAAAGGACGGCTTTTTACAAATTGCTCGCAAAAACTTGTACCAGAGAAAACTCGGCTTATCTTGATGAATTCGAAAGTTTCTGTATTTAGCTGGCTACCCTTCAGTTATCAGATGGACCACCCAAGACATCTTCCTATCCAGTGATGGTTACGAAAAATACAGAAGAATATATATTTCTCATTTTCGTCATCAAAAGACAAGCTAAAGCACTAGCAAGGTTTTTTAACACACCAAAGAAGTTAATTTCAATTCAATACTGACTTTAAATAGAGAAATGATTAAATTCCAACAGTGGGGGGTAAAATCTGTCGACTTCTAAATAGTGTAATGTAAGCAAGTTACTCAAGCGGGTAAATTCCACACGGAATAAGACAAACGTGTATCTCGTATTAATCATATCTCATCAAACACATTTGTCACGGATGCTGAGTCTTTATCTCACTAGATCTACTACGCAGGAGGTCTGAATCATCATTATTTTTGGAAGAACGCGTAAAAAACGTCCCTGTAAGTATCGGACAAATTTGCCACCCACGTGGCGTCAATTTGGGTTCTCAATGTTCTCACCCAAAACTAATTTGTGCTAAAAACGTGTGCCTGAAATACGGCGGTTTTTGCTCACGTGAATGAATATGAATTGTTATCTTAAGATAAATGATAGGTAGTTTTATATCACGTATTTTATCAAGATTTAGTCCTTAGCAAAGCGAAAACGTTTTTAATCTACTTACCATATGCTTTGCTCACGCTATGCGACCTGTAGGTATATTAGCCTCTTTGCTGAAGATATACAGCCGCATACGAAATTAATGCGGCAGCATTTAGCATAACAAGATTCCTTCATGATTAAAATATTTGTAATTGCTTATTTCACTACTGGTGTTAAATATAGGATGTTCCACTTTTTGAATTTGTCAGTCATTCTAATCTACTGTATTTATGATAACGCTGGTCCAGTTTTTCCAGAAGTTATCGACATGTATTTTACTTATGGGCACGGCACTTGATCGTTCTATACATATGCCAATATACGCTGAAGATGTCGAGCAAACTGACCAGCTTAATACAGTGGGATAACAGAGGGACAACCAGCTACTTCTATCGTCATCTTAAACCTAAAAACAGAATAATATGACCTCATCTAAACCAACCAGGTCACACACACGCATATTTTGAAACAACAAACCAAAGCAGCAGCCTCATTCTGTACTTATTTTACAAGTTCAAGTGTTGCAAAGTCAGCTTAGAAGAGCAAGTCATCCCACGACCAATGTTTTTCCACCGGCCATAATCTGTTAGTTCTCATAAAGAGTAAACAACTTCTTGGAATAATTTTGTACTTTCGTCGTACTTGATTCTCAACAACTGACATAGTTTTAAGGTACTACCGAGAATGTAACTTTTCCTTTTTCGTGCACACGAATATTTCTGCTCGCCAGTCAGTTGAATTACCGTGGGACAACTTCTAGTTTAAAAATATTTTTAGACTCTTATTTTACTTCAAGTTTTTTTAAATTATTTATTAGATAAATACTAGCCGACTAGTCTTTAATTATTTTAATAGTAGATCTTTAAATGGATAGATTCTTGATGGACGGTTGGTAAATATAATTTACTTACTCATGATATTTTTTATCAATGATCTTAAGCCGGGTTACAATTTCGGTTTTTGCATGTCTTGAGTCAGTGACACCATTCATCCGGCTTACAAACAGACATACACTTGTTGTTTGCAATATTAAATATGCAAATTCCTTGCAAATCTTTCCTCCTATGTATGGTGGCCACGTTTCGTTTTACGTAAGGAGCTTAGCGTACAACAAACCTCTGTGGTACACATAAGGATTAATGTTTCATGGTCAAGATTAATCTGAATAAAACATTGTGCTGAATCCGTCTGTCTGTATTTCCTGGTTCGATGTATCAATTTTTGTTTGGTTGAGCTTTGGCATTAGTAGATTCTTTTTTTTTATATGACTTATGTAACTAACGGATATGTTTTTCACTGGGTAAATGTAACTTCAGCCCATGACCACTGAACATAAAAATATAGCAGATGCATCGCTTTATCGGATGATTAAGGGTGTTAGTACATACATATACATTGATCGACCGTCGATCGGTTCATTTGACGTTAACAGAACCAAAATGAGCTGCCACGCATGCACAGCGCGATTTTTTGCGACGATAGATGCATCGATCGACGTTAATCGATGTAGATGTAATAACATTCTTAAGCATAATGCCTTCTGTGGCAGTATTTCAGGTCCTAATTTCAACAATAAAGGGCGAGATTACTTAGCGATAAGCAAAAAGTTTAGATAGAATTCTGCCAAAAAGTGAAGTGAAGAAAAATAAATGGCTTTCAGAATCTATACCCTGGTTGTTATTTTTTTCATTGTAAATCTAGTCAATACGTTGTTCCTGAATTATAACCTGGTGTCGTTGATAACAGTCTGGTTTCGGTATTTAGACTAGTAATGTAATTCCAATTTCCAGACCTATTCCGTCTTTGACGCCATGGTATGGGAATCAAGTTACATATTGAATATATGAACCATTTCTATGCGGGGCAGAACTTGACACGACATAGAATGCTATTGGCTTGGCTGGTACCCAAGTTACAGTGATTCAGATTATGTGAAACCGTTATTTATTATTATGTGCGTTTATTGTTGCTTAGAATACATTGTATGCAATATTATTAGTTTATTTTAATAATTAAATAATTAATTTATGTTTATTACATGAACTAAAATGTTTTATGTTAAAATTAATCACAAGCTATTACAATAGGTATGATAAATGTATTTAATAGTATTTATAAATAAATAGAACAATAAATAATACTTATTTTATAAATTTACCGCAGCTATAAGACCGCGTCAAATTAAACCATTTTAAATGCCATTTAAGTAATTTAATAAAGATGTATCTATTTAACGACGCTGTTTAACGATAAATATTTGATAGGTCAGCCATTTTGAATGAAAATATTGCGGACGGCACACGTCTATAATTTATTGACCAAATCGTGCGTAGGCGCATCCCACACAGCACCCGGACGATCACGTCGCGCTAATTCGTTTTCTTACCTAATCGAGACTTAATTAATGTGGCAATGAACCACATAATATTTATTGGAAGCTCGCAAAAAATACAAACCAATTTAAATTACGTCTCGCGACTCCTTTGTAACATTAGGCTAAGCTTTAGATAGCTAAAAACTCGCAAGTTTAATTTATTGTCTCAATTACCTTGTATCCAAACTCGGGGCATTTAAAAACATTAAAGTGACAGCTCGAGATTGAAATGGTAGCAACCAAAAGGGGTACAGTAGACACATAAAATAAAAGTGTACAGGTAAACTTCAAAGGCTCAGCGGACATAACATTAAATAACTTGGTAAGCTAATAGAGGTGATTAACAAGATGTTTACACTAATTAATTAGGATACTAACGGCACATCAATCCACCAAATGGAAACAAAGTGAATAATCACCGCTCACTTTGATTTATACAATTCGTAAAACTTTATGTAATGTTTGTAGTTTGTATATCTCTCCGTTTACATCTTCAGTTTGTTACATCTATTTTCTTTATGCAAATCGGTATGTTATGTGTCTTGGATTATTTCTATGAATTTAGATTTTACGATCAGATCTCTAAATCTCTTAATACCATAAGCTTGTGCTTACAAGGAAGAGATGTGTTATCGTTGCGAGTGTGGACAAAATGCCGCATTCCAATTATGGAGGAGCGCCGTGAAATATGGCCGGCTCGAGATACCGGTGCGATTTGCCCTTAGAATAACATACTACCCGGTGTAGAATTACATGATTTACATCTCCAATACACGATAAATATCGGTTACAAAACAAAAACAAAACTCAGAGATCGAAACGTATTCACGAGTGTCACTGTGTCCCGGATCCCGGACACAATACGGCACTAAACAAGGGTTTCGAGTACAGGAAAGAGCAATAAAACCTCATAAAGATAAAAGTAAGTATGGCTGCAGCGGGCGACCTTGAGACGAGAAAACACTTAAACAAAGAGTGATCACACCGACACTATTGTCTACCGCCGTACATGTGACGAGCAGGCAGTAGGCATGATGTGCGAACGCATTCCTGATTCGCTACAGAGAACGCTGCGCCAGCGAGTGCAAGTGTACAAACACATTCACACACACGCGCAAATGAATATTTACACGAGCGCCTGCGCGGATAACCAACGTTTTGAAAGTACCGTCCGAGCAAATAAAAATTCCACCACAATAAACACAGAACCAATTAGCAACAGCAAAACGTGCAAAAAGAGAAATCGGTTCCATTATCGGCCTCACGGATTCGTGTAAAAAATTGGATGCTGCTACACTTTACGGTAGCCATAAACGTTTCATGCGGCGAGTGCTGTCTTCAGTTATTTTCGAGTAATGGCCGTGACCTCTTCACCGGGAGATATCAGTGTGACCAGCTCTCGCCCCTTTATCGCTTTCTTCTGACCCGCTTTTCATAAACAATACTTCAACAACTGCGCACCGCTCGCTCGGACGCGAGAAAGTAGCCGATAACATGCAAGAGGCGATGCCTGTATCAATTTAACCAATAGCCATAACAGCGGCTCGTTCAACAAGCTGCCGATGCATGTTGCAACGAGAATCCAAATACTCCATTAGTCACGGAAAAGCAGTATCCGATTGCGAATGCACTTTAATTTACCGTGTGAACTGTACAAATAACAATCGTGTACAAAGCGATATCTATTTACAAACCGAATTCTTGAATTACACAGATATTGCCGATGAAAAGTAACCACAGACTTGGTCATATTTCTCTGGGAACCTTACCCTAATTGTGACTTATTCAGAGGATTCGCGGGGCTGCGAATAAGGGGGAAAAGAGAGCAGATGTTCCACACAATAACGAACTTATTATGATTGGTATTCTAAATGCGTTAAATTGGGATCGTTTTATTTGTGCCATTAAGAATTCTATTGCAATATTTAGTAAGATACTCTTAGCAAGCTACTCTTGATGAAATGAGGATGCAGATCAGAGATCTCGGCCACAAAACAATGAAGGTCATAAATCACAGTTTCCTCCGTATAACAGTTGCATCCTACTAGCAGAAGCTTCGCGGCGGCAATCCGGCGCACTATCTAAATTGATGGTTTCCGGTGCACATTAGAGCAGAGTCTATCGCGCAGCTGTCTGCGTACGCGACACACTTCATTTGCCGCTGCGCGTGCGCCCCGTAGAAAGTGACGCTTTGTCATCGTCCACACTCACCCAAAATCGAACAATCTGATGATAGAGAGAGATGCGTCGACACCGCATGCCGCGAGTGGGAACAAGAGGGTCGTTCATTGTATGAGAACATTGAAGTCGCACATTTGGCGTGGCATTCGCGCACTCCGTTTCACGGGTTGTTTGATCTCGCACATCGGATTCCTTGCCGACAACATTATCCGGACGCCATCTGAACACCAATTTATCGAAGCTTGCGTTTTGCGGCGATAGCGATCCAGTCACAGTCATCTGACTGATGATCTCGTCGCGATCATCGTCCGTGTTTACAATAATAATGGGTCGCCGAACCGTGCAAGTATATAATTGAATGTAATTTCCGGTGATTTAATCATTACAATTCCATCAACAGAAGTACAGTTACGGTTCCAATAAAGTATTAAGCGGGGCTTCCATCTCCAATTGAACTATTTCGCTTCCTCGTCCATTAACAGCAATTATTTTAAGTGGATTTATGACCGCTGGTATGTTTTTGTTCCCCACAATTGATTTACACTTATTCGTCATAATTAAACGCTTGTTATTACAGCGTCCATATTAGTACCGCGTAGGTGTGTATCAGCGTTTGAATTAATTTATTCGTAGGTCGGGCGGTGGAGAGACGAAAACACACTAGATCGGGTTACGGTCGTTAATCAAAGCAGCCGACGAGGAAGAAGATAACTAGTGTTTGGCGACAAAAAACCGGGAGTTGAGTGACGACACGCGGCCGACACCGTCGCTCCTAATGGCCTTTTTAGACACGTTAACAACGTTGGGAGAGGCTGTTTTCAGTTCATCACTCCTAGACCATTGAACCCGAGGAGGTGAACATTTTCGTGACACTTCGATTGCTTCGCCGAAGCCTCACAGTCTGAGTCTCAGCGCAGGGAATGCAAATTCTAGTTTTGTTAGTCATGCGAAAAAGGTTAATTAAAACAGAATATTTGAACCCCGTACAGGTTCGCACACGGATGAGTCAGCCGTTGGAAGGATAATCGTTTAGATCGGTCATCGATTGCGTCACCGGTATCGAACATGTTTTTTGTTGCACGTCAAATCAACAAAGCTAGTTGAAATAGTTTGACATAAATGTGTGCACAAAAACTTTGTATTCCAAAGAGGCAGGTACTCAATCAATAATATATCAATAGACAGCCTTCTTCACATTCATAGTTTTGTTGTCATCCAAATTCGTGTATCCTTCGAAGGAGTATTACATATACATGATTTTTTTTTTCTCTAAATTTTCGACTAGACTTTTTTAAATTGTTATTATTTTATCTTGTAATGAATTCAATTTGTAAATAATGTTATCATAAATTTATGTTCGTGTAATTTTAATTTATGTTAATTTCTATGCATGTGTTTTAATAGTATTAGCATTTATTAATATGATATTGCCATACCAGAACTTTGTCTTTGAAATATTACTTTATTTAGATAGACATTGTCGAATGTTGCAATTTGTTCAAGTATCACTGTTTTATGTAATTTTGCTTTTTTTTAATCATGTACTTTTTTCAAATGTAACACATTTTATTATTATTAACTTTGATTTAATTCAATTGCATGTTAGTTAGTTAAAACACTTAATATATTTATTATGTTATCGCAGAATAAACTGTAAGTGCTTTGCACACCTTTAAGTGACAAGTTCACCTAGCATATGAATGCATAAGATTATCTTACTAAAATGTACATGGGAATTGTCGTTGGAGTGCCATAAATAAATAAATAAATAAATAAAATGACTTGCAAAATGATCCAGTCCTTTTGCTGAGTGTGTTTTAGGCGCTTTGCGGACGAAGTAACCTAGTTGAGGCACTGTCTAAAGGAAACTTTTAATTTTCCAGTTGTTGCAACTAAAGATAGACGTAAAAAGCTAGTTGCCGCAGAAGTTGCTCCATCAGCAAAAATGCTTCAGATAAAAAATACAAACACATCCACTTACATCAGAAAGAATACTTTTCCTTACATACCTGGAACAAATAAGCAAACATTAGATAAGTCGTACAAAGGGCTGCGCAAGAACAATGAGCATAAGGAAAGGCCAAAATAAAGGTCACGGTGAGGCGGTGTCCCATTAAATATTCATGGACCTGGTGTATTCGCGTACCGTGGTCTATCACAACAAAATGTTTTTCAGACTTTATAACCCTTTCTGGCAGTCGGTATACTCGGTATGTATTGGTCTGTAGGTATTTGGACTTTTACGTAATTCTAAGCATGTCTGCCAAATTTCATAAGTACGTATACATACGTATGTAGCTATGTTTCACCACAAACTTTTCGGCGAGAGAAATTTAATTGCAATGGCCGTTTTTCATTTGTATCTTTCAATATCCGGAACAGTGCAGTGCAAGTTATATCAAAATTGGTTATGTAGTTAAAGCATTACTGTTATCTAATAAGGGATCTTATACCATAAAGGGTACTACTCTGCCAAGAATATCTGTCCGACAAGTCATTATCTAATCTGTTATTTACTTCTAAATTTCAACTTGACTTACTAATTTGTGACATATTACATAAATATATGATTATTCTTATTTATCCCTTTGACATTGCATGAAATTTAAGTAAATATAATTGTATTATTTTATTATTGTTAACATACATTTTTGCATGCTATGTTGCTGATTATGGTGATACCAAAATGTAATAATATTGTAACATCCCTTGTACCCATATTTCGCAAAATGATTGATTGATTGATTGAGTTATAAAGATTATATTTTACAATATTTAAGAAACATTTTGCTACAATTACTGCCTCGTGGGTCTGGTGGTTAGCGTATGCGCCGCTCACTGCAAGGTCTGGGGTCGATGCCTGGGTCGGGAAAGTGTTATTTGTGAACTTTCCTTCAGAAAGCTCTTAATAGCAGCACAGAGTTGGAATTGTGTCCGGTGGGTGGCGATAGGCTCACCTCCTATCCCATAGAACCTAAACATTACGGCGAAATGAAATATATAGGCGTGATGTAATGTTATGTTAGCTACATTTTTCTACTAGTTAAACAATGTATTAGTTCATATTTATATAATAATAAAATGGAACTGACGCGGTGACATTGAAACGAGATTTGACCGAAACACAACAAGTTCGCAAAAAATACTCGTTATTTCCTTTTGATGTTCACCGAAAAACTAATATTTATATATGAAAGTGACGGGGACTTTGCATAAAAGGTTTTGGGAATTTTTACTTAATTATCGTTCACTCAAGGCAAGTTATAAAAAAAACATTTGTATTATTTACAACATGATTCCTGCAGGAAATATAAAAATATATAAAAGGGATATAAAATTGCCTGTAAAATTCCAAGTATTTTCCACCTGAGTGTACCACATGGCGTGGTGTGGTGTGGTGCCTCAGGGCTGCGCATGAGTCGCTGAGTCGCGCACGCTTTATGCTAATGTGCTGTGCTGAGCAAGCGCATGACCACCTCATAGATACATTCTATCTAACAATACAAATAATACTTTGTTTTTGATGTGTGTAGTGCCCCAGGGCCTATAGTCCACCTAGTCGTGTATTTTGCATCTTTGACTTATATAATCCCACCCACACGCCCACCACTGTGACTCCTGTGACGCCAGGATCTACAGCGGTAACCAACTGAAAGGCACCGTGCATGACACACGGGCAATCCCAGGAAGAGTTAAAATTGTCTTGGAACCCGCAACGAATTTAATCAGAAGTATATAGTTGGAGTTGGAAAGTATATAAGTGTAGCATATTTGCCAAAAGAAAATAAGACTTTATCACAATTAATTTAGAACGTAATAGTACAGTTAGCTCCCGAATAAGCTCAAAACTTAAAGCATAATAGTGCCTGAGTGAGATTTCTCTGCAGCTGACTGTGCAAGTACTATCAAAATTTGGAGACAGTTAAAGTTAAGAAGTTGATCGTTCTTCCAACGAGCTTATTCACAATAGCTCTACCGCCAAAATGTCATAAATCGTAGACAATTGCCATTTAAAGCTGACGAGTGACCTTACAGTTACCTAATATTATTTGAATATTATGAAATGAATGAATCACGTTGCGTGGCAAGTATAAATCAATGTCACCTACATTAATTTAAATAATTAGCTTGTCTGTACGTACGGGTCTTGTATTGGAGTTGAGTTGGTAGGATATTAGACATTTTGAAAAATCTGTCTAAATCATTTGGATCTTTAAGAAAATATTATATATTGAGAGAATTTGATAGGATGGGTGTCATTCCCGATCATGGAAAGGAGATATTGAACGGGACGGTGTTGTATAAGTAAGACGTTATTCTCCGTGAACGCATCTGGTGGTTTAATGTGTACTGCCATACGGAGTGAGTGCGCCGGCGACGGCTCTAATTACCCGCGCCGGTGCGCACGCGCCGCCGACGCTGCCCTTGGACTATCTGCTTACTTCACACACAGCACACCAAAACAAACATGCACGCCATTGCCGACCGTGGAATGCACACCAAGTTTAAATCAGAACCGTCATAAATTAATCGAAATCCCGGCGACTAGCAGCCGCGCATCTCGTCTATCCGTCTACGCATGCGCGCAGTAATCCCCGCTGATTGTAACGTATGGGATACAGATCCTCGCAGGCGACGGACAAATTCGCGAGGTTCAGTGCCACACCGCGATTAGCATGACATTCCATTTCTTCGCCGGATTGAGCCGTCAAGGGCCGCTGGAGATTTACTGCGGCGATAGCGAGCGCCCTTCCGCTGTGCTGATAAATAGCCTCTCTAATTATATTTACGCAGCGCCGGTCGACGCACTATAAATCCTCGCTCCGGTATGCTGGAATAACACCGCCGTTTACGGCCGATTCGAGCCGACTCGCGGATCTATCACCACTGACACGTCTATTAGCTCCGAATTAGTAAACTGGCGATAAAATGTAATTCATTTGAGCAGTACAGCGTGCATCAATTACCGGGGTTTATACGGCGCGGAACAAACGGTGCGGTATAAATAGAAGCATTCCTGGGCAGGATGCGTGAACGTGACGGCCGATGCCGTAGGTCCCTGAGATAGAAATACTCCGGAAGTGTACAATTAAAGACAAGCGAGCTGCGTATGACAGACGAGTCAGTGAACTCGGCCCAAGGTTATGGAAGGGAGTGTAAACATAATCTCGTCGAACCGCATCCATCAAGCGTGCAAACAATGTAACCGAGAGCCGTCAATATTAGCCGAGCCAGAGACCACAGCCCCGTCGCACTTCTAACAAGTATATTGCATTCGACGATAACAGGCTTGATAAAAGCACTTGTATTTATTTACTATCTATACAAGAGTGTACGATAAAAAATATAGCTTTTCTATATTAAATACGTAATTTCCTACCGGTAAGGTAAAATAATTATTATTTCAATTGTTTTAAATAATATCATACAAGCTCGGGCTTTGCATTGTCTTTTAAGGACATGTCCGAATTTCTATTTGGAAAAACACAGTTACATCACAAAATCGCATAACTCTGTGATTCATGCAACATCAGATGCGAGCGGCCAGGCTATCGAGCTCACTGGGACATCTAACTAGACTACCACTAAGACATTAACGCCCACACGTTCTGCAAACTTCGCTAATTATTTTTACACGTTGCCATAAACATAAATGTTTTGAGCAGATACTGTTTACTACAGACTGACTGCATCGTAGAGGAAGAAAAACTAACCGTAGGTACGCCAACATTCCACGATATCGGTTGCAAAAATTAACGAGTGACACATCGCTGATAAGTGATGGCATCTTGCTGCATATTCAAGATTGCTATTTCTAAAAATATTGTCAACGATAGACAAGACAGCGCCGTTGCCGCATCTCGGGAGTAATCTAGGCATGCGATCAATTGACTATTCCGAGCCTCGATCTTCGTGTGAACGTCCACACATCACGCCATACGCTACCTTACAACCAAAGAAATAATGCCTCGTTAACTATGCCATTCACGGCACACCACGTAGCTAAACGCGATAAGGAAGACCAACGAGCGCCGTATCATAATCAGTCAACGTTTAATTCATACAACTTGTCAACCCAACGGTTTCTTAGTCGGTTCGTAATTAGGTATATCGAGATCTCAAGTACTTATTACCGCCCATATCTAGACGACGAAGGTCGGCCAGACTTTCGCTACGCAGCGCGCTGCGTGGCCACATTGGAGTGAGTGGCCCAACCCGAGCCGAGGAAAATCTAGTCGCCTACACGCAACTAATACGCGATGCAGACACCGCGCGCCGCGCCGAGCGCATTACCATACAGACAATCTAAAAGTCAATACAGGAGCCATGTTGACATTGGCCCACCGTTACTGTTGGTTTTGTAACGATATCAAAAGCCCGCATTCCAGCGAGCGTGTTGTTGAATGAGAGGCTCGATTGTTCTCTCGGCGGTCGATCGCCCACGTGCGGAGGTGTTGCACTCGTTGCACAACGCCGCCCGCCATTCCCGGCGCAGGTGACCATTCGCCAAGCGGCCTTGTAGATGAAGGGCACGACCGCCGGCCACCGACGCACCGGGACGTCCGCGAAGCGTGACGACAGACCACTCGGGGCTCCAACGACTCCCGTGACGTTGTATTTTTACGCCAAAGAACCGGCGACACCGGATACGTCGTCCCCACACGTATGGGAAAGGGACGTGCATCCGAGACACATACGGCTGAAGATAAATAGAAGCTTTAGTCCAACGGTAGATAAGGCATGGTATATGCGCCACGGTATATGCGCCACGGCGGACGCGCTGGCCTCGCTCGCTGCCGCTGCATACGGATCGGGTTTCGTTCCGCAAACTCGAGATAACTGCAGCACGCCGTCGAGACACACTACATACTAGGAGCCGACTTTGAAACGTAGTTCTAGCCTTATTGTATCCTCTTTTAGCAACGACCGACTTATTTGAATAAGAAATGCGAGGTTACGTTTATAGTAAATTAAATCATCGAGTTTCCTGAGCGTTTTACTAGTTAGTCATAGGACCGACGCGGACCAAACATCTAACTGGTCGCTACGGCTAAAAACAGCGTTCTAATAATCGACACTCGATCTAAAATAGCCGCGTGACAAACGAAACCGAAAGTGATGCGTGATGCAACGGACCCGAATTTAGCTGGTGCGGCCCAGGGCGGTGCATCGGTGCATCGGCCGCGGGAGAACGCTGGGCCGGCGCCGCGGGTGCCAAACGGCTGGCATTTCGCACTAATGACACGAATAAGATATTAGCACGGATAGCTCGCCAGGCGGCGCCGACACCCAACTCAGGTATTCGGGCCGCTCGTAGAATCAAAATTAATCCGCGACCGATGGTACGCGACACGTTTACTCCAGCGATAGCAACTGACGGAATCGGGACTGGTTCTTCGTATGCGAGAGAACCGTTATGTGGCCCCTCGAGAGTTATTCAATAATCCGGCGTGTAATAGGATCGGGCGTGAGGTGGAGTGGATATGCAAAGGTGTTGCACACGGCTGCGGAGGGCTGTCGCGTGGGGGAAGGCATCGGCGGTGACACGCGGGCGCGGGTCGGAGGTCCGGCCGCATTCCGCCGCCGCATGAAAGTGAAACCGCTTCGGCGACCAACCGCTCAGCTGTAGAAAGTCCACGATTACATCTCGCCAGCGCCGGCGTCGGCGGACGAGCAAAAACTGCTATCGCGGCGAGTCGCCGGCTCCCGGGAAACGAGGCGCCCCGGGCAACGTCGCGCGGAGAAATTGCCAATAACCGCTGCCGGGCGCTAAACGATTCCTTTCATTTACTCAACCACCGATCAGCCCGGTAGTCCGGCACCCATGCCTCGTTCAAATGTTAAATTTCACTAGAACTAGCCGTAACCGAGTGACCGGGGGCTATTTCCGATACTACACTTTTGTAATGCACCAGATAAATCACTTCAACGCAACGGTCTAATCTTACAAATTATCTAACGTTACTTTTATGTATCGTCATTTGAATGAAAGAAAATATTAGAAAGAACTTGCATATCCGGTTTGGAGCTAACGTCTAGCCATTAACTTTAAACTGGTTTTATCATTAAAAACATATTCTCTAATACTAGCAGATAGTACAATTATTAGATATAAGTAGTATAGTCACCCATGAACATTTGCGTCACCTATATATATATATATATATATCTGATCAATCAAAACGTCAAGTCAGTAAAGTGCTTGGAGCAAATTTGCAGGCCTTGCAGACCCTATCTCGCGAGTATGATTTTGCAAAAATGTATCGCATGAAATGGTCTAGTTGCGTAACACAGAAGTTCACAATTCGCAATAGATCTTCTGTTGAATCATTCATAAACAAAACATTAGAGAAATATTCCATAACGCGATCGCGTTGGTCGAAAACGGGTTCTCGAATTTTCATCACTCTACAAATGAGTCGAAATCTTATTGCGGTTGATCTTCAACAGTGCACGGTATTATTATTTCTGGAATTGCTGACATTCCAGACTATCAGTAATTTAGGCTTTTAGGACGATTTTTTTTTTTCATTAGAACTAATTTCAACTTATTCTTGACGTTTTGCAGGGATATGGGCAGGACACATCATCCTCACAAACCCTAACAGTTCATTTATGGGCCAGTCTCCCAATAATACTCCATAACACAGTGAACCATTTGTCGCAATCTACATGAATGGCACAAGTTTCTTGACTGGTTTGAACGCTGGCCAAGTTTGCTGCCTCTAATACCCATTTGCGGTATACACGATGACCACTCCTTTATTGGAGTAGTTTAGTAGTCTCTGCGACGGAAATCTACTCGGTAATACGTGAATCTAATGAGCAATACTAAATGATGACTGGATGGCAATTAAAATCAATTCTGCGTAGATTCATGCGCTAAGGAATGTTCTTGGTAAAATAAATGGTAATTTGCTATTGTATAGTACAGCCGGCCAATGAGTTGGATATGCTGGGCAAAAACTTCTACGCCATAGTAAAAACTGACTGCAATAGACATGCAAGTTTGTATTTCATATTTAATAAGTGTAATATACCCACTATTTAGATATATAACTCACTTATCTATAACTGATGTCGTAAGTCTTTACTATGACTTAGAAGTTTTTGCCCTGCATACCCAACTCATTGGCCGACTGTACAAGTATCATCATCACTACAACACCTTTGTTTACAAGTAAAAATCAAACTATTTAGTATCGAACAATATTCAATGTATTTAGGTCATAGATAGTGCGTAAAAGCAGCACTATCACTAATGAAATACCATATCAAAATGACCTATTAAGCAAATCGATTAAATAACTCGATTTACAAATTATCATAATTACTATTCGTATAATTTTGAATCGTTATCTACAACAACTCTAATTGCCAGTAACAGGTACACAGGGCTACAAATCATGCTATATATTGCCAATACAAGCTGGTCTCGCATTGCACGGGAAGCGGATACAATGCCAGACTATCTTACACTGGAAAATTACAGCTGGATTTGTCTGTGTGTACACTCGCCCTATAAAGCAATAAGGTCACAATGCAATTTGTACAGATAACTGGTAAGAGGCCCGCTACCTGACAGATAAGATAATGTTCTGATAACATTACCTAAATTACAGTACTTGTAAAAAGCTAACAGCATATCCTATGTGGCGGCCACGGTTAGCAGGGAGCGGAGATAAGGTTCGCTATTCTTGTTATGTAATTTTAGCACGAGTATGTGACCTTCTTGCTTTTAAAATTACATCATTTTCGTTATCCACTAAATTCTGATGTAAAGTTGCTGAGTTTTGTCTAATATTCGACACCAAAGTTTATCAACGACTTACTAACCTATCTGCTGAAACTCTATTGTCCTATGATCCCGTCAAATAATAATCCCTACGTCCGGCGCAACCTGGGCAATTCGCGAGCTCACCTAAGCGAATTGGCTAATCCTTTCACCACGATGGCAAGTCGAAATAAAATTAGACTCAGCCATCGACACGAAGAAGAAGAAGAAGAAGATAATAATCTACAATATTACTAATAATAACAAACTAATCTGAAACGTTGTGGTCTGGTTGTATACACCGCAGATCCGATCACGTGTGGGTGGCGTCATAATCAAATAATAACTTAGCACCGATCAGCTGCCTTTAGGTTAACATAATGCGATTTATTTGAAATATTTAGGTATTCTACGACATTCTCTTGTAAGATTCAGTTACTTTAGTGTTTCTTACAATGTTAGTTTAATCGAGTTCTTTAATATGTAGGCAGTTTTGAAGCTTATTAAAGAGATAACAACTTACGGTTTCAACTATACTGTCACATGTAAACAAACAACAGCAACAATATTTTGTACACAAATCGCATTATGAAGCCCTGAAATTATTAGGTCAAAAATTGCCGGAAAATCATAACAATACATTAGACAATGCGATGGCCGACTCTTGTAAAGTATCGCGAATTCTTTCCAAATTTCCTAAAGCGAGTGGGTTAATGATGGCTGCGCAGGCAGATGGCGGTAAGTATCAACGGGAAAAGTAGTTGGACATGTTATAGGCAGCCGCGTTCTAAACACATTCGGGTAGGTACAATGCCGGCATTCGCATGCATGGTGCATATTTTTGCATGCATGGAGCATACTTTTGCGTGCATGATGCATGCGATTGATAAGCTAATGACGTCACGTTCCTCAACTATTACGGTTTAGACGAATATCTTGAGTGCTAATGTTTAGTTTTCATGACATTTGGATATTTTTTATAAACAATTAGAAAAAACACTAAGACAATTGGTCTTATTGGAAGAGTAACATATACCTAATTGATAAATCACAATTGTGATTAAATAATAATATTAACGTCACCAAATTTGTGACTAATTGTACTTTATAGGTACTTGATAATGGTTACATTAGAATTATAAAAATTTTGTTGACTAGTTAATAAATTAATTATCTTTTTACTAGAATAATTAACAATTAATTAATTAATTAATATATCTATTAATAATACTATGCAAGCTATGGCAATTTAACATGGTTATTATAATTATCATATTATGTGATTCCATGACTTTATAGTGTATGTAGTTTATTACCACATTGATAAATTAGATGCTAAAGATAAAAGAGTAAATTATATTTAAACAAGACTGTACCTATATTAAAGAATAGTAATGTAAAAAATACTTATAATTGAAGTTTTAGAAGGAATAAATATCTATTTCATAACCTTAACCCGATAACCTATAAAAATAATATCAGGAAATGTTGTTCTGTTATATAATTATATAAGACTGATATGTAATTACATACCTACTTATTTTATTATGACATGAGAATTACTTATTATGGATTTTAAGTAATAAATAATAATTATGTTTGGTTATTTGAAACAAAATTGAGTAGGTTGGTATCATTTTTTGTGTTTTTGTATAATAAACAGAACAGTTGCTTGAGTTCCGACGGCTACCATATTTAACTGATGTTCTTCAAAACACTTCATAAACATCAAAAAAGTTTAAGTAAGATAATATACTATGGACAGGAACATTAATTAATATGTTGCCATTTTCTAACCTTGTCTGATATAATCATGATATTGGTAACTGATAAATTTTGCTGGTGCCTTGACAATGACAAATAAGTTACATACTTAAACAAGGTATAACAGTGCCAACACATTTATACACTTGACAAACCTAGGTATTGTTAATACATATGTACATAAAAGTAATAAAACAAAATATCTACAATATCACTATTTCATTATCTACCTTAAAAAGTCTTCCTTTATAATGAAAATAACATTTCTTATCAAAATTATCTTGCACCTACATATTCACTAGTCATCTTTATCAGGAAAACAGTGATAAACTGTATAACTTGGCTGTTTTGGAGACATATTGAGAACAATAATAATTACACTAGACACCTGTATTTTTAATTCTGCCAGGTTATAACTATTAAAGTATTGTTATATGATTATACTAACATGATAAAATAAGTGATAAGTGATAGCTAGTGGAGTGGTGCCCAGTCCAATGTGTGAACATTGTTGTTCATGAAATAAATTATTTGTTACCAAATTTCATGTTTATGCATAATAAACATTGTGAATGATCTACTCGATTCCACCAGGTTGTGGTTATTGAATATCTTGAATATCATGGTTATTAGATCAAGAAAATGCATGGATATTTCATTATCTTTCTGTTTTAAAACAAGTATCTATAGGTACTCCCTTCAAGTTTCCAACAATTCCAACGCAAAAAGTTTGCAGATAGTTCACTAACTATGACAGCTGTGTGGGAAGTGTGGGACCAATCTATCAAGAGTTGAAACCATGCTAGCAAAAAACACAACGTGTTTTTTTGCCCAAAGTTCCTATGCTTAAGTCCTATCGATACAATCGAAGAAAAAAAGTTTTTGTCTATGCAGCCAGGTAGTATAAAAGTTGTTCGACGGTACCTTGCAAAGGGTGTCTGTTCTACGTGGTAGACGTCAGTGATGGGCTCCTTCCGCATGATACTGCGGAGCAGCTCTTCAGGCAGCTCCAGCAGTCCATCACTCGCTGTCTTGAAGTCAGCTTTGTTAAAACCACTTAAAACACTCATTTTTAAAACGTGTAGACGACTATCGACCGAGTCGAAAAGACGATTATAAACTTCAAAGTCACTAAACGATTCACAATAGTCCTTAAAATCAACGTATACACTTATTTATGTAAAAATGGCATCAATTAGACCACATGAAACATTTTAATGCCTCCGGTTTCTCAAAAGGTAACTGAATGCTCTCCCTTGTCATTGCGAGAAGCGGTTACGGATTCATTCAAAACGCTCCACATTGAACCGACACGATTGATAAACAAACTTTAGTATCACTTCATTATAATTATTCGCAAAGAAAAGTTATAATTTGTTTATTTACACTCGCGTTTCGAAAAACTAAAAATTGACAAGCGCGCGGACAGCTGCGCATCGACGAGTCGACCGCACTTCGCCGTACACGTTTCTGCCGTTCCGTTGAGCTCGGAGCCGAGCCTGCCCATACCATTCAAATTCCGATTCCGGCGAATGTCGTTGTTCCAACGTTCTAAGTTCGAAAGTTGCAAAGCAAGGTCAATGCATAAATAACTTAGAAGTTTTTATACCATCACATAGATGGCGCTTGAGTCAGTTATCAAGGTAAGTTGAACTGTTTAACAACGTGACGTAACAGTAATAGATGTCACTAAAGGCATGTTTTAATTTTTTTAAATGCAAGTATTTTTTCCTTAAAATTATAACACAACATTTCAAAAATAAAATAATTAATTATTTTTAATTATTTTAAGTCGTTTTCTACTGGAATTCTTATTTTGGTACCACCTGATTTTCGTTTACTTGATATGCAGCGACATCTGTACACCATGATTGTCACTATTATTATTATTTATATAACCTAGATGTCGCACCAATTAAAATGACGAATAATAACAAAATAAGAATTGCCTTCTGTCTGTGTAATATAATTATGCGTAATGTTATGTTATGTTAGTCACTTCTTTTGAACATGTTTTTAAATCAATATGTTATTGTAGTATTTTTATATGAATTCATAACACTGTAATTTATCTTATCTGGTAATATCTGTTTCAAAAACGTGACAATTCACCAAACGTTAGTTATATTTCGTCTGCGTAAATACATACATAATATATTATGTCGCCGCAGAGGCTATTTGGCATTTAAAATTGTATCGTGAATCTAGTGATCACTAAATTAATTAGCCGAATTTTCGATTCGCTATGATTTATATCTGTTATTATTACTGTATTATTTCATAATAGTTTGTTATTTGGACAATTGAAGTGTAGTGTCTACAATGTAAGACGACACGTTAGTCGATTTAATTTATGTGATGCCTTTTGTCCATTTGATTAAGTGTTAATTCATCTTTAATTGCAATTAGATTTAAAGTGAATCAAGAAACAATTTGAAGGGTTCATTTGAAAAATGTTCCAATCAAAATCTAAGTAACTATGTAAATTTAATCTTACCATGTTTTCATGCTATTTACTTGTGTGTAAAATCAGAACCCGATCTATACATTCGCTCAAAAAACATAACCCTCCTTCTGACGCAGTCAGGATACTAACACTAAAATTTTAACTGCAACAGATTGGTGATAAAAAAATATTGGTCGCAGCAGGTAATCACTCAGGAGTCCAAGGGTGCTAACCGCTGGTTTTCACGGGCATCAAAAATTAACCTTAAACCATTGACGTATACATTTTTGGCCAACAATATTACACCATATACCTAAGATAAGCCTACCTAAAGTTTTTACGTTCCACATTTTTACGGAGACATAAACCATATAAACATAATCTATTTATTTCATAACTATTCGATCATTTCTTAATATTAAAACAGTCGTTGTTGACCCATAATATATTTAATACAAAAAATTAAATTACACCACACAATTACAAGTTTCAAGACTAAGTATATTTCTATGTGTATTTATGTTTTTTTTTTTGCTATATTATGTATTTGTATACAATAGAAAATGAAATTACTAAATACTATGGCTAAAGTGGTAGCCGTAGAAAAATATTTAATTGTTTGTCTTGACAATTATTTTTGCTTGTTTTTCTCCCAGAACATTTTCAGCACTGTCTCGAGTATTTGAGTTCCAGGAATCATGATCTTTTTGAAGAAAGATTCTTGTTCAAGTCGTGACAGCCAATCAGCGGTACGGGGGAACCTGAAAATAACATATTTGCAATGTATTTACATTACACATTTACATTTTATATTAGGTTATCATTATCAGAACATCATATCCACAATAGCCAGACGGGTATTTGCAAGGTGTAGGTATATTGTGGCGTTTGTAAGGTGTATGTAATTTATTTCACCAGAAGTTTATTTATAATGTGAATGTTGGGTTCGATAGCTTGTTGTGAAGTAAACGAGTAGTGGACTGTATATAATGTTTTAATGTGATAATGTCGAACTGTTACAATACGAATATGTATAAGATTATGAAAGAGGCGAGCGCGACTGTGCGTCGTGCGAGGTAACAGCTGACTGTCTCGCGGTGCGCGGGCTGTATAGGGCCAGAGCGGGACAACATTATCGGACGTCACGGCCCTATACAGCCCGCGCACCGCGAGACAGTCAGCTGTTACCTCGCACGACGCACAGTCGCGCTCGCCTCTTTACTCTGGCTCTTTACTCTTTACTCTTTACTCTGGCTTTTAGGACGCATTGTGCAAGTTCTTCCTGGCAGAGATGGCATTGCTAGAGTCGCTGACATCCGGACACGTAAGGGTGTCATACGGCGCGCCTTCAACACCATTTGCCCTCTACCTGTGGCTACTATTGAAGACAACTCTTCAACCGGCGGAGCATGTTGAGTCATACACTCAACCGTTCGCTGCCCTGCGCCCGCGCCATCATCTTGGCCAGAGCGGGACAACATTATCGGACGTCACGGCCCTATACAGCCCGCGCACCGCGAGACAGTCAGCTGTTACCTCGCACGACGCACAGTCGCGCTCGCCTCTTTCATAATCTTATACATATTCGTATTGTAACAGTTCGACATTATCACATTAAAACATTATATGGGTATTTCTCATCGGCGTCCGAATTTGATGGTCACACAGGTTTATTTTCTAAACGGTATAAGTTAGAAACATAAAATGTATATTAGAGAATAACACATTTAATAAGCTACTAAATAAATAACGCTTGTCATAACCAAAGTATAAATATGTAGAAAAAATCGACATAGACTGTCTAAAACGGGGTCATTTTCAGCATTCTCATCGTGTCACACTTCCCGCTGCAGTTAAATATTTTGTTATGGCTTCACCAAATTTCAGTACATTTGTTTGTAACATATACTAAACCCATCGTAATTGATTACACTTTACGCACAATAGTCTAAAAAAAATGTGTTTGGCGTTATTTTGAAGTAAAACCACAATATACGTCGGTCACACGATTTTAGTTACTTGAGATTTGTGTTGTAAAAATGGCTTTCTGTGAAACACGACAGTACTAACTAATCACAGAGCTCGGTATGGTCGAGCACTAGTTGTGCTCTATCGTCACTACAGGTAGACCTATGGCTACTGTTACGAATGAAAAAAATATTAGCAAGTTTAGATTTTCTCATAAGATTAGCGATCATATTCGTGGACAAGATTTTTATGCATTGTATTTGAGCAATCAGAATTAAAGTTAGCTTATTGGAACCTTAAAATGATGGGTATATGCATGAGGTATTTGATTTTAAACGTTACACCTTAGCTTTGGAGAAATATATAAAAAAGAACATTTTCGTCACTTTTGTGGCGTCATTTTCGTGGCGATTTGTCCACGAATGTGATTTTAGTCCACGAATATGATTTTTATCAACCACTATCAAGGAGTGGTTATGTTTTTCGCGCTTATTATTAATGTAGGTTGTATGTAGTATGTAAGTTTGTAAATTTCTTTCTTACTTCATCTCTTTGAAACAGCTGGATGGACTGTGGCAGTAAAGATATTGTTATTGTGCAATTATTTTAAATATTCAAATTTTAACATGACAAGCATATTCTCATTGAAGAAGTAAGTGAAGGAGCCATCACCCAAAAAAAATGTTAATACCGTCGAATCTGCCTGATTTCAAAGGGACGATGAAAGTACATCAAGTGATTTGGGATCATAGAAGACCTAATTTATTAGCCATGCGGAAACTGTGCTGCGGAGTTAACGATTGCGCTCTTTCTTCAATCAAATGTCAACACGGGAATCATTTATCATCATCATTGGCTTTTATAATCCAAACCCCAATGATAACAAAACTAATATTGTCTAACGAAATCATTAAGGCGCCATATTATGCCACTAAAAAAAGGACAAAAAACCATCCATAAAATTCGAAAACAAATGTTTTATGCAATAATCAGATGCCGTAAATACAAAAGACCTTAAAACTAAACTGACAATATTGATAAAGAATTGAATTTACCACCAGATGACAGTTTTTGGATCCATCTCTCTCCTATGAGCAGTGAATATCAGAGACCCTCTGTGTTTAATATCGTCCTGTCCCGCATTAGACAAAAACATTTCTAATTCAAAGAAGAAAAAACAACGTAGCTTCTGGTCTGCTGACGATTGGGATTAATATACCAAAAGGTTTTTAATCAGACATTCTTCTTTATTTACGAAAAAGCTTCGCATGTTTTAATTTGATATTATTATCACAAAATATATCATGATGTTATCAACGATATATTTCTCATATACAGATTTAAAAGGTTTGTTATTTTGTCAATAAACGCTTCAAACATTACGTTTTAAACTTTTGAGAGACTAAGACTTAAAAAATAGCAACTTTAGCTTAAATTAGTTAGGCTAAGTTCTTGATCCTTTTTGTGTGTGAATTTTAAAAAAAATTGTGATATTACAATTAAAGTATCTTAATTACACATTATTATGACAGATTTTTATAGTTATTGTAGACTGGTTATTTTTGTATTTAAAAATAACTTTCGATATTATTATATATAAAGTGTTACTAACAAAATATGGATGTAAATCTGAAATAAAGAATTATTATTATTATTATTATTATTATAAGTAGTGTCTAGTACACTACTTATAATAATATCGAAAGTTATTTACTAGTAGTGTCTAGTACACTACTTATAATAATATCGAAAGTTATTTTTAACTACAAAAATAACCAGTCTTCAATAACTATAAAAATCTGTCATAATAATGTGTAATTAAGATACTTTAATTGTAATATCACAATTTTTTTTAGGTAAATACTAAATTACAAAAAAAAAATTATATAAGAGATAGACCACCAATATATATACAATAAATTGAAACCACAGTTTTAACAAAGTCAGTGTTCATTTCCACTAGATAATTTTGTTCTAAAAAAAAAATATGAATTTACCAAACAATTTGCATATTGAGAATACTCAATTGGTTTGGAAAACACGACCTTTTTTTTGTAAAAAAATATAACTGCTAGAAATTAACATTAACCAAGTCAAAAATCTGTAGTTTCAATAAATGTCGCTATGTCATAACACCGTGTTTATGTATTTTTATAGCTACTTAGGCCCATTTTCACCAGTTCTTGATAAAGTTTCAATTTCAAATATATATATTAATTGTAAAAGTGTGCAATAAGCTCTTAATTAGAACTGGGCCTATGTATTTTTATTTACTTTGCATCACCAAAGGTTGATTGTTTGTAAAAAATAACTTGTAATATTACTATTCAAGTACCTAAAATACACACAATTATTATACTTAATACATAGTTGTAGTTTGATGTTACTATAGGTACTTAATTATTACGATTAAAAATCACATAAAAGTTCCTGTTTTTTATGTTGTATGATTATGTTTTCTTAACAAAACTTTTGTTTAAAATTGTGCAGTTTTTATGAACATAATTATAATTATAATCTTATTCGAAGGATGATTTATTAAAGATTGTCAAAGTTACTTACATCCTAACCTAATATAAGTATTCTTTACATCATTGTCATGATTTCATTATTTTGGGCTAAATAATAAGTAATTATTTTATCTCTTTTAATTATTAATGATGAAAATAAGCTGAAATTGTGATTACAAGAATATGTTATATCATAATAATAGAGAATTTGATAAATTATTGAATGTAAAGTGACTGCGGCATTTTCGTGGACTATCGCGTCATTTTCGTGGGATCTTAAATTTCAAAACATTATACCTGCCGAACGAGACCTCTGATTAGATTGATTTATACATAATTTAATTCATCTTTTTAAACGCTTTAAGTTGCATTACAAATATAGTTCAAAAATACATTCTTAAAATTTCCCACGAAAGTGACGATGAGAATCGTGAAAATGAGAAATACCCATATACAGTCCACTACTCGTTTACTTCACAACAAGCTATCGAACCCAACATATGGTCCTTCGAGCCGGATACTGGTCGGTGGCGTCATCCACTAGCGCCTCCAGGTCGTTCTGTAATTCATCGTATTTCTCATATAAGTTCTTCAATCTGCTAAGTACAATCTCCGGAAATGGCAGTCTAATTCAAGTGAGGTTTTGCACGCTCTTTGCGACGATCAGGTCAGTTCTGATATCGTAAATCTTAGCAATAACGACACCTCCAGGACTCTAGGATTAACGTGGAGATGCTCTACTGACACATTATCCTTTCCCGTAAATTTAGCCTCAACCGACATAATTACAAAACGTCAAATGTTGTCAATCATAGCAAAAATTTTTGATCCCATTGGATTAGTGGTTCCTTGCATTGTAGAGGCCAAAATTTTAGTGAAAAATTTATGGCTTACAGGGTGTTCTTGGGATGAGCCCGTTCCTAAGGAGATTCAACTTGTGTGGAATGAATTTAAAAACACACTTATTTTTTTAAATGAATTCAGAATACCACGATGGATCACATGTAAATCAGCGACATCTCTTCAACTACATGTATTTACCGATGCTTCTAAAAAGGCATATGGTGCATGTATATATGTACGCAGTGAATCTGAGAACGGGGCGGTTCACGTACGCCTCCTTGCCGCTAAAAGTAAGATATCTCCTGTCAAATTGGTGACTATTCCTCGTCTGGAGCTTCTTGGAGCCCTCTTAGGAACACGTCTCTACGTAAAGGTGTGCCAATCTCTCACACTTACTTTCCATGAAGTACATTTTTGGAGTGACTCTACCATAGTCTTAAGTTGGTTGTCTACATCACCAACACAGCTGAAAACATTTGTCAGGCATAGAGTTTCTGAAATTCAGGAAGCTGTAGGGGGGAAGTCTTGGCGATATGTTCCATCTCCTGAAAACCCCGCAGACCTCGCTTCGCGTGGACTTAGGGCGGACAAGCTACTGTCGTCTTCGTTGTGGTGGTCAGGGCCACAGTTTCTGCATAGTACTGCGACTGCATGGCCTCAATTTCCCAAATCCAATAGCAAAAGTTCAAACTTACCTGACATAATTATATCTCATCACATTGACATTTCAACTAATTCTGAAACTCTAATAAATAACTTATTTCCTAAATTTTCTTCCAACTTCTATGCTTTACAACGTATGTTGGCATATGTCCTACGTTTTGTTAACAAATGTAGAGGACGATCATCTGAACGTGGTCCTCTCAAATCCTTTGAATTAACTAGTTCTTTATATCTATTTTGTAAACTCTCTCAAATAGAATCCTTTCCTGAGGAATACAATCTTTTGTCAGCTGGTAAACAAATACCCGCCAAAAATAAGCTCCTATCATTGTCTCCATTCTTCGACAACGACTCTAAACTGATTCGTGTTGGAGGCAGGTTAAGTAACTCATTTTATGATTACAATGTTAAACATCCTGTATTGCTGTCAAGCTCTCACATTATTTGCAACTTATTATTTAACATGTTTCACTTAAGACTTTTGCATCCAGGTCCTCAATTACTGCTTGCCACGATTCGTCACCACTTCTATCCTATTGGTGGTAGGAATTTGGCTAAGAAGGTCACACATCAGTGTGTAAAATGCTGTAGAATTAAGGCTAGTACTATAACTCCGCTGATGGGTAATCTTCCAGAGCAACGCCTTCACTTAGAATTTCCTTTTTTGGACTCTGGTGTCGACTATGCCGGTCCAATCGTAATAGCTGACCGTAAGGGCAGGGGATGTAGGCTTGTAAAAAGCTTTATATGTGTGTTTGTGTGTTTAGCTACAAGAGCCGTCCACCTCGAACTCGTGTCAGACCTGACGAAGGATGCTTTCTTATCAGCCATGAATCGCTTTATTGGTCGAAGGGGAAAACCACGTAGCGTTTTCTCAGACAACGGAACAACGTTTGTCGGAGCATTCAACGAATTGGCTAAGCTCCTTTCACAAGATTTAGATTTAAGCTCAATTGATCCTGGCATTAATTTTTCTTTTATTCCAAAATATACTCCACACATGGGAGGGCTGTGGGAGTCTTCGGTTAAGTCTGTCAAACATCATCTTAGACGCATTCTAGGTTTGACAAACCTGACGTTTGAAGAGATGGCAACATGTCTAATTCAAGTGGAGGCTATCTTAAATTCCAGACCTCTGACTCCACTTTCCAATGACCCTTCAGACCTAATCCCATTGACTCCATCACACTTCCTTATTGGGCGATCTCTCACAATGTTGCCTCATCCACAGATCCAGACTGCCAACATCAGTAATCTGCAAAGATTTCGTCGCATCGAATACCTGAAGCAGCATTTCTGGACTCGCTTTTCCCATGAATATATTTTATGGCTACAGGAGAGAACCAAGTGGCGTCGGTCATCGGGAGAACTCAAAGAAGGAACTCTAGTTATAATCATAGACAAACATTCACCACCTTTACTCTGGCTTTTAGGACGCATTGTGCAAGTTCTTCCTGGCAGAGATGGCATTGCTAGAGTCGCTGACATCCGGACACGTAAGGGTGTCATACGGCGCGCCTTCAACACCATTTGCCCTCTACCTGTGGCTACTATTGAAGACAACTCTTCAACCGGCGGAGCATGTTGAGTCATACACTCAACCGTTCGCTGCCCTGCGCCCGCGCCATCATCTTGGCCAGAGCGGGACAACATTATCGGACGTCACGGCCCTATACAGCCCGCGCACCGCGAGACAGTCAGCTGTTACCTCGCACGACGCACAGTCGCGCTCGCCTCTTTCATAATCTTATACATATTCGTATTGTAACAGTTCGACATTATCACATTAAAACATTATATACAGTCCACTACTCGTTTACTTCACAACAAGCTATCGAACCCAACATATGGTCCTTCGAGCCGGATACTGGTCGGTGGCGTCATCCACTAGCGCCTCCAGGTCGTTCTGTAATTCATCGTATTTCTCATATAAGTTCTCGAAAATGTTAAGTCTATATTCGACTTCAACAACATTTGCCCTCTACCTGTGGCTACTATTGAAGACAACTCTTCAACCGGCGGAGCATGTTGAGTCATACACTCAACCGTTCGCTGCCCTGCGCCCGCGCCATCATCTTGGCCAGAGCGGGACAACATTATCGGACGTCACGGCCCTATACAGCCCGCGCACCGCGAGACAGTCAGCTGTTACCTCGCACGACGCACAGTCGCGCTCGCCTCTTTCATAATCTTATACATATTCGTATTGTAACAGTTCGACATTATCACATTAAAACATTATATACAGTCCACTACTCGTTTACTTCACAACAAGCTATCGAACCCAACAGTGAAACAAACAATAAAGCAAGAGCCTATCGCCATCTACCGGTCACGCATCCAAACTCCATGGTGTGTATTTCTTAAAACAATAAAATACCAAATAACACTTTATCTGCTCGATTCTCGGGTCGAACAAAACAGTTTTTTTACCCAGTACAAACTTTTGAAGCTTATAAAAACTAAGAAGTGGCACCTGAGTGCCTTTGCTGTCAAGGAGCCAGAGTGCGCCACAGGCGCTGTCTTTTTATATATTTTTTTTAAAGTTAGAAGTAACTCTTGAGTTTTTCGTAATGTCAGGATGAGAGCACCGCATGCGCTGTCGTTTTAAAATATATAATTTTCAGACTAAGTATTGGCACTTGAGAGCTTTTGCTCTAAAGTTTGGTTTATCACTTGGATTTTTTAGCAAAAATACTGGATTTTCCGTGAAATACAGAACGGTTGGCAACCCTAGTTATAATACTTATAAATTTATAACATAAGTCTTATATAACACTTTTCTCCGAACCGGGCATCGAACCCGAGACCTTAGACTCAGCGGTCGCATTCTTAACGAATATGACCGCTGACTCGAAGGTCTCTAGAGTTTTAGGCCAATGAGGCAATTTCCACTTGAATAGCTTCGCGGGTAAACTCTGATCAGTTCAGGATATAAACACTTTTAACTCACTTTGTGGCGTCAATCTTATGGCACGGCTGTAGAGAATTAGCGGTGGCTCCCACTGCCAGGTCAGCGATGGTGAGGTGGTCTGCCGCTATATACTTGCGACCTTGAAGGTACTGCTCCAGGACGAAGTAACAACTATCTATGTCAGTCCGGAGCTTGTCTGTTACTCCTTCTAATCCATCGAATAATGTGGATAGCTGAGGAAATAAAAACAGTTTTCATGAGCATGATGGCTGAGCCAAAGTCAATCGCCAGGTTTAGCCAAGACTAACGCGGTCGGTCGTAGGATCGGTAAAAATCTTTGACCACGTCTCGGAAAGCGTACTAAGCTGTCCTGTAAGTCCTGAACGCGGCAGAAAACTGCATCGTTAGTTCTTAGCCTAAGCTTTCCAGATTACGATGTAATTTGTGTGCCGTACCTACCTGTTTTTCGTCAGATACTTTTTATATTTAAGTAAATATTTAAATTAAAGAATAATAAAAAAAATAATGGATATATAATTACTCACAGCAATAAGTTTGACTTTAATGAAAAACACGCCGGTGTTGAAGAACATGGCCTGGTCGACCAAGGCGCGCGTGCGCAGGTCACTCGGGTACAACGACTCGCTCTTCGCTGCTCCGTATTTTGTCAGCAGATACTTCATTATAGCATGACTGCAAAAACAAATTAATTACCCTCACTTAGTGACTGTAAATTGGCTTCATAAGGGCTGGTTTACATTCAATCCAGCAGTAGATGGAACACAGGGCATCAGCCTTTATTACCATTTTTTAACCTATTAGTCTTCTTCTTCTTCGTCGTGTCGATGGCTGAGTCAAATTTTATTGGTCACATAAGTGACCACTGTTATGGCGCTCTCGTCGGTGTTCATGAGCGCCTTTCTTGTGCAGGTGGTAAGGCATTTTGGACAGTCAGTAAGGTGGTCAAGGTTTTGACTTGCCATCGTGGTGAAAGGATTAGCCAATTCGCTTTTAAGAACTCGCGAATTGCCCAGGGTGAGCCGGACGTAGGGAATTGTTGTGTACGTCACTCGGAGAGGCTCCTTTCATGCACCCCAACCTATTAGTATTTCATGCGCGGTGAGTCGGAACATCAGTTATTACGGAGGATAAATTCACCACACATTTTTGCTGGTGATCTTTAAACTTTCAAACAAATTTCTAATAGACTTAAAAAGGATCCATGGACGGCACAAGACTGTATAAGTAGTGCTATTAATTGTAATAGCACTACTTATACAGTCTTAATATAGGGCCAGATAACAAATAGACATAGACATAGACATAGACATATTTATTGGTAATTTTTCGTTACAAGTCAATATTACAGTATTATAACGCATTTACATTACAAAATATAATAAAAAATATCTGAATTCAATAAAATAACAAGAATAATTATTTACACCCATTCTTTATAATCTATGGTCGTTGCTCGATGAGCCATGCCTTTAATTTATTTTGAAATATTCTTTCTGTTATATTTTTTGTGTTATATAATAACAGGCTAGTATGTAAAGTTAGACCCTGCAATATATAGCATAAATATTAAATAGTATACCAGTTAACCCACGACCAGTTTTCAAGATTCTTTGCAAATTGCTTTTTCAAATTGCCAAGTAGTTAGGTAGTTTATTTAAAATACAGTAAAATCACATGTCTAATAATCAGTGCCTACCGTTTTGTTAATCTAAAGCATTATAAGAGTAGAATAGTAAGCCAATTTGTACCGACCTATCTGAAAGAACGAAGTCGCCATCTTGCAAGGTAGGAATGGTGCCGATAGGGTTGATCTGAAAAGAAGACAGAACAATGTGAGTTGACTGCATAGAATAGAGATGGACGAACATTTCGATGCATAAGGTTCTATGCAGCAGTACATTTTCCTGTTCGGTTTTACCCGCAAGCAATTCGACTGGCTCTAAGATTGTTACCGTGGCCTCATTCGGAAGGCCCTGATTGGTCAAACGAGTCAATTAACTTGCAGTAAACATTACTTTCGTTTTTCCTTATTGCTTGATGTTTCTGATATTCCCATAGGTATCCTGCATTATTTCTTTAATTTAATGATTAATAATAGTACTGAGATGACCTAAATGAGTACCTAAGCTAGCGTTGTTCCGTAATGATAAGTGTCTGCAATGTTTCGAATCTATCAGGAAAGATTGAACTTGGTTATTTTATGGACAAGGTACTTAGATAGGTATTGCAATTATCCTTTATTTAATTTTTTTAACCTTTTTGCACGTATAAAATTACAGCGGCGGCTTTAATGCTTAGTGGCATTCTCTACAGTCTACCTAGGGTGGTGCAGGGAAAAGCAAAGGTACCTTTACACCTTACACAAAATTAATATTAAAATATATCTAAAACAGTTGCATAGTTTTGTAATAAAATACAAATTAGTCTTTGCTAAGAATGACGCTTGTTTTTTCTTAATACGACATATACATGTAATAATGTAACCAATGATGATGTAGACGGCTAAGTGGTAAGTACAACCCACTAACATTAACAATCCACAAAATGCAATCAATGCTGATCTCAACAATAAACCAGCATACAGCAGTGCAATCACTATCAACTATTTTTGTTTGGCGATAGGTGGCATGAGACGGTGGTGTTACCGCCGTTCACAAGAGCACTATCAATCAACATGTATGTAGTTATGTACTATCAGCAAAGTTGGATCATGAACCATTTGAAAAACATTTCCTATGAAATTGTCAAAGTCGATAAAGTTGACATTTATTGATATAACAAGTGAGTTTAGACTTTAGTGGTTTGAAATGACAATACAAAAATAGGATAATGGTGGATCATGAATCTGCTTTGTTGATAGTAGTACCTATGCAAATCAAATAAGAACAGATTTTTCGGCCATATTGAATGTCTTCCATTCGGCCTATTGTAAACGAAATTTTTAAAAAAGGAACAGGCAGAAAATTTCGTTTAAGTATATTCAAGCAAATGCAATATTTGATTCGCATAGTACGTATGTAGATTATGTACCTTTAAATACTCCGGATCTTTATGACCTCCAGCCAGGAAGTCGACGTCTTTTAACTCCAGCTCCAGCCCTATAATATCGGCGAGCATGCGTGCTGCATTTGCCGGGGGACTCGCGTCCATCTTGTAAAGAATTGGCGCCATTTTGTGTTCTGCAAAACTGATGTTAAATGCAAAAATAAAAATAAAGACATTTCTATACAGTAAAATTCAACAAATATTGTAATGTACTTTATTTGTGATTACAGTTTTTTTAACACCTGCGCGCGTTGATGTCTTATCTGCGCGCTTTGATATTAATGCAAAGGTGCGCTACATGAGCTGCATGAGAAATTTTGTTTGCTGGGTCTTAAACGCTTAACATTACAGAACACAGGTTAATGAAGTCGTAAGAGTTTCACAATGAAAAGATTAGTACACCATACAGTATATTAGGTTCAGACAGAGTAAGCATTTTAAAAATGTTATTTCTAAAGTTAAACAGTTATTAATAATTATCACATTCAATGATTTTGTATGTACTAAACAATTGATATTATTAGTATTAAATTCTTCTAAATCTTTTATACGATGCCGCGATTGTATTGTGCTAAATTCATGTAAATCTAGGAGACCATGGCCTGACAAGTTTTTGGGGAGATCGACTTTCACCGCACATTATTATACTTTACAGTTAGAAGCGGCCGTGGTGCAATGGATAAGGAATCGGTCTTACGATCGAGAGATTTTAATTCAATTCTCTAAGTTGAATTAAAGTCAATCTAAGCTCCGGTGTCAAATCATTTGATTACAATAAGTATTATAATTTAGTTAGCTAAGTTTTATTTTAATTTTATATTTTTTGTGTTTTGATGTTTGTTTTGACGTGTTCAAGCGCCCCTTGGGGCCCATGGAAATAAATGATTTGATTTGATTTGATTTGAGAGGTCGTGGGTTCGAATCCTGACAATTGCACCACGCTCGAACGTGAACTTACTTCTAACACAAGCGAATATCTTATAGCAATAAGCTTAGCTGGAGCGGGATAACAAGAATACTAGTAATTTGTTTTTCTTAGCTTCTTTTAAAAGAAAAACAAAAAACATAATATTGTTTTCTGACTAAAACCTACCAATAAGTTTCATATCAATGAAATAAGTTAAAAAAATGCTAATAAGTACGACAGAAAACATCTAGAATAATGAAAAAAACAAATAGCTACGTCTAAAAAACCATTAAACTAAGATGAAAAATAATTATTTAAATTGTTATCTACAAGTAAGTATTGACAAAAACTTACCAAACAACCTTTAAGCGTCGTACAATATATTATTCACAACACCGACACGACTGCACGGCGCGAGCGTCGCGGCTAGTTCGACTACGTTCCGAATTATCAAACTGGTATTACATACAAGTACACACATATCTAGCCAAAGCCACATACATTATTTAACATTATACGTATGTGTATATTAAACAGCGTTATGTGACAGCACCAGTCGATATGTTGATAACATCAACAAGATAGCATTATGTGAATTTACGTTTTTTTTACACATATTATGTTATCAACTGCTGTGGCGAATCGCGATAACCCTGAATTTACTTCAACCATTTTTTTGGCAACTCACGGTATTGGTTTATTAAATAAAATAATGTTTGTTTACGCAGCGCAGCGCGAATCAGAGTAACATTTTATACACGATTAGATTCGCAAAAGCTTTTTTTTCGTTTTTATCAAAAGTAAATATTCTAGAAGCCTAGCCTATTTTATTAAACTGAATTGAAATTTGGTATACGAGTTTAAATTAATTAAAATCCTAATATATTGATGGAGACCTGAGCTGATGATGAAGCCCAGAGATATTTAGGTGTTCTTCCATTTCTATACCTAAGCCTCATACTGATTCACGTAGGCCCATCGTTTTGGGGCTCATTAAATTCGTCTCAGTGACCATTTCCATGAAAAGTGATGTTCTAGGTCTGATCCTAGATTCCGGAAGGTATCCAGGGGTTCTCCAATACTGGTTCATAAATGTAGACCCATCCTGTCGGGGTTCATTAGATTCACATTAAGCACTTGCTTAGCAAAGTAATGGTCAAGGATTAGAGATGGTTGTTAAATGGTACCTAGAGCTTCCTTGCTGCAGCTCTCACAGACCCAAACATTTTTGGCTTATTACTTATTATTACTTTACTTACTTATTGTCCTAATAATTAATATAGCTATTATTTTTTCTCTTCCCTCATGCGATATCCGAGCCAAATGCTAGGTCTCGTTTAAAAAATATATGGACTTATATTTTTGCTACTTTTAGTTAATGGAAGCTCGGTCTCCAGGTACTGAAATAGTTAAGAGCAATAAAAGTTTATTTAAGAAATGATCGTTTAATTCGTTTATTAAGTTAATTGTTGTGATTGCACTTCTTGTCGATAGCTCATCACTAGTCATCACACAAACCAGCCAATAAATAAATAAATAAATAAAATTCATTTATTAAAATACATTGGTCAAATACATCAGCGATAACAACATTTAATATTATTGTATATACATAAGTGTATATTTATAAACAATTCGGTGCCTGAACTAGGTAATCCTGTGTTTCAGGCTAATAGACTAGTATTACAAAATGGTCTTAAAATTAAATAATCTTGTAAAAAGAAAACAAAAGGAAAAGGAAATATATTTTTAGGAGGTAGTCAACTCTTAAGATAAATTGGAGTAACTAACTAACTAACTTAACTTTATTTATTTATCAATTATATAAATTAATTTAATTTAAATAGATACTTATTTTAACACTATAAGTAACTTTTCTGTATCTTCATAAGACATTTTTTGGAGCAGTTCTTTGATAGCTTTCTTACAGTCATTATGATTAAGTGGATAAATGTAACGCATGGCATTTAGCCTATTGTAGAGTAGCGGGCCTAGAAATATATAAAATTTTGATGTAAAAGCGTGTTTGAATCTGATTTTTTGGATGCAAACAATATCTTTTCGTCTTTTGTTAGTATGTTCAGGATTAAAGGGAAGACTTGCGTGTTGTTTAAGTAATGTATTCAAAATAAATACCTGTCTAACTGTTAGTACGTTACAGGAATTATAGAGGAGGTTAGTGGGAAATAGGAAAGGTCGATGAGTGGCTACTTTTAGAATAGCTCTTTGAGCTCTTTCGAGCGATAGCAATAATGTTTTGCCTGCCCCACCCCATGATGTAATACAATAAGTTAGTATTGATTGACATATAGCAAAATAAGTTATTTTGATTATTTTCGTGTCAGCAATATGACGTAACTTTTTGAATACAAATATTAACTTGCGAACCCTGCTATTTAAAGCTTCTATGTGCTCTTTAAAAGATAGAGTATCATCTATAATTACACCTAAGTATTTGATTTTATTTGTTTTTTTAACTAACGGGCACATGCATTGTTTTTGCGAGGCAGTGGGGTCATTGCAATAGTGAGCGTACAAGCGAGAGTTAGTAATGTTAGATGTATTGCGCATCGAAAAATTCATGTAATTTGTTTTATTTGCATTTAGTGTTAGCAAGTTTTGTTGAAGCCATTTATTAACAGTATTGAAGCCGTGCTGTGCGTGCATGTGGACTTCTGCTTCTGACGCGCCCGTGAAAAGTAGGGCAGTGTCGTCAGCATAAGAAACTATTATTCCGTTTTCTATCTTTAGATTACAAAGGTCATTTATATAGATTAAGAATAGTGTAGATGACAAGACACTTCCTTGGGGAACGCCTAAAGATGTGGTTTTTTGCTCAGCGCTGGTGACATTGCCAATTTTTACGCACTGGGTTCGATCTTTTAAATAACTGCTGAAAAGTTTAAGCTGCGTGCCTCTAACACCTATGCTGTCAAGTTTACTCAGTAGAGTAGGTATAGAAACAGAGTCGAAGGCTTTTGCGAGGTCCAGGAAAATACCCACTGTATGGTTACCTTTATCAAGTTCTTGTACTATATAGTTAGTTAAATGATGTACGGCATCGGCAGTGGATACTTTGGGTCTGAAACCAAACTGAGTCTTTGACAATATTGATTTTTCTTCTAGATATTTAATTAATCTAGAGTTTATGATTTTTTCAAACACTTTAGATAAAGAAGTCAGTAATGAAATAGGTCTGTAATTAGTTAGTTCGGTTTTACTCCCGGATTTATATACGGGAACAACAATTGCTTTTTTAAGGCAGTTTGGAAAAATTCCTTTGGATAAACACTTGTTAAAGATGTTTGTTAGTGGTGGTGTTAAGATATTCCTTGCTTTTTTTAAGAAAATGTTCGATATATTATCCCATCCTACTGCGCAATCATCTTTTAGCCCCATTATTAACCTTTCGACCTCAGTTTCGTCAGTGTCCAATAGTACAAAAGATGATAATATGTGTCTATTTTTTGGAGCAGAATACTTTGTTGTGAATTGTGTCTGATGCTGTATTTTTTCTGCTAGGGTCTTACCTGCATTTATGAAGAAATTATTCACAATGTTAGCGGATGTGTTTGGCGAACCATGTGCTTGTAATAATCCTGAAGATGACTCAGTTTGTTGTTTCGTAGTGTAGGTTACATTTTTAATACATTTCCATATTTTTTTAGTACTTGACCCAGCCTTTAAAAATTCATTCTTATCATAATTATTTTTAACTTTTCTCACTAGATCGTTGCAAAAGTTACGATATCTTTTGTATGTTATTTGTAGAATGTAGTTATTGGGCTGCGATTTAGATTTTTGTGCAATTTGTCTCTTTGCCTCATAAAGCGTACGAGACCCGGGGTAATCCACGGCTTTATGTTGCGATTTTTATTACTTAATCGAATAGTGTAGGTGTTTTTCTTAGTTGCATTTTGTATCTCTTCTATTAAGTAAGACATACAAAAGTGCGGATCATCAGAATTGTAAACTGGGGCAAAGTCAATGTTGTTTAAGTCATATTCGAGATTATTCACATTTAGTTTAGCAATTGTGCGAATAATTTCTGCTTTAGGTGGTTTGCAATTTAAGGTTAGTAGGACAGCGTTGTGATCGGTTATTGACGAGTTAATTACAAGTGTTTTGGATGGAAATTTTGATTTAAGAATGATATGGTCCAAACATGAACCACTTTGATGTGTGGGAAGTGTGTGCGCTGGTAGCAAGCCATGAAAAGAACATAGATTTAGATATTCTTGAGAATTTGTATCGGTGCTGCCTGGGAGGATATTGATATTTATGTCACCGAGTAAAATTATGTTTTTGAAGGATGATAGGTGTTGGAGGGCGTCATTCAGAGAATCAGTAAAATGTGTAGTATTTCTAAAAGAAGGTGGTCTGTATATTGCTAGTATAGCAAAATCTGATCCAATTTTAATTAACAACCTATTACAGTCGTTTATGTTAGGTTCATCAATTATAACATTAAGGTGATTTTTGGCATACACTATAACCCCATCATTTTGATTATAGTTCTTACTGCTATAGTAAGTGGTATATCCTGACATGGTAGGTAGATTATATTTTTTGGATAGCCAGCATTCGCTTAAGACAATGAGGTCACAGTCTATGTCCAGCCTTTGCAGGAAAACACATAGATTAGTAAAATTCTTATAAATACTGCGGATATTTAATGTTAGTATGGTTAGTGGGCTACTATACGAAGAGATATATTGTTTGCAATTATCAGCATCACAGGCATTTGCTTCTGATACAGAAAAGATATCTATCTCATTAATTATATTACAAATCATATTTAAAAGAAACTAGTATAAATAAAAAAAAGGTCAGGTAATACCTTTAATAACGGCGCTCTTAGGCGCCCTCATAATCGATCGAGTTGACGTATCTTTGTTCGGCCATTATTTTCGCCGGGCAATCGGCGGCTCCCGTCGCATGACTGCTAGGTTTCTTGAAGCGCAGACAGGTAGCACATTTAGGCACTTCTGCCTTATGCGTACAGTCATTTATTGAGTGTCCTTGCTCGCCACAATGTCCACATGTGTACGTAGATTCTCGACATGATTTCGCCGCATGACCATACTGCTGACACTTATAGCATCGAGTAACCAACGTGAAATCTCTCACTGGGCAGGACGACCAATTAACGAAAACCCGCTCCTTAGCTATCAGCGCTCTGCGTATGTTCGCTGGTACTTCAATGACATAATTACATGTCTCGGCGTCTTTTTTACCTGATTTGTGGCTTAGCTTAATTGTGCTCAAAAAGGTATCGAGGTCGGCATCTTGGAGTATATCGGCGACATTTTGGCGGTAAAGGCAGGTAAAGACTTCCTTTTCTGTCATCGTTGAGGGCACTCCTATTACAACTACTCTAGGTTTTCGTTTAAAGGGCTCGTCGACTGTAAGGCCTGATGATGTTAACTGCGCATATTTTTTTAGCTTTTCTACGTCTTCCTTCGTTTCAGTGCTAATTATGACACCACCATTCTTGGTTTTACGAAGTCCTCTTACTTGTAGCTTCATCTCTTCAGGGCAAATTATTTTCTGTACAAGAGTCTTTGTTTCCTCGCTGGATTTCTGCTTATCATTTGGATAAATGGCAACAGAGCTTAGTTTTAGCGGCTGAATAAAGTTGTTGGTGCCTTTTTTGACCATATCGGCAAAGGAAGTCCCCGTTGTAGGTTTTGACTTCACTTCTTCAATACTTTGCCTGAGGTTCTCTAGGTGCATCGATAGGTCCACTTTTTCTTGGAGGGTCTTAATGATAGAGTGGGCTTGAACTGCTTTTTGCTTGAGAGATTGGTACTGGATTGTCATTTGCGAAGTTCCATGGAGGATTTTCCGACACATACCATTTATTCTTAGTTTCTGGTCAGAGTTTAATTTGCCATCGTTAGCAATAGAGCATATCTCATTTAGCCCTTGATCTATGGTAGCCAACCAGTTTTAGGGACTGTTCTCCATTTCAATGATGATTTGTTTGGTTTTTAGTCACTAAACATGTTGACACACTTAATACAGTACTTAGAACGTTTTCACTTATTTACATTACTACCGGTTATTGAAGCAACTAGGTCACGATTCAGCGATTCGTTATTTAATTTTATTTAATTAATTAGCGAATACGTCTGTACTCTACGGAAAGACAATGAAGATAATGATTATAATGAATAAATGAATATAATGAAGAAATAGATTTCCACTGTAATCAAAATTAAACATTATTAAATAATGATATCCTTCTAGCTGATTTTCAGCCACGGCGACGGACTGTCTCACTCAACGGAGATCGGTCATTCGCAGGAGATGAAATAGAGATCCAAACGCCTTGTCTCCAAGCCTGATGGGTTGGACAGACCGTAGATTAAAAAGTATTTAGTTTTTACTTGAAACGAGCCTAGCTTTATGTTTATGAAGGAATTTTTAGAGCATTAATAAAAGTACATCTTATTGATTATTTTTACAGCATTTACTATGATTAGCAAATTATACTAAGAAACAGTTATTTTTATAGCTAAATGCTATAAAAATAATCAATAAGAAGTTGAAATAACGTAGGTACACGTTCATTCTTTACAACATTTGTGCTGAATGTAACTTCAGCATGTTGGTTTGTATCCTACTTAAGATAGGAACAAATTGATGAAGGTGACGTCACAAAATGACGTAGCATACAGTTGAGAAATTTAGGGTTCTGTCAAGAGCCAGCTACGGTCGCCGTAGCTGGTTGGTTAAAGCGACTGCCCGGTGTGCAGAAGGTCTAAGGTTCAAATCCTGCCGGTCCCATATCTTATTCAACTGTTTCTTAGTATAATAAGATCATGTTTACAGATAATAAATTATTATTATGTTTACAGATGGCTACAAGGTTTAAAATTGTTTTAGAGTTTTAGACTTACGAATAATGCTAATCGGGAAAGAATGACAAAACCACGTGAAGACGCTAAACAATTTTATTTTGTTTAAATCATCAGTTTCATTATCGTGATCATCATCAACTCTGGGGAACAAAAAAACATGTTTTTTGGTGGCACAACTTTATGGTGTCAATTTATATACGTTATGGGCTCATGGTTTTCAGGGTATACTAACTAGTAGATGTTGTTTAAATTGGTTTCTAGTTCTCGTGATAATAACGGTGATCCCACCCAGACTAACGCACGTTACGGATTCGAACAGAGCTTTACAGTGTGCAACCCAGTTATAAAAATACTTCTAAATGTTAAACCGTTATGTTATGTTCGTTAAATTTCAACATACTTGCCAAGCAGTATTATATATATATATAGAACACCTTACGAATAAGATATTTTTTAAACTCCTAAACTTCACATTCCACGTAAAGTAAACTTTTCAGCGCCGCCTTATCTGAATATAACTTGAAAGAATAGGGGTAACGGTCTTAAGGTACCATTATTAAAATAATTATCCCCGTACTCCTAACCGTTGAGGGGTGGTCCTGCATCAGCTTATCAACATGAGATGCTGACTGCTATATCTAAATAACTTAAAAAAATATACAAAGAACACTATTTGCCCTCGATGTCTATGGGATTCAAGAATCAGTACTATGAAGATATTTTACACGTAGTGAGGCCATACATTTTACCCAAAATCGTAAGTCTTCTAACCTACTAAGTACATACACATACCTTGGAATATTTTTAAAGAATATGTTGTTATCTGCTTGTTTCCAAGTAATCATGAAAAGACACCATGCAATTAAGAGGAAAACGATTGTTGCCAACTGAGAAAATATGAACATAACTATTGTCCGCTCATTGGTCTTATCCTGTGAAAAAAAACACTTGGCTGCTGCTTTACATTATCTCAGTCCAGTGACCGCGCATCCAGCGCTGGATTGCCTTTATTCCAGTTATTTGACGGCGCATCCAGCGCATGCCAGGATTGCAACTGGTATAATGAAAACTGAGACTAGTACAGGCACTGAATTGTCTACTTATAATCAAGGCTTTAGAGCAACTGAAATCATGTATAAGGCCAATTCAGTGCATGACCTATTGCAGTGCTAAAATGTTTAACCCCTGCAGTAGACGACCAGTCCATTCCATTCCAGTACACTCATGAAAACTCCACATTATGAAATCTGGATTATAAATCAAACTAGCAAAATATTGGCAAGAAATAACAAAGAGGATCTACGGCCTATGCACTAAATATACCATGCATACTAAGTATGTTTTAATAGTACCTCCCTTATATGACACCATATAAAGTAAATTGAGACCACCAAACCAATAAGGGCGACGATAGCTTCCATACACATATAAGTTATTAAAACTGTTCTGTGATTAGACTTAGAAAGGATTGGATGTCCAGATGGAGTCAGAGATGTCACTCCTGCAATGATGCACAGCGTCTGCAAGCCAACACAAACTACTAAGTATTTGACTGGCTTTTAGAATGAGCTTAAAGGATGAAGCTCCAAACCGTTCACTAAGTATAGAGTCACTTTTTATATAGATATCGCAATAAATATGTCACCACCAGAATGTCTGGTTGCCTAAGACAATCGGTTGTAAAAGTATAATAAAAAAAAACGACTCTTGTTCTTCCTCTCTCCAATCTATTTCTGAATCCACTAATCTAGTACGAGTGCATGACACATATTCTACATTCTTAAGGTCATCCGAAAACTTAAGACTTGAAATGCTAATGCATTCCCATAGAAATATATACTAAAGAAATGGCTTGTCCGAACACATTGCCCTTCAAATTTGACATTATGAATAGCAGGATCAGTAACGCCATCTGCATTGAACTACCATGTAAATGACTTTAGATTCATGCGATGTGAACCTTGTAAGGGCGTGATGAAATTTCGTTAGCATTTTTTTTGCCGAAGGTACAATAAAATTGTGATTCTTTCAATAGTGTAAAATAATTATTATTACAAAATTAAAAATACTCCTAGTTATATTATTAAAAGAACAGTACATCACGGGAATTCTAAAAGTAGGTCATATTTTGTTTAAGGAATAAAATAAAATGTTTGTTTTGAGAAATATTTTTTACTAGCTTCTGGTCGTAGCTCCGCCCACGTGGTATGTTTATAAATGATTTAAGTAAAAACTACTAAATGTAATTTGTACTTAAATCATTTGGTTAACATTTTCTATAATCCGTGAAAGGCCAAAAGATCATTGAACTTTTGTTACAAGCTTTTATTTAGTTTTTTCAATTCATCAACTTTAACAAAAATAAAGACTATTCTTGACTTTTAAAATTAGGTACTTACTTAAAAAAAAATTAGTGTTTAGCTACTTTTGTTGCTGACTGTACATATATTATCTCTAGCGTTATAACAAGTTTACGCAGTAACAGTACATTGCACAATGATATGACAATTCATAAAAAATACTTTTTTAAATTACCAAAAATATTCTCTTGAACGTCCGCGGCATAGTTCAACTAAGCGCAGTTGCGCAGATCCAAAGTCATGTCACGCGGATATTCACGATTAAGGAATATGGCGTCGGAACGAAAAATTTTAGCAAATAAAATTGATAAAATAATGTAAAGAGGTGGATATAATAATATATGATATTTGTGCCTTACGGGTGATATGTAATACCATCATATTTTTTGTTGTGTTTAATTTGGTAGTTCGTACAACTTTTCAGTGCACAATTAGGCATTTTGTCGTGTTTGACCGCTCACGGAGGCAGCCAACCACAGTCAATTTCACTACGCGCTTTTTGTAGTCAGATTGACACCAAAAAGGTTGAGTCCATTTATCGCGCGTTAGCCGTGTCCTTACTTTATACGTCAATGTGCATTCCACAATTTTTTTTTTAATCAATCGGTTACCATTGAAGCCGCGAGCGTTGTGGAATTCATTACCCCTCAATATCAGACGAGCATAATCCTTGAACATATTCAAAAAGCTATTAAATGAGCATTATTTTTCATTATAATAGTTTATTTTGTTTCACTTAACAAACATTTCATCTGACATATACATGACATGTGTCATCAAATTAGAGATGTCAGTAAACTTTTTAAATTTTTATTCCTAATTTCACAAGTAACTTTTTCTTTAGGAACTTGACCATAAATAAATTCGTACGATGAGCCGAATTTAACATTCATTACTAAATTTTATTGATGACATGTCACGCATGAACTTAATCTAACATGAAACAAATAGTTTCGTTATAATAATGGAATCATGAAATCATGGGTTCGTCAACATTGCAGTCAACGTCGGCAGTACACGACTTTTTTTTTTGGATAGTCAACACCAAGTGTGCAGTACATATTACACGACTACTCACACGTGCTTTCGTGAGCGCAACATTAGGTTCGCTGCACGTCATCAAGATGGTCATTACGTAGTATAAATTTATAAGTTATTTAATATATAATTTATTTATAAATACGTACAGTCAACAACAGAATTAGCTACACACAAACAAATTTTCTTAAAATCTTATTTTTTAAATGATTGAATGAATGAAAACTTATAGTAATTGATAATAAATGAATTATTTTATGTTCTACGGATGTTTTAAATGTGTTTTTTTTACTACAACTACAAATCAATGTGATTTGTATGGAAGCTTGAAAATTTTTTAGTGTTAAATTGTGATGATCTTAAAGCATACTTACTCGTGTTTTATTCTACAACTCTACAGAAGTTTACTAGAAAAGAACTTACTGATATTTATACCAAATTTAATGAACGATAGCTGTGAACAGGAATCAGCCAATACAATTCCACTGAAATAAAATAATTATAAAATAAGTAGGGTTCCAGGAAAGTAATAGTATTCTATGACATTATACCTCTTAGGAGCTCGTGGTTAAATCGAAGTGGACCGATCGATCGTCAGGTTAAGCAATGCTAACTGCAGTCGGTTGTTGGATGGGCCACAATCTTAACATAATAATCAACAAAACAATAATAACAAAATAATAATCATGACATGTTAGTATCAAAGGGATGTCTTAGCGAGCACATAACAAATATGTATTATTATATTATAGTTCAATTCAGTATTTTCGTTTAAAATACGACCAAACAATTCGCGCGGCCCAGTCGTTTCAATTATGTACGTAGTCGGGTTACAATTTCTAAACGTTTACAGCTTATTAATGTTTTAAAGTTTATTACTTACATAGTGATCCTATCACAAAGGGTATGATGGTAACGACACGGTAACACGTATCGCCAATCTCAACTTTTTTATTAAGATCCAATGTAGTACCGGGATCTACTCCCAAATAAGTGAACATAACACATCCGATCATGTAGAACAGTATCCAAGCGATCTGACAGCACATGAACAACGTTATGTACAGTTCGCGTTTGCGTCGCTGTGAAACGAAATATAATGTAATTGTCTGCACGTGTGGTGTAGAGGTTTAAGCGGTCGCCTCGCCGTTCTCCAGTACACTGGTGTTGTGGGTTCGATCCCCACATGGAACAAATCTTTGTGTGATTCGCAAAGATTTGTTCTGAGACTGGGTGTGCTTGTGTGAGCGAATGTCTGTAATTGCTTCTGGCGTTCTATCTAATGTAAAAAAAAAGAAAATAATATAACATCACGCCTATATTACCCAGAAGAATGAGGCAGAGTAGGTGTCTAACATCAACACTTCATCTGTTATGTTTAGGTGCCTTGTGACGAGTCTATCGCCATCCAACGGACGCTAATACAACTCTGTGCTGCTATTGAGTTGAGAATTTCCTGACGAAAAGTCTTTTAAATAATGCTTCGCTCGTGATTTAAGTTTTTAACACCCTCGCTACGCTCGGGAGTAAACCTCGAGTCCTTCGTTACGCTCGCGATTTAAATCGTCACCCGCGAAAGAAGACACTGCTTTATCCCCTTGGACAATAATCTACTATCCTTGCCCCGCCAGATTATATCATTGTTGGTTACTCGTTGTCCGTAGTTGAGCGACAAGGGCGATGCGATGTCAAAGAGAATATTACAATGAATATTACATGCTGGTTTTAAGTGGAGACATGTCCCAACTAATGGATACGTACATACGTGCGCTCTCTGTTATTCGAAAAATGTCATCAAATCGGTATTATGAACTGATATTCTTTATAACACTTCTTCTCAATGGCGACGTGACGCGATCCATACATTTCACGCGATGACACGCGATGATTTCTATGGTCACAGAGGTGTTTGTATGGTGTCACATCACGTCACGTTGCACTTATCGCTCACCTAGAACAACGCCTATATTTATGATTACTTACCGCTTTCATGAGACATCGTAAGAAGAAAACACTGCCTAAAATGTCGAATACACTTATAAGGGCTTGCATGTAAATATAAGATAGCCTAATGGCGCGAGGGTTACAAGAACTTATAACCTTATGCTCCGTAAATTTGGGCATAAAAACGCCGACAATTGCGGTTATGATACATATTATCTGTAAAGGAAACATTTTAGAGAAGCAAGAATTAAAACTGCCTCGATGGTCTAGTGGTTAGCGTATCCGCCTCGGGTTTGATGCCCGGGTCGGGCAAAGTGTAATTTGTGAACTTATAACTAATTTGTGAATGTTCGTTCAGAACATTCACAATCGTAGGACGGAGTTGAAATTGTGCCCGGTGGGTGACGATATACGACCTTCTATCCCATGGGACTTAAACATAACAAGTAAAATGTGGGTGTTGTTGTAACACCCTTCTGGTGTATAGGCGTGATGTTATGTTTTATTTTATTTTATTTATGTTATGTAAGTAAGACATTGTACCTCCATCGAAAATGATGTTGCTCTGCCTTATGCAAACATGAAATTGAAAATACTATAGGGGCCCTCTGGTAATGAACAAAGTCGCTTTAACATACTACCGCCCCTATATTAGGTAAAAGGTAAGGCAGAGGTCAGTAACACCCACACTTCACCTGTTATGATCCCATGTGAAAAAGAGAGTTAGTTAATCGCATCGTCGTCTTCCATTCTGCTACTGACAACATCCTGCTGTTAAAACCCTTCGCGGTGAGAGGTACCCACGATAAACTCTAGATTAAAAAGTTAAGGCAATCAACTAGTAACGAGACCAACGAAACTGAATGCATGACTCACATCTCGGCATATATGAAAGATGGCCAAAAGATAACATCCTTTTTTCAGACCAACACAACAACAACATTTTTTCGCAACGAAAGGCATGGTTCTCTCTTTTATGTACAAAAATCATTGGTAGACTTTTTGTTGAATCGCGAAAAATACACAACTCAATATTCCTGTGACACAGGTTGACACAACACTCATAGGCAAATAAATGCCACAGACGTCATTTTGTTGTATTCATTTCGTAATTTCCTCTATAATGTAAGGTTTTATTTGGCATAGTCTTTGAATTCTTTGATTATCGTTCTCCAAAAGATGTGATTTTGTTTTCTGTGTATATTTTTTGTATCAAACGTGTTTACATTTTCATTTCATTACGAACTTCCAGAATGCAAGATTGCATATGCAAGATTAGATACATTTTGTCGCTATGACTCGCCATCAAGCGACAGACATTTGCCCAAACCCACCACCGATCTGGAACCTACCCAAGGCTAGCAGGGCAGAAGGTTATAAATGAGACGCATAAGTTTCTTTCATCGCTCTTCATAGTTTATAAAAGCTCTTCGACTACCGACTATCTTTAGGTATATGTCTACAACCTATTGCTTTAAGCAACGCCAACGCGACGCGGCGCCACTCTCTCCTATGGCGCAGAAGGGTACCACGACGTACAGTGGAAACCCTTGGTTTATCTATAGGAATATGTATACTATTAGGATTCAAGCTAAGCATACATGAAAAACATCAGTAATCACGACCAAATCCATTTTTTTTTATTTTATTGTTGGTTATTTTTGTCCCAGTAGAGTTGCAAGACTTTGGCGAAGATGTCTGCGCCTGGAGTGGTGATTTTCTTGAAGAACGGTTCATGTTCCAGCTTGGCCAGCCACTCGGCAGTCCGAGGGAACCTTTAAAAATAAGAAAAATAAGTAAAAATCTCAGCTCTAGTACATTTTGGATCTCTTCAAAGCAAGAGTGAAGGTATCTATCTCACAGACAAGCGATCTCCGCCATAGACATAATCATCAGCTGTAGTACCGTCTCACACTATGTCTTATTGTTTTGAGGATACCGTGGTCAAATACCAAACTGAATGGGTATAGTCAGCCATGAAAAATGAGCGCGACAACATTATACATTTTTTACATGCTTACTAGGCGTAGAAATATTGGCAGCTTAAATTTTCGGTAGGTAAAAATGCTGTGTACTTCTTTATTTTTAACCGACTTCAAAAAAAGGAGGAGGTTCTCAATTCGGTTGTATTTTTTTTTTTTTTATGTTTTATACGAGAAGTATATAAAGGTGAAAATGTTGCTTCTTTGACGGAATCTTCATGCTTGGATAAATATTGTTTCTATTTGTCAGCATAATGGAGAGTTAATAACTAACTGCTCTCTAGCCAGCTCAAAAAATCCTTGCATAGGTGGTAGTAGCTGCCACAAGCAACGTTGAGGTGTTCGCAGACTTATACTGGTACTGGCTGAGTTTGCTGGCTACGAAGCCTTCAAACCTTGGAGAAACGTAGTTGTAAGGATAGTACGTACTTCTCTTGATCCAGCTTGAGTATCCCCTGCATGGCAGCGGCAGTGGCTGCCACGCTCAGGTCAGCTATGGTGAGGTGGTCGCAGGCTATGTACTGGTGCTGGCGAAGGTAACTCTCCACGAAGCCGTACGCCTCCGAGATGTCCTTTAACTGCTTTTCTGACGGAGCTTTCAGACCTTCCAGTAATGTTGGAAGCTGAAATCAATGAAGAGTTGGGTAGTTTAGGATAATGGCTTTCGATGGAAACAGTTGCTAAATCGCTGATCACCAATGCTAAAAATAGCGTGTATGCTATGTACCCAGACTAAAAAACCAATATGGACACGCAATTAACGCAAATATAATATGCAATGAATGCTGCCAAAACTCGTAGGAAAGTGGGGTTAATTGTACCGCAGTATTGTCAAATCATAGGATTAGACAAATAGTTTTACTTTGATTATATAAAGTAGTTTTATATAAAGTGTATGATCGGCGGTCATTCATATTTGGCAGCGGGGGCAGCTTGACAATGACACCTCCGGTTAGTTGACTAATTTCTTCAGAGAAATGTATGTATGCTATATATATAAGCTATGTATAACCTAAAAATGTTGTAAATAAATCTTTTCTACTTTTTTGGTTTAGCCCTATAAGAAAGTAAAAACTATCTATCAAATAAAAATAAATAGATAAAATATTGCCACATAACATAACAATCAACATTTCTTACCGCAACAACTTTGAGCCTAATAAAGAAGATGCCAGTATCAAAGAACAGTGCCTGGTTGACGGCGGCGCGCGTGCGCAGGTCGCTGGGGTAGAGCTCTTCCGACCGCGCTCCGCCGTACTTCGACAGCAAGTAGATCATGATGGCGTGACTGTCCGACAGCTCTACGTCATCGTCCACTAGCACTGGTAACGTGCCTAGTGGATTTAACTGGAATATACTAGAAAGTATTACTTAAAACTTACTTCTGCCCGCGTGGAACGTCTATTAAACCTAGCCTACGACCTGTTCTCATCTCAGACCCAGAGATTTCTTCTAGATAGGTATTTTATAAGCTCAGTCCTACCAAATATAAGTGCACAGTAATAACAGATGGTTGTAGGTAGAGTCCTGTAATCGAACTCGTTGGTGGAGTCATCGCCTTAACCTTTTGCCACTATTTGGCTATAGTGCTTGCACTACCATGATCCGATTTGGTGGTGACTTCAGGCTCTGCTGGCACATAAGGCATGGCACCGTAGCCCGTGATCGTCTGTTAAAACAACGCATCTTACTCGTCTACAATCTGTTTTTTGTGGATTGTTGATGTCCATAGGCTGTAGTTATCACACCACCTGCCTATGTACCATCAGGTCGACAGAAATCCGTGCATACGACGTATAAAAATAAATCAATATACTTTAACGTAGTCCGGTGCCTTATGGTCCATGGTCCTGAAGTTCAGGTCCTTGAGCTCAAGCTCCAGTCCAATGATATCGGCCAGCATCCGCACTGCGCATGCAGGCGGACTGGCGTCCATTTTGTACACGATAGGCGCCATTTTAAATGCTGAAATAACAGGATGAGAAGTCAGGGCACATAAGATGGTGGTAGAGTTCTTGTGAACGGGTTCTAGGGAGGACACGCAATCGTCACACGGTTTGGTGATGAGATAAGGGTACAGTAAGTTAGCCTTAACTCATCCCCAACCTGAAAACTAATTACTCCGTACTAATAGTATCGCGATTTAATTGTAATAGCGATACTATATAGTATCGCTTTTACAACGGGCACTGGTTGCATCACCCTATTTACGATGCTGCCCAGAACCATAGATTGCAGAAGAGCGGGGCAGGGCAGAGGGGTATACCGTGTGTAAGAATAACACCTACATATTTCGGTCCCATGAGGAGAGGAGCTTATCGCCATCCACAGGGCACAATTCCAACTTCGTGCTGCTATTTGGAATTTCTGGAATATCACTTTTTGACTGACACGGGAATCGAACCCGGGACCTCGCGGTGAGAGCCCGAATTCGCTTACTACTACATTTTCTTGATTATTTCTTGTTTATTTATGTATCATCTTAAAGGACACCAGTTCTGGCTGTTAATGAGTAAGGACTTCAATTCAAAATAAATATAACACTAAAAAACAGTTCAATTATGGGACAGGCAGGATCCTGACGGTCCCATATTTTTTCAACTATTTTTAGTATCATTTGCTAAGCATATCTAAATAAATGCCATAAAAATAATGAAAAAATATAATGCTACTGATGGTTAAAATAGTAGGTACTATCAAATATAGAAATCTAATCTTACCAATGCGACAGTCCACACGAGTACAGTGCTATCACAATACTGAAATATGAAATGAACAATCAGATCGATTATATTTTTATCTAATCTGCCAATATACGAGAAGGTGACAGTGTAACATTTAACCGATTTTAATTAAATTTCTATTTGCACACGGGATGTACCTTAGTTGGCGAGATCCCGCATGTTCAAAAGTTCGAATCAAAATGACGAAGACCGCCACGGACTTTAATTTTTAACCCATGATGTAGACAGCTTGCCAGCTATTGTACGAAAACGGGTATTCTTACTGATTTATCGCACAGTGGATAATAAATGTAAAACACTGGGATACCTTGGAGTCCAGACAGGGTGTGTACAGTTGAATTTAAGAAGAAATATAAGTTATATAACTGTATGTTGGATGGATGGATGTATGTCTGAAACATGAAATTAATAATTATTATAATAATATGTAACAACAATGTTTGAACATTTACAAGCAATTCGGTAAGTAAGTAATCCATCTCCACCATCCATCCATTTAATTTGCAACCAACTTCAATTCCGCCTATAAGTTTTGATTTTAACTGTATATCGGCTACATACAGGGTGTGGTAGTAGCGTTTGGTAATTCATATATTATAATACTTTACCTACGCAAGATCGACGGGGCCTCACCATTATCACGACGCCTATCGCCGCTACCGGTAAATGTAGCAATTTTAATATGATCGAGCATATTCGTTTGTGTCAATAACTTCGGTTTTGTAGGAAAAATAAAGGAGCAACACAAAATTCATGATATATTTTTATTCTTAAGTCTGTTTTTCTCCCATAGTTTTTTAAACATTTTAGCAAAAAATGTTGCTCCGGGCTCGTTCATAGTTTTGAAAACATGCTCCTCCTGCAGGCGAGTCAGCCAATCAGCGCTGCGAGGATATCTGAAATAAGTGATTTTGACTATTAGCATAAGGCCTTGATTTAGCCATTTAGGTACATTTGTAGCCTATAACTAATTATACAGAAACGAGATATGGAAAAAAAATATTTTGACGTAGGCAGCACGAAATGGCGTTCTTTGATATGCGAAAACAGTGAGCATTACTGTATTCTTTTTCGAGCGTGAGAAAAAAACAGTGGTTTCCAACTTCTAGACAGTGTACTCGCGAACGTGGTACGTTAATAGCAAGCCATGTGGAATCAGGTATACAGGCACGTACCTTATTAAAAATAAAGCAAACCTCAAAAATGTGTTAATTATGATATCGTTATCAAAATATCAGGCGTTCTAAGGGTTGAAATCTTAAATAGTGTTTTTCGCAAATACACATAAGCATTAAGATGTGAAAATAAGAGATATAACTATGCCAAAAAAGTAGTAAAATAAAATATAGAAAACTCATATTTTTAGTAGCCTGCGCTACATGTAAAGAGTACTTTTCTATACATTTTTACTTTTTTTTTACCACTTTGGCAACGTCCAAACATCCCGCGGGTGCGCCATCTGCCGTCGGGTATCAATATTGCAAAATCTATTAAATAAGATGGCAATCGATTGGATTGGCGTAAAAACATAGTACCTCAAATACTAATCTGCCTTACTATATATCCAATGGTCCAATGACAAGGCCAAATACATTGTCTGCACGAGTGATGTAGTGGTTTAAGCGGTCGCCTCGCCGCTCTCCACTGCACTGGTGTTGTGGGTTCGATCCCCACATGGGACAAATCTTAGTGTAATTTGCAAATATTTGTTCTGAGACTGGGTGTGCTTGACTGAGTGAATGTGTGTATTGGCCTTGTCATTGGGACCATAGGATAGAGTAATTGCTTCCGGCGTTCTATGTAATGTAAAAAAAAAAAAAATAGGCGTTAGGCAACGCCGTTTCTATAGGACCTAAACATTAGTGTGACAGTAAGGTGTTCTACATCTCTGCCATATCTCGCGGGGTAATATAGGCGTGATGTTATGTCAACTCTATTCTATTAAAATTATGAAATACGGGTGTTACTCACGTAATGTTGGTCTATTTAGTCGACCGCGGTTTCGCCTATACGTCTAGGCATTATCAAGAGAGTGCAATACGTCGCGCCTGAGTCGCAGTCAGTCTTGCACGAGCAAGACTGGCGTATAGGCGAAACCGAGGTCAACTAAATAGGCCAACATTACGTGAGTAACACCCGTATTTCAAAATTTTAATAATGTTACAAACTCACGTCAGTTTTAATAAAAACTCTATTCTACTTACTTTTCAGGGTCCATTTTCAGCATGACCTGTATCGCAGTTGCAGTGGATCCCGTGGAGAGGTCAGCTAACGTAAGATGGTCCGCGGCCACATATTTCCTCTGTTGGAGATACGCTTCCAGTACATCGTACGATGATTCTATGCGTTTCATATCTGATGCTGACGGCCCGTCTATTAAACCGGCGAAAGTTTTTCCCTGCAATCATAATATGAATTTTAGCCTACAGGATAGTAAGGAAAACTATGGCTAAAGTCAAGATACGTTGCTACCACGATGGATAACAGGTATTAGGCATCTCTGTCAGCACTTTAAGGGCTATTTAAATATACAATATAAATACAAATAAATAAAATTACAGTGACTGTTTTTAATGTCAAAATAACTATGATTTTCTCAGTTGATACAGTTTGCATGATACCAAAGGATAAAATACAGTTTTTTAAAATTGTCGTTCTGTCTGTTTGTATCGGCTCTTCTAAACGGCTGGTTTTGATAAAAATTTAGATACATATATGACTATAAGGCGCCCGAAATAGACTACTTTATATTGCTGTACCTACCTCGCAGACGAAACCACGGGCGAAAGTTAGTTACTTTGTTTGTTAGCGCTAATCTCGGGCACTACCGATCGGATTTGTATCATTATTTTTATGTTTGATAGTCTAACTATCAATAAATGATTTAAAAAACTCGTGACCAAGAATGAAGCAAGTCATTCGAAACGTCGAGCATAGGTATTTATTTACCTTTATAATAATAACGCGATTTAGACCCGTTGTCTATTTTTTTTTAAATGTTCTCAAATCGCGAAAGTTTAAAAACATAATATTTTTTTAAACTTATAAATATTTAAAACATTATATTATATGTTTTTAAATATTTAACACTAGCTTTTGCCCACGACTTCATCTGCGTGGAGTTCAATATTTAGTAGTGGCTGCTCCCGCGCTTTGACCCGCGTTCAACGTTACTGCCCCGCTTTCATAAAGTTCAGCGTGATGTCAAATATCAAAAAACTTATATGAATAGTTAAAATACCAAACACATATGTGGCGGTATCCGCACATAATCACGTGACATATGTCAACGAGTGCTGAATCGCGATAACGAAATGTTCACAGCAAGTGAATATATAGGTATATACCACTTCCAATACGCTACGGTTGGACAGCTGTCCGCCAGGCAATACCACCGAGCCTGGTCGGAGGATCCTCCCTTTGTGGTGGAGGAACATCACATGCTGTTCCTCTACACAAAAATAATTCTTAAAATCCAATTATTGGTTCTCGTTTAACATGACGCTAAACTCCACGGGAGCACATCAGTAAGGGTTATCGCAGGTATTTACATATACAAGATACGAACATGTATCAATATATACCAAGGTACATAATATTCAAAATAAATTAGTATATAATTTAATGTTATGTAAGATATGACATGCGAAGAGGTCGGCCCTTCAAAAGGTGGGAGGATGACATCGTTAAAACCGCCGGGAACCTACGGCCCAGAACTGCAAAGGCGAGAGAGGAATGGAAACATTTGGAGGAGGCTTTCACCGCCATAGGGGTCCTTACGAGGAAGAACAGGAAATTACTAACCAACTTACATAATATGTTATAAGAATTTTAAACTTAAACACAATTACTAATACACTAATTTTAGAATTTAATTAAACTACGTACTCAAAATACTGTGTTATGCTATACTTTAAAATATTTTTTTTTCATTCAAACTGTAAGGAATTAATACAGCTTTTTATTTATTTTATTTATAAGATATGACATATTGTCCTCACCCCAACATTCATGAGCGCAGAGAAGAACATGCCGGCATTGAAGAACATGCACTGATCCACGATGGCGCGAGTTTTCACCTCGCTGGGGTACAACCGCTCGCGCTGGTCTCCTCCGTACGTCTCCAGCAGGTATTTCAGGATGGCGTGACTATGGAGAACAAAGAGAGGATCTTTATTTAAAGCGGCCGTAGCGCCATGGATGAGGCATCTGGCAAGACTTGTGATCGAGACTCATTAAACGGACGTGAATTTCCTCATGGCACAAGCGTATTAAGCTTAGCTTTTTTTTATATACTACGCCCACAGCGAACGAACGTGTAGTCTACCTGATGGTAAGTGGAGTACAGCCCATGGACATCAACAATCCACAAAAGCAGATTATAGATGCGTCGCTGCAGCTGTTAATATAAGCTGAAAAAAGCGTGGGTTTGCTCGATAGACGAAAAATATGGCACAGAGCGCCCCAAGCTTTTTTCAGCTTATATTATGTATTATTTTTTACTTTTTAGTTATAAGTACTTTAAAAGCGTGTTTTTTAGTTATTTTTTATTGCATTGTCATCGATCTTTGATAGGTGTGCAAAATTTTAATGAAATCTATCCGTTTAATGTGGGTCAAAATCGAGTCCAAAGGAGTCGGTTACATACATACATACATACACACATACATACATACTTACATACAGGTGAAGCTAATATAAGCGTATTAAAAAAAGATCCCTTTTCAGTACCTACGCCCCTACATCATATAAGGAGCACCTTCATGCAAAATTGCAAGTTTCTAGCTCCAAAAGTTAAGGGTCTACGTTGATGAATCAGTCAGTCGGGCGAACAGTTATGTATGTAAGTATAGATTGTGGCGGTATCCGACATAATCACGTGACATATATATCGACGAGTGCTGAATCGCGATAACGAAGTGTTCACAGAGAGTATACATATATACCACTTTCAATAAGCTACCGATGGACAGCTGTCCGCCAGCCAATACCACCGAGCCTGGTCGGAGGTTCCTCCCTTTGTGGTGGAGGAACATCACACCCTGTTCCTCTACATAGATATTATGTGAAATTTCATCGAAATCGGCTTAGTAAAAGTTGCTTCAGTTCGTTCACAAATGCTCTAACAGTCTTACTTTTATGTGTATAATTAAAACATGTAAATTACCTTTCAGACAAGACGAAATCGCCGTCTTGCAGCACTGGTACAGTTCCCATGGGATTCAACTGCAAATATAGTAAATTAATGGTTAGATTTATGATTGATGGTGGTAGAGCTCTAGTGAACCAGTTCGAGGGTGGCAGCACCATCGTCTCGACTTTAACCTGCCGCCAAATAGCAGCGCTTGCACTACTGAATACCGGTTTGGTGGTGAGATCAGGCCCTGAAATTACTGGCACATGAGGCATAACACCGTAGATGAAGCGACGCATTTTCAAGCTGCTTTTGTGGAATGTTTATGTCTAAAGGCTGAAGTTAAGTTTAGATAAGTTTGTAAGTCCACACTCTACCCACAGTTGTAGTTTTAGGTAGGTCGTCGGTCCTGACCTAATTGATCAGCTCCTAAGTAGATCCTATCACCATCTATCTACCATGCCTATGAAAGCATTTTGATTCTGGCACACGCCAACCGTTCCCGCGTGACGCTCGCTCGGTTCGTGCGTTGTTGATCACAATCAAACCTATTTATAGGACCAAAACTTAATAACCTCTACCTTTCTTTTATTGCTCCATTGATCAGGAAGACGCTTAGCTTACGTTGTTCATGATAATTTGCAACATTTATCGGTACTGTGGTTCAATTTTTAATAATCATCGATACATGCACGATAAATGTGATTAATTTACTACTTTCACCACGCATTTTGTCATTATTGATTATTTTTTAAGATATCATAAGTACTCATACGCCGTAACATATCGAATCGAATCCATGGATCAGTTGTACTACGATACGCTATATTACCTTTTTAAACTCAACAGACTTATGCGCATTGTGCAGTAAGTTGACGTCGTTGATCTCCAGCTTCAGACCGAGCAGTTCGCTCAGCATCATGACGGAGCGAGCCGGCGGACTGCCGATCGCTCGGTGCAGTATTAAACGTGACATCGCTCACTACGGAATAACAAATTAATATTTTAAAAAAATGTTTAAAGGCTGTAAATGCCTTCATCACTTGCAACTGCGTCTTCGGACCCAAGTTGGTCGCAACAATGACAACCTGACCAAGTGGGGATTCACCACATCCAACACTATAGGCCAGTCATTAAAGCCAAAACCCGTAAGTAATTAGTAACTCCCTCAAATTTTGAGGTTTCGATAAAGGAGGTAGAATAACTTACCGTGTGAACTATACTAGACGAGTTAGTAGGTATTTAGAACAGATGCCGTTTGCTTGTGAGTTTGTTTGTTTCTCCTTCAGGCTCAAACGGATAGACCGATATTGATTAAATTTTGTTTATGGGCTGGATTACTTATAGGCTACATTTTATCGACGAAACACGCGGGCGACGGCTAGTTATATTATATCTTCAAGGAGAAACCTAGTTAACCAATACGAGAAGAAATTATTTAAATATTTCTTAGCAATAATTAATAGGTACATGGTCACAAAATCATAACCATCGCAAGGGCAACATCGCGCGATTCGATCACGATAAAAAACAAATCATTACGCAATATTTATTTATAAATCGACTAACCCACTAACCTAACCAAACTTTAACGAAATACAACCAAAATAAACCGAACTAACCTCTAAAAAAACTTGTAACGCACAGCAAACTACAGCTGATGATCACTTTCACTTTTCATAATAAAATGAATAAAACAAACACAAATTATTCCATGTAATTAAGTAATAAACAATGATAATGTCCGATAAACGATTATAACCTCAAAAGATAGCGCGGTCCTTGATCTTTGATAGGTACCTACTAAGCGTTGCTGTTTGTAGCTATGCGCACGAGTGGAAATCGACGCTTGATTCATTATACATAATGACACAGTACATACATATCCAGTTGAAGTATATTATTTATTATTTTTATTTTAATTCAAGCAGGCTTACAGCCTCAATAATGTATAAATTGCCCACACATATATAAATAGCCCTAAGAAGCAGAATTATAACAAATGCTTAGTTTAAACGTTTGTACTATATTTTTTACTATGGAAATGAATTTCTGGTTATAATATAAGTACCTACATATAATGTATTTATACCCGCGGTTCCTAAAGTGTGCTCCGCAGAGCCCTAGGTCTTCGTCAAATATTTTTAAATCTATACTATTATATTTACACTATAGGTTTTCTTAAACCACAAAAATACCTGACAGAGGCACTCACCTCTAAAATATATTTTTAGTCTTGGTTAGAACCAGAACCCAACACTATTTTGACAGTGGTAGAGCTCTTATGAATTCTAGGCCAAATAGTTGCTAGAGCATCTGCACAGAAGCACCTGCTTGCACTATTGTGTTGCACAAGAGGTGAAATTTACGAGCCTGAAATTACTGGCACAAAAGTCATACTACCACTACTAGACATACTATCCTCTGATTTAGCAAGCAACAACTCTGCTTGATTTTATTAAAATTCTGTTCTAATGGACTGTTCTTTTTAAATACTTAAATAAAGATGTAACTTACTATCATGTGGGCTACAATATTGTTATATCACTTCATGCATAACATAGAACAGTTCTTAAGGGTTTATTCAGTTTTACCTTTAAATGCAAAATTAAAGAGATTAAGAGAAAAGATTTTAATTTTAATTTAAACAGTTTGATTAAAATTAATCTAAGCCACGGTTATTCAAATCATTGTAATTAGCTGTAATTAGTATAATTTAGTATTATTTATTTTATATAATTTTTTGTAATGTTTTGACGTGTTCAAGCGGCTCCTGGGGCCTATGAAAATAAATGATTTGAATTTGAATAAAACTATTGTTAATTTAAATCAAAGATATTTATTTTATTTATTACCATCTTCATATTTAGAGTCTCTACCATTAAATCTTGTGTCACTTAGTCATCCTCGTAACTCCATGCTGTACAAGCAAGGTACAAAATGAAAGACTAGTGGGATTCCATACTTAATGTATGACGTTTCACACCTAAGGCATTAGGTCAAGGTGCCTCAGCTATCGGAAAGATATTGTTGACGGTATCTATGATACTGCGGACATCATCCTCTGATAAGCGCTCCTCACTTTCTTGCACAATCTGCAAAAATAAAAAGTTATCTCTCATCACTGAATATCTTCAAAGTAAAGTGTATTTGGAACCCAACAATTTCACACATCACCTATGGCAAAATAGGTTGGCCAAAATTATTTTTTGACGACCTTTATGTATGTACCCTATTTCTGTGGAATATATAAATATGTACAATTATTACATTGCCTGTAATAATTGTTTCTGAACAGATTTATTAGTACAACTTAAAAATTACATTAGAATGTTATTCTATCAAAATTAACTGCTATTGATACATTGTTGGACAGAGCAGTGGTGTGCTCTTGTCTCTTTAAACATTAAATGCATTCATTAACCTTGAACAATTTCAGAGTACTAGAATACAAACTTAGACATACCTAAGCAGTACTCTCTATCCATATAGTTAATGCTGCTTTTTCTTGATTATTACAAAATGTGAGTTTTAGAAAGAACATTTATTTTACAGAAGTACATCTGATATTATCAAAGTCTAGAAACAGCAGTAATGCTTTTGTGGATTGTTGATGTACATGGGCTGTATTCCACTTACCATCAGGTGGACTACACATTCGTTTGCTGTGGGTGTAGTATAAAAAAAAAATGATTTATTTGCCATCAGATGCACCACTCATGGGCCACCTAAGGCAATAAAAAATGAAATAATCTTACCAATTGTATCTCCAGCTCAGTTCTTGGCGGAGTATTGACCATCATCAACTTTTCAATTTTAGTGAGCTTGAATCTTTTCATGGCTTCCAGAAATTTCTGTACTGACTGAGAGCTTTGAGTCTTGGATTCAGTGTCTTGTAGATAGTGGAGAGTCTGTAATGTAAAAATATGGAGGTGTTGTCACATCATTCTTGTAACAGATAAAGGGTTTATTAAAATCTATATAAATACTATATGTGGCAATGCTGCCAGCATTTCGGGAATGATGCCCACTGGTAGCGGTTTGCTTGATTAGTGTATATAGTTTTAGTTTTAGTTATTTTTATTATAGGTTTAATTATTTTATTTTTGTGATTAACTGAAATGTATTTTTGTAATATTTAAAGCAAATTTTAGCTTTGCTATGCATTTATTTTTATGTAATATTAAAGTTGAAAAATTAATGAATTGGCAAAGCACTTGGGGCGTATACCCAAGAGGTGCAGGTTCGAGTCCTGCTGGATTCTTAATTTTTCAACTTTAATATTACATAAAAATAAATGCATAGCAAAGCTAAAATTTGCTTTAAATATTACAAGTATTGATAAAAATGCGTCATCTCTCGACAGTAATGAGTTGATCTTAATTCAAACGTACTGTATGCGATTATGTGAATAAGTAACGCATAGATGGCGCTAAAACCAAGTAATGGTTCGTCTAGCTTCGGCTGGCACAAAAGAGTTGAGAAATTTCGAGTCCGGCAGCATGCGAATCCATAGCTGAATTGGCAAAGCACTTGGGGCGTATACCCAAGAGGTGCAGGTTCGAGTCCTGCTGGATTCTTAATTTTTCAACTTTAATATTACATGAAATGTATTTTGGTTTAAAATAAAGATATATATTTTTATATTATTTTTATTATTATATTGTATAAATACTTATACTGTACTGTACTGTACAATTGCCTGGTATGTATGTGTATATGGCAGCCTATTACCAAGGGTTCTATAAAAAAAAATCAAGCCATTACAGAGGAAATCAATAAAAAACACTGTGAAATTAGATTTTATAAATTAGAATATGGATAAGATGAATCTCATACCTCATATGTGACTGTGGCTAGGGAGCCTTCTCGTTTATGTTTCTTCTGGGTGCTATCTTTAAGTTGTTGCAGTATTTGCATCACTTCATAGTTGCATAAAAATGCAGAATTCGTTTTGATGCTGAAATAAACAAAACCATCAGATCTATGCATCAATGTATCACAAGCACACACAATTTTTATCAAAGTAAAATACAGATACACACGTTTCCATTAGGCTAAAGAGGCGTTATGGTTCAGTTATACCCTTCTTGGGATGGAAACTGTAAATTTGTAGAAGTGTTTGCACCGTATTGGAATATGAATATTAAGAAAGTTTGATTCACTATACGCAAAAATAATATTTTGAATTAAAAAAAGTAATCCTATGTATAATCCTTTATAATAAAGAAACCGTTAAGTTAATTTATTAAGGAAATCAAGGACAGAATAGGATAAATAAAGCTATTTGAATCTTATATTTTATTCTTCGTCTGAGCAAATAAATCGCAAGGATCGCACCTTGACATTGACATAACAACAACTGTCACCTGTCAGTGTGCAATGTCATTTCAGAAATAAATATCCATAGACAAGTCAAATATGGGCAAAAGAACAAAGATATTCTAATGTAAACAGCAAAAAGAATTAATCCGTAGTTTCGTTCGAAGATTACCGCACTCAAACAAACTAACTTTCACATGCGGTTCCTACGGCGTTAACATTGAAAAATAATGGACTATTTGTAGGCAGCTACAGATCGGGTCACGTAAAAAGAACGCCGTGCTAAGCTCTGATGGGTTTGTTTACACATAAGTAAGTAAATTAAACTAAATTAAAGTATGTAATCGAAATGAGATCGTAGTTTTATTTAAATCGAGCAGAAGTTAAAATAGGACTGTTTTAATGTTTTTGCGAATCCATCTGTTAAAAAAAACAGCCCTGTTTTAACTTGCTTAAGCCAACTGGATTTTTATTACTTTCAAGACCATCTTGTCCCATAGGTAGCACGTAATAAATAATTGTTGCAAAGATTTTTTATTGCCGACGAAATAAAGAAAAAGATATCATGAGATTATTTTTAAATAGACGATATACAACAGTTCTGATGACATTAAATAATATAAGTAATCTTGTACCAAACATGAACAAACAAGTTGTTCGCAATTTTAATCAAGAAAATTTTACTACCGGGTTATCAAAGATTGTCTCCTCAACGAATGTTTACTTCAACCATTACTTAAATTTAAAATTGCCAGAGGACAAGATATTTGCCACATATATCTGGATAGATGGCAGTGGCATTTCTCTGCGAAGTAAAGACCGTGTACTGGACCAATTCCGGATTCAAAAACAGATCTATCTCAAGTTCCCCAATGGTCTTTCGACGGAAGTTCAACTGGGCAAGCCGTGACAAATGATTCCGATACTTTATTGATTCCTGTAGGTATATATCAAGATCCGTTTCGCAAGTGTCCTAATATACTCGTGCTATGTGAAACCTACACTAATGATGGATCACCAACGTTATCTAATCACAGAGCTAATTGTGCGAAGATTTTAAGTAAAATATCAGATCAGGAACCATGGTTTGGAATAGAACAAGAATACACAATGTTTGATTCAGATTTGTGGCCTTTGGGTTGGCCTAAAATGAGGGGATATCCAACCGTGAAATCAAAATTGTCATATTGTGGTATCGGCGAGCATGTGGTGGGACGAGAGTTAGTAGAAAGTCATGCAAGGGCATGCGTTTTTTCTGGAATGAACTACGGAGGATCCAATGCAGAGGTAATGAAGGCGTCTTGGGAATTCCAAGTCGGCACAACAATAGGAGTAAAAGCTGCCGATGATTTATGGATTGGACGATACATATTACAAAGAATCGCTGAACAATATGGAGTTATCATAAGCTATCATCCAAAGCCAATGGGAAAGAATCAACCAGGTATAGGGTGCCATCATAATTTCAGTGTGAAAAAAATGCGTGATGAAAGTGGAATAACAGAGATAGAACGAGTCTGTAATTTGCTGTGTGAGAAACATAAAGATTATATTATTATGGTAAGTTACGGATTAGGAGATGGTCAAGAAAATCGGAAAAGACTAACTGGAAAGTTTGAGACTGCTAGTTTTGACGAATGTAAATGGGGCATAGCAGATAGAAGTGCTTCAATTAGATTACAAAGAAGTGTCAAAACAGAAAAAAAAGGTTTCTTAGAAGATCGCCGGCCTGCAGGAAATTGCGATCCCTATCGCGTGTGTGCCCTTATAGCAGACACATGTGTGCAGAAGTAGCCAATAGAGCCGATCTTGGCACAAAATAACCCCGTGGCTGAATATAAACGCATAACTATATGCATATAGCTCTTTTTTTGTAATAAAATAATATAAAATAATGAACATAATAATGTAAAGTACGAACCGAGCACCTATTTGAGATCTCTTTTATATAAAATAACTGGCATTTTTTATTTATGTCATTCTTTTTGACAATATGTCATTTTAAAAAAGATTGAAACCTCAAGAAGAAACAAGTTAATTCTGTAAATTTTTCAAACATGTTCAAAACAATATAAATTCGTTGTATAACAAAGACTATAATAATATTTAAGAAACCACAAAAAGAAAAGAAACAATCTTCTGTAAGTTACTCTAACATGTTAAAAAAAATATAAATATATTGTGCAAAAAAAAGACTGAAAAAAATCCTGTAAGTTAATATATATGACAAAATGGCCGACAAAATGGTTAGTGTACTAAAATACTGTATGCAAACAAGAAGTTTGATACAGCTGTGCAATAATAATAATCAAACAGGGTATAAACCGTCGCCTATATTTTTTGTGCCAAAAAGATCTATGTTAAAGCATTCTATAAATCATATCATGAACAAAAAGGTACTTGATAGATATCTGAGACTCCCTCTGCCGTGCAACAAGATATTAGCTACATACGTTTGGATTGATGGGTCTGGTATTAACATGCGATGTAAAGATAGAATCCTTGACTGCGTTCCTTACTGCCCTGACGCATGCCCGGGTTGGGCTTTCGATGGAAGTTCCTGTGGACAAGCTACAACAGATAATTCTGATACACGTTTAAGACCTGCAGCCGTTTATAGGGATCCGTTTCGTGCTGATCCTCATGTGTTAGTTTTATGCGATGTATATCAAGGAGATACTGATAAACCTGTGCCAACTAATCACAGGAAATTTTGTGCCGATTTGATGGAATTGTACAAGGATGAAGATCCCTGGTTTGGCCTTGAACAAGAATACACTATGTGTGATGTAGACGGGTGGGGTCTGGGATGGCCCAAAGGTGGAGGTTTTCCTACATTTAAGTATCAGTACTCCTACTGCGGTGTAGGAGCAAAATATATTGCTGGCAGAGACGTAAGTGAAGCGCATGTAAAGGCTTGTTTGTTTGCTGGCTGTGATTTTGAAGGAACTAATGCTGAGGTTTCTCATGCTTCTTGGGAATGGCAGGTCGGAACGACCGCTGGCATTAAAGCCGCAGACGATCTATGGATGACTCGTTATATCATGGCTCGTGTTGCCGAAGATTATGGTGTACAAATTACATACCACCCTAAACCATTTGGAAAGCTACATCCTGGTATCGGCATGCATCATAATTTTAGTTGTAAATCAATGCGCACCGCACCAGGAGGCTATGATTTTATCGTAGAATGTATTAAGAAATTAGAAAAAAATCATATGAAACACATGAAGGTATACAGTAATGAAATTTGGACAAACAAAATTAGACTTTCAGGTCAATTTGAGACTGCACCGTTTGATAAGTTTTCATGGGGTATCGCAAACAGGAAAGCATCAATTCGTCTACAAAGAAATATTAAGAAACAAGATAAAGGATTTTTGGAAGACAGGAGACCAGGAGGTGATTGTGACCCGTACCTCGTTTGTGGTCTTCTAATGGAAACATGTCTGAGTGGTGCAGGTGGGGGCGCTAAAACAGCTGCAAAGAATCCTTGCGGTGCCTGTGGCAAGAAGTGAGAGACGTGTTAATGAAGGCCAAAAATTTAACCTCATATAATATTTTTTAGTTAAATTACGAAGTTGTTACAAATGTCTATAGTTGCGTTAACACGTTTGATCTGAAACCCACGGATGTTGATCTAAACACTTGAAAGCACGCACACACATACCATAAGATTTGAGGGTTTGGATTTGCGATCGTGTGTGATAAAATGAACGCGTGTCGCAATTATTTCAATTTCTATATTGTTTCTGTGAATGTCAAATATTTGCTGTTATAATTATTTTGTAATTTAAAATCTTACTCCTAATATTATATTATATTTACTTCAATTGCAATCCGTGTAAAGTTTTTTAAACCAGCCAAGTTTAACTAGCTAATAAGAAGAAAGAGAGAAAGAAAGAAAAATAATTTATTCTGGCAAATAAAATACATAATAAAACGTCTAAAACTAAATAATTTAAAAATCATTCTTAAAGCCAGAAATGGTACGCATCTCAGCACAATACTGCAGCGCAAAAAAGCACCGCAGCGCTGATAATTCTGATGCGCCCAGAGAATGAGTACAAGTACTTGTACAAGTACAAGTACAAGAAAAATTACAAGGTGTACGCTATTTTGTTGCGAAAGCAAACTGATGCAATATAATTATATTACATAATACAATGTAGATTTTATGTCCTTCTTCAAGTTTTGATCTATTCCTATACCAATTTTTATCGAGATCGATTTAGTAGTTTACAAGCGAAGCGTAACATGCAGACTTTCTCATTTTTACAATAAAGTTCATCAAGCCACGGCCAACTGCGGTTAGCATTGCTTAACCCTTAATCAAATGTATTTTTTTTCAATACAATTGAAATATTGTCACGGTTTTTAGCTAAGAGGGTTTTATAGATTTCGAAAAAAAAACTCCTTTTTTTTTTCTGCAAGATCGATCAGTCCATGTGGCTTGGACTTAGCCACGCCTATAACACTACCTAAATAACCCGATTAGTAGTTAAAAACAAAGATATACATATAATTATGTAGTTTGAAGTGCAGTTGTACAACTGTGAAAAACCATATCCAATTCCAAGCACCTAATTAGTTCACCTAGGTGTACCACGGGCACTTTTTGTTGCCCGTGGTACAGTTCTATAATGACGTCATGCAATTTAAATATGCCCATATACATAACATGAGGCAAAGCTTTATGCATACCTCTCAGATTATGTAGTCTCTCTAGCAAAGTCGACCCACCGGCTATAACGATGTCTCATTGCATTTCATTTCATAAGGCACCTTATTTTTCTTGGTGGTCAATATAACTGACCGAACACCTGCACCGTTAGGGGAAACGATGTGATTAAGAAGGGATAAAAACACCGCTGTGTGCCGTCGAGCCACTCAGTGTTATTCGCTAGAATCGCGAATACGTCTTCAACGTTCACCGCGGTTAAGCACGCACGCGGGACCACCGCGAAGTAGGGGGCAACCGATGCCACCTTATATAAAATATTCTTGAACCACCGACCCATGACTAGTTTTTTCGTGATGCGCGTGCACACATATAGGCAGAACAGCCCGATTGACGAAAAAAAAATGTTTGCTTTTACTGCTGTTAAAAAGTCCCCTAGTATTTTTTTTCTAAATACAATTTTATTATTGAACAGATAGATTAGCGATGTGCCAGATATCCGTATTCGTATCCGCAAATATCCTTGAGAAGAAAAGGCTCTGTATTAGTTTCTTTTTTGGCGGGTCGTACACGAAACTTTTACTTTATTTATACTTTACTTTTACCTCACTTAAAACCACTATAACATTTTTTTTTATTTCTTCACATTGAATATTTATCACATTGCCTCAAGTTTTGTTTCAAGGCTACATGTGCTGACTCAGACTTCAGTAAATATCCGTGCCCGTATCAGCGGATCTTGACTCAGGGAAATAGTATTTTAGTCTGAGAGTAGAACAGCGCATAAAGATCCCGATACGGTTGATGGGTGTAAGATCCTATCCTGTCCTATCCTATCCTCCGTATGCGCTGCTCTACTATTTAATTATATCTATCAGATCATTTTCACTTTTTTGTGTATGCTCTCTTTTTCGGCCGTCACGAACATTTAAAAATGAAAAGTAAAATGAATATATATGTTAAAATGGTAAAAATATATTAAAATTACGAATTGATTTGAATTTTTAAATGAATAAAAAATTTAGGTGCCCATAATTTCAAAGATTGACCGTGTCATCTTGGGTTCAAATGAACACTCAGTAAATTAAAGAGAATGTAAGCGGGATTGTGAAGTCGACCATCGACAGTAAATTAAAAAAAAATATCGCTGCCGCCATTTGCAATCTTTTCTCTATTCCTTTTCGTCATATGGCGTATTAGGTGCGTTCGCTATCGTCCGCCATATTAAATGAAATCAATAAAATAAGACAAAATGTCGCCTTACTAAAGTGCGTGAAAATAATCCAACAACATCCAGTTATTGTGTGATTAAATCGTCAAGAGGATCACGATGGAGAGTTCCTACGGTGTGGGGATTGTTAATAGATACGCTCTTTTCTTGGACGATGAGTCCGATCCTCTTGATGCGTTAAAAGCGCGAGAGCAAGCGAAGGAGCTCAAAAAGAAGACCAAAGAAGCCGAAAAAGAGAACAAGGGCAAGCCTGAGACCAAACCTAAAGGCGGCACTCCTGCCGTCAGGAAAGGTATCAAGGAAACTCAAAATGTGAAGCCTCAAGAAAACAGGAGTGGTGAACAGCCCAAGATTAAGGGACCTCCCAGACCTAACATTGAGCGTAACACTGAGCGACCTCCACCTCGCCGTCGTGAGGATCGGCCGCAAAACGGTGCAGTCGAGACCAAGGACGGTGCCCCTCGGCCTCCTCGGCGCGAATTTGGCGATCGCAAACCTAACTTTGAGCGGCGCAATTTTAGTGAAAATCCTGATGGAGCCGAACGTCGTGGGCCTAGACCTCCCCGTGAACCTCGAGAGGGACCGCGCGGGCCGCGTCCGTATGATAATAGAGGCAAGCGTGAGTTTGACAGGAGGTCCGGCTCTGATAAAACCGGTGTGAAGCCGGTCGACAAGCGCGAGGGTGCCGGTCCTCACAACTGGGGAACGCTCAAAGACGAGATTGACGAGTTGAACAAAACTGGATCCGAAGGTGAGGTGGTCGAAGAAAAGGCCCCAGATGCGGCGGCGGGTGCCGGTGACGGCCAACAACCGGAAGCTGAGAAGGCTGCACCTACTGAAGAGGAGCCGCGGGAGCTCACCCTCGACGAGTACAAGGCTCTTCGTAATGCTCAGCGCACTGCACCGCAGTACAACCTGCGGAAGGCTGGTGAGGGTGAAGACCTGAGTCAGTGGAAAAATCTGGTGATGCTCGAGAAGAAGAAAGAAGGTGAGCATGGTGGGGAAGATGACAGCGATGACGAGTTTGACATGGCAGACTATCCCCAGCGTGTGGGGCGCCAGAAGCGTGTACTCGGCATTGAGTTTACGTTCAACGACACGGCGCGGCGCGGCGGTACCGGTGCGCGTGGTCGTGGTCGCGGACGCGGCAGAGGGCGGGCGCCCCCGCGCGAGGAACAACCTGCTGGTGAGGAACGTGTTCCGCTGCGCTCACAGGTGGCACCACCCAAGGTTGATGACAGCAAGGATTTCCCCTCTCTTGGCTAGACTCACAGTGAGCCTTTGTTCTTCTCCCTTTCGATAGAGTTACAAATTAAAAATATTGTATGTACCGTTATTTTTGAAGTAAATATACAAAATATTTACACAAATGTGTATTATATTACATTTAAAATTAGTCTACTTCTTCTGTAACCACCTCGGTTTTAATTGACTTATCAATTATATTTCTTTGATTGTGGGCGCTGATAAGTGCTCGCAGATCACATTTTTATTGTTGGAGAGGGGGAGGATAACTTTTAAGGTTTTAATTTTGGATTCACATAGCTACAGTATGCATATGGAATTATAATAACAGTAGCTTTTATCATATTGTAATCACATCTGCTTATGATTTAACTTCGATGAGTTTTAAGGATTAAGGATTTTAATCTTACAGACTGTGACAAGCTATGGATTAACTCCGTCACAATTTAGAGTAGAACTTGTGAAAAGTAACCCTCGTTGCATTTTTATCATGAGTTTGTTGATGATGCAGACTTTGGGAACTGTAAATAGTTGATATATGTTAAAAATAAGGTCTTAAAAATAACAAGGTTGATTTTTGTTGTTACACAACTTCAGAAAAATAAACATTTTGTATGTGTGATATCTCTCTTCATTATTTACCTGACATGTTGTTTCCTCCCCCAGACTTGACTCTGGCATTGCCGTCTTGATATCTATCTTTGTGTACCGTGGTCAAAGGTTAGGAAAATAAAACTATGGATTGAAGTTATATTGTATATTGACACATTTTATCACTTTCACACAAAAACAATTTACTTAAAATTTACAGATAATAAAACAATGCACAATTCAGAGAGAGTCAATATAGAATTGTATCTTATAAAAATAAACACCAACTACACAAGTGTAAAGTTGATAAGCATAATAAATAACATGATTATTTACATTACTAGACATCTGACACTGTTCTATGAACTGCCTGTTGATGCAACTTAAGTATAGTAATCACCAGCTAATAACTATCTTCTTTCAATTGTCATAAAGGAACTTATTGAAAATGAAAACCCATATCAGTTGCACATTCATGACTAAATAATACTTGGTTTTTTGTTAAATTATCGTTTGCCTTGTTGAATGTTGATAACCTCGACAAATTATATACCTAAACCTTCCTCATCTATCACTATCTATTGGTGAAAACTGCATGATAATCTGTTCATTGGCTTGGTGTTTATCGCGAATATACAGACGCGGAGTTTGTTTTATAATACGTAAGGATTTACAAAATGAGTGTTGTTACATAGCAAGAACCGCAGATAGCTGGATCTACAATCTGATTATGAAAAGTTACATTTACATATTTTGCACAAATATTATTGTTAATAATTATCGTAGCTGACTAGGGTTGTTTGTTATAATAAATCAAATCTTAAATCAAACCATTAATTCCATTATAAATATTAGTGTGTATTCCATTAAATAAATTGTATATATATATTTGTATGCAACATAATATTTTACTTCTACACCTTTCATAGAGGGTGGCAGGTTACATTATAATATTATAAATTAGTGACGTAAAAGCGTAATTACTAAACACAGGACTTGAGTCCCATTTCACAGCCACATTATACGTTCACTTATATACAAGCGTTAATAAAGTACAAACCTCGTAGGACACGTGGCCAGTTACATACAACAATAAATATCTAGGCACATCTACATCAATTAATTACATTTCTAAATTACCTCTATCTTTGTTTGTTTGCTACACTATCAATTGACTATTATTTACAACGACGACAATACTAGCAGTTAGTCACATTTATATACAGCTGCAGCTATCTTCCTATTCGGTGAACACAAACTTTCTTGGCGGTTCAACAAACTTAGCGACACTCAGCGACGCATTTATAAATAGTATTCACACCTAGTTAAGTTTTACTTCGGTTTCTCAGTCACGAGGAGGAAGCGCGATAGCGGTCGAGAGCTTATCGCGAACGAGATAAGGCTAGCCAAAAAAAAAGGATGCGGTCAACCGCGGCGGCGGAAGGCAGAGCGATGGAATCACTCGATGCCGAAGGTATTGGTCTCCTCCACGGCCAGCAGCAGCTTCTCGTACAGCAGCGCGGGCGCGGGGTACGGGGGGAGGTCGAGGCGGTTGAAGCACGTATGCGCGCGCGGCAGGGACTCCACGCGGCCCCAGCGCTCGATGCAGAAGCGCCGCGGGCCCGTGGAGCCCCGCAGCGCCGTGAAGCCCTCGTAGGGGATGGACGACGTGCCCGTCACGAACTGCACCAGCCGCAGGCGCTGCTCGTTCGTGAACCTGCAAATGTATTACATGCTTTAATGTGGAATTACGAATATGTATTCTTGTGTTCTTACGTAGCTACATTGGCAAAAGGTCACTCAGGTTAATCATTCTTTTGTCAACGCCTACAAGTAAGTATATAATCTGATCGATTCCATGCCTAGCTAGAAAGAGTCAATTATACCTATTCACGTTACCATAGCAATAGAAAAGCTTATTACGTTTTATTAAGTAAAGCCGTTTTAAAATATTTATTTCACGCAACATAGCGTGATGGTAATGGCCAAACCATAAATTTAGAGCTCTAGAGCATGGGCGTCCGCATGGTAGGGTAGGGGGGTTCAGCTGCCCCTTCCAGGCAGTCATATGAGTAGGCACATTACTGCAGCAATCGTTTTGTTTTATTTGAAATCAAATGAAAATAAACGGAACATTGTGCATTACGCTCAACCAACACGTATTATTGCCAATATTACCAGCAGTAAGAAATGCCCAATATTGCCACCAACAATTGCAATATTGCCGACCCGATCCGACCGAGCCGTAAATGTTGCGTGTAATATGATTCGGAGATATTTCTATTTGTAAATGTGCCCTTCGCCCCTACCCTCTAAATTTCTGACTTGGCTCCCTGTGGACTAAAAGCTGCGGACGCCCATGCTCTAGAGTTCTTTATTTATATAAGCTTAGAATAATGTCTAGGTAAACTTTCATTTATGGTGAAACTACTTTAGGAGAAAACAGTATTTTCATTTTCTTAACCTCTAATATAACGGTACCCACCACGTGTAGCATCATTCTATTGTCACAAAAATAAATATTTGTATACAGCGCCCCTGTTGGTTATGGATGAGACTTAACTTAATAAAATGGGCGTACTACTAGCTTCAGCCCGCCTCTCTGCCAGCTTGGTACGACGTCCTCCATCACTATGTATTGGTGAAAACAGTATGATACGATCTGTAGCGAGAGGATATATACCTGTCGATGGCCTGCCAGAACCAGATGATGACGGGATGAGCGTCGTGGTATCCGCCGCGGTACTCCGTGTTGCTGCGCCAGTCCGCCACGTCCAGCTCGGGCGCGCCGGCGATCACCAGCTCCAGCTCCCGGGCGTCGAAAGCCGCCACCAACCGTGGATCCACTACCTATGTATGATCAAAAAAATCAAAATGAATATTGATGATAAAATATGGTAAAATTAATTTAAAAAAAATGATAGATTAAAAATCGATAGGTTTCCATAGTAAAGGTTGAAAGGAAGAAATATTAATGAGAAATGAGGCAAATTTTAGATACGATAATTTTTGTTAGTTTTTAAAACCTTACAAGCAGCTTTTTATTTGAATAAGGACTTGTGCTGCCACATGTGTAAAAACTTAAGTTTTGATTATTTGGTTCTGTGTAGTATTTAACTTTCTTGGTGCATCATGAGTTTGTAAAAATATAGTACTTATCACAAAATAAATAAATCATGTTACTCCTACATTGGAAGGAAGATGTGTTAATTTTATGTATTTATGTGTAGACGGTCGGTTTCAAGGTTGCACTGTATTCCAAACTTGTTGAGAGCGACATGACCTTGCTTCCTTTATCTACAGTCATTCTAGGAAACTAAGGAATATTTTATGAAATATAGCGTTATGTCGTTTTGTGCATTTTCATAAAGAAAAAAAACGGTTTTTATTTATTACAGATTATCTGTATGTCATAGAATTTGAAGAAAGAGATCTGTAAGTTTCATATGGTCATAATTATGAAGCCTATCGTTGACGTTCCATTGTCTCTGTCTATTTCCGTGGTGTAACGGAATGATTTTATGTACGAATTAGTTAAGTCTAGGGTGCCTTTTTTATATGACTTAATATAATCTTACCTCATGGAACCCTCTGACGAGCCACTCGGTCTGTTCAGCGACGCCCCTCTCCACCCTCCACCGCACCACCCTCTCGAGGTATTCCTTCTTGTTCCGCTCCGTCACGGGCACGTCGCGGCCTCCGGGCTTCAGCTCTCGCTCCAACACGCGACCGTCCGCCAAACGCTCCGACACCGCGAAAGTTAGCTCCAGCGATGACACGCAACGAGCTGTCTGTAATCAAACATTAAGAAAGGTTAACTTTGTCGATAGACAGTTTTTTATATCAATTTGGGAGTCTTCTTCTTACGTGCCAAAGGCTTTATGGTTTCTCATTTCTTATTTATATTGTTTTTGCCCAGTAGGTAGCAACTTCTACTCCCTTGCTTGTGGCTAGCATTAGGTCTTCACGGGCAAACGTAGAGGGCGACAATGGGCACGAAAGCAGATGAGCCATGTTTTGAATGAGGAATCCACAATCGCACGAGGTATTATTGGTGTTTGTGATTCCACATTTGGCCAGATTCTCCCTGCAGCGACCAACTTGGGAGTGAAATTTATAAAACGATGTGTGCAGACTGGGCGGTTTGCTTCATATTTTCTAGCCCCATCAGTACTGTATTTATCAGCATTATACGATAGATGGCGCTGCACGTCCGTAACAAACATAACAAATGACGAAGTGTAGGATTGGAGTTTCAATGTTAATAATTATAATTATTTTACCCACAGACAGGGCTATCTGACCGGTGATCGGTATACCAGTGGTATAATCACCACTGAAAATTACACGTGTTTTTTATTACAATCTCTGTTATTGGTACCAAACCGTACTAAGAGGTAAAAAAATACTTCTGAATGATTTTACTCCACTCTCCAAAATAAAATAAATAATATCCTTACCTGTAACCACCTAAGAGAGGCTGCAAACTGCGCGTCGAGGGCGTCCACATCCTCCAGCGCCGGCGACAGTCGCAGCAAGGCGCGGTACAGAGCGCGGGTGAACCACGCCTCCAGCAGGTACCCGTGCACCAGGGCCAGGCCTAGCACGCGCCCGGAGAATCGAAACCTGGTGAATTAACAAACATGATGAGGTGATATTTTGTTATGGTTGATACCAAACTTCTAGGCGTCTCACGAGAACGAGTCATAAGCGCGAATTCTTAACGAGTAAGCGCATTTTCGTAGCTAACACCAGAACCGCCGACAAGTTTGGTTTCTATATTATTTGTAATTTATAATTTATCATGGGTGGGACCTATGAAGATCTGCTTACACTAGCAACTTCCTTTATTTTATTGATAAAGATGTATTACGACAGAATTGCTTGCAATAATAAATTGTCAAATACTGTGCTCGACACCAATGGATATAAATGTTGCAGTTAAAATGTGTAAGCAACCTATTAAATAATTTAATTGGTTTAGGAATTATACTATTAGGTATGTGCCTATAACTTAACTAATATAATTTAAAGTGGACTCCAATGAAAAAGAAATCAGAGCTAAAATATCTTCTCCGCATCCAGGTTTTGTTTACCTGCTTAAAAACCGTTTTAATCGACTATTCCATTTCGTAACGCAACTTAACCGTAATCCAAACAAAATAGAAATACAATACAGGGTGTTTTAAGTTCCGCGCGGTTGGAAAGCACAAAAACTACATCATTCGTGTTTGCCTGTAACTTGATACAAGGTGTTTGAAACACGACACGTCAAGTTTCGGTGCGCGGGCGCAGCGCTGAGTAAAAATAAACAGAGGGCGCCTGCGCGGAGATATAAATAAGTCATAATAACGGATACTGCGTAGCTTTTAGGACGAATGTAACAAAAATAGTGTTGTAATGTTGGTAGTACTGTAAGTAGGTTATAGCTTATTTGGGGCATTGGGTGTTACAAGAAAAAAAAAGGATTTAATGTCTTTTGCGACATGTGGCTTTTTATAAATTTGTGTCAAGGATTCAAGGAGTGTAAGGACAAAATTAGTAGATACTTATCTATTTTAAAACTTAAAGAGGGAGAGCGTTTGTGATAGAAGCAGCAAGAACTAGGTTATCCAGGATCGATTCCCGCTCAAGACAAATCTTTATGTGCATGAAAATGGGTGTTTGTCTTGATCTAGGTGTTTCTATGTATAATAAGTATGTATTTACAAAAGGAAAGTATATATGTATTAGTATCAGTTATTCTAGTACCCACGGTACAAGCTCTGATTAGCTTTGTACTAGGTGTCATTGTGTGTATGTTGTGTGATATTTATTTATTTATCCTTAGATATAGATATTCCTATAAACAAATAAATAATACGTATTTGTTTTAATGGTGTTCTAATAAATATTTTTTACTTTACTTTACTTTTAGAGTAAAAAAAATATATTTAATAACATGATACTCGGTTTGATTGACAAGATTCAGAACCTGAAAAAATACCTGCTACTTCAATTTTAGTCAGCATATGTAGGTATGCAAATCTTTGCATTTTCTAGTTATTCATTTACATGAAAATGTTTATACTAGATTCAAGATAAAACAGCCCCAATTTTACTCTCCTCGTCTATTATTACTTCATATTTCAAAGTCGTGTAAATGGTCGGCAAATAATCCCAACTAATGAAGTCTAAGTACCAGTCTAATACTCAATACGCAGTATGCAAACATTAAACATATCCTAGAACAATAATAATGTTATTGATTGCCATAATTAGATAATAATAACTATCATTGTACCGCGGAAGCGTCGCTGTTTACTCTAATGACCATAATTTGAATTGATTGTTTGTGTAACATGTATGTATGTAAAAAGTGTAAACATCTTGTCCGCTTCATTGCCATGGCTTGACGTGCAAATTGTTATAATTTGCCGTTGCTTCGCGAACCTCTAGTAACAATGGTTTGACTCACTTCTTCTTACTTGTACAGAAATACAGGTTCGGTTAAAATATTATAACTTATTGACAATGCAATCAAGTTTACAATAATTTGGTCTTAAACAGTGTTAAAGTATCACACCCGTTATTTATTCCGTTCAGCATAGTGTGCGATCAGGGGATTGACAAAAATAGATAAAAAAAGTGAAAAATTAACTGTAAGTTAAATCATTATTGACTACTAGCGCTACTTCGGGCGGTGCCGGAACTATCTACAGACAGATAGAAGTTAAAAGTTTAAGTTACTAAATTTCATAAATAAAATTGATTAAATATATACGATAAGACTACGCATATTCGTGTGTCGTATTCAAGTTCTCTAAATAATAATTACGCAAATTTTACACTTTCTGTTCTCCAGAGGCTTTTGAAGTTGTCAGACAGAGCATAAAATTAGATCTTAATGAGAGATAGAAAGAAAGTATCCTACATTGTTTGACCGTGAGGACCAAGTTTCTAGTTACTGAGAAGTCAAGAAGTAGGTATTAGAACTGTTCATTTGTTATTTTTAATTCTCATGCCATTAAAAATAAGAATTGTTTAAGAATTTAACAAATTATTTTGCTAATTTGCAATTCAATTTGTGGCAAAATTAAAACTGAAATGTACCATGAGATTTTTTTATAATGACCATGTGTTGGTAATTAATTAACACACAGTCATGTTTATCATTTATCATTATATATGTATATTAATTTTCATATACATTTTATCTGTCTTCAACAGTCAGTTATCAGGCGTCCTCCGCTGCCAAACGTGGAAGAGCGACGCTCTTGCACAATATCATATTCATTTTTATTTTTTGGCAGAATTTTTTGCATTGATATTTGCGTTTACTTCGTGTCCATATTGTTTTTTAGTCTGGGTCTTTATCTATGTTAAAAACTTTTCCACGTAGTTGCAGTTTTGACTCAAGTCTTTAAAATTTGTTAGTTTTACCACTAACTTATAAGTAGTAAAGGTACCTAGATCTTATTGATTATTTTTATAGCATTTAGCTATGCTTATCAAATTATACCAAGAAAAATTACTGGGTTGGCAATTTTGGTGGTATCCCTACATATTATTATGTGATATGTATAAAAATACATACCATTCATGATGGTTATCCACGAAGGCAGACATGGGCGACACGTGGACCGTGTAGGTATCGTTGGCCGAGTACTCGAACAGCCCGTAGTACGGGTTGAAGAGTTCGCGGGACAGCAGGAAGAAGAACTCTCTGCTCGGGCCGCCGTAGTCCAGGCCTTCCTCGCCGTCCCACAGCACGCACAGCTTGCCTTTCTGCAGCTCCTTCTTACCGCAAGACATGATTCTACGGAACGCGTCTTCTAGGAGATGTTCGCGACGGATGTGGAGTCTGGAATCAAGTGATGTTTTCGTTAGAGTTTTGGTTTTATTTGGAGATATCGATCAAAATCAGCAAACAGGAGAAATAAGCAAGGATGGTAGAATAATACTAGTAGATAGGCTACATTACATATTATTCTACCATCCTTGTGCCTTTGTGCTCCTATGTGCTTTGGGACTATGTGATATCGCATCTGTTTCGTTCTAGATATGTGTCATGTAGGATTTTCGAGTTATGTGGGACTTCACTTCAGTTATGAAGTTGGTGGGTAGAGCTGTTACCATTAAATTGTTTTAGGTCGAGGCTTAATTTATTACTTTATTTTTTTAGAGGTTAGACTCTTTTGCAGGTAATAAACTCATCATTGTTGTCTTTTGTAGTCTTCTACGGGCTAGAATCACTAGTATATGGACTATAAGGTTTCTCATGTTCGATATATTAAAAATTGTATTAGTGACTTTTAAATATGACTAAAACTCACTTTAACTTGCCAGGTCCCTGGCCATATCCTTTGCTTTCAAGCTTGCGGTAGAAGGCTCGCAGTTTGGCCTCGAAGTCGCGTCTCTGAGGCGCGGGCGCACGCGTCGAGCGCGCGGCGGCGGGCGACGCAGCGGGCGAGGCGGTGGCTCCGGCCGTCACCGCCGCGCCGCACCCGCCCGCTGGCACGTAGCTCATTATCTCCTGCTCGAACAGGCTGCAAACAACGGAAAATTATGCTTAGATATGTGTAAGTGGATCTAAAGCAGGTGCAAATACGATGATGGTGAAAATTATTCAGTTTGAACATAATTTACGAAACTTGGATGGGGTTGGACGACGGAGGACGGTGTGTAATAAGTTCTCACTTGGAGATAGTTTACATTAAGAAGATTGTCAGAAGAGTCAGTGACAAACCAAAAAAAGTCCATGGAACGCGTCTGACACTGAGACAGCATTTTTCCATTTAAGCCTTCATAACGATTTTATATTCTAATCAGTAATGAAGAAAGATTTAGAGTGGGTAATAAAGAGAGCTTCATTAATTGAAATAGATTGCCTTGAAATGTGCAAAATTGTATGGATACACATAAGGCAAATTAAATATGATATACGTATTCAATCAAGCAAAGATTTACAGCATCCCTGAATAATCTAAATAGGTATAACCCAAATTGGACATCTATTTACAATTGTAATAAGTCCATGGTAGCTTCCTATGCGTCATATTGTTTAGTGCTAACTGATTTTAGCTGTTGTTTACAAGGAAATTACAGCTGAATCTGAATTTCAGGGACAATTTTCCTTAAATGTTATTATTTGTTCGATATTTTACAGACATAATGCCGTAAATGGGGTGTGTTATTTGATTAGAAATATGAAACATATAGCCTTCCTGTGATTTTCCTGGCAATGCCTTTATGCTAATTAAAGTATATTATGTTGGACTAAACAATATTTTCAGACATGTTGTCATGTAAATTTACTATAGAATGTTATAATGTTTGACAATATTATTATTTATTTTATTAATAAAGTTCTAATAACTAATTATACAACTCATATTATAGTAAATGATCGAAGACCATCTTCACCATCTTCGAAACCCCTCTTCCTCTTGATTTTTGAGTAGTTTTTTTGAAGCAGGAGTTTTATTTTATGTTTAAAACATTAATAAACAATATGACTTAAAACAGGAAAGCTTCAAGAGCTCCACAAACCCAAAAAATACTGTTATTAAGTAACGGAGATTGTTTAGATAATAAAGCAAGATAATGCCAAATACACATAATTAATTTAAATGATCTTTTATTCGCGTTCCAAGCTAACCTTAGTAAATTTCCGGAAACCTTAGGAAATAAATTATAGTACGTTTGTATTTGTAAAACTTCAATCTAGGCTAGTTTCAAGGTTTGGTAATTGCAAACTATTATAGCATACGGTAATGTTAATAGTTTGCGGGTGAACAAAGTGGTGCGGTTAAAGAAACGTGACGGTTATCATATAAGTGATATAAGTGAGACAGATTAGACAGAATAAGTGGCAGTACCTAATAGTGCCGATGGGTGTCCCTCAAGGGACATGACTAGGACCTTGCCTTGAGGTTAGTAGAATTTAATAGATATTGTAATTTTTTTTCATTATGATTTCCTGTGAGAAACATGGTTTACGAAGGTGTTACATTCGGCATGTTTCGCCGAAAAAAAAGGATGTAAAAATTAATTTAAAATATAAACAATTAAATTGTGATCAACAAATATTAATAACATGTCTCTTGATTTATGAATTTGAATTATTGCATAATACTTTTATTATAATTTAGTTTTAAATAAATCAAATCTTATAAATATCATAAATATATATAATCTATTTTAGTTTTTGCTTCTATTATTATTTTTGGTACTTGCAAAAAGGTAGATTTTTTTCTATTTTAAAATGCATGTGCATTATGGCGTTGTCTGAAAAAAAACACACTTAAAGCAGGTGATTTGTTTGATGATAACATCAAATTATCACGAGTTATCGGCGCATGAAATCTTGGCAAAGGTCAAACTAACTTACTTTTCATAATAACAACAACAACATTGTAACTAAGATAGAGTTTATTTTGCAAAAGATACGAAATCATTTTACAAAAATCACACTTAAAAGAAAAAAATACTTAAGTAATATTCAACGTCTCGCCTCATCTGTGTATAAGTTGAAATAATACAGTAAACGGCGCTAAGGTGCCTATATTTAAATAAATATCCCCGTACTCCTAGCCGTTGAGTAGTTGTACCTACCAGCATCTGCTCAGTAGCTGCTCAGCAACATGAAATACTGACTGCTAGATGCAAATATCCGAATAGCTTTAGGTAATATAATATAAAAGCCTTTAAAATTTGAGGGTTGCACTCGATATCTTTAGGATCCCATCATCAGATCGTGACCTGAAGAGCAGGACCACATGACAAGTATAGTCTCTTTGAGACAAAAAAAAATTCTCAAATCGGTCCTGGCATCTACGAGTAATCGGCGAACAAACATAAAAAAAAATACAATCGAATTTCTCAATTAGATTGTATTTTTTTAACCGACTTCAAAAAAAGAAGTAGGTTCTCATCTACTTCTTTTTTTGAAGTCGGTTAAACATAGATTAAATAAAAATAAATACGGAGTGCCCTTAGCCTTCCAAATGAACACACGCAATCTTGACCAAATCAAACTAGAGGAACGTGTGAAAGTGAGACTCCTTCATTATTTACTAGAGCGTGGACCATTCAAAAAGTAATATAATAAAAGTGATGTGAAACTAACGAATGCCAAGCCAAGGCATATCCGTTACGCATACGGCGAGCATCAAGTGCGGACCACTAATGTGAGAGGCTCGCCACGTCGTGAGCTAAACCTCCCACATTTGTCTTTAAAACAATTTTACAACACCACTGATTATTAACTTCATTAAACAAACGAGATAAGAACATCTAAAGAATATCTCGAAAACACTGCAGGCTCAGGTCGGTGTCGAACGCGGGACTTGTGGCCACTAGGAGCAATGAACCGTGATAGATGATGACCAAAAAGACGAAGCAAGGCCGGCCCACATAAGACAGAGACAAAACGCCGGGCTCTAGGCCGTAATACCCGTAATCGATTTAGGAGAGCGGGAGATTTAGAACCGCAACGCCCCTCGCTCGAGCTCGTGATCGAGATTCGGTAATTAGTATAATAATTTCATTTGGGCCCGGTGAATTATACGTGAAGACACGCCGAGCACGCACTGCGCCCTGCCCTGCCTTTCTAGCCAGAGAGCCAAAGCCCAGCCTCCTAGACTGGAACGTTACTGGCATTGCTCAAAATCGAATCGACACTTTTTATCGTTCCCTGACGCCAAACGTTAAGGGTAGACATAACAAAACTCGAGATTTTTCGATGCAACTCGTACCTAAAACAATGAGTTCGCCGAAACATCGATCGTTCAGAATCACGTACACGTCGACCATACTAAACCAGCGAGCCCTTTTACAGAGAAACCTTCAACCTAATGTTTGGTTAATCTATTAAATCGGACGTGCGAGTGACACATTATGTAAGCCACGTGCCTAATATTCAATTGAGTACCTGAACAATAAATTTGTAAAATTCGCGCCTACAAAGGCAGTCATAATTGAGAAAACATAGAAGTCTTATGTTGTTAGGATTCTAGTGCATCACTAGCTAGATACTAAGAATATACAACCTACGCCACGTTCTAGGCAAGGCCGTCTCTCGACTTGTTTTGATGGGAACGACCTAAAATTACTCGCCACGATACACATATTATGAGTTAGATGTGTGTACGTGTAAATTGTACGGTTTGTTATAAGATCGGTGAGAAAATGGTTTCCGGCACGCAACACAAGAGCGAATTCGAATCGCATTTTTGTGTTCCAAAAAGTCAACAAAAAGTACGGCACAGTAATATTGTTTCGTGATAGGATCATCTCGCGGTGATTACATAAGCATCCGGCACATCGTGCACATATATCATCGAATGCCACCAATGCCCGAAACTTAATGAGTATCGGAGGCATTCCCTCGGCGGCGGGCGGCGCACGCGCCCGGGGCAGCGCGCGCGCCGGTCACGCACCGCCCCGCGTCCCCTACCCCCCTCCTGCCACGCCGCGACAGGTGTGCGAGGTGTGTCTCACAGCGCCCGCCGGCCACCGCTCGCTCCACATCATCTTTGATAGCCAACCAGATAAAGCAGACGCTACCCGTGCTTGACGTCTTGATTCTGCGTAAGGCCTGAATCGAAGATGACGCAGCGAGATCTAATCACACGTTTGTAGTAGTTATTTAATTAACAGTGACGGTGTCCAGCCGATCCTCGATAAGCCACGTCTGACTCCGAGATGCATCACAGCAGACAGAGATAGAAAAACATCGTCAGATGGAAGTAACGCTATTATCGATGTAGAGACGCGTGTGTTCCGTGCAGGCGTACTTTCACCGCAACATGTGCGCTTGTACCCGAGCCTCTCGGTCATAATTCATCGGCCAACAGCTGCTATTGATGATTCCTAAGAACACTTGCAAGTCGTTTGGAAACAATGCATCCAACCTCCCCATGTTTCAAAATTTTTGACTGTTGTTTGACTTGTCCGTTTCAATTCAGCTTTAATAATTCGCCAAGCACATGTCGTGGCAGGATGTTACTTAAATAAAGGGGTCTTGGACTCTTGAATACACCAGTTTTATGTTTTACTGGTAATTTTAATAACATGATATAACGTCGTGTATTAGACACCAGAACCTTTTATAATGACGGTCCAGGCTCCTAAAGATAATCACGCATCATGATAGGCTGTCGTCGCCTTGGGCCGTCCACAACGGTAGGTCGAAGAATCCATCGCTGGGGGAAAAGAAAGCTGATCGCTAGCTGCTGGTCACCACACCATACGTTATAGATACAATGTCATTTACCTGAAGCTTGTCGAATAAGTATAGGAGCGATTTTCGAGGCGGAGATAGTAATTGCTGGAGGCGAACTAAAATATGACGTCTATTTATGTTCGACCGTCACTAATCAGTAATTATCGCACGGTAGGTAAACGACTTGGAAATAGCGTTCCCTTAATACGTTGTCATAATAATACTCGTGACAAGTCATTATCTTTTCATCGTAAACTGCGTTTCTTTGTCGTCGCAGGCTTTTCACGAACGTTAAATGCCCATTGAAACGGGGATATATTATATTGCATATCAAATAAATAATCGCCTATCAATACATACTCATCATTTATATTCTTTTTTGCATCAAATAACTTACTTCACTACAGATAAACTAAATGTTTAACAAAACTCAAACTGCAGATAATTCGAAATTACACATCAATATGACATTCCTTTTTTCCTCATAATGCAATACAGTTAAATTTATTTTTGTACAAAAATACTACATGCATAGCATAAATACTGACTGCACATCAAATTTACCATATTTCATAGCAAAATAACTATCCCAGTCGCATATTAACCAGTAAGTACAACAAAATCTGTTCATCATATTTGTCTTAATTTTCAAGAAGCCATGCTCGGTAAATTTAATGATTATTATAACAAAAAAATCCTTTTACATTGCATTATTTCTAAAAGCAGAACAACTTAATTGAAAAACTTCGCGCGTTTTTTCGTCACTGGAGTAAATAATATAAAAATAAAAGCTATAGTTATGGCATAGGTCAATTATGGGTAAAGTAGTAGGTTAGGTTAGGTTAGAACTGCGACCATAACATAGCGCGAGCCGAGCGAGCGAAGCGAGCGTGCCGCGGCAGCGGCCGGCGAGTGCTAGCTAATCTTTGTGATACTCCGACCCCTTTTTGAATCTACCCACTAAATAAAATAATATTATACTACCTACCAATTTCTTATTATCATAGATCGTAACAGACGACAGTACGTGGCGCCACCTGCAGAAGCTAAAAATGTGCCTATTGGGCAAAAAAGGAAGCGTGGACGCCCCGCGAAAGCAAGACCTGCTTTAATAATTCAATAAATTACAATTTTGTATCTAATTTTATATTTTTTTTGCTGATCTCATTATGTGATAATTAATAAATAATAAGATGACTGTGACTAATAAAATGTTGTTTGATCTAGAAAAACTGCTGTAAATATTATAAAAATAGAAGCTATATTTAAAAGAAAAAGAGTTAACATGTATAATGTGCATTAAGATTATTAGTTGTGCATTGATAAAAAAGCTTTTACTTTAGGAAAAATTGCTGTGCGCTGTGAAAATAAATTGTAGTGTGTTTAGTGATATTTTGAGTTGAATATTTTGTTGTGCAATCAGTAATTTTGATGGGAATTCGGTATTTAATTGCATAGAAAAAGGATATTTTATGATTTGCGTTTAAATACTACCCATTGAAACGCAACAAATTAAATGTTAAATGCTTTTAGACAGTGTCTCCGTGAATGTTTAGCTTTGATATTTGAACGGAACTCGAAAAATATCAAATTACTTCCGAGAACAAAATCTAATATTGACACGTATCAGAATAGAATTGTTCGTAACAATAGGCGAGTTGTTCAAGCTCTGGGCTCAAATGATATGTTCTAGAAGGCAAAATTGAATTATAAAATGATCGACATTGGTGCGACCTCAGCGGAATTAAAAATATACGTGTCTAATAATTGTGGCCAATTACTTCCTTAGATGGAAGGGTTAGGTACCGCAAAACAATTCATAGCTGTTTTTGTATAGAAACAAGAAATTTCCGACTCTATAGGTAGGATAAGTATCCAGTTACTAGCAGCTCGGTGACCTAATATTACGCGACGTTAAAACCACTAATTAAATTATTGTGCCTGTGCTTCACGCATGCCCACAATTTATTTTATTTGAAATATAATAATTATTCAATATTATTTTCCTCACGCTTTAAAAATAGTTTTCCTAAGTTATATTTTCCCGTTTGATTCCCTGTCAGGTTGAAATTAATGTATAATAATTATTTTGTAATATTTCATTATTTTTTACGTATTCATTGTAATATTGAAATTATCCAAGAATGTAGACGGACTGAATTTCCTAAAAAGCTTTGAATAATCGAAGATCTTTGGTATATTTTTTTTCTTTTTGAATTAAACATCGATGAAAGATTTATTTTTTTTATTAAAAGAACCTACATTTTTAAGTCGGTTTAAATTATACTTGCCTGCATTAAAGTCAAAAAAAACTTTCATTCAAAAATATATGCACATTCTTAAGTAACGTTAAATGCTATTCAGGTAACTTTACATTTTTTATCTGTTTCATAAATCATAGTGGTCCCTCCCGTCTCACCTACAAATTAACTTTCTGAGAATTTTATAAATTGAAAAATCCGCTCAGATTAAAGCATTACGTGATAATAGGGTCCGAGTATAAAATTAAATTTGCGTTAAATTAAGTCTTCCTAAGAGAACATTGAAACATTAGCGTTAAAAATATTAAGTTTATTTTTAGGGATGTACCGTTTTGCCCGTGAATGGATTAGCCGATTGTTCAAAGTATTTTTTTGTTATCGATTCAAAGTAACAAGCAGAGCATAAAAAATCATAGAGATTGACGAGCTTTTGATAACGTGAACGTTATAATCTATAAACTATTTCAATAGATCTCTCGTGCCCATTTTCTCCGGTGCCCAGGTGTACCAATAATTGAAAAAAACATGCCATAAAATGCTCGCGTGTCAATTCCAAACTGGACCAAACCGTAGCAGATAAATATTTTTTAGAACTGAAGGTCCGAACTCCAATTATCGTGGATCCGAGAATGTGACAGCAAATATTTATGTAATGGCTCCATCCGCAGTCACCTCAATTAGGACAATGCGAAGGACTTCCGTCACTGCTGCAGTAACAGACAGATAGACAAACGGACAAATTATTCATGCAATTCATTTACAAGTACATTCTATTTACAAATATCCTCATTATGTTGAGTAATGAATCTTTAGTGTCAGTTTTTTCAACGGTAGAGGTCTTTTTTTGAAAAGCACTTGATGAGTGGCACTTCAAAAACGTTTTGTTTGTATTATCTGGTTGAATGTGACGTCACTTGCCTAATTAGGTCATATTATATTAAAGTGCAGGAGCGAACGGACTTGAAGAGAGCGATAACGATAAAACTAATTCCAATAGTAAATAAACATTGTTATCTAAATGTACGACAGTATTTTTGGTGGTTTGGTTGAACATACTGTAGTTCTTGGTAGTTTTACTTACGAAGTATTGACCGCAAAGGACGATATTTGCGGCTGTACATTTCAGTAGTACATAGTCATACTTTACGGCTAAAACATCTTTGGGAAGTACGGTCTTTAATTCTGTATCCTCGACCCAAATGATTTGTACAAAATTGGTCATCTAATCTTATCTATAACAGTAATAAACCGTTTCCAGATAATAACATAAGTAATGTAAATACATTCACATGTCATGTCCGTGGGTTGATAAAGTGCTCTCACTAATTTATTTATATTAATGAGCATTTTATACAGGCGCGGCGGAAGTATACAATGGAAGGGAAGGAGCGAGTGAACAATGGCGGACATGGGACTTTGGTAAACTCTGACCTCCCAATCGCTTTGCGTACTGCTTAATTATCGTTCAGTTAAATTAATGATGACTCAGCGAGCAGCAACTAAAATCAAAGTTAGGTATAACTCTCAAAACAAAGGAAATGTTGGCTTTGTTGTGCTTTACAAAATTAAAGTCGTCACAAACCAATTGAAATAATCAAAACCCGTAGATTAAAATAATTAAACTGACAAACATGGTAATAAAAACGATTAAAATTTTATAGGGACTACCCACATAAGCTTTAATTTCCAAACAATGAATTAGCCAGATAAACTGGTACGCATTTTACATTTGTTTACATGTAAAACGAAAGAAACACACCGAACTGGGGAGATGTCTATAAATAAGACGTGAGTAACACTGAAATACTAACAATTGTATTGAGTTTGAACCACCTATGTCCGAATAAATATATTTCTTTCTTTCTTCTTCCTTTCTATGCTCAAAAAAAACCCCCTAATAGGAGCCGAACTCTTTATTTTTAAGATTATTTACAACCTTTTTTAGCGTCTGGGAAAGTTTTAAATAAGTTTTAAAACAGAATATTTTTTTTACGTGTTTGTATAACTAGCTTTATTAAGTTACTAAGCTGAAGCTAGATCAAGTTAAAGTAATGCTATACAAAAGAACATCACAAAACAGTAGATTCGGTACTGACACTATGGTCCCCAGAAATGTTCGAGAAAATTCAATTTTCGAATGATATGCCCACACTATACAATACTACACTTCTATAAATACATCAAAGAAAAAGTTGTGTTAATTATCATTATATTAGTTTTATCTTAAATCAACTTTACTTTATTTACATTAAAGACTGGGTGATGCCGTTTTGAAGAGAAGCAAGATATCGCCGTGTCCAGGAAAGTGGTATTTGGACTATAAGCACAGATAATATAATACTAGTACTATAAGTAAGACACACTGAATATATGGTTTTCTAGTTGATTCTTATTATTTTATGTGTTTAAATCATAATAAATGCCAATTTAACCTATTTTAGACGTTATTTTACTCTCTACTGAAAATCACGTCAAAATGCGATTTTTCTAAAACTTAGTGGCTGATTTGGCACGAGTTCCTATCATCGTAGAAACATGAAATTTCATATTTGAGCATGGATATACAATAAAATTAGAAAAGATATATAGAATATGGGTATCAAAATTCGAAAAATGATTTTTGTAAGACACCCTTACAGCCACTGTTATCTATCGAGTTATTTAGTAGGTTAAGTGCGAACGGTTAGTTAACACAAGCAGTGATCTATAAAACGAAATGTGGGTAACAGTAACTGCAATGAGTAATGTTTAACGACAGGAAATACAAGGACAATGACCGATAGGCGGGAACACACCCATGCACCAACGCGGAAACGCCTATGCTTTGTTTCTTTTTTTTAAACTTCCATGTATGCTTGAGTGTTTATTGATTGATAATATTGTCTATGGGCTTGAATATTGATTTCTGAATTTGGTGGCTTGATTGGTGAGGTGAGTCATATAGAAGCAAGTAGCTGAACCACGTACGTTTTAATACTGTAACAATAAGTCTTAAATACGACATTTAATGATACATCATATAGGACATCTTTACATGAAGATCAAGGTCCAAGAAGAGTTAAAATAAATTATAATGACAAGTCTATTGTAATTGCAAACAATCCAGTCCTTGGACAAGTGACTGGACCAGTTAGACTTGTCCTACAATGCCATTCCAGGCGACCGCTCCTAGTGTCCAACAGCCCTATTGTTACGCACGACGAACTTGCGAAAAAACCTTGGTAACTGTATATTGTAGCGATGAGTAAATTAATATTATGCATGGAGATAAATTTGAGGTAAAGATGGCAAAGTGAATGCAATAATTAAGCTAGATTGTGTGTATGAAATGAATACTGGTATGGTAGAGAAAGTGGCAAAAGAAGACGAAAGCCATGCATGGAATGGTCGCAGCCTGAAATGTTTTCTAAAAGTGAAGAAGTTTTACAACAATAAATCGAAGAGGTTTTGGCAAACGATATTAACTTGATAAATAATCAAGACAAGTTTAACGGTTTCTTCATATGATACAAAATGTTAAGATACGAAATAATAGAATTGTAAAAAAACAATAAGCATGAGAAACGTTGATTCTCCACACGCGTTTTAATCTATAGCACGGTGTTTGTCCAAACGCGGGGCCCGGCTCTAATGCGGCCAAAATTTACAAAACGCCAAGGTTCCTTATATTTATCGAGAACGGTATCTTAAGGTAATAAAGTTAAGTTTCGCTTGACAGGTGTCTATGAACCCGGATAGTTTATCTGTATCGCATCGGGTCCATCTAAGAGAATGATAGTTCCCATATCGAGTGGATTACGACCGAAACCATTACGCTTTACGACGATTTGATTGGTGCCCGCAACCAACGATATAGCATCACGCCAACCGCACCGACGACGCGTAAAAAGCACACGATTTACGATACATCGTAAAACTTGTGTCCTATTGTTCATTTAAAAGCGATGAACGCCGATAACTCGCATTAACAGTTTGTTTTAAACGTAGATAACGACCACGATTATTTTACGATTTGTTTGCTTTTCGACATATTTAAAGTTCCTATCGATTAGATACATTGTGCCAATAATTCTTGCGATAAGCGATTGTTTAAATACCACGCTGTAGGTGCCGACCAGATACTTATCTAATGAGGTTGGTATGAAATTAGATCTATTGAATAAACGAAAGATAACAAAAAAGTGGCTTAACAAAAGAAAATGAAGGACAATGTGTGAAAATATGAATAAGTAATGAGCTTAGACAAATGGTACGAACTTAACAGAATGTTATTCATACGATTGCTGACGTAACCGAGCTAATAGAAAAATAAGTAGATTGAAATAGATAACCTGAACCTACCCAAAATAATATCGTAATGGTAATATTGGTATGTATCGGATTGAGTCAGGTTGGGAAACATCACACAATTCTTGCAGAGTATCCAGGCAATTTGTTACACATTGTTGACGCACCTTCGACATTCCAAACATTTGTTCAACATCAAAATTAACAGAGCATCCGAAATAAATATTGATAGCCTCTCAATAACTTTCTTTCTTTTTGGAGATTACACATTAGAAGCTGAAATAAAAAGGTTGGGATAGCTTTTTAAGAACTGTTATCCGGCTTTTAACAAACACCGTTTTCAATGTTTAGGGTTGCTTTGACTATCGCCGCGTCTTCTTCAATATAAAGAATGGTAAGATGTCTATAGAATTGTACACCCTTCTTAAGCAAGGCAAGGGGGCTGAGATCGAATTGCAACCGTGTTTGAACCTTTGAAGATATTTGTTGCGGTAATCCTTGTCGCTTGCTAAGATTACTTTTTTAGAAGCTTTATACAACTTTATTGTCTTCATTTGCATCTTGATTTCGATTGACTAGCAATTATTTAACAAATAACTTTTTGATATTTAAGATGCTAGTTGTTTAATCCAGAGATAATAACAGGTATGCCTATAAAATAGCTGTTGCAGATCAAAAAGACAAACTGCTAATTACCTGACTGCGTCTACTATACAATTACATAATTATCTTCAATACATTCTAACTCTGTATACACTTAGGCTACTGTGCTGTGATTTATTACATTTCTAAGTATACTTAATTTGCTATAATTCTCGTGTATTATGCCGTAGATTTTCAACACCGTCTATTTCCTTCATTATACCTATTCAGCTGTCTGTGCCACGATCAATGATCATTATTCACTTTTATTTATTTTATATTTGACGCTATAAAAAGGACATCGTCTAAAACTCCAAATTCTGTATTCTCACGATCATTAAGTCGAGGCAGGATATATATTTGTGGAGATCTCTAGAAAGGAAACCAAGTGTCGTACAAATTACGGTATGGTGTTATAGATCAAAGTCGAAACCCGTTGGTCAATAACCTGAGGAGAAAATAATTTATGTTTTAGATAATTGGATATTATAAGGATGTCATCGAGGCTGGCAAGTGATTTACTAACAATAGACATCGCTTAAACAAGTTGGTATTCTATTGATACAACGGCACAATACGAGGCACCATTGCTTCCGTTCGAACCTTGTAGGGATAAAACTGTTTCGCCTCATATTGAATTTGAAGAACGCATTGCGACCGTTCTAAACAGACATTTGCAAACCAAAAGCCACAATTACAATGCATGTGGCACACCAGTGATCGGGAATCGAGACATGCTATTATTTGTATGCAGCTGTCTGATACAAGCTATTAATCGTCTCAGCAATCCACGGGAAGGAGCCTTTTTAATCCGTAGCATTGAAAGAACCTTACTATAATTTAGCAACATTGTAAATTCCTCCGATCCCTTGACGAGTTTTCAAGCATGAAGTGGTAAATAATAATTGGTAAGAAAGTTAATATAGATCAATCTTAAGTATTAAGGTCGATCAAGATACGGGGCGGCCAGTTACCACATTTACGGAACTTTGGCCTATTAATTTTAGATATGGTCTGATAACTGCACCGGTGTTGGCTAATGCTGACGTCATAATAATAAGCTATCCCGCAAAATTACAGTGCAGCACTTATTTTGCGACTCGGTGATCGGAATCGTGCGCCGAGCTTGCAGTGATGAATGTCCAAGCTCAGTCATTGTTCCATGATATAAATTGTAAAGTGGGCTTTGTAGGGACCCTTGTTTATTTGCTCGAAAATAGGTCGAACGGAAACGGTCTCGTTTCATTATTTTCTCTGCAGTTCAGAGGGCAGAAAATGTCTTTGATACCGTTATGTTGTAACATGTATAATATTGTGTTGGATGGGGTATGAGCGACAGGAGGCAACCTTTACCTAAATACGTCATGCTGGGATAAAACAATAACGGAAACGGTGATGATTATCAAATCAGGTAATCTGAATGAATGCCCAACAGGCAATAAAATAATAAGAAGTTATTCAATTTAATATATTACAAAACGTTCAATTCAAGTATCTTTAGAATGTACGTTATAAATTTAGAAATCGAGTAAAACAATAGGAGAGCTTAAAATAAGCATTTTAGCCAATTTTATCAAGGTCATGTTTAACTTCGCTTATTTGGGTTTAATACTAGGCTCACCAAAAAACATAAACAAAATATCTAATACCTACTTAAGGCAATAAAAACAACACATGCGTGTTTTATCTTGACTTGCTTTGAACTGACATTTATCAAATATTTTGACTAGTAAATTGGCCGAACTATACGAAGGGTCAAATCAAAACAAACGGACCATTCCGGTGTCCACCTTCCATCACCTCCAAGTGGTGAAGCATATTCTATAATTATATTGTAATCAGCTATTGTTGTAGTTAGGAGTCCTTCGCAGAGGTAATTGTTAGCTTAGGACACACGCAATCGATAGCCATTGACATTTCCAATTGTAGTTCAGACCTCAATCAATAACGATATAATGGCCACTGAATAATTAATGAACAGATTTACGTTAACATAGCACATGTCATTAAATAAATTATGAATGTAAAAAACAGAGCTGAAACACATAAATGGTAGCCTTAGGGAAAGAAAAGTTAAAAATAAATTATAATGCTGTTTAGAGAAATTCATGCATGAAGACGACAAAAAATAATATAATCTTCAAAACATACGTTAAAGCAACACATCATAAAGGGAAAGTCTGTCAAATCGCGCTAAATCTGTGAGAATACGCGTTTACAATTAACAATGATGAATGGGACAAGATGGTTGGTAAAGAAGACGTGGCGTAATTTTTGCATAACCCTTTAGATGGAGGCATGCGTGAGACAGACGGAAACCGAGAGTTTGATATAAAAGAGGGCATTAATAAAACTGTACGTTTGGTTGCGCGTGCATCTGAAACACACGCATCTTTACGACGAGACGAACGTGCGAATAGGAACACTTGCGCAAGCGCAGCGACGAACTCTACACACTCGGGTACACATACAGACCTTTATTGCCACTATTTGTCTACTACAGTTGCGTATACGATTAATTTATGAGATAAAAACATTTTCAGATGATACACTTTCGCCACCAAAAACCGGTGAATGATGAACTTAAGCAGAAATTTTACAAATTGGCGATTGGAATTTTTCAGGCAAATCAAAATTTCCGATTACTTACAGACTGAAGACGACGCCAAAAGTCTTCGAAATGACCCCCATGGTCTTCTTCCAACCCTTGATGAACTGGCGGCGGCGCGCCCCCCGGGGCGGCACCGCACGCGCCCCAAGTTCCGTGTAAGAATTAATTTTGCTAGCTGTCGGAGCCTGTGGTCAAACTACTCATCACTGTTCAGTCACTTCACTGGTAAATCCGATTACAGCACTGTAAAAACTCCATAACTCATCACAGGGCACTGTATGTCGAACTGCTACAAGTGTCCCACCCTGGGTTGTCGTTCGGCCCTCCTCATTACAATACAATCCACTCCTGATGACTTATTTTGATTGTCCAATTTGAATATCAAATCGGTGCACAGTCACGGAAGGTTCGATTCACATCGCACTCGCGAGGAGTGGTCGGACGATGCGTGCACTCGCCGTCGAGTCGCGGGCTACACTGGCGTTGCGTTAGCGATCGTATCGTACAGACGGCTACGGCCGCTACGGGGGTGATGTTTGACTTCATAAGCTCGCCTGACTCATGCACGCGACGTTTTACGCCGTTGTTTGTCCACCGAGGACTTTTGTCTTTTCAACCCGTCGGAAAATCTGTACACGGAAGTAGCCTGAGGGCGCGTGGCTGCTTTTGCACGCGACAATTACCTACGCACAATTCAGAGTGGTGCTCGCTTTCATGTAGCGCATTGGACGCCTTGAGGTGTGTCTCGCGTGAACGGACCCTGGGCTGCTGTCAGTGCAGAGTACTGGACAGTGACGTAATTGTACAATAAATTGTAGAGCAGATAATCGCCTACGCTCGTTTGAAATTAACAAGGGAATTGAAGTGAAATCTTTTCGTGCACTGCCAATTGTTGATGTCAGACAGAGTGAGCTCAGACTCCTGAGTCATTGTATTGCAGATGCTAAAGCCTTATATAGGGATCCAAATGTAATTCACTGATGCAGTGGCGGAAGGTTAAGGAGTAAATAAAACGCAAATGTCGCTTGGGTTAAGTTGTTACATTTAAGGAACAGGAAACATTTGCAGGGCTAGCAAAACTAAAACGGCGTAACTTTTAGCATCACACCTATATTTAGGCGTGTCATGTCCAGCTTACCTATAGGTGAGGTATAATATGAGCTTGCAGCAAAATAATGCATATTTCCGATCGTAATTTAGTCTGGTTTACGTTCATGTAACTGGATGAGTAGTGGTACCCTGGCATTAAGCAAATCCTTTACATCCTAGGCGGTGGATGTGCCACAACAAGTGTCCATCCGCACGCAACGCCACTTACTATTTCATGCTTAACCGGTAGGGGTGGCAACACCGGATGCTAAAACATCGATAAAACATCTCAACAAAACATGAGCTTCCCAAAGCAAAGCTGAACAAATCGGATTATTGAATAAAGATACAATATTTGTTATTTTCTCTTTGTTTGTGAAAAATGCAGATGCATAGTTTAAAATAAATAGTCGGCAAAAAGGTCAAAAGGGATTGCGAAAATTATAATGTACGCATGCAAAATATGTCATCAACGTGGCTATAACTCGAAAACATATATATTAATATAGTCTGATAGATATCCGTTACCAAGAAAAGAAATTAATAATTTTAATATTATATCAATATGTAAATTACTACTACTTATTATTATTTTTTTAAGTAACTAAGTGCAGGTAACCCACTATGTGTGCCTTGTTCTGTTTATTTTACCTGTATTATATTATACTGAATAAATGATTTTTAATTTCGACAGTAAACATCTGACTGAACCATCAAACAAACTCAAATTCCTTAATATATTTCGTCACGAAACAATGTTTTACTATCGATATTCCATCATCACGCATCACTAGCAACCGGTAATATTATTGCTATTTATAAATGCAAGCGAACAAGACACATTAAGTAGCGAGGAGAAAAATTCTTCAATAAATTGATCTGCAATGGAATGAGTGACCGTTGAATTTTAAATGAGAGCTGTTTAAAAGATCGATCCATGTCTGTTTGCTATACCATGCATTATGTATGCAAAATGCATACGCAATCGATTGATTCTTACTTTTTACATCGCATCCCTATTTCGACAAAAAAGCGTTTAAAAGTAAAATAAAAATAACACATCTAGAAAATCCCACATTTTCATTATTTTTTTAAATTTATTTTATTCATAAACAAATAAATTTGTGTTTAAATATAATGTTGTCTTAATACGAGGCATTATTCTAAGAGGAATACATGTCAAATGAAATATAAAAAATGATCTAATGAATTGATGAACAAAATTAAATGTGGGTTTATTTGAGGGATGTCGTACATGCCATCTATGTATAGAACTTTGTACATAATGGTTGACATATAAATATGACCTTTTGAAGCTATTTGAACTTGTACATTTAAATAGTAGAGTAGGAGTGCTAGACTCTACCCACTAGTAAATAATAGTGACGCAAATCAATTAATGAAATTGAAAGCAAACGCGTTATATTTAGATATATTTATTTGTATTGACATCGGCAAACATGAACCAATACGTCACAATATGGATATTCCAGGTGAAATATAATATGAAATACGAGTTATTCATATAAAAATCCATAATGATTAAACAGTAATTGAAATGCTGAAGAATACCATGCAGCTTTAAAGCTCTAATCAGTTATCACAATGTGTGTCTAATTAACTTATATAGGAAAAAACCCGAACAATTATTATTAAAAAAAATATATTAGTCAAATTCTGATAGCCAAAGCCAAACTTAAATTTTTTCACCTTCAACTTATACTATACGTAACGTCAAAAAAAAGCTAAGCGCCCTAAAATATGAAACATATTTCAAAAAAAATACATAACTTCAGTGTCGAAACCAAATCGTCCCTCGTCTCCAGCCCTCTTTCATCAGCTCGTACGTCACTCTGTCACAATAGACGCCGTAGGTTCGTTCGTGTAGGGGACATATCGTAACCTAAATCTTGCGGAGTACATGTTCATCCCGTTTGCTGCACCCGTATCGCGACCTGTTTTACCTCAGCTCATTTGCATCATGATATTATCAAGGGTTCGACGGATATTGTGGCGTAATACAGCCGGTGTTGAAGCAATGATATCTGGTAACTTAGCTAATATTGAGAATATTAAAAGTAGGTACTTTGTTTGAAATTTTAATTTCTCTACGGCTTAACTCAATCGTAAAAAAGACAAACTTTCTGTTCATTGAGTTATGTAATAGCTTAAAAAAATAATCATGTTTGTCACAGTCTGAAAAGGTAGAAACATATGTCCAAATTGCAAACAATTGCATAACAGTATATAACAACATACGCAGCCCAGGTTTTACGATTAAAATGCTAATGATGATTAATTTAGATGTTAGAAAATTACACAACACAAAAAGGTTTTATTTCAGAAGTGATATCGAGGGGGTTATATATATTCATACAATAAATTAGCATGATCATAATAATTGGAAGTCAACCGATAAGTTTAAAATTAGAAATTCATAATTTCTGAAAGACGGATTATCATTTTACATGCGTGCGTCATGAAGGTCATTACTCATTTATACCTTAGTAATTTTGTATCTATTAATTTCCTTGACACAATTATGCTTCCATTGTCATAACCAACGCGTCCTCGAGGGTTCAATAATAATAGCCATGACGTCAAGATGTTCCAAGGATTCGATAATCTACTTTATTTCCTATTATCGCAAATCTGGCCTTAATTCTTATGAATACAAGGTTTGTATGACCTACAAACAAACCGGGACCTCTGCAGCAAATCTAGCAATTATAGCTGCCGTATGTTATATGTTGTGTAAGAAAATAAACTAAAATGTTATTCATATTAGAAGCGACCTCTAAATTATCATAATAAGTAATTTGTCTCTGAAATTATCTCCTGCAACGGTTGTCAAATCAAAATTTTGGGAAATAATGCGAGTTAAAATCGCGTGTCCAATCGTATAAAGCGAGTCTAGAGTACAAGTCGTTTACGTTTTGTTTTGCATTTTTGTGTAGGTACTATAATCGTATTAGCATTTACATTGATGTTATGTTTTGGTCTCAGACGAAACTAATTGTGAGTCCGGTTGTCTGGTTTTACTAAAACTTAAAGTAAGTTATTTCCGTCTTTGTAGTACTCAGACAAAGCTAGACTACAATATAGAGATATCAAGAAGAATCTTTACAAATTCTACACCTTAGGCTTGGCCGATTCGCTACCGTCATATACCGTACTTTTCTGTTTCAATTGTTCTTGTAGTAATGAAACGACCAAGCCGCATATTTATCCAAGGCGTTGTGGGGTTTATAAAGTAAGGACTTTAAAAGTTAGACTAGCCGTATAGACTTGGCTCTACATGAGATCTGATAACTGTTTGACAGTGTGACCCATATAGTTTCGTCTTGGTAACATTTTACATGAAATGTTTTTGGTGGGATTCATAATACTGGGTGGCGCAAAAGTAAAGACCCTATTTGGTTCAGCTATAACATTTTTTCTAAATTAGAAAACTAGATTTAGATTTTTTTAAATGTATATTTGTGCCATTAAATTTCGTACCATTAGGATTTAAAGATGATGTCTTTTAAATGGTGACCTCCAGAGTTGATACACCTTGAAGAGGATGATTTTCCTTCAAAATTGGTTATGAGTGACGAAGCGCATTTCCATCTCTCAGGGCATGTCAATAAGCAGAATACTCGGTTCTGGGGCACTGATAATCCGCGCATTATTCAAGAAACACCTCTACACCCACTAAAAGTTACTGTATGGTGTGGCATCTGTGTTGACAGAGTGATCGGACCCTATTTTTTCGAAGACGCTGGAGGCAATGCGATAACTGTCACTGGAGAACGCTACAGAACCATGTTACGTGAGTTTTTGATACCCAGTTTGGACGAATTGGGGCTGGAGCACATCTGGTTTCAACAAGACGGCGCTACGGCACACACAGCGCGCGACACTATGGACTTAGTGAGGGACGCTTTTCCAGACCGAGTTATCTCTCGTTTTGGCGATTTGCCTTGGCCTGCAAGATCACCCGATCTGACCAGTCCAGACTTCTTTCTTTGGGGTTTTTTGAAATCTCGGGTGTATGTGAACAAGCCACAGACTCTCGCAGCTCTAAAAGAAAACATTCGTCAAGAAATAACGAACATATCGCAGGAAGTGTTACGGCAAGTTATGCAAAATGTCATAAATAGGGCTCAAATGTGTATCAACTCTGGAGGTCACCATTTAAAAGACATCATCTTTAAATCCTAATGGTACGAAATTTAATGGCACAAATATACATTTAAAAAAATCTAAATCTAGTTTTCTAATTTAGAAAAAATGTTATAGCTGAACCAAATAGGGTCTTTACTTTTGCGCCACCCGTTACATTGTATATAAATTGCGTAATGGCAATACATTGTCGATGAATAAATGTTATCATCATTCAAATAAAACAACACAGAAGTTGATTCAAAATGGTGACTCAGTAAATGAAAACCTGAGGAAACCTGATCGACGGCGAGCAATCACGTCAAATCCTAGGTTAGGCAATAACGTGCTAATAAAATAGCGTCATTCAATGGTAAATGTTTTTATTTTTATTTATTGGTGAGTAATTTAATTACGTATCTAATAAAAAGAAAATACGAGTAACAGGTCACGGCAGGTCTAGTTAATACGTTGACTATCTACGTAGAACTTGAAGCATAAGGTAAAGGAATACACGGCTACCGAACTACCTATACATTGCCATAAGCTAGTCTTGTATTGCACGGGACTGTATAACGCGAGCCAAACTTATACTGGCAATGAATTGGATGATCGGTAGCCGTGTGTACCGGTGTAATTGAATCTTTATAGAAAACGTAAACAACTTTACGCACTCCATTTTACAGTAAGATCGGCCTGACAGCATGCGCTAAGAATACCGGCACACTCATGTTTGGTGGGCTGATGATAAGTGAATAAGGGATTATTTGCATTCGGATGGCATCCTGTGTCTGTGACATCATGAACTTGTGACTAATTTTATATAAAAATAGGAAATGGTTAAACCTTGAGACATGCAAGGATGCTCGACGTGGTAAGCTTCTTCTCTTAAATTCAATGTTTAAACATACAGCTTGTCGAAAAAGAGTAGAAAATAGTGAGGGCGACACTTTCGGAGATCTCATACTACACAACCATCCCTACGGCAAATTCATACACGACAGCCTTCATTCCTTAAGCTCTATAATGTGGGTTGAATTATCATACCCAAACACCTAACACACATTGGGTGGGCAGTGATTCTATATCAATCATGTAATTTTCCATACACTTTGAAAAGTCCTTATTATAATTACCTGGAATGGCCAGGTGGAAAACTACATAGATTTAAGATAGTTAAAAGAGATCGTATCAAAATCCGGTACATTTATAACATCGACATCGAATTAGCACTGACTCACACATGCGTCATGCACATTTGTCCATACATGCAAAATAATTGCATTACATTATAGACAGGCTGTCTAGGTTAGGTACGATTGCGCATAGGCATTGTATATTATGTAAATATCATGTTCGCTGGCGTTACTTAGAAATGGATTTTTCAAACAATGCAGTGTAAATGCTTTTATTGAGCTTATTATGTTTTGAATACTAGCTTCTAACCTCGACTTTGCCTGGACTTACGCTGACCCCACTTTAGGCGAGCGCGCGTGTGAGTACGTGTGTGCAGCTAGCGCGCCCACACACCGATGATCACGCTCGCCTTATGTAGGGGACGCCTAAACTGTCTCCGTATCAATTATCGGCTAGTTCTGTTTAGTGGTTTAGGTGTAGGATAAATTTACAAAGTGTATTACTTTTAGTTTATTTATATTATAACCATCCATCCACATGGTCCACCTTTTGGGCCATATCATTATTGCCTTTAAAGAAGATACTGGTAATACATACTTGGACAAACATACTGGATTTTACTAGTTAAAACGAATAATACATACTTTACTTGTTAATTAAAATAGTTTCCCATTATTATGGAGAGTAATTTTTCAGAGGAAAATTTGCTATATTTTTCTGCGGTTACGTAAGTACATGGTAACATAGAGCACAATGGAAGGAACGGGATATTGATTTGTTTGTTGTATTTCCCTACAACACCAAATACAATATATTTAAATAATGATCAAATAATATTTCAAATGATGGATTTGTATTATTGTTTACTATTTTCCTGAATGTGGAGATGGACAATCGACACGATATGACACAAATGGATGCATGAAATATTAAATTAATGATGATGTTTATCCCAAATTAACATGCAATGAGTATTTCAAGTCGCCGAAAATTTGGTAAGTACTTCATAACTACGATATTGCGAAGTGAGCACTACATCTGCCTGCGACGCCGTGGTCCAGGGTTCGATTCCCAATCAAGTCTTTGTGTGCATGAACATTGAGATATGTCTTGGTCTGGATGTGTCTATATATAATATAAAGTATTTATTTACAAAAGAAAAGTATTTATGTATTAGTATCAGTTATTCTAGTACCCATAGTACAGTTCTGTTTAGTTTGGGACTAGATGGCGTTGTGTGTAAGTAGTGTGATATTTATTTGCTTAATAATTAAAATTTAAATCGCAATATAACCAAGACTAAGTAATATTAATTATTCACAAGTTTTTCTTCTTTTCCCAGATTATTACGAAAACAATAGTAAAATGTAATTATAAATAACATTAATAATATTAATATTATTGTTTAAGCTCGATCGTATGCTACGATAAACGCTAGTTAAAGTAATTTGTTATCAAAATACATTGTTAATTACTTTAGCATTACCTCTGTATACGATAGAAAGGGGCCTCCCCGAGTGACGCACACAACCCTACGTCCGCGTCCGGCGCACCCTGGGCAATTCGCGAGTTCTCCAAAGCGAATTGGCTAATCCTTTCACCACTATGACCAGTCAAAATAAAATTTGACTCAGCCATAGACACGACGAAGAAGATCCACGATAGAGCAAGTGCACGTAATTGTAACTACATAATAACTATTTCGCATAGACTGACATAACCTGTGCCGGATGTAGCCGATTATATTATTTGTGGTTTTATTCAATACATAGACAATATGCCATTATTGTACCTATATTTTTATATGCAGTTTAAGCAGATACTTAAGTAGAGGAAGGAACAACTGTCATAAAATGTTATTTTGACAGTTATTTTGAGAATTGTTATATTGCCACAATCTTATTTATTTAAACACATAATAACATTAAAATTATCAATACAAAAAAAATAAACTAATCAATCAATAAACAATCGACACGATATGACACAAATGGATGCATGAAATATTAAATTAATGATGATGTTTATCCCAAATTAACATGCAATGAGTATTTCAAGTCGCCGAAAATTCGGTAAGTACTTCATAACTACGATATTGCGAAGTGAGCACTACATCTGCCTGCGACGCCGTGGTCCAGGGTTCGATTCCCAATCAAGTCTTTGTGTGCATGAACATTGAGATATGTCTTGGTCTGGATGTGTCTATATATAATATAAAGTATTTATTTACAAAAGAAAAGTATTTATGTATTAGTATCAGTTATTCTAGTACCCATAGTACAGTTCTGTTTAGTTTGGGACTAGATGGCGTTGTGTGTAAGTAGTGTGATATTTATTTGCTTAATAATTAAAATTTAAATCGCAATATAACCAAGACTAAGTAATATTAATTATTCACAAGTTTTTCTTCTTTTCCCAGATTATTACGAAAACAATAGTAAAATGTAATTATAAATAACATTAATAATATTAATATTATTGTTTAAGCTCGATCGTATGCTACGATAAACGCTATTTAAAGTAATTTGTTATTAAAATACATTGTTAATTACTTTAGCATTACCTCTGTATACGATAGAAAGGGGCCTCCCCGAGTGACGCACACAACCCTACGTCCGCGTCCGGCGCACCCTGGGCAATTCGCGAGTTCTCCAAAGCGAATTGGCTAATCCTTTCACCACTATGACCAGTCAAAATAAAATTTGACTCAGCCATAGACACGACGAAGAAGATCCACGATAGAGCAAGTGCACGTAATTGTAACTACATAATAACTATTTCGCATAGACTGACGTAACCTGTGCCGGATGTAGCCGATTATATTATTTGTGGTTTTATTCAATACATAGACAATATGCCATTATTGTACCTATATTTTTATATGCAGTTTAAGCAGATACTTAAGTAGAGGAAGGAACAACTGTCATTAAATGTTATTTTGACAGTTATTTTGAGAATTGTTATATTGCCACAATCTTATTTATTTAAACACATAATAACATTAAAATTATCAATACAAAAAAAATAAACTATTGACGACCGGATGGCGGAGTGGATAGTGTACCTGCCTGCGACGCCGAGGTCGTGGGTTCGATTCCCACTTAAGACAAATCTTTGTGTGCATGAACATGGGGGTTTGTCTTAGTCTGGGTGTTTCTATGTATAATATGTATGTATTTACAAAAAAAAAGTATATATGTATTAGTATCAGTTATTCTAGTACCCATAGTACAAGCTCAGCTTAGTTTGGGACTAGATGGCGTTGTGTGTGAGTTGTGAAATATTTATTGTGAAATATTAATTTATTTATTAAACTTGAAGTGTCTGTTGTAAATGCAAAAAAATAATGTTTTTTCAAGCTGGTATAGTTGTTTGCTCGATACCTTTTCCTAAAATACAGTTTTTAAAATTGTTATCTGTCTGCCTGTTGGTTTTTATCGACTAAACACTTCTAAATGGCTGGACTGATTTTAATTCAATTTAGCTGCAGATAGCTGACTACAAGGCGCGTAACATAGGCTACTTTTTATTGTACCTAGCACGCACACGAAGCCGTTACCATTTGTTAGCGTAAATCTTAAGAACTACTAGTCGAATTTTGATAGTTCTTTTTGTGTTTGATAGTCAACTCTCAAGAAAGGTCTTTTAATCTTAAGCACTGCGCTAAACTTCACGGGAGTGAAGAAGTAAGGTTGAACGAATACAAAGAATGCCACGACGGACGAAGTCGCGGGCAAAAGTTGGTTATTTAATAAAATAATTATGGTAATTGATAATACCCAGTAGATATATAATAATACAGGCATCTTGAAAGCTCAGTTCAGCAATTACACGTGACATCAACAAACTAACATACTAGATGACTGTATTATAGTACTTTACTTAGTTGCATCGATTAGAATTGCAAAAATGTCTATTCTCTTAATGTTTATTGAATAGAATGTGAAGTAATATAACGTTACCTGAAATACTTATTCATGTAAGAATAATGACTGCCTCGATGACCTAGTGGTTAGCGTATGCGCCTCTCTCCGCGATGTCTCGGGTCCGATTCCCAGATCGCGCAGTGTTATTTGTTAACTTTTCGTCAGGAAATTCACAAATGGCGATAAGCTCACCCTCTATCACATGCGACCTAAACATAACAGGTGAAATGTGGGTGTTGTACACCTCTGCCATATAGGCGTGATGGTTATGTTATGTTTGTAAGAATAATAGCTAAGATATATAAAGAATAGTAATAATAACGATAACAATACTAAGCACGTTATTAAGCTGGTGTGGCAGCCGGCTGTGGTTAATGTCAAACGTAATGTTTTGTGAAAAACAAAAGACATCATAATCACGCCAGACTTGCGGTTTTAATAACAACATATTGAATAAATTATGAATATCTGTTAAATAAAAACATGTTAATTTTAAATAGTTTAATTAAATTAATTGTCAGATATTATGAACCAAAGCAAAACGGTAGTTTCTTGCAACAATAAAAGTCTGACGGTTAATGGCAAATGGATTGAATAAACTTGTATAAAAAATCGTGTCTAATTGTAATTAAAAATTAATTGATGCTTCAAATCAAAACATTGTGTGTTGCAGTTTATAGACAGTCGAGCTAAGGTCACACCGCGGGCGGTTGATCAAATATCGCTGTCGTTCCCAACCACCTCATGGATGATCGCGCGAAAGGAATGCGTTCTCGAAGGCTCGCTCCTGTGCGCGACTATCCCGTGCTCTACCAGACGTATCCCATAGTAAACCACGTGTAACACGATATACAATCGCTTCAAATCATTATTAACTAAGCAACGTGTTTATTAAAAACACGGTTGTCCTGTCTAAAAGGTTACCTTTCGCTTCGATACCTTGTCAGTGGCTAACTTTACGATCGCAAATACAATTGTCGAGTAATAGTGTTCTAATTCTAAACCGTAATGTAATATGGCGTTTCCTACTTTATCGCTTACCAGAAGCAATAAAATCCTTAAACACTTGTATAACAGAAATAGAAGAAAGTCGTAACGATACTTAAGCCTCAAACGAACGGTGAAAACCGAATTCCACGACGACATTTTTAGAAGTCATATCGCTGTTTAGATTTCAGTGGTATCATAAAACGGGCGCCATTTGTGTATATTACTATATTATGTACTTTTACTTTCACCGCCCGTGTAACAAAGCTACAAGGGCGCGGGTTCTATTCAAACGCTCAATGTAACGTTACCTTGTTTGTCATCTAATTACTGCGCCATTAGGTTGTCGAGAAAAGGATTTTTGTTACATTTGTTATTGTCGACACGCGTCCTTCCGTCGCTCCGCCTACGGTCACACCGAGGACTTACAACAATTGAATTCAGTTACACTAATTTGTGAACATAAATATGGTGATTGTACATGGTAAAGGCTTAGTATTGAATTGATGCGGAAAAAACATTTATTCTGGTTGCTAATACAGATTGTGCGTGACTTTTTTTAATGATATTGTCTGCTAAGTTATTATTCTTATTATTCTTTAATATGAAATAGATTTATAAATAGGCAATGCGGTGTCTCGCAAAGCTATTGAATTATATTGAGAATAAAAAATAAATCAAAAGGTGTTTAATGTTTCTTTATGTACTAGTAAACTGCTCTACTAAATCCACACGCAAAGCCAAATAATTATGGAGTTGGTTCAAAGAAATGGTAAATGTTAGAATAGAATTGTATCGCTAGATCGGTGGGTCGGTGCGGCCCGTCTACCTGCGACCGTCAGGGCACTACTGCGTACCGTTAGTTAAAAAAAACGCCATTGTGCCCCGGGCTGTTGCCGGGCACAATTGGAAGCAAAGGGTGCTGCCTGACCTCATAGGCAATTATCTTCACGGACATTTTGAAGAAAGCACCATAAAAACGCCGTGGGTTCTTTCCAACATACTTATTATCTCGCTGTTGACTAAGCACTTGATTTTACGATATTAGTATACCGAAATTAAAGGTATAAGAAAAACATGTTATTTGAGAAAAACAATGGTACAATGTTTGATAACAATTCACGATACCATGATCAGAAAAGGCGTTAAACACATTCTAGACTATGATAACGAATTATGAATTAACGAAAGACTTTTAATTTGTTACTTGAATTGGAAAACAACAAGCTGCAAGCTAATGAAAAGTAAAGTAAACAAATAGTGTATCAATATGCCTAAAAACAACATCACAGGCGCAGAACTATGAAAATAGATTAAGTTGCGACTAAATACGACCGAATTTTATAGTCAAGTCCCGGTATGTCAAAATTGTAAAGCAAAATGTGAATGTTATTATTATTTTGTTGCCTACAATAAACATACAAAGAAACACCGTTATAATATTTATACTGTTCTTTTGGAGGACTTCGACAGGTGTCCTGGGCATCCTTGTTATGAAAAGGAACCCTAAAAGCTTTAAGAAGTTAAATACATATAATGCGTGAAATCACAACAGCTGGTTCTTTCGTGACATGTGAGTTATAACTTTTTGTTAAACATTCGAATTAAGCGGATTTTCGAAGATACAAGCTTTCTTTAAAGGATTAGAGGATATACGCGTGATGGAAGATTTGGAGGTTCATTTCCTACGAAAAGTAGAGCAGGTACTCGAATCGGTTATATAGGAATAGTACCAACATAAGTAATAAACTTATATATACGGGAATTTGTAGTGAAAATAAGAATGGTAATAAAATCTTTGTAACCAAGTGGTAATCATAAACACTATCCCTGAGTAACATATATCAAAAGACCACGAGATCAAGAATGATCTAATTAAGGATCATTAAGGAACAAGCTAAAGGCACATAAAAAGCATAACCATGACAAGAATAATAAAACATTTCGCAAACCTATAATTTAGAACTCTACACGAATCCGTAACTCCTTATAAATCAGTTTTTCTATCCGCATCCCGTTACTCGCATCAAAGCGCGACAATGCAAGATGCGTATGCGCGATCTTACCTCCAGCCATTGTTGCGACGCACCTGCGCGTACGCATCGTGCTGCCTTCGTTTTTGGCAAGCTTTTATATGGCGTGGGAAACATACATGAATGCGCGGTTTTGTAGGAATAATAGTTGGAATTATTTCAAGTTTTTTTAATATTTAGCGTTATTTTACCAATTATGGAAATTTATGCTGCGACTCTAGGTCTCTACGTCCAAGATAATTTCAAGTGTAAAAAAAAATATTGAACACAATTGTCGCCTATTCAGCTAGAAGAAATTAAAACATGATGTTCTGCTAAGATTCAGAGAACCTTAATAACCCCTTAGTATACGGGTTGTATTGTTACACCCTGCACTTTATACAGCTATGCCTATTAAAACGGTAATCTTTAGGCAAGAACTTATAATTGCATCTTTAAGAACTGGATACAAGCTAGGAGGTCGATTAAACAATTTCCCAACCAGCCCACACATTGCAGAATTCAATTAACGTGTAAAAAAGCAAAAGTTATTTGAATCCTAGCTAGAGCTAATTAACTGCGGGCGTCTGAGGCAAGTCAGGCTGGCATAGGGACATGTTATCTCCTACATTGTCCAACAGATCTTATCAGGTCCATTGTTTGAAAATAATTATACTTAATACGATGTACTGTTGACATAAGTGATTAAAAATGCAGTTTCTAGGACAAGGTTTTAGGTTCAAATTACAATGGATTATGAGATAGAAGTAATCGCTCTAATTAGTGCCTCGGATTAATATGGTCGTCAGAATTTCAAGTGTCGTGTTTGCACGTAATAATTGTCATGAGATTATCTGCACGGAATAGAACTGGTTGCTTAGCATACTTTGAGACTAGTGTTGACGTATTACTTCTTATTTTTATGAGTGTCAGTCTCAGAGCAATAAGCCAATCGGAGGAGATATTGTCAGGCGTCTTCCGCTGCCAGATCTGAAAGAACGCTGCTCTTGCGCGGAGCAACTAACCCCCTTCCCCGCAACTCCGCGAGTTTTGGCAGACTTTTTAGCATAGATATTTGCGTTCATGTCGTGTCCATATTAGTTTCTAAGTGTCAGTATAGGTAAAATCTTGACGGGTCGTAAAATGCATTGTCTCAGTCACTCGTGTATATACTCGTATCTCGCTTTCACTCTCGCGAACCGCTAAGAAGTTTGACGTTTGGTATACATTTCACACAGGGTTTACCTTTCTTTCAGCTAGCAAGTAACATTTAAAGAAATATAGGTCTTTTGTAATCATAAACTAGACCCGGGCAATTTAATTTCATCATTGTTATTGGACGAAGCAAGTAATTTTTTTATCCTGTCAGATGCTTATTTATTAATGCGTTAAGTGTACTTTTGAGCTTAGGAAACGTTGTTATTTATAGATAAGTCAGATCTCACTTTCTTGGACGTGCTCGTAGTTTCCTAGTAAGCTAATTAATTCAAAAACCCGATCGCTGAAACTATTGGCGTTTGTCACCGTTTTCCCATTGCAGTTTTAGATACAGATTTGATATTATATCTTATAAAAATCTTACAGCGAACCACACAATGGGAATTATAACTAACGGTTACTAGAGACAACTACAAGTTTTCACATGGATACAACTTACGTGGTCTTGATGTTTGTAAACCAGTCTTATCCCTTGGTGAATGCCTGGATTGGTAAGTGTAGTACTTAGGAGCTATTTTTAACCATAAATATAACATTCCTTTCATGCTATCCTAGCTACTGTGTGGTTTTGTGTTACAATGAGTATGATAAATAACTGTGAGTTCTATAGTTATGATATTTACTTTGTTTACTGAAAGCAGTTTTTAAAGAAATAATTATTACATAAATGACTGAATTATTTCACAATTTTAAGAAAATATTAATATTTCACTACATACACACAACGCCATCTAGCAGACCAAACTAAGCAGAGCTTGTACTATGGGTACTTGAATAAATGATACTAATACATGTATACTTTTCTTTTGTAATAAAAAAAATACATACTTATTATACATAGAAACACCCAGCCCAAGACAAACCTCCATGTTCATGCACACAAAGATTTGTCTTGAGCGGGCATCGAACCCCCGACTTCGACGTCGCAGGCAGGTGCAATTTCTTCTGCCATTCTCAAATTCTGCCATCGGACATAATCATTATTATACGGGATATTTTCTATGTATATTTTTTGTAGCGAGTTATTTCGATATTTCAGAGAGGTTGCATGGCATATCTAACATTTAGTAAGAAAATAACCATCTTTAGTCTCAAAGCTATTTTTAAGAAAAGTTAAACATATCAGCGTGAATTTGCTGTTTCATCTGTCAGCTTTTGGAATATGTAGCAAAGATCTTAATTTAGCGGTACGTTCAAGATACCACAATACAATAAATACTTATTAGTATATTAACGCGTCTGCTGAGTTAAAGATGCCGGATCTAATAAAAGCTCTACCAGCAAGTGGAATGGACAGTTTTATTTATTGACTGGAGTTGGAATTAAGCCCAACAAAATATCCTCATTAGAGTTAGAGATACTTTGAAGTCATCGCTAATACAAAAAGAAAATATAATGCGGAACGTTTCGAGTTCTCCATATGCATCAGTAAAAGTATTTGTAATTGGGAAGTCTATATGAATTTAGCGTGTGGGGTAAATTAAAGATAATTCCTACGTGTTTTTATTAGAAGTAAACTTTTCGGCATGTATACAAGTAGATCTTTTATAAAACTAGTCTACTTATACTAGGGATTCAGGCAATGCGGTTTAATCAAACAAATTATATAAAAGCTATGTTGCTGAATCAGTGTATAATCAACTAAGGGGTTGAAGGGTTTCCATGTCACATGCCCTATAAAGTCGACACGTGCCCCGAAGCCTTTGTGCGTGTTTATAGCCTCGTACACGCATAATATACACATGTGCATATAGGCAGGCACTTAATTAACTAACCATGCACCCTTGCATTGTAAAGTTCACCAAGGACAAACTGAGTACTCACAGCCATCTAAATTCAGCCATTCTTGATATGAAGATTCGTCTATGACGTTGTTAACAACACAGAAACGTTAAAAGACTAAATAAATTTACGTTTTAATTTTAATAGCTACCTACATCATAGGAATCTTAATGTCGAAAGTGGCTAGCCGTGCTGAGGGGGCATTAAGCACAGCTAACGAATCAATACATTTTCGTCAAACAATGGTCACTTCTCGGCCACGAAACTAAGGTCTCTGATCTTGTTTTGTCTGCTTATATTCGAATTTTACAGGTTGAAAAATGATTTTTGCAATAATTAACCGAATTTTACAAAACCACTTGTAATCGGTGACTTACTAGGCTATTATCATGTCAATAAAGCTGCTCGTGTGGAGGAGTTGTCTTATCAAGGAGTAAAGAAAAAGGCGAGAAGAATGGAAGTTGCTTCTGCAGTGTATAGCATGTACATTTATTTTATAGATGCACCATACATCTTACCTGTTTAGTGTTTACCCTCGAGTTTCAGGAAGACCCTTACCTGAAACAACACAGATATATTTTAATGATAAATTCAGACATTTGGCGAGTCTCCCAAGAGGATGGTATTGTTTATTTGTTTTGTGAGCTGCAAAGGATCACTGAACGAACTGAAAATAGTCGACGCGGGCGCATGGCGCGGAAATAGCACCCCACGCTGCGCACGCGCATGTTTAGGTATAAAACAGCAATTCGCGCCAAATATTCGCATGTGGAGTACAAGATGGAGGACAAAGACAAAATGGCGTCGATACAAAATAATTGCGCATTGTATTTAAAATAAGATGGACGTTCAATTATGGATGAGTTTTATATAAAAGTACAAGATTCAAGGTCTTCAGTTACTTAGATTTCTTAGTAGCTGATTGAAACTATTGTTTATTAGTTTACTGCATCTAGCAATATACACAATCATTAATGATTTTATAAGAAAATCTGACAGTCGTGATAGACTAAAAAATATACTCCTAAGGTGTATGACCAATTGACTTTGGCTTTGTTTATCGCTGCTGTGCTTTCTGTGCCTATGTCAAGATAAGAACTGCTGTATTATATGAAAAATAATATAAACGTTTTGTTAAAGTTTTATTGTAAGCCGGATATTTTAATAGTAAAGCATTTATTACCAACGAAAAGAACAAGCCAGGTTTCATGAAAATGTTAGTGAACAAATGTAAAAACACGTGATTATTGTATGAAAACATTTTCAGTGCCCAGTTCATCCCTGATATTTAAATAAAAAATCCATATTGTTTATTAAATCCCGCGTACGTTATGTATCTTATGACTAGATAATCGTCCTACATACATATATAGATACAGTTTTTGGGCAATACCTTCCCTCATGAAACCTCCTAATATTATTAATGGGAAAATTTGTGAGGATGTGAGTGTATGGGTATGGATGTCTTTTAGTATTTAACGCAAAAAGTATAGGTAAATTTGGATAAAATTTTGCAAAGATGTAGCTTATAGCCTGGATAAATATAAGGGCTTTACCGACGGATGATGTGGGCGGAAACAAGTTCTCTTATACATATACTTATCAAAAGAATTCTACGACCATACAATATCTCTCTAAAGATAATTAGATACAATAAGTATTTAACTAACATTTTGATAAATAAAAATTTCATGTCATTTAAAAATATTATAACAAGAAAAGTTGCAAGTTAATTGACCCACGACAGTCTCTAATAATCCCATAAATTGAATTAAAACCTGCACGAATGCACATTTCAATATATTTTTATTTCTATTGCCATGACTGCAATGCGCACCGATGGTGAAGATAACGCAAGTGCAGCATGCCATTATTGTCATTATGTTAATGTTGTTTCATTGATTATTTTATGGCTTTTTGTATACGTTACCATAACAATACAACTAAACTGGTATCACAATAATGACGTCAGATCAAACTGATGTTATTTTAAATCGTATTATTACAGAGTAATCTATGCATCGGTAAACCAAGGACTATATGTTTACAAGTTCTGCCTATATTTTTTATTTTACGCCACGGAGCTTGAAAACCAAAGTCCTCTATAGTTTTGGAACATCTAAATATTATAAAAAATACGACACATTTAAGACACTGCAGTTTTTTAACCACTAGTGCGTAACCCAACGCTGAAAAACCCCTGAAAATAAGGTCGTCTATGATCGAAAGGAAATTGATAGATCAGATGACCTATTTAAGACCTGACTAGGTCAAAGACAACAACCACAAGTTCATCACCCCATCCGAATAACAAGCCATCAACCTCAGAGTGTATTCTAAAATGTTTATTAAACATTCGAAACTCTGAGGAACTTGCATTTAGTCTAATATACGCGTATATACTATGACGTCTACGTCTTCCTACAGTGGAACGGAAAAGATAAATAAGATGTTATTAGGTTTTTGTATACCTATGTATGTAACTTTTAACATATTATTATAAAATTTGATTCGGAAAAGCATAGAAATTAAAGCTTCCTATTCAAAAATGAGAATCAAACATTCAGTACTAAGGTGAGAGGAAAGATGGTTAGTATTTCTGCGTTACCTTTGTCCTGTACTGTTACAAGACTTGTCACAAGAGTTAATAAAATACAGGTATTATTCTCAAATTCAAGGTTTCGTCGCACCAAAGTTCGAGTAAATAAATATTCGTAATACTTTTGTTCTTGAAAATATCCTCAAAGCCTTCTGCAATTGACGCACTCTAATTTCAGCTACCAAGAGCCCCTATAACACTCCAATATAAAATTCCAGATACTCGAATGTCGGTGTCAATTAATTGTTTTTAATCATTGAGTGTCACAAGTGGGTTACGAGAATTAATCTCATTTGTAATTGTATTGTATGCTAATGCCCGCATGCCGTGCCGGCACCAGGCAACAAGGGCAGATCCCTTAGACTGGTGATCAATAATGGCTTGCGAAACCCTTTGACAAATTTATTGTTGGGCTTTAGGTCAAGCTATTAAATTAAATTAGCGGTATTTGAATGTGTGGTGTGCCCAATCGTGATATGTCCCCGCCTTCAACACATTACTATTTATGGCAGCAACGACTAAATTATTTATTGCAATAACAAAAACCGAAGGAACTGAGAGTAGACACCATAACATAAGGAACTATGCACTCAGTAAGCATTGCTGAAAAAAGCAAGACAAGTAAAGATAATATATTACGATGGCAAGTCCATGAGAATATGACTCCATATGAGAGAGAATATGAGAGAGCCGATAGTATAATATATCTCGCTTTCGCCTATCTAATTACTGAATTATACATTCATAGTCCTGTTATATTCCTTAATATTAGTCTGATATTATAAGACATTCTCATACTAAATCGTTCATATTATAAGAAGAAGAAGACCACGATAAGAAAAACCTTGAAACTTCGTTCTACAACACAAACAAAGCTTTTGTTCCTAACTACGTTCCAGCACTAGTTTCAAGCTGTTTTCATAACTGAAACGTAATATTATCGCATATTACAAGTGCACGGGACATTCTTTACAATCCTGAGTAAAACTTCCTCATACGACGTTATCTGTTGTTATTCTGTGTTGTTGTCTGTTGCTTAATAATTACGAATACAATTATGTGACTGCGATTAGTGAGACAATGTAGGATTGAAGGGGTAAGTGTTTGTGGGGAATACACGGTGACAAAACTTGTGCGGAGATGAGAAAGTAGGTTTATTTTTACAAGGGTCACTTCACAACCATTTCTGTCATCTCATGTGTCATAATAAATAAATAAATAAAATAATGAAGGGTAATTTTAAATACTACTACTTGTCCTTCAGAAGGTATCATCTGGTTTTACTCCCGAACAACGCGTTGATGTGTTTTATAGATCCCTTTCTTAAGAAAGTTTTTTTTTTAAACTCCACTCTGTTTCCTTTCCTTTAATTGATGGAAATAATATAGAATATTAGGCGTCCAGGTAATTGGTAAATAATATCTAATTATATAAAATTATTTAACATACAAATTTAATTTCGACATTTGATCCCGTGGTACATCAGTCAGTCTCGTAATAACCAATCATAACACAATAATTAACATTCCAAAATGCTTTATTTGTTTGTTACTATTTGTTTGTTACTATTAGTTTGAATGCTGTACTGAAATATAAATGAAGTTTTGCACTAATTTATTTACAATAAGCTGGTCAATTTTAAAGCACATAAATTAGTCATTATAAAGATCCGGTATTTATCTAATGATATGTTTATTATTGTTTGTAGTAAACACCTTAGTCACACCATAATAGATAATAGTGTCAATTATAAGTTGTTAAATAATGAACTGCCATGGGAAAACAATGGTAGTTATTGACCTAATTGAGCTGCGATTATCATTTAACTTGTTTCATCGTGTGAAACAAATGATTATAGGTATATATACATTTATTTAAGCTTTGTCTAACCAAAGGTGAGTATTTAACAGAGTGATTCAGTGATAGTTATGAATTTGTTGGGACTTCCCCTGAAAATATATGTTGCTGTTTTACCCAAAGAAGACGCTTTTAATTAGTCATTCACAAAATATACATATACATACTAGAAACACAAGTTATATGCAATTTTTCAGATCTCCATATCGATGTTTTCTTAATCGCGAAATAATTTGAGTGGATCGGCTAATTGACTTATAAAGTAAAGTGATATTGTTTACTTTTAATTCATAAACTCCTTGAATTTCTGCTATTATTGATATGAAATATTTTTGGTAAAAACTATAAACACAACCTTTACCGTTTAATTAGCCTTTAACAGTGTCCGACAACTTTTTGGTACAGTAGGCTGCTTATATATAGTTACAGACAAAATAACCAGTACAGATATATAGTACCGGCAAAACTGATCAATGATATTAGTACAACCAAAGTCTTCTAATTATATAAATCACCTATCTTGCACAAATATATCTGAACGTAGACACCTTCAAATATATGAACGCATTCAAAGTTTCTAAATTATAGTAACAAACACAGCGCTAATGGTTTCGAAGCATACAAAGTATTCAAAAATATGAAGCAATAAATGAAACTATGATTTCAACACTTTGAATACACTCATGTATTTGACAGTGTCCATGTTACGATATATTTGTGCAAGATGGGTGATTTATTTAATTAGAAGACTTTGGTTGTACTGATATCATTGATCAGTTTAGGCGTTCCCATATATCTGGATATTTTCTATGTGACTATATATAAGGAGCCGACTGTACTAGATTATAGTTAAAGCGATGGTGCTAAGGCAACATCTTTCTAAATTTCGTTTAAATACCTATAAAAGAATACTTAGTTTAAAATGCTATCTAAATATAAAATGTGATGCAGTCGCCAACAGCTTAGATCAGCTAAGCATGGCATTCACGATGTGGTCAATATTGTGACCTAGTTTAGTTTACTCACCACCAACTAAACTTAAACAGATACATATAATATGTACGTGTATCGAAGGGTGTATAATTTTACCCTATAACACCGACGTCACAATACCTACTCGATAGTCTATAAATGGGCACTTGATTATCAATTTGGTCTCTTCGACGTCCATGGGGCGATGCGGCTATTTGCGGCGAGGCCACACGGCGCATCTAAATTCTAAATATAACATATCTACCGTTTTGGTCATAAAAGAAAATGGCTGAAAATATTTTGTTAATATTCTTCAATTTATTATAATATGGGTTGTCAAGTTGACTTAATTTGTTCTTAAATAGGCGTGGCGTATCTTGATAGAAAGCAATAACCTTCAAATTCATTCTTGTTTTGTTTTGGCAACAAAGTAACGCTACAGATTAATGTTTTGAAATTAAATAAATATAAAGGAACAACCAAATTTATAACTCGATTCCTAACGTCATTACAACATTACTAAAACAAATTACAATCAATATTTTCACAAGCTTGAATGAAAAGTTCTGGATAGGCCGGATATTTTAATATCACTGCTTTACGTTTATACCGCCCGTATACTTCACTCAACAGTATCGATTATTCGATTGCAAATATACTCGATCGCCATTCACCACTGCCGAGAACAAAGACTCAATCTCGTATGTTTTAGCATCAACTTCCGAAATAGTCTGCGAATCAAATGAGCACAGATGCTGAAAGGTACATACTTAAAATGCATTGACTTAAATATCAAAACTAAATATTATGTTGTTCAGTGCGCTGAAGACTTACTATGTTTTTATTTATTGTTGATTTATTTATACAAATAGCGCAGTATGTTATGATTAAGTTGAATATGACTGATTGACAATATTTTTTTTTAGGAAGTAAAGTGTTCTCTCTGTTTAATGATTGAATAATTATGATTCATGCTAGACCAGTTTGCAATGGACTTGGGGTGTTGATATCAGATTAGTTGCGCATTGTTTTTTCTATTCAAAACTGTACCTTACCTACTTGAGAGACTCAAGTAACATCTGTAGATTCAGTAGTTATAGCTATAACGGTCTCGCCACACTCTTTGTTGCCAAATCGCGTGGTTTTACGACCAACTCCATATGGAATTTATGGAGTTACCCACTTTACGGCTACCGTGACCGCTGTTTATGGGCTTCCGTGTTTGATCGCTTTAAATATTTCGAAATATCTCCTACTTGCAGTTAGAATTTTCACTAGCCTAAAATAGATTAGTAACTTTCTGCCCAATATTTAACGACATTTCCTCGAAATTATCAATCTTCTTTAATTTCAAGAAAGAGGGCACAGTTATATTAGCTTCAAATTGCAATATAATGACACAGTCTGATCTGCAAGAGCTCAAACTACATAACATGGACCTATGAAAAGTTTAATTAAAGATTGCGATATGTTTTTGCTCGAAAAAATTTGCATAACAAAACATAGCAACTCAGACAAGGGCAACTCCGTTGAAAAATTTAGCTTAACAGTGTCAAAAAGAATTCTCAAAAGATTTTTAAAATGAATGTTGAATGTTTCATGCAATATTGTAGCTGTGTGTGTTAGTTATAAAGCAATCGATATATCAGCGAAGTAAAACAGTATAAAGATATAATGAACTAGTCGAGAACGAGTCTAACATTAACACAAAATTATAGAAAATAGATCTTAATTAAAACAACCCTCGAGTTCCAATTAAACAGTTTAAATAAATATTTAATTTACTTAAAATATATACGTAATTTTTCGGATCAATGGGTAGCTTTATTGGTTTTAGTTCCATCTAGTTTGGATAATAGAAACCATTAATTAAAGATGAGTTGGAAAAATCACAATGCGTGTTATAATTTGAGTTGCTAAGTATATTGTTTTAGTTCTACGCCGTTCTTGGTAACATTTGGTGACTCAGTTTACTCGTGCAGATATAAACCTGCTAAAAAGCTTTAATACTTATGTCTTGATTAAGTTTTGGATGCATATTATTATATCACTGAATACATCCTAAGATAAAAATCACCTTGGTGTATATTAAGTAAATTAAGTAGAAAACTAATTACTGTAGCGCATAGAATTAGAACCGGTCATATTCCATCAAATAAATTTGCCTACCTTATGGGAAAAAATGCGTCCCCAAATTGTGAAGTTTGTGGGGTAGTTGACGACGTACAGCATCTTTTGATGGAATGTGTTCGGTTTCAGAAGGATAGGGATGAGTTTTTAAATTATTTAATGTAAACACATCTCAAATAGGCGCTATAAATAATATTAGTTCCAATCCTAGCAGTGAAGAGGCGGTTATGTTTTTCAGTATTTTTGTTGAAGTTATGTAATGTTACTATTAAATTAGTATAGTTAGATTTAATCGGACTGACATGTACATAAATGTATAAAAGTCCTTAAAAATAAAGATAAAAAAAAAAAGATAAAAATCATAAAATTATGTTTCAAAATAAAAACGTCTTAATCATATTGCGGACTCTACATAAAATGTCCTATTTGTATCCTACATAAGATAGGTACAAATGGATGAACGTGACGTCACGTAATGACGTAACATACAGTTGAGAAATTTAGGGTCCTGGCAAGAGGCGACCGTCGCTATGTGGTTAAAAGCGGCTGCCCGGTATGCAGGACGCAGGTTCAAATCCTGCCGGTCACTTTATTATTTCAACTGTTTCTTGATAAAATTTACATTTACATTAAGCATAGCTAATTTCTATGAAAATAATCAATAATATGTCCTACTTATCGAGAATTCGAAATATAATTTCAGAAAATTCAATATTTTTTATAAGACCAGACATAATCAACAAAAGAATCCAATAGTATATCATCTGAGTGTACTTCCATATAAACAATATTTTATACACACAAACAACGGATGTGGTAAGTTAACATGTTGCACCTCAAGTTCAGGAATTATGGCTAAATATTGCGCTAATTATACGCCAAACCTTCATAACTTCATAACCCCTTCCCTCCGGACTCCTGACTAGTTCAGACGTGTTGCTAACAAAATATTATTAAATTATTATACCAATTTAAAACAAAATAAATAAATTAAATCGAAAGAAAATAATAGGAGTACATAACAAGTAAGGAGACACCACGCTGCAACTGTGAGTCATCGACCGCCATACTGCACAAGATCGACACCCACTGCTGCGACCGCCCACAGCTAGGGGGTGGTGACAAACCGGAACCAATTACTGCGCGCCCGCATATAGCAACAGCTCACAGCGGAGGACCTCACGCACACATCTACGAGGCTTTAGCGAGGTACGTCAAAGTTACTCCTTAGCTTACTGCGCGCCTAGTAACCTCAAGCGCTTATGGGCCAAACTCTATTATATTGGCGTAGATTATTGAATCAGCTAAAGATCTGTGCCTCGTAGCAACTTACTCGCTCGTCTTGCTCTTAAGCTTGTTTCGCTCCTAGCAACAACATCAAGCACCATGCCTCTAAAGCGTACACCACCAAGTGTTACGAAGAAGCAAATACCGATAGAAAATCAATATGACTCGGAAGCTAACAGCGAAACTGCGCAATGTGAAATAGTACAAACTGCACATAAAGCAAAACCTTCGAAGCCAACCGTTACAAAGCGAACCAAGCAAACGAGCCGAGAGATGGACTTTTCTCCCTTTAAAGAAGAACTTGTTAAGATGTTTGAAGAGTTCAAGAAAGAACAAAACGTAAAATTCCTAACACTACAAACAAGTATGGATGCAGTACTAGCTCAAAACAGCGAGATTCGCCAATCAGTGACATTCATGTCCGAGCAGAATGACGAACTATATAAGAAAATAGATAGCTATGAGACTGAACGCAAGGAATACCGCCAACAAATTAATTCTTTGGAAAGTAGAGTGGAGAATCTGGAGCGGTTACTTCGCTCCACAAGTATTGAAATAAGAAACATCCCTCGGAACTGCACAGATTCCAAAGAAGCTATGACACAGATTGTCACCAAAGCAGCTGAAGTCCTTCAAGTACCTATCTCCCAGCGTGACATTAAAAGCTTATATCGAGTATCACGTAAAGCCGACTCAAACGCTCACGTGATAGTGGACTTCGTTAACCAATCGAGTAAGGAAAATTTGCTTGCTGCAGTAAAAAGTTATAATAGAAAAAATACCAACAATAAATTAAGCACAAGCAAATTAGAGCTCTCCTGTAAGAATACTCCAGTTTATTTCTCGGAAAACCTGACCCCAACAGCCAGGAGACTTTTTTACTTAGCAAGAGAATTTGCAAAATCAAATGCTTATGATTACTGCTGGACTTCTCTAGGAAAAATATACCTAAGAAAAAAAGAAGGTGAAAAACAAATTCTTATTAACAGCGACACCGACCTGCAGAGTTTACAGCGAGCACTATCCTCATGACTAGAAATTGGTTCAGTAAGGAAATATTATGTTAACTATAAATATGTATTATTGTTATTATTATGCATGCTAATTTACTTTAAATTTCTTCTAAAATATTATTTCAAAATAATTTTTAAATCTAAAATGTATCTGTATTTTATAGTGTGTTGCATCCTATACATAATTTACATTAATAACACCTATACATTATATCACAAACAAACACTTAACACTCTCCTACACCCTACAAACATAACATTACTCCACGCTCACATCGGAAACCCGTTCGCCTGCCGGTTAATATTACTACATATACTTAAAATCTCCTCAACCCCCATGATGGTGGTCAGAGCTATTATTGTTACAACATCTAAAATCAAAACCAAAATTCGATGACTCACAGGATAACTTTGTCTTTATCGATGCTCTATCGGTAGCGGATTCCGCATATTGTGATCTAGACAACTGTATTCCACCTGATATTAAACCGGCAAGCTGTCTAAAAATAATCAGCCAAAACATCAGAAGTATAAACAAAAATATACATGGGTTCGAAACGATACTCCATAGAACCGGTGTAGACTGGGACATTCTAGTACTCTCTGAGTGCTGGTTACTTGGCGCGGGAATTGTCCCATCATTGCCCGGTTTCAATGCTTACACTTCTTCAAACCAGAAAACTCAAAATGAAGGCGTGGTAGTCTATACCAATAACACCATTAATGTTTCGATTGAAGAACCTCATTTAAATGATGGAAATGGTTTACTAATAAAAATTAATAAGGACACAATAATCTTAGGAATCTATCGCTCACCGGCGATTAAAGATATAACAAACTTCTTATTGTCGTTAAATAATGTACTAAGAAAAATAGATCACATGAAAAACATTATCATTACGGGAGATATAAACATCAATATATGTGATAACTCTCAAGATCCTAACAAGCATAATTACTTAACATTAATGGCTTCTTTTGGCTTATTACCAGCTCACACTCTACCAACCCGACAAACCAACTGCTTAGACCACTTCATATTAAAAAGTAAATTACCTGCAAAGGCACTCGTTGCACACTCTTGTCTTACTGACCATGACACTATTATATTATTCCTTGCTAAAACTCTTCCAAAAATAAAGACCAATAAGATAATTAAGAAAATCAACTACACAAAAATAGCAGAAGATTTAAAACACATCGACTTCTCCAGTATTTATACAATGAACGATCCAAATATTGCGACAGATTTCCTCGTTAGTACATTATGCAAGGTGATCAATATAAATACCAGAGTCATTAAAATTGCTAACCGAAAGAAAATTATTAAACCCTGGATCACTCCCGGTCTTATTCGATGTATGAAACACAGGGATTTTATGCACAAGAAACTTAAAAAATTCCCGAATGATATAGTCCTAAGAGTTTCTTATACACGCTATCGGAACTATTGCAATAAAATCTTAAAACAAACAAAGATAAATTACCATCATGACGAATTAAGGAGCGCTGGGAAAAATAATAAACTGCTTTGGAGAGCAATAAATAGTGTCTCTAATAGGTCGGTAAACAGGGACAGTTTCTCGGACTTACTTTCTATTGCTCCTTCTCCTGATAGATCCGTTGAGGTCATAAACGATTACTTTGTCAATATTGGAAAGAATCTGGCTGAGAAAATAATCATTCCCCAACACAAAAAACACACTATAAACACCGGCCCACCTCACTCTTTGGTTCTGCTGCCTACAGACGAAGATGAGGTACTTAGGCAAGTGCATGCCCTTCGGAGTGGCTGCGCGGTGGGTTGGGATGATATTTCTGTTGATATTATTAAACAAAACAAGACTGAAATAGTACCTCCTTTAACTCATATCTGCAATTTGGCTCTATCCACAGGAATATTTCCAAACAGTTTTAAAAAAACTATGATACATCCTATCTATAAGGCAGGAAACAGAGATCAAATCACAAACTACCGGCCAATAGCCATCTTACCTTCGCTTTCTAAAGTTCTGGAACGCCTCATGAACTGCAGACTGACCAAATACCTCGAAAAAAATAATATATTATCCTCATCCCAATATGGGTTTAGAGTGGGAAAATCAACTAGCGATGCAGTTCATGAGTTAACAAATCATATAGTGATGAAACTGGACGAGGGTCAGAAGGTTTTGGGCATTTTTCTTGATCTGGCTAAAGCCTTTGATACAGTCTCTGTTCCCATCCTTATAGAGAAGATGGAAAGTATTGGTATAAGAGGCACACAACTCCATCTTTTCGAAGATTACTTGAGCGGTCGTACACAGAGGGTTAAAATAAATGGTCACACAAGTAGAGAATTACAGATACAACAGGGCGTCCCCCAAGGTAGCGCACTTTCTCCTACACTATTTTTAATTTATGTTAACGACCTGTGTACGATCGATTTACCCACAGGTAAAATATACGCATTTGCTGATGACACCGCCCTCTTGTTTCACGGGGCCACTTGGGAGGGGGTCTTCAGGCAAGCCCAACTCGGGTTAAATATGGTCTCAGACTGGCTCAGAAATAATTACCTCACCCTTAATACTGAAAAAACAAAATACATTCCTTTTGCAATAAAGAAAACTAATCTCCAACCAGCTTCTTCGTACTCCATAACAGCACACTCGTGTTCTACCCCACTGAACTCTAACTGCACATGCGTGAGCCTTCAGAAAGCCAATAGTATCAAATACCTTGGCGTAATACTCGACTCTGGCTTGGGCTTTCATTCGCACATTGAAGCACTCACTAACAGAATTCGCAAGCTAATATTCGTATTTAAAAATATCAGAAATGTGGCGGATGAAAGTCTAAGGAAGATGACTTACTATGCTCTCTGTCAATCACTGCTCACATATTGTATAACAAGTTGGGGAGGCTCTCACAAATCAACCCTTATACTTTTGGAAAGGGCTCAAAGAGCCGTTCTTAAAGTGGCATATTTCCTACCATTTGACTACCCTACACTTGATCTATACAAAAAGGCCGGCGTTTTAACTATTCGCCAGCTCTTTATTCTTCACACCATTATCAAACAGCACACATTACTTAATTATTCTCATCCTGGCGAACAAGTATCTAGACGCCAAAACCCTGTCGACCGTTCTATCTCATTTACTACTCACTTCTCTAACCGTTTTTTCTGTTTCCTGGGCGGCTTTCTTTATAATAAATTAAATAAAGTTCTTATAATATATCCCCTTACTATATTTTTGTGCAAGAAGAAGGCTATTGAGTGGTTGTCGTCTAAGGACTACGAGCAGACTGAAGCTCTGTTGATAGTCATTAAGTAAATTTTATTCAGACACCAACATAATCTTACGACATTACATTACACTCTCTACAAAACACACACACACAACCACACACACACACACACACACACACACACACACACACACACACACACACACACACACACAACGCCTATACTAATCCAGACGCTTCCACTACAAGAACGTTTTTATTAAGCGACATCATATGTATCCAATGTATCAATTGTAGACCGGGCGGGTGAACTGGTGACCTGAAATACAGGCTTCCGCCTAGCTTAGGCACCAGTCTCCCACAATGATTTTTCTAATAATGATATATATGTATAATTGAATTTAAGGACTGTTGTAATTTAATTATTATTGTGGTGAGAAAAATAAATATTTGTCTATTGTCTATTGTCTATTGTCTATAAAACACTACTGAAGCAAGGTGATCGATTATCTAGGAACATATTGACAAGATGTAAAAAAATCCGACTTCAATAACAAAAAATGCTCTTATTATATGGTTTTCTCATGGGTGCTATTGTCAGAACTATACCAAATCGGTACCGCACGGGGAGCACCAGCTTTTAAATAAAAACTAGCTTTCGAATTGAGAACCACCTCCTTTTTTTAAATCAGTTAAAAATATAGAAAAGCATTAATGGTGTGAAGAACTGCTGTAATATGTCCTAAATTGTGCATAGGAACTATGTTGATTTATAAAATCCACCTACAAAAATTTGACAAAAACTTTTTGGATTCGATATTTTTTATAAATTTTATTTTTTTTTAATTACGGGCTGTAAAGTACAGTTGGCCAAGCAGTAGGGTATGCAGGGCAAAATCTTTCAGGTCACAATGACGACTAAATACACTAGATAAGCACGTGTGATTAACATATTTAAAAGCGTGTATTCGAATTTAGGTGGAATCTGCATCTTTTACGGATTTTTCAGGACTCATAACTTAATCATACGCTCAAAAACTGTAAAATAAATAACATTTCTATTAAGATTAACTACTATATTTGTGCACTACAAAGCAAAATATTAAATTTTATGTATAGTTTTTTATGAGGAATTAACTTTCTGAACATCGTTTTACGAAATTTGGCGTCAGAGCTTTGTTTCAAGTCGGATATTACCAGTTTGCTATGGAAACATATCTTATTTTAAGGCTTAAATATACATATTGTATGCTGTTAAAGTGCAACATAGTGTAAAAATACTTAATTATAACAAAAAAACTAGTCTAAATCAGTTATAAATAAACTCAAAATCGGTAAATTTTAACATCTTTTTTTCACTATTATTAGACTCGGAATTTCAATAAAAAAATATATATTATAACAAGCATGTAATGCTTAATACTGATTATTTTTTTCATTTTTTTTTATGCAATAATGTATTTTTAACAATTATTTTAAAAAACATTATAAAACCGCGCGCGCAAGCTTCGCTCGATTATAGTCATGGGTAACTCGTCGATTTCAAATGAGGATGAGGGAGTACATCATTTTCCCTCGTGAGGTCCTCACGAGGTACACCTCGTTTGAAGTGAGGAACATAGCAATCGCGACACGCGCGATGCACGAGTTACGAAGATAGCCGAAGTGGCCCGACGCCGCGTCGAATGATACCATCCGATTGCGAGTCGCCTCACTCGCTAGGTACTCGCGCGTCCGCGCGAGGAGCCGAGGTACCTCGGCTCCTCGCGCCCAATATTGACGTCTCTCTCATACGCATAGTTATTTTTCACTCGTGATTTTGCGCGCGTTAATAATAAGCATTGGAGTTTAACTAGCAATATTATGTCTTATGTTGTAAGACATAAAGTTCATTATTATAATCAATAATAATGCCAAAGAAATTGCCAATTTTCACATTCCGAGTTACTCATTCACAATACTCACTCACTCATTCCCTCGCGAATCGTATTGCAACTATGCGAGGCGCGCGTTACAAGTTTTTCATTCATACTCTTTTTTCGAACGAGTAGTTGAATGAAGCGCCTCATGTTTGAAAAATGAGTAACTCTTTCAATCGTTCTCGGTGAGGACCTCATTTGAAGCGACTCGTGAGTGAGGGACGCATCACTACTCGATTAGTACGCGCCGGGTTCTCCCAGCGACAGGACGTATCGCTTTTTTCGCTGCGATCACGTGGTTACACGTATAGCGTAGGCACTGTATAGCGCGACTTGATAATATTGATACTTTGGTGAGTACAGTTTTAATAAAAATTAAGTACCAATTGTTCATAATTACATTAAATGTAAATTTATGATATTCAAATGTTGTGTTATTAATTATGTAATGATAAATAATGATATGTATTTGTTTTCAGAAATGGGTAACAAACGGAAAGGTTTCGGCTGCAGCAAGCAGATAAAAAGAACGTCTCTAGCTTATGCACGGCAGATAAAAAAGTGAGTGAAAATGTATAAAGATGTTTGTTTTTTTTTTGTAATCTGTATTATTATTATCTGCATTGTAATAGTGTTTGTTAATCGATCATTTATTACGGATTATTATCGATTTTGGTAAACAGCGGTCTTGCCAGAGCAAATGATGTGATTGAAGGCCGCCTGATTTACTTCTGATTTTATTTTTTATGATTATTTTTCTAATAATTATTATTTCGTTTTGTAAAAAAATATTTTTATACTATTATTTTTAACGAGTAAAGGAGTATCTATTTGAAAGTTGTCAGCTAGTGAAGTGCCCTAACTATAGTGACGTTACTAGTAGATTTTTGAAATATCAGCTATTAGGACTTACATAAGAGAAGTAACTTTAACTGACCATTAATTTATTAACATTCCATTTAATATTCTTGTGTTTATATTTCAGAAATAAGAAAATATAAGATATATCAAATATATCCAACGATGTATCTAACCATGAAGATACAGAACCTGTAAGTAATAATGTTGTTGTTGTTGATGTCGTTGTTGTTATTGTTGTTGTTGTTGTTTAGGTAGTAAAAGTATTTTATAAATTATAACAATCGTTTACCATATTAACTGACCGTTATATCAAATAAAATTAAGATTCAGTTTTTATATCTTGTAAATCAGTATCAGTAGGTACGTGAACAAACTGCAAAGAAGAGAGTCTATGGTTTACAACAGCTTAAACAGCGAGAGGCCATTGTCATAAAAAAATGTGGATTGTTTATAGACGAACCATTCTTCTTTTTGGGAGCGTCACCCGATGGAATATTTAAAGATGGAATCGTCGAAATTAAATGCCCATATTCGGCGCGTAATCTAGATGCCGAACAAGCTGTTAGAAATAGAAAAATCACATTCTGGACGCGTGATGGATTAGTTAATACCAATCACGATTGGTACTTTCAAATTCAAGGCCAACTTCATATTAGGTAAGAATCTTCGACATTTATGTAACCTGATCCTAAATTACTTAAAGGGGTTTTTGTCGTTTTAACAATTTAGTATAATATCATTAAAAATGTATTCAATTCATTTTATTTACAGTAAAACGGATGTATGTTTATTCGCTGTATGGACAGGGCCAGAGTTTCCTTTGAAGACAGCTCGAATAAGAAGAGACGACGTTTTCTGGTCAACAAAAATGGAACATAAACTAATATTTTTTTATGATAAATGTCTCTTGCCAGAATTTATTGACCCAAGAAAAAGCCGCTCAATGGCTATAAGAGACGTTAGATTATAAAATAAAAACAACTTTTGTGCTTTTCCTGTGGTTTTATTTTAATGTTTTAATAGCGGTTATCAAATCAAAAATAATCTCTGATTGCCATCCGTTCTACCTACACCTGCCATTGATTTAACGCCGTAATTATTGTAAATGTGAATTTTGCTTTTCACTTCGGAATAATATCTACTCGGGATTAGTCGGGATAGCCGAGTTGTTTGTAAAAATAATAGTTATTTATGGTACAAGTGAGAAAAAGTTTATATTTCTGTTGTGAGTGCCAATTTTAAATCTTGAGCTTGCGAAGTAGTCTGAAATTGAATCACGAGCATAGTGGTAGAGGAGCCCATTAAGGGATTTCGGGATTTATTCAAGCGCGGCAGATTAATATACAGGGGGATACCTTTTACCCTGTTAAGTACCTCCACCAAACATGAGGCCCATATATACGGCCGCCCGTGCAGGATACAGGATCAGATTAGTAAAAAAAAATTGACCATCAGAAATTCTCGAGCGCGTCAGATTAAAGTAGGGTGAGTTAATTACATCCTAAAAAGTGTATATTCCACTAATCTGTCAATTTGAGAGTGACGCATAGAAAGGGGAGGGCAGCAAAGTTGTAAAAAAAAAACGTCATCTTGACATTCTCGAGCGTAGCTAATTTTTTTTTTATTTTGAAGGATATAATTCAAGAATAATGAAAAATATATAATCTGACGATTTCCGCAAGCCGAAATAACAAAAATTCCTTGATAAAGTTAAATGCGTGCAGCTGCGTGATGCTTACATTTCCTTCTCCGCGTTTCTATTCCTTTCTGACTCTTTCTCTATCTATTACTCTCTCACTCCGTCTCCACTCTGGTTTCTGCTGCCATAACGAAAAGTGAAAAAATCTAATGAAAAATGATTGAAGAAAAATGTTAAAAACTATCAAATAGGTTTTATTATAGTAAAAATTTAGCTGAACCGTATAAATATAAAATCATTAATTATCATATGAATTTAATTCAATATTATTTAAGATTTTTCTAAGTCACTCAATCTAAATCAATAGTTTACAATCGATAATTATGAAAATTTTTAATTATTATGCAAATTAAGTTAGCTGACATATAAATATGATTTTTATTGAAAAAATTATTACAAAACAATAAAAAATAAATTTCACTTGTAAAAAAACTTCAAAAACTGTAAGTGCAATTTTTTAAAAATATTTTTTTGTTCTAATTTAATTATTAAAAATAAAATCAAAAAATTAAAAACGTCGGCTAACTTAAGTATCATTATTTATTTATTTAACATACGAGTATAATGTTTCTTTTAAAATAGTTCATTATTTATTATTTAACCTAGTGATAATATCTTATTAATTAATATTTATTCAAAAATAATGTTAATTACACGAATTGAAAGACTTTCAAGCTGGGAGAGTTCAAATGCATAGAAATATTATTTCTTTTAACTCAAAATATCACATAAACTATATTTAGAGCTTAAAAATGTCATAATTACAATTTTAAGCGCCCAGGAATGGAATTAGCGGGCAGTTGCAGGGATGGCCTTTAGGGTGAACCGTTTTTCTAATTTCTTTTTGTCAGATCAGGCGAATCCCTCTATATAATCGTCAGATTATGAGACAGTACGTTTAGAACATAAAGATGATCCATATATATCTTAATCTGACGCGCTTGAGTATTTCAAAATGGCGAATTTTTTTTGCACATTATGAGAATGCCCGCGAGTTTGCGTCCCATCGAAATCGTCAGATTAGTGAATGAGAGCTTTTTTTTGGTGCACTTAACACTCCCTTAGAAAATCTGACGCGCTCGATTATTTTTATTTTTTTTTCATTTTCAACCCTTACATACAACCACCCGCATCATGCAAACGATCAGATTAACATACGTTCATTGTTAAAAATACGTAGGGCATTGATGCTATCAATATCTGACGCGCTCGAGGATGTCCATGCAACAGTTTTTTTTTACATATTTAAAAATCTATAGCCGCTTCCCCCACCGATGAATAGGTATATCATAATAACATTTTTTTCTTCTTATCATCTAAGCTTTGCAACCCAATAGGTCTCTACGACGCTCGAATAAATCCCCATTTAGCATTGTGGTCTCCCCTACTATAGCAAGTGATTTTAATAAAGACTACTTCGCAAGCGAAAGATTTTAAGAGGTCACGAACTGGAAATTAAATTTTTCTCACGCGTTACAATACAAAACTTTTCACCTCTTCCAGTGAGAAAATTTTAGGATTTAAATAAACTCGTACTCGATTGCTTAACCTGAAATAATTCCATGAAATACAACAGTAATACCGATTCATAATTCGTTTTAGGGCCTTTTGAAAGTCGCCACTAATTAAATATGTCGTACGCTTTCAAATACTTTTCACGTGAATTTTCTGGTAAAAAAGCAAACTTCTGTGTTAGAAGCAAGTTGTCGCAACTCTTTTGGAGTTCCACAATGTTCTTCATCACTGGATTCACTATTTTTTTGTTAAAAAGTTGCAGTAAACAATTAAACATAAACTGAAAAGAATTTATAGTTGCCCGCGATGACTAATACAGACACAGACTTTTTTTTTAAATCGTGCGTTCGGAAATTCGTTCTGTAACATTTATTTATAGAGTCTAAAATTAAGTACCCGATTTTAATTAATTTAATGGTTAATCACGAATATTAAACCATGAAAATACTAAATAAGCGTGTATTTATATAATTTAAAATTATTAAAACGTATCGTTTGTAGTTTTTAAATAAAATTGATGTCAATGTTTATTACTAACCTACATGGTGGCTGTTTTGTTTTTTTTGCGCCGATTCATTGGAAGGATTTAGTGTTTCGAAATTTGAATCACTTTGCCTCACTAGTGAGTAAAAAGCGTTTTTACTCACTGAATTCTCGCAAGCAAATGATCTTTTTCGTGCTGGTGTGGTGAAAATATAATTGTCGATCTCATTGCTTTATGCATAAATTTGGAGAGCTATTTAAATTTATTAATTTTATTAATTTCCTAATATTAAATATACTCCATTTAACTTTATATTATCTCAATGCGGATAAGCAAATAAAATATTTAATAATGTAATTATTACAAAAACAATATGAAACGGATCTATATTCATATAATTAAAACGAGTCAAGTTATTTAAAATGTATAAAAAGGAAATAAAATACGAATATTATAGAAGTATCGAAATACTAATACAAATAATCTGGTAAAGGTAAGAACAATATTACATTAAAGATTATTATACAGACATATATATTATTAAAAATAGATCACGTTATTTCAAATGTATGAAAAGAAATGACAAAAGTATCAATATATTCGACAATAATTTTGCTTGTAGTATACGAGGCGTCAACTCGGGTCAGCGTTCACGCACACAGAGATATTATTCAAGTGTGCGCCACGGTATCGTCGAGCTCGCGTTCGCAGCAAATTTGAGTTGCGTAATTATGAATATACGATCTTAAGAAGTGTAATATACTCAATATTTAGGTTTGTATCTCACATAGATTTGGTGTAGTCAGTCTTGACTAACACATTAATTTTTTTGCCCTGCACACTTTATTGCTTGGTCCACTGTACAATATCAAATGCCCATAGTTAGCTCTTAGAAGACATTTTCAGCCAAACCATTCCCGGGTCAAACAACAAAGACCAAAAAATAAAAGCACAATTTCAGATACGTAATAAACGCGTTTACTGCCTACGAAGCCCTTCCTTGTAATTTCCATAATTAGGGTTGATTAATTCCCACAAGACTGTTCCCACAGACCGAATCTGGATAATGATTGGACACACGATAATGCATGTGATAATACGATAGAGGAATCACGAACTAGAAACTGAGTGACCCACCACATAAGTGAACAATTTATTATTTTCATAAGCGTTTTTGTTTTATTTGGATTAAGAATAAGTACTATTTTAAATTATTAACGTCATATTAACATTAAATATAATAAATATCATCATAATTATTATGAGTAATTTGCTTGAAGACTTGCTTATTATCGTTTTTCGAGTGGTAATTTAATTTATTTAGTTTTTTTGCTAAATTATAACATTATATTCAAGAACACCGAAATGCCCTTGATTTTGCAACAATAAAGACACGCTATTTAAGATGATATCTGTTTTATGTTCCTTTTCAAGTCTTTTTTGAAAAATATGTATTCTGCATTGTGTATTGAAAAAAAGTCCTTATTTGTCATTCAGGATATTAATTGGTACCTACAAGTTTACGACTATACGTATATTAAATCTAATTCGTCAGTTGAAATCTTGACTTTTTTTCAAATCCACGAAGCTATTATGTTTTCATGGAAATCTGAATAGGAATGAAGGAAATCTCCACCACCTTAAATGGTATAATGAACATGAATTAAGAATGCAAATAATGTTCGATATTAACGCAGGGATCAAGTGATTAACGCGTCTGATTTAAATAAATCATTGGCATAATCGATCTATGTTCTGACGGCTACACATCAACCTATACATCTCCAGTATAAGTTGGTCTTACGCTGCCTAGGCTTCCCGCGCAATGCGGGACCAGCTTATAATGGCAATGTATAGGTTGATCGGTAGCCGGCTGTACATGGAAAATCACAAATGGAGAATATGGAGATTGTTCGCGAAAGATCTGATAAAACCTTCCATGCCTTATTATTTTATGTTCTTTACCTTTTTTATAATTAGTAATCAGTTCGATGAACTGTGATTAGTATATGAATGCCTGACGTAAGTGAATGACTCGTAAGCAGTAGTTTATTTATAAGGATCGATGTATGGTCATTATTAGTATTTGCAAAATAAGGGAACATTCCGTTTTTATGAAGGTATAAATTACCTTAATTAAATACAAAAATAACGAACAAAAGGCCCAACTCGAGAAGCCAATATTAAGTACCATTCTTTAGTAATATATATCAATGAAGCTAATGAGTCAAATAACCACAATCTTATTACTAGCACAAGGAGATAAAACAAAAGAAATATGACATTGAGGGACAAGTGTTACTTAGATGGATACAAAGATCAAAAAATTAAAAGTATAATAGCATAATATCACTCACATTTACTAACAAAAGCATATTTTATTCATTATTAAGACGTTTTTAGAGTATAGATCTAGATCGAGCTAACAATTCTCAAAATATCATTAATATCCAGCAAAAAGTGTTATATGAACCATTTTTTGCAGTATCTGGACAGGACGCAGCATATTGTTGCTAAAAAACGGATTAACACATTAATCATTAACCAAAAACAATACTGTAATCAACAAACGTAATAATGTATCCACCTATAATCAAATGATACAAGACACGAAACAAAAAATACCGTGGTCCCCTGCTAAAGTAACCATCCTAACAATAAGCCTTCTATGCCTCTGTAGTTTTTCATGGTCGATGGTCATTTTTTAATCTTAAACCAGAGTGTGAGTTTGAGTTTTGAGTGCACGGTTAGCGTTGTGGTTAAAGAGGCCGCCTCACCGCTTTCAATTGCGTTGGTGTTGTGGGTTCGATCCTCACACGGGACCAATCTTTGTGTCGATCCGCAAAAAATAGTTTTGACTCTGGGTGTGCTTTGTGTGTGTGAAATGTATGTTTGTGAACAACCTCGCGACACAGGAGTTATTCCACGTTGTTTTGTAAAAAAATAATAATATATAAATCTAAGTTTAACTTTAGCATACTTAATTGCGAATGACAATTACCATCCAATCAATTGTGATTCATCATTATTTATACAAAACAATCTATTGGATAAATTCTAGTAAAATCCGCCTCAAGCGAAGTTTTCTGCAGACAAATTGTCTTAATAAATCTGTAATTTGCAAATCATGCCAATTAACAAAGTTCAAAGTTATTTATTTGCGAGAAAATTGGTGCATTTTAAGTGTTACATACAATTATATTATTTTAATTAACGATCTTCAACAAAATTGCGAATATTGGACGTAGGTAAAATCAAATGATACTCATGGCGACTCCTGCATAAAGTGACACAGTCCCCTGGTGAAGTTCCAGTAAGGCTTCTCTGGTACCTTTCCGTGGTGGATTTCCGCACTTAAAAGGCTTCGGCAGTTCCAAGATTCGCTTGCCAACTAATGCAGATAATTAGCTTGTACCATACCTTGGGCGTGAATCACAGTCATCGCTATGCTAAGTTACCATGTTGGAAAATTTGCACCTATCTATTGAACGGAGAATCGATTAATTTACTTTGGATATTGATCGTGATAAAAGGTATAAGGGTTTGTAATTGACGGATTCTCGGGTCTGAGAACTTGCCGTACGGAAATTCTCAATAGCAGTACGGCGTAGGAATTGTGCCCGGTGGATGGTGATAGGCTCACCCCCAATATCATGCGACCAAAACATAACATGTGAAGTCTAGGTGTTGTACACCTCTGGTACACCCTTTTGGGTAATATAGGCGTGATGTTATGTTATGCTTGTAATAGCTTCAAACACCGAACGAATATTATAGAGTCAAAAAAATTATACTGACTTTGCGTGTACCTTAAGTCTATGATATTAATGTTTGTAAAATACCAAATGAAATACAGAAACAGATAATAATTAATGAGTGTCTTTATAAAAAAATAAGTAGCGCAATTCCTTGTAACAGACATTACGTACGTAATAAATAATAGTTTAAAAAAACTAAAAAACACGCTTTTAAAGTACTTCTAACTAAAAAGTGAAAAATAATTCCTAATATAAGCTGAAAAAGCGTGGGGCGCTCTGTGCCATATTTTTCGTCTATCGAGCAACCAAAGTACTACTTTAAAAGCGTGTTTTTTTTAGTTTTTTTTAACTTTTATTTATTTTCTACTTTTTAGTTTGGTTTATTTATAAGCGTTTTTTTTATCTAATTATTGCATTGTCATCGATCTTTGACAGGTGTGCAAAATTTTAGTGAAATCTGTCCGTTTAAAGAGGGTCAAAATCGAGTCCAAAGGAGTCGGTTACATACATACATACATACATACATACATACGGGTGGTAAAAAGAAGTCGTACAAGAACAAATGCCTCGTCCCTTGCCTTTACTCCACCTCCAGTAGTTCATCAAAAAGATTAATGCGCGGATATGTATGGTTACGATACGATACAGTTTTCAAACATTTTCGCCCAACAATAACCACTAAAAATAATAAACATTACATTACATTAATATGTTATATATATAATTATTGGAGGTTATTGTAACCTCAAATAATTATATATATATTACTAACTGTAATATCTGTATATTAATGATGATATTAAAATAACTGTGTACTGTCCTGTTTATGTGTTTATCTAAAATTAGTTAAAATCAAACCTACCTAAGTACGGAACCCTGGCTGCCCGGCATGGTTGTTCTTAGCTGTATCATTTCGGTGGATTTAATTCATTCCGGTGCACAGTCTATCATTTCGGTGGGTATTTTTATCATTTCGGTAGACACTTTTCATTTCAGTGGACTCTAAAAAATTCATCCTTTAATATTTATGTAAGTTTTGATGTTATTTGATGTCCACTCTCACACAATGTTATAAATAGACTAAAGTTTAATTTTTCACTTAAAATATATAGATAGCATTGAAATTAAAAAAGTCCGCCGAAATGACAAAAAATAGTCGCTTGTTGAAATTGACCCAAATACGAATTTAATAAAACCATTTATTTAAAAGATTGGTGAAATCGGAGCTTAGTCATAATAACACACAACAAAAAAGGATAAATGTAAATGTCACATCATTGTTTTATTGCAACGAAAAATCATAAATTTCAGTAAAGACCATTAAATATTTTGGTCAAACCAAACCATCAAACATCTTTGACCTTTAAAGTCAGACTTCCCGAGGTTATATCAAAGATTCCTTGATGTCACTTTCAAACAAAGTTAAAAGTTCTCAGAACTAATTCTCATTAAAAGCTCTTGAAGAAACGTTAGCTGTCAACTGTTAAATTAACAAACAATCTTACGAGGAATTTGTCCAGTCCTTGGATAACAAAGATTCTTTTTGTCTACTTAGTATAAACTAGATATTACCTGCGGCTTTGTCTGTGTCGTACGTCGTTATAAAGTAGCCCAGATTTTAATTCAGATCATAAGCTATACGTGTACTAAGTTGTATCTAAATCCATCTAGTCGAATTTGCGTGATGGGAGTAATTAACATCCATTCTCTATTTTAAACGAAAACTGTAATCGCTAAGTTAACTTTGTTAGTACCTACAAAGGGGTTCAAATTATAACTTTTCTTAAATATTTAGTTGCATGGTAGTTACTTATTCAATACTCGTTTTATCATCTATATTATGTATCGAATTACTACGGCACTTTACATTGCACTTGGCCAGATGTTAATTATATTGTAGAAAATTATGTAACATTATGTATAAAACTTAACTAAATATAATTATAACAGTTATCACAGTCGTACAGTGGGCCAACGAGTTAGCTATGCAGGGCAAAAACTTCTAAGTCATAGTAAAGACTTACTTCACCAGTTATAGATAAGTAAGTTACATATCTAAATAGTGGGTATATTACACTTATTACATATGTAATTCACACATACATATCTATTGCAGTCAGTTTTCACTATGGTGTAGAAGTTTTTGCCCTGCATACCTAATTGCTTGGCCCAATGTACATAATAATCCTTAAAACCCAAGGTCAATTATAATCGTCTTCTAAAATTAGACAACTATGATGATGTTTTTTTTGTTCCTCTTGATACGTCTATTTCACGCAATCTTATTGCCAATTTACAATGACTTTACACACAATAATAAAATTAATTGATGTATATTACTTGCTTAAATATAATGACGATCGTAGGTGTTAAAAAAGGTCTAAATCTCAGATAGCTTTAAGTAAATATTTTATTTGCACGACATCTATGCCTAAAATACGATTTTTAAATTTTTTTTCTGTCTGTTTGTCTGTTTGTATCGGCTAATCTACTAAACGGCTGGGCCGATTTAAATAAAATTTTAGATGCAGGTAACCAATTATATGGCGCGTAGCAAAGGGTACTTTTTATTGATGTACCTACCACGCAGACGAAAGTTAGTTTGTTTGTTAGAGCTCATATCGGGAACTCCGAATCGGATTTCAATAACTCGTGCTTGATTGTTTATTTATCTATAAAAGATTGATATTTAACAATAGGCTAAACTTCACGAGAGCGGCGCAGTTAGGTTTATCGTGGGTCAAACCGCGGAACTAGCTGCCACTTAATATAACAAAATCCATGCGGACGAAGTCGCCTGTAAAAGCTAGTTTATAATATTAGTAAGGATTGATTAAATCCTAACTTACGTATGAATTATCAGGAGCTTTTCAAGTTTCTAACAACTGTAACGGACGCAAATGCCTCAAATATTTAATGACCTATAAATGTCACATCCACGGCAATAAATAAGACGTAAGCTTCGTTATAAAATACGAGCTCGTTTCTTAGAACACATTAGAAGTATTAGGGCATTGAGATCTCATACATTTATACCGAGAATCGTTTACATATCATGTAAATAGATATTCTATCAACACTAAAATAAAATTCATCATGTATCTCTCCGAATCAGCAGCATTGTTGGCATTTCTAGCTCATGAAATATTGAGGATTGTCAAAATTCAGATAGAGATCTTTGTTTTAAACTATCATCTGTTGGATTTCTTCTTCGACGGTGAGGACATAAATATACAATACTAGATATTAATGAAAAAGTCTACTGCAGAGGAGTACGGGAATAGGTATAGAGAATCCCTCTACAACCACTTCAGCGCATGCATTCGACATTTTTTTTTTCGGTAAACTGCAATGCCGTTCCGAAACTCCAGAGAGACTTTTTGGCCAGTGACGTAGTGATCAATATAGAAACGTCAATTGTCTTCTGACATTTCTATGTTGATAAAAACTACGTCACATTCGAATCGAAATGTCAAGAGTGGCCAAGCTGTAATTGTTATTTTCTCGATTGAACTGGAAGTTACCTAATTCCGCAGTACAAGAAATGCTAAGACAAATTCTTTAACAAAACGTCAGATACATTTGTTAGCTACGGATCCACCCACTGATAACTAACAAGCTGAGCGCAAAGGTCAAGCTAAACACACATTTCTTTTGTTATCCAGGAGATAACCTTGAAATGCTTTGTCAATCGGTACTTCGGTAGCTCATTTACATTACCTTTCTGTCTCGACAAACGATCACGTGATAATCATCAGACAAATATTACTATCCTGTGTTATCTTAAGGCGGTGGGCAGATACGTTAAGCTCTGGATAAGTTTAATGGAACTGCAGTTAGTAATGTAACAACAATGTTTGTGTTGTGTGGAGATAAGTAGGTAATTATGTGGATGATAATTTGATTGGTATATAACTTAAGGATTTGTCTTGTTCCTCGATTGGACGTTTTTTTCTGTCAAGAATGCCTTGCCCGTAGTCTAAAAGTTTAGCAGTTTTTAAATCTCCGTGCCTCGAAATGCATATTATGATATATGTCCTAGTCGTATCGATATATTTCATTTTTTATTTAAAAACGTTATGCACAAAAATAGTAAATGGGCGGACTTAATGAAGTAGGCATTATCTACCAGTCAACCTTTAGGTGATGCAGAGACGACAAGTGGTAGGTGCAAGAGCTGAGAGTTGGTTGGATACAAAAATCATTTAAATTACTTGATCAAATACATCATAATAAAGATTATTACACTACATATATGTCCGACCCATCAGGCTATGATCTATCAATAATTATAGCGCTCTGTCGTGTTAGATAGCTAATCAAAACGGAAACTAGATATAGTCTAGAATTTAGTTAAAGAAGTCTGGCGAAGAATTTTTTTTTTTTACTAGATTAAAGACTACTCTAAAAGTATTTGCTACTGGTTGCCATGATATTTAACAATGGCAAACACGTACGCACTTAAACAGCTACCCGTCTATTTATATTGTCCAAATACATACAAAACTAACGGGCCTTGTTGCAATATTTTTATATTCGGTGCTGTGCAAACCGACACAAGGATAGCAAACTGAATGTCTTGTGAATAACATATTGTCAATGATGATGATATACTTATAGCAAGGTATTCAGCTGTCGCAACTTAGGACATTCAATAACTTGTAATGTAAACCAACTTTAATATAAATTAACATTGCAGATAAGCCAAAAGTTTTTGGACTTCAGTTGGTCCTCTTTAGACAAAGTTTCGAACTATAACTACTATATTGTTAACTTTTAAACTTACGCGTTGCATGATTAAGTCAAATCTAACGGGAATTAACGCGATCATGCATTTTTTACCTTTTAGGCATGACGTTTCGGCAGACAGATTACACTGTGGCGTAGCCATTATTATTATATTTTTTATTTTGTCTTAATTGTTGTATTATTTTCTTTTATGTTTGTTATTGTTGTTACTGTATTGTTAATATTTTATTCATATTTAATATATACGTATATAATTATATAACATTAGTGTATGTCCATTTCTAAATAAATAATAATTATTTTGTTTGTACGTTTCGCGGACAACGCATTTTCTTTTATATATAGTGACAGTGGAACGGAGCGCGAATGAACTATCATTGCAGTGTGTGACTCTTGTGTACCGTGTTTGTGTAACGTCATTAAACAATTTTATGTGCTCTGAAATAAAAAACTTTTTATTTCTACAACGGACCCACATCAAGGTACCTACTTATTTATATCACCACACGCTAAATACACTGGCCGTGGTCGCAATCAGACTGGTTCTAGCTCTACTCTACTATATTGATATTTTTACTTGTTTGATTTAAAAGCTTAATATGAGCACTAGTAGAGGTAGTTACAGAAGCATGTTACACGTCACCTTTAAGATTTTGTTGTCAAATTTTACAAATGCACACGTGCACGAAGCGTTACTTTATCTAAAAGTTGCGAAACTATTCGTTCCATATCGACAAACTAATTACCGTAGTGCCTCTTCTTTACGGCTAATGAGCGTACTATCTCTTCACAAAACAATTAGGTTTTTGTTCCACCGTGTGTAGCGTACGATAAATGACAGACAAAATTGATGATAGCTTGACTATTTAAATGGTCTATGCCACGGTGTGATTGGCTAATGATATGATAAAAACACCGGGTTACATAACGTAACCTACTTTCTTTTGCTCTAAGTCATAAAAGTGGTTCAGTACTTCGAATGTACTGAACCAAAATCAGAGACACAAAAATCGAGCTCCAAAATGTAATTAACAAAGGGTGCTATTTAAACAGGCTTCTTTTTAATACCATTATTCGCCCCCAAAAATGTATGTTGCCTTCTAAATTACTAAGTCAGCAACCTAACCTAACCTAACCCGTGGCTGAGTTAGTAATTTTGACGATAAAGTATAAATTTTGAAGCTTCACTTATTATTTCTCATTAACAAATAATTATTCGTGCATTTGACATAGGAACAATTCCAAGGTATTTTAAACTAGGTAACGAACGGGGTGATTGTCGCACGTATCAAATCGTTTACGGTACCACTTATGATGTCTGTGTTGTACGAGAATTGAAGCATTCAAGTCGATATCAGTGGAGCTAGAAAACGAGCATGAGATTGGTGTTTCGCGTTTTAGTCATGTTTAGTCATGCAATAGTATCACAAAAAAACGGCATAATTTATTTCGCACTCGTATGCTGGCCCTTCAGCCGTATAAAAAGACTTATACCAAATTCTTTAAAAAAAACTACTACTGGGTGGCGCAAAAGTAGTGGCACTAAAGAAAATACTTTTTTTTTTTTTATATGACATTTTCTGTCATTCTGTTGTTGAAAATTGTGTAGTGAACAAATGTAAAATACACTGAAAATAAACATGGACCGTTTTACTCCCCAAGAACGTGGAATAATTGTGTCAATGTTCTTACGGAATAATTCATCAGTGATAAGAACACAACGTGAATTTCGTCGACGATTTCCCCACCGTCCGGCACCGATTGGTCGCACAATTCGACGCTTTGCCACACGCCTTGAAGCAACTGGCTCAACATTGGATAGACCTAAGTCTGGGAGACCAAGAACAGGCCGTTCAGCTGAAAATATCGATGCTGTGCGCGAAGATGTGGAAGAGTGTCCAGAAACATCAACGAGGCGACGTGCCACGCAATTGGGCATTTCCAGACGGACCCTGCAGCGTATTTTGGTGAAAGACTTAAAGATGTTCCCGTATAAAACTCAAATGACTCATCAGCTGCTGCCTGCTGACCACCGAGCTCGTCTAGATTACTGCCAGCGCGTCATAAACCTCAACCTTGAAGAGGATGATTTTCCTTCAAAATTGGTTATGAGTGACGAAGCGCATTTCCATCTCTCAGGGCATGTCAATAAGCAGAATACTCGGTTCTGGGGCACTGATAATCCGCGCATTATTCAAGAAACACCTCTACACCCACTAAAAGTTACTGTATGGTGTGGCATCTGTGTTGACAGAGTGATCGGACCCTATTTTTTCGAAGACGCTGGAGGCAATGCGATAACTGTCACTGGAGAACGCTACAGAACCATGTTACGTGAGTTTTTGATACCCAGTTTGGACGAATTGGGGCTGGAGCACATCTGGTTTCAACAAGACGGCGCTACGGCACACACAGCGCGCGACACTATGGACTTAGTGAGGGACGCTTTTCCAGACCGAGTTATCTCTCGTTTTGGCGATTTGCCTTGGCCTGCAAGATCACCCGATCTGACCAGTCCAGACTTCTTTCTTTGGGGTTTTTTGAAATCTCGGGTGTATGTGAACAAGCCACAGACTCTCGCAGCTCTAAAAGAAAACATTCGTCAAGAAATAACGAACATATCGCAGGAAGTGTTACGGCAAGTTATGCAAAATGTCATAAATAGGGCTCAAATGTGTATCAACTCTGGAGGTCACCATTTAAAAGACATCATCTTTAAATCCTAATGGTACGAAATTTAATGGCACAAATATACATTTAAAAAAATCTAAATCTAGTTTTCTAATTTAGAAAAAATGTTATAGCTGAACCAAATAGGGTCTTTACTTTTGCGCCACCCAGTATGATTGAAAATTTCACATTCAAGACTACGCTATGAATTTAATCGTAACTTAGATTCTCTGAGACACGTCATATTTCCCTCCAAACAATGGTGCTAGTTTTCAACTAATTTGCGTTTACGAAAGGGCATGTAGGCTCCATAACGGAGGCTTGACGGATTGCCTGCAGTACTTGCATGTGATCAATCCACATAAGCCCTGCATTGTAGGAGTCTACGTATTTGTACGTAGAAACGAGGACAATCTTACCATAGGGTTGGCGAAGATACCTTGGTCAGAATCAAGACTTTGGACTTGTGACATTTAAATTTTAGATCGCGTGCGATGCGTAATTTTGTTTTAATTTAAACTACATAAAAACTAATTGCAAAATAATCAGTCAATTGTTAAGTGGCAGTTACATAGCAGCAATTATGGTAAGCCCCTCAAAACAGGAGGCCAACCTAATTGACTTCGAATTATTCGATAAAAAAGGGATATCAGAAAGTCAACAATAAAACATACTCTTTTAAAGAGGATCAGAATTGTTTCCCTTAAGCCATCGCAACTGATTACTTCAAAAATATTATTTTTAATTGTACAGCCTGCCTCGAGACTGTTGAGCAAACTAGCAGCCCTATATGACAGTAAAAGCAATGTTAAAGGGGAGCGTCGCGGGCGCAACGCATAGTGCATTCGGAATGATGTTTACATCATAATAAAATAACGCTACAGTTTATTATCGCCCTTATCTGAACATAAATCGCTTCACATAATAATATTACGTTTACCTACTTATAGTATGTAGTTTTTTTCTTCTCACTCAGCAAGTTACCGCGACACAAAAGTGATAATTTCGAAAGTATACCTAGGCTTCGTGGCGATAGGCTAAAGGCTCACCCCCTATCAAATAGAACCTAAATAAAACTGGTCAATTGTGTGTATTAATATATTCTTCCGAGTAGTTGTTATAGTCGTGAAGCAATATTATGCTTCTAAGCATACATACTCGTAGATATGAAAATAACAATAATTAACAACGTGACAATATGTACAACAGTTTACAAAATCCAAGTTAGTGTTGAATAAGGAAATGGGAGTACCCTAAGATACAGTTTACGTATGAATTGTTTTTCCCCGACTGCTCAAATAACCTTTGAAGCAGGGTTTTCAGAGATTATTATAACTTGACTAATCGTTTGAATAATATTGAATTTGGTTGAGCAACAACATTTCTGAATAATCATGTGTACCTTTGAAGCTGATTCAATCCTTTATATGTATTTGTACGTTCAAGTCTACAGCCTGATTACCATTATTATACGTGAGGCAACATTCTGCAACATTTTGGGATGTCGTGCAATATACCTGAGACTTTTGAAAGACAGATTTGAATTCCAACTGACGCATGACGATGACTTCGTTCGCCTTATTCCTAATTTTATTTTTACATTTAGGTGTAGGCTAAAGATGAAGATGGAATTTAATTAACCCAACTAGACAACTGTGGCATTAAATGGATAGGGTATTTTCATACAAATTGAAAATATAAACTATAAATAATATATATTTATAGTAAGCTCGTTAATTTATAGTATGTATTTATTGATTCTATTGATGATTATTCTCATTATTCTTTAGTGATACTATATACTAAAAACATATAATTCACTTATTAAGTCGCACCTATTATATCTTATAGAAATTTGGGGTAGCGCGGGCAAAACGAAATTACAGGAATTGCAAAGAATGCAAAATAAGGTCATAAAAATACTGTTTCGCTATCCATACTTGACACCGACTCGCAACATATTTGAGGAAACAAAACTAATGACTATAAAACAACTTTATACATTTAACACTTGTGTTCTTATTAGGAAAATTATAGATAAGTCCATCCATACTAATTTAAAATTTACAAAAATGTCTCAAATTTCTAAACGTAGTCTTCGTCGACCAAGCTTACTTGTTTTGCCAAAAATACGCACTAATTACGCTAAAAAGAGTATCACCTATGAAGGAGCACAACTTTTTAACAATTTACCTGCTGATATAAAGCATGTTAGCTCACTCGGCAGTTTTAAGTCTCGACTATCTAAACACTTAACTGAAAACTACATTGAGTAAATTTTTCAAAATCATCAAAATTGTTGGGAATTTAACTGTCGAATGGGCGCTACTGATACACATATAATATGATAATATAATAATTATTATTTTTTTTTTCTTTGGTGGCGGTTATATTTATAAGTTTACAAAATGATATTTTATATTCTCATGTAAGTGGCTTTTGTGTCTTTAATGAGAATAAATGATTTAAACCTAAACATAATATACATTTTATTTCGGATCAGAACGGTAGATTTTATGACTTCACCTGCTTTGTTAATCTCTGCTATTCTGCATCATCCAAACGTAGACTGATAGAGAATGCCTATGGCATAAGTCTGCTATGTATACAAATTAGTTATATAAAGTTTTTAAATAAATTAATAAAGCAAATTCAGCAAGAGAATATTTTCTGCAATATGTTTTAATCGCACTAATTAACTTAGATTACACATGACGAAAATATGACACATAGAGGCTCTAACATGACATCATGCACAACAAATGATTAACTCTAGGTACTCGCGTAACCGCAATTAATCTTAATAAATAATCACAGAAGCATGAAAAGTATTGTTTTATAAAACGATCCACAAACAAAAAAGGACCTTGTAAGAAATAAAATAAAGTTTAAAATTGTTGGAGAGCAGATTAATACTTAGTAAGTTATTAAAAAGAATGCATCATACTTAAGGACTTGTTTAAGGATTTATTTTCTTTAGTTAATGGCATGTGAAGACTAGAAAAAACTGTAGCTTGCTTGACCTACCGCAACAAGTTAATCTTTGAGCGTTATGTGTTTAGACACACTGGTATTGTGGCTCTAACTCATTGCCGGATTTATTAATGACGGACAAGAGAATTTAATTTTGTTTTACAAATTGTATGCTGTATAAAAATAGCATTTTATTTAAGAAAATAAATTAGGAGTACTTTTATAATTATATTGAAATTATAATTTATTTATTAATCTCATTATATGCCAGTTTCTAAGGTTCCAGGTAGATCTTATCCGACCCATAAAACATAACCTGAACGAATTAAGTTACACAAATTGACACTTAAAAAGAACACAGCTGTCATTTTCATTTATGTGTGTACAGGCTTATAAAATAAATAAGTAAATACATCTGCTTAATTGGTTTCATGAATCACTTCAGCTATTCAAAAGACGCCATAAAATATTGTATAGCGAAGTCGATGGCCGCCGCTCAATAGAAAATGAAAACGTATAATCTTTGCCCACTGTCATTGCAATAATAACTCTTAATTATTACACTTACATTGCCAATCAATATTGACACATATTAGAAAGAAATAAAGTTTAAAATCAAATGATTTTATTGGTAATAAAATCATTTTATTAAAATACGCACGTCCTGTAGTTGGACCGCAAAACCACATGCATGGAAACCATAATAAGCGATATAATTTTCTTTGTCATAAAAACTATGTCTGGTTCTAACTTGTTTAAATTAATGTCGTAGAGTTAAGACAGTGGTTTTATAAAATGACTAATTTTCATGTCAGTAGAGATTTTAATAAAATTAAACTTGAATATTACTTAGGTGTGGAACAAGTAACGCCACCTAGTGACCAAATAATTATTTATGAAACAAGAAAGCTAAGTCCGTATTTCCTCCGAGTGATAGTTTTGAGTCCCGAATAAGCGAAAGATTATTATAGTATATGCTTGTTAAAAATCTTGAGAGTAGTGAGGGACTCAAAAGAAAGAGAAATTAACTTTGGTCTCGTGTCGCACACACAACTTTTGACCGCAACAGCTTGAAAAGACAAATTACAAAGAACGCCTTATCGAGCTGCTAAGGGGAAAAATATTTTGAATACAGCAAAAGTCTCATTTTCTTTCTAGTTACTTTCTTAGTTCTATATAATATTTTTTTTTATTTTACTGCTCTCGGATTTTTATTACAACAATCTCAGTTAGGCGTCCCCCACGCGCTAGCTGTACACACGTCACACGGCAGCAACACGCGACGCCGTGTGATGTGTGTCCAGCTAGCGCGCCCCTACGCTTGACGATCGGGCACGCCTAATGAGGGGTCAGCCTTAAGAGATATTCTTACCCATTTCACATTCTGACTGCAACATACTTAGTTCAGTGGTTATACCAGCACAAAATTATTGTACAAATAATAAGCATTTTTTTTTTTTTTAAATAATTGCATGAACGCGTTAATTCCCGTTATATATTTTATTTAAATAATAAGCAATTATGTATTAAGAATTACGATGCTGAACACATAATCAAGTTATTGGTGATTCAGCTTGTAACAATTGAATCAACATTATGCAATGAAATAAGTGCCTTCATTCCCTGCTTTATTACGTACTTGTAAGGACCAGATATAAATGCTATTGTTATAAGGTTACGGCGCAAAAGACTAGTTGTCACTTATATATGACAATAATCAGGTTTATTATACAGCTTCTATTTCTATTTGATCTAGAAGCGTCGATAAAAAGTATTCCTGGGGCCTATATTATTCCAGGGGTCTTGAACTATTTATACACCAACTTTCAACAAGATCTGTCCTTTAGATTCAAAGATATTTGGGTACAAACAAACAAACAAATCTTACTTCTTTATTTATTGGAATAGATTAGTTATTAAGCTACAAAAGTTTCGCAATGGAATGTGTTCAAGAAATATAATCAGCAAAGAAAACTACCTAATATTTATTATGTATGTTAGTGTGTTATATATTATTCTGGTATGGCAGTATGAATGATACGGACCTACTCATAATAATAAAACATGCTTTAAACAAAGTGTAGAACATAATAATATATAAATATTTGTAATGATTTTTGCAAGATTATATTAATGAAATAACTATTTCTATTTCAGTACAAAAAGATGGCACGCGTTTTTACATGAAATTCATTCATTTAGAATCCAGCGCGGTTAAATTCGGCTAGCGGCATAAAGAAGTACTAATACGTGTCTTACAATAGGGACAAAACCGTATGTCGATATTCTGAGACAGATTTTGAGGCAGCGTTAGACGGGGACTGCGTTGACCCTAAGATTATTTTTGTGGACCACCATAGACCGCCTGATTAAATAATAAAGAAGGTTAAATTATTCTTCTTGGTTGAAAGATTAACCTCAATATTTCACAAAACAAATTGCTGCTTATTATGTAAATTACGTCAAGACAAATTATAACAAGTAACGTAATATCATTACGTACTAATAACTCATATTAACAACAACAAACTAAAATAACAACTAACCATAGAGTTATCATAGAATGAAGTAAAACCTCGCTCTAATAACGGAACCCCGGCTTTTTAACCGGGACACGAAAACATTAACGTTCACAATCCGGTATAATTGACATGTAATTTATGAGTATGGCAAATAAACAGTGTTGCTAACTACACGGTGTATGACAAGACTGGCTGTATCATTTGTGATCTGTGCCACACAATTGTAGGGTATTAAAAGTATATTAGTGAAACTAACTGAATTTTTAAACTGTGTCATTTGGGTGGTGATTGTAAATTGAATTAGCTATGGGATTATACTTCTAGTAATGTAAAGTAAGTCTCAGTAAAAATACAGTATCTATCGGTAGGCACTTGATAACTCATTTATTTGCTTTAATTTCGCCAAATCCCATCCCGCTCCTCCATGCCTCTCTTCTTGCAAACCCCTAACATGTCAATATTAATCTTCAGAGCCTTTTTCCCAATTATATTTGAGTCAGTTCCAGGCAGTCAAAAAAAAAAAAGCAACAACAAATCCAATGCATTAAACTACCGCAAATATGCACTCTATTATGTCCATCTTATGGTTGCCTGGAAGAGATCGCGTCAAGCGATAAGGCCGCCCTTTGTACGTTATACTTTTAAGTACCTATTTCTTTGTATGTTTGTTACAAATTTGATGTTCAAATAAAGTTTTCTCTATCAATCTATCTATCAGTTTCTAGTATAACGAATTCAGTCGCTTCACGTAAAATACCTACTGATATTTAACGGCAAGCGACTGCCACCAGACCTCAACAGCCTAGTTCGAGGTGATACGTAACTCTTTTTTATATTAGTTGTCAGAGTTTCTGGTCTCTGACTACCCATAACATGTCAATCCTGATATATCTTGACTGTGTGTCAAAACACTCCGAAGGAGTTATAAAAGGTATGGAGAAGCGGCAAGGAAATTTAGGCGAAGCAAATGAGGAGTAGAGTTTTTCAAGACACTTTTGTCTCCGTTATCAAAGGCTTATAATAGAAGGCGCAGCTATGAAGATTGTACGTTTTAATCAGGGATGTTAGGGAGCTCCGTAACCAACCGAAACTATCGGATATCCGATATAAAAAATATCCGTAACCGTAACCGAATCCGAAATAAAAGTTTCGGATAATATCGGATGGCGGTGGAGCCTAACTGAGACAGGTTATTACAAGTTGTTTTGATCGGCTGGCCGTAATTCGTACCAAATGGTGACATAATAATATATACAAAACCATTTTACTAGCTATATGTAGATATTTTGAAATTACTAAAAAATCTAATATCCGTAGCCGAAATTATCCGAAACAAACGGATAATCCGAAATATATTAATATCCGCATCTGAATCCGTAACCGGTATGAAAATAAGTTTTATATCCGTAACTAATCCGTATCAGAATATTCATATCCATAACATCCCTGGTTTCAATACTGCAAGTTAAAATATCTACCTTCATTTATTGACTAACTAGAAAAAATGGCGCCCATAAAATATGATCACATATACAAATAATACTTAATAATGATTTGGATTTTTTACATTAGATAGAACGCCAGAAGCAATTAGACTATCCAATGGTCCCAATGACAAGGCCAAATACACACATACACTTACACAAGCACACCCAGTCTCAGAACAAATCTTTGCGAATCACACAAAGATTTGTCCCATGTGGAGGTCGAACCCACAACACCAGTGCCGTAGAGAGCGGCGAGGCGACCGACAAATAAGTAACAAGGTCTGAAAGGGTTTAATAACATATCAAGACTATAAATACGTGATAGGTAAAGCACATAATTGCTAATATAGGTGACGATTATAGTCTATAAAGTAAAATCACCTGTGTAACGCCGGAAAATAAGCATGTCTATGGTATAAAGCTATAATTATTTACTTAAATAGCATATCCACGATAAACTGACGATAAAAATACGCTCTTGCAAACTCGTTACGGCTACTTAACTGTAATTAACATTGAAATTGAGAACTTCACTTAAGCCCATATTATATGCATTGGTAATATCGCATATTATCCAGTAAGTTATGTATTAAATTCTCACAGTTTATACCGTAAACAAGTACAGGGACGCCATCTAGGTAAAACCAGTAGTAAATTTTTGTATAAAAAAGCTGAAAACACACAATACGACAACGGCGAAGAATCTTGAAACCTCGGCCACTAGATGGCGTTCTTTTGATTGGATGAAACTATAACATGTCAAACTTAAATTTTAATTATGGCAGGTATTTATGAATAAGAACATGATTGTCGATCTTTTCCACTTTTGTCATTTAGTCGATTCGTTATTCTCACAATATATTCTCAGTATGATACTGGTCAATCCCAGGGCAGCTAGCATAACGAACGCAACAAAGATTTTTTAGCGCTTTTGAAAAATTTTCGTATGGGGAAACATGACAAAAACGCGACGAAATCTTCTTCTCTGTATCATACTGGTCAATGCCAGGGCAGCCAGTGTAACAAGCGCGACAAAGATAGTACGGTGCGTTTTTGCAATATTTTCGTATGGGGAAACATGACAAAAACGCAACAAAATTTATTTGACACTGAGTCGCGCTCATTACTTTAATCCGACATGACATACATATTAACTAAGTTCACAAACCTGAGCAAGCACGTGAGCTGCACATCGTTCTGGTACCGGCTCAGCGCGGCAGCTCCCTCCACCCGCACGGCATTCACTTTCTCCCGCAACGATCCACCGCAGCCGCCGCAGCGCTCGCGGAGGATAGACATTATGTTTGCTTGACGGAGGAACGCTACCACCTGGATGACAATACAAAATGTGATCAAATATAACAAGGGTTATAAATAAGTACAATAACAGGGTATATAATAATATATCTAGAGAGTATTCTAGCTTGGCCAACCCAGAATAAAGACTGTGAGCCACCTGCGATTAAAATACATGTTTTAAAATATTTCGGCCACACTGGCCATCCCCCAACCAATCATATACCTTGTAATACTTGGTCGTTATAGATGCTGTAACCAAGTCACCTTGCACACTGAGCACTTAATTAAAACTATTCTGTGAGATCTTCAAAAAGTAAAGTAAAAAAGTACGAATAATAATTTCTTACCTTATCATTATACGCCACTGGTATTTCCTGGTGAGTATTGTGTGGTTGCACGTCCATGGCGGTGATCGGAGGCCGGGGCGGTGGGGTCGGCGCCTGTAAGAACATAATCCTTTACTATTTTAAAAATGGCATATATAATTATTTAATTAAGGACCGCAGCATTTATAGTCTGTACAAAGAGTTGTCAGCGCGTCTAACTGAGACAACTCGTTTACGCAATGCTGGCTTATATTTCGGCTAGCGACGCAGTATCCCAATACAACGCGGATTTGCTGCCAGCATTTTCGAGGCCTTCCGACAGTAACTTATTAAGTTTTAATTTATTAGATTAGTTTAATTAAAGACCTAACATGTATATTTTAAATGAAAAACAAGTATACATATTGCTTTTGATCACATTTTATGAGCAACTGTTTTGTGTTTTTTTTTTCAAACAAACGTAGCTGAAATTTTAACAACAATTACATGCGTAGCTAATTACAATCTAGATGCCTTTTCATTTTATTTGTAAAGGCATATAAGAGAATCAACATTCAGCAAAGTAAAAGAAATAATCATGAGGCATGTAGAAACATTAAAAACATACATTTAGTATACTTAAATACAGAGACGTACACAACAAGCAAACAAAATAAATCACAAACAACGACACAAAGGCAAAATAAAATAAACCACGAAGAAAACAACATGCCCTAGACCCAAACAAACAAACAGACATAAAAGGACAACACAACAAGAACATGCGACAAAATCACAAACAATAAAATACATCATAAACAAGACAAAATAAAAAATAACTGACAAGTGGAATACAAAAAACACAAAAGTACCAGCAACAAAACATAGATGGCGCTAGTAGGTGAGCTTTTAACGAATCGCTTCTTTAATAATTTATAATAGCGACGTTGGAAGACTTTTAGCATTCATAGCGTTTAGTATATTCACTGTAATGTAAAATTTCAGTAAATTTAACTACCAGCCACTCCACTATAAAGTGAGATTTATGAAAAAGCTTGGTACTAACAAAGACCAGGCTAATACAACACAAAACGAGAACCAAGCAAGCCCTGACTGACCGTAAGATGTTCAATGGCAGGACGCCTCCGCTGCGGCAGCAACGGAGAGAACGGACCGGCGCACGCCACGCGGGGCACGCGAGGGTCGATGAATGTCGTGCGGCGCATCACGTGGTCCACGAAGAAACGCTACAGGAATTATCTTGTTAGTATTCCTATAAAACTTAATGGTAGCAGCAAAGTTAGTAGTTAGCAAAGACACACGTCGAACGCTCTAAACAACGGTCGCGATTATAGACTTCATATACATTAAAGTAACTCATTTGCAGGACTAGGTGGGTGTTTTATAATAAACTGCCAGATAAACACTTCATCGAATCTTTAGTTGAAGTAACAGAAGTATTGTATGCATCGTTTCCTAAAAGGACTTACGTTATATGACAATACATTTTATTCACAACAACAAATACCTTTCCGTTCCTATCCAACTTGGTGTCCCATCCCAAAGGCAGGTCCTTGTCACTCTCAGAGAACATATTGACGAGCGCCACGAGGTCGCGATTGTGTTGGTACCGCTCGAACGACGCCGTGTCCCGCCGGATCTTTGATATCATGTGCTTCAACGTGGAATTGCCGTTGTAGAGGACAGATGCTTCCTGAAATATGAGAAGGGTTTTTTTTTAATTTGTCAAATATTTTTTTCGATGGGTGGGAAGGAATGGGAAGGCTTTCTGATTTCATAAGCGTTGTTAATTAAAAACCAACGAAAAACAATGCAGCGTCTGGTTCTCAGGTTTTTTAATTAGTCAAAAGTATTGCATTACGAGCGAAATGTGTGACAATACATTATTTTTACATTGTTTTAAAAACAACTAATTTGAATATACTAATATGATGACTATGATATATTATTATAATGGGATTTACTTTTAAGAATATTAAATTAACAAACATAAAGTGGGTATTACTCGAAGTCTCGTTAAAGTTAGCCATCTCTAGTTAGATCTAGAAATTAAAAAAAAAATACATTTATAAAGCGCATGACTTTATAAAAAACATTGGTTTGTACAATTAAAACCTTCAGTATTAAAAGAAAAACTGATTTTTAATGATAAACTGATTTATTTCTCTGAATTGACTAACACTAAATGAATGATATGAGCCGAACGCGTTGATAATTGCGACTGACTTAATTAACATAATTTAAACGTGCTAAAATCATAGAGCAACACAGGCCACCGCCGGTGGCCTGTGTTGCTCTATGGCTAAAATACATTTGAGTGCGCACAACATGAGCGCGAATATGTGGGGTGTATGCGAGTTCGTACACCATACATGTATTTATTTATTGTTCGAGTAGCACTCATTATATTGCGTCCGCTTAATGACTGGTGAATGAAGAAACCATAGCTTTAACTCGCTAATTACCTGGTTCATGTGTAATATGGAATAGAAGTCTGGCCTCGCGAGGAAGTCGGCGGCGGGGTGAGGGGCGTGCGGGGGCTCGGGCACGCGAGACGTGGACGCGTGCGTGTGCGCATGCGCGGCCACGAGCGCGTGCGGCGGCGGCGACGCGCAGGCGCCGGCCTCGTCCTCCGATAGCTGCGTGCGGGTCATCGTGCGACGAATGGATTGGTATCTGAAAATTATAATAAAATGTCAAAATAGCAAAGCGCTTAAAGTGTACTTTAACAGTCAGTCAGACCAGTCAGACCTCAATAGGTTTCTGCGTCAAGGTCGTCTACAAGAAAGCTGATTCGGTAACCCACCTTCTATCCAGCTGCCGCCTCTGCACTTCGGGCGCTGGTGACCGAGGAGTTGTCCCGTTGAGCCCTGGCCGCTGCCACGTCGTCGTCCGGTTGATGTGGTCGATGTAGAACACGCGGCCGTGGCTGTCCATGCGAGCTTCCCAGCCTGGAATGCCAGATAAAAATATTATATTTACTACGAATTATAAACTGAAGATTCCGTTAGTGCAAACCAAATCGAATGTTTGTGTAAATAAAATATGGACATGAACAATGCATAAAATTTACGGTTCTTAAAAAGAGATGGCGCTAGTTGTGGCAGAAAGCAGTAAGACCAGTCACTTGCTTGTTAAAGAATACAATAATAAGGCAATTTTCGTACACTAGTTATTGCACTATGGAAATATTTGTAATGTCAATTCTAATGTTTTGAGAATAAAATATAGTTTTAATAACTCACTCACCTGCTGGCAAAGGTTCTTCACATTCAATAATCCCTCCAATCATATTAGCAGGAAAATCGCCTGTCAACGCCATCTGCCTTGAGGCCCTTTCCGGTATTGAAGGCAGTCTTATACCGGCCATGTGCCTTAGAGGCGTAGGGGACGCCACGGCATTGTCGTTGTCGTCATTATCCTCCGAGCCTGGCCTCCGAAGCACGACGTCATCCGGAGGCCCCGCGTGAACTATCGTAAAGTGATTACTATTCACAAATTCCATATTGGGTGACCTAATCTCAGATGTTCTCAGTTCATTGGTGAATTCTACCATTTCGAAATTTTCATGTAACCTAGCCTCAGCGTTTTGAATAGGTGGAGGATGTAAGTCCGGTGGCGGTAAGGGCCTTGGTCTTCTAGCGTGGTGAGTGGGCGTCGGAGGACATTGGGGCACCGCAGTACCCGCCAACGCCGCTACTCGTGTGAGGACTCGTGGGTGGGGCCTCACTGGGCTTTCCAAACTATTCGTATTATTTGTATTTGTGTTTGTCTTGCTAGGAGAGTGTTTAGGAGTTCCCTCACAGCCGAGATTTTTAATTAAATGTCGAGGCAAGCTGGAGTGTTTTGGGGTAGAAGACTCGCATGAAAATTTCCGATTCATCAGCATAGTTCCCACGCTAGGTATAATTTTGTTAGACTCATCGACGGGTGACGTGGAATGTGACGAGTTACAGGAACTTGGTGCGTTTGAACTAGTACTATTATCTGTCTCTCTAGTAGGAGGCTCTATGTGTGACGAATTTAAAAAAGCGGTCATCATTGTAGGTGTGTTCGCGCGGCCAGAATTCTGTCTCGTTAAAGGCTTGTGACCTTTTAATATTGTGATTTCTTTTTCCTCTATCTGATTTCTGTTGTCATCCTCGAATTCCGAATGATTACTGATGTCATTCAAGAAAGTGTGTTGCGCTTTCTCCTCAGACTTGGCATGGTTTGGCGTTCTGGTTACACCGTCGACTACATCCATAGGAGGGCTGGGTTTATCTTTCCTCGCAAACGTAGTTGTAATGTAGTTATCCGGCCCTATATCCTTAATAAACAATATCTTATTTCTACTAGCACTATGTGAGCCTTCAGGTACTTCTCTAGGTTTCTTCTCCTCGTTTAACCTTGATAGTTTTGAAATTGTAGATTCACATAAGCTGCCATCGGTTTCAGGTGTCGCCAATGGAGCAACGTTTTGCCCCCCTCTCCAAAAACTCGCCGTTGAAGACGTAGCTATTTGATTACCACAATAAAACTCTCCGGGCTTAAAGTCGTTTATCTCAGCTTGGAGAACAGCTGAGTTTGTTATGTTATTGTCGGTGAAGAATTGTTCATCCGTGTCTATCAATTCAAAAGTGAATGCGTCTTCGGGCTTTGTAATTTTTTTTGGCTTTCTATGCCTGGGTACCTGTGGCGGGGATAATGCGTGCATTCGCTCGAGCGGTTTGTGGGACTGTCTCGGCGGCAGGGGTGGCACCGGCGATTTTTCTGCATCACTGGGCACATTCGCACTCTCTACATCGTATACGAACTTCATTATCTTGCAAGGATTCTTTGGTGACCATATTTTATAATACTCTGTCCCAGGAGAAGTGGGCGACTCAAAACCGCTATTTACAGCCTTCTGTTTCTTTTTGACACCGTTGAGCGCTTGGGTACCCCCTGTATCTACCGGCGGAGGGCACTTCTTTTTGACTCCCGACGACGTTGGTCTGCTGATTGCAGCACTCCGAGATTCACTATTTACATTTTGAGATTCTTGGCTTAAATTACTAACTAGAGATTTACTAGGATCACATTTTGTTTGTTCGAGTTTGTTTCCATTACTTTCTAAAGCACTAATTGAGCATTTGTCGACGTTCTCGCTGAGATGTTTGATCTCGTGACTGGTGCCGGGGACGAACTCTACCCTGGGGTTTTCAGAGTTCATCTCGAAGCTCTCATTGTTGTAGGAGAAGGGCGACACGTGGTCACCGCTTCTCTTCCGTGACATGCCTTCCTTGAGGCGAAGCGGGAGTTTCTTGAGGTCGACCTTAAACCGTGTAGGAAGCGCCGGTGACTCAGCGTCGCACTCCTCGCCCTCGCCATTGTAGTAGCGAAAGCAGAGTAGTTGTTCACAGTCTGGAATAAGGAGAATGGTCCTGTTGTATTGCTTGTTATATGCGAGAATTATGACTAACAGTAATCATTATAATTACCTTCATAAGGTTGATTAGGCTCATCAAGAAGCCACATTATGTCGCCGCTGGCACATCCGGTGGCCGGCACGCGCCCGACGAGGCCGACGTTGCCCGTCGACTCTGTAACGGACAGACACATTTAATTACTAATTGTATTTATAATTATACCTCCCAGGATCAAGTTTGACCATCCGGGAACTATAAGCTACTAAAACGCCAGAAACCGGTGTAATCAAATGATACGCAACAGTAAACGCCGACATATTCTTGACAATATTTCTTTTTCTTCGCCTGCGGAGGTTTGGAAGTTCCTGGGTTCATTAGGCATTGGGAAGCAACCTGGAATTGGTATACCAGCCACTATAAGTCTTGACTCTATAAATACCCACTTCACCACCTCATCAGCGTTGGACGTCTCAACCAGGCGTCAAACATTAGACTCAATTTCCGGGTTGTCCAAACCTTCGTATCTTCCTTTCAAATTTTCTCCTGTGGGCTCGGACGAGATCAAGAAAATGATCCTTTCCATTAAATCAAAAGCTGTTGGTGTCGACAACATCAGCCGGTTTATGATTGTCACCATCCTGGACCAACTCCTACCCGCAATTTCCCATGTCATAAACTTTTCCCTCTATTCGGGACAGTTTCCTTCCTTGTGGAGACAAGCTTATGTCCGACCCCTTCCTAAAATCAGTGATCCTTCTCTTCCCTCTCACTTCCGCCCAATCTCAATTCTTCCCTTCCTGTCAAAAATACTTGAGGCATGTGCGCACCAACAGCTTTCCAGGTTTGTCCTATCCAATAACATTTTATCCACATTCCAATCCGGCTTCCGGCCAGGGCACAGTACCATTTCTGCCCTGCTTAAAGTGACTGGCGATGTGAGGGTGGGCGTGGAGGATTCCAAGGTTACAGTTTTAACCCTGGTTGACTTTTCGAACGCATTCAACAGCGTCAGTCACGAAATACTTCTTGGTATCCTATCCCATCTCTTGATCTCGTCTGATACTCTAGATTGGTTCTCTTCTTATCTTCAGGGCCGAAGGCAATTGGTTCGCATCGATGAGGCTATGTCTAGTTGGTGTGATCTTGGTGCTGGAGTCCCTCAAGGCGGTATTCTTTCTCCACTTCTTTTTTCTCTATTTATTAATCTCCTCACAAAAGAACTTCGATGTGCGTATCATTTGTATGCCGATGATCTTCAACTGTATGTTCAAGCCAAGGTAGAAGATCTTCCCGTGGCTATCGAGAGTATAAACCGAGATCTTGAGACCATTAGAGACTGGTCGGCAAGATTTGGGCTATCTGTTAATCCTTCCAAGTCCCAATCTATCATCATCGGCAGCTCTCGCATGATTATCAAAATTGATTACACAGCACTTCCCCCGATCATCTTTAATGGCTCGGTTATCCCTATTAACTCTAACGTCAAGAATCTCGGTTTATACTTGGACAGCAATCTCGACTGGCGTACTCAGGTTGGACATGTCAGTCAACGGGTTACAGGGACTTTGCGGTCTCTCTATCGCCTTCGTAACTTTCTCCCTGTTAAGACCAAGACAATGCTTGTGTATACTTTACTCTTCCCCGTTATCGACTATGCTGATGTGTGCTATCTCGACCTGAATGCAGATCTACTCAATAAACTTGACCGACTTCTCAATAATTGCATTCGGTTCGTCTTTAATCTCCGTAAGTACGATCATGTCTCAAATTACCGTACTCAATTAAATTGGCTTCCTATACGTCAACGTCGTAGCTTGCGTGCGTTGACATTCCTTTTTACTTTTCTATATTCTCCCAACGCACCTGCCTACTTAACACCAGATTTTAAATTTCTTTGCTCCAACCACGAAAGATCCCTACGCTCTTCTAATAATCTTCTTCTTCTCTGTCCCTCTCATTCTTCCACTCTTGTTCATTCTTCTTTCTCTGTTAAATCTATTCTTCTATGGAATGCGCTTCCCCTCAATATCAGGATGGCAACAAGCCGCGACGTTTTTCGAACCAGAGTACGGCAGCTATACAACAATTATTTGGCGGAACCATCAGAATAATGTATCTCCCTTAAGTTTTTTATATGTATATATATATAATATATATATTGTATCTTTATCTATATAATATATGGGTATAGGAATATATTATTATTAATATGTATTGTATGTATATATTGTAATATACATTTCTTTATTTTATTTTAGTAAATATTTAATTTATTTATTTTATAATCATATTTACCGGCAATCTATTAATATTATCATTTATATAGTATTAGCAGTGTAGTTTTGTATAAGTTTTATTTAAAAATCATTTAATTTTCGATACTTATGCACCTACCCAAACATATTTCTGCACCACCTTAAGGTTGACTGGTAGAAAATGCCTTTGGCATTAAGTCCGCCTTCGACACATGTATCTGTGCGAAAAGTTAAATAAATAAATAAATAAAAAAATAAAACGTTGAAAATGTCAATGATCGGATAAACTGTTTACAAGTTTATTTTTGCCTGATAACATAAGGTAACCCTTATTTTAAATATGCAATAAAGTACCCTAAAATACTTTTGTTAATCAAAAACCTTACTAATAAACCTTACTAAAACAAAAAGTTTAAATTATTATGGGACACTTCTCAGCCATGTTATTTTAGGTACTAAAACTTCGTAACATTAATGTCTTCAAAAAAGAAGGCAGGTAATTTGCATACGGGTATAAAATAATAATCAAAAGGAAACCATCAAATACGAGTAAGCTAAAAACAAAAGCAAAAACGACTGCGAAATCTCATTTAGAGCTATCGGCCTGCGGCGTCTCGGAGCCCGAGGCCCGCAGTATTGCCGCCATGAAATACAAAACGTGCGCAGGTGCAAAAGACTCGACAAAACAAACAAACAAACTGAAGACACAGCACAGCACGACGCGGCAAGCAAGCGACCCTTCCTGTTTTGGGTTCCGCAATCCACACCAATGGAACCACTTTGACTAGATATCTATTCGTTAAACTCACAATTTCATAGTTAATTTTCTTTATCATTTTCATGAATGTTTCTATAAATTAGCGCATTCATTAATGATCATGCACTGCAATTTTCTTTTATCGCGCTAATTTCCGTTTATCCCGGACTGGGTGAAAAGAATAAAATAGTTGAAAAAATTGTCATAGTAAACATGGCTCATAATTATGATTTATAACAATAAAAAGTTAAAACCTAATATTGTATTTTTTGGTAATTTTATGTTTTATCTTTTTTTAATGAAAAATATTGCAACGCTATGATTTCTGATATCGACGTTTAATTGCACGGAACCATTAGGACACATATTTGTCTCGTACTTGCTTGATTTTTTATCTAACAAAAATCAAGCAGGCGTAGGCTGAGTTCGGCGCAGACGCATCACAAATTATGCGCCCGACGTAATCACCGGATGCGGGAGTCGCCCGCACATTTTATGCGAAATAATCGAAGCCACCGAATTGCTGGTTAATTGGGAAACACGGCCATAAATATCCCAGGAGCAAATTGATTCCGTAAGTAAATTCAGGAGCCCCTGGCCGCCCATTACCATATTTTGATTGGGCTAATATACGAGCGGTCGGTTAACATCTTCCTGTCGCTGATTAAGTGTTCCATGCGATCGTAAATATCGAAACTTAGTGCATATGCATGTAAGCGTCAAAACCTGGCTTTATTTTGGTTTGTGCCGACGTCATGTTCAGGAAAACATGGCGATATCTGAAAGGAAAGGGCAAACAAGCAGACGGTGCACGTAGCGCAGGGTAAACGCAGTATTATCTCGAAGCTGTTTCCGTTTGGTAATAATTACTGGGGTCTAAAGGCAGGCGAGATTGATCACTGTCATTACTTTTTTGTTCCAAGCCATTTGTTAGGCCTCGTTTTTGGGCAGAGACATTAGCAGATAAGCACGTAGGTACACACATGAAATTTGTTGAGTGACGGCAATTTCCTCGGAGAACGGTGATGATTGAGCGACTCGACTCTCAGGTTGGGTGTGTGGTGTGACGTGTTACGCTAACGGGTGTCGTCTGCTGGGCATGAGTGAGGCAGTCTGGTCGATAGTCGGGCGAGCATTGGCGTGGTGCGGTGACACAGAGGGCGTCTATTTCCGGGCGATGACGCAACATCCGTGCGCTTCCGTCCGCAGGATACGCCAGGAGATACAAATGTCGCGACACTCACGGAGATCAACCGCTACGCTTCCGCGGGATTTGCGATATTCGTATCACTATCTACTACACTAAAATGAGTGTACGTAGGATAACCTATATTTTTTATCAACACAGTATGGTTTTATTAATGGGACTACTAAGTGCTGACGGCCATTCCAGTCAACTGCTGGTCGGTAAATCTCATGTACAAAATTGATTTAAATCATAAAAACTATTTACTAACCACATATTATATAAATTGGTGCACATCAAACTACCATTCTGTAAATCTTTTACACTAATGTCCATCTAAAGGTTGCCTGGAAAAAATTGCGTTAGGCGATAAGGCCGCCCTTTGTGCATGTATTGTTTTAAAACTTTTGTAAAAAATGTATATCCTATGTTGTATGCACAAATAAAGTTTTCTATCTATCAAACGCGAGCCTATCCACCATAAAAAAAAAATAAAAAAAACTATCTATCAAACAACATAATTATAAGATTAATCAGACTTAGCTGTCTATAACGCTCGGTTCCAGGGAGCTACATGAAAATATTGAAACTTTGGGCATTTAAAATGAAACTTATACATTCAAAATTCACAGTGACCTACTTTTTAGGATTCGGTCGACTGTTGGATTCAGCGTGAAATCGATGCGCACGTGTGATCTCCTCATCCCATGCTAGAGGGCAAATGTTTCATAGTTGACTAGTGCTGATTTCCAGAAACTTACTATCACAAAGCACCGGAAGAAACACCGTCATGTACAACACGTATTTCTAGACGATTTTTAAGCCCACTCATTAATTTCCAAGAGCATGGGGTGACGAGGGCTAGGAAAAATTTACATTCGCCGGTAGTTTCCGCTCACACTTGACTACAGAAATCATATTCGTATCATAAATTTAAAAAAAGTTTATAAAATACCGAACATGAAAAGGAAACATCTGTTATTCATTCGCTTCCCGGACTTTTGAAAAAAATCACCTTCTCAGTTCTGACATACGTTCAACTTCATATATTATAATATTTATAAGACATTTGCGTAGAATACAGACTTGATGGAATTATAAATATTTGCGATATTGAAACTGCAGCAGAGTAGGGGAATAATAAACACGCCGAGAAACAACATAATTCACCGACCGGATGCTAAACGTTTGAGATGCATTGAGGTAAAACGAAAATAATTGTGACCAAATCGGGTTTTATAAAAACAAGACGAGCAATAACAATCAAATAAAAGATAAACAACAAAGTTAATAAAAACGCAGTGAATGCAGCTAAGTCTAGACTTACATTAGCACCGCAAAAGGAACCACAGAAGCAAACATCAAAACAAATTACGACGCGTATTAAATTACAAATTCTATTACATGAATCACTGCGCGCATAAGATTATCATCTATAGCTCAAAGTGCAGAGAAGTGCAAGGCCAATGTGTCACCTAACTGCCCGTTTGGCGGAAGCCAGCAGTTAAAGTTAAACGGTCATTCCTCGACTCGACCCCTTCAACACATCTGTCACTTTACGCCTACGTCTGTGTTTCAAGTGAGTTTTTTACAAGTCTCATGATACCTCTTAAGTGGAAACCTCGGTTTCACACGATGTCTGCCTGTCACAGACACCTCGTATCCTCGATTTGAGTAAACAGTACGTTGTCATGATGCTGACAGTTGAGTATGTGCAGCTACGGGTTCCTTTTTTCGATACACATGGTTACAAAAGCCATTAGAAGGAAAGGATTTTGAGTTTTTTTTTTCTTATTTCTCTCTATGCTTCGAAAAACATTGCATCAAATAATTTTCAAAACAATAACATCCTCGAATGTTAATTGTATTGTGCTCTCAGTATCTATCGCTATTATAAAACTAATTAAGCACTAGGTATATATAGCTTTTAAGTCATCATACTTATTCCCGACAGTATTATCGTAATGATGTCTGTGATGACATCCCAAGAACCTTTTGCAATAATCATCACAATAAACACATACGTAGTTTTTTATTGGATCCCAAAATAGAGCAGACACTTAACCATATCCGTCTTAAAATGAACGAAATTACATTTTGAAGTCAGGAAACGAGAGTTTAAAGGGGTCGGCTCGATGACAGAGCCCCATTAGCCAAGTGACGATTTGACAGTTTCACGAGCTTGTTTAGAGATGACGACGTCGAACGACTCTTTGTTTCCATTTCACACGAATACCTTTCAACGCATTAACAGCTTCTTTACCCGAAGAATGCAGCATCTTTATTTTTATCCTCGTATCCTGGTATAAAGTTCTTGGCATTGGCATGTTTTTGGTCGTGACACTCGTCACTCACTCAACACTTCATTCTACACAGAGATTGTGTCTGCATTACTTCTCCTTGATCGCTTTAAAAAAAGTATCGCACACCTGGTAGAGACACGTTTCTAAGTGAAAGTCTTCCCATAACACTCGCCAAGAAATCGAAACCGTAACAATTGCACCAAAGCCGAATCGAATTTAACAAACGAGTGAAGAACCTACGCCATCATAAAGTTGGCCGGCGGTTTATTCTTATTTTAAAATTCCTTTCCGTTCATTCAAAAGGTCTATTAAGGACCGGTTAATTTTACGAGTAAAGACCACTTAAAATTCCGAAGGGTGGGCACAAATCGGCTTGAATATCGAAAGTTGCGGGCAAAGCTGCGGCAGCATCCATTAGCACCTATTCCGATAAGTTACGTGCATTAAATTTATCGTATCTACTGTCATCAAAATGACGAATGTGTCAATTCCCAAGTCGGAAATTATGAAGGTAAAATACTACATATAAGATACTACATAGCTCATTTTGGCATAAAAATATCTTTCGGCACCTTGGATAGGTTTCTCACTCTTCTATCTCTATCAACGTTGGCATTACAAAAGATGCAGAGAACCTAACATATTAAAAATTATGGCGTGGACTAGGTATTTATTTGTGAAACCCCACTGTAGATGGAATCAAAAACCAATTACGAACTGAGTAAACTTACCAAAACCAATTACGACCGTCAGTAAATCAATTCACATGTGTATCTTAATTAATCACGTGGCTACATGGAAAAGGAAACCTCAGCAGTATGACCTTCGTTGATTTTCCGCCGGCACTCCGGCACTGTATGTAAATCTGACGTGACTCATTTGTGTAATCGCAATAGTGGAAGGCGCGTACGCTGGGCCCTGGATGGAACACGCTCCGATTCTATTGGAAATCATTGTGATTCATATAATTGAATATTCATTAGCACGTGAATGAGGGTATCTAGTTAAATGTAGTTTGTGATGTCACAATAGTCTCATATCATTCCATTTACAAATCGACTAATTAAACCAAAAAATCAATCATCAAAGGTCTTATACATGTAGTCTATGGGCAAGAATAGAAAATATAATATTTTTCAGAAATAAATCACTTTGAAGCGTCCAATATTTCAGTTGACCGCAACAACCTTGTCACTTGCCGTGTCACCTCTATGCCTAATAACGTATGATATTATCTGACCATTTGATATGGTTGTCACCTCATAAGGGCCACTTAATATGGCCGGAAAACACTGCGCCCAGGCACATGCGTTAGCCATGCCTCTCCCACAATGGCGCGCTAGTTACCCAATAAGGGTTTAAACGAGTTGCCGTTATCACCTTCTACGGCGCACCAATAACTCGCCTCATGAATGAAAGAAATCGACATTTATATTGCGTATTTGTATTCATTCATTCTGTTTATTAACATTACCGTTGAGAAAACAAATTCAGATCTCTAAAGATGTAATTCAAACGATAGACTTGAGTGTGGGCGGCGCGGCCGCAACTCTTGTCTGTATCATGGCAATGCCGGCCACTCAATTATGGTGGCCACTTCTAATAGGGCATTTAGCTGTCAATTACAAGTGATCGAGTCAGGCGTAGATAAGTGCTCGAGATTGATACTATTGTCAACGAACTCTGGGCGGTAGATTAGAAATGTTGATCAGGAAGTTGAATTAAAATGTATTGTTTGAATTAATAAGGGCCAACAATCAGTTGTGTAACATCAAGGTTGCTTTCAATTTCGTTTCACTATCTATCATCTACTTTCAAATTTCTGTATTGGATGAAGGTACTCTACATTATGTTAAAATTTTAATCCACAGTATCAGAGTTACCTCTGGTTTTTAGGATTACCACACCAAACACATAATTTTCTTTACGACTGAATTTCGATACAATAATTTAGACCCAATTTAAATATATACAAGCATGTGTAACATAAAATAAGACACGTTTAGATTAACGCTGAATCGATCGCCACGTGCGGTCCATTGATCGTGCGGATGGCGGAGTGGGGGATTCATTCATTCATATTGCGCACGCGCTTCGATCGCGACCTCGCCGTGCCCGCACCGCACCAACCTCGCAGCCGCCGCAAAATGCATGCTTCAGATACCTCGTGTCGTAATCATAAATTATTCTGACATCTTGTCATCTCAAACTATAATGAAGTCGATGAACTCTAACAGACGCATTGTTATGAATGATCACGTTATCTGTAATCCTCGATCGGGACCGATGTCTAATTTTGTAAAATTCTGTTGACAGACGTCCCATTCAATAATAACGACTTTTCGTCAGTGGGATGCCGTATAACTACGCCTACACGACAATTAAGTAAAGCGGTATGTTGGTCCTAAAGGTGGAGTGTAGGTGACAACGAAAATATTAAATAAACCGTCACATTAGGTAATAAGTAAACGATGTTGGTAGTGAATTGGGCAAGTGCTAATATTTGCGGACACCTACATCCGCCAACCTGCCGCAAGCCGACCGGTCGTGCAGCCATAGTCGTGTCAATAAACTCCCACTACGGCATACTAGCTAACTACAATATGGAGGAACTAGAAAGTGCATAGGGGCAAAATCAATAAACCCCACTCGCTACAGTAGACCCAGTACAGGTATACACACATTCATGCACTCGAGATACATGTGCCAATGTAATATTGTAGCAATCGACAGCCTGACCACACTTCATCCATATAAATAACCACTGTTAAGCTGTAAGGCTACAATTAAAAATGAATGATGTGTTGAAAAACAAACTAACAAACATGCGCAAAGTGTAATTATGCAAATGAGATTTAATATGTAAGTAGGTAAACTTGTATTCGAAAATAAATAACGAGACTATAATACCACCGAGCTTTATATTGACACGACCACTATTCTGTTAGAAGTAATAAAATGGCAAGCCGGTACACATATGGTTACAAGACAACACTTTACAATATTCTTGCGAAAGCAAAACAACTTTTCTGTATTCTGTAGTGTGATCATGTTATGGAACTGATCAATAAACGCCTCCTTCCAATTGTAATTCAAGATAAATATTTCCCTTGTTACTTTTTGTCGCCAATTAGAGAAGGTTTAGCATCGGGCTAAATATGGGACAATGATAATCGATATGACAACAGAGTTTGAGGCGGTGGAGAAACAGAGCGGGGGCGGGGCCAGCGTGACAGTGTGGAGAGTGGTGTGTGTGACACTAGGACAGTGAAGAGTGACGCGGCACCCGCACGTAGGCGCGTGCGCTCGGCATGCGCGTCGCACCCACTGATACGCCGCCGCCATTATAAATCTCGTACGATTCCGCGGAATTTATGGGAACGTTGCCAGCGACGTCCTCGCGATCGCCATCGACCGGTTATCGACTGCCACTTACCTACTCCCATTCCGGACACGTAACGCCACTCTTCAATCAAATTCGTCTACCAATTTTGAAATTCTTTGCCTGGTCTACTTTTCGAAGGATACATAAATACAGAGGTATACGAATATTCATTTTAGGTTCAGTTTGCCCTTGCGCTTTATTTAAACACACGGGTGATGGAAGGTTCAGAAGGGTAAATGAACCAGTTTTATACGCTGGGGATTTCCAACCTTTAAATCCATTCAATAAAGTATTCATTGAGCGTAGTGCTTTCAACGTGTTAATACAAATACGCAAGCGGAATCGGGATTCAGAATGCGGCATGCAAAAGAATATGCGGCATCAGACGAGAACCGGGACGAACGACCTCCACATCTGCAGAACGAATACAAATGCCCTAATCGGGTAGGCAGCTAATGTGATCAGTCAGCACATAAAAGTAATAAATCATGAGAAAATAAGGAGAATTGGTTTATTTACATTCACTGCAACACTCTAATAAAGTGCACACGACGATCCCAGCAAGACAGAAGATTGTAAAACCAATAAATACGAAGAAAATAATCTGTTTCCATCTATATCAATGACATCATTGTATTCGAAGGAATTACAAATTAGGTATATGTTTAGCATATTCATGTGCGAGGGCCTGACAAAAGTTATAACAGTTATTATAATTTGGACTTCGAAGTACCTTCACCGAATTGCGGCGGTCGTCGCGCGCGGCCTTTCAATGAACCGAATACTTACACGCACTTCCTGTACTACGCGTATTCAGTTGGCGAAAAACAACTCGACGGACTAATAATAACTGTTTGTTCGGCATTTAAGTATAAACGAGATGATAACGTACTCGCTCGATCAATTCTCCTTGGAGACCATCGCGTGCCATTGACCGTGATCCGCCTTCAAATGTCAAAGGTCGACGTTGGCTAGGATTTCCGCCTATAAACAACTATTCGTTAGCATAACCATATTTATTTGAGGTAACAATAGCATTATCATTATCTGCCACTTGTTAGCACCTACGTGTTCCGCGGCGATCGCCAGTATTTCGGAATATAATGTGGGAACTAATTCCTGCATATTTGCAAACAATGCTTGCGCAAAAACATGATTCGCAGACAGGTAGCGTGTGATTGTGCAGTCTCATTATCTGCGTTTCCAATTTTTGTTTTAAATTGTGAGAAATAAAGAAACAATGGCTTTTAAAATATTTATATGTGTTGAGAAGAGATTTTGTAATTTCGAAATAATTGCATCAGGATTTAAGATTTCGTCGAGTCATTGATCTTTCGATATTTTAATTGTTAGTAAAGGATTTCTCACTAATTGTGTAGTCTGGATGTTGTTAATTAGCGATCGAGGTTGCCTGTATCTTGTGGCGTCACTGAGATAGAGCAGCGGTCGTTACATCGGAGTTGTTACCATTTTTTCTTAGAAAGGGAAGTGGACAGACAGTTGAGCCGTTAACGGTGGTGCGGCGACAAACGGCCGCGTCCCGTGCGCCCACATTCCTGGATAAATCTTTATCTTACCGATGCCGGGGAATCAACCAGCTTGTAGCAAGGAATAACCTCAACATTCCTCAACAAATTATGTTTTTGAAAAACACGCAGATGCCATATTATTTTCACAATATTAGCCTCAATAGACTGGTGATTATTTCAGAATCTGATTAGAGATCATGTTATTTAAGATACTTGATAAAATAAAAAAAATACAGTCTAAATCAAAGAAAATAAAGATATTTCACATCTGAAGCAACAAACAAAATGTTAGTCAATACAATTATGTTCATTTCAAAATAACGAAATCATTAATGCACTCGAAACATAAATAAGCAAAAAATGTGAAATCTTGCAATTTGGCAAGCTGAATAAATGCGCAGTGCATCGTTTTGGGTAATGCAAGTTTCTTTATTTGCAATGCCGACATCCGTCAACTTATTCAAAGGATTTTTCAGGGCAATATACCTCTATTAAACTGCGTTGGCTTAAGAATTGACAGCTTGGCATAAGAACCAACAAGTTCTGATTCACTCACAATAACACGAAGTTATTAAAACCTTATTCTAATGAAAACATGTTGCAAGGGTTTATTGATAAATCGTATAAAGCTAGACATGTGACTCACCGAATCAAAGGGTATTGACAAATCTCAAGTGCTCAAACCTCCAGAACCAATTAAGCAACGAGCAACCATCATACACTGAATGAATAAGTGTTGGTTACTGTTCAAACAATATAAACGTTATTCACAGAGTCATATAACAGAGTGCATTCGCCTTAAGTAGAGCGTTGTATTCCCACATGATAAGTACGGTGCGTTGTCTACGCAGGGAACGGATTTATCTTTGCAATTTGCTTCCGCTCAATTGTTGGAGCGGGCCGTGCGAATTTAGAAAAACAGTTAGAGAAACAGCTTGAAATTAAAGAAATTTACTTTAGTTATTATGCCTTTGGAGTACCAGGTCAAAAACAACAACCTTTGGTCCCAAAATGGCTCTTTGTGTGACCTTAAAGAAGGTAGCTCACAAGTCTGTGTCCTCCATTGTTCTACAAAACATATTGGATTTAGGAATTGCTTTACATATCTTGGTTGTGGGTGGCCTATCGAAGTTAATTTTCATTGACCTCACTTGACTTGTCTTAAACCAGAAGAACTTGTCTTAAGTTGAGCGGGCAAATGTATTGCATATTTGCCTTTCTTTGCTGTTCAGTGATTACATTCAGAACATCTATTTGAATTCCAAGCAGCAATTAACAAGAAACCAAGTGCGTAGTCCCACTTTCCTGTATTTACAATCTAGGAACATTATCGTAAACATGCAAAGTGGGCACTGGATGCGCTGGTGCAGCGTGTAGACCGATACAATCGATATCCTGCACATTCCCACGCGAGCGTCGCGGAAGTCCATATCGTTCTGTCAGCATGCTGGCCAGGACTGCACCCACTAACGAACCAAGCCAGCCGTTCCCACGGTGAGGAGTGCCGTCCGGAACCTTGCAATTATGCACCCGTCAAATTTACAATTAAATATGGTCGGTTTCGAGCTGGACGCTATTACAAACAGTTAAACGGCAAAGATTTTCTCCTTATTTGATGATGTGCCGGATTTTTACGCAGGTTCCATTCTAAACTTGGTTTTCATTACAATTTTCTCGTATTTGGAGCCAATGATCTAGTGAATCTATAAAATCACATTTCGATTTTACAATGTCACCATAATAAATGTTTTTTATTTTGATAGAACTGCATCGAAGATTTTAACCTTACGTTAAAAAGCAGTTAAAATTTAAAAGTTCCGATACATGCTTATATTTCGATGACACGTGAAATGACGTGCCGGTTATGGCGCATGGCGCAGTAAACTGTTGTATGACTTGTATGACACGTAAAACTTCCTGTCGCGTACCTCTTGCTAAACCACATAACATTTAATTTTAACAACACACAGATTTTATATGACAAAACAATCTCCACTTACAGAAAACCGCAATATTTAGGACTCATAAAACTCACAATAACGATCAATTTATAAAAAGAATATGGACTTTATTGCTCATTTTGTAAAAATAATCATTGAGTTCAAGTCTAAAAGGGTTAGGTACTAATATATTATAAAGGATTTTTATGTAGGTATTAATCGGCCATCTCGGTTTGGACGTAATTATGGTAATGCGGTCGTTAATATTAATTAATCCTCACGCTGAAGCTGTGCCACTCGACCCCTTCGTGCCTGGTTCGTGCACTCTCGAGTTACCGACACTCTACACCTGACATCTCACCTTATCTGGCAAGCTTATGTTCCGTAAGCAGATCAAACACATCATAATATTAAGTTATTCGATGCGAGATAATCTCGTAAATAGGACGATAATCTAGCCAGGTATAAAATGGAACTCCGTCAACAAGAATTATCGATTTTATTTTTAAACACTGTAAAGGTTGTCCAAAAATGGAAATGGAACGCTGTATTTGAGACAGCTATTCGTAATCGTGTGTAGGTATATGATTTCATAATGTATACGAAAAGCGAGTTATGTACAAATTGCGAATATAGAGATATTTTTACTTTTATGTTTATGCAATATGTTTCAATCAAGACTAAGATTGTATCAAATTATCAACCTTGTGTACCTCTAAATTCAGAACAATACGAGAAAATTTAAACGTATTTCGGAGACTTGAGGTCCCATAAATCACTAGCATCGGGCCTTAGCCACCAAACAAAAAACAACAAATAAAACAAAACCTGAGGCAGAATGCCGAACAAACAGGACGTATTAGCAACCCTTTACTTGTCTCTCGCCTTCTTTAATGTCACGTACAAGATGACCGAGTAGCAATATCATAAGAGCAAAAAATATGGGATATTTGAATTTTGGATGAAGCTACTAAGCTGGTGGTCTGAGTTGATGGACGTGGCTTCTTAATGCACACACTACCTGTAAACAAATGTACATTTTATGCTTAAGAAGAAGACTAACCTTTATCTGATATTTTACACTAACTACTTCTATTCTAGATACCCTCTTTTAAAAAAGCTTCAAGTAAGAGTTTTGAGTTCGTGACCATATAGATCTTTACATTAGTACTTTTAAAATTTGACATACCATCACCGACTTAGACTAAATCGTTTGTAATCCCTTTCGGAGATAATGCGCCCATGAGTAATCCGATAAAGCACCGCTGTCTGCGTACCCTCATGTCACAAGAACTCTAACTTTCTACACCTTTTTATCTAATTATCTTTCAAATGCGTATGTGAATGCCTTTCGCGATGTGCCGAAATATTATGTCGTGACAAACGCTGTAATTGCAAGGGCAAACTAAATTAAAGATCATGTATGTTTTGATGAACTTCTTGAGTTTGACTTTCGTATTTGTGTCGTTTAGTAATTAACACGAGTGCTACATGACATTAATGTTTGTTTGCTCTAATTTGGTGAATAAAGATACTTTTTTTAGCTGGGTGGCGTAAGCAGAAGTAAGTCACTATAACATCCTTTGACATTTAATAAAATCTAACGGGAATTAACGCGATCATGCAATTATTTACCTTTCAGTCTGCTTTCGAAAATGGCCAGTGTAACCTGTTAGCCGAAACGCAAAGCCTAAAAGGTAAATAATTGCATGATCGCGTTAATTCCCGTTAGATTTTATTTAATCATGCAACGCGTAAGTTTAAAAGTTAAACCTTTAACATTTCACAAGTTTGAACTGCATTTAGTACTCTTCAGAAATTTGATCCCGTGAACCTAATGAATACCTATGTTTAAATACATTCCCCGTGTGCATTTGCTACATTCTTAAAGGATAACCTGCAAGTTACTCCCAAATCTACTCAAGCGCAATAATCCCAGATTAAACTCCGCTTAAACTTCATTTTGAACATCCCTTAATCGCTTAAAAGATTATTAACTAGAGCTGCAACGTCACATTTCACGAGACACTTCAGTTCGCTTCACACCGTTCAACGTGGCTTATCTGAGAACCAATTTCCAAAGTGTTAACTAAACGGTTCCACCGCCGCCGGGCTATCAATTATGAACCACTCCAGAACCTCGCTGGCGGAATATGGAGGCAATTATTACACTCATATTATGGTACAACCTCAATTGGATGATGTAGAGTTAATGCAATATTAACATCAAGAGCGTTGAGGACGTTATAGTCAACAGTTTGTGAATTATTTGATTTCGACAGTCTAGAAATTTCTGCGATTCAGTTGACAACTATTATCAAAAAAATAACTTTTGTGCCATCCGTCATATAGAACATAAGATTTTATAAATTGTATATTAAATATAAAAGAAAAATATTTTTGCTGATCTTTATAGAATGGAGTCAAAATGGACCATGGATTTTTGATATTTAGTGTACTTAGCGAAGTTATGCCAAAATCAATTGCCGATATTCTGGTGAGTACATATGTTTAATTAAGACGTGCTCGTGCAATTTTAAACACCCGCCAAATTAGAAGCTAACTAGTCGAATTAGAGTCAAAATAATTTAGGTTGTCCCGCGGAAATGCCGAAGTATATCTGACTCAGAATAATGACAAAATTGTGTGTTGTTATTCTGAAACTAGAGGAGTAATGTGTAGAGGGTGGGTGTTTAGACTCTACCATGTGATGAGGTAACACCAGTAACAGCACGTAACCACAGACAACTTTATGGTATGTTTATTCGCCACAAAGCGACGTTCTGGCTTACAACATAATCATTACATTGTTGCGTGGTGCACACAAATAATATGAACCGATGACCTCAGATACACGCGTCAACTCTGGTCAAAGCTAATCATAGATACAGCCTTAGATAACAAATTCATCAAAAGTTAAGAAGTTAAGAGTCGTAAATATAGTCTCTAAATTAAGAGGTCGCTAATAAAAGAACAAAGATAATAGAGACAATAGTTCAAATTAGCATCGGAACAAAGTGGGCTGTGAAAATGATCCGTAAACTGCAACCAGAGATGAGAATGTTCAAACAAAACAAAAACAATACCTAAACGACAGTAATAGAACACACCAAATGCCTAATGAATATCAAAACATGTCACATAAAGAGAATAGTAATTAAGATCCCAAAGAAAAGGCATTGACACATAATCCACTAAAACCTAAGTTGCTAAGATAAGAATTAAACGTCCGACTTTTACTAGGTTGTTTTAGTAAAATGCTAACTAAGAGAATATTTCGGGCAAGCACTTGACAAAATCAATAGATTAATAAATAAAAGTCCGTAAATAAAATCATACATCATCATTATTTGACCAAAAATTACACACCAAAACAGGCTTGAATTGCTAGACGGATCTATACCTAAAGTAATAATAATACTAAGAGTCTCGACAAACACCTTAAGAGACTCGCGTTGGGCGGCTGGATCAAGGGTCTGATGCAGAAGGCGTTACGGCAGCATTAATCCATACCGCTATCCTAGGAAACCGGAGCTTTACCCATCGTATTTAGTGAATGCGTACACGCAAGAGACGTAACCGGTCCATGCCCGGATGACGTCACGAGTCTACCAATTTTCTCATTAAATAATTATACCAATTACAGGCGCAGTACATAAGCGAATAAACAACCAGTGTAAACGCTATTAATAATAAAGACTGGCTCCACTAGAAATGTCAGACTTCCTAGCCGTATCCGCATACTACAATAGATTAATTGCCCGATTTATTCCTTGATATTTTGAGGTATTTGACCAATTTAAATAAGAATGGTAATAATATCTTAAGTATATGTTTAGTAAAGCCGTTTGCCTTCGGTTATAAAATACATTTTAGTATAGAGCACTGTCGTTGATCAGTTTTCATAACGTAGGTAGGTACTTCTGTGGTGTGAATGTCTTAAATATGGATAATTGTTTTGACATTGGATTCTTGTCATCCAGTGGCACGCGCCCAATTATAGACGAAGAGTTATTGTTTAATTAGTTTTATTACTATAAATCTATGATGGTTGATTCACAGCTATGCCAGTTCTGACCCAATGACCCTATCAATTAAACTTCGTAAAATCTTTCGTTATAATTCCTAATAGCACATTTTGATTGCTGGCCCAATTCTCTCTTAGGGAGATTATAAAGATTCTTAGATAGATAGATTAATCTAGAAGAAAAGATAGATCAGTTAACACGCGTTGAGCTCTTTTGTATTTAGCGAACAACGCGTTGAACAAAAGACTTCAACGCGTCTTCTAAGATTTCAAAAAGCGAACATGTCTAAAGCGTATCTACAGAATCTAAAACTTGATTCCAACTAAAAATAGTCGAACACGAGCCAGATTTCACAAGCCATTCAAGATCTACTAAGGCCCGAAGACAATTTCTAATTCATTAATCAAAACTATTGTGACTCGTCATGATTGAATAGAGAAAGTAAATGAAGTATCCTTTTCACCGTATGTAAAGTTGACAATAAAAATTGAAACAGTACCAAGGACGGTTCAGTCGTGTCGAAGTGTGATACTAATTTACATAGCTGTGACCCACAGATATAGATCTACATAGATAACGCAAGTATCACGATTTGTATCGAAACCAAGCGTGCCGACTTTTTAATACCTATTGTGACGTCACAGCCGAAATTTAGTGACGGGAAATCCAAACCGATTCAAAGACACCGATGCCGCCGATGGCCATCCGTCCAGTACGTTCAACTGGAGCCGTCCACTATGATTTTCTCTGACAAAAGACGCGCGTGGACTGAAGTTAGCGGCGACCAACCTTGACGCTTGGTCGGGGTTCGGACACGCGAAGTACATGCATTTGCGTTATCTATGTAGATCTATATCTGTGCTGTGACCGGATGTCGAGCAGCGGCATCGTTTGTCCGCGACTCCGTGCCGTGCATGCGCGCGAGCATGCTCGCCTGTTTGTCATCCTGACCTTATTTAGGACCACCCATGACTAGACTAGATACAGATTAACGTCTGCGAGGCATGGATATGATAGACATGGCGTCAGACTGTGAGGGCCAGCTCGCGTTGACAAAAGTTAGGAGCGCCGACATTTTTAAATATCTTCTTATTAGATAAAAACTTTATTTCTGTTCTATAACAAAACATTTCAACTCATAAATAAATTAAAACATTAGCAAAATATAAAATAAGTTAAGTAATAAAATGCATAATTTAAAACAGTATTATATTATTCAAATGATGAAATACGGGTGTTACTCACGTAATGTTGGTCTATTTAGTCGACCGCGGTTTCGCCTATACGTCTAGTCATTATCAAGAGAGTGCGATACGTCGCGCCTGAGTCGCAGCTAGGTTTCATAATTTGAATAATGTTACACGTCAGTTTTAATAAAAATTCAGTATTATATTATAAAAATACATTGTTGGAAAATGCATTTTTTAAACTAAAATAACGCTTTTGTGTGATGTTCATTCCTATCACATGGGACCTAAAACATAACAGAAGAAATGTTTTGACTTGTGATACTTTTTACCCGTTGTGGCTGAGGTCTGTCTAGAGGCGTTATCCTCTGGCACACAATTCTGGTAAATTTATACCTTTGTAATAGCTGTTGCGAATAATTTTGGAAGAGCAGTAATGGCGGATGCAAGTGATAGTCGATTTTTTAGGTTACTTTATTGACGATGCGATGCGGGTCACACTGTCACACTGATAATATAAATGAATTGAGTCACGAACAGACTTTAAATAGATATTATAATATATTTTGTCATGTTACAGTCTGTACTGTAACACATTCTTCACATTATTTATTTAAACACTGAAAGATTTTCGACTAAATACTTGGATACAATGGTAGGATGTGCGTCAATGAAATCTGATTAATTTAATTTCAGGCAGAAACCTTAATATTTAATTTAAGACAAACACTGAAGATAATCCACGGATATAGATTTATTGCAGAATTATTAGATGAGTTGTTATCATCAAACTGAAATATAGAAACTCTTCTCATTAACAACTAATTAATAGGTTGTCTGTCTCTACAATATGAGTGCACGGTTGGCGTGGTGGTTAAAGCGATCGCCGCACCGCTTTCAACTGCGCTGGTGTTATGGGTTCGATCCCCACATGGGACAAATCTTTGTGTGATTCGCTAAGATTTGTTCTGACTCTGGGTGTGCTCTGTGTATGTGAAATGTCTGTTTGTGAACACCCCCGCGACACAGGAGTTATTCCTAGTGTGGGCGTCGTTTTTTAAAAAATATATAAAAAATTATATATAAATAATACTCTTCATAAACGTCACGAACTCTATCACCATAACATTAATCAGGTAAATAACTATAACACTTCAAGTTCCCGGTCATAGACAAGCATTGAACCGATGTTATTTCAAAACAACTAGAATACCAGCCTAGTAGTTACTCGTCCTAGTAAACGACACCACTATAATCGAAGTTATAAATACAACCTGACCCAAGCAGGGTCATTTCCGTCGAATAAACAACGCACGTCATAAACACTGGCCACATTACCCTAGGACATCGAAAGGCTATCTAGCTCAGACGCCATTTGGCGCGGGCGCATAGCATACGTCACGTCCGGCCCAATGACCGCTTGCGCAACCCACCAACATGGGCATTGTATGCAAAACTCAGCTCGCCAAATACCGAAATGCTAACGGTACTAATGCTGATATGAAATCAGGGGTTCGGGACTGTTAAGGCGTTGGATTCTTTATTTAGCACTTGTTTTTACACTTTGTATAAAACATTTGAGAGCCAAATAGTATTAAGTATGGTGGTCCTGAGAGCAATTTTAGCGAGCAAGAAAATCTCAAGACTTCCCCAACATACAAGAAAGCTATCATTTCTAGAACAATTCCCAGATAGATCTTTGAGTTCAATACCCTGACCGGTAGAAATAAAACCAAAAAGAATTACAATCGGATACGGATATTATAAAATAATCAACTTAATAGGCAACGTCAATTGCTCTGTCCGACACATATTTTTTCCTTCTTTTCAACACTCGCAAATTTCCGGATGTCAGTACAAACGCAATTATAATAAGATTAAATCATAGGTAACGACTAGAAGTTTATAGTAAAAATACAAAAGATTTAAAATCACACAACCGTTTAAAAAAAATATGTTTACTAACGCTCCGTCGGACAAACATGCAAGCCTTTGAATGCGCGTACGCCGCTCTCCACGATATCAAAGGACCGGAAGGATTTTTAGAAGCCCCTTTCCCCGCTTCCGAATCTTAATTTTTTAAGCAAACATCGTTCGTAATTTTTCTTTGAGCAGCAATAGTAAAATAAACAAGAAAAAATTGACACCTCATATATCTGGCTGTAATCGATAACAAAAGATGTTTGAGTTCGTATGGGTTCTGTATTTACTGCCTCAGTTTGGGGCAATGCATCATTTAAATCATGATTTACGGAGAGGTAGTGTATAATGACAAGAAGAGGGTCAAATATTCATATTAGAGGTACGCTAATTATACTAAATATGAGTTTATTAACCTTCACAACAATATAATATACGTCATATATGTTGCATACGTCTTTTAAGTAAGAAGATTCCACAATAACGCCTATTGACAAAATGAAACAATCTCAAATAACAAATTACCAGAAGAGAGATATTAGTTGAGAAATTTCAGTGGACACCGTAATAATAGGTGTCACAGCATAGAAATCTTAATAATAAGGCAATAGAAATGTCAAAGACGCGTGACCTTGTCGCCGCGCATCTGTCAAGTCAAACACAAGTGCGAGTTGAGGAATTGTCGTCTTAATGTCATCACAAAAAGAATAATTTTGTTTGCAGGAATACAAGCGCATTTGTCTAATCGAACACAAGTGCGAGTTGAGGAATTGTCGTCTTAATGTCATCGCCAAAAAGAATAATTTTGTTTGCAGGAATACAAAAAGTGGTATTTGAAAACCGGCGACATGCGTCCCAGTGTTAAAAGATAGTCGATAGCATTTCTATTGACTAGTTATTAAGATTTCTATGTGTCACAGAATAGGATTAGAATATTTTTTATAAAAAGATTATAGTGTGATCGCAGTCTCCATCTCCACGAATTCGAGAAGACGCAACGCTCATGTGAAATAAATCCTGACCGGCACCGGACATCCGTCTTTGTCGATATTCCCGTTCCACATCAAAGGGAACCACTGGATTTAAATATCAAACCATTTTCAACCTTAAAAGTGTGGAAGAAGAGCCGAATCTAGCATCTCCAAACTACAAATTTGCTCTCATACATCCTGTCACTTAGAGATGATTAAATTGCACTGGACAGCGATACAATGGCGGATGCGGAAACAAGTCGTAGTGTTACAAATTGTAAGGCAGTACGTGCCCAGTAAGAGTGCATACAATATACTATTTAATTGTATTAAGAGATTATAAGAGCCTACTACACATTCACTAGCTTTGACGTATTATGATCCAATTGAAATATAAGCGGCAATATGTAGCAGTTGTTCATAATAAACACAAACAGGTTCAAGTAAATAAGGAAAAATAGTATCCATTAATTGCTTACCAAAAGCTTTAATTTTATCGATGAAGTATTTGACCTTGAGTAGATCGCGACGATGATTACGAATACCACTTACCTGCAAACAAGCAGAAAATAAACTTTAACGATCTGTGATGAAGAGTTACAGAAATAGATAACGATATTAAATTTGTCACTTGGTGCGTGTTGAGAGTGGTCACTCGCGCACTCCGTAGGCGTCGCCCACGTTCAATCCATTTCCGTTGGGCACTTCTGAGACGAGACACGTTCCTCCCTTGAAATTCTCGCTTATAGGCTTATACTCTGATCCCATCGATACCTCCACGACGTGATATCGTGTTCAAGATCAGCGCAATGAATTTTAGATTCATAAAACTGGTTGCATAAATCCAATCGATGCACTGACCGGTCGGTCATAAGAAACTTCGACCTTGGACGAGGACTCGAGCGGACGTGGATAGTCGTAAAACAAAAACGGCCGTCGCAACTCCACAGACAAACAGACAGACGACGATAATATAATAAGGCGAGACGCTCACACGATTGACGGCCGATAGCTCCTCTGTCAGTATGCCGGCATCCGGCATTCAAGGTGACACGACCTATCCTTGCAGATCCGGTCTCGACCAAAGACAATATTTTCCAAAGAGGTGATGCACATAGTGCTTAATTACCAGAAGAAGAACAGCAAACCTTTTCTCATTATCATAAATCATTAGGATAAGACTTCCTGCATATTTGGAATTAAACCTAGACGCTTGCGGTTAATAATACATTGTCCATAAATCTTAAGAAATATGAGACCTTTAACATAAAGGCCATTTACGACGCCTTTAATGTTCAACATTACCGTGGTAACCATCCAGCATTAAGCGTTAAATCAAGATGATGGCCAACTGAATGCAACAGCATTACTCAACATACGATTTGAAATTATATTTAGTAATAATAATCTTTGATAGTATCAGCAGGGCCACGGCAACACTTGAGTAATAATATGGGTGGCATCTAGGCGGATTGTTGGCCTAGTACGCAATGGGTTGTCATTAAATTGAATTAGAGCGCACCACCGGCTTGCGCCCGCGCAGTTCGACGACCGATCGCCCACCACAGTCACCATACTTATTGATCCCATTCAGCCGATCCTTTTTGATTGATCAATCTCGATGTGGGAGTGACAGCGTTCCAAACATGTTACAGAATTTGTGATTCAGCTGAAAAGAAGGATTGATGCAATGTGACATCACTACATAGTATAAAACAAAGTCGCCTTTTCTGTCCCTATGTGCGCTTAAATCTTTAAAACTACGCAACGGATTTTGATGCGGTTTTTTCCAATAGATAGAGTGATTCAAGAGGAGGTTTTTATGTATAATACATGCATAGAAAGGGGGAATTGTTTTACTCCAAATTTAACGCGTGCGGGCCACGGGCAGTAATGAATAAATCAAACTACTGGATCGATTTTAATCATTTTTTCAAAGAGTGACAGGCTATATATTAAATACCCGTGCGAATCCGGAGCGGACCGCTGTGTTTTTATATACAACGTTCACAGTTTTTCTGTAGTGTATTTAGTATCAGCATTGTACCTGTGCGAAGCCGGGGCGGGTCGCTAGTACTGATAATAAATTGCAAAAGCGTTACATATTTCTAAAGATTCTTTATGTACATGTGGGTAGGATGAAAGTATAATAATAGAATTGACGCAGGCGGGCGTGGGTTAACAAGTCGGGGGCGGCGACTGGCTCTCCCTCCAGCGACAAACTCCTTCACACGAGTTAGTACACAAACGGGTTGTCTTCATATCCTAATGTGACAGCCATGCGTGACGCAGGCTGCATGCTTGCATAACACAATGCACTAAAACGAGCGCAGACGGGAAGTGAACAATCACGGAATCAGTTATGCAAACGCAGAATACTACAAAACATGATTTTACGTAAATATATGGGATTCAGTCATTTATGATACTTATTAACGTTGCTAAGAGATGAAATGTTTACTTATTATTTTGTAACACGTTCTCGTCTATTGGGTTTTCTTATCAAATATATAATACTAGCTTCCGCCCGCGTGGTATGTCAATTAAAAGTAGCCTATATGTTAATCCAGACTATAAGCTACATGTGTGCAAAATTTCATCGAAATCGACCCGGTAGTTTTGGCGTGAAAGAGTAACAAACATCCATACATCCATACATCCATACTTACAAACTTTCGCCTTTATAATATTAGTAAGGATGCATATCATCCAACAATAACGTGATAACTATTCATATAGCTTAGCTAGTGTGGCTTGAATTGCGCCTGAAATCCCAACCGCTGGACATTAGTTGGAATGCCTTATAGAAAAGGTGAAGAACCATAATCTACAGGCACTGATTTTTCTATGCTTCTAAATGGCAAATAGGTGTCGGTTACTGCGATACTCAGGCGGCCCCAACTCAGGAGTATTATTTTGTAAGAATAAGGCATCAAATATGCCTATTCCAATCTAAACTCTACTTATAATATAGATGTTAGGTACCAAGATAAAAAATCCTAAAAATGGATAGGGAACTACCGCTTCAATTATAAAATGTTACTCAGAAATTCTTACTTATCAAATCACAATTACAAGGAAGATAGCGAGAAGATATGAATGTGTTTTTTACATTCCTCACGCGGTATGAAACCGCAGACCGCATATATATTTAAATCTTTCTTGTACGTTCATTCTATACACTTACTCAACTGGATATTATATTACTCAGTAATAAAAAGGAAATATAATAAAGAGAACAATTGACGTAAGTAATAGGAACTATATTTTATGAACTCGTTTTCTATCGTGAAACCTTGAAACAAGAATGCGAGGACGCAACTTTGCATATTTTTTTGAGAAATAATTTGAACTAAACTCAACTTAGTTGTCTAATAAAAAGATGATAGCCACCCGTAAACATCAAGAAAGATAAATGACTGTCCGAATTATACATTTCCATAAAAAGTTGATCAGATCAGATTAGTATTTCGCCAACCTTTAAGATCACCATGACAAGAAGGCCCGAGGGTGCATTAATCCGTCCATGTTGTGTATGGGCACGTGTCACGGGGGACTTATGGCCGAAGATATTTGAAAAGATTACCGGTGAGCGTGATTAACGAATTTATTATACTAAAGCTGCATAGATACGCCGCGATGGTAACACCGCTGAAAGTGTGTTTATAGCATCCGCCTTCCTGCTGCGGGCCGACGAAAATACCGTTACGAACGCACAACCAAACTCCATTTACATACGCAAATCATGACGAATTGCTCACAAAGCGCGTCCGAAATACGCCGATGTTCCTCCGATACAATGCAGTGATTCATTACCCACTTTCAAACACCTAGAGACCATGCAAGTATCAATCGACTCAATGCACATACTATGTCAACAATATCGGTAATAACATTTGAGACATGACACCGAAAGTAATAATCCTAAGCTTGTTTTGAAGGATATAGATAAGAATGCAATGAGCACAATTATTTAAATAAACAGTAGCAGATCTCAAAACTTACTAAGCTAATGTCTGAGAAATCTATATAGCTGTATGTTCATACGACTAGAAACGACGCATTTCTATTCAGATCAAAGCCTCATCTGCTCTTTATTAAAGTCTATTCAACGACTATTCCACTAAGAAACAGCTAACACGATGTCGCACGCCATCGCTGCGCTGGCAGGTATGTATGTATAGGTACGCCCGATTGCCTCCTTACGTGTATGGAATGTCCGACATGGCGACACTTAATTTGTTATGGTTTCTTATAATAGAAACTAATAACTTCTAATGGTTATCACATACTATATGTACCGGTTGAGTTATGGATTTAGTCATGGCGGAAACGGGCTTCTACAAAAACAAACTAACGCCGCTGGTAAAGTTTAAAAAATTTTACACTCGTTAGTGCATCCGGTGTATTACGATTGCGCGTGGTGCCTTTTTGCTTCACTCTCTCGATTTAAAAAAATAAACCGATCAATCGGACAGCATAGCACACGGCGAGGGAGAATATCCTGTCGCTGCGGGAGAGTGGGGAGGAGGTTGCGCGCAGGCATCCATGAATGGCCTTAACGAACTCGCTGGCCTTGGCAGGACGGCCCTATGGCCCTCCAGCGCACCGCCACTTTAAGCACATCCTAACACTCTACGGCATTAAAGTATGAAATACTACCTTTTTTGAATTGTTTCCACTGAAGCAATTTTTAACGACGAATGTTGCATCAATCGTTGAGATATAATTATTATGCTTCAGATTTGCATAAGATTTGTAAACATGATTAAAATTCTCCAACATTAGCAAAAGAGGAAAATGGTTGGTATTATTATGAAATACTATTGGGTGATGCATACCTATGATATATTATAAAACAGGAAACGCTTCGAGTCTTGCACACAAACGCGTATGTATGTGTGTATGTGCGCGGTAAACATCTCATTCACTATCCTTTGATTGAGCCTGAATGAGTGACGTGCTCAGCGTTTACAATTTGCCTCGTAACAGGAAGTAAAACGAGTCCAACTATATCAAGGACGCTAATATTGGAACTTGATTTGTTACTCCATTCATCAAGCCAACTATTTCAAACTTAATTTCTTGGATAACTGGTTTGGAGAAAACGTTTTCTGTTTCATAATTTACTGATATATTAATAAAACAACTTACAAATTTGTTAGTATGGTTATTGTATGTATTTTTATTATGAAGGTAAATGTTTAAGGCGATCTTGGGCAGGCTAGGATGAGACATGCTAACCCACTTAAAACTCCGTGCCCGCGCGTGCCGTCAAAGGATTACAGTTCCAGCTAATGACGCGCAATTTACAACATCTGCTGATTTGGATCCATTCATAAAATGCTATTACAAACACAATCCAACATGTTGATGAATATATTAATGGAACTATCAAACTCATACAAAAAAGGAATCCTTGAACTTTGGTGAAATAGTTATAATCATACAAATTAGTGAGTCTGGGAACATCCGATTGCAAGAGTAAACAGCTTGAATCGATTAGGTTTCCGGATATCTTTAGTTGTGCTGCGGACGAACGATCAAGTAAACATTGAGGATAAGTTCCGTTCCATTGGTGACACACGCCGGTTCTCAGGCACACCGCGGAACGTGCGGAAGACGACGGTTTTGTTTAGTACAAATAGATGTCCGATTCGACATAATGTTAAACTGCAACCATCCAGCAGTAATCCTTTAATAAATATTAAAGCAAAAACAGAGATTCCTCTCATTGGTCGAGTAATTATTAACCTCCATGCCACTTGCAAACAAACGGAGCTACGCCTTAAGGAGTTGTCAATCGCGGCACGCCTTCGATTGATACATTGAGTAAAGGTTCGCACGCTTTCAATGTGGACCTCTTATAAGAATAGCTATTCTAACTAAACTATTAATTATTTTATTATTCTGTTAACGACCTTTCAATCGTTATATCTAAATAGCAATTGCATCCCTAGTCTTCATGATGCCTGAGTGATTTACTAACAAAAAATATTTGGGGCTATATTGAAAATTGTTGGCGTGTGGAGGCAGAGAGGTCAACTCATGATCGATGATTTACCACGGCACAGTCCGGAACATGCCTCTAACGCAGGCACGAATTCTAACTCACGTTGTGCAGACAGACGAAGGAGTAAATGCCAGATTCATTATCATTTAGTGTCGTAGTGTAGTTGAAATTGCCATTGCAGATCCGTGAAGGAACGTTGACCTGGATTCGTGAACAGCCCGCAGCATATGATTCTGCACTCACATTCAATGCACAAATTACCAGTTTAGCAATCGGTTCACAGCCCGGATCTGCGTCTTGAAAACAGAATAAGATGTGAACAATGCCTCATTATAGACCGGTGTTGTTACCACCACAGGCTCAACTAAGGAAGTCAATATCTATTAGCTCGGCACAATAGGTGAGCGACATCCGAAGCTCATTACTGGCATTCGTTTCCGTTGGCGGTTCGCAACACGCGAATAAATCGCGGCCTATTGGCATATCACACGGCTTATTACGATATAAATATCTTGTATGCAAATTACTGCCGGATTGATAGACTTTGTATCTACTAGCATTTGTTTCCGACATTATTATTATTCAATTTCATAACATTATTAAATTCTGAGCACAATTAATTTTGAGCCCTCACGGAATTTATCTTAACTCATTTATTATGAATCAACTTCTTGTTTTAAAAACTTTAACAATAGAAACGGAACGTAGAAACTATTGCCTTTTATATAAACCCGTCGATGTGTTCACATTATTAGCGTTAGAAGACTCGTAAACATACGCGGCCTTGGCTACTAGTTTGTTTACGGATACTAAATGCGTTGGCAAATGAACTCGAACACGTAGTTAATTTTGTAAAATGATGACACCAACGGTTTGCTAAGACATGCAATTAATGAACAGCATTAATAAAGGGACATATCAACGTCAAAATAATCTTGCAAAATTTAATATGCCGTTTGCAAGACGCCAGAAAGTCTGGTTAAGTACTAAAACTTCTTTTAAGCAAATAGGAGGCAAATTTGGCTATATATAGTAAATTTTTATCTATGCCAACGGCAAATACATATCCATAAAACAATGCAAATAGAACGTGAGGACGCATAATACCCGAGCACTAGTGATCCGTGCCAGCAATCCTAGAACATAAAGTAAGTAAACATGATTTGTTTTGAACAAACATTGCATGTTATCTCGGAGGTTTACAGTCAGTGTATTATCTGTACGCATCACCTCTGGTGAACATAGTAGTCTCAAAAGGCGTACGTGCTTTTTCTACTATACAAACATTTGGAGAGTCAATATTTGTCGCATGCCCCCGCGAGTGTTGCAAGGAGCCGCCCTACACCGACGTCATCCTACGACTTTTTATGTGTGCAAACAACACAGGGATCAAAAGCGACAACTGCCGTAAAGACAAGCAAAAGTAAACTATGCGACAGCTAAAGAGGTGATTTAAAATCATGATCAACGTGAAATTGACGTCAAACAATGATCTGCGGAGAAGAAATCCGACGGGTGAACTCATGATCGCTGATTTAATGAATACATTTTACAGGGCAGCAGTACAACGTACAGCGGAAAGCGCATAATGACTTCCGTTCGTCGGACATCAAGAAACATCGAAAATAAAACAAGCTGATTTCGACCGTCTCAGAATTGCACAGATCGAAAAAGTCGATATAATACATTGTTCACAGAAAAAGGTATAAGTATTTGAAACACGAAGATTGCGATAGCAAAATTAAGTGCAGTGAGAATAGCTAAGGTGGTTTTAGTTGGTACGTGTGGTGTTTTCAATATTTTCGAAGTTAATACGTACATGGATAAACAGTGATAATTATGCCGTAAGTAAGATCTGTTTGAACAGACAGATCTGTAAATATGTGTAGATTTTACGATTGAAAGGGACTTTGATAAACGGATATGGGAAGTGCGGTCGACATAGCGCAAGTGCCCCACCGTTCATCGGCTTGCGATTCTAATTCTGATATATCCTGCGGGTTTCCTGTGCAAGCAACGACCGGAACCGGCCCACTCTCCACTGCTAATAAATAAACCATACGGCTTTCCAGCACCGACGCTTATGATCTTATTAACGGCTAAAAACTAGATCGTTAATCTATCTAAAGAAGGAATATAAGCAATATAACATCCTACGACACCTTCGATTCAAGCTCTTCGTCACATTAAAAAATTGTTGGCAAGAGCCGGCAGCCATTGCAAAACAAGAGTGATCATCATTATTAATTGATATTTAAACATATAAATACTTAGAACTGATACTAAAATGGACGCATAATAAAGCACTACGATCATTAATCAACTATTCACGAGTGCGATGTTATTGTCTATTCATATGAGCACTGAATGATAACAATACAGTCTACTAACAAAAACAAACTGCTTCATATCGGCACCGATATACCGCCATACATTTATATACGCACTATAAATACGAAGCGAAGCAGCCCCTCATCTGTCGTCCAACTCATTCATTGCAAATTATTGCTATAAAAGAAACATAAGCTGTTTATAATAATTCTATTTGAGTTACTCTCAACCGACAAAATTTGAGATCTAAGATATTGAAAATAGATGCTTAAACTTCGATATAAGCTGTCTACGTGAAGAAATCAAATTCGTGACGAGGAAAATGTAAGTTGGTGGTGTTCCTCAGTAATCAGTTCACATCCTCTTTAGCGTCGCGTACTAAATGTGCAAGTTAACACCTATTGTTTCCGTCGATGAGTACTCTTTCCATTCACTTCACCTAACGAGCCCATTGACTGTTTCTAGGAACTACTTCGATTGTTTAGTTCTCAGGACGGTTCCTTTGACTACTGCAGCTCGGAATATCTCCATCAAAGTTGTTCTACGAATAAGCCTACACAATTTACTGTCTACTATATATTGGGGAAAATTACAGAGGAGGGCTGTGACATTGAAATGGCCATGAAATTGTGAGTCTGAATACTCTGAATAATTATATGGTTGCCCATATATTCTGTCTCCTTATTCTTGTTTAGTATAACTAACATAAGTTGCATGGTCGGTTGAACACAGACACAAATGATGGTGTTAAGTCACAGTCCAGGTGCCCGTCATGGGAAATCGCGTCTCTTCAAATTACATACTTCATAAAGATGTAAAATGTATAATGTTTACCGTTCCGTAGGTTGGATATATCCTAGATCCTCGTGGGAACACTATACTGCTCTCACATAACACCGTAACGAACCATAAATAACAATTTGTCAAGCTGGAAGTAAAATCTTTTAAAATGTTATCGCTGTCAAGATTAAGATTAATATTGCTGATCTTATTAACGAGCAAATAACAATCTTTTAATAACTTACACCTACACTACAAGACGTCAATAGAACAAAAACGAAGATAATCATTGTAAAGGTAATTGCAGCGGACTTGTTTTTTAGCATAGATAAATACAGTAATAACTTGAGACAGCCGCGATCATGCATGACACAAAAACAGTCCAAGAGCAAGTAAGGTGAATGCAATGCAAGCCAAAGCGCGCCCGACGCATGAAAACGTTCCAGACACACTCATTAGTGATTTAGATTATAACATATTAAAAACAATAACATCCGTGATATTGAACAGCGCAACTTAATTCATGACCATGTTTTGAGAGACAACTTATAAGGAGTCGTGACTTAAGATCGAAGGAAGACAAAACTCAGCAGGGGGTGATATGCCAACGTTTAATTGGACAAGCGACCTTTTAAGGTAGATTTCTTCAAAGAAACAGAGACTCACGATGTTGGCCGTCTTCGAGTGATGTCGCGAGACAGGAAGCCGGAGCAAGGGGCGAGGGGCACGCTACACGATATCCCTTTTACGCGGACCAATTAACGGACCCCGTCGGACCGGATGTGCGTATACACACGCATTAACACCTCCACCCTCCACTAATCTTTTGAATGGGAAATAAATAAAAAATAATCTTGGGAAAATATAAGGCAGGCAGCGCGAAATATTAGGTGTTAATGTAATGTTATTATCAATAATATCGTCACATACATCGGAGACGTGACTTCATTGACCGGATTTCACATCGATGGCAATCGTCCTTGATCGAGCTACTTAGCTCCAGAGCCGACTATGGTACAGGACAATAAAACTTGCTAAGCATACAATTACATCCATGAGTGGAGGACAGGAGAGTAATTGTATTCGCTGCACGTCGCATGTGGCATGGGCACCGTGCGCTCGGAGCAGACGGAACGTTTCTTAATGAGAGCTCCATTTATTTTCGAAACATAACGCATTGCCGAGTAGCCAAATCTGTCCAACTATTTACAGCTGGAGTAAATCCACGTGTCAGAAATCTGACATTGTTGTGGACTTAAAATAGGCTAAAAGAGCTTGTTAGAATTCACAAATGCGTACCAAAATATTATGCAATGAAACTACACGTGTTATTTTGGAGAAACCCATAATTACAGAAATACTTAAATAGCTGATTCATGAATAACAAACAACACAAATTTTCTTCAATATGTTTCAAAATTGTAACCTACAAATAATGCACATCAGATAATATATGCAATAAGTTACCTTTATGGGAACTGCATAAAATTATTATCAGCAAAATAATGAGAAAGGTTTAAAATATTTAAAGAAAGGAAATACTTTGTTCTATTATTAGAAGTTCTTAAAAGAAGACGGAAATGAAGCTCGTGCCGCCAATTACAAAGCAAGGTATGGCGGGCGTATGCTACTTCCGTTTTGTACCGGTAACCACCCTCTGCCGAGGGCTGCTCCGGAAGGGACAAAATTAATAAGTGCTTAAAGTCAACCGCACTTTCGTTCCCGTTTAAACACCACCGTTTATTTTATAATTGCTTGAGATACATGTTTAATGGAAATTGGAAGAAATTAAACTAAAATGTAGGCATATAAAACTATGAAAACAAAATAAGAGACATGGTATATGAATCAGCACAAGCAAGTAAATCAGAAGTCCCTACATGAAATCAATAAAAAAAGAAATTAGCTAATAATTGTAGAGAAACTGTATATAACTCCAAATAAAAAGATAGATAAGCTATATCAAATTCCCTAGAAGCCAATTACTCATTTTCCAAATGGCATTTTCCTTTATTGTTTAAAATAGCCAGCGTCAATAATGCAATTAAAACAGAACAAATCCTTTGAGTGGGTTCATGCGATGGTACGCTCGCAGCCATCGCGAGCTCATAGCCCATTACCGGCCGATCGTATAAACTTCGAACATAATTTATCGTTTCCTTTCTGTGTTTTTCACTCTGCAACAATGCTCGACTCTCCAAGTGTGAAGTTAATGGCTTTACGACGTGTAGAGATCTAATTTGACTCTCAACGAGTGCAGATGGTACTTCGTGCATCAAAGACGAAGTTTTCACTAAATATTTAGCGACATGCGGCATGGAAAACCTAACATCCGCAGAGCATTCATTGTCGCGCTCCCCGGGGCTTAAATGTAATGGAAACAATGAATAAAAAGAAATCTAATTAAAAGTCCAATCGCCAACTAAGAGTCGGGCAAACAGCGGGACCTCGAGCTGTTTCTTTGGCAAGCTCGCCTCGTGAGAAATTATCACACAGTTTCTTTCGCTTGTCGCAACACAGCTCTCGACTAATGGAAGTTACCATCTCCGTTGAAACTCCGTGAGAATAATTTGTGGCATACAATGACGCCAGCGCAAAGTTCAATGAAATATTTGCGAGTTATAATGTACCTGGCTTAATAACAGTTGAATGCTCTTTAATTCACAATCATTCATTTTCAAGCACTGTAATGTGTGACTGGGAGGGTTAAATGTACTTCATATTTAAAAATATATATTTTTATTACATATTTTTTATTGAATTCAATGGTGTGAAATATTTTTATCTTTATGAGGTGTTTAATAAGATATGATTATGTAATATGTTGATTGAGGAAATGATATGTAAATTGAGTAGATGGCATTCATAAAACTCAATGGTATAATAAGGTAAAGGGGCAAATGGTATAACGCTTAATGGCAGTGTTTGTATAATGAAAGCGGAAGTTGGGGATTCTGGTACGGTTGTTGGCAGCATAAATGTTTAATCGAATTAATAATATTTGGGTTTAATAAAGACGCTGCATTTTAATATTTTAAAAGATTTTGATACAATAGATTTTAGTAAAGCATTTGACGTCTTTACATACATGACATCACGTCTATATTAACCAAAAGGGTAGTGTGGCAGAGGTGTATAAAACTCACATGTCACATGTTATGTTTAGGTCCCATGCAATAGTGGGTGATCTAATCGCCTATCGCCTTTACTTAGATCCATATATACACTTGAGAGCAATAAAATCGCACACCCCTTGTAATTTGGTTTATAACTGATTTTTTCTTAAATCTCAAGATATTGAGTACAAATCATTAAGCAAAATTAAAGAATACAAGCTTAGCTTTAAGAAAACACAAAATTTAAATCATTAACCTTCATGTAACTTACAGTAACCAGCCGTACACCAAAATAGCCAAATTCACCCGTTAGTATTGTCATTACTTGCACCTCTTACCTGCAGGTATAAAAGGGTCGGTATTTTGGTTTTATTATCAGTTGCATACCGAAGGTCAACGCGATAACATCTCTACTGAAAACATACGGAAAAATATGGATACCACGCCCGCAGAAGACGCTCAAGTTATTGCCTTGCTCGAAGCAGACCATAATCAAAGTGAATTTGAGCCGCTATTCTGTTCGCCGTGTGTACCAGAGGTTTCAAGAGACCGGTGGCTACATTTGGCGAGCTGGATCTGGCCGGCGACACAGAACATCAGAGCGTGATGACCGCTTTCTTGTGTCAAGGTTTTTAAGAAATCGGCAACTGAATGCGGTTGAAGTGGGACAAAAGCTTTGAGAAGTTCGCAATGTCAGTATAAGTCGCTGGACAGTCAGAAGAAGACTTGATGAAGCAGGACTGACTTCACATTGCACTGCAAATGGTCCCAAATTGACCACAGCTCACCGACAAGCCAGACTACAATTTGTCAGGGAACATTTAAATTGGACGTATGACCAATGGCGTCTGTTATGTTCTCTGATGAGTGCAGAATGACATTACATGGTCATGATGGACGCTCTAGGGTCTACAGAAGGTCATCAGAGCGATTTTCACAATGCTGCATAAGCGAACGTGTGTCTTTTGGCGGTGGATCGTGTATGTTTTGGGGTGGCATAATGTTGAACACTAAAACTGACATTGTTTTCATCACTGGGGCGAATACCGGCCCAAAATCGAGAGGTTTGACGGCCGCACGATACGTCGAAGAAGTGCTCGAAGGATATGTGAGGCCGCTTGCGTGGCTTTTGGAAGAAGATTTTCTCCTAATGCACGGCAACGCCAGACCGTTTGTCACTAGAACAGTTTGCGACTACATGGAAGACGTTGGAATCAGCGCGATGGAGTGGCCAGCTCGGAGTCCTGATCTCAATCCGATTGAACATGTCTAGGATGAGCTAAAAAGAAGAGTTTGAGCAAGAAGCCCTGCTCCTACGCGCCTTCGAGAGCTTCAACTTGCCATTGAAGAGGAGTGGAACGCTATACCACAAGATTTTATGGTAAAATTTATACGGTCCATGAAAAACCGATTAAGGGCTGTAATAAAGGCTAGGGGAGGGAATACACCTTAATAATAAACAATGTGATCAAGAATTTTGAGTTTGATTTTCATTATTTCTTAAGCGAAATTGGGTAATTTTTCCGTTTGTTGGGTTTTGTGCCGTAAAACCTCTTATGGGTATTTTTTTACACTGTATTTGATATCATTAGAAAGGTAATGAGGTAGATTTTTAATTAGTGTGTGTTTTTCAAAATATTTATTCAGATTCATGAAAAAAAACTGCCTTAACAAAAAAAAGTCAAGGTGTGCGATTTCATTGCTCTCAAGTGTATATATAAAGAATCAAGAAGGAAAAGCAAGTGCATTTGGTAGGCTCTTGAATAAAAACGGTTATAGGTTTTTTTCGTTATAACTAATGTAGGTACTTATCATAAAAAGACTCTACAAAGAGCTGTATGTAATATACATCGCATGTAATGGACTCCATTTGCGGGATAATTCAAAAGCGACACTGGAAGGAAAGAGGGTGTGGCGATTTAATTTCCGCTGGCCATCAACGAGAGCTTTCAGAGTTGTTATTTAATGTTTACTCATTAGGGTTTATGGTGCGATTAATGAAAAAGAGTACAGCATTACAAACTTAATATATTAATCTAATCAATCAGTGATTCTATCGAATAATCAAAGTTCTTGACACCAGTTTTCTTACATCAAGCGGCTAGTAATAAAACTCAGTGAGTTAATTATGCGACAACGTGCACTATAAAAAAATCTCATTGAAGATAAGACACTTGATAATCCTCTGAGATAACAGCCGGTCGTCGATCAACTTCCTGTTCAATTGAGACTTAATTACGGAGCCGATCTCACCACAGCTTTAAATAAAACAAGAATATCTTCCTTCATATTTGAACTAGACGCAATTTCCGTAATAAACACTTCTTGTAAGTAGGTATGTGTTTATCATAAGCAAAAACTGATCGCCACAGGCAACCAGTTAGAAACGTATGAAGTAATACCATCGTAATGGGATGAAATGAAGGAGTAATCCGACCAAGGCGTGTCAATTTAATATCCGCTGGGGGGCTCATGATAGATGGCTGTTTTATTAGCCCCCGGGCTGTAGTTTACGTGTTTCAACACAACACCGACGGACATTATCAAAAAACCAGATTATGTTTTAACTTTAGAAAGCTAATCTTCGTTGGTTAAATCGATTTCTGAAGCTTAAACACTTCGTTCTGGTTAAAAATACTTAATTAAGGTCCATAGAAGGAAATTCGCGAAACGGTGTCGTACCGAAACAGATCGATATCACGCACGAGACAATAGGGGCTCATCAATTTCGAAGCGACGTGAGCGGCCAGAAAAAAATGGCGAGAATCGACTCCAGGTAGAGCTTGCTTAGCGCCTTATTAAACAGTCCATTGTGTTGCAACGGCGCCTACTCTGACCATTTTTTGCGGATAATTTATAAACAAAAACGGAACGCATCTGTCTCCTTGAGGTACCCCGATATGGCCTTGAATATTTTAACTAGTTAAGGATTAATCGTCCAAACATTAATAAGAACATTATAATAAATAATGGATCTAGAAATTTTAATTGAAACGAAATGGAAATAATTTCCTTACACCTAAGAGAAAAAATATCTATTCCGGACGTATCTAAATGTTCATGATAAGTACTTAATTACAGGAAAGCTATTAGAGGCGGTTCTACTCTGTATACAAAGATAACTAATCTGAGTGAATGCTGGTTAAATAAGTTACATACTATGTATTCTTTGAGTTAAAGTTATCTATATATTGTGAGTACTTATTGCCTAAGCTAATTGTGCGAGATATCAAGAAGACACGATGGCGTACTACACCTACAAGTGTTAAAGTTACGTGGGCACCACCTACAAACCCGGCCCACAACTGTTTTTTCATTCAATAAGCCTAGCCTACGTGTCACCTTTTCTCGGCAACCCAGCATTCATAGTCAATGAAAGAAATATTCGTACGACTTACTCACCGTATATGTCTAACTGTGTCTACCGTTGGCGGCTTTCCCGATGGCTAGTTTTCATATAGCAACAGGGACCTGCGTCTCACTGCAGCAATTGAAACGCAGACCAAACAACAGGTGGGTAATCACTAAATTGTCAACTGTCAATCAAACTGAACACAATAAAACACGTACGAATTGAAATTGTTAAACGTCAAAATGCAGTGCACGGGCATGCGCGGAGCGCTCGCGTGTTGGCGCGTTCAGCGACGGCGCGACTGAGCGAGAGCGGCGAGAGCGCGGCACGCGCCGGTGGGGGTTCATTCACAAATCGAGTGGCGGGGCCGGCGGCGGCGCGGGGGCCTGACCCATGGGCTCATTCATGCGATTACCAAGTCACCGAGATGACCTGCGGCCTGCGGCCAATCGCAACAACGTGCCCTCCTCGATTCTCCACGTCGAACCCCAACTCGTGCGTGAGTGACCACCTCGCAATCTTCATTGTAATGCAATGAAAGCGTGTCAGCTTCCTGCTCTTGCCGAAACATGGGTTTCTGATATCACAAGCAGCTATTTGGTGAATTTTATTGCACACAACAATGAATGCACAATGACATTTAGCAACACGACCGGTCATACGTGTGTGCGATTGCGACAGCGACCTGACACAATTAATGTGAGTGCAGAAACGGCGAAAGTCAGGAGAAATTCGAGAGCCGTATTTGTATTATGGGGGACATCTGTGCATAATTCAGATAAAGTCGAATTAAATATACGAACGGAGGACGGAGATCATAAAGAGCAATAGGTTCTGCAGACTGGAGGTATTCGCGGTCGTAATGGATGACAGCATTTTATCACGCGATTAAAACCGCTACGTATAAAACGGTGACTTGAAATCGGATCCCGTTGCGCCACCGACGGATTTACAGCAATAATGACTTCGCAAGCAAGAAAATTACAAGCAAGAGTGCCGGTGAAAGGCTCTAAGTGCAGGGCACAAGCGGTTTATGTAACAAAGTGGCTTGCAGCGCACGTGCCCTGCGTTGCTTTACTTGCGGTGCAGTATTACTTTTTATTTCGTTGAAAACGACATTAACATTCGCGTAGCGAGTGATGATCTCAGAATATTCGGCATGGAACTTTGGTTAAAATATCTATGTACGAGGGGTTATAATTTAGCAACTTATTCATATGTATTACCAAATTAAAGTTGTTGTTTTTATTTTATCTTAATAAAATCTTTACTACTCGTTGTAAGTACTGACAAGTAGTACTTTTGATCTGAAAGCAAATCTTTCTCATCGCTTTTTTATTTTAAGGTACTAATCCCGCATTAAGATTTCTGTATTGCTCAGGATTTTGCAAATATACAATTAACGGACACTCAGAACAATCATTTGTGATCCACACAAATTTTTGACCCGTGTGAAGGTCAAACCCACAACACTTATGATGCGTACTGCACTGCATGCGAGGCCGTCGTTTACACCACTATGCCGCCCGTGTAGTAATTATACTAGTTACATGGTTTATCCCGCTGTGCCCACCCTAATAAAATAAGTATATATTTTGTTCTTCAGTTCTCAAGAAGCTTTGCCTCTATTTTTACTCTGTGCCCTGGCCTAGACCATCCTAATCTAAAAATCTCTTAATAGATTACGAAGTAAAATCAGCAAAAGCCAGGCGATCCCTGGCTGGTAGAGATTCCCTGTCGAATCGTTAGTAAATTTCAATGATGTAAAGTGTCTTACGTGAATTTACATGTGAAAATCGTGTTTCTTCAACAAGTTACCTATACTTCAAAAACATTATAGTTTTTAATTTGCTCTCTTGAATTCACTTGACCTTGACAGCATCGATACTATATCTACAATTTAAGTATACTTGCCGGTCAAATTTGCACTTAAACTGCTTTTACACGCTGTTCTCCACATTTACGGCATTTTTATACCAAGAATGTCGCAGACGGCTTGCGAGCCCACTTGATAGTAAGTGATAAGTTACTGTAAGTCTGTGGTAAAGCCTTTCTGAGGCAATAATGACTAAATAAGTAGATACTAATTACCGATTAGAATCGATCTAGAAAAGGAGATCAAGTAACGCAGGCAAATTAATTTTGCTTAACATGGTCAGAGAAGCAGAAGTGGAAAAATAAAACTAAAAAGTGCATTCCACTGCTACTAATTACATTTAAATAAAACTGCATCGTTTATGGGCTAGGCAGGGTGGGTGCAGTTATGTCGCCTAATGATCGATGTAGGAGTTAACTTTCATTGCAGCCATTGCAAGCCCATAAAGGCCAGGACTTTCTATAATATAACTTAGGTTACCTAATAATATTGTTATGAGGTGTCAACAAGAGTAGCTTATAGCTAGCTATGTCCATTCTTGTAGAGTTGGTAGTAACCTACTTGAAAATATTTTATTATGTATATATATTTCTAATTCAAATTTCTTAAGTAACGATATCTTTGGACTCAATAAAAGGAAGCATTCCACATTCGGCACCAAATTTTTTGGCACCTATGGCTTTGGCACCTATACTATTCCTGTTTCGGCACCTATAGGCAGCAAAAAATAAAAATGTGGTTTCAAAAAAGGAAAATAAACCGCCCAGAACATTTCTAAAGACGTTAAAAATCGTTTATCATTCAACAATTTTAAAATAACATACAATGATAGTTGCTTCATCAATTCCGGTTCAGAATAGATAGATGTAATCAATATTGTTGATTGGTGTTTGCACATTTCCTGCGTTTTCTTCTGATCCTGATACCATCTCTAATTATAAAATTTTAATTTGCCGTGATACATTTCAGTAGTAATTATGATATTGCGTTTATCAAAACAAATGGATATTCGTTATGGAATCTGTTTAATTAGGCCTAGGTATGATATGTTTTATGTCTGTCGGGAAAATTATGTTGCAGTTTACTGGATGCCAATAAATTCGATGAAAATAAAAACCGGCCAAGTGCCTGTCGTGCCACGCGCAATAGGGTTCCGTTAACATAATTATGGACTCAAAACAGGTTTAATATCTATACTGAACATTAACAACTTTATACAAGTCGTTATTTTCAAAGGATTTTGTATTTTATACGAAATATTTTTAGTACCTGTATTTTACACTTTGGACCCCAATTACTCTTGAACTAATAAAGTTAACAATGACATGGTGTTAGTTATAATAAATATAACTAACACCATGTTTTTTTTTCAATTTTTCGACCAACATTTTTAGAGGGTAGGGAGACCAGCTTTCTAGCACTAACGGTTTCGACGGCGTGCCTCGGACAGAGAGACAGACAGACATGGCGAAACTATCAGGGTTCCTTGTAAGTCCGGCACCTCGGCACCCTATACATGTTGGTACAATTGTGAGTTTCCTGTCTTTGTCTTTGTTTTACGGTATTCATTGAACCTCTGAACAAGATGACGACGCATTGTGTATCTTCCTGAAAGATTTACTAATTAATACTTAGTACGATGAAACACTTTTATGGTTTGACTTGACTACCATTTGAAAATTTCTCTGCTTTTGAAACTAGCTTTCACTTAAGAATTATTGCAACCAGGAACGCTCTATGGATAGACATAGAATTAACTCCTGAAAATGATCCTGGACGCCTTTAATGCATACAATTATCATATCATCAGAAAATAACGAGACAGGCATTCAAGAGCAAGACCACACGTTCACTAAATTATACATGCAAGATAAAGATTAATTTGAACAAGTCCATCCATAAAAACGCGCATACATAATTTTCCCGCCAGATAGCATCTACATGGGGGTAGGTCGATTACTCACAGAGCTTCCTGCTATCAATTAATGCAATGAGAAGTCAGTGCCGGCTGGCAGTTTCTAAGTACTGTTACAATTCTGCGCCAGGCGGGAACAAACCTATGGATGCCGCAACTTGATGATCACACATACACACATTACCAGTTGCTCGTTACTGGGAGATTAGATATGTGATTATTGAGGATGAGGACATTGTGGACGATTCTCAATCAATTATTATTTTACTTTGACCAACCAATCAACCTTAATCCATGATCCACCTTTAAGAATTTCAGATGGCGTCAACAGTCTTAGGTAAAAAAAAATTAAGAGGTAATAAGTATTAATAAACTGTACAAAATTAGTAGATCTAATTAAAACTTGAAAATTCATTCAACAATAACTTTTTGCACGAAAATACGCTACAGGCAGTGTAGCGGCTACATGATGAGATCAAACAATGCGACAGAGAGAATGAAATTTTCTTTCTACACGAACCAAATAAATATTTTAAAATATTGCAAGAACATTATACACTTGTATAATTAACGACGCAGGGGTTTCATCTGCAGATATTCGTGCGTGACTCACCAAACGCAGCGGGGAATCAAATACCGACATTGATGTGAGTGATATCAATGAAAAATGCTTAGTCTTTTTGATACATAACAACTCCGTTTTATTTAAGATACAATCTGAAGTTTAACAAAACATATTGAAAATTATCAACAGCGGATCTTTGCGGGGTCCAGTACCGAAAAAAGAAAGGGTTACAAAATAATTTTATGCTGCATATTTATCGACCGGATAGCGGAGTGGGTAGTGTACCTGCCTGCGACGCCGAGGTCGCGAGTTCGATTCTCGCTTAAGACAAATCTTTGTGTGCATGAACATGGGGGCTTGTCTTTGTCTGGGTGTATCTATGTGTATAATAAGTATGTAATTACAAAAGAAAAAGTATATATATCTATGTATTAGTATCAGTTATTCTAGTACCCATAGTACAAGCTCTGCTTATTAAAATTATTAAAATTATGAAATACGGGTGTTACTCACGTAATGTTGGTCTATTTAGTCGACCGCGGTTTCGCCTATATGTCTAGGCATTATCAAGAGAGTGCGATACGTCCCGCCTGAGTCGCAGCCAGTCTTGCACTCGTAATACGTAACACCCGTATTTCATAATTTTAATAATGTTACAAACTCACGTCAGTTTTAATAAAAAAAGCTCTGCTTAGTTTAGGACTAGATGGCGCTGTGTGTAAGTTGTGAGATATTATTTATTTATTTATTTATATTTCTATATTTGTACTCGCCGGCACCTATCGTGCAAAAAAGGCAGTTCTGGCAATTACATAACACAAAGGCTATGGCAATTATTTTGTGCTAACAGAATACACCACCCACCACTGACGGACCAAATGGCGCAGTGGCGGTGCGGTTCCGTGCCAAGGCCCGCCAGTTTGATCCTCACATGGAGCAAACACTTGTATGGCCTACAGAGATATTATACTGAGGCTTAGTGCTTGTATATATTTTACGATTGAGCAGTGTAGGGAACTGTATGAGCGATGACTGTAATAGAGGAAAACACGATCTGTTCTTTATCTGTTCATGATCTTGACACGACAGCAGTGTATTTTCTCGGAAGATCTTATTTCGGGCGTACGGGGAATCATTAACGTTAAAGCACTCGGGATTATAATATGCTTCCAAATATTTCACACTTCACATATTTATCTTATATCGTGTTATACAATCTTTATTATTTTAATTTTGTTATTCTTATTCTTGTGTAAATTTTATAATTTGATAGTAAATAGTTTTTAAACAAATAATGATGAATAGATTTAAGTATGATCTGTTATTGCATGCCTTAGGGTAAAATATGGTGGTCTTTACTATTTTGTAACATCTATGTATACACATATTTGCAATAAAAATATTGAAGTTTAAAAAAAAATATTACATTCTAGCGTCTGCCAGGCTCGGCTTTGGATGTTGATTCAAGCTCTCGCGATCTATGCATATTTTCGGCGACTTCGATTTCATTCATATTTGCGGAATCAACGAACGCGCCCTTGTTTACTTAAAACTCGAGAACTAGCGAATGTCACGGAATTCTATAGTTGGGTAAAAGGAAAATAAATAATTTAATACTAATTTACCTATTTCTTCCTGTTGTTTTGTTTATTTATTGCTCAGTTTAATTTTAACTTTTAGGGACTGTTAACTTAATGTTTATTATGTGACTCACACATGGCCTTAATGGCACTAATGAAACATTAAATCCTTAACTAGTTTAATAATAAGGACAGACCCTTTTTCTAGCACAAGTGATTTCGTAGTCCTACAGTGCGAGTTAGACTCCGAAATTGTCTTTAAGACTTTCATGCCTATTTCCTTTCAAAATACATGGGAATGATAATCTACTTAGTACTTATAATGATTATTTACTTTTTAAAGCTACGCGACCGTCTCATACTGTCGTAGTTTCACCGAAAGCGTCCAAGCGCCGGTTTGCATGTCAGAGACTCATAGTTTTGTGGCGGTACCCCTTAATTTACAGTCATTGCTATCCAAACTTGCTATTAGTAGCCATCTCTAAGTGAATTGGCAATAGTATAGCTGTAGTAAAAATGAAGAAAATGTTGAACAGCTTTAGCCGCAGGCAATGCAATTTTCAATAATGTTTCCTTGAAAGATTATTAGGTAAACTAGTGGTATGTCTATGTCTAGACGGTAGGTTTTAGCAGCTGTTTACCTAGACAACTGCTAAAACCGACCGTCTAGACATGTCATAATAATTTTACGTGGAAGCCGTAACAGGCAAATAAGGGATGGAACTTTTGAACTTTGACATACTCCTGAGAGATGAAAACAAACACGTGAATAGTTCTTCTTGTTTAACAGTGACTCACGAACCCAAGAAAAAAAAATACTTGAAGCCTCAATGTGCGGAATTATAGTTAAAGTTGTCAATTTAAAGATAGATATTACAACACTATTATTATCTGAGAAAATGCCTAATGAATAAACAATTATGTTAATGAAGACCATACTTCTTAGTCTTATCCATTATGAATTACGCGAAGGACATTGAAGACTTGGGTGGGTATTACGGTTCATCGAAATAGGCTGAATAAATCTATCTTTGGTGCAAAAATTTAACAGATTGCCGATCAGTACTAATTTCCCAAAGACCTGAGAGGTGAGCTGTAAGTAAAGAAAAAAAATGTGCTGTTAAACTTACCTGTACAATAAAGCGCGACGTAGTCTGCCGGTGTTGCTTTTCCTGGCGGCAAACTCCATGTCACTTTAAACTTCCGACCCTCGTCGGCAGTCAACGTCCAGCTTATTGTAGCTTTGGCACCATACAGATCTCCTTTCGCTTCCACGTCATTGTTCAACGTCTCTTTGTCTATGGCACTAGTTTCTTCGTCTTTGGATGTATTGGCACTTGGTTCTTCGACTACTGGCTCTGGAACCACTTCACTCTCGCCGTCTTCCACTGGTTCGTCATTGCCGTCAGTCTTTTCGTTGTCTTTCACGGGACAATCCACGTCATGTTCCTCAGACATGACTCCACAATCCACACAGTTTAACTACACATTTTCTTAATTTTCACTGTAAGATTATTTCGAGAGATAACAATGATGATGTACGAATGAATACAAAAATAAAATATAAACAAACAAGTGTGGTTCCAATCTTTATTGTACGAATGAACAAGTTACAAACAAAAGCGGCGGGCGACCACAAAGATGTTAACAGAAACTAAAACAAACTTGTGCAAAGTTAGAAAGGAAGTGGAAGCAAGAATATCTTGAGGGGTTGTTAGTGATACTGAGATATGTACACCCTCTCGGAGCACGCCAACGGCGACGGCGGGGCGAGGGGCGGGGGCGTCTGCCGTCCCACGACGGCGACGTCGCGACGCCAGCCCGGCCGGCGCCGCCGACGACCTACAGTTACTACCGTCTAATGCGGCCTATTCAACTCTCAGCAATATTACAACTGTTCACTTAATTACTCATTTCAATTGCAAGATATTGGCATTGCCAGTTACTGTGAAAAAAAAATATAGGTATTCTATATTAGAGCTGCCCAGACTTATTTTGGTTTTGCTGCTGTCCTAACTTTTCACTGCTTTTGGTTATTAACAGAAAAAATTTGAAAAGATGAAGATTGATTGCAAAGGCTGCTGATATTAATTTAAAATCAATATTACATCATTATATATTTATTATCTTAAAAAATCCAGTATAAATTGTGTCATATAAATTAAAAATGGATTAAATAAGAAAAATAATAATAAAATTAAATCAATGCTGATGGATAATTAAAATAATTTTGTGATAAGATATTAATTAAACTAAATAGGTACATAGTGTCAGAATAAGGTGCATGGTATATGACTAATTAATTAATCTACAGAGATTTCTCATGAATTGCCTGCATGTAACAGAAAAAGTCAATATCAAAACAATACTGTTATTCTTCTATCATTCTGAATTTATTTTTAATAATTATGATGAATGATCATTATGAAGTTAAATGTCTTATAGAACAATTTCTGTCTTGCAATTTTATGAATATACTTTTTGTATGAGAAACAAAGCTCACCTAACAGTAAAATTTAGAAATGGTCCAAAATCTTTTGTAAACAGAAGCAGATCTTGTCTACAATTTTCAACCCCGGTTTTAATTACTAGGAGGACCATACATAAGAGATTTTTTTAGTAAATAGGTATTTTGAATAATGTAAAAAAGGAAAAAGTAAGAAAAGAAACAATTTAAAGAGCGCAAAAGATGCACAGCATTGCTATAGAAAGTTTAATTAGATTGTGATGGTACATTTTTTAATAACTTACTAATAAGAATATTTATAAAACTAATAGAAGAATACTTATGATTTTAAATCAATTTGAGCTATTGCTTCTGAAGTTTGATTTGTTGTAAAAAAATCTAGTGCAAAACTATGTGTAACTAAGCTTAGGTAAGATGATAGTCAGAATGTTTTTATTTTAACATTGTAATGATTTGGCATGAAATCTGATTGTAATTGTACACAATAAAAAAAACCCCAATTAGCTGAGATAATATTTTTTTTCTGTTTTTATAAATAATTATATGCATATTATCATGGATTTAACGCACATCTGTGAGTCAAATGACATTCTCATGCCAAATGTTCATGTGTGTAAACATACAGCTTACCTACAAAATTTGTTTTTTTATAAATTAAAATAAACAATTAGCTTTTACATGCTGACTTCATTATTTACATTAACTATGTTACTTACGTTTATAAAATAAAAATATCGTTTCTCATTGCAGGTTCTTTTTCCATTCTCGTTATAATCAATAACTGTGCAATAAAAATAAAATCATCATAGAGCAATGACACGGAAACTAAATGTTGTGAGAGCAAAAGGGTTCCACATCACTACGTACACTTTCCGGTAAAATATTTTGGGTTTTTCACACAAAAATGATGGTGAATGATATTTTGATACCGATTTTCGAATAAAATTGGCTTTTCTCCAATGCAGCGATTCTTTCCGCAGCGGATGACATTGACATTTAGGTTCGTTCGGAAACTGGCTTAGGGATTTAATTTAATTTATTAAATATTTCTTTTTATTCCAAAAATATGTATTGATAGTTTTACATTCATCAGTGTTATAATTCTAGAACTGAATACTCGATTTGTTTATATTGATTTTTCATACCTTTAATGAACATTGTGTTAGTGATGAAATAATTTCTAAACATGTATTATTAATGTCATTTATTTTAGCTTTCCATGCCATACGAGGAACAAAATCACATTATAAAGCATACATTCTTTTCTATACTGTTTTTCTTTGAAAGAGTCGTCCTGTGTGTAAGTGAGACAAAAATTGTTTAAAACTTTTCGTAACGAATCGGATTGAAGCTTTGAATTGAAAGTTTAACGTTTTATTTTGTTTTGGCTAAAGAGCAGTCTAGTTTCTTGCCGGTTTAAAACGTTTAAAGTTATTACTTTGGTTATTAAATTTGAATTGGAATGCCTTCAATATCTCCATCCCACCACTCACAAATGTCTGATACAGAATCGAATGTAAGCGGTTTTATTCGCTACAGTGAAGATAATATAAAACATTTGTACACTTCTATGATAAGGGTAAGTAATAAGACTAATAAGTAAACAACATTTTTCTCATTGAACTAAACTAATTAAATTCTTTTCCATACCTGTGTATGAAAAATGTTAAATGAATCATACAGAAAAAACTAATTTATTTTAGAGTATGGAGACAGTTAATCAAGATATCAAGGTGGTCGAGACGAATATTAAAAACTTGGTACAACATGCTGGTCCACTGGAGGGTCAGCTATCAGCACTACTTCAGTCATTGCCAAAGCCAAGTCATAATATCCCTTTAGAGAGTATGGAGACTGAATAATGATGTGATAGTATCAATGATTTATTGTAAACTTAGCATGTTTTTATTTTGTTCTAGCTTATAATAAAAAGGGTATGTTTATTATGGAGTCTTGAACTATCTCCATCTCCATAATTTTTTTCATGAATAATGGTCAAGCAGTTTTGTTGCCTAGTGTGCCATATGGTGGAGTGTGCAAAGCACGCAAAGTAAAGTCAAAAATCTAAATATATGACATAAACAAACCTGGCATGCTCATTAGACGATCCAGCACAATGCTAGTGCACTTTTATTAGTATGCCGTAAATTTGCTTCAATTTGGGTTTGGAGCCCTCCATCTGCATTTTTGTTTTATCTATAGTTCAAACAAACAAACTTTGCTCTTTGTAATAATAGATTAGATAGCAACAAATGTATTGTCTGTAACACTGTGGCTGTTACAGGATCAGAGCAAAATTATGGAATGGGCATTGGCCTGCTCAATTCTATTTGATATCAATCTTAATATTATTAAAACCGACGTGAGGTGAAGACATTATTATTCAGAGGCGCGCGGTGCTAGACGTCGCGCGGAGGTGACGACACGCGAATAACAGCCCAGTTGATAAATCTACGTATAAGATTCGAAACTAGTCGGCATATCCCGGCTAAAGTAACGTGAGTAACCCGTATTTTCAATAATGATATCACTCTTAATGGCATTTACTGATATAGTTTTAAGTTTAGGACTTTTAATACTAGTATTGACAAATAGACCAAACACAAATGTAGTATTTTTGTTTACCCCTTTTACTGTACTATAGGGGTGCATGAAAGGAGCCTCCCCGAGTGACGTACACAACGATTCCCTACGTCCGGCGCACCCTGGGCAATTCGCGAGTTCTCCAAAGCGAATTGGCTAATCCTTTCACCACGATAGCAAGTCAAAATAAAATTTGACTCAGCCATCGACACGACGAAGAAGAAGAAGAAGAAGAACTGTACTATAGTGTTATTTTAAATAAATATTGTTGCAACCAAACATAGTTGTTTCATTAGTAAGCGCTCACCAAAATTTAAACTGCAATACTCATGGTCCTTCAAGCCAGATGAAAACTATAATATGACATGATAAAATAAACTTTTTATTTTAACAGGATCTTTAAAATTTAACAGAAAGGAAATATTGAAATAAAAATTTAAATGGTATGGAAAAACTATTATGAAGGCTTAGCCCAATTACTTGGCCTTAGCACAATATGTTTTGTCCTGCCATACTTTTCTATCAGACCTCATCTCTGCACCCACATCCTTTTCAGCCATGTCATCGTCGGTCCTCTTCTTCCCCTATAGCCATCTACATTCAGTTTTATTTATTAATAACATTTCCTTTATTCCTTCTCATTACATGCCGATAACATGATAACCACTGGTGCTACTTTTAAGCTTCCTAAGACTCAATCCTTATTTTATCCATTCTAGTCTTACCACACATCCACCTCAACATTCACATCTCCCTCACATGCCAAAAGTCTTTCATCCTTTATCGTTCATAGTATAATGTAAATGTTTGGCTATTTAAGTGGAAATAAAGATACACTTTATTTACAACATTTTGTTTGTCATCCAGTCTACCCAGAGTATTTTCTTTGGTCTACCACAAGGAAAACCTTAAATGAAGTGCAAAGCGATTTTTTTAATTGGTGTCTTTATCACATCCAAAAAGGTTGGTTATCCAAGTAAGGCCTAATTAAACCCTATGGCCTATGGCAGTGGTTCCCAATTAGTGGTACGCGTCCCCCAGGGGTACGCGAGATTGTATCAAGGGGTACGCGCAGCAATCTCTGAACTAAAACTTTAAAAAACAATAATTCAATATACCTACATTGACAAATAAAGAATATCTAAAGGGGTACGCAAGTTGGAGGTCTTTCTTAAAGTGGTACGTAGAAAAAACTAATTGGGAACCACTGGCCTATGGTATTGAGATCACCATTATACATCAAAATGACCATAGATTATATACTAATACGGGTACATTCTAGATTCATGTACGGTGTACTGGTATGATAATGACATTCAATAAATTGCAGAGATCTCTGGCTCTGATGTAGTAAATAAATATTAAATTAATAGCTAAAATATAACAAAATGACGCTTGATGCTAGCGCTAAACCACTCTCTAGACTTGAAGCCATGACGAAAAGTTTAGTCAATCGGCCATACTACAGCGATAATGTGCTAATAGGTAAGTAATGATCAGTCTTGTAATCAATCTTCTACTTGATAGGTAGTATTACATTATCTTTGCTAAATAGTACATACACACATCACGCCTGTGTTCAGTAGAAGGGTTAGACAGACCAGACGCGAAGTAAAGATACTTACTTTCCAACTCTCAACTACATATATACTTCTTATTAGATCCGTTGCCAAGACAACTTTGACTCTCACTCGGATTGCCAGTGTGGCATGCACGGTGTCTTACTGCTGGTTACCGTTGTGGATCCTGGCAACAGAGGAGTCACAGTGGTGGGCGTGTGGATGTGATTATACAATAATACCAGTTGCGTATCCAGGATTTGTTTATGGAGGGGCTAATTGGTTCAGGGGAAGGGAAAATCAACCCTAACTTATTTGAGCTTATTTCAGGCAATTGGGTCGAAGAAAAGGCCGAATGCGACGAAAAAGGAACTTTGTATTTCCCTCCCAAAGAAGTAATTAACTTTGAAAAATTAAAACCAGAGTCCAGACAACCGGATTTTAGAATAAACAAACTGAATAGCGCCCAAGTAGGTATACTTGCTTCCGAACATTAGCAGACTGCTATTTCGATACATAGAAGAACTAAATGGCATTTTGCTTTGGTCAGCAATCGGCGTCTCACCACCAAACCGGAGTTGCGTAATTAACAAGAGCTCTCGTGATTGCACTCCGAAGGTGGCAGCATCACCATGGCGTCAAAAATTATAGTACTTGCACTATTATTTTATTTTACTGGTGGTAGAGCTCTTGTGAATGAGCTCGAGGGCGGCAGCACCACCGTATCACCTTTAACCTGCCGCCAAATAGTAGTGCTTCCATTACTGTGTTCCGGTTTGGTGGTGAGATCGCCCTGAAAGTACTGGCACATGAGGCATAACACTGTAGTCCTCAGCTGCAGCGACGCATCTATAATCTGCTTTTGTGGATTGTTGATGTCCATGGGCTGTACTCCACTTACCATCAGGTGGACTGACTACACGTTCGTTCGCTGTGGGCGTAGTATAAAAAAAAAAAAGTGTTCTGGTTTGAAATTACTGGCACATGAGGCACAACATCGTAGTTCTCATGTAAAACGACGATGAAACCTTCTGAGGTTGCAGTTACAGTTTACTATCAGGTAGGGACTATATAGGTACGCCCGTTCAGTACATAATACGTCGTTTTATCGGGAAAGAAAAAGCTGAACCACCTTTTTTCTGCAATCGCTTGTTCTCAGGGTAACATGAGCTCGGTATTCCGACACGACAGTCACGACGGCTGCCCGAACTACGCTACCACCAATGATTTGGTATACAACCACTTGCCGAAGCCACTTTGTGGAGCCACACAGCGTCACTACAAGAGGGCGGCGCACCAGTGGTATCCTCAACCAGATCTTCTGAAATGCTTTGTAGGTATTTATGTAAAACTTTTCGGTGTGTAACTATTTCAGTCGTGTACGTTACGCCAGCAAGAAAGTGTCACCTAGAGTGATATGAGTAGAACGTATAATTAGTGCGCAATCTGCTGTAAATGTGCGCCGCATAAAAAATTTGTGCGTCTTGTAGTTTTGAAAAAAAAACGTAAAAACGATTCCTGCTGGAGTAACGTTGTTCTAGCAAGAAAATTCTAGACCAATCATCGCAGATATAAAATACATACATGGGCAGAGAGCTTATATTTGTGCAAATTTGTGCGCCATAAATATAATTTGTGCGTCTTCAGGTTTTCGAGATATTGCGTTTCCCGCTGGAGTAACGTTTTGCGAATTCGTGTATCTCAAAGACCATTATATGTGCGCCTGTAGAATGAACATACACGAATAGCTCTTAATTTGTGCATATTTGTGACATAATTAGATGCCAGATAATATTTATAATTTTCAAGTAATCGCGCTTTATTGAAAACTTAAAAAAATATTGTAGCGCCTAAATGAGAAGACGTATAAACTCGCTAAAAACTGTATTCGTTCCATCTTGACGTTTATAATTACCATAAAAAGTTTCAAAACAGAACCTACAAGCGCTAATGAATAATATTACTAAAAGTCAAAACGACGGCATCATAACTTTGACGCCATCAAACAAGAAACTGGCTCAACCTAAGATGTGTAAATGTAAACCAAAAATTAGTGCATTTATCAAATAATATGTAGTAAAAATATCCAGCTTCAACTGTTTTGTATTAGGTAAATATTAAGACTAAACCAAAACAGTTATTCGGCGCAGGTTATCCGACCAAATTCGAATGACTACAAAAAAGCGACGGATTCATACGTATCGATGACCACCTTTACTAAACGTATTACACCTAAACTGTGTTCGTACAGTCACACTCAAATGTTCGTTGGGAATTATTATTACAATGACCTAATAAAAATATAATATATATTAAATGTACTTTCTGATCATATGAAATCAAAGAGCTTGTTGGTTTAAAAAAATATTATTTTTATTATCATAATCATGATTCTTAAAGTAATTATGGCATCAAATCACAGATCAAATTTCCTACCTAGTCATTTGGTATTATTTAAAATCACAGATCAGTTTTTCATTTACTTAAATACACAAACAATAAAATCACTTAAAGTGGCTCAGTACCATCATGGCGTGAAATTTAAATATTAAGTAGTTGTTGTTTTGGCCGAGATATAATTAAGTTTTGGGTATGATTGTATAGTACGCGAACGTAATAAATACCTATAGAGCGTTATATTTTGTTATGGGTTTATGTTTCTTAAAAAATAGCCGGATTTGAAAACTTCAACCCAAGTTTCACATATCGGGCTGCTTAGGTTTGGGTTTTCAAATTAGGCTAATTTTTAAGAAACATAAGCTGATAATAATTTTAACCGGTCTATACTACGTTCGCGTATCATACTATCATATCCAAAACTAAATTATATCTCGGCCAACAAATAGGTAACTACTTTATACTTGAATTTCCCGTTATGATGGTACTGAACCTTTATCACAGAAAATCACAGTTTTTTCGTTTTTCTACTGATATAATAAATGCAAATGGCTAAATTTATTTATGTCTAATCAAAAAAAAAATCTGAATTTATTTTAATAACTATTTCTACTGCACTGTACTCGGGCACAATACGTTTCAACCAGTTAGCGAGTAAAGTTAAGAAGGTCATCGATACGTATGAATCCGTCGCTTTTTTGTAGTCATTCGAATTTGGTCGGATAACCTGCGCCGAATAACTGTTTTGGTTTAGTCTTAATATTTACCTAATACAAAACAGTTGAAGCTGGATATTTTTACTATATATTATTTGATAAATGCACTAATTTTTGGTTTACATTTACACATCTTAGGTTGAGCCAGTTTCTTGTTTGATGGCGTCAAAGTTATGATGCCGTCGTTTTGACTTTTAGTAATATTATTCATTAGCGCTTGTAGGTTCTGTTTTGAAACTTTTTATGGTAATTATAAACGTCAAGATGGAACGAATACAGTTTTTAGCGAGTTTATAAGTCTTCTCATTTAGGCGCTACAATATTTTTTTAAGTTTTCAATAAAGCGCGATTACTTGAAAATTATAAATATTATCTGGCATCTAATTATGTCACAAATATGCACAAATTAAGAGCTATTCGTGTATGTTCATTCTACGGGCGCACATATAATGGTCTTTGAGATACACGAATTCGCAAAACGTTACTCCAGCGGGAAACGCAATATCTCGAAAACCTGAAGACGCACAAATTATATTTATGGCGCACAAATTTGCACAAATATAAGCTCTCTGCCCATGTATGTATTTTATATCTCCGATGATTGGTCTAGAATTTTCTTGCTAGAACAACGTTACTCCAGCAGGAATCGTTTTTACGTTTTTTTTTCAAAACTACAAGACGCACAAATTTTTTATGCGGCGCACATTTACAGCAGATTGCGCACTAATTATACGTTCTACTCATATCACTCTAGGTGACACTTTCTTGCTGGCGTAACGTACACATTTCAGTCTATATTTCCTTCTTATTATTGCATTACAGGGCAATGTAACCGAATGGGGCTTGCGTAAATATATGCAACATGAATGGAAGTGCACAGACGTGTCTGATTACTCGTCGTCTTTGTACGATGACACGTATGTACCACCACAGCCTCATCAGTACTTGCAAAGATGCGAAAGAAAGGCCAGAAATTCGTAAGTTAATGAATTTCGGTACACAGACTACTTACACAAATGGAAAAGAAACTACAGTAATACAATTTTACGTTTTTATTGCAGGAGTTTCACAAAAAGTTTCCGTTTTAAGATGACAAAACCAAAAAAACGATGATAACATCAAGAATCATTTTTTTACTTTTTGCAAAAAATATTTAGTCTTTATAATATCACATTTTGTTCTAGAATAGGACAGTGACGTCCATAAATTGTTAACAATACAATAATTCTTAATGCTTTCATTACGCCATTACCCTGGCACCAACACGAGATCAGCAAATACGTCTTACACACTAAGTTTAGTCTCAAACGTTACGACTAACAACCGCTTAAAACTAACATGGTATAACTTAACAAAAATTCTTAACATAATGGCAGTTCACAGAACCTTCGTAAAAATATATAAAATTAAAGAGGTAAGAGCGAGAAAATACGTACGAATATCAAGAACAGATAGAAACATAAATGCAGTTGACTAGCGGGCAAGCTTTAGCTAGATGTGAAGGAATTGACTTGCGGCAGTTTTATAAGCCCACCGGGCGTCTTGAACATACTGCTCTGTATGTAGGACTGATGTTGAGAGAAGAGGTTCGGCGACGTTGGGCCTGGCATTAGTTGAGCAAACTTAGGCTGAGGTATATGAACATGGCCATTGTATTGCATTTGAGGGAAAACAGGCGAGCTTACACGACTGAAGTTTTGAGGCGATTGGAAACCATTGAAATTGCTCATGGTTGGGAAATGGTCTAGAACCATTGGCTCTCCGCATACTGACTCTTCGCGGGAAGGAGGCTGCGAGAAAACGTTGCGCTGATTCATGCTAGACGTCTGCGATTCGAAGCCCGAACTTTGGCTCGATGAACGACTCCCGTCTACACTGAACAGCTGTCGCTCGCCCTCGGAGCCCCAGTAACCGCCCGCCACCCAGGAAGTGCTGTGTCCCAATTTACTCGGCGATATCAAAGGCCTAGAGCGAGCCAACGGTGTTGGTGCCACAAAACTGGGGGTTGCTGTAAATTTTCTCAACGAAAATATGGAATTTGTTTTCTTTTTCGTCTTTGTGGGACTCCCTATACACAAGGAACTTATACTTTCGTCTAATTCAGAGTCCGAATCGTCTTTTGAGAGCTTCTGATATTTATTGAAAGATGGTTTGACAAATATGGTGTCAGAAACAGAACTTGGGCTTTTGCATAGTACTGAATTGACACAAAATGTCGAGTTTAATTTTGGTTTGGTCCATATGCTATCAGATCTCGGTGTGAAGGTCCTGCCATTCATCATGCTGCTGTTTAATGGACCAACAGTTTCATTAGAGGACTCTGAGAAGTTGTGTACGCCAAATTTGCTTAGTGAAACATCATCATCAGTGTCTAGGTTTACAGGGTCATCATCGTCGTCAATGAGCGTGTTCACTGAGCCGTTGACGAGATTCTTCATCCGTTTCGGAGACGACGGAATTTTCATTGTTGATCTCGTGGCTTCTGGTTTGATAGATTTGTACACCATAATCAATAGTAAAGTACATATTACCTGAAATAAACAAATAGTTATTACTATACGAAATTTCGAACTTATTTTTATATTTTGTGAAGGTAATGAAATATACCATTTACTGATATTTAAGCATTTTCATTATTCTTAAGTCCCAATCCCATCACATAAGGAATTGTCCCAGGATGACTGGGGACAACATCAAGCTAAGATAGCCCTGATATTTGTTTTTTTAATGCACACCATGTTTTCATAACAAAAATAGCTACAACATTTCTGTTAATAACATTATGATCAAGCTATAATAAAGGTAAAGAAATCTAAATGTACCTTAACAAAACTCAAATGAAGAGGTTCCAAAGTCACATATTGATGCCCTAAAGTAGCAATAACAAATATCAGCCATTGCAAGTCAATTATAATAGTGTTCTTCATACTGTTCACATTCCAAATGAGTCCAATTATTTGTAAAAAGCATACTAAACTGCCTAGAGCTCTCTGAATAGTCAAATTAACTTGGTCAATGTTCATGTGTCTAAAATTAAAACTTTTTGGCATCAGTTTCATATCATAAATGTCATAGAAATATTTTTCTAACAAAGGGAATGTCATTGTAGTCTTCATTTCAACAATAGAATATATTCTTTGTAGAAGACCTACTACTATTTCTGTTATATTAGTTATTGTACTATGTAAATTCTTGTATCTTAATGTTAAGTTTGTGTAAAATTCAAAAGAAACAAGTATAAAAAGTATAACTGCAATAAGCTTTGAGGTTTTATTGATAGTGTTCTTAAGCAGTTCATTCTGTTTGTCTCGCTTTTGACTTCTCTTCTCTGGGGTCCTAGTTTGCAACAGTTTGGACCCCAAGAGAGTTTCTTTCTCTTTGTGTAACTTTGTTTGAACGACTTTCTTGCAAGGGCTGCATAATTTGTATGCTTTCTCTAACTGCAACCTGAAAATAAAAAAGAGTACTGTCAATATACATTATCATTTCTGTTTAACAAGATTTATAGAAATGTTAATTACAAATAGCCATAGAATAAGGACTTGAAGCATAAAAACACATTAAAATTTTAAGTTAACCAAATATATATTATATATATAATTATAAAAATTTGAAATTATGAATATTTTAATATTTGGTAAATAGTTCTTGTCTATGCATTGTTCTTATTTGTCATTAATTATGATCATATTGTATGAAGAATGTGACAATCAAGTGCTTTTTCACCCTCCCCTCAGCTCCTGTTTGGAACTCTTGACACTTTTAATGCAGATTCTATGCTATAAGCAATGCCAAGAGCACGAAAAAACAACAAATTCACATGCTTTAGTATCTTCACATATTTGTTTAAAATGCCTTAAATAAGCCTTTTCAAATGTGAGCATATAATAGTTATTAAAATTTTAATAATATGTTGATTATAAATCCAACAGTTTTATAATTACCATGCCTCAATATTGATAGTCATATTATTGGATACAATCCACATTTTCACTAATAAAATTGTGTACAGCAACTGAATACAAAATTAATACTGAAAGGCAAATTTTCAGAATCGCCATAATGTAAATTGCTAAATGGGATAACCAAACATAACTCTAGCGGTGACTGATAACAGTTGCTAAACAATCCGTTGCGACAGATAAGCGAGAATGTGCTAAATACTATGACCTGAAATCTCTAGATAGGCAAATGACCATGAGGTAAGCAGTGTGATATGATAATTTTAGAAAGTTTTTTAATATTATCATTGTCCCTGCTTACAACATGTGTGATAGGCAAGAGGATAATATGCATCAGAAGTAATTAGTTAAAATATAGTTATACCTTTTCTTTTAGACATACTTAATCATTGCCATTACATTTTCCTTTGCCATATTATGTAGCTATTGGATAACTAACTGACTAAAATAAATGGTAAGGATAGTAAATAGGGCTAATAGAGGATAAGATACATAGTTGCAATAGATAACTCTATAACTCTTTAATGTATTCTAAAGGTCTTATCCGTCTTATCTCACAAACAAAGCTGAAAATTTGGAACAAACAGGAAATTGTATTTATTTCTCACCTATAAGACTCTATTTCCTCATCAAACTTCCTCTCATTCATAGGAACAAAATTGGCCATCTGTGTCACCTTGAGTTGCTGGTTTATATTACACATCTTGCAGAGACCATTCTTAGGGGGACTGTTGTGGAAAACCTTTGGTGTCTTGTTTACTTGATCATTGAACGCAGTAATCGGTTTGTTATAGTCACCATCCTGGAATTATAATGAAATGCATGATTAAGATATTGTAGAGAGAAACAACATGAGGAAAACATCTAAAAACATGTTTGCCAATTTAATTTTACATTCTATAAATAAACTTATGAAAACTGGATACATAGTCAGTGTCAGCACATTTATTGTGTCTGTATAATATTCCACATGACTACCGCTGCTGAAACATTGCCAATTTTTTTTAAAACAGTAGCCATTCAAAGAATCTCCTTCAAATATGTTGCATAATGGAACTACATGATAAGATTGATAGATTTAATTGATATATGTTATGTCACTCAAGAATTTAATAGCAATATCATCCATAATCAGCAAAACCTACCTTGGTAAAACCATTGTACTGTTCGCATTTTTGGCAAGTCCAGCTATTACGGTCTGGATATTTTACCCAAAAATAATTATTACAGAACCAACAATTTACGCGCCATGGTAAAGCTGACCTGGGAACAACAAAATAAAATTTTACGAGATTTGTCGGGCGGGAAAGCTTTAGTGTATAACCTCACTCTTACACTTACCGTAATTTATAAAGTAATTTTATAAGCAACACAGTACATAAAATAACGGCTATACTGATCAGCACTGATTCCATTTTATAAATATATTTCATTTTAGTCACGTTTTTAATCTAGAAAATCTTAATGTCTTAACCTAAAAGTACACCCATTTTGTTTGCCATAGACAACTTTAATTTTTTGACAATCAATGAGCAGAATAGAGCACGGCGGCGCAGCAGGAGACAATACTGTTCGACATTCACGTTTGATTGTCATTACACGATCAATCTGGATAGTGTAAGACATCTTATGGCGCGGATCGTGGCGCGGATTCTATTCATATTTAGATATTTTCATCATGTAATGCTCAGAACAAGGAAATATATGGAACTGCCTTACCTACAAAAAAAACGTGCATACCTACGGCAAGTAAAATGGCTGACTAGTGTTGTACCACAGTATATTTTACCCCTCGATTGTCGATATGACAAATGAACAAGGACGGCGGCGCATGCGTAAGCGTGACGCCACGGACGCGGACATTCGTTTCTTAGACTCGCTGCACACACGCAATAACCTAAATAAATTATTGACGATATTCAGCGGATTGTCTGGGTTATACTGATGCTTTTACAGTCAAAGCTGGAAATAATTTCAAAATGGATACTCTTATTTTTGGTCCAAAATGTCCATTTTCTGGAACCTACATCAAAATCGTTGAGCCGTTTTCCAGATCGTCCGGGCATATACAGGGTGGGTCATTTAAATCGATATGTATGGGGCAGTCGGTATTAAAACCACAAAACGGTATTTTAGAGATCATGATTCTTAATTACATTTCCAGTACTGACCTATATAAATAAGTCGTCCTGCATAAGAATTGCTCGTTTACTAGGATATCTGGATGTTTGGGGGGAATGCAGGATTTTATAAATAAAACCAAATAAGATAGAGGAAACGTCTTTATTTTATTATAATTATATTCATGTACAGCCTGTAATTTTTTCATTCCTTGCGGAATAAAATAACGTTGTTATGATAATTTCGAAAAGACAATTTCTCTGTATTTTTTTTTACAACATATTTGAAATGTAAATTCATATAAGTTTGCACAATACTTTTCATTAACATTAACAAATACTTATTTATGGCTTCCTCACTGTATTGCCTTTCTAAAGGTAAGCCTTTGTTTTTAGATACCTGCATTGTTCCAATGCTATACAGTTTTCATGTGTAATGGTTACACATGAAAACTGTTTGCCATCTTAAGGTCTTTAGTGATTTCTTGAAGTGTTGCCATTTTTATTTTTTGTCGACAGACAGATTCATTGAGGCATTTATTTTTTTTCTTCTGGCTTGAAACTTTTCTTGTAACATAGGGACTACTTTGAGTACATAGCCCTAAAACAATAATATCAACCATATTATGTTTAATCAATTCTGTGAGCATTATTTTATATTCTTGCAATATTTGAATTAATTGGAAACATCACATACCAAACTATGCTGTTTGCCTGAGGAATATTCAGCATTATTTGACGATGAAGGTTGGTGCTGATCTGAAGATTGTTCCTGAAATTATAATTATGACGAAACATTGACTAATGATAATTATTATGTTTACGAAGTAGAGAAAAACTTAACTGGATGTAATCAATAAATATCTGTTGAATGAGACCCAATGCCTTGTGTATTAGCTCTCGGATGACTTGATAATGATAGGGTAATGCTGCGTGGATTGTTAAGCATTATGTATTTGTTTTGAATTATAAAATATACTAGATAGGTACTTACTCTTTGAAACAGACATGGCACTGTATCATCTCTAAGTCTTACGATTTCAAGAGTTTTGTTAAATGCACTTTCATTAAAATGTCCAAACCAATATCTTCTCTAAAACATTTGTTCTTAAATTTTCTTGTCCTATGGCTTCCAACCAAATTCTTTTTCTATTTTCGTTTTCAGATAATCTGTGCACAACAAAATACATTTATAAGAGTATTATAAAAAAACATCGATAAGATGTTTGATTACAACACTACATTCAAACCAATTGTCCAAAGCAGTCAACGACGGCAGACTAAAATGGCGGATCGACCACGCAAATAAAATGACAGACGAAATTGCAACTAAGAAGAACAGATAATCATATAGTTATCTCTCTTTAATAACATATGCTAGACAAAGATGACACTATCCTTATTAGCTCAGATTTAGACTTTTCATTTAACATTTTTTTACAACATATCCATAGTATTCCTTCATCAGAGATGTAATGTCATTGTATTGTAATGACAATGTTTTTAAGGTTATGTGTCAAAAACACGCAGTAAACATTGCAGTCAATATTTTTTAAACTGAAAATAGTGAAAATCTACATAAAATTTGTAGTTGGGCAAATATAAATGATTAACACCATGTCACCAGATGCTATTTTATATTTGTGCAATTACGACGATCAAATCAATACAGGTGAGCATATAATCTTTAGCTGCACTAGACTGGATTTCTTTTCTATCTGTAACACAATTAACATATATTTTTAGATAATGAAACTATAAGTAACTTATGGACAGAAAAATGGTTAGTGAATGATGAAGATCTTTGCAAAGAATTGTTAGCTACAGGTCTTGATACTGATGCTCTGAAAGATGTGGTAAAAAAATATCAAAATGATAATCAAGTCTTGGAAAACATACTTTATGCCTCAGTCAGCTCATTTTTAACGTTTTGCGAGCGCAATTGGAATCCGCACCCTCAAGAGTTTTCCATTGACAAGTTTTTTGGTGTACCATGGCCAACTGAGAATGATGCAAGTTTAAAACTTCAGCGTGATTCTGAGCCCTTGTATGCTAACTTCTTGCAACCAGAACTATTATTATTTTCGACGCAAGTTTTCAACGCCCTCTGCAGTGCTGACCAAAGTTTGGTGAGTAATTAATTTTATAATCTTTTATAGATCTAAAATTGAACACATTAAACATGTGCACATGAATCTTAATAAATTCAAACTGTACTTTTGAAGAGTACATATATTTTCGTAGTATCACTACCTCAATTAAATATATATAGTAATGAAGCAATCTTCAGTTCTACTGCCCATCAAACAACCTTACTTTACTGCTATTAATCTTATTATAACTATTTTCAGTTACATCTATGGTGGTACTTCAGAAGCAAGGTGGTCCATCAAAGAGCTTTAGAAGACACCAGTGCCTCATTGTATGCTGAGCTTGAAATCATCATTGCTAAGCTCACAAACTTGTTGCATACTATACAAGACAAGCCAAGGTTGCAAATATTGCTGTGTTTGGAGATTGCACAGGCATACCTGATATATGGAAGGGTACAAAGAGTTGAGGAGTATTTGACCAGAGCAAAGGAACTTGCAGGATTAAAGTTGGAGTTGACAGGTATAGTTTTATTAAAACATTCGCGTAAACCTTAGAAAATAAAATATATTATTGCCTATTATTTAGGCAGCCACCTAAATAATAGGCAATAATATATTTTATTTTCTAAGGTTTACGCGAATGTTATACATGACTAAAACTTCAATTTTACGGATTTTATCGCGATATTTCACTTAAATTTCACTTACTTTGATTTCCCGACGTTTCAAATGCTATTTCAGCATTCATGGTCGCGGGTAGACTGAGCTGGTAGGCGTCTTGACATCTGGAAGAAGTTGTTCCACAGTACCCTCCATTTCTTCACTTTCTAATGTTGAGAGTTTCTATTTACGCAGGCTGAACTCACTGTGTCTTTAAGTCTAGCTGTGTTTTGTTTGCTATAGTATTACTAAGATATAATTGTTATTGTATTATTGCATTTGATATGAACTTGACGAGTGATGTAAATAAGTAACATAATTAAAACAAAACAATTGAAAATATTTTAAGTGGTTTTTATAATATTTTTTTTATTAGAATTAAAATTAACTGACAACCTGACTAAATTGTTATTTAAAAAAGTTCTCTTTTAATATGTGTATAATACCTTTTAAATATATCCAGTATTTCTTTTTTTTTCAGGGATTCTTGGTAAAAGAACAAAGTTTCAGCAAAATTCTTTACCTCAGCTAGCACTGTCCAGTGAGCTTAACTCTTCCATTGAGAGGCCAACAGCTGAGCAAAGCCATGGCAACTCAGAACTGCCTCCAGACTTAGAACTACAAGATGATGTTAGGCTAAACAAGATAGCATATGCAGAAAACATCGCTCAAGCGGAACTGCCAAGCTTAGAGCAAATACTTTGTTTGCTTACTGTGTAAGTAGCAAGATTAATCTTTGTTTTAGAAATTACATTCTGTGAATGTTTTAATTTTTTAAGTGTAATAATATCTCAAACTCATGTGAAATGGTTGTACTTCGTCTGGGCTTTTTCACAAAAATGTAAACCCCCTGATTTTCGACTGTACCTCAAATTAAATTTTAATATTTGATGAATTTGTATATCTGATTATTTGTTTTAACTGCAGAGTTAATATGCATTTAATAATTTTTAAGGGCAGTATTTAATATCTATACTCATAATAATATACTTAAATTATATAGTTCTATATATATTGAGAAAAGAGTAATTTTTAGGTGTCCTTTCCCAATTCTACAACTACAAATTAACACAATTCATAAAATTTTTCAGAACCATCTTTTTCATTTTCATCCTAAAAAGTGTTTATTTTAGAGAGGTATACATTTTTATAAAAATGCCTATCTCTATTCTTAATGAGTTATTAGCACAGGCAAAAATATTATGAGTCATTATTTTTTGCTCTATAATACAAGCAGCAAATAAAAAAATAGTTTGGGGAAGAATATAATTATTTTGTCCAGGTCATGCAAAAGTTTCCAATTAAACTTTTATATTTCAGCCAATACTCCATGAAGTCCCAACCAAAGGACTCAATTTTAAATGAAGAAATTCAGCCTTATATAGAGATGGTCCTGACACAGAAGAAAGGAGCTTGGTCTACAAGGGTGGCAGCTTTACTCATCAGATGTAAGTTGGAAGCCACACACAAGAGGACTGTGGAAAGAGCCATGCTGCAGTGTGAAACTATTGTCAATGATAAGACAGGGGCTAGTTCTACTACAAGGTAACAATTAATTTCTCTAGAAATTTGTGTCTAACATCATTGAGAATATAGATACTCACCAGGAAGGTCTGGCTGCTAGATTGGTGTTTGGAAGTAGGGCTACAGCCCTCATAAATAAGTCATTCTCTCAGGAATAAGTTGTCTTTTTTTCTTTTTACATGTGGCCGCTTGGCAGCCAAGTAAATTAATTGATTATATTTCCAGTCAGCCATTTATTAAATCTTTATTTATGAAAATGCACTGGATCATTAATTATGTCTCGTACTAACTGTACAATCCTTTACAGAATGTCTTACCTATGGGCGTCTGGCCTGCAGCCATCATGGACGTGGAGGCAACAGCTTGCCGACCTGTACCTCAGCCTGGGTCTGGTGAAGGCAGCTCTGGAGGAGTACCAGAAATTGCAACTGTGGGAAGATGTCATTGTGTGCTACACTTTGCTGGAATTGAGACATAAGGTACCTACTTTTATCTTTGTAGCTGAATTAGAATAGTAAATAATGTTCATTCAAAAATGAGCTTTGTGTACACCTGACTCTGGCAGTATTAGCTTCCACTGGGAGGCTCAGTTGCCATAAACAAAAAAGAAGAAGAAGAAGAGCTTTGTGTAGATATTATATACTTTGACAGCATACTGTTTGTTTGTCAACAACATATCAGTTGCAATCCTACCAGTAGATAGATTGCAAGCTTGCTGTGCTGGTAATCATTATCAGGCAATAAAAAAAAAACATGTATAAGACTGCAGTTCTGAACTGTAATAAATCCTTCAGTGCATGAACATGGGTGGACGCTGGCGCAGGGGGCGGCTTCCTGGAAATTGTATGTCTAAGTACTTACGTACTGCAGTCAACAAAAGTTATCAAAATATGTTCTATTTGCTTCCTCCCCCCCCAAACCAAAAGGTGCGAACATCCATGTGCAGGAATGTAGGTAGCTACAACTACTACTAACCACAATGCTGAAAATGTTATTTAGGTAATTAATGTTTATTGTTCTAGGCTGCAGAAGTGATACAGCAGCAAATTGAAGTCAATCCAACTGTTAAACTTTACTGTTTGCTTGGAGATGCCACAGGTAGAAACAATATTCTCGTAATAATCATCATCATCATCATCATTATCAGCCGAGGGACGTCCACTGCAGGACATAGGCCTCACCAATCGAATTCCACAGCGCGCGGTTCTTGGCCGTCTGAAACCAACGACTCCCCGCGATCTTGACAAGATCGTCCGTCCATCTAGCGGGAGCGGGACTCGTAATAATACCACATTAATAATAACTATTATTTTTAGCAGCTTAGTTATTTTTTATTATATTAGATACTTAATTGAAATTGAACTAAGTCTGTCAGTAAGTTAAAAAGTTATTACTGGTAAACACTCTATGATTCAAAATCTTTATATATTTTCAGACGAGGTGAACTGGTACGAAAAAGCGTGGGAGTTCTCGAACCACAAAAGCAGTCGAGCACAAAGACATTGGGGTAACTTCTTATTCGGTCATAAGAAATATGAAGAGTGCATTCCACATTATGAACAGTCTGTTGAAATTAATTCTATACAGGAACACATTTGGTTAAGACTGGGGTAAGTTAATAAAAGTTCACCTATTCGATGTATTGTAAACATTCAGTTTCCTTAGATTAATAATATTACAATTCGCACAAAAAATATTCAGTCTGAATGTTCCTCAGACTAAGAAACGAGTATGGACACGACATCAACATCAATATCTGTGCAAAAAATTCTCCCATAACTCATGGGTAGGAGAAGATAGATTATTTCGTGCATCTATGATTTGTCAATTAGTTTTTTATGACAACATGACATTGTGCAAGAGCGGCGCTCTTCCACATTTGCCGGGCGGGGGACGCCTAATAATTACTACTCAGATTGGCTTTTTGCTTTGAGGAATGTTCAGATATTCTTTTGGTAGAAATTTATATAACATTTGCTTGTACTGGTAACATTATTTGTTTCATTAGACAGATTTGCTAGTAGTAAAAAGCTGACATAATAAATTGTTTTAATTTTAACTTATGCTAATTTAGTTTTATAATTTGAAATGTTATTTCCTGTAGATACGCAGCTTTAGTGACAGAAAAATGGGAGTTATCAGCCAAGGCTTACCGCCGCTACACCTACTTGCAACCAAACACTTTCGAGGCTTGGAACAATCTCGCTAAAGTATACGTGCAACAGGGAGATAAGAACAGGGCGTACCGAGCCCTCATTGAAGCGCTTAGATTCAATTATGATAACTGGAAGGTGAATCTTTTTTTTTTTAAACTTATTTGTCAATATACTTTTATAAAGTTGTTATTCACTTTTAATGATAAAATTAAGAGTAAAATTTAAAAAGCCAGATTAGAATACTAGACATAAACACAAAAGTTAGTATAATTTCAGATAAAACCTTAAATTGAAAATTTATTCAAAATTGCACGTTGTTTTAGCTATGGGAGAACGTAGTAACAGTGAGTATGAATACTGCCCACTTTGAAGATGTGATCCGAGGCATACACCGCTTGCTGGATTTGAGGCAGAAGTACGAAGACATGGAAGTATTGTCGCTGCTCGTGCGCGCCATCGCTGAGGATTCCAAAGATGCTGATGGCAATGGTGCTAGCAGGTAAATCATGTTTAATATGTGTTATATTTATTCAGTGAATGATTATTTATGTTAAAAAATAGTAAATGACCTCTTTTTTTTTACTCTCTCTAGTCTGTATGTTGTGTATGTTTTATTATTATTTTAGTTTATAAGTTTTATAGTATGCCATATTATTAAGATGACAAATGTGCAGTGCAAAATTTTGCCCTAACACCTGTGAAAACCACAGTATAACAAATAAAATTTATTTATTTGTATTTAATTTCTTAATAATATTGATTGACTGATTGGTAAAAGTAATAAATACCCTTAATTTGTTTGATTTAGTTGATATGAATAGAGTTTTGCTAAATAAATTGACTTTATAGAACAACTTATTCAATGGTTTCAGATTACAGAAAAGAGTCCTTGAGTTATTTGGAAGAATTACTTCAATCCATCAGAACAAGCCAGAAATATGGCAACTGTATGCAGATTTAAGTCCAACATATTTATTAAGAGCTCAGCGCTTGCTGAAGGCATACAGAGGTTATACACAGGTAAGCAAAATTAAATAGCAGTCATTTTGAATACTGTAAAGCTTGTATTCAGAATATGCGACTCATTCACATTTTTAACATTTCATAAGTTAATACTGAAATGTAAGTTAAAAAAAAACAAGAAAATAGATAGTAGCTTGATATAAAAAATCTGCTAAAAGTATAACCAGTTGATGTGATTTGTTTCAGAATGGCTCATGGTCTAACAATCCAGAAACTTGTAAACAAGTTATGGAACTAGCCCAGGGTCTTTTAGAGCAAAGTTTAAAAGCAAGGCAAGAATCGGAAGAAAAGGACTTCCTGCAAGCCAACCAACAACTATCTTCGGCTAGACTCACTGGTCAAGCCGTCATCAGAGCTGTTGAGAAACAAGATTGGCCGGAAACTAAAAGTGAACTTGAAAGCTTAAAAGACCTGTTTTGTATTGTCACTGAATATATGAAAACAATCATGTAAATCATATCGTCTTGAATTTTTTACTTTTCCCGACCTAGTGAATCCAAAACATAGAGATTGGTAGACTAGTCGGCGACTACAATAGTGGCCCGCTAGTTGGTTTCTTAATATTTTACACGTATTATAATATCGTAAAGTGGTAATGGTATTTTTCATTATTTTATTACCGATAATATAGCCTGTTGATTTGACAAATAATTACTAAAAAGGTTAGTACGACGATGCATGGCAACACTCATGGGCTGTCAGTTTGACATTTCAGCGTTTTATTTCTGGTTAATCGATAGTCTGTTTTATAAATAAAATGCGGAAAATATTGAATTATTAACATTCATTTGTAAACAAATACTTTATTAAAGATCAAAACAAGTAATATATAATAATAATCAGTCCTTATGGCAGCAATTTTCATCAGGTCCGTCCTAGCTAAATTCATACTCAGCCAAAATAAAACGTTTCTGGACAACTGTCAGTCAGCTGATAATTACTGTGCGAGAGGGTGTTACATTTTCTCGAAGACCTCTAATTACATATAATTTCATATTAATAAAGTACTCTGTGGTGTAAGTTTACTATGTCGTATTAGCAACAACAACGATGGCTACAGCTAACGACGATGAGATATTAGAAGGCTTTTTATGTCCGATATGCAAGGCGGACTTAAAATCGGCCTCCCAGCTTACTAGTCATTTCGAGAGTTTACACCAAGAAGAACAGGATGTATTACGCTCTCTGAAGGAAATATTTGGCAAAGCGAAGAAAATAATTCTTAATAATGACGATACGGACTTGAAAGAAACGTTTGATCGTGCTTTAAAGTTCAGTTACGCGGAGCATCGATATTTGGACGAAGAGCAGACAGTGGGTGTGTGTAGGAGTTCCACAGAGTATTTAAAGGGAGTGCGGAGCGCTCGTCTGGAGAGGTACGCCACGGAAACTAATAAGTTGCTCATAAGGCTGGATAAACTAGTATGTAATATGCCCACTGAGTCAAGTCAGAGGAAACTGCATGAGCAAGAAGTGAGTATGTTTTAATAAGCATTATTTAAATGCCCCAATATTTTCATGAAGCTTATTTCATTCATGCTGCCCATGGTCATTAATATGTTAGGAGTAGAATCTAGAATTATTCATTTTATTTTTGTTGTGTTACAATCAATCTTCCACAGTTGTTAATGTTTCAAAGTTGTGTACCTATCAGTAATGTACATAATTAATGTGACATTCACTGTATAATTGATTCTTTAGGTTGCAGATCTGTAGGAATGATATGAAATAACAATAAAGAACAGTAGATTGTAGCTTTCAACACTAAGTCAGGTTTGAAGTTAATATGAATCATTTTGCATAATTTTCCATCATGCATTGATATATGTCAGTTTGTTTACATTAACTCTTTGTAAGGTGCCAACAATGCATAACATTGCCATGTTATTACATATTCATATTTGAAACCAGAACAATGAACAAAAGATACCATCACAAGATGTAGAAAGTGGAATAGCAATCTGTAACAATGAGTTATTATCTGGAACCTATTTGTAGTTGGTGTATTGTTGATTCTTGAATAAGCTGTGATAGTTTACAATTTCTAACTGATAACTGTATCAGCTGTGTGAATTATAGCTGTTAGCTTTGAAGTATTGAAAAAAAAAAAAAACAATTACTGTAATAAAATGTTTGATTAATGAATGAATCAAATTTATTTATCTTTGTGTTTTCTCCATACTGAATGGATTCTAGCATGAAGTCTTGATGCTAAAATGTATCTCAATTTCTTTAGAATGCACTGAAATTTCTGCAAGCTAACAAACATTAAGTCTAAGCATTATCTATTGCTAGCACCAATAGAAAGATGATTCATTGAATGAAACAGTATCTCTGAATCATCTTTCTATTGGTCTCACAACAGTTGTAATAGTGTACTGTAACACAAAAGTCATGAACCATTTAATGTAAAGTACTTATTATACTACCATACACTTCACACTTTCTTGATGCACTAATAGAGGCTATTAAACTGTACCCTTATGGTGCATACACATGTTTGTCTGCATCAAATAGTCTTAATATGACAGAATACTAGAAATCTTAGACAAATTCAAATAAAGACATCAGATTCGAAAATAAATCTGCCATCACCTCCATTGCATGAAGTGCACAATTATATTGGGGATGTATGTCTGATTTCAGGTAGTCCCATGGCTAGATGGTTCCTCGGTGAAATTGTGCCCTAACTGCGCCAAGGCGTTCAACCTGACGCGGCGGAAGCACCACTGTAGGCTGTGCGGCTCCATCCTGTGTCACGATTGCTCTCTGTTCCTAGATATAAATGTAGCTAGTAAGTTTCTTCATTAAAATTTTATGTGTATGTGCAATTAAAAGACATTTTTTAACTTTCCTAGTTTCTGCTTGTGACTTGGCTTGCCTAATAAGTCATTTAAGAATAGCCTTAGTCCTTTTCCTTCACCCATACCAATCTTTATTAAGATTGGTTCATTCTTGAAAGCATATCTAGCAGAGTAACCTATTTTAAGGATCTTTGAATCTATAACAAACAATCAAAAACTAGTCGCCTTTCAACCATTAGTATGATTTTCAATTAACAAACACTTTAGCTTGTGCAAGCTTTTGTTTGAAACGGATTAGTTGTTGTGTTGAATTGTGTTCTGAATCAAACATTCCAATTTGCTAAAATAATATTGTTATTACTAACACTATAATTTCGAATAAGATTTTTTATTTTTTATTTATTGATGAAAATAAATCTTATTTAAAATGTCAAATGTGAATGTAATAAATTTGTTGCAGTGTCCTCATAAATAACGCATGCCTCTATTTATTCAGGAACTATTGTAGACCCATCAGCGCCTCAAACGTCAAGTCCACCAGATCACGAGATAACAGAAAAGACTGGTCTCCGCCTCTGTGAGCATTGCTTCAATCTCATAGAACTGCGCAAACAAGTGCAGGACACGAGGAATGCTAAGACTGTGCTGGTGACTGCGTATGAGCAGATGAGGAGTCTGATGGACCAGGCCAGGCCTGCGGTTGCTATGTATGAAAAGGTATGTATGGATAAGACTTTTTTGCTGTTCCTAATTAAAATGACTCATCACATAATAATGATATAGGTAGATAGGGCATAGAATACAAGATTATAACTCCCCCAGTAGTGGTTATGGTGGTGTTCCATAATTATTAATGCATGTTTAAATGTTTGCATGCCCACAGACTGGCAAAATAGATGGACTGTATATTATATGTTAAGAACCATTGTAACTCTATTTTGTGTGAATAAAATGATCTTTATCTTTATCTTATTTAAGCCACTTGCTTACTTGCCTAAGAAATACTGCAATCAAATTAAAAAAAAAAAAAAATAGGTAGACAAAACAAAGGTAGGGAATCTTTGTTTTGATATTCACAATAACTACTTGAAGTCCTAGAGCTCCGACTGGCTACGGCCATTATAACAAAAAAAAAAACCTTAGCTTAGACATACTCTATTTTAAAAAATGGCCTTGCTTACATAGCGTAAGCACGCCCATTTTTAGGGTTCCGTAGTACCTACAAGGAACCCTTATAGTTTCGCCATGTCCGTCTGTCCGTCTGTCCACGGCATAGCGACGAAACCGTTGGTGCTAGAAAACTGAAATTTTGCATGAACATGTATGTTAACTAAACAAAGAAAGGCGTAGAATAAAATTTGGAAAAATATTTTTTTTCAGGTAGCTCCCCTACATGTAAAGTAGGGATGTTTTTTTTTTTGTCGCCTACCCCATAGTGTGGGGTATTGTTAGATAGGCCTTTAAAAAACGTTTAGGGGTTGCTAAGACAGTTTTTTGATTTAGAGATTTGTTTGCGAGATAATTAACTTTAAAGAGCAAATTTTTGTTCGAGTAGGGCGTCCCCCCCCTCTAAAAGCTAAACTACTGGATCCCAAAATCTGAAAAAAATTGTGTCGGTAGTACATGTAATGAACTTTAAAGGAAAACTATAGCGGATAACTTCACTTTATTAGTTCAAGAGGAATAGGGGTCCGAAATGTCAGATGCAGTTACTCAGAATATTTCGTTCAAAATTCTTGAAACATAAATAAACATACATAATACATATATAAAATCACGTCTTTATCCCACGGTGGTAGGCAGAGACGATGGAACGCCATGTGCTTCGCTCCTTACATACTTCTTTCGCTTCCTCAACATTCATACATCTCGTCATACGTGCTAGCTGGTTTCGTGTACTACAAACATTTCCTTTCTGAAGGACGCCATTTAGTTGAAAAGTAAAATTAAAAATATTTTTCTACGGAACCCTACTGCGCGTGGCCCGACACGCACTTGGCCGGTTTTTAATAATAAAGAAAGAAGAAACAGTTTCTCAATGGACAAAATTACTTAAAGCCACCAGATGTTGGATTGAGCCAAAATGAAATGAATAAGTTTGTCTATGGAACAATTTGACGGTAATCTTTACAAAGTAACTTTCTTTTTACAGATGTGTCAGAGCCTATTCGACGGTGAGACGACATACAACCTAACAGATGTGAACGCCATGCGCGGGCGTATCGGCAAGCTAGCAGAGGGCATTGACCTGCTCAGCAAACAAATAGCGACCTTTCCTACTGAACCCGGCACCAGGCAGGCGAGGCTTCAAAATTCTATTAGGCAGGCTGCTGCACATTATATCAAGGTATTTTGAACACATTTTAAAATCAATCATCACAAGAACATATTAAAAAAATAAGTCTTCCTTAGTGGTGATACAACCAGCGTACTATGAAATACGGGTTTATGTAGCGAGTCGAGTAAGTGTTGTTAAGGATTCTTTGTGCCAGAAACTCCTAGATCATTGAGCACATACATCATCATTTAAGAAAAGTTCAGGTATTAAGTTACTGATTATTGAGAAGTAAACTGTAAAGATAAAAACTTATAAGCAGGCTGCTTGCTTCGCGCCTCGAGCTAAGTGAATCACTTTGCGAAGAGAAATGTCTTAGAGCTTTTGCGGGCGGCATTTTGCGTCACTAGCTCCAGTTGCTATGTAAGCTTGCTGCTTTATTTATTTATTTAAGATATATGGAAGACTTACAGCTAAATTTACAGTATTGTATGTAGTAGTAAAGGAATCTGGCATCCAATTACAAGTCTTCACTTATGTAAAACAGAATAAAAACAAACGTAAACAGTAAATAAATCAGAACAAAATAAATCTAAAGCTAAATTTGTAAGTACCTATATAAACACTTACCACACACTAATGTTACCATATACTGACCAATCACGCCTCCACTGCAACCTTAAAAAAGTCAAGGCTCAAACACCTTCGCACTTTTGACACACTACTATTGAAAGGATCAATATCATGGTGTTTACACATATTATTGAAGCTTCTGCTTGCACGGATCAAGAAAGAGTTTTGCCTAAAAGGCTTTTATGTCACAAATAAAGAGGGCATCAGGTTTATAACCCGCATCAACCGTAACATACTCATTAGAACGGCCTTTGCCAGCTGTCTCTGTCTGTTTCTTTTTTTTAAATAAATATCACACTACATACACACAACGCCATCTAGTCCCAAACTAAGCAGAGACTACTTTGGGTGCTAGAATAACTGATACTAATACTTACATACTATTCTTTATGTAAATATATACTTATTATACATAGAAACACCCAGACCAAGACAAACCTCCATGTTCATGCACACAAAGATTTGTCATGAGCGGGAATCCAATCCGCGACCTCAGCGCTGCAGGCAGGTACACAACCCACTCCGTCATTCGGTCGTTTCTTAACTAAAGCACCCTTATCTTCATCCAGGAGGAGCTTCTGTCCCTTCGCAAGTTGCCAACAGAGGCTCAAATCGAGGAGGTCCGGCGCCAGCGCTACGAGCGAGCCGAGAAACAAATACAAATGGAGAGAGAACGGATGGAACGTCAGAGAGATCGGATGGATGAACTCGCAGGACCTAGTGTGAGCAGGGAGAACACGCTGCGGGATGATGATGATGATAACCCGCTGCTGGAGCAGATGAACATCATCCGGGGATATATCAAAGAGGCGAGAAAGGAGTTAAAGTTTGAGGAGGTTGGTATCAGATTTGTTGTGATTGTTACAGAAATAGTACGAAACTAGCTAAATAGCGCATTCCGGCGTTAAAAAAAACCCCCGAGTTAACTTAAAACCCCGGATTAAATAGATAGATTTTGACAAGTGCAAGCATTTATTAGGTCAAAGTATATTTTTTACATCTCTAACGCACAAGAAGTTTGCGGTAAGTTGAAAGGGAAAACTTATTAAGAAATATCATAATGTTATTAAAACCGATGTGAGGTGAAGACATTGTTATTGAGAACACGTGCTACTCACGTCACGTTACGTAATTAATTGCGCGACGTATCGCGTTTCATTGCCATGTTGATGAATCTAAGTAATAGATTCGAAACTAGTCGACATATCTCTAGCTAAAATAACGTGAGTAACACATATTCTCAACAAATAGATAAATCTGCCTAATGAGTCCAGCCATTCGTTTTTATATGAATTTAATCGTCATAATTAGAGTTTTTGATTATCCAAGTTTATGAAATTAATTGTATTTCTTTCGATCACAGGTAGCAATATTAGAAACGAACCTCAAAGAACTGAAGAAGGAATACCAACTACAGAAATTAATTAACAAGCCCTAGTCATTCCAAATGTATCTATAGATATATAGTTATGTATGTATGTAATGTATGCACCATAGAAATCTTAATAACTAGTCAATAGAAATGCTATCGACTATCTTTTAACACTGGGACGCATGTCGCCGGTTTTCAAATACCACTTTTTGTATTCCTGCAAACAAAATTATTCTTTTTGGCGATGACATTAAGACGACAATTCCTCAACTCGCACTTATGTTCGATTAGACAAATGCGCTTGTATTCCTGCAAACAAAATTATTCTTTTTGCGATGACATTAAGACGACAATTCCTCAACTCGCACTTGTGTTTGACTTGACAGATGCGCGGCGACAAGGTCACGCGTCTTTGACATTTCTATTGCCTTATTATTAAGATTTCTATGGTATGCACCTTTGTTGTATTATAATTTATTTACCACAAATACACACTTGTTATATTTTATACTTTATGACTCGTAAGAATAAAATTCAAAAAATATTTTTGGGCATTTTATTCTCTTAATATAATAAATATATACGTATCTAATAAATTCAGTCATAAGTTATGTTATTATAGAATATCCTATTATTGAAACATAAAATAAAAACGACATTAAGTTTTAATAATGACTATTCGCCCGCATAAAGGTTATATACCGCAGTATACCTTTATGCGGGCAGTATAATAATGTCTAATATTATTTGCAGTTTAGTAAAAAAGCTAACGAGACCTAATCTTGTTAAGTTTATCTAGCTGCTTGAGCATATGCGGACGTGTGCACAGGGCGGTCCGTATCGTGTTGTCCAGCATCTCGCGCTGGTAGTACGGAGCGATGGGCGTGTCCTCCAGGTGGAACGTGTGGATCCTGCCCAGCGTATCCGCCACGTACACGTTGTCCCCAGACGCAGAAAACTTCACGTACGTCAGCACCACGTTGCCCGGAAACGTGTACTCCGCACACGGCATATGAGTCTTCCGACGCAGATCCCAAACTGCCATCACGTTCCCGCTCACAGAAACAATCAGAGTCGAACTCACGGGACAAAACGTCACGCCGTACACCGCCGAGCTGCACTGCAACGTCAGGATCACGTCGTCCATTCCTTCCTTCCACAGCCTGACCGCGCCGTCCGCGCCGCACGACACGCACAGATGCTTGTCGAAGGGACTCAGCTGTATGTCGTACACGGGCCCGGCGTGGGCGCGGAACACGTCGATGTGCTGGTTCAAATAGTGCGTGGAACACTTGTGAATGCAACCCTCCACCGTACCCACTAAATAAATATGACTAATATCAGGGTGCCATAACATACATAGTACGCCAGGGTATCGAGTGATCGGTACGTCCATCTTCAAACAAGTCTTTGCTGTTTCTAGCCCTTTCAGTTTCCCTTCGGCAGTTGACACCCGCATCATGGGCGTGCATATAAACTCATGAGTTTTAGTACTCGTGAATCTATTGATACGCCCGTCCTCGCAGCACGTCATTACATACTCGGCGTCTCTATCTAGAGCGCGCCATTGCGATACCCAAATCGGATCGAAACAAGGATTTGTGGCACGATTGCTCACTGCTACGGTTTTCACTTCGTATGAGGTAATATCTAGTATTATAACATCACCATTACAAAAACCACAAGCTAACCAATTGGGATTTTTTTTGGAGAAACACACCGATGTGACGGGACTGTCGAAGCGGTACAGTCTCTCCGGCTTGCATGGATTTTTCGTACACCAGATACACACCATACCATTACACTCTTCGGCATACGTGAACTTCCCATGACAAGCCGCGAGAATATTTGGGTTCTTGTGATTAAAAGCTATAAACATGATAGGTTTACCCACGGTGTCCTCACATTCCATCACCCACAGCGGTGTCATTGTGTAAATGTACACCAAGTCTAAAGAAAGTGGATCTATTTGTATGAGTCCTCGATACTTTTTCTGGGAATCGCCATGCATTAAGGATGCAAGCACTCGTTCAGTGAGAAGAACGGCATCTAAGAACTCTGGCGTCGATGCTACGTCTTCGAAGGTTTTGACTTTCTTTTCTGTGGATGCTTCTGCTTTTTTTTTTTTTTTTCGTAACATTGTCGGCGCCGCGGACTGATACAACACCATTTCATCTTCTTCTTCTTCCTCTTGCAAATTCCGAAGGCGAGCGTACGTGTCGTGCATGTCCCACATGGATGCGAATGACATGGCATTCTTCTTCTGCGGTTTGGTCGCCAACGTATGTCTAGCCTGTTTTATCTTTTCTTCAGTCTGAGTCTCTTCATTAACCATCTTTCGATTTCTACCTTTCCCAACAGTAATATACTCGTAGTATACATTTTCTTCCTCGACGACAGCTCCTTCCGGCGAGGCTTTATCGTAGGAAATACACGGTAACTCGAATAAGAATTTAGTCTGAGTTTCTTTGAGTATGATCAATATTTCTGGCGGGTAAGATGTAACCGGATTCATTTTTGGTAAATAGAACGCTGACGGTGCTTGTTCCAAGCCAGCGCTGAGATCCTCGAGTCCCTCCTCGGTGTTGAGTGTGTGATCGATATGTATGTCGTCAAGGTTGATCGTGGTCGCGTACACTTTCATGTTATCCCCTCCTCCTACATTTAACTTTGACTTGGATTTGGCGATTTCTTCTTTTACTCGTACTCTGGTGTCGAAGGCGGCGTGTCGAAAGTTTTCGTCCATGTAGGGATACAAGGGGTCTGTAAGGTCCTCGGGCGTGAGATCCACGTTGTCGACAACCACGTTGAACATCCTCCTTCGCCCGAAAAAAGATTGGGCTAATTTAGACTTTGTAGTTTTTACTTCACGGAAGTCCACGCAACTGGCAGATTCAACATTTAATTCTGAGAGATTTAGGGAGCTTCGCATGGCATCTGCCATGATTGCAATTTTTATTGTTATGAAAATAATGTGATGAAATCGTAACGATATATCGAAGCTAAAAAAGCACGACAAACTTCATTGTGACAATAGTGACACGGTATCGTCATCTTATTTTTAACAATATTCAGTCAGATAGGTTATACTTTTTCTTAAAATCTATTAGGTAAAACTATTTTTTCCGCCGCTTGTTCAGGAACTACTCTACACGAGTTCAGGACAATGTTTATGTTTTGCCGCAGGTACCTTTACTCTTTAAATTATAGAGCCGAATTTTTATATCCTTTTACTTGCAGGTTGAGAGCAATACACCTGATTGGAAAATGCAAAATTTGTTATAGAAAAGTATCACGGCTTTTTAAATATCGAACATTTGCCGAATTTCAACAAAATAGCCTTCGAATACTTTTTTTGATACCATATTCATAAAATCTTGGAATTTTTCAAGTTTGTATTTGAAATTCAGCTTTTGAATAAATGTATTATATCATTATTGGACCTTGATTTCACTGAAAAAAGGAAAAAATTTTGTAAGAAGAAAGTAAACGCCTTAAGGTGCCTATATTTAAAGAATTATCCCCGTAGGTACTCCTAACTGTTGAGGAGTTGTGAGGAATGCTGACTGCTAGTTGCAAATATCCGAGTAGCTTAAGGTAATGTACAAAAAACTATATACTTACAAATTTGAGGGTTGCCCTCGATTTATTTAAGATACCATCATCTAATCATGACTTGATGATAATGGGACCATATGAAAAGTATACTCTTCCAGCCAAAAAAAGAATTTCTCAAATCGGTCTAGGCGTCTCCGAGTAATCGGAGAACAAACATAAAAAACCGGCCAAGTGCGTGTCGGGCCACGCGCAGTAGGCTTCCGTAGCTAGTCTTAACAACATATTTTGACTTAAAAGGGATTTACTATCTGTATTAAACAAGTAACATCTTCATACAAGTCATTACTTTCAAAGGTTTTTGTAATTTGCACGAATTATTCTAAGTAACTGCATTTTACACTTTGGACCCCAATTACTCTAGAACTAATTAAGTTCAAGTAACCAGATAAATGGCGTCTTTCAGAAAGGAAATGTTTGTAGTACACGAAACCAGCTAGCACGTATGACGAGATGTATGAATGTTGAGGAAGCGAAAGAAGTATGTAAGGAGCGAAGCACATGGCGTTCCATCGTCTCTGCCTACCCCCGTGGGATAAAGACGTGATTTTATATATGTATTATGTATGTTTATTTATGTTTCAAGAATTTTGAACGAAATATTCTGAGTAACTGCATCTGACATTTCGGACCCCTATTCCTCTTGAACTAATGAAGTGAACTTATCCGCTATAGTTTTCCTTTAAAGTTCATTACATGTACTACCGACACAATTTTTTTCAGATTTTGGGATTCAGTAGTTTAGCTTTTAGAGGGGGGGGGACTACTCGAACAAAAATTTGCTCTTTAAAGTTAATTATCTCGCAAACAAATCTCTAAATCAAAAAACTGTCTTAGCAACCCCTAAACGTTTTTTAAAGGCCTATCTAACAATACCCCACACTATGGGGTAGGCGACAAAAAAAAAAAACATCCCTACTTTACATGTAGGGGAGCTACCTGAAAAAAAAATATTTTTCCAAATTACGACTTTCTTTGTTTAGTTAACATACATGTTCATGCAAAATTTCAGTTTTCTAGCACCAACGGTTTCGTCGCTATGCCTTGGAGAGACGGACAGACGGACATGGCGAAACTATAAGGGTTCCTTGTAGGTACTACGGAACCCTAAAAAGGGGGAAAGAAAAGCCTTTTTTTAACACGCAACCGATTTAAAAATAAAGAATAGTTTAAAAAACTAAAAATCACGCTTTTAAAGTACTTCTAACTAAAAAGTAAAAAATAATTCCTAATGTAAGCTGAAAAAAGCGTGGGGCGCTCTGTGCCATATTTTCCGTCTATCGAGCAACCCACGCTTTTATTCTTACAGCGACTATTCTTTATTTTTAAATCGGTTAAAAATGTATTGAGATCCGTGTGCCTATCGCGGCAAAAGTAAGCAAGCTTTATTGTGATTCTCAAAATGTACCCATGGACATAACAGCACAAGCAATTAAAGTAATGGTGTATAATATGACCCGGGGCAGTGCTAAAGATCGCAGCACACAAAGTAACGACGCCCTAAGCGGAAGCACGCTCGGCAAAGCGTGACGCAGCAGCGTAGCACGCGCTGTGCGATATGCTCTGCAGAACCCATATTACTATACTACGTACGATGTTCTTAACTAAGTTACAAATATAGTAGCATAAACGAACGATGTGTCGCTGTTGATAAAATAAAGTTTTGATGCTAGTGGAACTTATATGAACGAGCTCTACCACAGCTCTACTAATGATAAGATATGGAAATTAAGTACCCCTGTCAAAAATGTGAGGGAGTAAACCACTTGTCTGGCGTCTCCTTCGACCTGGTGAAAACAGGCCTTGAATGTCCACAAAAGGTGGCAGTTGCGTCGCTGTATTTGAGGAGTCTAATGTTGCTCCTGTGCCGGTAATTTCAACGTCAGATTTAACCATCAAATCTTAACACAGTAAGTGCAACAAAATTGCTGAGCTATCGGTTCACGTTTGTTATGTATATATTTTTATGTATTTTCCGATTTCCTCGAGCTTTTCCACAGAAACTCTACCATCACGAAAGCTGAGGGGCAAAAATACGGTGAGTGGCATGCATCACCATTTAAACAAAGGCCTTTTTTGTTGTACCTACCTCAATAAAACGTTATGTGGGTCAAAAACAAAGACAGAACTTAGTCACCCAGTTTCGCAAAGCGGAGCCCGCACCATATCAGGCATTGCAGGGGCGTGCAAGATGCGAGTTTATCCACCTCGCGACGCTACCGGCGCGTGCGCAGCCAACCGTGACACCGGCCGCCGTGCTCAGGCAAACCACGGCTGCATTAGTGTCGCGAGCGCGTGCCGGGATACACTACACAACTACAGGAACCATAAACAACAGGAAGAAATAGAGGGACCATAGATAGATCATAGCAGCACCCACAAAATGAAGAGGATCTTTAAAAAATTCAAAGAGAGTGAGTCCTTTGCATTTGTTGTGTAATAGCGATTATCTTACACTGATTACTCAACAACATTGTTATGTACCTACTTATAATAATGTATAATTTATGTATGTAAATAGGGTCGTTTGCGCTTCCGGTGTTCCGTTACATTCAAATCGACCCCTTCCGGTGAGCTCGAATCCAAGCAGCTACGCGCTGCAGCTGTCTTCCGTTGTTCCCACTTAAAATTTAATCAAAGTCCATGTTTCTTGCCTGTATTTTATTGCATTAAAGTTCATCGCAGTGAGCCGCAATTACAGTCTCAGCAAAATTCTACGAATTCCACGCAGACATACTTTTATCGTGTAGCGAGATATCCGCCTCTTGTAGCGCGCAAATTAATCGTCTTCATGGCTAGTTCCCGACGGTCATCATCAACAACAAAAGCATTACGAAGCTAAAGAGCAACATCAGGCATCAGATACTAGAGCTCAGGTTAATTCCAACTCACCGCCTACCTTTCGTCGGCATGCGTCGAAGAGGCATGCGTGCGCCATCGATACCCGCCGTATATCGTAATTGCATCTCCTTTTAAGAATGTAATAATAATACCGACCAAACCCGTGGCATATGGCTATTTGGAGCATATTAAATCGCTGAGTACAGTTTTCAATTATTTTGTAAGTAGGTCCCTATAGCCGTCTCTAATAGATGTAATTTTGCAGGCACTTAATAACCCCTTGCGCACTCTTGAGCATTTACTTTAAAGTAAGCTGAGCAATTTGGTTGTCTTGTGCGAAAAATGCGTAAATGTAAAACATATATCACAAAAGTAGGTGAGATCGTGTTGGGGCGATGGCGATGGCAATTACGGGACTGTTTCACCGTCATGCGTCACCGTGGTCCGTGGCAGGCAGGACGATGTCCACGGGCGGCGCGGCGAGGCAGGCTGAGGGTCGAGAGGTCGTGCGCGCAGACGCGCTCCGCCCCCCTAATTGCCGCGCCCCACGCAAATAAATAATTTTTATCCACTGCGTCGAGTTCACGCTCCTTCTTGACCTTAAATTATTGTAACGTAAAGCTCTTTTTTGTGCATTTTAATCGCTTTCCCGAATGCCAGTGGAGCTGGTATTCCGTGTGGATGCCGAAAAGAAACAAGCGATGATCGGACTCTTATGATAGCATCGCTACGTCGAATTGTTAATGATACGTTTGGTACTGGCCATAGATGTAATAATTAAACGTTTTGCGGTTTAAGTATCGTGTAATCTACGGTTACAGGGAATTTTATAACAGTTACAAAAATGATAGCTAGGTATCAAGAACAGGGACTTGGTCGCAATATTGACTAGTATTTAGGCGTAGTAAAACAAACGATATCATAAAGGAATGACAGAGTGCTGCGTCGTCCGTCGTCCATTTGACGTCGGACTAAACAAATTACATCGAGAGTTAAGATAAATGACTTGAGATTTAGTAATCTGAGCTGGATAGCCGTGGCCGTGGTCAGTGAGGGCAGTGAGCTAGACCCGAGGCGAAGGGACAGCCGTCTTGTAGAGTCGAAGTAGATCGCTTTGGAGAGATGACGGAAGTGCAGAGTCAACGGTTGGTTACGACCCTATTTAGTTGACTTATTCAATGAACGGTTAATTGGTTCAAAGTTCAAACATAAGTGTTGTCCAGAGATTTGACCAGAGTTTAATGAAGCAGTATTCAGGATTACATATCAAAAAAAGTTAAAATCTGTAATATGAGAGAAAAGTCCGTCACAAGGAGTAAAATTTGCCAGTTTTTTTTAAAGGCCATTTTTTTTCAAATATGGACCTTATTTTTTTTTATATTTTTCTGATAACTGTCATAATTTACCCAATTACCAGATTTCGGCGTCCTAAACTGGGACTCCTTGTATAATCATAATACGTTGACTTTATAAAGGATACTCAACATTTTCTCTTTTCCTATAATATTGTACTTACATCAATCTTCAGCAAACATTACCGCAATATTTGCGTACAGAATCTGCAAATCACCAAGACCAATCGGCCCAATCGCGGGTCCATTCGAAAAGACCATCACTGTATGGTGTATGGTAAAGCACGTAATAAAGTTCATATAAACGCAATTACGTCTCCATTGTGGCAGGATGTCACCACTTATAGTAGGGGAGTCCACTTAGAGATTTTTGATTAAGTTATGGTGAGGCAGTTACTTTATTACATCCTAAAGAGTATTAAATAAATTTAAATAAACACTATTTTAACACAACGTCTGCTAGTCCCAAACAAAGCAGAGCTTGTACTCTGGGTATTAGAATAACTACTACTAATACATTGTATTGCCACCGTATTATGTAAGCCCTTTCTAACATGTACCCTAGTAGGTTAATCTTAAGCTGAAATGTGTGCATTTGAAATATCAAACGATTTGAGACTAACGTAACGTATGATGGGGGTAGAAAGAACACAAACTTCCAAAACAAAACTTCTTAATATCTCCTTAAAGAAAACTGACTCATGTAAGAATATTTTTTATTTGACGTACGAACCCCGCAATTTTTTCCTTAGCTGGTCCAATAGAAATAGAAACGTTTATTTGCCAAAAACATGGTAACAAAAAGATGGTACAGTACAATAAGAGGACACAACATGTTTCACCGGATAATCGGTATGCAACATAATATAATGTTAGAAGAATCGTGTCACATTTCAGCATCACGGGCTCTCTCACTATTACCATCACCGCGCAACGGGAGGCTGTGTCAAATCGCTTCACTAGTATCTTCTATGATTACCAATTTGTCTCAGTCATACTGTATTTTGCTGTTTTACGACATCAGGTAAGCGTTCCACTGACCTCCACTATCGCTTTCTATTGTAACTGCATCATTATTTGGCTAATCCTAATATTGATATAGAGATTTTAAGTGTCACTTTCTTTCGCGAAAAACCTGTTTGGCAGACGGCAAAATAAATAATGAGAATTCTTATTCTTACTCACTCTACCGAATCGTGTCGTCCAACTAGCTTTTGTTTTTTTCCTTATTTGTTTTATGACGGCTCTAGATTGCCAAAGTTCTTTTACAAAACTCGACACACGTACTCTCGTAGTTTTATAAATATAACATTCTTTTTTATTTTTATTTTTTTTATTCTCAAACTTTAAAAAATATTTACAAGGAATTCAACTTCTTACCAAAAATAACACTATATAACATATAATTAATAAATATAATAAAATAATTACATTCTTGGCTCTCTGCCCTCAATCCGGAATCGAATTCCTGGCACATTCCCCTGCATCTTCATTTTTGTTAGCAGCAAGGAACATTGAGATACATGCGGTCATTATAAGATCCATACAATGCGTTATTCGTGCACGTGTGGTGTGCCAGTAGGGTTGAGCTTTTGTGAACATGTATGAGCGAAGCACCACCGCCTTTAACCTACGATTGTTTTCCGGTTTGGGTTGAAATTAGGTCCTGAAATTATTGGCAAACAAGGTATAGCATCATAGTCCTCAGATATACCGCATATAGGTACAATCTACACTAATCTACTGCACTTGTGTTGTGGGTTCGATCCCCACATGGGACAAATATTTGTGTGATTCGCAAAGATTTGTTCTGAGACTGGGTGTGCTTGAGTGAGTGAATTTGGCCTTGTCATTGAGACCATTGGATAGTGTAATTGCTTCTGGCGTTCTATCTAATCTAAAAAAAAACAAATTTATCTTTATCTATAATCTCCTTTTGTGGATGTTCAGATGGACTTTTCACACACCTGTGTCTATGCTACAACTACAATCATCGAATAAAAAAAAATAGAATAACTGCCTCGATGGTGTACTGGTTAGCGTATGCGCCTCTCACCGCGAGTTCTCGGGTTCGATTCCCGGGTCAGACAAAGTGATGTTTGAACTTTCCGTCAAAACTTCACAATAGCCCCACAGAGTTGAAATTGTGCCCGGTGGATGGCGATAGGCTCACCCCCTATCTCATGGGACTTAAACGTAATAGGTGAAACCACCTGTCTATATACACTTCAGGGTATATAGGCGTGTTATGTCATGTAATGTTAAAATAACGTTTGGTTGGAAAAGTCTCTGAATTCTATAACATTTTCATTTTTCATTAGGGTATTTAGTATTTTTTTTTTTAAATGGTTAGTTACATTTACACAGTTTGATGGTTTTTCTCGCCAAACACAGTTGTTTATAGGCGAAATGCGCTCTTTAAATATTAAAATAACCTGATAGGTAGGTTATTTTTATAAATTTAAATTTAAACATTAGCAATATTTTATATTTCACATAATATATAAACTAATAACTAATAGATGAACTAAATTAAGCTAGGCTTTCTTGTCGTCAAGTAACTCTTTAAGACCTTTTATTAGGTTGTCTGATATTTTAGAATTTCTAAAGCGTCTAACATAAAACCTAATATTTCTTAGTCAAAGGTCCTTATCCCATGAAATAACTGAAGGCAGCCCTTGCAATGGCCATCGCGGGCCGAGCCGGGATGCAGTAATGCGCGGCGCAGCAATTTAGCCTTTTCGCCGATTGTAGCGTGCAATGTGTAGGTGCATAGGGGAAGTAGCGTCAGCAAAACAAATTAATACTCATCATGATATCGCTGACCATACTAATATTTATTAAGTTTTTACTTTCGAGAAAGAATTGATAATAATTAAAAAAAAAGACACGTTATATTGTTTTTATGGCGTTTGTGCAAAAAAACGAACGATAATAAAACAGGTTGTCATATTAAAAGCACATGATTAACAAATACCTACACCTACTTTGCTAAAAAGTTATACAACCAAATTAAGAAATACAATTAACTGTAGACTATACACGCATTAATAAAAATGAAACGTATCGGTGCCAACGAATTACTAGACGAAACTATTACGTCTGCCGTCTTCATTCGTTTAATATCCACACATAAATATTAAATCTATTACATAAACTTATTTTCTAATCTAATACTTTCTCATTTTAACACAATCTAGCTGTTGTCCGATTTTTAAAGACTTTAAAGCATCGCTATAATGTCCTAAAACACCTAAATTAAAGAAGAAGATATAATAAATATAAATAAATATTTCACAACTCACACACAACGCCATCTAGTCCCAAACTAAGCAGAGCTTGTACTATGGGTACTAGAATAACTGATACTAATACATAATAATATACTTTTCTTTTGTAAATACATACTTATTATACATAGAAACACCCAGACTAAGACAAACCCCTATGTTCATGCACACAAAGATTTGTCTTAAGTGGGAATCAAACCCACGACCTCGGCGTCGCAGGCAGGTACACTACCCACTCCGCCATCCGGTCGTCAAATGATATGAAAGAAAACTGCCTGGATTTTCCAACAGGCACAATCGCAAGCAATTGTTTTTTTTGACCTGATGTTATTGGTATCTAATTGACAAAATGTGGGTAAACGATTTTTTTCCATCCAATGAAAGTTATTATACACTTACGCATATATCAGACACAGCTGCAGCTTGGTTTGCTATCGGTGGATATCCCTGGACGCGTTCCCACGCTGCAATTATCGGTTGCCCTCACTTACCCTTAATTTCAGCCTGCCTACCAACAGTGATCTGACGAACCTTCACGAATTTCACTCACGGCTCCGCGGATTCCTCAATCATCGAATCGTATGTATTGGGTTCAACTTGAAAGTACGAATAGCGAAATATTGATGAAAGGTCAAACAATAAGGAAATTGATATAAAGAGGGGTGATTCATAACAGTAGTTTAACTATTTCTTTCTCTAGAACAGTTCAGTCTATACCTAGTGCTAAATTTCTGGTCTTTTTAATCTAGTACGTACCTTCCGAGAAGCACTTATACCATTCCATTGGCTTCTTGGCAGGTTCCAGATAACATCACCTACCCCCAGCTCATTTGATACAATTAAGTGTGTGTATGTAAAGTGATGTCTCATTGTTTAATGCGATCATTAAATCAAGAGAACTATTTTTAAATGTTATTTATCTTAATTTCTGTAACAAGCGAGATAAAGGAAAGGGAGAAAAAGGGTTTTTAGAAAAACATTATTTATGCAAACACGTATAAAAGTTAAATTTCACACATCGAAAGACTTCAACGAGTTCATTGCCGTAAGCTGCAATTTACCTTATACTTACATATAGGCCCTGCAAATTGTTAATGTTTCGATCACCTGTTATACGAGTGTGAACTGTAACAAGGTTCTATACGATCAGATCACTAATAAAAGCGACCTAACAGTTCAAGTGTTAACAAGTGTAGTCATAGAATATTAATTAATTACTATTCAACTTTCTCAACAGTCAATCAATGATAATAAACCAATTCCACGCTCATATTTACGAGCACAATTATCACAAGACTGAATTTGTTAACACGATTCATAAAGCCAAGCCAACATTAAGAAATTTTTCCATACGATATCGAGAAGAAATATATGTTTTTATCCTATTTTAATAGATCATCAACATTTATTTGGTTACCTTGTTTTACATTTTAATCTAGATTGTCTTAAATTATAAAATGTATAATAAACAATGTCAATAAGGCACTGATTTTATCAAACATTTTTTTTCTAACGGAGTTGTAATTCCATCGTAACTCAGTTTCGAATTTGGTATTCTACCTAACTTAAATAAATGCTGTCATTATTTATAACAAATTAATTATAAGTCACTCGCAAACACCATTATAATACTCGGGTGTCAACCAGTTAAACAGAAAAAAGTCCAAAATCAAACATTAAACCAATTTGAATATCTTATAATTAGCTGTCACAAATGACTAGAAAACAAGTTAGCGGTACCATCATAGGGCAAGTTATCTAAGTTAACATAAACAAGAATAAATTACAGTAACTTGGCACCTTTATATCGACTTATTTCTGAAGATTTGGCGATAAGGTTTAAATTAAGTTTACTAAGCGAGAGCGCGTAGGCGTTCCTAAAAAATATTTCGTGGACGAATATAATGAGTTATCGATAATAATCTCCATAATAACATGTTTAGACTAATGGCTAGTTCATATTGTATGGTTTATATGTGAATTTTGAATGTTATTATGGGTCGACTATAAGCAGTTTCTTTTCAAATGATGGTATGGGATGAACGATATTACAACATACGTGACGGTTAGATTAAAATACAAAAGATAAGACGTAAGTCGCCAAAGCGCTAGCTAGTGTTTAATGTTCCAATTCATTGGTGAGTTTATCACCACTGAATTGGAACATTAAACACAGTACTGGAAGTTGGCACCACCATTTAAGCGCAGGTCTAGGTTGAGGTGACGTGGTTGTGCTTGGACCATGAGCTTATTGATAAAAGCTCTCTACCACCACAAAAATGGGTAAATTAGAAATTAAACACATAACTATACATTTCCAGCTTAAGTTGGTCTCGCATTGCAGGTTTGGCCTATACAATGTGAGACAATTTTATACTGGCTAGGTATATCTTGATGAGTGATTTGTACAACGATCCAGATCATAAACAGTAGAAACCGATAGCAATAAATCGAATGTCAATGTCTGTATTATTAAAAGAATGCTGTTTGTGGTTGAGTCACGAGAAACGGAACAAACATCCGTAGCGAGTGAATGTTTTTATGCAACTAGAATTCTAGATCATAAATTAGAATATTAGATTTGCGTATTGGAGAATGTGTTTTACTACGTCACGATTCACGATGAAGACAGACTTTGCTTCAGAAACTGTTTATTTAGCTCAAGATTTGTTTATTAATTGATGTTTGATGTTCATGCTGTATTAATAGCCATCCTTTGATTCCCTAGTTCCGTCGCCCTCCAATGAACCCGTCGTCGAAACAAATAATAAAATTGAAGTGTCTGTTTTTAATGTCAAAATAACAATATTTTTTCAAGCTGGCATAGTTGTTTGCAATATACCTTTGCATAAAATACAGTTTTCAAAATATAATATAATAGTAGGAAATATCGAATTCCAAGCGGACGAAGTCACGGGCAATAGCTAGTTAGCAATAAAAAAGAAACCCAATTAATGTTCAAAGCGTAAATCCAATCCAATGCTGATGCGAAAACTCTGCGGAATTAGCATCATATTTATAAATGTGCGATTTATTTTAAAGGGCAGCAAAATTAAATCACAATAAATAATATTTAAATACCAATCTTTGAATAATCATAAAGTCCATGATAATTGAGTACGAAAAAAGGTATCGCAGCGGGTCGCCCGCGGGATGCGTGTACGCACGTTTTCGGCAGTCGTCCGCGTCGTGATCCGCGCGGCATTCCTTCTCATTGAGGACCATTGTGAAGACACATTCCAGCTCTTTGTAGATATTGTGGGGAATTCCACACATAGCGATATGCTCGTGATTTAGCTTAAATGCTTTGTCTTCCGTTTTCACGCTCCTTAACCTCCCAAAGAATACGGAAAAATGCGTCAAATATTTCGGGTATTGTTGGACGTAAGCATCGATAATTTTGTTTAAACGAGGTCGCAGACGCTTCTTGTGTATGTACATGAAGATTCAGTTAAAGGTAATTTTCTTTCTCTGTAGAAATATTTAAACTTGAAATATGCTAAATCTAATCACGTATTTTTGACGAATTGTTATCAACGTTGTATAAATTGTGTAATAAAGTTTTTAGGTCAAATTTTTCCGATAAATGCATAATATTGACATCTCAGCAAATATTTTAATTATCAATTTATCTGATCTATAATTTCAATACCTATTAAAGATGAATCTTGCCGACTTATCTTTTATTATAATAAGTCTGAAAAATGGACGCAGATAGAGGTGGGCAGGTACGGTGCGATAAAATAACGAAGAGACGGTGGGTGGTCCAGCAAAAGTAATTAATTTTTCTAATAGGCGATAATCGCGGCGAACAGAAATGCTCACATTACTACAACATATTCATTAATTTGCCTATAGGCTATTAGGTGCCTATATTTAACATTAAGTATTCTTCTATTGAGATTTGTTTATATAGGTACTTTTGATTCTTTAGTATCTTTCATTGTGAAACAATATTTGTATTCGCAAATCAATATATATAATACGTAACCCTCTTTTGATAAGCTCCTTAATTGTTTGTGAAAAAATCAAAAGTGACATGGTTTCTTAAAGAACCATTAACCCACGTGCCCGGCACATAGCTCGTGTGTATATTTTATAAGCATTGTATAATTCGGGCGTATATTCAGTATGTAATAACAATTATTATGAGAGAGCGGTAAAGTAATATTGGACGGAATAAAGCCGTGAAATTCGTCCAGTAATGTTCGCAGCCTCTGTCATACTTTCCAATTTCGTGGAATGTTAAACTCGCTAATGTTATGACACCGCATTTATTTTATTTGCCGTAAATATTGAGAGCAGTAAAATTGTCAACGTCCGGGGTAAACAAAAATCGTCATGTGTCCGGGCGGAAGGACCAACAATTTAGGGACCCGTAAAGCGAAAAATGTGCAGAATATAAACGATTTTATTTCAACAAATGATACTTATATTTAAATTGTGTATTTTTTTATACTGTCTTATTCATAATTATGTATTATTTTTATCATTACTATTCTATTATACAATTTAATATTACAACACAATTCCTATCTATTATTCTGACATATTTTGACATTTTTATAATTTTACTTCATTATTAAATAAATACTGATGCATGCTCAATTGCTCAATATTGACAATGTAATTTTAATTTAAATAAATTTTATATTTGTACGGCTTCCATTCCATGGAAAAACATGTTGATACATAACATTGTACCATTTTAACTGTTATAGAAAGTCATTTTCTGTAAACCACACATACTTTTTTAAAGCAAATAAATATATCTTTATCTTAACAAATGAGAATTAGTAGATGCTAAGATGCCTACAACGGACTGCAGCCGTTCATGGACGGACTGCATGGACATTTTATCTGATTAGTATTCTTACTAATTTCGGTAAGATAGGGCAAGTTGCCCAACACATAGTATAATTATGAACACATACCATGCATATCCATGCACATACAATGATATTATTATATCGAACAAAAAAAAACGTATTTAGATCATAAGCAGTCCTGAGATGAGATAGAGCGGTCTTCAACAAAAAAAAAATAATCTTTTTTGTTTGTGCCCGAATAATCAATTACATGAATGTAAGAAGAATTTCTATAAATCAGCATAACAAGAATAAACAACGTACAAACATAAGCTTTAAAACATGCCTGCATTTATCCGACACAGATAAAACTATATCTAAAGTAATCACAGAATGCACTGCATTGCAAATTCGCATTGCGTGCATGCCTCATCTCATCTTGTAAGTCGACGATTATGTGCATATACTATACATATATACTAAGTATATTATAGCACGGCTATACTGGAATATTTGTTAGTGTAAAGAACATCATTCACACGATTTTAACAAAGGTTTAACTTTTTCTAAACTCCACGAAAACACTATTGATATGTGTAGGTGAAATGGTCGGCTACCTTTTCCTCTAGAAGACCAAATTTTTACAATCAAACATTCAAATAGCGTGACGTTATGTAACTCTGAAGTATGTTTCATCTATTAGGAAAAACAATTCTTCCAACTGACCATTTAATGAAACATAAACACAGGTGTATTTTACGCTTCGAACCCGTTCAAAGGCGTGAGAAGTGTTAAAACGTGCGTTTAGAACTTTTTGTTTGACTCTTAGCACCTGACAATTAGTGGCTCGTGACTCCTGCGTTTCTTCTAGCATTTCTCCCACTAGACATTAAGGGCCATCGAGGCTCGCCGCTCGAGTGTTGATGAGCATTTCGGCTCGCGCAAATGAGTACTTGACGGATCGCTCTCACGACTGTACGTCTGCGCTGACTGCGAATCGTGTCCCGAGGCGTGTTCGACGTCTTCCATTGCAATCGCCCGCCGCTGAGAATGTAGCGAGATTTTTTTAGAGGAGGGCGATAGTGTATCAGTGCGAGGAACGGAAGAGTGGAGCCGCACAGTGTTGGGCGCTCGCCCGCGGACGGAGGGCGGTGCGCGAGTCTTGCGTGCGCGCACAGGAGCCGCGCGCACTCCGGGAGCGCATCCCCGAGGGACGCATTGTTTCGCGCACTCGCCCACCTTCATTGTTATGACTGCGAGTTCATTATTTATGCCCAATAATCCGCTCAGCTGACTGTGGTGTAAAGCTCGTTATTAACAGTATCCGGCGAGTTACGGTCCATTGTGATTTTTAATTGATTGTTATTAAACTTCCAGAAATTACGTTTAAAGAACTGCCACCGCCGTATAGTGAACGAGTGATCGATTCGGGTGGTATTGAACATGGACTAAATAATACGGTACGATTAATTACAAACAAAGTGTTATGTTTCAAATGTGAATGTCGCCTACAACGTAATTGTAATTTTCAGGCCACAACTCCAGCATGCGAAGTTCTAGACTTATTAGCAAATTGCAAAATATCATCTTCAGATGACAATCTTGATACCAGTGTAGAATACGCAGAAATCAGAGATATGGGTCTCTGGCATTCTACGCCCTTAGCGCGTCGCCACAAATCAAAAATATCCTTGACCTGGGTGTTGAAAGAAAATCTGGAAAATGCAAAACTGACAACTACAAAGTTGCAAACAGAAGACAGATTAAAAACAACAATAATTGCCAACAATTTAGACAAAAATCACAACCAGAAGCAGAATGAAATCGAACGCTACAGAAAGTGCAAGTCTAGAGACGTGAAGGATAGGGTCGTGGGCCGGAACGAGTATTATCATAATCTTAGGTTTAGGAACGCATGCGAAGAATTCGCTAATGTGCAGGACACTTACTCTGATACTAGTGTTGGGACCGAGGAGTATGCGAGAAAAAAACACAGGCATCGGCACAGAAGAAAGAAGAGGAACCACAACGGGAAATTCGGATATGATATCAGAGATTTGGACAGCTTCCTTACGGAGGTAAGCCTTGATAAATTAATCCATTTACAGTTTTAGTTAGGTCAATCGCTCATTAACAAAAGATAAGAATTCTTTTATGCAATATATCTTCAAATATCGTGACCCATTTTAGCTTACCAAAAGTCATTCATCATCTGTTGGCATTCCTCATTGTGGGTATTAACGGCTGTTTTCACAAAAGAATTTAAATGCACCTGTAAATCTCGATCATTATTCATTTCTTCGATGTTATTATGACGTTACTCTGTTCGTACGGTTTTTGTGCATTACTTCGAACCATAAACCCGATTGTACAACATAAGCCGCGAAATTGGCGCAAAATTGGACTCCGCATAAATTGCAAGTCATTTAAAATTGCGGATATTCTTTCCAAAGTTTTTATTATAAAATCGGTTGAAGATTTCGGGACTGACGTATTATTTGAGGTGATTTTGTTCTTGAGGCGCTTGTTTATGATAATAGCCCTTAAGTGAATGTTTTTTAGAGTTAAGATAGGGTCTGAAGATAATCTTGCTTGTGTAGGGCCATTCATCAATGCAGTTTATTTAAAACAACGATATATCTTTGGAGGGGTTAAACGTTACGGAGTTAATTGCGCCAGTTCTGTTCGGACGGTAATGCAATATTTCATGGTAGACTTTTAAAAATTGACTCGAGGGGTCACGACAATTTGTATTTGACCTTTAAGGAACATGAAATTAAAAGCCTTTGGGCTTTGTTGAAGTGTAATATCTTATAAAGAATACTCGAGTACAGAGGAGTCGGCACAACACTCATTATCCCACGCAGTCATAAAGTCTGCATGACCGATTGGCGTTAAGATTGAGGCAGCTATAAAAGTAATAAGTAATGTTTATATCCAAGACAATAAACTCAATATGATTGCTTTGGCCCTTCTTGCTCTGCAGTAAATTATGTGAGATTTTGGTACCTAATTAAATACGGAGAAAAAGAATTACAACATCTTTTGAAGTGTTTGCGGTCTTTTGATAACGTCTACACAAATATTACACGATAAGTTATAGATTTGAAAGAGTTTTAATTTCAACCATTTTTTTTAAACACAACCGCAAAGTTCATTTATTTTTCATTATTATTGAATGGAGTTCAAATGAAGGTTCTATTCTAGGGCCTATAGTTTTTATTGAAAATTATTTTTAAATAAATATTCTCATAAGGCTGAAGTCGAAGATTGTTTTACGTTATTAATCTGAAACTTTATAATAACGAGATTATTGCAAAAATATTTTTATTAAAAAAAAGCCCTTTCGTAAAAAGTCGGTCAAATAGTTCTTAAAGTCGGCAGTAGACTTTATTTTTTTATTTTTAGTGAAGTAACTTTCACCATTAAAGGTTATAGTTTTAACTACTGGCCAAGCAGTTAATACAATAGTTACGAAAAACACATTCAGGATAAGACATTTTTGTACTCTTAACTTTTTGTTCCATGTTGGTAATTGTGTGCGTAATTGTGCGCCCCTGATCTGAATATAACTTAAAAGGTAACGGTCTGAATGTATTATTATTAAAGGAACCCGGTACTCCTAACCGTTGAGGACTTATACCTTCCAGCATCAGCTAAGCAACATGGGATGCTGACTGCTAGATGCAAATATGTAATAACTTAAAAAAAAATTCATAAAACACAATAAGGACCAATAAAATTTGTGGGTTATCCTTTATCTCTATGGGATTTCATCATTAGATCCTGACTTGGTGGCTATGAGCCCATTTCGGAAGAACATGCTGTCAAATATATTTATTCTTTTAAATCGATACGCAAATGACGGAGAAATCGATGGACAAATATACTAAAATATATACGCGTCGAAAAGAACCTCCTCTTTCTCGAGAAGTCGGTTAAAGTAAATAATTAAGTAAATGCCAATTTTGGTCATTTTCTGATCCTGATGATTAAAAATGGAACATTAACATTGATAGCTTAATTTAATATCGATGATGGACATACCACGTTATGGAAGATTTCCGACGGTCAATTTACCTAATGTATGTGTAATGTGTGTGTGATATGTAAAAAAAATATTTTAAAAACAAATTCTTAAGTCGTTGCCCACCGCTTCGTTTTCTGGGTGATAAGATGGAAATGCAATTGTGTCAACCTTAGACTTAGAATAAAGAGGATCCTTAGGTCAGATGTCAGACTATAAAGTTATCAAGCTGCTGAATAAAAGAAATGTTATGTTATACACGAATTCTTAAGTCACTGTTCATTGTGTTTTCTTTGTAGATAATTAGGTGGTGATCCAATTAAATTACTACTTTAGGCAGGATAGTAAAGTTACCTAGTGTGTGTGTGTGTGTATGTGTGTGAGTGTATGTGTGTGTGTGTGTTTTTTGTTTTTTTTTTTTTTGAGAGTTGGAAAAAAATACATTTACGTATCATAGGAACCTGATAGAATACCGACTAAAAAAAAACAACTCTGCTCTCTGACTTCCTTTAATTCCCCGCGGAAACACCGTTAGGTACCTACTACTTCGCTAAGGGGAGGATTTAGCAATGGCTATCTCTGGCTATAACATTTTTTTCCTTTCACGCTCTTCAAGGCGAAGTTTTTGAAGCACCTCTGTGGCATAATATATGCTAGTTGCTTCCCAAGCAATCTTCGAGGACAACATAGCGCCCACAATTTCTTCGGGCTGTAATATGCCCCCAATGACACTGACACTGTGTGTGTGTGTGTGTGTGTGTGTGTGTGTGTGTGTGTGTGTGTGTGTGTGTGTGTGTGTGTGCAATGTGCTGAGTGTAAGAAATGTTATGTACCGCGCAAATTCTCAAGTCACTGGCTTTTAGGTAGGTAATAAACTCGTAGAGTGCACGGTTGGCGTAGTGGTTAAAGCGGTCGCCTAGCCGCTTTCAACTGCGCTAGTGTTGTGGGTTCGATTCCCACACAGGACAAATCTTTGTGTGATCCGCAAAGATTTGTTCTGACTCTGGGTGTGCTTTGTGTGTGTGAAATGTATGTTCCCGCTAAACTGCCCCGCGACACAGGAGTTATTTCTATTGCGAGCGTCGCTTTAAAAAAATAGTAGTTTTAATTACATTACCATTTTATCATAGGTTTTATACAGTGAATCTACTAAGAGTAATGGAATATTCTGTATGGAAGAAATTCTTTAGTACGATATGTTTTGGTATCAAGTTATCTGAACCGCTGACGGTAGAATGTGTTGTCTTCATTCAGCGGTGTCATTTGGTCGGACTGCCCATTGTTTGCATTATAGTGCAGATGTTGATGAAGCTTTTATTTATCAGGCTTTTGTTTATCAAACAGTTACCCAGCTGGTAATCATTGTTTTTTTTTATTTTGTAGCGAAGCGGGTATGGTTCCGAAGTCGTATTGGAACGATAGGTTCTCATTTGACTGACATAGACGACAAATAATAAAATACGAGTTCGTATTAATAATCCAAGTTGCATGAAAACAATAGATAATATTTCCTCACTTCGGCACCAATATTAAATCCGTATTTATTCACAAAGCCACCAAAAAGATTTTCACGTAAAATGTAGCCAAGACGATAGAGACTGCATAAGAGAAAACTACATGGCTTGCTATGTTCAAAGTTATTAGGTCATTTAAAAGATGGCTTAAGTCAAGATTTATATCGATTAGTTTGAAATTGAAATTGTGTGAAGGAAGAAGACCGCCAAAATTAAGATTTATAAACCAATCGCCAATATTTCTCTATCTGTATTCCTTTGTCTCTCGTCTCTTCAGATCGCTCTCTCACTAATTTGTTTTTTGGCTACATGATTTTGTATGTAATAGAAAATACAAAGATTCTCCCAGAAAATATTAGTAAATTTTCTGGCTGGATCTTTGTATTTTCTTGAGCTAGATAATTCTAGCTTCTCCTTTTTCTATAGAAACATACTCGTAATTATACAGCTAATCTCTTTGCAGCACCGTAAAAGTAACGAAGGGTACGTAATCAAAGAGCCCGAACTTGGTTCAAGGTTTTTGCATGATGACTAATTTTTATTTTCATATGTAGGTAATTAATACACTTTCGATATTAGAACATCATTAAAATATTTACTTTTTAATTCACATAACCTGCCTGACATAATACTATTTTAAATTCACATTGTTATTAGATTCTCGTGACGTCTCGTTTGAGTATTTTGTATGTTGAGTGAATTTTGTTTGATAGCTATATGAAATATTGCGTTTATGAAATGGTTTTATTACTAAAGTTGCTATAAATTGTGTGGGTAAATTAATGATATAATATTTTTTAACTTTAAAAATGGACTTGCCCATAAAACTTTAAATGATCATAAAATGAGTTCGATTTATAGTTTTTAACTAAAAAAATTTGCATTTGGTTTGTTTACCTATATTTTACTATCTATGGATCAGTCACCATACCTATGTCCATTGGGGCATTGGGAATACTAAAAGAATATTTTTTTTATAATGTCCTTTATTTTGCTTTCAGGCATCAATAGATCGTCCAGGAAACATCCCAGTAGTGATCGCATACCCCAGCACCCTTTACCAGACGCAGAAAGAATCACAGCAGGAGCTCCCTCTTCCCTTGGGGACCGTGGTAAATGCGGTGTTCAAGAATGAACAGTGGCTGTATGCGCAGACGCCACATGGAGATGAGGGATACGTGCTGTATAGTGCTTGTCTGCCGCTGGGAATATTGCCTAATAGGTAGGTGTTTTATGCTAGAAAGTATCCTCTACCTCCATGACAGCCAGCACGCTAATGCAGTGTCAGGCTGACTAATCGAATCACCACAATGGCTATCAAGAACTCTTCGCAGAGACAACTGGCAGCAGCGTCCTCTACAAAACGAAAGGATTAGGAGCTCTCTCTACTTACAGATAGCATTCACTTTTTTTTAGCAGTGCCTTTCTGAACCGTAAGCCAGTAACAGTCATCGATGACCAATTTCCTCCTTTCCTTTCAAAGAGTGTTGCAGAATTAAATTTTAGTGAAAGTCAGCTGCGGGTCTGTTGGTGGGATAAGCAGCTATGAGAAAAAAGATCAACAAATCGTTAACTGGCCACCTGTCTATTCTTTCCATTTTTCTAAATTGCAGCTTCTGTAGTCTTATTATTATATATAATTACTATTATTTTCCAGGACATCACCTCAAAAGAAGACGCCATGCTGGGAGAGCAGTACAGACATCTACCCGCGGCCCTGTGGCAACCTCACAGACAATGAAAAGGAGCAAATGCGGGGACGAACGCGCTCCGAGTGCCGGTATCCAAACAAAAGACGAACAAAAAACTTCTGCGCAGAAAAGGACTTTGATACCTTGTATTTAAAGACCAAATCTGTTTGTTCAATAGATAAGATGGACAAAGAGGCTTCAAAAGGCTTCAAGCAAGTGAGACAGACTCTACTAGTGATTAATTGTGATTACAAGGGCAGTGCGTTGAATAAAACGTTGACGGTGCAAAAGGGGGACGTGGTGGTGTTAGTGCAAGGGGGAGGGGTGGAGACTGATGTGGATGCCGAATGGTTTTATGTGAAGAAACGGGATGGAAGTCATGGGTTTATACCCGCCGGTGTGGCTGGCCACGGCTATATTTAAGGACATTAAAATTACGTTTTTGCGAAATTTTGCATCCTAAACAGTGTCAAAAAGGGATACATAAATGTAGCCCTCACCGCTTTTACTTTGATGCTATATCAAAATCGTTTGCCTAAAAGTGCCCTAAATAAAGATGTATCGTTCAGTCATTTTAAGCCCAAATTTCACAGGACCTTATTGGCAGGATAAGCCAAGAACACACATAAATGAAAATGATGCTAGGTTCTTTATTTGAGTATTACTGTTGTAAGTGAACATTAGTGTTGTAAGTGTTTCATTTATTATGTACAAGTACCAGTAAACAATATAATAAGTTACTTGCTAAGTAATCTTTTGTTTACTGAAGACTCTTATAAATGGGCATTATTTAAGATATGAACTAAGGCATTTGATGATGTAAATAACAGATATAAGTTATAGCTTGAGGAAAATAAACGCTTATAATTTGTAAATTCTTCCAATGACTTATCTGTATTGAGAAGATTGCCAGAGATCCCAATATTTGTTTACATACAGGTTTAGAATAGCATTTTCTTTCCGTGAAAGTTTGAAGAATCAAACTAATTACCGGTTCTGTAACTTCTGTACATTACGCTTGCACATTATTCAAAATTATTGGCCTTAGTGAATCATAGCTGCGCCTTAACAAACATACACAACGACACCAGCGCCAATAACTTAGAATCTAGGACTGGTAATAAAAGCCTTCTGCTTTATCAATTAAAACATACAGGCAGTCTGTAAACTTTCCTAAAAGTTTATTGGCTTATTTATTCGTAATTGAAATTGTAAATTAAATTTGGTTATTTAAAATAAAAATGTTGTAAATAAAATAAAATAGTTTTGGACATTCATTTGTTTATTCTCATTAATAAAAATATTTATCGTACATTTATTTGGGACAATCCTATGAAAACTTATAACTTGGCAAAAAGAGTAGAAATTATGTTGCCAGCATACATAAATTCGTTTCCGTTTTAGTCGGTTTTAGAATATTTTACCAAGCTATAAGTGGTGTTTGAACACATATATGTTTTGGAATTATCATTCAAATAAATCATTGGATTCATTGACAAAAGAAAAAAAAACATTGAATTGCAAATATGTACTCAACAATACACCTTTTCAAGTTTTAAACATCACTCAATTCCACTTAATATTAACACATATACATATTGAATAGATAAATATTATTGACTTAAACTTACCTTACCGAAAATGCAGTACTTGGTCTCTATAATTGAAGGTAGTACATAAGTCTATTTCGGGGCTAGATCCAGCTATAGCTAGGACCTTATTGGGTGTAGTTCTTAGCACTGTGGAGTAGACCGTAGTGGCTGAAACAGGCAGTTCGACTTTGACTTCTCCGGAGTAGCAAAGTTGGTACAGATGCTTGGCTGCTCCACCGGCTATGATACAGTCATCGTGGAAGAAGGACACGTGGATGCCATGGTCAGGGATGTCAAAGACTGTTACGGCGTCCAGGGATCGGAGGTGCCAGAGAGAGAGACGAGGGCCACCACCACATACCTGTCAAGAAATAAAAACTATTCAAATTGTGCATTTATTTAGATATTCCTGATATTAAGAAATTTTTAAACATTGAGGAGTTAATTTAAACTGGAGATATCAGGTTCAATTATAATGTTTGACAATTTAATACCTAACTCAAACTCATATATTTCCATAAACTACTACATATCTCTTCAAAATGTACAAATAAATGACTTGACTAAAGTCGCAGAGCTTAGATTAATTGACATGCTGAGTAAAAATAAAAGATGTAAGTGAATCTAACTGCCAGTTCCATGAGTCAATGTTCAGTGTGAAGAACTGGTAAGAAACTCACAACGTCAACTCTTTTTAAATGCCAGTTCTTTGCAATATGATGTTTAGTACATTATGAATATATGAACACAATAATAAAAAGTCACATAAGAAGAGAATCCATTTCTAAATACTGTAATCATTTATGAACAATTAAACTTACAATCCAATCATCACTGAGGGCAGCAGATCCAACCCATTTGCCAATGTCAGGCCGGCTAAGTTTGCTGTTAGTGTGAGGTTCAAGCTTGTTCTGATGTGTACGAGTTCTTGTGTCCCACAGCATTACAGTGCCATCCTCACTGCCTGATATTAGTTGTTGATTTCTGAAATAAAATGTTTTTATACAACTTTTTTTTAAATGAAACAACTGTTTGAATAAAAAGGCTATATTTTAATTATAGATGGTTTAAAAAACCATCTATCATTAAAATATAGCCTGTTGGTTTTAATGGATTTAGCTTAGGATGAAATATGATGATTTCAATCTTTGTAAAAACAAAACTATAATGTTCAGGAATCATTATTTGTTTGAATAGTTTTTTGGATTATTTAGTATAATAAATCTTTAAATACTCACTTGCCATGTACAGCATGTATGAAGTCTGTATGTCCAGAAAATTTTGATAACAGTCTCCCTTCATCCATACTGAACATATAAATATTGTTATCACCACATCCAGCATACAGCTTGGCCTCATCCTCAGGTAGCCAGAGACTATTCACATCTATCTGCTCCATAGAGCTTGAAGCCGGTATCTTGATACTCCATGAAGGTTTACTCAACTTTGCACTGAATACATTCTTCCATTCCCATCCTGAGATCTCATTCACCGAACCAACTATTAAAAACTTCTCTGAACTGGCTAAACTGCATATTTGGTGGCCTGATTCAATAGCATGGATATATTTGGGCCTGTTGAAGTCAGGAGTGAGCAGTTCTACTACTGGATTCAAAATCCGATCGAGACTGTAATGGAACGCATTAAAAGGATAACATACAGAAAAAGTATCTAGGTATAAAAGAAAATGATAACTTTAATAGAGATAAATCACTATAAATATGATTAAATACTCACTCAAACACGGCAATTTGGCCATAAATATTACCGGCTGCCAAATACTTTCCACAAGGAGACAATGCTTGAGAAAGAACAGTGTTATACAATATTTTGTCAAGCATGGTAGATAGAGATTCTGAGATCAATGCAAATTAACGGTCTTTACCAAAATGCACACAATCAATTTATAAACAAAACAGAATAATTGAAACTAACACAACATAACCTCTAAAGTATTTTGATTAAATTGTTTTTTTGACATTTCACCTCACCTGTCTGACGTTGACATACCTTTAAAAAAAGATAATCATTCATAAACGTAATCTGAATACTTGCTAATTTAGTTACAGTTTCGTTTTAAAAATGGTATGTATTTTGAAATCCAGTAGTTTAAATATAATTCCTTTAATTAATTTGGACCTGGATGTATTATCTGTTTTAATTTGGGATCAGGCCAGGACATTCAATAATAAAATTTGTATCAAAACCACAAAACCTACCATTTCTTCTAAGATTGTGGCAATTCAAAAAGTGGCAACTTTACGAAAAGTCAACCTCAAAAAAAATTAGAATCAGCCAAGATGGACGTGTACTTTACGAATTAGATTTAAATTAACAAGGTGCTTGTAAATGGTGAGATATTAGTGCAAAAAATTGATCAAAATTGTTATCTAAAAGTTTGCTACGTATTGTAGTGGAAGAGTTATGTATTGAGAATTGTGACGTGTGCATTATCAAGTTGCGTCTTATCTTGCACAGCATGCCGTTACTTGATTTATACTTTTTTAGGTAAATAAACCGGCAAAATGTATAATGGTATTGGTTTGACGACGCCACGAGGCTCGGGCACCAATGGCTACGTGCAAAAAAACTGGGCATCAGTGCGAAAGACCAAAGATTCGGTGAACTATCGTACTGAAGAAGAAATAGCCAAGTTGGACTCTGCTTCAAATAAACAACCTAACCGCGAGATACTTGACCATGAAAGGAAAAGAAAGATTGAAGTCAAATGTGCAGAACTCGAAGATAGTCTTGAGGAGCAAGGGTAAGAAACTAATCGAACAATTATAATTGCCGACTTGTTTTTTAATTTCATCTTTTCGTGACGTAATAATTTTCTGAGCGATATAGGTATAAACAAATCTATTCTTATAATAATTTCTATTAGGAACTTGAATATCTAATACTGTATTAGTGCAACAGTTGTTAATGTTATGCAGTAAAGGATATTTCTACATTATGATTCACTAATATGTTGCAAATTATCATAATGTCTCAATATTACAAAAGTTAGGTTGTAACTATGTAATATTTACAATACCATTAACATGTTTCTACCTAAACAACAATTGAAGAGTGAAACATATCAAAATAATAAACATTATTCTTATCATATTTTTGTATATAATAATATGTGTCAGTGACAGGAAACTTATGACGTATAATCTGCCAATTAATGCATTATAGCAAACATTATCTACCCATCATAACTTTCATAGCTGAGTGGAATTCCATTATTATTTACGTAATAACTTCTTGCTTGGGAACAATAGGAGAGAAGGATATTGTAGTACCAATGGGCATTTAAGAGAAGTATCTCTTAAATGCCCATTGGTACTACAATATCCTTCTCCATCTAGACTTGGTAATTATTTTTTGTCTGTTTGTTCTGGGTGATTACCTGAGACAATATTATTTACATATCAAAAGAACATTATTTGCCAATAAGATCAAGAAAGAAAGCATCATTGATCAACTTTTAACACTCCTCTAAATGTTTGCAATACTGTGTCCTGTTTAATAGTGATAGTAGATCATGAAATACCTATCCCAGACCGTTATCATATGAAATAGCAGCCATGATCTATTGAGGAACATTGCCAAAATTTAAAATTTTGCTTTATTTAAGTAAGTGTTTCTATCTGGTCCACAACAAGTTTTTTTTTCAAAAATTTGTCACAACAATGATTCTATATAGTAAGAGCTGCTTATTCACAACATTTATGTTCTGCAAATATGCTGTGAATTCAGAAACTGAGCGTGGGATAGTTATTTGTATATGATAAAAAAAGTTTTGTTAGTAATAAATTATTTGGAGTTAATTTTGCAATACCATATTTTAAAAAAGGTATTTCAAAATTTCATTTATAACGGGTGTTGCCAATTAAATACTTCAATCAACATTTTCAGTTTGTACTCATCTTATGTTAAAAGTACTAACCATCCTTAAAGTTTTTGGCAAATAAATTTTTCTTTCTATCTTTAATTATTTTCAATAATTAACTTTACCAATAAAATGAGAAAAACTGCTGTATGCTCTTTAATATGTCCATGAAAAGTCTATATTTGGCTTAATTTTTAAGTAAATAAGTTGCCACCAACATACTATTTTTTTCATCGCTAAATTGATTTAATAACATAATTGTCTTTTTTTGTTTCTCTATATTTTTTAAAAAATCTAAATTCTTTTTAAGGAAAAGCGTAATTCTGTAAACCAAAAATATTCCTTAACTGTCCGTAACATTACCAATATGGGGATTATCAAGGTCAAATAATAAAATTTACTTTTGAGGTGACAGTTGACATTCTGGTAGCTAGTCCGAAATCGTTAACGAGTAAGCACCATTAGCGCGCTCACGATTACGTACCAGCTGACGTGCCTGTGAGGTACCAGCTGTTAGCACTTGAGGCCCTGTTCAGAACTTGCTACTTGAGCAATAATTGCAGTATAACATTTGAATTTGGGTGGATTTTTACCATTTACTTTAAGTATTTTGATAAAAACCGCATATCCTTTTTTTGCTGCAAATACTAAAAGTAAGTCTTAATACTTTAACCTGCAAAAAGCGAAAACGCTGTACATGTAAAGTGGTTTTTCATTTCTTTTTGCCATGTGTGGACTTAAATACTAAGTTGGCTTACCTCTGTGGGGAATTACGGTATAAGCGTCGACAATAGCCAACATTATGTTAGTAGAATAAAGGTTAAACATCTGGCAATAAGCCAATTATGACATGAAATGTGGCATTATTGCATGAAATAATTTTTGTTACAGCATTGTATCAGCTGAATTATTTTCTTATTTCATGTGTGCATGCATGCAACATTATTTACGTCTCTCTTGTATGTCATAAATTACAGCTTGCTTATTATGAATGTTTAGTATTGAGAGCTATTTCCCTGTCTCTGCCAATACAGGATAGAAACTATTTAAAATAATGAAAGAGACCACTTAGATGGAAAATTTGGCTTTGACGCAAATGGGCAGTTGTGTGAAATGAAGTCACTCCCTCGTCTTTAATCTGTCGTTCCGCCCCTCCACTAAAATTAATATCTTGGCAGATATCAGAGATTTGAAAAGCCTATAAAGTATGAACTGCCTGTATCTAAATTGCATCCTTGCGAAGCCAGGGTAGATCGTCAATTGTTTATTTGATGTTCATATTGTCTTTTTTCTAAATTGATAGCCATACTTTGGATGAAACTAATATATTTCGAACTGTGGAAAGGCTACATTAGCGTAGCCGCTACGGTTTACCATCAGGTAAGCGTGTGATGCATTTTTTAAGTGAGCACATTAAGCTATACTCCACTAATAATTAATCATTTGTGAATACAAATACAACATTAGAATACAAAAATACATTTTGGAGCTCGATTTTTGTCTCTTATATATGTTAAAGACTACAGAGTGTAGCTTGCCTGCAGAAAAAGTAAATGTACGTAAAGTGTAGTAAATGTGCGTGACAGCCGCTTGTGTATTACTCTACTTTTGTGCCACGCATGTCTAAGTAATGTAATACTCTAGTCGTACTCGGCACTTACGCATAAATTTACGTGCCACACAAGTAATATATTTTTCCGAGTGCACGTATCTACTTTGTCTGTTTCAGCAAGCATAGTTAAACAAGCCTCACATTCTGCATCAAGCAAATAAAAAAATAAACCATAATAATAATAAATAAAATAAAATGATTTATTTCTCACCACAATATTTCATAGATACAATTTGATTAGACTTAGAACATAATACAGATATATTGTGGGGAGACTGGTGCCCAAACTAGGTGTATACCTGTATTTCAGGTCACCAGGCCCCCGCCCTTTAATTTTAAATAACAACAATGTTAAGACTAAAAGGACAAATAAGATATGTGGTAGATGGTAATTGTTCAGAGGTTATTAAGCGAGTTAAGGTGTAGTAGTGTTGTGTATAACATGTCAGTTTGATGTATGTGTTTGTATGTGTGTTGGTGTGTGTATGTGTGTGAGAGAGGGATAAAGTGGATTGAGAAGATGTAGTGCGTAGAGAGTCTAAAATGTTAAACGGGTACGGTGATGAGGAACGTCCAAAGTCATCAGCCATTCTCCAAGCTTCACTCTGCATTTGTGTCTTGTCAGGGGATAGATTACAAGTTTTTTATTTATTTTGTTATATAAGTAAGCTCCAAGAAAATAAAAAAAGCGGTTAGAAAATTGGAAAGTAAATTGAGCAAGTGAGCGATCAGCTGGGTTTAAGCGGCGACTAGAGGGAAGTGGTGACGAATTATAGGTTAAGAGTGAGTGTTGTCTTAGAATTACTTGATGTATGAAAAGTTGCCGCACAGTTAGGACTTTGCTCTTTTTATAGAGCAGAGTCGTGGGGAACCGAAACATATGTTAAGAATACTTCCAATGTTGATCTCAATTCTATTAAGCTCTTCTTTGTCTTCTAAAAAAAAATTACTACTGTTACGTGTCCAAAATACAAATATTGTATATCGGCTCTGATGGTGCTGTGTTGCGTTTGCCGAATGGCCGGGATTTTCCTTGAATTTGCGAAAATGAAGAAATATATAATCGATAAAAGACGACTGCTGGTCTACTGTGTCGTGTCTGTTCTCATCAGTCATATCAACCCTCCCCTCCCCCCTAGATTTGTCTCGGAATTGACGCGAGTAAATCAGGCAACTCGTTGCCATGCTTTTAAGCTCGCTATTCGAGACGGGTGGAGAATTTATTTCTATACGTGTCAGATATTTGTATCGATCTATTCGGCCATAGAACTCATTGACCTTGAAATCAGATCCCAACCAAAGTCTATGTCAGCTCTAATACACTTGCATGTGCCACGTCATATCGATTTATCACCCAATAAAATTTCCTTGTTCCATTTGTCCAATAGCAATAGCTACCCCTGTAACTGTATTACGAATAGATCCGCACCCTCGTTGAGGGGCGATGGCCCTTGCGCCGGAGTCAGATCAATAATGCACCAGAGCGCGACTAGGGCACCCTCCGCTTATATTTTATTCAATAACCAGCTCTGCCTTCATTCAGTTTACAATCGCGCACGGAGAACGTCTTATCGGGTTTATTGTTTTCGAAAAGTAATTCTGCGCCGTTATAGCGGCTCGGCGTATCATGCATTGGTAGGTATAGCATTGGGAAATTTATTATAAGATTTTCATTATGGCCGGCTTACGCGATCGTTGTGAGACATTCGTACACCGGCTTCGGCAAGTAAACGTTTCGCGCGTGTACGGAGTGCAATTTAAATTGTTTTTATCTGTTTGTAATGAGTGTGTCTCTGGTCTGGTTGCGCAGGTTGCCGAAGGAAGAGATAGCGGCGCGCGTGGCCGCCTTCAGAGCTAAGCTGTCCTCCACGGGCGGGGAGAAGGACGTGCCGAAGGACGAATTTGGAAGAGTTGCGTGAGTAATCTTTTATTTATCAACCTCTTTCGGCGGACCTTTCACTTTTATGAAAAGAATAACATGAATTTAATATTTTCTTTGAAGAAAACTATTTTTTATTAGCTTGGAAGGAACAACAAGAAGAAAGAAAAACATGAAATTAATATTTTCTTTGAAGAAAACGAATCTTTATTATCTTGGAAGGTACAAACAAGAATTTGTTTTGGTAAATCCCTGCTTGTTTTGGATTTTTGCGTGCAACGATCGTTGCGTTCTTATGAAATATGATAGTATTCAATAATTTGTCATCTGTGTTGATTGCATATCGCTAAACGTGTCACTAAGATCGTATTAATTATGTACTAGCAATGTGACAAATGACAGGTGAGATGGCAAACGCAAGCGCAGTGTACTTTGATTCTGTTAGGAGGTTCATAAAGTAAGTATACTTATGTAACCTATAGTTAAATTGTTTCAATAATGCCATATTTTATTGTTTCTGTACAAGTCGTACCTAAGTATGATTGGTCGTTACAATATGGCTATGGCATGACTATAAAATAAACACAAGTGTTAAGCGTGGCTTAGCTGCCATTTATAGATAATTTATTACATATTTTATTACCATAAATCGATATGCGTAACATTTACCTAATGTTTATCGTGGAAAAAGTAAAATACACTATAATACAGCAGTACCTAAAGTTTTCAACAAATTTATGTCTCTGTCGAAAAAAAGACATCATACTGGTATATTACAATTTTGTCTTGTATAAAATAAAACATCCAAGTTAACATGAAATTATCAATTTTGTTAATGAGATTTCCAATTTGCTACCGGTTAATGAATTTTCATCGCTTATTACGATTTAATAAGACTGCCGTAACAAATCAGCCAATTGGTGAAACATGTTGCAATTAATTATTATAATTTTATGGGAACGAAACTATAACTTGTACGAAAACATAGTAAATGTTGTAACTTGTACGAAAACATAGTAAATGTTTTCGTACAAGTAACAGGTTCGAGGGAAAAGTGTGGAAAATCTAATTAATTTATTTAGAGTAAAAAAAATGATCTACGTGCTGATGTCGAACTTGTAGACTGCCGGGCATTAACACAACGGCTTTTTAACTAAATTCTGTCAAAATGTTATTGAGACAGAAGACCACCTGCTTCGATTAGACGTATGTCTATAGCTGTCATGTTAAAGTTTTTCTTTATGGTTATTTTTGTGTCCCAAAGAATCAAATACGGAGAGACACTAAAAGAGTCTTCTATTCAAAGAAAATCTTAAAATTGAATAGTCCAGTCTAGCCCAATTTAGTCCTGCTATGAGAAGCATAAAAAATGTTGATAATTGTAGGTAAAAATATATACATATGTATCAATTCATCTATCTGTAAACTTTGATTTCAATATTGTCCAAATCAATAATATGAATACGTAGAAATTAAATTACATCGTCATTGGACTGTCAATAATTTTTTATTGGATTTCGATTGGTACAATAACGGTCCCTGGTTGATATGGAGCTTCGATATTCTTATATATATCTGTGTTATTTCAAATATTGCAAAATACACATATTGGCTTTTTCAGAAGCACGAGCTTTATTTCTATCACATCCCCTCGGTTGATAGTATCCGTTTCTATTATTTTGGTATATTTCAAAGGATCATGCTCTCTAAATTTAAAGTAATTATTTATTTTTACCAACGTCAAACCGGATTTTGCCATATTTATTGATATCTCTTTTTTATTACCTTTTAAAGTATGTATATAATCTATCTTCCAAGATTTTCGGCGAGACGGAGATGTTTTTTAGTAGTTATCGGAGTTTTGTTGTATCAATTTATTTAAAACCAGCCATATCGAATCATCTGTAACATAAAAACATTATTTCCTTATGGATTCGTTTGTAGGACTAGTTGTTCGCTATAAACGTTTTAATGGAAAATTCACAAAAATATTCGCCTAAAATACTATTAAAAATATTACTTATTAATCTGGCCAGTAAATGTGTTGTGCGACATCGAAAATTTTACGGTGAAAAATGCTTTAGAAGTGCCCTGTCTATATTCGCAGTTTCAGATACTTGACCGTCGAGAGGCTGTAAAGGCAAAAACTTCCTTTACTTCGAGCTGCCTTTCAAATTTATTCATGGACACCTGAATAATTCGTATAGGGGAGTCACGCGATCCGCAGCCGTGTAAGCTAGCTGTTACACCTTCGAGGCAATCGGATACGTTTAGCTCAAATAACTTTTTGCGACCCCCCTACGTAGCATGTAGGCTCCCATGGCATGATAGGTGTTTTAGACAAAACTTCTATATCTACGTGTTGTTATTACAAATTTAAAGAAACTTCACATTTTAAGAAAATCTTCAAAGAAACTTTTTCAGGTAACTTACGATACAACGAATCAGCTGTCGACTTGGTTACAATAAAAAATGTTTATAAATTAAACCACTGCTAAATGGTATCACTAAATATTTAATGAAATCACTCAATTTTGTTGAAGATTTGTTGTGAATTTAAACTTACAAAACGACTGACTGTTTGACTTGTTAGTTACAAACTTTCAACTAATAATTTATATCTTAGATTTTACATTTTTCTTTCTTCATCAGTTGTGGACATGACTACAAAAATGTTTATAAATTGAGTAGTGACCGCAACGAATTGTTCTTACTAAATATTTAATTAAATCTCTCAATGCTCTTCGAAGAAGAATCGTTTAACTAAAGTCGGACAGCTGACGGACTTGCTGTCCAAATTGTTTGGAATAGAATTAATACGCAGCCGCCACCGCGTAAGTAACTCATAAAACAAAATTTGTTCTTTATACTTCAGACAAGATTAAGCAGCGATAGCCGAGTGGGAGACCGTAAGAAGTGCTAAGTCAAAGGTCTTGGGTTCGAAACCACGGCACACACCTCTGTCAATAAATCGTTAAGATTCGTCTTTAGGAAGATATGTGTGTATTTGTCATATAAATTATCGCTCGCTCGCTAACAGTGAAGGAAACATCGTGAGGAAACCTGCATGCCTGAGAGTGCCTAAAAAGTGCTTGCTACCAATCCGCACTTGGCCGGCGTGGTGGACTATGGCCTAACCCTTCTCATCATGAGAAGATGTCCGAGATCTCATCATGATTAGATACAAGACTGCTATTATTATTACTTAGACAAATAACCAACTTAAAAATGCAAAGTTATCTTTCAAGAAGTACCTATAACTCGTAATACCCGAGCCTTATTTCGAGACAAAGGTTTCACCTGACATTTACGATGTGCTGGCGATGTTATAAATCACATTATCGATGTAGCACAACAGAAATAGATCGGTTTGAATAACGTAAATAGATGCCCTCGTATATTATAACAGTTATGTTTTTACTGCCGCTGATTTTGAATAGTCTAGCTCTCTAGCTAGACTATTAATCAGTTTCAGCAGGCAGTCGTGTTATAGTCGTTTCGTTGACGCTTCTATGTCAGCTATTTGGTATGCCTTTCATTTGATTTCACACCTATATTTATCGTATTTACGTAGTTGATAGACTTGTCCCATTTGTTGGCTTCCTTCCTGTCATTTGTGGCTAATTTATCGTTCGAGCTATACAAAATTAGTTGCCGTTGCAACGGTAGGTTAGCTCTTCTTCTGAACTTTGAACTGCTGAGCTAAAGTAAATCTATCTACTAAAGGGTTTCTCTGATTAATGAGGTCTCCGGGAAAATCAGCATGCCATGCTGGCATGCTGATTTTAGCCCTATTTTATTTTATTTAGGATCAGCGCTTAAGGTGCCGCAATCCATCTTTCCCTGGGTCTTGTCCATTCATACACATTTACTTATGTAGGTTCTCATGGCAAAACTATATTTTATTTATGGAAATCTAAATGGACTACTCCACTTAGTATTCGTTGTCCAACACCTGGTCTACGGAGAACTCAGAATGGAATTTAATAAACCCTTATAAGTATACCCAAGCCACATGAAATTACAATCGATATTTCAAATATTGTAGTCTGATAGTTATTTCATGGGACTTCAATAGTATATCTAAACAATAAACTCGTAAGGTTCAAATTTGAAAGACACCCGAGCCTGTAAATCAACCAGGCGCCGGTTTCCCAGGTATTCCCGATATTGTGGTCGAAACCCAATATTAAATAATGCTATGTACAGCTAAACGTGTGGGGTTTCGTACAAATGGGTCCACTTAGATTGCTATTTGAGAAATGACTGATTGAAGTTGGAAATTCGAAACCCTTGTTATGGTCCGGCCCATTATTACACGGTGACCTGAATATCATCATTAGCGAACCAAAGCTATACCACTAAATAGGCGAATAACAATGGGCCTGTCAGGTATATAAATTAACTCCGATCGGTGTTAGTATACATACTCGTAGATACGTTTTGTCATAGGTGTAAGATTCGATTAGTATAATATCGTCTTAAATTCACTTCGATAGCTTAGATCTTTAAACTAGCCGGACGTTCGTAGAACTGTATCAAATAAAATGAATAGTAATTAAATAACTAGTTGCGCGTTATCTAAATTATCTAATGTTTCAACACCTCATTACAATTAAAATCGCTACTACAATTGCATAATTGTCTAATACAATTTACACGCCATGACAACCGTACTCCCTCACCGCAGTATTTCGTTCAAAATGTAATGAAATCGTTTTCCTCGATTGCTTATTGATTTTGTACCTATTGAAATGCGATTTCTATTTACATTTGATTTCTGCGTACTCACCTGTTTGTTGAGAGTAGGTTCGCCATTGTCAGCTTTATTATTTGAAATTTAAATCCTTACGAAATTGGAATTGAACAATACTTAATAGAAAGCCGTAAAATTTAACTAGATTGTAGAGAAAAAGTTCTTCGTTTCTGATCGCACCTTCGTAAAATAAAGGCGTAGAACGTTTACAGATAGTTACTGCTGGCGTTACGGCGTAAATCCTATTCGCCGCTTCACTGCTTCTCTAAAGAATGTCTATTCAAGCAAATATGTGGACAGTTAACCTACTTTTCACATATAATTTAAACTGTCAGAAATTATGTAATCTTTCAAATATGAAGTTAAAGAAAACAACTTTGGTAATATAAAAAGAAGCTGTGATATAAGACATAATATGTCTTATATATTAGAGCTTCTTTTTTTTATTTTGATTTTTGCATATTATCGTTGAGACTCCAAAACTCAAATTTGACATTTATGGAATTTCGAACTCAACAGCTGCTCCCCCACATTGAAATAAGTCATTCTCGATGAATCCTTTGGTAAGCTCGAAAAGTATTCGCAATTGCAAACTGTTATTAACGATACACGCCAGCCTACCACTACAAAAGGGGATTGTTTTCTATTGAGCGGAGTAGGCAGCCCCGCTCAATAGACACAAACCCCTCTATAAATATACATACATTAATATCTATTATGTAAGCTACGCAACATGTTACAAGGCACGTCACCGATACAAGGGTCCTTGCATATCGATCGAATGCATGACGTCTTTCCCCACCCCGCCGTCACGGAGACAGGACTTTTAATATATCAGACACGACTTCGTAACAAAGAATAACTGATATCGTAAAGAACTGGCGATATATTTAATGTAAGAGGAAAACTTGGAGATAACGATCGCTATATGCTGTGAAAAATTACCCCATTTCGAGATTGTTTTAGAATTCTCATATGCGAGGAGTTTTCGAACTTTATCATACTTTTACTTATTCAGCAGAAAGCTCTTGTTTGTCTTTTTATTTGACTTCATTTTAGATGGAAAGGAGATGCTTCATTTTTTATTTGGAATCTGGTCTCACTATGCAATAAATACATGTGGTACATCGTGATAGCTATTTTTAGCTGAATAATAAACACTATGGTGCGCTAACATTTGGAACTTGGTGTACATTAACTTTTGTTCAGCAAAAAGTACTTACTTAACCAAAGACATATCACGTCATGTACTTATTGGAAGTCCCAATTGGGGCTTCTCCTTTAGTATTAGCTCTATCGCTGTTCTTTATAAAACTTACAGCCAGGCATGAAAATTGATACATTATATTATTATAACAGAAATTTAAAAAACTCGCAGCCAGCACTCAACTAAGTAGCAAAGCTCTTTTCCTACTTAATAATAAATGAGATGGCCTGTCATAAAGGCGATAGTCTGTAGAAGGTTTCCAGTTCAAAAGCTACCCTTTCATCGGTCCATCAAACGTTGAAATCACTCAACTTCGAGTTGTTTGACATCAAAGTACAAACAGATATGAGATACCTCACGAATTCATTATATTGAGTGAAAGTTAGGACGGACTCTAAAGTAAAATTAATTATTCCTGGTACGAACAGGCACTGTGCTCGTTACATCTAAATTTCTTAACTTTACCCGCTTTACGATTCGAAATAAACTTCCCTGACCTAACTTATCTAAAAATATACAATTGTTTGTGTAATACAATTTTATGAGCTTTGTCTGAATACCTTGCTATTGAGAATGGGGTACTGTAACGTTGCGCATTTATCTTGAATTTTATAGTTGTTGTTGCATCGTGAATATAATTAGCGTGCTATTTTTTTCTGCCAGATTTTGTAAACTGATCATAAAGTTGTGTCTTTACTACGATTTATTTTATTCAAGCTCTTCTTTTGATTTTTAACCGCTGTGTAGTGAAATATCTGCAGTAGATTAGAGTTAGGTACATTATAAATAAGAAATTGCTTTTTTCGTCTAGAGAAAAGTAATTTCAACGGATTAAGAATATGCTAGTCTTTTATTAAAACTGACGTGAGTTTGTAACATTATTCAAATTATGAAATACGGGTGTTACTCACGTAATGTTGGTCTATTTAGTCGACCGCGGTTTCACCAGTGCAAGACTGGCTGCGACTCAGGCGCGACGTATCGCATTCTCTTGAAAATGCCTAAAAGTATAGTTGAAACCGCGGTCGACTAAATAAACCAACATTACGTAAGTAACACCCGTATTTCATAATTTGAATAATATGCTAGTCGTAGTAACGAAAGGAAAACAAGTACTTAAAAAAGGTTACTTAGTTTCTTTGCATATATACTTCAGCTCTAAGGACCGCGTATTTTTTCTCAGGCATAGCCTTGAGACATCCTGGCTGGAATTATAGGAGAGGAAGATCATAACGAATTTTAAAATTCGAAAACTTTTAAATTTGTGGCGCCTACGGTCTTGCGATGAATTCGTTCCTTAGAAAAACAAAATAACTTGCATATTTTAGCTTCAGTGCTTTGCATGCTCTATTCCTAAAGCAGGTTAACCTGTTTTATAGACTGTAGCTTCCCAAGAGCTTAACCTAGTTAACCTTACAAAGGCGGTCGAAATTATTACATGCACCGCTCATCATTTGGGATTTGTTATGAATGTTATGATGCTGTCCGAAGGTTCGACCCAGTTGCAAGAACAGAATAGAAGACAGAACTACTTCGTCTACGGGATAGAGAACGATTTATTGCATTTATGGTATGATGGGACTTAGGTATGACAAAAAAAATATCGCTAAAACTTGTGTGTTTATTTAACTTTCACATAACACTAGAGTTGCTAAGGTTCTCATGGCAGTAATAATTTTTTTATCATAAAAAGAAACTCAAAACATCATTTCTTAAATTTCTTAAGTAAATATTTTGCTGAAAATGTACCAGTGAAAGTGGTCAGTAATTAAATTTTCATTAGTTTTTGAGCGACGGTTTTTAAAAAGAAATGTATTGTTTTCGTTCCGTCTGTCTGTGCTGAAATTGTATTTTATAAATAGCTCGTCTGTAATGAGACTGCACGGATCTTACGTATAACTAGATAGTGCCTGTGACTTTTTGTAGATTAAAAAAAATAAGTCATGCTTGAGTATCCCAGAGATAAACTGCTATTACTAGGTTGAGCACCGCATAAATTAATTCTTCACGGGTCGTATTGAAGAAGTTAAAGTTTGTAGTCAACCTTTTCTTACATAACATAACATCACGCCTATATTACCCAGAAGGGTGTAGCAGACGTGTACAACACCCACATTTCATCTGTTATGCTTAGGTCCCATGGGATAGAGGGTGAGCCTATCGCCATCCACCGGGCACAATTCCAATTCCGTGCTGCTATTGTGAATGCTGACATACATGCCTTGTGTAGTTATAATACAAAATATTTATGAATCCTAATTCTAAATTTCACACACTTCTTATTCCTTCTACTTTCTAACATTAATTCACGTTGTTCTTTTCATTGCCCTAATCCACACTGATAGTCAGTTATTCACCGTCATAACAGTTAAATAATATGTCGCAAGCAAAATTTAACCGCTAATGAAACGTAGCACATAAATTGTAATAAACATACCGAATTTTCTGTCAACCGTACATGCCTGAAACAATGCTAGCACGTAAAAATTTGATAGAGATTTACGAGTCACGCGATCACAAAACAAATGTGTTACATTGGACAGGCAGACAAGCATAGTAATGCCATCGTAATTAACGGGTGGGGTCGAGGGACAGGCGTAGTTTCGTCAGTACCGCACCTCTATGGTTTCAATTGGGCCAAAGTGATACATGGGGATTTGGCACTGGACCCGACGCCGTGCCAGGATCAACACGGCAGCCGGCCATTGAGCGATTAAGCACAGGTGCGAACTGTACAGCCAATGATAATTCTCATTCGCGGATGTCGCGAGTCAATAAAAATAAATGCGCCAGATATTTTAGACTAATGATCTTTTAATGTTTTGTAATTTGTTTCGTGTGGCATATAATGGAGACACGTGGAGACTGTATTTGAAGATTGTTTCTGCAAGACTGCAAGTTCTGATTTTATTTAAGAAACTTGTTGGATTGTGTGAAAAATTTCCCCACATTTTTCGTTCTTTACTATTAGCAAAGTTGATTCGATTTGACCAACATTTCCTTTGAAATTGTCAAAGTACATAAGGTTGACATTTGTTGATAGAACAAGCTAATTTAGACTTATGTGTTATGAAATGTCTATACAATAACTGTATTATGGTGGATCATGAATCTGTTTTGTTGATAGTATATAACATAGAAATACAGTGCTCTTATTGTGAAAAACCAAAGCTGTCTTTGGTAAAGCTATGCAATATTTACGGACGAATGATGTGCGAACACATAAAAGACGTAACAAAATATTGTAAGCTGTACCTACAGATTACGTCGTATCTTATTTACATGCACTAACGTTAGGTACAGAGCAATCATGTGTCAAACGAGGTTTTCGCATGGCCGCATTTCATACCTTTAACGTAAATACACTACACACATACATTTTCAGCTAAGGCGTACGTAGGCGTTCCAGAGATATAAGTAACATAACACACAGATATAACATGTACATACACGTATGTATGTGTAATAATGTAGATTATATTTAGAGCGAAAGGGTGCGGGCAGCCCACATTATAAGAGTGGACATCGTGGACTACTCATGTGTTATTAATATTGTGTCTATTTTTAATGGAGTTAAATTTGGCGTATCTACTCTAAATACAAACATGTTTCATGTACAGGCCCACCGCAATCGGGCGTGCAAGGCATGGACAGCAAATGATGAAAAATTGTTATGTTCTGCAAAAAGTACAAAAAAATACCTTTTTAAAAATTTAACATAAATGATACTCTTTTTTTTAAGTCCATACTCTTTTTTACCTCCTTTGAAATCAGATATACTCTTTTTCTTCTAAAAAAAGTTGGCAACCCTAGGTCCATCTCATACTATTCAATTTATTGTCATAATCAGGGCTGGTATGTAAAGGTCAGTTCTGCATCTTAGTTTTAAAAGAAAATATCTAAAAATTCGGCGCCTGCGGATTTCCCTTACTCTTGGGTGATGAAGACAGTGATGATACTTCTTAGTTTGTTAATAAACTATTTTTAATCTTCGTTGCCGCCTTCAGCGTTCTCTGACATTGGTCAGCAAAGCTTCCTGACTCTTGGATGCTGAAGACGCTTTGGTCCTTTAATTCTAAGTTTTTAAGAAAAAAATAAACCTTTTTAGAAAAAAGTCGATGCTCTCTGACACTTAATGGCGAAGATGCTTTGGTGTATTTATTTGTCTTTTGAATAAATGTTTTAAAAGTCGATACCTTCGGTGCTCCCTGGTTTTTGATTGTAAAGACGATTTAGAGGCATTTCATAATTTAAAAAAAATATTCAAATAATCGGCGCCTTCAGCGCTTTCTGGCTGGGGTGCCATAATCGGTATTGCACGGTACGCTCAAATAGTCAAGCGGCGGGCTTGTTTATGTACACTCTGTATTATAATATTATTATTATATTGTTAAACGCTAAATTGAGTTTTAGGTAGGAATTTTAGTACTACTGATGACATACCTTTATTTTTATCACTTCAGCAGGAAACGTATGTCGTCATTAGTTTATTAATGTAGTAATAGTGCATTGAAATATTACATCAACCTGATAACAACCATAATCATGATTCATTATCCTGAATATTATGAAACTTGTAGCTTTTAATTTTTATTTTCATCCCGATTCGCAATTTTAAGTTTTGACACACTTGTCACTCTTCATTTATCATCAATCTCTCATCTCCTCAAGTTTTATGTATGTCAATTATACGTCTAATTAGAGTCAAACTTCATCTCAGCAATTTGAAGTAGTTATAAATAAATGTAGTTTTGCTTGTAGATTATGTTGTACGCGTTATGGACGCGATGACACGTGTATAATTCGTACGCGTGAACATATTTCTACGAGCGTCGCATATGATATACAGGTGGTGCCAGTCGTGTAACTTCTGTAACTCAAGGAAACTATTTGATGTAATTCACTGCTGTTATAATATCCAGCGTGGTTTACGGTTTTTAGATTGTTTTTGCTCATAGGTTTTCAGAATTAGATGCCTAGTGTAGGGACACAGTGCAACCGGCGCTATTTAAGTGGATCCTTAAGTTTAGTCGCCCGGTTCGCCGGTCGCCTTCCCGTATCGCTAGAGATAGGTCGTAGTTAAGTTAGAATAATGTAGTCAATAAGTTTATCATATAATATTTACTCTGGTACCAGTTAATTAAAACATTTAGTTTAGTGACCTATCGTTTCAATCAATTCAACAACCATTTCTACACAACACAATGAATCCCCACACCTAGTGTCAATTTTAATCCAAGCCATATTTGATATATTTTATCCACATAACAAACATACCATAACGCCTATATTACCCAAAAGGGTGTAATGTAGATGAATAACTCCCACGTTTCACCTGATCGGAGGTAAGCCTGTCGCCATCCACCGGACACAATTCCAACTCCGTGCTGCTATTTGAGAATGTAAATCCCAAATTACACCTTTGCCCGACCCGGGAATCAAACCCGATACCTCGCGATGAGAGGCGCTCATTCTAACCACTAGACCAACGTGGCATATTCATCCAATTCAAATATAAATAGCCAGATAACCTCATAGGATAGGCACATTAAAAAAATGCTAGTAGTTTTGCGTAAATAAAAACCTTTTGACGACCGCATGGCGGAGTGGGTAGTGTACCTGCCTGCGACACCGAGGTTGTGGGTTCGATTCCCACTTAACACAAATCTTTGTATGCATGAACATGGGAGTTTGTCTTAGTCTGGATGTTTCTATGTATAATAAGTATGTATTTACAAAAGAAAAGTATATTATATGTATTAGAATCAGTTATTCTAGTACCCATACATAGTACAAGCTCTGCTTAGTTTGGGAACTAGATGGCGTTGTGTGTAAGTTGTGAAATATTTATTTATTTATTTTTGAAATATTTTCTTTAATTTAAAATAGTAAGGACCTGAAATTAATTTCTGTTTATAATAAAATAACTGGTATACTCAGGGTACACCTGAGTGTACGTGTGTAACATATTCTTATATTAAAATAGGGCTCGGTCCTGCGTTACTTACGCTAGAATGTACTCGGCCTTAATTAGCCAAAATATCTTACTAAAGCAGTCACATAACAAAGTTTGTACACAAAAAGCCCCTAACGAACCAATTACTCTTTGTCTGAAGTTAATTGCCTTACATTTGAGGTGCGGAGATGGCCCTTCAGGCTCGAGACAACTCTATGTGTCTAAAAACAAAGACCGTCTATTTTTGTTACAAAATATGTATACATAAATAATATTGTAGGAAAATGCTGATCTCAAAAATAATTTTTAACAAAAAAAAAAACCGACTTCATAAGTAGGTAAACTAAAAAGCAAAAAAAAAATTTACTTTGCACAAAATAATCCGTTTTTTCATTTAGTTAAATAGAAATTATTAAATAATTATTTTATAATTCTGCTTCTTGCTTAGAGCAATAACCAGCGATAGCCGAGTGGGTGACCGGCAGGACTGCAAAGTCGAAGGCTCGGATTTGAAACCACGGCACACACCTCTGTCAATAAATCAATAAAAATTGTCTGTTCGAAGATATGTGTGTATTTATCATAATAAAATATTGCTCGCTAACAGTGAAGAAAAACATCAAAAGGATTTGCATACCTGAGAGTACTTAAAAGTACTTAAGGATTTGTAAAGTCTACCAATCCGAACTTAGCCTTAGTGGTAGAATGGGGGCTTACTCCTTCTCCTCATTATAAGAACGACTGTCATCTCCAAAACTCAGTGTACAGGTGATACGATCCTTTTTGTGGTTAGACTACTTGTAGAAATTGTTGCCGTAACGTTTGCCATGGAGTCCGGTAAAGTTATACAATACAAATTTCAGTCCCATAGCACTCGACATCCCAATCCTAATAATATTATTCACTCAACATCACTCCTTCCTTATACGTTGAGAATACCCTTCTAAATTGAAGGGTGTTTAAAACATTCAGACACATGTACGAAAATAATGAAAGGCGTTTGTGTGACATGTATCTTGAATACATTTATTGTTTGCACCGTGTTCATGGACAAACCTCTCATAAGGGTGCCCAAAGTAGACATAAAAGCCCTTTATTTTATCTCACAGGAAAGTCGCTACACAAATACGCCTCTTTGTGCAGCGAAGCATAAAAACAGGGAAGCAGAAGGCTTACTAAAACATCTTACACTGTTCACTCTTTCTTATTTTTCACCGGTGTGTATGTATGTATGTATGTTTGTATGTATTTTTGACTCGACTCGACTCCTTTGGACTCGATTTTGACCCACTTTAAACGGACAGATTTCATTCAAATTTTGCACACCTGTCAAAGATCGATGACAATGCAATCTATCTATATATATATATAAAAATGAAACCCATTTTCCGTTGTCACGACATAGCATGAAAACGGCTTGACCGATTTGGCTGATTTTTTTTTTGTAGTTTTCTAATACTCTGTACAAGGTTCTTACGGAAAAAAAAATATATAAAAATGAAACCCGTTTTCCGTTGTCACGACATAGCATGAAAACGGCTTGACCGATTTGGCTGATTTTTTTTTGTAGTTTTCTAATACTCTTACGGAATTTTTTTTTAAGAAAATCTCTCGGAAAGATTGAAAAATATACATTTAATTTTGCATATTTAAAAAAAAGCGCGTTACGAATGTTAACGTCATTCAATTTAAAACACAAAACTCTGTGGTGATCTATGACACCACAGACATAACCGCGAGTCCGCGAGCTGTGAAAATATATACTTTGTTTGATATATAATAAAATTAGTAAAGTCCTTCTCAGGTATGACGAGACCAGGGAAATAGGTATTCATTTTTATATGGAGGATATTATAGATTCCAGTTCAAATTGAATAGGTGCGCATACATAAGATAGGTCAGCTATACAAAATAAAGTAGTGCATCAAATTTACGCTAAGGCGGTACGAAGTTCGCCGGGTCAGCTAGTACATAGATAAAAAAAAAATAACAAAAAACGCTCTTATAAATAAACCAAACTAAAAAGTAGCAAATAAATAATAGTTTAAAAAACTAAAAAAACACGCTTTATCATACTTCTAACTAAAAAGTGAAAAATAATTCCTAATATAAGCTGAAAATGGTAATGAACAAAAAATACTAGTATTATTGTGAAAAAGCGTGAGTTGCTCGATAGACGAAAAATATGGCACAGAGCAGGAATTATTTTTCACTTTTTAGTTAGAAGTACTTTAAAAGCGTGTTTTTTAGTTTTTCTTTCCGATTATCACGTAAGACCAGTCTAAATAATAATATGACGCATATGCGTGCAAATAAAGATCGCACAATCTACAAACATTGTCAAACTTCATTTCAGGTCTTTTACCTGATTCAATGACGTCTGTGACCGATTTACCTGTACAGATATAGTTTTATTGGTACTAAATGCGAAACGGCATGAATTTGTTAACCGACTTCAAAAAAAGGAGGAGGTTCTCAATTCGATTCGTATATATGTTGCTTTTTTTATGTTTGTTCACGGCTAGCTCCGTCGTTTATGAACTGATTTTGATGATTCTTTTTTTGTTGGACAGGAGATGATTCCAAAGGGGTCCCATTGTCAGCATGTCGTGATCTGATGATGGGATCTCAGAGAAATCGAGGGCAACCCTCGAATTTTATAGGAACATGTATTGTTTTTAGTGAGTTTTTCAAAGCTACACCAGTTTTTACGTATTTTTATGTGGATGAGCTGATGATGGAAGGTCAACTCCTCAATGGTTAGGAGTTAAAGGAGAATTCTTTCACTACTGTACACGTATTCAGACAGCTAGTTATGATGTCAAGTGAGCTGTTGGAACGGAGATATTTCAAAGGTGGTCCCATTGTCAGCATGTCATGATCTAATGATGGGATCCCAGAGAAATCGGGGGCAACCCTCATATTTTATTTATTCGAGGCTACACCAGGATTTACGCTTGGTCGCAATAATTTTATGTGGTTGAGCTAATGATGGAAGGTCAACTCCTCAATAGTTAGGAGTTAAAGGATAATTCCTTCACTACTGTACGCATATTCCTACTGCTAGTTATTGTGTCAAATGAGCTGATAATGGAAGTTCGTGACCCTCAATAGTCAGGAGGTAGGATTTAATTCTTTATTTATTATTAATAAGTTTTCCGTCTCAAGTAACCGTCGTCTCCTCATTGGAGAAACATTCTTGCTCGGTCTACCCATCACTTAAAATCGGCAAATAAAATAATTTTTAACAAAAAAAAACCGACTTCAAAAAGTAGGTAAACTAAAAAGCAAAAACTAAATTTACTTCGCACAAAATAATACGTTTTTTCATTTAGTTAAATAGAAATGATTAAATAATTATTTTATAATTCTGAAGTCGGTGCCAAGTAAAAACTATAACAACCTTTCTACAATATCAAATTACAGTGTGAATGAACAAGTGCCAAGTAAACAATAACTCTGTTTGGATAATATCAATCTTTCTAACAACTATTTTCTGACTGAATATTAGTTATATTTTTGTGGTAAGTAAAAATACTGGGCGACCGCGCACTAGCACAACTATGCCTCCCTTTATTGTGTGTACTGTAATTTGATATTGTTGAAAGGTTGTTATAGCTTTTACTTGGCACCGACTTCAGAATTATAAAATAATTATTTAGTAATTTCTATTTAACTAAATGAAAAAACGTATTATTTTGTGCGAAGTAAATTTATTTTTTGCTTTTTAGTTTATTATTATGAAACTGTCCTGATTTAAAAGATAAGAATCAGGGCAAGCTTCAATACTTCAAGTCAGTAATTTCGGCGATTTTTTTCAATATTTAATGTCAAGATAATATATAGGGCGGCAAGCACTAGTGTCCTATGAAATATGTTTGTAGATAACATAACACATAACATAACATCACGCCTATATTACACTTGGGGCAGAGGTGTACAACAGCCACACTTCACCTGTTATGTTATGGTCCTATGGTATAGGGGATGAGCCTATCACCATCCACTGGGCACAATTCCAACTCCGTGCTCAAATCCGGGAATCGAACCCGAGACCTCGCGATGAGAGACGCATACGCTAACCACTAGACCATGGAAGCTGTATGATAATGATTGCAGGTGTTGGGATGAAAGACTAATAGAGTTCAAAATATGATAGGCATTAGGCAAAGAAATAAAAATGGATTGATCCTGTCAATAACATGACCAGACAGGGTTAGAATAATGACTGCGAGAAAGATTTTACTCATGTTTCATCATACAAAAATATTACATAAACGATACAAAATCTATTTCGCGCTCGATAAGCTAGGCCCTATGAAAATTAAAAAAAGTGTTCACGATAAATATACCACAGATAACAACAATAGTGACAATCAATACTAACGATCAGATGAACAATTTCGATCCGAAATCTGAGCTCCGTGAAACCATTTTCGAATTTCATGGTAATGAGATTTTACTGATTGAATTCACATTACACCCTACAATTTACCCACCTCGACTCTACCTCACAACAATAAATTTAAGCGGTATATTTATATCCTTCACTCAGAATTGATCAGCTGTCGACAGGCCTAATTAAACTGATTTAATATTATGGTCTGAATAGTCTGCTGACAGGTTTGTTTAGATTGAACCTCATTAGTTATAAATAATTGGTCTCCATTAGTCTTTTCAGTGAATAAATTACAGCAAAGATACTCTAAATTGACGTCACGTACACCGAGGGACGTAAGAAAAACATTGCTACTCAAATAGATAGTGCCCACACTTATTTTAAAATTAACTATCTCATTCTAGTATTTATGTTGTTGCTATCAACTAGTGGGTCAAGAATAGTCAAGTAAAATGTGGAAGAAATTAAACGGTGTTAAAGAAACCATACGCAATTGCGTATGGTTTCTTTTTAACTGACTTTAAAAAAGGAGGAGGTTCTTAATTAGTCTTATTTTTTTTTGTTTCCTCATGAGATTCGACTGGGCGAAGCGATATTAATGATTCTTTTTTATTTAAAAGCTGGTGCTTCCCTTGTGGTACCATTTTAATTAGGTCCAGTTCTGACAATGGCACCCATGCGAAAACCATAAAGTCTAAAATTATTGTAATTCGAGACAGTTTTTTTTTTTTGTATTATTTACCTAACTTTTCGGCTATTAATTTAGCACTATTTACAGTATTTATCGTTCTCTTGTCTATTTACTATACATTAGCGAAATCCACATCCTAAATGAATTCATAATTCTATAGAATCGCACAAATACTTTCCTTATCAACGAACTACGATTGGTATTTGCCTAATATACACGCGAGACACGCGACAATGCTTTCATTGTATGTTTTTTTTGGTAGTCGTGAGCGAGGGTAGTAAACAAGCAAATTAAACATATTCACCCTGCCTTTAATTATGAAGGAAGGTCACAGTAAACTTAAACATTTAATTATAATTATGCGAAGTCAACTTCGTCGTCCTAGTAACGTGAAACCATTACAAAGATTACAGAACTCATTTGAATAATTACGGCTACCGAAGACTTCAAAGTACTTGAACCTTGATAAAAATACTTGAAAACCTTCCGCCGACTACTGATTTAATTTTCTGTAAGAAAACTTGATGTCGGCAGTCAGCCAAACATTTCTTATTAAGGTATTTAAACTTATAGTCAAACGGGCATAGCTAACGCTGTCTACCTCGTTTTAAAATTAAACATTGTCAATAAATTACTGCAATAAAATAAACCTATTTTATGAAGCCTCATTGCCAACAAACTGCGAAAAAGAAATTATTACTCAACTACAAAGCTGAAATGCATTTAGGATTTCATTCTTTGCGGGAATCAGTCTAAATTAGTCTGAGGAAGCACAAAGGGTGAGCGGTAAATGGGTCTTTGTGGTGCGGCGCCGCGACGCGGGGCGAATTTCCGATGTTTGCGCAGGCTGCGCGCGTCGCGTGCTTCCTGTCGTGTCCCACCCTCGCCAGTAGCGCCGCCGGCCCGCTGCCGGCCGCTCCAAAATGTAACCACGCCGCACGCCCCGTGCAAATCCATGTCTTCCATTATGTATTAGTCTTAGAAATATTAGCCTTAAGAAACCAAGTCTTCCATTAGTTAAGTAAGTAGATTAAGATGCAAAGGGGCAGGGCGCCGCGACGCGATCTAAATAACAGGGTCGTTTTCGAACGGCTGTGGCGCGGCACATTCCAAGCCGTGCTGGCAGGACCGCAGCGTCGCCCACGCGCCTCCTCCCACGAACCTAACTCCGACATGTCGCTCGTTCCCACCCCCAACGTGCCTCACCAGGGCCCCTCCACTGTAGCGGATTCGCTCGAGCCTGCGCTCAGGACCATCATCGAGGGCCTGAGGAACTCGTGCTGCTGCCGATGTAACTGTTCAGCAACAGATCGCAACAACATTAACGACAATTTCCAGGTCTGTCTCTCCAACGATGACGAGAGGAAGTCCATGAGGTCCGTTATAAGGTGTGCACAGAGTTTTATCGATTTACTTATACGCTATTGTACATATTCGGGTCAGTGCCCATAGCGCCATATGCAATCTACACACTTTAATTAAAATTGTGTTCGCAGCACTAACAGGGATTATTCTGATTCGATATGCCGTATTTTACATACGTAAAAATGTTTTATGCTACATGAAAATATTTTATTAAAGTTCGCTATAATGACTGTTTCCCTATTTTTAGCGCACTTAGTGCTGTTCAGGTAAATATGGGTATCAAATGAAATGTTTGTTACATGCATTCCGCTGTAAAGTCAGTCAAATGTTTTGATAACAACAGCAACGATCCGCTTTTGTTGCATGTATCGGCTATGTTATTGCATAGTGGCAACCCTAGGTGTTTACGGACGGCGCAATTGCGGGTACGCCGAACTAATTAGAAAAGCGCTTAGTCTAGCGCCTAAGCCACGAAGATCTCGTGCTGCCTAAAATTGATTTACTAATTGTACGATTGCTTTCATCAGCGTTCGCGAGACGCACGCGGTCGCAGAGGCGCAGCAGGCGAAGAACGCGCGGTTGCGAGACGCGTTCGGCATCTCGCCGCGCTTCGTGGAGGGCAGCTCGCTCGATCCTGAGCGACGCGCGCGCGATCATGCCGCGAGGTACCCGCTCATCAGGACGCCCAGCCATGAGAGGGAGGAGCGGGACTCGCATTCTGCTAAGAAGAAAAAGAAAAGAAGGTATATAAAATACACTCTACATAGATTGTTTATTTTGATTTTGATGATACTTTGAATTGAATGTTTTAAATATTTAATGCTACTATAATCACCCGCCGTCCGATGACTTGAATAATTATGCCTTCCGCACGAGTGTTTCAAGGTGTAGGGTGAGACGGTGGCGATCTTTCCTGTGAGCCGAGCACAAAAGGTCTTCTGATCTCACTACGTCAAGTCACATATTGTAATCGTCAATATGTATTCTAATTCTGTTCATTCCTTTTTTTCAGTGCATCACCAGAAGCCAAAAAAATGAAGAAGAAAAAATCCAAAAAGAATAAAAAGGAGAAGTAAGTATTACTTTTAATCTTTAATTATTTATTAATTTTATTTTTATGAATTTTAATATTTTTGTAAATATTGGCAAACATTTCATAGATTATGTTTGAACCCAGACAGGTGACACTACGGTTATCTAAGAGGCAAGTATGGAATTTATTTAATTTTGTTGAATATCTACAAACAAATGCAGTAAACTTTATAAATAGGATATCACGATGCCTGATTTGATGTCTCGAGGTGACGTCACGGTCAGTCGCAATTTTATTTGAGATCTGGATGATGAAATGGATGAGAAGCATGTCAATATAACTTATATTGTCTGGCAAAACGCAAAATAGTCACCTATACAATGTAGTGAATGAATTGGTGCAGCTCTGTATGGACTCAACCAAAATAATATAATTGGTATCTCATTGGTCCCTTGCAGAAAAACAGGTATTATATTCTTACACGATTTTATGAGTCTTCTCTGCTCATGAATATTAACCATAAAATTTAAGTGCAAAGAAGAATTTACTGCAGTTTTTGCTACTCTGTTCCATTATAAAAAAAATCAAATTTCAAGGATACGTAGTACAGTGGGCCAACGAGTTAGGTATGTAGGGCAAAAACTTCTAAGTCCTAGTAAAGACTTACTACACCAGTTACATATAAGTGAGTTAGCTAATTAGTGGGTATATTACACTTAATAAATATGTGATTTACACATGCATATCTATTGCAGTCAGTTTTCACCACGACTTAAAAGTTTTTGTCTTGAATACTTAATTGCTTGGCCCTCTGTACACCTTGCTACTAGGGTTAGTCTAGAAAGACGACCCACAGGAGTCTTAATTTCCATTTCCCTAGAAACCATAGCATAGCAAAGTACTACTAAAATAAAACATAACCAATACACACAAACACACGCACCCACAAACACACACACACACACACATAATTTATACTTATTTATAATTTATAATAATTAAAACATTTTATTTAGTAAATAAATAAATATGATAATATAAATAAAAAATAATAATTTAATTTTGTAATCTATAGTGTATTTTGTAATAAAACTGTATAGCCACGAATGAGCGGAGTCTTCTACCACAGGCTTTTTTAGCTTAAAAGGAGACTCCAATAAATTATTGTTACCCTCGATTTTTATTAAAATAAAAGATTTTTTCATTTTTTCATTTCATCAAAGTACTGACTTAATTCCTGTAGACCCTTATCAGACAACCAAAAGCCTACAGTTCCTTGGTTAGGCTTTTACTCTTAGTGCCTCTTTATTTTTTTCATTATTATTTTACCATGTTACATTTAAATTTAAATAAATATGTGACATTTCAGTGAAAGAAAAATGTTGTGGAACTTCATAAACAGGTAAGGTATAAGGTAATCTTTGTAACTAGTAATACCATAAATGTTCGTTATTATTATTGTGAATACGGGTTACTCAAATTATTTTAGCCGGGATATGCCGTCTAGTTTCGAATCGATTACGTAGATTCATCAACTGGGCGATTAAGCGCGTTTCGTCGCGCGACGTCTCGCACTGAGACCAGAAATATTGATGCTGAACTTAATATTAGACAGCCCCGTTGTCATGCCTGGCACACTTCACATTTCGATTGGACTAAGAATAAAAACATGTTTCTATGTCAAGAATGGATAGTCGTGCTAAAGGGATGGAGCAAGCATGACATTTGTATTTTTTTTTTCATAAACGGGCCTTTATTTGAGAGTGGCTTGTATACAGTGAAAATTTAAACCAGCCATGTAAAAAAATTCTATTAAATAACTTTTAAGAAACTTCAAATTTAGACCTCCTTACTTAAAGAGGTTAGAGGTTGAAGGGATCTTTAAGTTTGACATTTATTTATGATTGTGGAACTTTGGACTGAATTAAATATTCACTCCAGATCACCTTATTCTTGTTTCGCAAAGCAATAAACTTCACTATCTTACAAGAGACGACACAATTTTCAATACATATTTGGTTTAGGATTGACTTCGCAAATAGACAATACAGTATTCACATGTAACCTTATTTTATGTTGAACAGCTGTGTCGGTCAATGCCAACCTTTATTTTCTTTAGAGTTAAGAAAATGGAACTCCACTAAGAAAATATTGAGTCATACCTTATTATTAAAATTTGTTTAATTGGATAGCCTAATTTACAGTGTTATTATTTTTCAACTCAATATTTTCTTAACATTGGGGCTGGGTTGGATTCTCTAGATTACTAGATTTTGCTTCTTCTTCTGCGTCGTGTCGGTGGCTGAGTCAGATTTTATTTTGACTTGCCATCGTGGTGAAAGGATTAGCCAATTCGCTTTGGAGAACTCACGAATTGCCCAGGGTGCGCCGGCGTAGGGAATCGTTGTGTACGTCACTCGGGGAGGCCCCTTTCAAGCACCCCCTTAGATTTTGCTATGACGGGTTTTTGGAATACATTTATAGTCTTACGCAGCCGAATCGTGTCATACTACTATATACTCCCACAAAATAATCAGTTTGGTGAAACATAAATATCAGCCTATACCACGATTTTCTGGCATCCAGCTTAAGTTTAAAAATGTCCAATATGTACATGATAAATTTGTTTGCAGGCAAGAATCCAGCAAGAAAAAGAAGAAACGCTCCAAGTCTCCGGACACGGACAGCTCGTCGAGCTCAGAGGCGCAGGACACCGACTCTGCGAGCTCAGAAGATGACAGACAAAAGAAGAAAAAGAAGGTAAATAACTACTCCCGTTACATCTCATATTCTCTAGCTAAGATTAAGAATGCTGCCTTCAAAGATTATGTTTGGTTCGCTTCCAAACCAGGATTTGCCTCCGTACATTTACTTTTACAAAAAATACTTTAAAAATCAGTTCAGTTTCGAGGATTATAATTATAGAACCCTGATTTGGGAAGCTCAATCATGTTTTGATGTATTTTATGAAAACAAAATTGAATCTAGAAATTGAAAACATAATCTTTGATTCAAAGGTCTAACGTTACTACTACGTGTGTGGGGTTTTGGGTCCTACAGAATAGTAATTCCACAAGATACCTCATAGAGCTAACTCGGGCATCTTCCGGTTTCTACGACTACACTCGACTTTACAAACCTACTCAGATTATACCCATCCTTCTAGCATAGAGCTCGCAACTACCGACTAGCTCAAGTAGCACTTTGCTTTCTTTATTTTTGTTTAAAGATGTGTATCTACACATTGGCCTGACAAAGATCTCTCGACACTTCCCTTGCATAAGATAATCGGCTTCACGAATTTTGGTTTGTGTATAATTTCCTCACACGGCCCTTATCCATCCCTCTCTTTGCATTAGTCGACTATCGAACTAACTGTAGTTATCACAGAGTTGTTTTACTTTAATCTTACCAATTACCTTCACACAGTGTTCCGAGTTTTAAATGCGTAGGTGGTCGTTCCCTCCACTATGTTCCATAGACCCGTGTGGGGCGGCGAATTATTTAATGTTATTGTCTTCTTACCTCATTTTGTTTTATTTTTCTGTAAATACAAGAAATAGCCAGTAAAAATTATCTGTTTAACTGTGCATCATTTCATAGGATAGCCATCTTTATCTGAAGAAATAACGTATACTGTAAGTATATCACAAAGCAATAACACTCAGTAAGAACACTTATGTTAGGTGAATACTAAAATTATGTACTCGATGATAATTTTGGTAATGCATTGTTAACTATGGCATTTGTGACTAACGCTGTGTTATAAGCAATGGGGAGCGCAAGGGTCCAAGTGTGCACAGTTATTACATGCATGGTGTTGTAGTCCTTTAAACAGATGGTGGTTTTTAATTGTTCGTGTACACGCGACCTAACTCTGTGTGTGCTATAAAAACGAGCGAACATTGCTTTCCAATTACCCGCGTTTGATAACAGTATAATAAGAAATAACGATTAATTGTTCGAAGACTATCTTTGTTAGAAATGGTGAATTCAGCACGTTTTTATATCACACACGATAATTATCCAGATTGAATTTTTGAAATGTAACTAATCCATAACATTCTCCCTCTTCTCATTTATCCAAAACTAATTAAGGATGCTCCACATGTTTAAATGGTATACAATACCACCACCGTTTGTTAAATAAGGTACGTTACCGAAGTGTTATATTTACATTTGATTTTTGTGTATTACATGTATTTATTTTGTTGAGCCGTAATGTGTTACTAACATCAACGATAAGAAGTAACGCACCGGTGCCAACCGAATCCAAGACTTTAATTGTGTTCTCTGTATATCTATGTATGTATTCATTTCTCCTTGGTTCTCTCATGAGAATGTTATGGATGCGCTGTAATATAACATTCTACTAACGTACGAATAACACTCGAAACTACTACATCTTAATTTATAATCGCTTCCATCGGTAGCTTTAAGTATATTTTTGTTTTCTACTATGAACGTTTTGTTTGACGCCTCGATTTTTACTATTCCTTATTAGAGTGCATGTGTAAAAGTGACTTTATTTTTGTTTTGTTTTGCCGAAGTTCTTCATCCGGTTATTTTATGCCCCTGAAGAATTTCGCGTATAATTTTTAGTGGACTATGTTTATTTGCCATTACCACTATAGTCTATTGTATTGGCACTGGTGTTGTATGCCCGTTTGTTGGGACAGTAATATTTATGCTCTTTATCGAAATTTAACAGAAAAAGTCGAGCAGCCGACGACGCGGCAGTTGTGAGCCTTCAAGCCGGGAGGGGTAAGACATTTGTATACCTTTAAGTTCCTTTTATATTGATACCGTTGTTTGTTATAAATTCTTTACCTATTTCTAACTACTCGAAAAAAAAAAGTAGTAATTTATCTCTTCGTAGCATTTATTCGATCTACTTCTCACTTCTTATATTAACCCGTATGTTTTAGTTCCTCAGTGAAATACACAAAGGAAAAACCAAGGGAACGCTCAATAGAAGAGGAGACAAATGATGTCCAATACAGAAAATCAGACAAAGATCGAGGGGCTCGTAATAGGAAATACGACAAACGAGACGAACCAAGCAGAGACTATAGACAAAATGACAGGAGACGTGATCGTAGCCCGTACAGGGAAGAAAGTGACTCGTCACCCGAGTACAAACAGAGGTCCTATATAACCAAAATAGAAAACAAGAAACGCGACCAAGGAGAGCCTTCCAGAGATGATGAAAGGCGCAAAAGTTCTAAATATCCCAAACGCGATCGAAGGTCTTCGCCAGAATCCGACGCTGAACCCCCCAGAAGAACTGACAAGAGGAGTAATAAAAATTACAGAGAAGTAAGTGCTTCACCGCCACCTGAAAAAAGACGGCGAAAAAGTTCCTCACCGGAATATAAGAAGCGTGATGATAGTTACAATAACTGGAAAGATACTGAACGTAATGCAAGAGAGAGCAGCAAAAATCACAGGGATGAAAGAGATGAGAGAAGGACACAAAAGAGAAGTGAATCTCCAGATTATCGAAAGAGAAGGCAGGAGGAATCTAACAGCAGGCGAGAAAGAGAAAACAAATATGAAAAGAGTAGTAAAAGTAATCATGACCGTTACGAGGAACAGTCGTCAAAACGGAAAGACAGGGAAAGTGTTGATGATAAACCACGAAGAAGGAAAGATAGAAGCATGTCTAAAGAAAGGCGGGATGCGTCACTGGAATATAAAGAACGATCGCCAAGCAATCATCATAAGAACAACAGAAATTCTCGTAGGGATGAAGAGAAATCACACAAGAACTCGAAATCAGATCGGAAATATTCGTCATCTGAATCAGAGTCGGAACCACAACCCAAGCAAAAATCTAGAGAAGAGAAGAATTCTAAGAATAAGGCTCGTCATTACAAAGAAAGGAGCGTTTCTCCACGAGATCAAAGGAAACGGAGTCCTTCACCAACAGATACTGGAAAACGTAGTCCTGCACCAAGAGATACCAGGAAACGTAGTCCTTCACCAAGGGATACCAGGAAACGTAGTCCTTCACCAAGAGATACCAGGAAACGTAGTCCTTCACCAAGAGATACCAGAAAACGTAGTCCTTCACCAAGAGATACCGATAAACGTAGTTCTTCACCTAGAGTTTCAAGGAAACGTAGCCATTCCCCTGAAAATAAGCGGAAAGAATCACCACCCAAAAATAAATCCGATAAATACAATTCTCGTCAAAAATCAGTAGAAAAGCGAGAAAGTAGTAGATCTAGGAGGAAATCTTCCTCACCTGAAGAGAGGCCACGACGCAGGACGTCTCCTAGTAAATCAAAATCACCATCACCACGTAAAAGTTCTAAAAAAGAGAAACGAAAGAGTGCCACGCCCAACATAAAGAGTAAGAAGTCTTCTGAATTGCGCACGACATCTCCTAAAGGTGAGCATAGGGAGAGACCCGAGAAAGAAAGGAACCACGTTCGAAGGGACTCTCACAAGGACAGATCAAGATCTCGTTCAGCCCGTCAAAGTCGAAGCACATCTAGTCTAAGTTATTCTCCCGCGCGCCGAAGCCCGGAACGTTACCGAGATATCATAGAAACACTACCAGAAAAAGATAAACGCAAATACATCAAATCTCCATCTGATTTACAACCTAAAAAGAAGAAGAAGAGCAAAGATCGATCTGATAACTTTAAGCCCAAAGCTGTATGCATGCGTAGCTCTTCGAGTGAACATGACGATTCCGAGGATGACTTCTTAAGATTAGACGATAGGGACCGTCAAAACGACTTAGATATCAAAGAGTTGAATAGACTGAAAGAGAGGTTGGCTAAACTGGCCAAAGCCTCCTTCAAGAAGTCTGAAGAGACTAATGGACCTTCGACTTCACAGGCTGGGCGCAGTGATTCAAAGCCTAAGGAGGATGATAAGTCAAAGAAATCCAGTGAAAGTCCTATAGAAGAGATGAAAAAAGAAAAGTCGCCAGTAGTAGCGAAAGAAAAGATAAAGAGCGAAGAGCCACCGGTGAAGATAGATAAAAGTGAGCCACCAGAAAGTAATGCGGAGTTAAAGAAGCGTGAGCGTAGTGCGTCTCGGCAAAGTTGGTCGCAGTCGTCGTCGCGACGGTCGCGGTCTCGATCTCGGTCACGCAAGTCGCGGTCGCGCGTCAAGTCGTCGAGGTCGCGCTCCAGGTCGCGGTCGCGATCACGATCGTCGCGCTCGAGATCACGTTCTTATTCTTCGTCGAGGTAAGTTCACGTCATTACGTTTAGTACCTATACTATTTTCACGGTACCTGCTGTTTATTTTTTTCGTAATAGTAAACAGAAGCAAAATTGATACCTTCAGAATTTTACGAGAACTACAGTTTTATAGTAGGTCTTAAACATCTATTAATACGAGTACCATTATAAAATTTGAAGACTCATACTCGCCCCATTCTTGTTTTTTTTACCTTTATGGCACCATTAGTACAGAGGCAGACTTACTTGATGCCAATTTTATTATTATGATATTATTTTGACAAGTGCACTTCCTTCCAGACGCTCTCGCTCCAGCCGCTCGAGTTCGTACAGCAGCAGGAGTTCGTCCCGGTCATCGCGTAGCTCCTCACGCTCCACCCGCTCTTCTAGGTAATACTACACTTATTCAAGAACCTACTATTACTATTATATTGATGTATTCTGAAGGTTCCAACAATAACGTTAAATAAGAGTTTTTATAAGATGAATGCTCAACCGTTTAGGAGCTCGTATTGCGCAAAGGCAAAATATTAAAGTTAGAACTTTCAACGCTGAGCTGTTTCTATTTATGAAGTAAATCCATATTAAATTGCTAAGCCAATTATTTTGTTTCTATTTGCACTAAAAGCCGTACAAGTAAACATATTATATTCAATATAAAAACCTGTCTCCTCGCTATCGTCATTAAGTTTTTAAACAAATTCTGATGACGAAACCAATATTGCAACAGCTCAATTATATCTCTGCCTGGTTTACATTGGTTGTTTGACTAATAACGCAATGGAATAACATGAACCAAAGTTGAACCAATTCATCAAACAATGTACAGTGGGTGTAATTAAGTAGTGTTAGCGTATAAGTTGGTGATATAAAGTTTGGTGGTCGTTGCATGCTGTACCGTTTACGGTTTATCAGAACAATGACGGGCGTGTACGCCGATTACCGTAGATCAAGCGCGGGCCGCTCGCGCTCGCCCTCCATCCCGCGCCGCGCCGGCTCGCCCAGCTTCCTCGACCGCCGCCGCATCACGAGGTACTACTGCCCTGCCGTGCCGATCAGCTCTGAACTACACACTGTTATACTGTTGGGGTATTATGATGTTGATAGGTCGAAAGTCCTAGAATAAAATATTCAACTGGTTCTCTAAAGCTGTTGAAAGGTTATTCAAAAAAGCTTACCAGGTGGCGCCACATGTCATATCATTATTATAATCTGTGACAGCTATACATTTGAATAATGAATTTCGTATGCTAGATTCAATATTTACCATTATATAAATAACACTGGTTTTAACATTACAGAATATTATGATAAAATGTCAGTGTGGCCAAAGTAATGATATACAAAATAATACCTCATACAGTTGTATATACTGGTAGTGAAAAGAATTGATCAAAAGCATTGCATTAATAGGGATATTGTAGTGCAATCATTGGACACCTTTATTTGTTATTGATATACATTTTACATATTGCCACGATTGCTATGTAATATAAAAACATCAAATGTTGGTCCCAATGATTGCTGTGTGTCTAATATCTCGGTGTGCCGCTTTTATACTGATTTCAATATTTGATAGATGTGTGCTTGTTATTTTATTTGCGTTTGTGTCATATCATGTATTTGTAGTAGTCTTCATTGTTTAATCTTCATAAAGAGAGATGGACGCAGACGAATAAAGCTAACTCGACTTAAATTACTTCCTAATATAACTTAAGTATGTTCTGTAACAACCAACAGACAAATTTAACCATAACGTAAAAATCTATATGGCTTTGAAACAATTTATCTACAAGGATACCTAACAGGACAAATTCCTTATTGAGGTATAAAAGTTGCCTATGGCAAGACAGATGATAAACTATACATGTTTTTGCCTGCCTTCAAACAAAAGATATCAATGTTTAATTATTTTTATTATTTATGATCGTATTGTAGTAATCGTCTGTATTGCATCTTAAAAACAAATTTATTAATGTCATTAAAATATGCACTGGTTGTTTTCATATATAGAACCAAAGCACTATTATAACTTCATGATATGCCACACATTCTTATTTATCTTACCCCTTTTATCTATTTTTTTTTGTTTTCTTTATAGAAAAAAGTCACGAAAGTATAGCACGAGTTCTGAAGACACAAGTAGTAGCTCCGATTAGTGAAGTGATTGTGCTAGTGTGAATTAGTTTAAGTAATATTATGTATTTCAATTTAAATATTAAGTCCTACTTTCTCATAATATATTCATAAAACCCTTCATTTATCTTTCTTATTATTTGAATACCTAGCAACGGGTTTTGTGAAAAGATTCTCGATAAATATCAAATCAAGTATAGTGGATTTTGGACTGTGTCATTTGTTTTGTCACAATACCCCTTGTTAGCATTGCTGGGTGTCCAATTTTATTAAAATTGATGTATATTGTGAAGTATATTCTCCAATTGGCTGTGAAAATATATAAATACTCATTTTATTGGACAGTATTTTAATATTAATTTAATGTGTTTGAGAGTGTGCGTTCTAACATAAATCATACTAACAGGGTGTGCTACTAGACTTAAGAATAATTAATCTTTGTTTTTGTGCAGGAGTTTATTTAACATAATGATTGTAAATAAATCTGTTATCTTTTATGAGACTAGAGAATTAAACTGTATAATAAGTTCTGTTCATTGCAACTCAATTCTTTGATTTTTGATCTGCAATTTTTCTGGTCAGCATTTCTTTTTGGAGTCTGCAATAAAGAAAAATACGAATTAATGGATATTTTTCCTCCGTAGCGCACCCATAATAGATCTAACGTACACGTCAAACAAATTCAAATATCGGAGAAGATAAGCCAAACGTAGTGGAGTTTACAGTGACCGCCGCCAGATGTAGACAGTGTGCTTTGTAGAACAAGCTGCCAGTGTGTTTTGTTTCAAGATTATTCAGTTTGTTTTACCACATTAAAGTTTATTGTGAATAATTTTTTTTTTATTTTATTTCATTATGCTGCATGGTAGCCAAGCTAGCCATTTTTTCTTCCCGTAGAACCAAGGCTTTTGATGCTGGATTTTGTTTGCTTTGATTGATGACATGTAAATAATAGGTAAGTCATTTTTTACATTGTTTCGTTTCATGCTACGAATATACATTTTCGATGATTCTAATTTGCATTTAACTATAGAGTAACTCCTAAAAAGACATTAATCTAAATTATCAAAACTTTTTATTTTAACACATTAATTTTGTTTTCAAAGCAATATCAATTTTCATCCATGACTTAATCCGCATGTTCATGATAACATTCATAACTCGAGTATTAACTATACTAACGTCCTTCGCTGTACTAACAACTAACACATTAACAACAGTGCTCGCAAGCGCCCGATCCCGTACCGGAGGCCCACGCCTTCAACACCAACATCGAGTTACAGCAGTCGCTCTTCACAACGAAGCTGGTCGCAGTCTCCGCCGAGGGAAGACGGGGAATAATAACAGTACAACCAATTAGCTTTTATTACCAAATCACTTTGTATGTGTTTCTCGCGGAACGCAGACTACAGACATCCAGAAATCGCATTTTTTTAAACTTGTATTTAATCAATTAAATTGATAAACATTTACCATACGGTTTGCAGTCCTGTGTCAACCACAGGACTGCAAACCGTATCTGGTGAAATGCACAACAAATTAATATTTGGTTTTAAATATGACAAACAAGGTTCTATATATTTTTTGGACAATCTTGCGTTATCTGCGATTTTACAGAGATTCCATCTCAAGCTAGTCCGCGTGATTCAGTAACAAAATCTCCTATAAGCAGAATGGTTCGACACACACAGGATTTAGTAAATGGCGCTTTTATCTTTTGAAATGGATTTCAAACCTTGCACTTCTAATTATTTTAAAGCATTTCATATTCTCAATATAGATTTCAAAGTTATGTCTCTTGCTCGATGTAAATACTGTGTGAGATAGGTAATAAGGCCAAATTGAATTTTTGATTGATGTTTATATCAAAAATAGATTAAGATATAAGTATATCTAGTCAAATGTGCTTATATCGTAAATTCTTTATTGGAAATGATCTCTAATTAAGTTATTCCATTTTTTATTTGTTGGTAATTTTATTTTGTTACTATTTTTTTTTTTAAATACTCTAGTCGAAATGGGTACCTACTTTATTATTTTAAGTGCAATATAACTATTTATTGAGAACTTATATTTACACTAAATTATTAAATTAATTTAATTTGCTAGTCACTTTAATTTATTAAACAAATGTTTATAGAATAATATTTAAAATAAGTTAATATGTTAGTGATGTAAACAATTGCGTTTGACTTGAAACACATTATTTGTTTCAGAAGTAATAAGCAATAACTATGTTAAATATTACATAATAATACTCTTAAAACAGTGAAACAGTTTATTATAAATATCAAAATATACAAAAAGACATGATTATAATATACATTTTGATTTGTTTAGACAAATCTATCATAAATGCACTGCATAAGAATTGATTTTGCAGGATAGAACTAGAGTATTCCACCAAATGTATATTTAGATAATAACCTATTGGTATATAGGTATTGGATCCAATTGCTGTTGTTAAATAAAGTACCCTGATACAAAACCATGTTTTCATTAAATATCATTTATATTTCTTAATTGTACTCCTTGTCCTCATAAATGTATAAAAAATAACAACACATTGACAACTTATCATATCAAAATAATATGAGATTAGATATCATTCTATCAATGTATTACATGTTATAAAATGCTAATTCAACCTTGACAAAATTCGCACACCAATCTTGATTATTCAATATAGTTATTCATTTGTAACATCATTGAATAAAATTACGTAATTAATTTGTGATGTTTCAATAATAATAAAAACCATTAAAATATACTTTTCCGTTATTTCTAAATAACAAGGCAATTTTACATCACATAGAGTTATCAAATAGTGTCAAATACTGATCTTTGACCCCAATGACTAACAATGGATTGTAAATAAATGTGTTTAATTGTAAGTCATGTAATCCATGCACCGCAGAAGTACATTAGCACCCACCACCGGCACCACCTTATATTGAGTAGGAATGATTGTAGAATCAGTTCTTTTTCTGGCTTTGTTGACGTCTCTTAGTGGCCAGGAACATTGCCCATCCAAAACCAACCAGGTTCATGAACAGAACTCTCAACTGAAATAAAGCATTTGTTATATTAAATTGAGAAGTTGATTTGTTAAAATTGGTTCAGATATAAGAGAGAAATACAAAGACATAGATTAAAAAAATATATAGGTAGCTGTTGAATATAAACCTCCTTCTTAAAAAAGTTCTAATAATTATAACCTACATTTGTTACTACTATTACTATGGTACTAAACACAGTGATAATAACACTGTCAAAGTAATTAATTAACAAAGGAATGGTTAACTTAAATGCCTTCAGTCTTAATAATGATTGCACATTAAACATTATCAATATGAGTTATAAGAGTGGGATAAATTTCCTAAAAACTTGGGTATGCTATGCAGAATATCTTAAAATAACAGAAGAACTCACCATTGGTGGCACAAAAGCCAGATTGATGAATTGGAATAGAGTAAGCCATTTCCAGTTGGCTTCTAAAATTGGTAAGTACAATGCAAGGAGTTGTTTCAATGCAGCTTTGTGGTTTTTCCCTTCAAATCTGGCCAATGTGTATAAAGAAAAGGCTTGCATAAATGGAGCAAACAACAATCTTTCAAATAGTAATTTCTTGGCCAGCGGGAATGCCACAATCTCCTCTGGGAATATCCTCTCAACTAAATTATAAAAATAATGAGGGATTGTGCCTCCAAATAACAATCTGAAAAATAAAAGTTATGTAGATGTCAATTCATTATTGTAACATTAACAAAGATTAGAAAGTTTTTGGTGATTCATTAAAAGTGAAAATAAAATAAAGGGTTTAGGTGAACTAAATTTTTGTTTTAGAAAACAAATATAATAGCAACTATTACTTCGAGGGGCTTAGACAGATTAAAATAACTAAATAAACAAGTTGGCTTACCCATACAGACCAAAGGCTAAAACAGGATCTAGCCTGATATTCTCACCGGCCACCAGCTGAGAAGTAATGCTGCCTGCTGTACCAACCACACAACTGAAAATTTAAATAATTAATGATTTTAATTATTACCATACGGGTTTCCTTCAAGGAAGAAACAATGTTAAAATAATCAAAGTTAGACTTTGGAACCAAACTTCGCACATAAATTAATAATATACACATTAAAGGGTTGATGACTTCTTAATACACATTTCTATGTTTAGTTTAACAAACTTACCTCGTAATAGCTTTAGTTTTAATTGGATGTAAATATAAATTCTGTAAATACGATGCCACTAAGTTCATGATTGGTTTTGATAACGCCATTTTTCTAGATGGATGGAATATCTTTTGTATCACAGGGTTCGCGCTTACGATCTAAGCAGATTATTCTGTACGTAATTACAGAGTAATACTGATATAATTAATAAAATATCCTTATCACTCTTATCAACAAACAAACGTAGTTGGCAAACCAAACCATAGAAATATTCCAAATGTCACTGTCATTTTTGACATAAACATAGTTTTATTTTTTCATGGAGTATATTCTTGTCATATACTAAGTTTATGATGCCGGGTACACACCTAGAGCATGAGAGAATAAAGCTTTTTTGACTCAGACTAACAGTAAATAATTTGAATTATTAGTATCATTTTATAGTTAATTTTTTATGTCTATGACCGACCCAAGCCTATGTACGAACTACCACGCAATGGGCATTGTTCACAAAATCTAACCCGGTTGTTTTATATTTTTGTTCGTCAAAATAGAGCATTTTAAGAAACTAATTTGAATATTTTGGTAATTTAATGGCTAGTTTATTTTATATTTGGTTTTAAAGATTTTCGTCTGATGACGTCATCATCGGAATACACTACTCGCCGCACTATGGTCGAAGATGTTGAAAAAAAAAAAGTCACTAATGTCAGTTTGTTTGACATTTAATGAATGCATTTATAACTATTATTTTAATTTCTAACCTCTCAACGTAACCAAAAACCAAACTTTAGTGGACTGTTTAGACAAAACTTAAGTTTGTTTCTAATCATAATTATAAAACAAAATAGTATTATTAACAACGATGGCCGGTTCATCAAATATGAGTACTGACAACTTTGTTAAGCGAATTCGAGAAACTTGCCTACAGTTTAAAACATTATGTTGATTGAATATATTATAGCTGCAAACAATATGCATAATTTGGCTGAAATAAGAGGAGCAAAGATGTTAATGTAAGTACCGAACTTATTCATAATAAATTTACTACATTACATACATAATGTAAATAAAATATTGATTTAAAATTTACGCAATAACCTTTTACAAAGTAACAAAAGCCATTGAGATCTACAGAAGGAGAAAAGTAATAATAGATTTAGGTTTAGAGATTAGGTTCTCTTGAATTTCTAACTTCAAAATTAATGTATGATTTCAGGTCATCTCGTGATTCATATTTGAATACATTGGTGGGCTTCAGGTCAGCAGGACTGCAACTTATTGCACTGTCAAAGCAAGAGTTGTGTCTGAGCATAGAGTGGGCGATAAAATGTACACAGTTGTTTGTCGAATCGATGAACAGCATGATGTCATAATAGAATCATTGTGTCAAGATTGCCTAGCTTCTGCAGGTAAATTATATTTTGAATACATTCATTCACTCTTGTAATATCCCTTATGAAATATATTAATGATGTATATTTAACATTTGAACTACTTATTGTTAAAGGTGTCTGCAAACATTCTCTACTAATCCTATTTTGGCTTGAAAAAAACCTCAGAACCATCACCCACAGAAGTTCAATGTTACTGGAATAAGCCATCTTTATCAAGTGCTAGCTACAACATGTGTCTAGTAAAGTCATATTTCCAAAAGAAAAGAAACCGAGGCTGGCTGCCAAGAATCCTTCAATATTGAAGGAGTTTCAAGATGAGTGTGCAAGAAGATATATAAAAAAATCCTTGATAGTGCTGTTTAGTGACACACATGCCACTAATTCAAAGAATATATTTGATATGGTGGTAGCCTTTATAGAAGAAAATACTGCAAGTAATTACTATCAATTCAAACTTTATTTAGAACAAAATTAAACACAGGAAGATATAAATGAAATTAATAAGAAGATTGAAAATCAAGCGAATAGTAAATACTGGCATAACATAAGACAAGGAAGATTAACAGCTTCCAAGTTGTATGAAGCTGCACATTGTCGGACAGATGGGTCTTTGGTTGAACAAATATTGGGAGGATACAAAGTACCAGAAACCAAAGCTAATCAGCGGGGTAATGCTATTCTGCCATCATCAACAATGCAGAACATTTTTTGAAAGATTTTATATTTCCTTAGTTATTAGAAAGTGCAAAATAAAAATATACCTTTTAATACTACAAACTCTTTATTATTTCATCTTGCAAATTAATAAGTCCAACATGCTATTATAACAATTTCATCTAAATAGGGTACATGTTTGTAATGAACTATGGAGTGTGGTTTGAGTATGGCAAATTCTCTTACACGTCTGATTACCCTCTCTATGTGAACCCTCAAACTTGCAATAACTTTGCTCTGAATGGCTTCAGTTACCGATTGCTTAACCCCAGAATATACACTTGGAGGCCTAAGTAGCTTTATACCGAGAGGACTTAAAAATGAATAATCAACATGTGCTTCAGAGCACCACTGTTTCCTCAAATCTTCTCTAATTTTAACAAAAATCATGCCCGAGCTGTTTGCAGAGTCATTACTACAGTTAGATACAAAACATTTTCTATATTCCATGATTAATTTATCAAAAACTTTAAATTTGTAACGAGCGCGAACGAAAACAATCTTGTTTATGTTTACAATTAGCACAAGTGACATTAATGACAGACTGGACAGACAGCTAAAATGACAGTTTTGTTTTTTAAAAGGAAGGCCAAGGCGTATTGCGCGATATTCCTCCGATGATGACGTCATGGAAGGTCGAATAAAGGTCAATCGTATTTCTTCAAAAATATATGCACTTATGGGGTCTTTTTTCATTTTAACTACAGGAGCTCGATTGGGGACCTTATATCTCGAAATGGTTTTCGAATTAGCACGATTAAAAAAAAATGAACAATCCCCATTGATTTGTTGACACCTGGTGTTTGATAACATCCTTTGGCGTGCCTACGGTATTGGTGACTTTAGATCCCGGTGTGTATCTATACAGAATTAAAACTGTAATTTATCAGGACCGATCCCACAAAAATCATATCAATAAAAGTTGACCAGTCCTTGGGTATATCAGCTATAAAAGCTATAAATTTTATTGATTTATTAAATGTGGTATACACATGTCAGTACTATATAATTAAATACTAATATTTAGCAGAATTCGTTAGACTAGAAGCCTACAGTTTATTGATAAAGGTTCAAGAGATGATGGAGTTTAATTAAATAGATAAATTAATATACACTTAATTTTTATTTTGTACATTATGCCATATAACTAAAGTATTTTATAATATATTATTATTATTATTAGAAGTTATACAATGCAAGCTCTATATAAATTTTAGTTAAAGAGTTAAAATCTTAAAAAAAAGAGTTGTATTATCAAACTATATAATAGTATAGTTATGTATTAAGTTCATGCTAAAAAGTACTATATTTAGGAAAAACATAAAACATGAAAGATGAATAATATGATAGTGATATGTAATGTAACAACTAAAGAAAAGAAAACCTTAATAAATAAGCCAACCGGTAGCAAAATTGTTCTAAATAATAATATAAAAAAATAAGGCAATACATTGTGTTCCTAATTTCTATAACAATTTGATCTAAATTTTTTACATAATCTATCTTTACCATAATTTAAATACAATAATATTATGTTATATTTTCTATACTTTCATGACCTATGGTGTAGTCAAACCTCATTATAACGGTAGCCGTTTTGGAGGCTTAGTTTTCATCATAGAGCTTATCAAGTTGTTTTTGTAAATTGTGTGATGTCGCTGCGGGCGTGTCTGGGACTTCCCATTGTCGCGTCGCAACAGGGGTGTTCAAAAAATTCATGTGTTCCTTCATCTTCATATACATACTCAGAGCTCTATTGCCCATATCCGATTTGACAGGAGTTACTGCATCATTTGAAACATTTGGCATTGACTTGTAAAACACTTTTTTTCTTAAACACAAATTCTTTTTGGGAATTTTGTAGGAAGGTGATTTGACAGCAGATTTAATTACAGATATTACTGGAGATGCCTTAGGTTTACTGATAACAATTTTTTCTGGGGTTTCATTTTCTATTTTTATATTTATATCTTTGGCAGTTTCCTTAACTTCAGTTATAGTTGTGTCTGCTTTATCTTTTTCTAGATTAGTCTGTATCAATTTTCTTATAGATTCTAAGGAGGATAAATGTGACTCTTTGATTTTATTTAGAGCAGCAATGCTGTTTTCAATCATTTTGATGTTTAGCTCAGTTTGTTTTTCTATTTTTATAAGGTCATCATGTTCGGTGCTCTTTTGTATGGTGTTCATGGTGGCTTTGTTGAGTAGGTCGCAGAGTGATACTATAACACTCTCTTCCCTTTTATTTTCTTCACTATAAACTGTCGTTTTATCAAAACACATGATTGTATTATCATGGTACACACCAGAATTATCAATGTCATTGGAGTTATAGAAGAATTCCTGAACACTTCTGTACTCTTTGAATGGTGTGGAGACTGGCGGAGTTACTTCAGCAATATTTTCCAATGTCTTTTCTTCTGCTATGGCTTTCGTCTTTTCCTCAATGTCATTTATTTCCTTTTCTTTCTGTAAGAAGCTGGTATCACAGCTGGACTTCCAAGATTCATTGGAGAGTGGGGTGTCAGGGACAGCAGGTATCAACTTTGTATGTTTAAAAAACTTTGGTGGTGCAGTATTCTTGATAGAGCTTTGGTTGGTCATATTTTCTTTATTTGCTATGGTCATTTTGCGCATTATAGGCTTGTTAACTACTGGAGTTTCTGAGATGTTATATATTCCACTTATTCTTACATTGCTGCGAGCTGGAAAAAAATAAAATCAAGTCATTAAAAAAAAAAGTTAACAATGAAATAAATTATGTTAAGTGCAGTAAATCTAGATGACGAGAGAATAAGAGTAATGTCAGTTACCTGCCTCCAAATTGATTGAAGTGTGACTTAAATAATTAACAAAATAATCTTTTTATTTTACCTTGCAAGACCATAGACTTTTTGGGTCTGAATTCAGGTTTGGGAAATTTTGGCGTCTCAGATGGCATCATTGTAGCTCTATTTGCAGCTGCCTGAAATATGTAATAAAATAATATTAATACAGTTAATTAAGAAATAACTATTTACAATACCAATTGATGTGGTAATCAATGTAATCCTGGCAAAAGATGTGTTAGTTAAAACATATAATCCATTGAAGCTGCAGGATTCATAGTTATGTTTCATAGAACTAACATAACTATATTTATTTTTTGTCATAGTCCACATAACAGTTAGTTACATTCCCAACTGGTAGAATGGAACACCCTGATCAAGGCAAAAAAAATATTTTTATTTGATTCACATTGTAATTGTAAAAAATGGCAATGTAGTTCAATTTTACTGCAGATTTTAAAACATTAATATGTTGTTTTCCAAAATTAAAAGTTTTGTTTTGTTTTTGAAAGTTTTCAAATTGCTTAAAAACAATGATGATAGTTTAAAAACATATAAATATGCTGTTCACTTACTTTACGCTTTGGCTAAAAACATAAATATGTTGTTCACTTACTTTTAGCTTTGGCTGAAAGTTAAGCACTTTTCTCACAGAGTTGTTCTTTAGTTGACCATTACCAGTGTGACTGACTGTTTTGTTATCAACCTTTACTGATGAGTTCCAGTACTTCTTCCTAGAAGTTGTGGCTGCCTGGGCAGATGTTCTCGGAGATTGAATCTTTAAGGCTGGAATTAATTAATAAAAAAAATATAGTGGTGACACATAAATGATAACCTGTATGATTGTAAGAATATAAAAATATTCTTACAAGTGAAATTATTAGGATAAGAGTATGCTTACCCATTATCCCAGCTCTCATTTCAGCAAGAGTTAGAGGTTTAGAAACCTTCTCTGCAGTGCGAGTCTGCTGGGCTATCGTTTGCCGAGGCTGTTTTTTAGCCGTCAAACTATGCATACTGTCTTTGGATAGAATGCCTGGAAAAGAATTAGGCATCTTAAGTTCAACATTTTATCACTTTAGGGTTTAGGACAACTGGTATTAGTCTAATGCACTTAAATTCTATCATATTAAGCTTCTAAAAGCATTCATACACCCCTCAGACGAATGTAGTTTACAAAACAAACACTATCAACAGTACATACAAACACATCGCAACTTACCACTCAGTCCGGGCAGCAATTCAGCCATAGTTTTTGGTTTTATGCTCGTTGTTGTATCCATTATAATAAATATTATCACTAGTTCTAGATATATAACAAGAAACAAATCTGAAATACGAAAACATTCAAATTATTCAAGTGTCAACCGTTTAAAACGTCAAAACCGTTTGGTAAATCCATAGAGTAACGAGGTTAAGCTTGAATTTGAGTTCCTTTAAGCGCAGAATTCACTTAGTGTTAAAAGTAATCTTTATTTTGATAAATTTTCCCAATGTATCTCCAGATTTCCATTTAAACAAATTTTATTATATTACAATCATCATAGCAAGCAACATGAGCCAATGGTTTTATTTAACAAAATTACGTCTTACATTTGTATTCGTGTCTTGAGTTTTGGTGGAACTGAAACATATTATTTCTCTACTTTTCTCTATGATCTGGATGTCAATTATGTCAAATGTGTTAATGTCAAGTAATGTCAACAACAAAACAATTTGTCATCAACGTTGTAATTACTGCTATAAAATTAATCACATATATACGTTATCAGTTAACAGTTTGTCCTAGATAACAATAGCTATTTGATCTATTAGCTTCTTGCTCTCTGGTGCTCTTTAAATCATTAACAAAATGGCCAATATTGTTCGTATAGCCGGTATAGAGGCATTCGATAAATATGTAAAAGAATTAGACCCTAAGGGTTCTCCTGTACTGTTTTGTTTTACCGGTGCCACACTGCCTTCTGGTGAAAGCTGGTGCAGTGACTGTAACGATGGTAAGTAAGAATAATTTATTATTTGAATAACCAAGTTACTGCAAACCTTATTAGGGTGCATTGCAACCATTTATTGCGTCAGTGAAATGTTGGGCGTACTACTTCAGCGAGCCGACTAGGCACATAGCTGCCTTATTTCCTTCCTGTCAAGGTGCGTAGCGTAAACCTGGCATTTCGTCGGAAAGGAAATGTAGGCAGCCACTTGGTTGCACTAAGTCTTGCCTAGTTGTCTGCCCAGTGTGGTACAATTGGTAGAGCAAGAGCAGTTGCAACAGCCATTATCGTCGTAGATTGGTGTTTATTTCTCTTATATTTAGTTTGCACAATACATTTTTCCATTACCATTTGTTTTACAACTTTGAATTTAATTTTCAGCTTCCTTCTAAAACGCCAACTTAAATACTATTGTTTTGAACTATTATATTCATTCTAAAATATATTCTAATAAATGAAATATATCTTATTATCTTTTCTATCTATTGAATTGTTTAGCATGTAAAAACAAGTAAAATATATCTGCAGTTTAATAGCAAAAGATGACTTTTATCTTTTACAAACAACTTATCAATTGTTTGTTTTTGAACATCTGAGTAAAGTAAAAGTCATTGGTGCATCATATAATTACTCATGTTGCTAGGTATTATTTATAACTGTATAAAATATGATGAGGCATGTTGTTTAGACTAATACATACAAACTTAAGGATAAACAAACTATTTTCCTTTGGAAATGTAATAAAATAGGATAATTTAAAATACTAGAATGGAATGTAGAAGTTTTCTTGCTAATCATTCATGAAATATATTGGATAGTCTCACATGACAACAGTTTATTCTAAAGAGTACTTCTTTTCTTGTTTTAGCAAAACCCATTATAGAAGAATTCCTGAATGAAGTGAAGACAAGTATAACATTTGTGTATGTGGATGTGGGTGATAGAGTATAGTAAGTAGACTTATGTCCTTCATACTTATAAAACAAAGCTGTCTGCTGCATCTCTCCGAATGTCTCTTTGTGATAAACTTAAAAACTACTTAACAAATTATCTCACAGGTTGTCACAGGTCGTCAATTATGTACTAGTTTAACATGGTCCAGTAAATACTATTTTTCTTGCAGCTGGAAAAAGTTAGACTGCCCCTTCAGAACTGACAATCGTTGCAGACTTATGGTGATCCCCACCATTATCAGATGGAAGGGGGTGCAGAGACTAGAGGGGGAGCAATGCTGTAAAAAAGAATTGTTGCAATTGCTTATTGAGGAAGAAGACTAGAAGGCATCTCTGCAGGTCAATTATTTTTACTGGTTTATATGTATATTGTAATGTAATTATAAGAATAAATATTATTATAATAAAAAGTATTTTATCATCATTTTGTTTGAGTTAATTTAATCTACTTCTGCTATATTATCTATGCATACATTTTTAATCTGTTGTGTCAAATTTCTGACACATTGTATGTAAACATGCCCAGACATTCTACACAAAGCGAAACTACGATAAAAAGAGAAAATTTGGAGGATTATGCGGCGTTTACACAGTATGTGGATAAAGTACCACAACAAGACTCGAAAATTTACTTCCTTTTCACTGGAAAAAAGAAAGACAATGGGAGAAGCTGGTGCATGTATTGTCAGTTAGGTAGGAAACTCCTTCATCTGAGAGGCAAACACTCGTAATATCAGAGTGTATAGGTACAATCAGGGATCTTGACGCTTTTGAAGTTAGCTGCAGATGGCTGCTTGACCAATCAACAAGCACGATACTCGAGCATAGACAATACCGACCTGTGACATTTCATTTGCGGCTTATTTCAAATGTGTCAAGATCCATAATTTGACCTAATAATATTATTATTATTAAATATAAAAGCAATTGCGACATCTTGGCTCTTACGCCTTCACACTCCTGCGGTTCAGTGGTCTTCATCATCTCTATGAAAATTGGTTTAAAGATAGCTCATATCCCAGGCAGGACATGCTTATCGATAACGACAAGTAGGAGGGGTTGCGGGCAGATGCTATAGGCTGACCGTTTAACTGAGTCCTCGCCTGCGCGGTACGGGGGCGCGGGGGTATGACGACAAAGGGGACTGAAACAGGTGCGGGCGGTGGGGGCACTTAATGAAATATACAGGAGATGAAATGCACCAAGATATTTCCTAAGATATGTGACATCATAGGAAAAAAGAAATAGTGATTTATCAAATGAAAAATAGTTAAGAAGATACAAAATTTTAATGAAAATATGTACGTAAATAAAATAATTGAGATTTTGAATTTGTTATCTAAACATATAATTAAATCGTAAGAAAGTCAAAAGTTTTTATGGGTCCAGTTTCTTTTTTCTAAAATATAAGTATACGTTAAAAGCCATTTGCTTGCACTGACTGTTTATTTTATGTCCGAAGATTTTTCGATTCATCTTGAGATTGTTATTACATGTGTACCTCTCACGAGGTGTCTGTGCAACAGTCAACACATGCGATCGCTACCCATGTAGCGAACGAAATGAACAATTACAAAAATTTGCCCACCGCCCGCACCTGTTTCAGTCCCCTTTGTCGTCATACCCCCGCGCCCCTGTACCGCGCAGGCGAGGACTCAGTTAAACGGTCAGCCTATAGTTACTTCGATTATGCTGTAATATAATACCTCTCTGAGATAATAGGTATATAGTGGCTGGGTCAAGGAGGTTCTCTCTGAATATCCAATTGTGGTTCTCTCTGAATATCCATTTGTACACATCTGTTTCAGCGGAACCTGTTATAGAAGCGTACTTAACTGAAGTTAAGTGTAGTATAACATTTGCATTCGTGGATGTCGGCGATAAGGATACGTAAGTTGTATTAACACCCATATTTCAACAAATATATAGTATCATGTGATAGGGGATAAGCCTATGGTCATTAACCGGCTCAGTTCCAGACTCTGTGCTGCTACTCGCTCGAACTGCGAATCAAACCCGGGATCTCTTGATAAGCTCTCACAAGAACTAACTACTAGACCAAAGAGACTAAGGTTTTTTAGTCCAGATTAATGTGTTTCATTTTTTTTTCTTTCTAGTATTCAAGTTTTAAATCTTATATCTATCGAACTCATACCGGTCAATCATATACTCTTAGTCATATTAAATACACCCTCGTGGCTAAAAAAATATTTATTTTCAGTTGGAAGAAGCCGGACTGTCCGTTCAGAACAGATAGACGCACTAGACTCATGGTGATCCCCACCATCATCAGGTGGTACGGCGTACAAAGACTAGAGGGGACTCAATGTAGTAAGAGAGAACTGTTGCAAATGCTCATTGAGGAGGATCACGATTAGGGTCTTACACCGAAATCGATTGACGATGATCGTAGATTCGACAGTATTTCTTCACTAAAATAATCGAATGACGTCGACTCTTCTGCTATTCGGCCGTCGATCGATTGGTGTAGTAACACTCTTAAAGAACACTGTGTTGCGTTTTTAAGTTCATAATACATGTTTTTAATAAATGTGTTTTCTTGATACTTACAAGCTTTAAATTGTTAATACATGATATCAATACGTATTATAAGTATATTATACGGCTTAATAAACTTATTGCCATATTCATCTGATGCCCTCAATTGACCTCACGGCTTTTCTATTCACCGTTATGAGTACTTATGTAATGTGAAACTAAGCTACGGTAGTCTCAGTGCAGTAGTAGCAAGTGCAGTATCTATTTGTTATAATGCTTATAAAATAAAATTAATAAAAACTACTAGACCAAACTGAAATAAATTTTTATGGGACCACCTGGCAGCTATTTTGCGTCGAACAAAAAAGAATCACGCGAATCGGTCCATTAACCGCGGCGTAATCGATGTACATACATAGAAAAACAACATACCGGCCGAATTGAAAACCTCCTCCTTTTTGGGAAGTCGGTTAAAAAGCGACGTACTTACATCAGGTATAAGCAATAATGCATTTTTTGGTGTCCCTCAAGGGAGTATTTTGGGACCGTATCTGTACCAGCCTAGTAGTAATTAATTATTTTTTTTTATTTTTTTTTTATTTATTGAATTAAAAAGATACATAGTAGACTTATAAACTAGAACAGTGTCCCACAAAACAGTATTATCTGTTTGACTGTGGGATCAAAAATTTTCAACTCTTAAACTAATTTATCTTCTATCTTAAAGTAAGCCATTTAATAGGAACTTTTTTAAATTATTCTTAAATTTATTAATATTTTCTTCCTCTCTTATTTCTTCTTATATATTATTATATAATTATGTCAAACTAGCTTTTGCCCGCGACTTCGTTCGCGTGGAATTCGTTATATTAGGTAGTAGCTGCTCCCACGATTATCCTTTCTGCTCCGCTCCCGTGGAGTTAGCGTAACGTTAAATATCAAAAATCTGTTATTAATAGTTAGACTATCAAATGCAAAAAGAATTATGCGCCTCGTAGTAGGCCTAAATAGAAATGAAAAAAAAAACCGGTTCAGTCGTTTAGTAATTTAACCGATACAAACAGCCAGACAGACAGACATAAAATTTAAAATCTGTATTTTAATTTGTACGATACCTATATCGTACAAATTACTGTATCAAGTGAAAAAAGGCAATTTTATATTGACATTAAAAACAGACATTTGTATTGATATGGAAAGTCAATAAAACATGTGTTAGGAATGTCTCCACATTTTATTTTACACGATATACTGATAAAATTATAATCATACAACAAATTGAGCAATTTGAATCTTTGAACAACAATATCGAAATATCTTTACGTAATAGATAAGTACAAGATAATGTTGCCTGGATCGTAGAAAGTGGTAGAAATGTTCGTCTTTGAAGCCGAAACAATATTATTGTACTCTTTGTTTTAATCTAAATTAATCACAGTATAAAAACTACTTGCTATATTTACATGATAAGACGACCAATATAAGACTAATTAACAGCAATTTAATGCAATAGGAATTTTTAAATGTTGTTTTAACGCAATTGAGCAGGTGTAAATATCTAAGCTTATTTTTTACAAAACATTTTGTTTTATTGAACTAAATGATAGGTAGTTCTCTTTATAACTATCACAGAAATGCTTCTGTTCTGTATCATCTCATTTATCTAAATGCATCGCATTTGACACACATTTGTATTACGTGTAGACATTAGAGCTAAACGATTAATATTGAGAGTAATACTTCCAAAAAAAAAATCTTTATCAAAACGAAACATGAAATGAAGACCTCTATAATATCCTTGAAATGTACCGACCCAATTTCAATCTGTAAAAGCTTTATTCTATCATAGTATTGTCCATACCCCGCTCTCTTAAAACATAACATCAGACAAACTCCCGCGTGCTCACCACCAAGAGTTCAATCACACACAACGCAAGCAGGCGAGATTTTTTTTTAAACTGTGCTTCTTCTAGGAATAACTTTTGTGTTGCGGGGGTGTTCAAAAACATACATTTCACACAAAGCACACCCAGAATCAGAACAAATCTTTGCGGATCACACAGATTTGTCCCGAGTGAGGATCGAACCAACAACACCAGTGCCATGTCCAGAAGCCGTCTATTTTTGACACTTGCCACACCCAACGGCAATAATTCGCCTAGAACACCGCTCATGGCGCCGTCTGTAATGTTCTCAGTTGCACATAATATGTACTTCACAGGCATTATGAAAGAAGTGAGCATGCGGCAGTTTGTCCAATGGTAGACTAACTTAATATATTCAGACTTTAAAGATTGGTGCTGCAACCTGCAGACTTGGTCTCTTCGAGGCCGTCGCTGATGTTCAGGTCCTTGGTGGGGATGGAGATCAGCACGTCGTAGAACACCTTCTTGTTGCGGAGGAACGCGTTCTTGTTGTCGAAGATGACTGAATCTGGGGGCAACACGTTGTTTTTTTACTTTCGATAAACGTTGTTAGAAGGATGTGGCAGAGGTGGAGGTGGACTCACACTTCACTTGTTATGTTTAGATAACAGATAGGGGGTGAGCCTATCGCCATCCAATGGACGCAATTCCAGACTCTGTTGTCCAAAGCCAAGTAGTTTGTAAAAGTTCGTATAAATCAGGGGCGTATTTACCCTAGGGCCAAGTGGGCCATGGCCCAGGGCGCCAGGCATCGAGGGGCGCCGCGAGGCGCCTCCGAGATTTTTTTTTGTTAAGTTTTTTTTTATTACCTAGGTGAAGAAATTAAAAAATCCTACCCATTTAACCAAAATGACAACTTATTTGGTTTTAAGTTTGTTAGACATTAAAACGCGGAGCAGTTGTACCTACCTATAATATTTTTATGACAAAGCAGAAGACATGTTACTAGCCATCATGGAGACCTTTGACTCACATAATATTGACATAAAAAATTGTAGAGGTCAATCCTATAACAACGCTAGTAACATGTCTGATCAGTATCATTATTATATATATATATTTTTGCTTGTAGGCAATGGCCTACAAGCAATAATTAAACAGAAATGTCCGTATGCAACATTCGTACCTTGCGCTGCACCACAGATAATATAATACTAGTAGCTGCACATTCTCTGAATTTGATCGGTTCATCAGCCGCTGAATGTTGCCTAGAGGCCACAAAGGTTTTTGGGCTTCTCCAAAATATATACGTATTTTTTACTGCATCAACAGAGCGTGCAAAAATTCTGCACTAATTTTAACCGACTTCAAAAAAGGAGGAGGTCTCAATTCGGTTGTATGTTTTTTTTTTATGTTTGTTCGCCGATTACTTGAAGACGCCTGGACCGATTTGAGAAATTCTTTTTTTGTTTAAAAGGATATACCTGTCATGTGGTCCCATTTTTTCAAGTCACGTTCTGATGATGGGATCCTAGAGAAATCGAGGGCAACCCTCAAATTTAAAAGGCTTCTATATTGTTTTTTGTATATTATTTAAAGCTACTCGGATATTTGCATCTAGTAGTCAGTATTTTATATTGCTGAGCTGATGCTGGAAGGTACAACTCCTCAACGGTTAGGAGTACGGGGATAATTCTTTAAATATAGGCTCCATGAGGCCGTTTACTGTATTCTTTCAAGTTATACACAGATGAGGCGAGACGTTGAATATTACTTATGTATATTCATAATATGAGGTCATGATTTGATGATGGCATCCTAGAGAAATCATGGGTAACCCTCAAATTTCAAAGGCACATATTGGTTTTCGTATATTACCTATAACAACTTGGATATTTGCATCTAGCAGTCAGCATTTTAAGTTGCTGAGCTGATGCTGGAAGGTACAACTCCTCAACGATTAGGAGTACGGGGATAATTCTTTTAATATAGGCACCTTAAATAAGTTTTCCATCTGAAGTAACCGTCGTCTCCACGTTCGAGAACGAGGCACTTACTTGGGACCGACTTCAGAATTATAATGTATTATTTTGTGCGAAGTAAATTTATTTTTTGCTTTTGTTTATACCTACTTTTTGAAGTAGGTTTTTTTTGTTAATAAATATTTTTTGGTTAAGGCTGATAATGTCACAGTAAAATCTTTGTCACTGACCCGGTGGTCAGCAAGGGACGATGCTTGTACCAGCCTCAATAGGAATTGGACTGAAATTTTAGCAGCTCTTGAAGCAGTTAAAAGCGACGCTGGCCACCAAAATGCCTTAGTCAAAAATGAGGCTGCAGGCCAGAATTAGTGCTTCAAAACTACTAGATGCGTACCCAATCGATCTAGCAGAAGATCTTTTAGATGAATGCGTGCTCTTAAAAAAAAAATTTCATTTAAATAAAAACAAAAGGAGCCTAAGGCAACTTTACTCATTTTTTAAGGACAAATACTTAGAGGACGCTTTTCCATACATTGCAATTGCGTTACGTATTTTTTTTGTGTACGGCGCTGACGAATTGCAGTGCGGAGCGCTCATTCTCCGCACTAAGTGCCTTATCATACTAGCGGATTGCGAGCGGCTACGGGGCGGGGCGGATGCGTCGCGAACACGCAGCGGCTGCGCAGCGGGGACGTCGCGGACGCGTGGCGAATACGCTACGTTTTCGTCGCGTGTTTGTAGTGAATTAACGGAAACACTGCTGTTGGCTTTGTAACTTCGGAGACGCCGGCGAAGAAAACGAAAGCATCGATGAATTTGGGAAGATCCATTATCAATTAATCGAATGGAAGAGAGCGACTACTTTGTGTTGTTTTGCAAACGATTAAAAAATAATCCTAAATAATTTCGTTCCTACCTACCATAAAACAAACATAACATATTTAAGCAAGATAAAATCCCGCAAGAATCCGTTATGATGCAAAATGATTTGACCTTTGAAAAAAAATTATTTTAAGTTGGTGGGCTGGCGTTTGTACGAGACAGTTATTTACATGTTAAATACATATTTATTGACAGAGGTATGAACTGTTTTCAAAGTTGATGGTCTCGGGTGCTCAAGAGCTTCGACTTTGTCAACCTACGATCTCCAACTAGGCTTTTGAGGTTAACTAAATGTTGTTTATAATAAATGTTGTTTATTTGTTATAATTAACGCTTTTTATTCCTTTATTCGTTATCATCCAAAATCAACAATCAATCAATCACAACTCCCTGCTTAATTTTTTTTTTTCAAGTCTCTTAGGTAGGGGCGCCGAACCCTGCTGGCCCAGGGCGCAGAATTGTTAAATACGCCCCTGGTATAAATAGGTAAAAGTTACTTACAGGTGGCCGGTCCGGTGACAGAGATGACGCCCACATCGCTGGGTCCCTCAGATATCTTCTTAGGTCCGTGCACGATGGTCTCGGTGCCTTCTTCGTCGCGCCGCTTAATCGAGAACTTTATGTCGTGGCTATCGACTCCGCAGTCCCATCTGAAAAAATACCAATTGTTCTCATATAGGATAGCTTGGTAATGTCTTTTTTTTATGGGGTTCATTTTAGGCATTCTGAAATGGACCATGGACAAAACATGGTTAAGAAGGGCTACCAGAACAATTTCGCTCGCGTCTACTCGAATTTGGAACGTTAAGAGACAAACATACGCATGTAGTTATAATATATGCCTTGTATTGGGTCCCCCACTCTATATGATACAGTTCGTCATTCAAGGCCATTGAAGATTGATACCAAATCTTGTAGATATTGGCTGGTCGATTTTACTGGAATGCTATACGAATTCTACCAGATTTCGAAATTGACTCGCCCACTCTATGCAAGTGAGCCATAACTATGTAGCTATGCTTACCTCAAAATACTGTCGTTATCTGAACAAAGCAGATCAACGATGTGTTTCTCTCCCGTTTTGATGGTGACTCTCTTGTACTCCTTTACTTTCGTGTCGAACGATGGGTTGTTGGAGTAGTAGCTCTTAGGAACTTTGCCACCGCGCTTCACCTAAAAAAATAACAAAAAAGATTATATGATATGGTAGATTTCAAACAGGCTGAAATTGTTTAGGTAGGTTCTATGTTATATGATTCTATGCAACCGCTAGTGGATATCCAAGGGGGTCGGGCCTCTTCTCAGGATGAGAAGGGTTAGGCCATAGTCCACCACGCTGGCCAAGTGCGGATTGGTGGACTTCACACACCCTCGAGCAATTTTTAGCCACTCTTAGGCATGCAGGTTTCATTCCGATGTTTTCCTTCACCGTAAGCGAGCGATAATATATATGATAAATACACACCTATCTTCGAAAAGACGAATCTTAAATATTTATTGACATAGATGTGTGCTGTGGGTTCGAACCCGAGACCTTTGACTTTGCAGTCCTACGGACTCCCACTCGGCTATCGCTGCCCAAATCCTTATCCCTGGCCAAAATCTATTCAATTCAGAGATATTCATTCTTTACGGTTTACTTACAATAAGTCCACATCTGGGGTCCCCATCCTCATCCAGCATGGTGCCACCATAGTGCACGGGTAGCTGTTCCTTGTCTACCAAGGTGAGCACCTGTGTCTGCCATTTCTTGGCGTCCGAGCCGTAGATCTTGATCTTCGAGATCGTGTACTCGTGCATGAACTTCTTTATCACGGAGAACGCTAGGGCGAACACTTTAGGGGCTGAAATAAAAAAAAACGTGTACCTTTAGAAAGTTTAGTTAGAAGATATCATCTCCAACAAGGACAGTAGAGTAGAGTACAGCGTCGGGATACCTTACTCTGACTTGTTATGCAAATACTATTTGGCAGCAGGTGTCCCTACTATATTACTATTTTTACTATGATATTACGTTTAGATAGAATGATTAGACTTCAATGACTGGTAGTTGAGGCATAATATAGCAATCTTTCGATGTAGTGCCAATATAAGCAATAATTATGTTGATCTTGTGTCCTTGGAATGCAGTTACTATAGTATATTTAACAGAAGGCCTACCTAAAGCTTTATTGCCGGGCCTCGCGTCAGTCGTCGCCCACGCGGTACGTATTTTCAGCCGTTACAACATAATTATGGACCCAAAAATGATTTAATAATTACGAGTATATTGAACATTAACAACTTCATACAAGTAATTATTTCCAAAGGTCTTTGTATTTTGTACGAAATGTACATTTTTCCGGTGGAAATGCATACTGGCCATGTATAGAAGCTGTGGTTTCAATAAATGTCGCTATGTCGCATCCACCCTGTATATACGATCACCATATTTTTTTTTTGATTTTTCGAGCTAGTGGTTTAACTTTTAGAAGAGGGGGACACCTTACTCGAACAAAAATTTGCTCTTTAAAGTTAATTATCTCGCTAACGGATCTATGCATCAAGAAATTGTCTTAGTAACTCCTTAATGTTTTTAAAATACTATCTAACAATACCTCACACTATGAGGTACACGACAGAAGAAAAATCAAGCCCTCTCTACATTTAAGGCAGGTACCAAAAAAAATAATTTATATAATAATACAGGGTGACCGATATCGTTGGGTAATGGGTAGCGCGGTTCATAAAGTTTTAGTCACTATGAGTCACTTCGACGGGAAGCGTCGCGCATTTTGCGTGCGCGCATTTTACGAAAACTCTCGTTCGTACGTCAGGCGACTATTTTGTTCTGAGTATGGTGTACGGCAAATTAGGGAGGCTCCGAGTGCTAATTTAATTAAAATCTGGATAAAGCGTTTTGAAGAGACTGGATCGACGTTTAAACCACACGCGAAAGGTCGTCCACGCACATCTAGGACCGAAGACAATATTGAGAGTGTTAAGCAGTCGGTACGAGAAGATCCACAAATGTCTACTCGCAAGAGATCGTCTGTCCTAAACATATCGCGACGAAGTTTGCAACGAATTTTAAACTTGGATCTTAAATTGCATCCATACAAGCTGCAATTAACTCAAGAATTGAAAGACTCTGACTTCATAGCACGGCTCACATTTGCTAATGAAATGCTCAATCGGTTTTCAAATTTAAAAAAAAACATCCTTTTCTCTGATGAGGCACATTTTCATATGAATGGGTTCGTAAACCGCCAAAATTGTCGTTATTGGAATAGTGAAAATCCCAGACTCAAACATCAAAAACCGTTACATAGCCCTAAAGTGACAGTTTGGGCCGCAATATCTGCCAAAGGAATAATTGGTCCTTGTTTTTTTGAAAACGCACGGGGGCAAAACATAACTGTTAATACCGAACGCTATGTTGCGATGTTGGAAGGTTTTTTGGCCCCAGAACTTGAAAATTCAAGAATAAAGAACTCTAGGTCTTGGTTCCAACAAGACGGAGCTACCAGTCACACATCAAATGACTCCATGGCGGTTGTGAAGCAGATGTTCCCTGGCAAACTGATATCGAAAAGAGGTGATATCCCATGGCCTCCGCGCAGTCCACACTTGACGCCTCCTGACTTTTTTTTGTGGGGATACCTCAAACACAAAGTCTACACCAATAATCCGAGAAACATCAGTCAGCTCAAGGAGAATATTCGTGGTGAAATGGCAGCAATCACACCAGCACTACTTAAGAAAGTTTTCGGTAATTTCCGTTTGCGGTTAGAGGAGTGCCAACGTAGAGAGGGTCATCATTTAGATGATGTTATTTTTAAAAAATAAACTTCAGTTATCACTTAATAATTGCTTAGTTTTATTTTAACTATACCTTTTGTATTTATTTTTTAATAATTATTTTAAAAATGCCCGTTCTATTGCGCCACCCTGTATTGTAGTTAACATGCATCTATGCCTAAAACAGATGGACATTGCGAAACTATAAGGGTTCCTTATAGGTACTAAGGAACCCTAAAAAGATGAAACATAACAATATTTACCGTTAACAATGTAGCAGATCTTCAATATCTCAGGGTAGTTAGCTTCGTACAGCTGCAGCAGTGTGAACACCATCTCCGCTGCCGGCTTCCACGCGTACTGCCTGATGTTGAACCCTTCCAGGTCGAATATCACTGTGATCTGAAACGTGATTCAGAAGACGATAATGTTTCAATATGTCTCTACAAACGATTAGGAATAGTCTTTATCCAATCTTTAGGGTATGGAGATAGTCGTAAGCATGTAAGTTGCCAAAAGGTCGTATTAGCAAATCTATAACTCATAACTACACAATCGGATAGAGATAACAATCAGTTGCCAATTCGATAGTATATTATAAAAAGTTTCACCTTCAAAGCATTGGGGCCGAGTTCTACTGCCTGCTTTCTAGCGATGGCAAGGTAATTCTCCAAGTGTCTCAGGATCATGCGGATCACGTCTGTTTTAGTTACGGAGTGCAGGAGACCCCACACGTCCAGGCCCACGAATGGTACGATTATTACTGAAAACAAAGAAGGATGCACGTGTAATAATAATCAGGATTACACCGTAAATAACAGGCGACCCGTATTAGTAAAAGTTTCATGTACGAGTAGTTAACGAATAGGTTGAACGGGTTGATGTCTTATGTTCCTTTCATACATATTTTATTCTTTCGTCTATTGGGTGAATTTTAATATGGTCCGATTTTCATGATGCATGCAAGGTTATTACAAAAAAATACATGTTTGAAATAGACATTTAACTACAAGGGGTTTTATTCCGGGCATTATCGCATGCATGCGTGAATAAATCCGTACGATATTTTAATACACCCGATTAAAAATAAAACATTAGGCGTCTGGTTTTTATTGTATGTACGGTAGAATTTTGGGTCACACGAACGAAGTAATTGATTCACCTGTTTCAAAGACAATTTTTTTTACCTGGTGATCCTTCTTTGTCAAAACCAGAGCTGCCGCTCGGGAAGTGTTTGATGAGAACTTCGGGAGCTTGCCACGTTTCCAGGGTTGTGTCGATTCCCCATTTCTCTCGCCATTTTAAAGACTAGAAAAACGAAAAGAATACCATGGTTTAACGGGTAAAATGTAGGTGTTATCAGCTACACCCTTGTGAGTAAAAAAGACGTTATGTTATGTTATGTTTATGTATATAGAAAACGAAAGAGTTGATATGTATATTGTTATCATACCAAGGACGAGATTGTAGGTAATAATTAGTTTTATCGCGATTAACTTAATTAATTAACATCCTTAAGCAATTATAAGATATTAATAAATGTTCAATTAAAATACTACATTGTCTAAATTACAGATCCAGTAACTAATGAAATGTAAATAAACTTATTAGGTATTATACTCTACTTAAAATAAGATGCGTCGATCTCAACATCTGAAACCGATATTATTATTATTATGCCTTCAGTGTAGATTTATGATTCTACATAAGAATAAGTCGGTGGCCAGTGCCCGAACATACCCGAATTGAGTTTAATAAGTTAGTATAGAATCGCGTGTTTTACGTAACACACTAAAAACGTAAAAGCCAAAGGTACTTACGATAAGCACTACTCGTGGAGGTCACGCGAAGTATCACTAAATGGCTGTTGTATACAGGCGCGGATCTAGCCATCTAAAATGGTTGTAGGCACGAGGCAAAATTTACGAATTTATTTTTTTTTATAGTAGAAGATAGATGGATTGAATAAGCGCGATACAATATGCAAAACATAATGTCTTCGGCGCTCTACAAAACATAAAAATATTATTTTGAAGAGCGCCGAAGGCGACTACTTCTTTAAATATTGCCAGAGGTTAAAATCATTAGCACTTATTTTTTTGATGACGTAAAATAAACGAAACTGTTGTTGTTCTTAGACGAATCAAAGATCATCAGGTTAATTAATTATATATTAACATCAGCGCTCTAGTCGATTCAAACGCGCGAATTTTTAAATCTATACGTATTTATCAACTATCTTCCATGCTTTTGCAATATTTTAATTGCTACTGTTTTATGGAGCAACTCGACGCGTGATGGCTGTAATCTACTTTCCTATTAGAAAATTAGCCTATCGATCTTAATAGACCATCCAAGTATGACGTCACAAGTTAATCTAGGATTGTGCACATCCCCACCAACCGGGTGTCCCGCGTTGTCGTCGCGGTGGGGCTTAGTAACCGTGGTTGGGAGAGCCACGGTGAAGCTAAGTGGACCCCGAGGAGGGGGCTGCTCTTCGGGCTTTTGGGAAAAGCCCATGTGGGAGCAGCCCAAGTTGCAGCGCCTATATGGGGAGGCACTGCAACAGGAGGGCCTGCGGTGTTGGCGTGCCGTGAGTCGGCACTGCGGCCGAGGAGTTGCGGGGCCGGGGCGGGAGAGGACTGTCGGTGTTTCGTTGCCGTTTTCCCTGCCTTCCGCGTCCCCGGCGGGGCCGCAGCCGTTAGTACTGCGGCGTGGTGGGGTCGCAGGGGAAGAGGAGTGTCGGTGTTACGTTGCCGCTCTCCCTATCCTCTGCGACCGAAACGCGGTGGGCGGCGGGACGAACATCTGTTTCGCTGCGGAGGACCGGGCCGTCAGATACGGGGGTGTCTGACGGCCATTGCACGCGGTCCTCGGTGTCGGTCCCCCCACTTTTTGGGGGCCATGAGGGGCCTGCCTAGGCGGGCATCGCCGGGGGGGTCGTGGATGAATGGCTATGTCGGTTTCCCATGACCAAAGATAGATAGACACGTATAGATGGGTAACTGATAGATAAGTGAGCGCTCGCCGAATGTTGACGTCATTTACGCAGTACGTAATTAAAATTGCACTTTGTTTGTTCACAACTACTCGTTGTTCTGCAAATATACTAATTAACAATTTTTCTTTTAAATGTTCTGCATTGAATATTAATATGCTTTTTTATATACGTCTGTTTGTTAAACTTTGTAACACATTGTGGATAGCTATAATTGGTCATTGTTTAGTAATGTTACCTATGTAATACATTTGTAAACGACTGTTGTTATCCCGAATAAATAAATAAATAAATTATAGTTTACAAAACTATAATTTATTTATTTATATATAAGTATAAGTGTAAAATAGTAAATGTTTCTAAACAGTAAGTTATGAATTGTGTGATAAAAGAGCATTATCATTATTATCCTTATCTAAATTTATAGGTAGGTACAGAAGAGTATGACACTCTGCTCCCTATTCATGTAGAATTTACTTATATAGTCTTAACATAATTCTCATTATGTTTGTTATATTATTGTGTTTAAAGTTTTTTTTAAAATATTGTTTCCAAATGATGATTTCTTTGAATTATCTGTATGTTTAATTTAACTGTGTTAATTAAGTATACAACATGTAATTGGTGTAATTAGTACCGTTATGATTTAAGTAAATAAATAAATAAATAAATAAACATAAATTTGGTTTATTCGTTTCGTGTCTTCAACCAGAAGAGCGGATCTCGTAATTATGTGTGACCTAGAAGTTATAGTAATCAATAATATTTATGCTCGATTTAAGATCAATGTTATATCGATGCACGCAAACATTTGCATCAATGAATGAATGACGCCTACATAATATGTGCCGGTTGTGACTTGATATTAAGTTATCAACACTCTTTATTGTTATTAAACAATAAAGAGTGTTGATAAGTTTATCAGCTAAATAGTTATTAAACCCGACGTGAGGTGAAGACATTATTATTGAAAATATGGGTTACTCACGTTATTATAGCCGGGATATGCCGACTAGTTTCGAAACTAGTACGTAGATTCATCAACTACGCGATTAATCGCGTGTCGTCGCCGTCGCGAGTCAGTGCGAGACGTCACGAGTAACCGCCGTCTCAATAATAAAGCTAAATAGTTCTGTGTGTTGCACTGGTATTGATCACATTGCAAAACGTTAAAATTAACATATATGATTTAAGGGGACTGTAGTCTATAGTTAAAGGTGAGACGGTGCTCCTTGGGAGGACCGTCAGAAGTTTTACCACTGTTAAAGAAGTGAACGATTTGCCAATTTTTTTTTAAGTCGTTGGAAAAGCATAGCAGCGCGCGTTTTTTCGATATGACGCGCGCGATCGATGCCATGTGCGAAAGTAGCCTTCTCTTCCTACTTTATATATTTAGAATTCTACAAACTTTTCAGTATCAGCAATAACATCCATTATAGACTAGGATTGAAGAAAAATATTAAAAAAATATAGTTTAAAAAAACTAAAAAAACACGCTTTTAAAGCACATCAAACTAAAAAGTGAAAAATAATTCTTATTATAACCTGAAAATAATAATAAACGAAAAATACTAGTACTATTGTGAAAAAAAGCGTGGGTCGCTCGATAGACGAAAAATATGGCACAGAGCGCCCCACGCTTTTTTTCACAATAGTACTAGTATTTTTCGTTTATTATTATTTTCAGGTTATAATAAGAATTATTTTTCACTTTTTAGTTTGATGTGCTTTAAAAGCGTGTTTTTTTAGTTTTTTTAAACTATATTTATTTTTCACTTTTTAGTTTGATGTTATTTAAAAGCGTGTTTTTTAGTTTTTTTTTAATCCTGGCGATCCTAATCAGGATAATGAGATAAATTTATGAAATTATTATATTGTCGCTGATTCTTTACAAGTGTAGAAAGTTTGAATTAAATCTGTCCGTTTAAAGTGGGTCAAAATCGAGTCCAAAGGAGTCTGTTACATACAAACAAACAAACAAACAAACATACAGGTGAAGCTAATATAAGCGTGTTAAAAATACATGGTTTCCAAACAAATTGAACATTAAAAGCAGTCAGTTCTTTTAAAATACGTGATAATTTTGCGTCAATTCTTGTGGAATGGATTTTGTTACTGATTCTGAACAAAAGTTTACAAAACCACTGAAATCTTTATGTATAAGTAAGTATATATATTATTATGTAATGCAGTAACAAGTACCTTTGCATCATACCATAATACATAAAAAAGTTTAGTAATCGTGGCTAGCGCGACTACTTACATCTCTCATCATTTTTTCCGCCGCCTCTGGATCCCATTGCCTCGCTGAAATGACAAAAATATAATTAAAAAAGTAAATTAAGCTTTATACTTTTGTAATGGTAACATCATTATTATACTTGATTGGTGTCATACAGTCAAGGTGGACAACTTTGTAAATGGAGACAAAAAGGGTAAGAGGCTTATCTTAATAAGTACGAGTATAATTATGAAATATATAAAATTGTTTTATAGGGTTCCGTTACAAAAATAAAATGGGTAAAAATGGAACCGTGGAACCCTATTACTGACACTTCGCTGTCCGTCTGTCATCTGACTGTATCTCATGAACCGTTATAGCTAGACTATTTTTATAGATGATGTAAATTTTTTGCCGCTAAAACAACAAATACTAAAAACCAAATAAAATGAAATATTCACAAAATATTGAATACGCCGTTTTTAATAGATAATGTATGGCACCCTTCGTGCGCGAGTGCGATTCGCACTTAAACCACAGAGTACGAACTTAAACAGTGCCGACGACCTTGAGCATATAATGGCCGTCGTTCAGTTAAGCAGGAGCGGCACTGAGGGTTCGTCCCCCGCACCGCGCAAGGGCCCCGCAGATACTTGGAAGTAAAAGTCGTAAGCGCCAAAGCTATTTCTTAAAATTCATAACGTACTTTTCAAATAATCAAAAATTGTTGTTGGTAAAATTGTAATCCTGCCTTTGCTTTATTTTTCAATATAAAAATCAAGTCAATAAGTCATATTGGTTGAGAGAAGAAGGCAAAAATATAATAAAATAGAGGTATTTTAGATATTTTTTATATCAAACATAATGCATCTAATCAAAAAACTGTCCTGGCGCTTCTGTACAGAATGAAATGAAATATTAGGTATAGTAGTATAAGAATCCAAGCTTTTATATTTGAAGAGCAGTAAGGTCTCGAAGATCATGGAAATGTTGATTTTTTTGAGATACATTACAGACTAAAGGGTCCGGCAGACGAAGTGCTATCTGTGTTTGGCGCACGCACGCTTACATTTATCCCCGCGCAACAGCACTACTGGTCGTTTAAAATATAAACGCAATTAGAATGCGTCTTGGCTTCCGAAATGTATAAATGCAAACTTAATATTTTTCTTTCCACTTTTTTAAATTACGAACTTGACAATATATGTAGACTGTGTTTCCATTTGTATAAAAGTACAGATATTAATGTTTTAATACAGAACAAATACGAATATAATTTTCCAATAAAAAAACCGACTTCAATTACTAATAATGCTTATAAAATAAAAACTACTAGACCAAACTGAAATGAATTTTTATGGGACCACCTGGCAGCTATTTCGCGTCGAACAAAAAAATAATCACGCGAATCGGTCCATTAATCGCGACGTAATCGATGTACATACATAGAAAAAAAGCATACCGGCCGAATTGAGAACCTCCTCCTTTTTGGGAAGTCGGTTAAAAATCTGACGTTTACGCTGTAAAAATTGTGTGAAATGCGATTCGGAAAATCTTCGATTTACACCAAGATAAGTAATAAAAGACTGAGTCTAAATTTAAACACAATAGTATTTAGTAAATACGCGCGAATCACAAGTGATGGCGGCATTCCGTTTGTATACATACATACGCAAGCCTCTTAAGTATTTGACCCAATTTTTTATTATTTTCAATAACAATATAAGGCCGTTATTCTTTAAATCTAATACGTTGTAACGGGTTCTTCAAGTATTGGCATAGATTTAATAACGAACGTATCACCTTGCATGGATCTCAAGTTGAATCAAGCTCAAATTTGGCCTACTAAAGCAAAATGAACTGAAGTTTAAGGTCGCATCGTTATCAACCGATCGATAATAGAAGGCACCTATATGCTGTATACAGGGTGTAAAAGAAGCAGCTTACCAGTAGTTCATTATTCTTTTCTGGGTTCATATTATCCTGAGTGCAAAAAAATATCTCAAGAATATTAATTTGCCAAAATTATTCAAGTTTTTTTATTTCTTTTTCCCTCTAATTATAGAAGAGCGACGTTACCTTAGACTATACATTGCATGAAAATACATTTGCATTTTTTTTAGTAAACTTTGGAGTTTTCCGATGATTTACGTATTTCAATTAAAAAATTCACACTTAGAACTGAAAAGTCACGTTCTTAATTATTGAACAGTGTTTTCGCAAGTTTATTCTCATACATGTGTGATTTTATTAATGACATGTAATTTTTTTTCTAAGATATTTTTTCCGATACGTGGAAAAAGATTGTTCTACAACCTCTTATTTTTTTTTGCACCCAGCATTATGTACTGGATCACTGGTAACCGGCATCAATATCATCAGGATGTCATTTACACACTAAAAGTTATATAATTCAAAACGCAAGGTGGTCAATTAAATTCCAAAGGCGTTTAGCATATAATTCACGGTCAAGAACAGCATAACACATTGGTGACCTAGTGATCTTTTTTATTGGACCGGTTTGGATAAATTGTTGCTCTCGTGGAGGCTCGTGTTTAGCCGTACAATTTGTGAGTACCGCACAGTGAGTTTAGCTCATAATTATGCTTAACAAGCCTTTTTTAGTTAGAAGCCATGCTTTTAAAATATTGGGGCGTAAACGAGTAAATCATGATGATGATGATGATGAAACGAGTAAATCACAAACAAACCTAGAGCCTCAGTCAGAAGGTACCAGGGAAAAATACCTATCTTTAATCACTTTGCTTAGTACCTATATTATGATGACCCATAGTACTGAATTTTCCCTAAAATTATCTCAATAGCAAAATGGTGAATTGGTGATACTAAACTTTATAAGTCCATAAACCACTTAGTATGATGTTTTTAAATAAATACTGATTTGTTTTTAAAAGTGTTCTCAGTTACAAAATTGGTGGGCCATAAATTGTATTGCTCCAATGGCAAATAAATAAATTATCTTATCTTAATAAATATCATTTGTTTTCAACATAAAACTAAAATAATAATTAATTACTTAAATATTTACAACTTTACATTTTAAATAAAAAAAATAATTATATGCAATAATATACATAGAAAATAAAAAAGATATTTACAAATCTTTATACAGCATCAAAAAATTCCTCCGCATCGATGTCAAATGCCGACAGCCAAATGCCGTGCCAGCCCAGAAGGCTGGCACGATAATATCTTAATTATTATCCACATTCAAAATGAAATGAATGTAAGTGACAAACAGATATCCCTTCGCCTGACTTGAGTCCGGTATTATAATCAAACGATTTCCAGACCGGTCTTGATAGTTCGTGGCCAGTGGGTTAGGCTTCCGAAATTGGATCGAATTTATACTGTGTCGAAAGGTTCGGGCAAGACGCTTTCTCTGCCACATCTGGCTTGGGTAATTTAATAATTATTGCTGCTATTAATTCGTTATGGTACAGCAGAGTAACCGTGCATAAGATGTCTGGTATCCTCGTCCATTCGAGTTTTCTCTGTGACGCTGATAAATAAATAATTATCTTCCAACTTACACACAACGCCATCTAGTCCCAAATTAGTCAGAGCTTGTACTATGAGTACTACTAGAATAACTGATACTTATACATTTTACTTTTTTTTTTTTAATTACATAGAAACACCAGATTAAGACAAACCCCCATGTTCATGCACACAAAGGTTTATCTTCAGCGGGAATCGAACCCGCGACTTTTTCGTCGCAGGCAGGTACACTACCCACTCCGCCATCCGGTCATCGGAAACATATGACGCCCGTAATCATTCGGCAAGTGTAGTGCTGTACCAACTAGCTTTGTATGGGAGAATCGACACCAGTCCGGGCATAAAGCACGGAATAAGTATTAACTAACAGTCGGTTAAGGTCGCTTAGGCCATTCACCTTTGTTCTACAGCGGTGCGCACAAATCCAAGCTATGAATTATTTACAACTTTAGTACCGAGATATAATTTATGTATTGTATTTTTACAAATTTTGGGCAATATAATTGTTTTTTAATGTATAACCTGCTCAATTATCCGGTCACCTTCATGGTTGGGTTTACGACGTCATTTGCAAGTTATTTGGGTCACTGTCCCTAAACTGGCAAGGCAAATATTTCAAACCGGTTCTAACTCTATCTTATTTACTTGTTATTTAGGTATATATCAAAATAATTTAAGACCGAAATCAGCTTTTGTGTTTGTAATAAGTTGCACTTGTGATAGATGCTCAGTAGAATTGCCGTAATAATAATAGCAACCCTTTATAATACATGTCATGTCCCACTGCTGGGCTCGGGCCTCTTCTCATGATGAAAAGGGTTAGGCCATAGTCCACCACGTTGGTGGCGGATGGTAGACTTCACACGACTTCGAGTACTTTTTAGGCACTCTCAGGCATGCAGGTTTCCTCTCGATGTTTTCCTTCACCGTTAGCGAGCGATAATTAATATGATAAATACACACAAATTTTCGAAAAAACGAATCTTAACGATTGATTTACAGAGGTGCCGTGGGTTCGAACCCGAGACCTTTGACTTCGCAGTCTTTCGGTCTCTCACTCGGCTATCGCTGCTTCTGCCAGAATTACCGTAAGGATCTAAAAAAATACTCATTCTTAACTTAGGGTAACACTGTCAGGAGATTGATGAGTGATTTTGCAACGACAAAAAACGCATCTCCTGTAAGATTGCGATTTGTGGGATACGTCAATGGGATACATCTTTGTTCTTAGGATAGGGCGATGTATTTGTAGAGGCAGGACTACTATAATATTTATAAAAGCTTGAAAAAAAGGGGGTGAACTTTGACTTTATTTAAGAAATAATCTAATCTTTTATCTTACCTCTGAGCCATCGCAGTAGAAAGTGGTCATTATGTTCTGGTCTCATCACATCCTTCACACTTCTGCGGAACTGCAACAAAACAAATAAATATAACGTTACAAATTATTGCAAACACACAATAGATAAGTACAGAACTTTGTATTTGTTTGATTGCCAGGCTGGCCTAGTTAGTCTGGTAAAACGATAAGAAGTACTTTTATTTACACTAGTTATGGCGAAGGGTTTTGCTCGCAAGGTACTTATATCAAAAATAGTGTATTATGTCCCTTTGTCTACTGAGATGAACATATGTATTACTTATAATAATAGTAGATTTTTTTTTTAAAATGAATATGAATAACTCTTATATCGTGTTCACAAACATACATTTCACACACACAAAGCACACCCAGAGTCAGAAAAAATATTTGTGGATCACACGAAAAATTTGTCCCGTGTACGGATCGAACCCACAACACCAGCGGAGTTGAAAGCAGCGAGGCGACCGCCTTGACCACTACGCTAACCGTGCTCTCTCAAGTTGCAGGTAAAGGGCGTGGAATAGTGATAGAGTATTATATTCTTCGATCTTACGATATGATTCTTATATTCATTACGATGATAAAGTTGCATAATTATCTATAGGACTTTATGGAAGTCTCCTGACGTTGCTAAGCAACCGTATTGACAAGACGAAACAAATCTGTTGTCAAAGCAATACAAACACTATTGATGGTGGACCCATTGTACAACAGTGTTTTACTTTATTTATTCAAAAATACATTTAATCAGAAATCATGGATGACATGTCAACGTTCAGCGCCGATGGAGGCCAAGACACGGTGGGCCTTCCTCGTATCGTGATGGTGACAGAAGGGTCTGATTCCTCGGTTTCCTCACCTTCCTCCGGCTCCGCCGAAGAAGATAACTGGGGAGACCTCATCAAGTCCACAGAGATACCACCAGAATATTGGCATATACAGAAACTCGTAAAGTATATGAAAGCTGGCAACCAAACAGCTACCATGGTCGCTTTATCTTGTTTGAAAGATCATGATCTCACGAAAGAAGTCAATCAAAGAGCAATTCAAGAAGTTGGAGGCATGGAGTTGCTTGTCAATTTGCTAGAGACCAGAGATCTGTGCTGTATCCTTGGCGGACTAGCTGTCCTCAAAGATATTACACCAAATATCGAAATAAGGAAGAAAGTCACAGATTTAGGAGCAATTCCTTTATTAGTTGGACTACTGTCAGATCCAGCGAAAGATGTACAAATACTGGCAGCGGAGACAATAGCCAACTTAGGTCGCATAAGGAAAAGCAGAAAGTTTTGTAGAAAGTTCGGTGGAATTCCGAAATTAATAGACCTACTCGATATTAAAGAAAGGTCAAGTATGCTTGATTCTTACAGTAATATACTAACGAGCGTGAGTAAATCTAGAACAGTAAATTCAATAAAGATTTGTTAACGTGTCTCAAGGTCACAAGAGAATGTAGTTTAAATAACTTCGCTATACATAGCTGAAATATTCTGCATTCATATTATCTGTTATTTTGTAGCAAGAAAAAATATATTAGCTATTGGATGTATTATTGACATCGCTTTGTTAATTTAGGTTTTTAATAACTCCCCGTGAAGAATTAACTCTTGACGAAGAGCAGTATTTGGACATCGGTAGAGCAGGAGCGAAAGCGCTTTGGTCAATGTCTGCCTCTCAAAGAAACCGCGAAGCAATGAGAAAGTATGGAATGATACCTTTAATAGCCAGAATGATGAAAACTATCCATCTTGATGTGGCAGTTCCTGCTATAGGACTGTTACAAATGTGTGCAAATGAGACATCGTTCCAGCTTGCTATCCAAACGGAAAAGATGGTAGATGATCTGATCAAGCATTTAGCCAACGACGATAAAGATTTGAAGGTAACGTAAAGTGTTTTGTTGACCAAGGTCAATAATCTAGAGTATACACTCATTCAATAAGTTTGCATGTTGAGCAACACACTTTTGAATGAAGTCAGTCTTGCACGCTAAGTATTTAACAACATTATTTGTGTTTCAGATGTACTGTAGCTTGGCAATTTACAAGTGTGCGAGCGATTCTATCACGAGAGACATGATTCGCGAAGCTGGTGGCTTGGAATTACTAGTAAATGCTGCCAATGACTCTACAAACAGGCCATTAAAACCTTTACTAGCTGCAGTTACTGGGGCGTTGTGGAAATGCGCTAATAGTGAAGCCAGCGTGAAAACCTTGGACACTCTTGGAGCTGTCCCTATTCTAGTCAGGCTATTGGATGATGAAAATGACGGCGTTCTTACAAACGTGGCTGGTGCACTGGCTGAATGTGCCAAGTTTCCACCTAACAGGGAAAAAATAAGAGCAGCTGGAGGAATACCAATGCTTAGTGAGTAGCGTTTTAAACACTGCTAGAAAGCTAGCCGCTGTCTATTGTGTTCAAAATCTAATTACATTTTGTATTTCAGTCCATCATCTGAACAACACTTACAAACCTCTTCTGGAGAACGTGCCTTTAGTGCTGATGGAGTGTGCTAAAGAGCACAACGCTATGATGGAAATTGACCAACTGGATGGAGTGAGGCTGATCTGGTCTTTGCTCAAGAACGATTCCACGAAAGTACAAACAAACGCTGCTTTAGCGTTGAGTCCTTGCGTGCAAAATGCCCAAGATTCTGGTGAGATGGTGAGATCTTTTGTTGGAGCACTGGATCTGACGGTGGATTTGCTGGATTCTGATGATAGAAACGTATTGTCTGCTGTGTGTGCCGCAATTGCGACTATTGCAAGAAACCGAGAGAACTTGGCTGTGATTTCTGACCATGGTGTGGTTGCTAAGTTGTCTAAGCTTGGTAAGTTATGTATATATTGTTTTGACGACACGAATATTTAATTTTAGTTTGTTGCATTTAGTTTATTAAATTACCGCATTTACCTTAACATTATTAAACGATTAAAAATATTGATTCATAGCAAAATAACATTTTCATTGACTGTTTGATGCATATTATATTGAATAGAGTTTTCATTTCATTCATGTTTATTTTTAACCTTTAAAACCATTCGGTTACTTCATAACTTACAAGTATGACTTTTAGCGTAGCTTTAAAATTAATTAACAGCTTTTTCTCGTGACCGAATGCAATTTTGTATGAGTTAGCCATGACATTAATTTCTATTTATGTTCTATGGATTTACGATGTTTTAAGTTATGTAATAAACAGTTGTAGCATATTGTAAACGATTTTTTTATTACTTTTTTGGAGAGGGCATATTTTAAATCAAATTACAATTTTATGTAAGTATACAAAGCAAACAAAAGTTGTACTCATTAAATATAATGCTATTGTCAGTTTGGAAGTAGAGGACCCTTCCCAAGGCTTTTTATTTTCACTCCAGTGACGGCAACTAAGCGTGGTTCACAGATTGTCGAAGACATATTGTCATATTATGTTTCTTATTATTATCTATTCCTTCGTTTTCCACTTCACCCTACAAACTAACTTCACAACAATTTTATCCTAATTCCGATTTTCAACAGTTAGTACAACGGACGACCACCTCCGAGCAAACCTGGGTGTGGCCATAGCGTACTGCTGCGACTGGGCGCAGAACAGACAGGAGTTCGGAAAGCGAGGGGCCATCACTCCTCTTGTCAACTACATGACGTCACGTGACCCTAACGTCCACCGCTCCACTGCCCTCGCTCTTTACCATCTGTCCTTCTACTCCGTCAACTGCGTCACAATGCATGCTGTAAGTAAGCATTTGAATACATTTATAGAACCTTTCACGAACTTTTTTCAAATTCAGATAGACTAATATGCGGATCAATTGCTGGCTGAATTCATGAATGAAGTCAACGGATACGAAGTGGCTCTTAATTATCTAAATCACAAATATTAGACAACTAATTGCGAAATATAAACCGGGTTTTGTCATTATGTAGGTTGTAGCATGCGGGATCCGTTACCACACTCGTCAACTCCATGACGTTACGCGATCCTAACAGAATAACACATTCTGACAGTGGGAAGCTGAAAATTCTGACATCCCTTTAGACATTTCGACATTCCTTTCTCAAAAGTAAAAGAAGGAACCAATAGCAAAATAAATAGCATAAAGTAAGGCACGTCCAGTTTACTAAGTCTAAAGGTAAATACAAAAAAAACATTCTTGGAAAACGTATGACAAATATTATTCCTTTTATAGGAATAGGCACTTATTTATCCTGCGTTTGTCGTTCTAAAGTAAATGCTGGTGAGGTCGAGTTTACACTAAGGCAATTGTTTAACGGACTGTTGGAATATTAAGGATAAAAGCGTCTTGTTTGACAATTGCATACAGCATACAACCACAGTATAAATATGTACAAACAGTACGGAAACTGCCTACAAACGTTCGAAACGGTTCGCACACATAAACATGCACACCGACGAGACCCCTAAGCGATTGTCGCGGTGCTCTCAGTAGCGAGTGCCGCGTGGAAGCGAGTGGTCACGTTTAAAATTTCGCCGACCACCAGATGATTTTGTTCAATATATTGAGAAAATGGATGAAATTTTTCGTTATTGCTTTAAAAAACAACACATAAACTGCAAAGTAGCTGAATTCATTTACAAAGAATTAGACAAAATCACTTTTATAGTACACTGTCCTTGTTTATTTATAAAAGCTGTTTATAAGAATGATAATTTTTTACACAATTAAATTTAATAATAAAGAATTTCGTACCTAACTTAATTAAATAAATAATTTGTAACTTTTACCCTTTTAGCCCTCTCTTTTATTTTAATTTGTAATGTTATGTTAAATTACATCGTATTTTGTTGAGATTAACCGATGCGCTGAGATTACCTATTTAAATTTTATTTGTTAACTAGTTATTCCAATACGATTGAATGATCACTAAAAAACACTTTTTTTTCGTAAAAAGTCAATATCAAAAAGTTTGAAAGTGTCAACCCTATAGCTTCAATAGAGCGTAGGTAATTATTTTATGAAATAGGCTTAGTTTCCATACTGTTTCATATTTATACTGTGATACAACGGTCAGGATTCCCCGTGACTTATATGACTGCACAAATAAGCAGAGTCAAAGCAAATAATTTAGTAATGTAATGGAAGTGTGAATATAAAGAAAATAGGTCATCAAGGTCAAAATTTATAGAATAGGCGGAATCAACGTTTTGTCGTATTATACAAATAATTGAACTGCTTCTTATTAAATTACTTCATAGTTAGTACTAGGATTAATTGTTTAATCATCGAATAATCTGCCTTGTCCACGATTGACTTATGTTTTATGATCAATTTAATCATCAGTAATGGTATGGTAGGTTGACTTTGGTTGTTAGCAGTCCTTTGTGAGCTTACAACATTGTTATCCTAGGTCGTTAATGTTATAAACAGGGCTCGGAATTAGGTAGAGTTTTTCATGTACTTACACTGATTTCATACCGCGAAAGAATAAAGTGGATATGCCTCAAATCTCAAGATTAATTTTAAAGAGCAGAAAAAAATCCCATGAATTTTTAAATAAAAAGTTATTTACTTTTTACACAATTTAAACTACTGCACGCGCGACTAAATAATTTAGTTCTCACAAAATTTATACAGTAATGTCGGAAGCGAACACTTCAAATCTTACTGGTAATGAATCGGACAAGGAAAATGATTCTGATGGGCCGTTTGAATAAGCAAAACCTCACGAGTCTAGGCTAGAAGCAAAAGTATTTGCTCGTATTTATAAAAAACCGGCCAAGTGCGTGTCGGGCCACGCGCAGTAGGGTTCCGTAGAAAATATTTTTAATTTTACTTTTTAACTAAATGGCGTCCTTCAGAAAGGAAATGTTTGTAGTACACGAAACCAGCTAGCACGTATGACGAGATGTATGAATGTTGAGGAAGCGAAAGAAGTATGTAAGGAGCGAAGCACATGGCATTCCATCGTCTCTGCCTACCCCCGTGGGATAAAGGCGTGATTTTTTATATGTATTATGTATGTTTATTTATGTTTCAAGAATTTTGAACGAAATATTCTGAGTAACTGCATCTGACATTTCGGACCCCTATTCCTCTTGAACTAATGAAGTGAACTTATCCGCTATAGTTTTCCTTTAAAGTTCATTAAATGCATTACCGACACAATTTTTTTCAGATTTTAGGATCCAGTAGTTTAGCTTTTAGAGGGGGGGGGACGCCCTACTCGAACAAAAATTTGCTCTTTAAAGTTAATTATCTCGCAAACGGATCTCTAAATCAAAAAACTGTCTTAGCAACCACTAAACGTTTTTAAAAGGCCTATCTAACAATACCCCACACTATGGGGTAGGCGACAAAAAAAAAAAACATCCCTACTTTACATGTAGGGGAGCTACCTGAAAAAAATATATTTTTCCAAATTTTATTCTACGACTTTCTTTGTTTAAGTAACATACATGTTCATGCAAAATTTCATTTTCTAGCACCAACGGTTTCGTCGCTATGCCGTGGACAGACAGACGGACATGGCGAAACTATAAGGGTTCCTTGTAGGTACTACGGCACCCTAAAAAAGGCGAAATATGCGTATGAGAATTTACTACAGACTTTCAACAATTTGTATTGTGAATTAATGTAAACTAATAAAAAAAATATGTTAATTATCTTTGTTTTATCTGTCTATCTCTGAGGTTTTTATTATTATTTATTCGTAATATTGTTGGCCACACGGGATTGTCCATTAGAAATTCCGGGATGGTCCACATTAATATCAACATTTCGATGCAAGTACATAAAAAACTCTACCTAATTTCCGAGCCCTGGTTATAAACTTACAATCACTTCTCTATCCCTGGCCTGCATTCCTTCGCTATGTACCTACGTCTACGAATTAAACAATATTGTGTTATGCTCTGTCTGTTTGCTTCACATTGAGATGAGCAGATGCAACTGTTGCAATAATAAGTAGACAATTCTGCAATTGTAGTGCTAGATGTCAAGAGAAACGCAGCTAAATCTATAAGCAACTATCTTGCAACTTTTTCAACATGGACATGTTCAAATGTCGTGTTTACTACATGGAAAGATTAGACTTGTGTGATATTTATCTAACTGTACCTACTTGGCTTAATTGTTGATGGATGGACAGGAAGGGGCATATCGCAGAAAATATGGATGGAATGCGTGAAAATGGGTATGAATGAAAGACAAGAAAGTAATAGCGAGATGGCTGGCAAAGGAGAATGGATGAAAATACGTTTTACGCAGACCACAAACGAAATAGGATAAGGGCAGGAAGACGAATATTTATTTACTACTATACTAATACAGGCGATGCCTGTACTCATTTGGCATTTAAAAACTTCTAATTACCGTTCATCACCACATTCGAACACTTGAATTCAATAGCGGACTTGCAGAACTGTGTTTATAAATATGAAGTCCGACGACTGATCAAAGGTTGTCATGAATCATCGGGCAGCAAAAAGCACTGCAAGCAGTAAACAATATCAATTCAATCAACATAATGAAGACTTAATGATTGTCTTAACACTTTTGACCCCATGTATTCTACCTGCCCTTGGCTTGCCATTTTAATATGCCATATGAGTGAATGCCACCTGACCTTCTCACCCAGTAAGAGAAAAACTAAACGAGCGTAGTTTTGTGAGTCACAGAATTTTGGTAGCATACATTTTGCTGCATTCGGTTTCATACAAAAAAGCAGTTGGTGCCACCAGCCACACGACGAAGCAAAATGAGTTGTCTGTTTCAATGCGCGTAAACTCGACCGAATTTCGGTCAACGGCCGAACTTTCAAATAAAATAGGCAACTGTCCACTTATCAGCGTCTGACTATTAAGTGGGTTTACCCAGCTTCTTTTTCTGGCCTCGTCTTCGGAATATGCTTCGTAAATACACAATATTTTTAATGGATCCATCGTGCTCGACGACAGGAACAGCCCGTACCAACGCTCAATACTGAATTAATAAATTAAGTTCGTCTGGCAACTCAGCAGAAATTCAGTTGAACGTAAAATGAGTGACCAAAAATACGCGACTCACGACTCACAAAATTACGCTCGTTTGGTGTTACCCTAAAGGGCGATATGATATTTTTGGTTAAACCAGTTGTCACAGATCAAAGATCAAACACAGGTCAAAGATTTGTATGTCACTAGTCAGAAGCCAAATGCTTCTGACTAGTGACATACAGATCTTCGTAAAACAACCGATTCCATTATTCAACGATCTAGCCAGCTAAGGTTGTTTGACGGATGCTGAGCATTCTCATGAGTACTGATATCAATCGATAATTTTCGGGGTCCTTTCATCTAAGGGTCTTATTAAACCGAAATTGATTGACGTCGACGCGGCGCACCACTGCACCGTTCGACGACCGATCGACGTTAATCCATTTCGATGAAATAACACACTTACATTTTATGGTAATAGATAAACCAGGCAACAAAAGTAACATTTATTTATCTACTCCCAGGCTGGGGTAGTACAGTTTCTGCTGGAGACCATCGGTTCCAAGGACCCGATCCTACAAGAGGCTTCAGCGGGCTGCCTGTGCAACATTCGTAAGCTGGCACTCGCTACCGAAAAAGTTAAACTAAAGCAATAAATATAATAATATAATAAACTTAGAAATCTGTTTTAATAAAGCCGTGTTTTATTTTGGTTCTTGAGTTCAACCCACGCAAGTGCTCGCATCGCAAGACATAAATAATATACCTAATAATAAAAAGGTACATCGTAAAAAAATCTAACGGGTAATTGTTAATGTTCAAGTACATAGAACGTACCTAATGGACTTATATTATTATTATCATAATGTATTATATGATCGTTTATGAAGTTACCATACAATGACTTGCAATTAGGACTTCCACAAGGTTGTAATTAAACTGCAATATTTAAACATTTTGTGGTTTTTACATTAATTCAAAACGTTTTAAAGTAAAATCTTGTATAGTTCAAATAAAATATGTTCTGTTCTAAACATAATAATCTAAAATGACGAGTGGCAATATTGACTTTAGCAATGATTATTTAATTATATTTTATCTGTCTTCCGCGGTGGTCGAGTGGTTAGCGAAAGCGCCTCTCATCGCTAGGTCTCTGGTTCTAGTTTCTCACAAGCTCTTCTCAATGATGCAATACTCATCGGCGCTGGTACTTAGATTTATTTTAGTTTAAACCTAAACAGTTCGACCAGAATTGATTTAAGCTTCGGTAATTCAAATTGTATTTGATTATATTTTAATTAAGTAGTAAAATTTATATTTATTTAACTGGTTACATTATTTTTATTTACTCTGTAACTATAATTTTTGTTGTTCATGAACATAAATGATTTTACTTTGACTTTGAATTGTGAACTTTCCATCAGAAAATAAAAAATAGCTGCACGGAGTTGGAATGGAATTGTGCCCCGTGGATATGGCAATAAGCTCACCCTCAAAAAATATAACAGGTAAATTGTTGGTGTTGTACACCTCTGATGACCTCCGCCTGTCTCTCTGTGGTGTCTACCTTCTAAAGGTATTGTTACACACCCACTACACCCAGCTCTATGGGGTGTGGTGTGACTAACTGTACTCGTAGATTTATGATTACTAGAGGTTTGATAAATAAAACAACAGTAATTTGCGTAAGATTGACCTGATATTTCAATGACATCTTTATTAAAAATACTTTAAACTTAAGTACTAAACTTGGTAACGAAACGAGGTTAAGCTCAACTAATTTAAGATATTAAATCAATACTTAACAGGGATGATGTTATGTTAAGTATGATATTTTTATCTACAAGTTATTTGTATAATTGTTAATATGCGTATTAGCATCTATATATGATTTATGCACGATTTAATAAAATACCCAACGTACCCAACCCTACCCAAACGTTGACGTTTGGGTAGCCATCAGGCTCTTACGGGGTGTTTTTGGGTACGAGTACGAGTAGCTAAAATATTGGAAAACCAATCTTGCCAAGACGAGACCTTTTTTTTTATTTACTTTTTGAGACACATTACCGGTAACACATACATTGAGACTTGAGTTGAATGAATGTTTTGTAAATGATAAATCTCCATGCAATAAGTTTCCTAAGATTAGCCAATAAGATACCTTCAGATATATTTATCAAGTATCTAATCATCCTTTTGGTTATAATGATACGTACATACTGATTGGCAAATATCAATACGAAATGGCCTCACGTTCAAAGATGCGAGTACAATAAAACTTGAGTATAGTTGCCATTGCATCACAACCCATACAATCTGATGTAGGTACGAGTAGTATGACATAGAGGTCGCTTCATTAAAACTGCAATCAACGTAGAATTACGGTGTTACGTCACCACGTAATCAATCTTGTGACGTCACGGCTTTTCCCATTAATGTTAAACTGTGTCTTTGGTTTCCGCACTCATTGTTATTATAGTTTTCAGCCAGTACGCGGATGATTCTTTGAAATGAAATATATCATAGCCACGATCTTGAATATCGAGCAATATTCTTGTGTAAAAAAAATCGAATATTTCAAAAATCAGAGTGCATTTTCGAATATTTTGGCAAAGGCCAAGAATGATAATATTTTTTGAATAATCACTCAGCCCAGGTATCAGAGTAATCATATTTTAATGTAATTTGCTCGGGGGAGGGCAAACACATGATTGGCGTACTTACGGCGGATGAACTTTTGAAGTGCCCACAATGAAAATCTTTAGTTACTTTCCTTAGTAAAAAAAAATACCCTGCTAGGGACTTCTCTGCATCCATAACGAAGCGCGGCCCAAGGGCTGTTTAATTTAACTTGTCTTTGATGGAGACTCTTCAGCTTGATGTTCTCTTTCATTGTTAGTAGAAGATTAAAAAAAGCTATTCAAATTAAAGTTATCAAACAATCCTTAGGTGTTTTAATTTTTGAGCAATTTGACATCCTTGGCGAGCATTAACTAATGTTTTCTTTTTTTAGTTGTAGCGCAACCGATTTTATGTTTTTGCAATCATTTAAGTATTTTTGTTCTAAAATGTCATTTGTTTTTTTTTTATTTTTACATCATCTTTAATGACTTATGTTATTAACTTATTATACTTATTTTTGAAATTACATTTCTATTCGAGACCTAAACAGGTCTAAAAAAAGTTAAACGATACTCAAGAGTTTTCTGATCACTGTTTTAATTTTTGTTTCCTAGTCATAACACTAAGCTATCTTACCTTCAAAATGGAAGACCCAGAGAGGTAGAAAAACATCGTTGAAAAACAATTTTACACGAAATTTGCGTCGTATAAAAGTGACGTGAGAAACACCCTTGACCAAATTTCACGTGTGAATGACAGCTAAACACTACACTAAAGCGTGTAAACAAATAAATAACACTCTTGTAGTACACAGAGTTCCGTACAATTATTAACACTCTTTCTCACTCACTCTCGGACATTTAACAGTTAGGTATTCTACGAAAAAAATGCTTTAGATGCCTTCTTAATGGATTAAGAACAATCATAATAATCAATATTCTATTCAGCCTAGAAATATAAAAAAAGCCTAGACTATTAAACCAAATTAGGTGCGGAAAACATTTAAAAAAATGCAAATGCGTTTTCCATAATTCATGAACAAAACTTACCTCCAAAATGCGCGGTTACAATCCTTAATAAATAAGTAGTGGTGTCGCAATGCATCGCGATGGCATTGTACCGAACCGTGACCTTGCGGAGATTTCGCAACGTGTGGCCGGCGCATGTGAATACGTCAAGTGATGACTTGACAGATGTCATTGAGATGTTTTATTGCGGTTTTTTTTTCTTGGTTTGGTCGTTACTCTAGTTTGGTGGATATTGTGGATGTTTATGGATTGTTGTTGCCACTTAGGTACACAACAAGTGAACTAAACGAGCCATCGCTACATACGCCTGCTTATATAAAAATAAGGTAAATGTAGCTTTTTAGTCAAAATCTAGTGATTAATTTTAAGATTTAGTAGTTCGGTCCAGGCGTCTTCGAGTAATCGGCAAACAAACATAAAAATATATACTTTCGAATTGAAACCTCTTTTTTTTAAGTCGGTTCAAAATGCAAACAGACATTTCGTAATATTATAGAACTACTTTTGCTCTCAAAATTTTTAAATAAAAAAAAAAATCCATTGACGCTTACCTAAACACGTCAAATTTATATCAAAATACAAAATATTAAATAAAAATAATACGTCCTAACCGTCAATAATAGTAAGTATTATTTAAAGTACTTAGGTTGTGCTTAGGTATAAAGATTGAGCATTATGTCTTATCGCACTAACAACTATCGTTATTTTAATGGTCTTTATGTAGTTTTCCAAATGTCCCTGACAACGCATTATGACTGACATTGATTTTCCACGTTTTTATATGCGTGATGTAGTTCTTGGTCGAAGGATATAGTGAAATTAAATGAAATGTAAATGTCTTTATTTCTTCGACTTCACAAAGCACTTGAGCTTAAAAACTAACATACATAACGCTAACATTTTTAGTTGATATACTTATTTTGGATCTCAAAATTTTTTGACACCTTTCGACGGCAACACAAATTAATTTTTACTAACTGCCAAGCTATTTAGGGCGGAACAATAAAAACGAGGATTTAATCAAAATGAAATCAGAAATAAAAATTAATCTACACTCTTAATTTGATTTGACAATCTAGAGTTATCTAGACTCTAGAGATTGTATAACAAAATTATTAACACCCAACATTTAATATAATAAAACGCTTATAAATGCAATTTAATATTTCTGAAAGTTAACGATCTTTTCTAATGATTTTTTTCAAATGTCATGTTAATCTAATTAATTTTACGTAAGGAAGTAGCAATAGAAACAAACCAATTATTGTATAAATTGGTTGATAGGTCAATGGAGGAAAGACTGGCTCAATACCAAACAAGGTACAATGTGCCGTCCTTTGGTGTGGGACGCTAGTTGCGTAGACGTCTTTGCTTTGTCTCATCCTCCTGGGATGTAAGGGCTTGCGCGGCGGCTGATTCTGCGGAGTGCCTCAAGGGGTGAGATACAGCACGCAGCAGATGTAGCAGTTACATATTTGCGCCTTTTGCGGTCGAAACATAGGGCCGTAGGGGCTTAGGGCCGTACCACATATAGTCTGTACAAAGAGTTGTCAGCGCGTCTAAATGAGGCAATTCGTTCTCGTAATGCTGGCTTATATTTCAACCAGCGGCTTAGTACCGCAAAACAACGCGGTAATGCTGCCAGCATTTTGGGCACGAGACCTTCTGACAGTGACTTATAAAGTTTAGATTAAGTTATCATACTAGTTTAATTTAAGACCCAATATGTATATTTTTCTGTAAATAAAGACTATATTTTATGTACACAAGGCTACATATAAAGCTTATTGTCCAGTATAAGATGGTTTTGGATTGCACCGGAATCTTAAACGAAACGAAACCATTGTTTATAGGTTGATCTGTAGTCGACTACTGTACATGTTATGTTTGTCAGCATCATTATACATCATTCCAGTCAATCTTCTGATAAAGTTATTAATTGCTTGTTTTAGACGCAGATGTTTAAAAGATGACCTATCTACAATCTCTATGGTTAAACAAATCAGGCCGGTGGCACTTTATTCTACGCCAGTGGACAGTGGTGCAATGGCTCAGGATTGATTGCTATTAGCTGATTGCGATTATTAGCTGCCGCTAGATAGCTATGTTTCATTTGCCACCATATCCATATTTAATTTAGCAAAGACAGGTTAAGCAACGTTTCTATGTTTTTGACGGATTAACGTTTCTTTTTCAAAAATCGTAATTTAATTTGAATCCTACCGGCAGACATAATAAATCTGTGCTCTGTGTTCGTAATTCTGACGCTTCCTTATTTAATCTAATTATGAAGTCATGTCGAGTGATCAATATAGTACGTGGACTACATTATATTTACAGCCGTTTAAACCTAATTATTGTATTTATATAAGTATGTAATCTATTCAAACGCAACATAGGACACGGAGCGCAGGTGGGCCTAGCGTTGGATAAAATATTTATTATTGATGAGAGTGACTTTAGTTAGATAGACACCTAAAGTGCAACCCATAATACTACTACAGTATATGACAAGGTATAAGAGCAGCGATAGCCGAATGGGAGATCGTAGGACTGTAAAGTCAAAGGTCTCGGATTCGAACCCACGGCACACACCTCTGTCAATAAATAGTTAAGATTCGTCTATTCAAAGATATGTGTGTATTTATCATATAAATTATCGCTCGCTAACGGTTGAGGAAAACATCTTGAGGAAACCTGCATGCCTGTGCCTACTAAAAGTACTCTAGGTCGTGTGAGAGTCTATCAATTGGCCAGCGTGGTGGACAACCCTTCTCAGTATAAGAAGAGGCCCGACCCAGCAGTAGGACAGTTATTAGATACAGGGCTGCTATTATTTATATGGATGGGTATAGATAATATATTATGGGTTGCAACAGATAAAAGTTAAAAGAATCTATCCAACATCTTAGGATTGTGCCTGTTTGTGACACTTACATGCAGTCTTACTTGCTATAAATACAAAGCGGCAACAGCTTGGCAAACAAGTCTAAACGGAAACTAATTTATGTTTGCTGGCAACGTTTGTCAAAGTATTTAAGTTTTGCGTAAACAAAGATCACGATTGGTATTTTGTCGATTCTAAATTGGGTTAATTTGTAATTGGGTTGCCATACAAAGAGCACAGTAGCGTCCTCGTTATTTTCTACTCTTTTTTGTCAGAGTGTACGTAAGGTTTGTCAAATAGATAAAAAAAATACTTTCTCTTAATTAAATGTAATTTACTTGTTGTGACTGTTGTGAGCAACCACTTGCTATTCGTAGAACATAACGTAAACTGTTATTTATTAGGTAAGTAAGTACACGACACGTTTTTTCTATGAACAGTACTTGAGTGAAAGTTAAACGGTTGACAGTTACGAGCTGACGAGATTTTAATGGCTGTGGCTCTCACTTGCCGTACTTAGCAAGCACCTTCCAGGGCTGACAGCTGTTGCACATATTGGTGCACTGGAATGATCAATTCATATGTAGGTATGTTTATTATTTGGGCTATCCATAGTATCTATGGATATGAATTAAATAATGTTTAAGTAAATTCATTTTAAGCACAAAATGGAAACATTAACTATTAATAAACTATCCTAAACTAACCTAACTTATGTACTAGCCTAATCTAAGAGACCGCAGCCAGTAGGCAACGTTCCCAAAATGCTGGCAGTATTGCCACGTTGGATGTGAATGCTTATCGGCTGTCAAAGAAAAAGGCCAGCGTTTCGGGCACGTGTGAGGCCTCAAAAATGCGTGAAGTAATTTCTGTATACACACAGTGAGCCCCCAGCCTGCACGTCCCAAGCGTCTCTACCCCAAAGGGCACAAACATGATAGCCACTGTCGAGGAGACTATATTTGCACCTTTTGAGGTTTTCCGCTGATTCCGCCGCCGCATCTGTCTTAGTCTCAATTCCTGGGAGAAACGACGACGTCAAAATGTCGACGCAGGTAGCATCCCACACTAGGGTCCACCCCAACCTCCAGGGAACAAGAGGCCGTTTCTAAGAATATGCGTAATTATAGCTTAATACGTAACGCATCTCTCTCCTCAAAGAAGCATTTAGTTACTTTTTTGGCTGTGGATAATATTATGATAAAACTTTTGAGTACAAACCCTAGCTGTGATATGCTGTTGGCATAACTAAGTTATTCTTTTTTCACGCGTATGGATTGATAACCAGGGCTCGGAATTAGGTAGAGTTTTTTATGTACTTGCATCGAAATGTTGATATTAATGTGGACCTTCCCGGGATTTCTAATGGACAATCCCGTGTGGCCAACAATATTACGAATAAATAATAATAAAAACCTCAGAGATAGACAAATTAAACAAAGATAATTAACATATTTTTTTTATTAGTTTACATTAATTCACAATACAAATTGTTAAAAGTCTGTAGTAAATTCTCATACGCATATTTCGCCTTTTTTATAAATGCGAGCAAATACTTTTGCTTCTAGCCTAGACTCGTGAGGTTTTGCTTATTCAAACGGCCCATCAGAATCATTTTCCTTGTCCGATTCATTACCAGTAAGATTTGAAGTGTTCGCTTCCGACATTACTGTATAAATTTTGTGAGAATTAAAATATTTAGTCGCGCGTGCAGTAGTTTAAATTGTGTAAAAAAGTAAATAACTTTTTATTTAAAAATCATGGGATTTTATTCTGCTCTTTAAAATTAATATCGGGATTTGAGACATATCCACTTTATTCTTTCGCTGTATGAAATCAGTGTAAGTACATGAAAAACTCTACCTAATTCCGAGCCCTGTTGATAACTTGATTGGTGCCGAATAGTTGTACTATACATTGTGACATCACAAAGTCACGCGATGTTACGGTTTGTCGATATAAAGTACCTTCCGTTCTTTCTAGGGCCTTTATTATCTCCACCAATTTATTTAAGATAGGTGCTTAATATTGTTACCCACAATGTTAATTATATTGTTTATATTTTGTTTAAGAGATTATAAATATATAAATATCTCGCAATTTACACACAACGTCATCTAGTCCCAAACTAAGCAGAGCTTGTATAGTACAAGCTCGGGTACTAGAATAACTGATACTAATACATATATATTTTTTTTGTAAATTCTTACTTATTATAGATACATTACATACTTATATTACTTATTAAACACACCCAGACTAAGACAAACCCCCATGTTCATGCACACAAAGATTTGTCTAAAGCGGGAATCAAACCCACGTCGCACTACCCATTCCGCCATCCGGTCAAATAATGCCTAACCGTAAGTTTTATCACCTTAAACAATAAGTTGTGTAGTCTGTGGTAGTACAACTTAAATATGGAGATTAAAAATAATTAATTTTATTTAAAACTTTCATTTTGCATATAAATTAATAGGAAATGCAATCAATAATCATTGCAATACAGAGCAATAGATAGGAATTGCATCATAAATACGATTAGTTCTATTTTCGTTCAATGCCAGGGCTATTGTGCAACATTAATTATTGTTTATTACTTCCATAAATAATTTAATGCAATTTTAATTTTTGTATAATGTTGTTACGAATGTGTTCAGTGTCGTGAGACTGAATACGTGGAGAATAAATTCACTTTCATATTAGTGAATGGGTCAGACAAAATGTCGAACCAATCTCAATGTTGATTGAATTTATTTGTATAACGTAATAATTTAAAAAATATATATTTAGAAGTACTTTAAAAGCGTATTTTTTAGTTTTTTTCAACTATTATTTATTTTCTACTTTTTAGTTTGGTTTATTTATAAGAGCGTTTTTTTTTTTTTTTTTATAGAATTATTGCATTGTCATCGATCTTTGACAGGTGTGCAAAATTGTAATGAAATCTGTCCGTTTAAAGTGGGTCAAAATCGAGTTCAAAGGAGTCGGTTACATACATACAGGTGAAACTAATATAAGCGTGTTAAAAACGACACTAATGTGTGTAAGCATTAATAAAACGTCAGTGCAAAAATAAATTTGAATTAAAATTTCAATAAAGATTACTTTACATTGCAATTCATGTAACTCAATATGAATCACAATATAATCTTTATTTTGTTTCCATTAAAGTTTACTTTCGCATATACAGGGTGTATTTTTGAAACGGGGCAGTAAGGGCAAGTACCTTAACCGTTGCAGTTACAGCAAAACGTTCTTAAAAGACCTTCCCTAACTTTTTGGGACATTTTGAACTGCATTCACAGATTTTGTAAAAAACTTACAGTTAGCAAAAAAAATGCAAAAAGTTCAAAAAATTTTTTTTATGCCAATCGATTCTATTTCATGTGGGGATCAAAAAACTCTATGGGACCATTTTAGCTTTCAGTACTAGAAAAGACAGAAATCGCCAAAAACGTTTCCCATACATTTCGGCAACAGAAACGAATTTCTACGATGGTCTAACTTTTTGTTATGGCCTGGAAGTGGGTAGAATTGACTGTAAAGTAAATAAAAAGAATTTTTACCCTCAAATTTCGAATTTGATTCGAAAATCTGTGTGTTATACTTAGTTTCAGCTGAGAAACTTCGTATGAGTTATTAATTAAGGATTTTCGCTAAAATGTCTTCTAATCGTGAAAAAATTGACTTATTAGAAGCGTATTTTGTCAATAATCGAAATGCGGGAGCTGCATTAGTGTGGTACCGCAATAAGTATCCGTTGCGGCATGTGCCAACAAGAAAGGTTATTACAAATCTTTTGAAAAACCTGGAATTGCAGGGTTCTTTCAAAATACGCTTCTAAAAGTCAATTTTTTCACGATTAGAAGACATTTTATCGAAAATCCTTAATTAATAACTCATACGAAGTTTCTCGGCTGAAACTAAGTATAACACACAGATTTTCGAATCAAATTCGAAATTTGAGGGTAAAAATTCTTTTTATTTACTTTACAGTCAATTCTACCCACTTCCAGGCCATAACGAAAAGTTAGACCATCGTAGAAATTCGTTTCTGTTGCCGAAATGTATGGGAAACGTTTTTGGCGATTTCTGTCTTTTCTAGTACTGAAAGCTAAAATGGTCCCATAGAGTTTTTTGATCCCCACATGAAATAGAATCGATTGGCATAAAAAAAAAATTTTTGAACATTTTGCATTTTTTTTGCTAACTGTAAGTTTTTTACAAAATCTGTGAATGCAGTTCAAATGTCCCAAAAAGTTAGGGAAGGTCTTTTAAGAACGTTTTGCTGTAACTGCAACGGTTAAGGTACTTGCCCTTACTGCCCCGTTTCAAAAATACACCCTGTATAATTTACCTACTATATTTTTTACACTATTTATACGTTATTTACACAAATTTGTGTAGAAGTGTGCCCTGTATAGCGAACTTGTGGTCCGACTGTACATTGTACAGACCCGATACAAAAATTTTCAAGTTAAAATATAAATATAAAATGTGATAATTTGGTACTAAATCGTTCCTAAACAAATGTATCTTAAAAGTGTAATAAGTACTATCTTTAATACTTAAAGATTTCAGTATGATCTGTATTGCATGTCTTAGGGTAAAATATGGTGGACTTTACTACTTTTTAACAACAATGTATACCCATGTTTGCAACAAAAATATTGCAGTTTGAAGTTTGAAAATAAGTAGCACTTTTTACTTTAAAAGAAATTGCACCTTTCGAGAGCAAACGCGTCGATGTCTTTTGAAGGGCGTCGTTCGTTGCCATAGGCATACAATAATATGTTGAACTTATGATGTAAGTCTAAGATATTTGTATTTAGAAGTATTCCCGACTATTACAGCTCTTGAATATACATCCACAAAAGGTTGCAGAATTATCGGTAAAGAAGAGAAATACCATACGGTAACACATAATATAACATCACGCCTATATTACCTAGAAGGGTTTGGTGAAGGTGTTCAACACCTATTATGTTTATGTACAGTGGGCAAACGAGTTAGCTATGCAGGGCAAAAACTTCTAAGTCATAGTAAAGACTTACTACACCAGTTATGAATAAGTAAGTTACATATCTAAATAGTGGGTATATTACACTTATTAAATATGTAATTCACACATGCATATCTATTGCAATCAATTTGCACTATGGCATAGAAGTTTTTGCCCTGCAACCTAATTGCTTGGCCCACTGTACCATGGGATGGTGGGTGATTCTATCGCCATCCACCGGGCACAATTCCAACTCGCGTGCTGCTATTGAGAATTTCTTGACGGAAAATTCACAAATAACACTTTGGCCCGACACGGGTATCGAACTCGAGGCCTCGGCGCCTCGCGGTGAGCGATACAAAAAATCGCCGCTGTACAAGGCAGTTTACCATACAAGAAATACCATATTGTCAGTAATTTTCCTAACCAATCCGGCACATAATACAGTACTGCAAGTACTAATATTATTACAAAGATGGTGCTTCAACTCCTTCATTCACGAATAAAAACTGCACCACAAAAAGCACAGACAGTGTCATAAAATGCTAAAATATAGGCAAAATTTTGGATTTCGTTGTAGATTTCGTTAGTCTTATTTGCAAATGTTAACTAATTAGACTTGTAATCTGTAATTATAAATTCTAATTCAAGAAGACTTGCAGTTGTATATTCCGCTTGGCTTGCGTTGTTATCTCTATCTGTAGACACATTTCAGTCCAATGTTGTAATATCATACTTATAATAAGTATTCTTTCAAGGCTTTAAAACATTCAACTTCTTCTTCTATACATATAATAAAATTGTAAATTTGCCATGTCTGTAAGTACATTGAAGATATTAAAGAAAAAATATACGAGGGGTCTTTATAACAGCAGTGGATGCCAAAACATAATTCGCACTTCTAATGGCAAACGCCGCTGAGAATATTTGCTCAAAAATTTTCGGTCCTACTTCTAGATTTTTTATCCGCCTGTCCGTCTTATATTTGTTACACGTATCACATTTACAGTTTTACTGTGCAGTGGTAGCTGATGGTCTAATTTAAAAACTGGAATATATTTTATCTTTGTATTTTATAGGTGAGGTTCGTCAATTTTTTAAGGAAAATGTGCACATAGGGTCCAACGTAGACAAAAAGGAACTGTAATATAATTTTTTTGGAAACATAACTCTCCAAGGGGAACTAGAAGTTGCAAGTTTAAATTGAACTTTCATTTACAAATTCTTCACGTGGTTCCCTTTACGAAATTTACTAACAATAAGATGATTTTTATTTGAAATTCCGTACCCCAAGGGGATAAATTGGAGGTTGAAAAAATGTATGAATGTTGTCTCAATTTTGTACGAAATGACATGGACATATCGAATTCCACGCGGATGAAGTCGCGGGTAACAGCTAGTGTTAGATAAGTATATAAGTACTTGAACATGCGCTTCTGAAAAACCGCAAGTACTACCTATTTTAATAAGACTATAATATAATAATATTCATTTATTTCAGATCTAAAGATCTAGGTATTGCAACGTAATTTTATTATCTGAATAAATTTAATTGCTTGAAACAGGATATACTATAAGAATTAAATATTATATAAGAATTAATCACGTGATACTGTAGACAATGTAACGACTGATTATACATATTATTTTATGCTTTTTGAGAACTAGCTATTGGCCGCAACTTCGTCCCCGTGAAATTCGTTGTGTTAAATAGTAGGGTGCTCCTGCGCTTCGACCCGCGTCCAACCTTACTTGCCCGCTCCCGTGCAGATAAGCGTAATGTTAAATATCTAAAGACCTTTATTAAGAGTAAGACTAACAAATGCAAAAAGAATTATCAAAATTCGACCTGCAGTTATCGAGATTAGCGCTATCAAACAAACAAACATTCTGCCGCGGTTTCGTCTGCGTGGTACATCGATAAATAGTAGCCTACGTTACGCTCTTTGTAGGCAGTTACCTGCATTTAAATCTTAATAAAATCAGTTCAGCCGTTGAGAAGAGCCGATGCAAACAGACATGCAATGTACAATAAGTAGGTACGAATAACCATCTCATATTTTAAAGTCGGTTAAATATAACTGTTCATGTCGTAATCATATATGAACAGGATTAAGAAACGATGAGTGAGAGGAAAGTATTAAGGACAACAACTTTCTCTCACAAGTTGTAAAGTGGTTTCAATACCTTGGTTTTTATATCTGTAGAAACCTGCAGGGCCAGTGACCCTGCGACAAGACTTTAGTTTTTACTAATAAATAAATATAAATATCTCACAACTAACACAACACTATCTAGTCCCAAACTAAGCAGAGCTTGTACTATAGGTACTAGAATAACTGATACTAATACATTTATAATTTTCTTTAGTAATTAAATACTTATTATACATAGAAACATCCAGACTAAGACAAACCCCCATGTTCATGCAGACAAAGATTTGTCTTAAGCAGGAATCGAACCCGCGACCTCGGCGTCGCAGGCAGGTACACTACCCACTTCGCCATCCGGTCGTCAAACAAATGAAGAAACAATTGAATACTAAAATGATACTTGACTTTAACACAGGACAGGAGTAGCAGCGATAGCCGAGTGGAACACCGTAGGACTGCTATGTCAAAGGTATCGGGTTCGAACCCACGGCACACACCTCTGTCTATTAATCGTTGAGATTCGTCTTTTTGAAAATATGTGTATATTTGTCATGTAAATTATCACTCGCTAACGGTGAAGAAAAACATCGTGAGGAAACCAGCATGGCTGGTCTAAAATGTGGTCGAGGGTGTGTGAAGTCTACCAATCCGCACTTGGCCAGCGTCTTGGACGATCGCCTAACATCATCACGAGAAGAGGCCCGAGCCCAGCAGTGGGATATGTATTAGATACAAGGCTGCTATTATTATTATATTTATATAGGTATTGAAAATTTTCTCGAATCAAAGGAAGGTCTGCCGAATTAAAGCCCATTTATATAATTTTTTAACGTGAATTCTCAAGAAGCGTGAATTTAAAAGAAGATGCCAGAACCAAACATTCATTATTTATGTAAAGTCAGTCGTAATATTGTTCACATTATCATTTTATTGAATAATGAATGAATGATTATAATTAACGTCCTGGAAGTTGCGCTCTTCCTTTAGTTTCCCTCGGTTCGTTCACCTTTCATTCACTGACTGAATAAATTTATGCCTTGCACGTGCACAGGAGGTACCGGCTACGCACTCCATCTTAGTTGGTGCAAACGGTTTGTGCATGTAAGATGGAGGGTTTAGCCGGTACCTAAGGGCGGTAAACTCCCTGTCCCATGTCTCTAAAAATTATAACTATTATTCAAATCAAGTCAAATTATTTATTTACATGGGCCCCAAGGGGCGCTTGAACACGTCAAAACGAAAATCAAAATACAAAAAATATAAAATTCAAATAAAACCTAACTAACTATTTAAATTATAATACTTATTGCAATAAAATGATTTGACACCGGAGCTTAGATTGACTTTAATTCAACTTAGAAATTTGAATTAAAATCAATCCAAGTACCAGCTCCGATGGGTATTGCATTATGAGAAGAGCTGGTGAGAAACTCATGTGCACCATTTTTTCAAATAATTCATTCAATATTTGTTTGTTTTTTTGACAATAATTCTCTGTGAAAGTTAGAGCAACCAAATCAACATTATGGCTAGAGATGGTTATGTAGAGAAAAATAAACTTAGATATTGAAATGGAATTAAATTGATACTTATAAATAAATTCACTTCAAGCAGAAAACTACAGACAGAAAACACTTCAAGCAGAAAATATTGGCTCGTGTAGTCAGTGCCAAATATTTTACTGTAATCAGCGGCACTAGCAATAAACTGTGCGACAACTATTACTAAGTGTTTTTGCATAAATTAAACAAATTACTCCCGCATTTGTCTGTCTGTCCGCGATAAACTACTCAAAAACTATTGAATAGATGCGGTAATATAATAATTTTAATATCATGCGGTTTTCACCAATAGACGTCACGGTGATATTCAAACTTACATCAATTGTAAGATACAAACAAAATTTGTCCATCAGATAGCACTTCTTCCTTACCACACTTTTCATAATAACTCTATTGTAATAAGATGAGCTTGCATGACGCTGTCAACACAATGTACTTTTCCCAAGGCGTTGTCCTAGGTGAGCGACCAACGCGATTCGACGCGACTCCAACGCATTCAAACACCTCTAATTTTCATCGCGTTCGTCGCATGGTTTGTATAGATCGCATCACATTGCGTTGCGTTTGTCGCTCACCCAGGACAACGGGAAAATGAACTACTCGGCAGCAGTTACATAATTCAACCGTTATTATTACGTTTTTTTAATATTACTGACGCAGATCGCTTTTTAATGCCTATAAGAAAATCGGAGATTTATGCAATGTGGCCATTACCGAACGAAGTGACTGATGGAAGTTTGAGGTTTTATGCAATCAGGTAATAACAGAGATTTAAAGCATAATAGAGGTGGTTACATATTACCTACCGTACTTGCCATTTGGAGATGATAATCGATTGTTTTTTTAAACATCAGCAGACAGACACATCTCTAACACAGTTTGTCTGTCACGTATCCCATATAGACCATCAAAATATAAAGGGGTTGGTAAGACAGTTTTTGATTTAGAGATCCGTTTGCAAGAAAATTTACTTTATACTACACCTACGTAGAAAGTACCTACCTCTTTGCAGTATCTAATACGGAGAATATCTATCAAAGAAAGTTAGTCTTTTCAGACGAGTTTTGAAAAGCAACATGAAATGTATGTTAGAGGTCTGAAATATTATTCCTAAATTCATTACTCCCATGGGAGTAATGAACTTTTTTTTAAATTTCTTTTTTTTTCATTTTGTTTTCTGTACTTTTTGGTAAACCATAAATGAAAAAGAATATTAAAAGAATAAAATAACTACTTTTATAAAAATAAATAAATTAATGTAACTTAATTATATAATAACTCCATAAATAAACCACTAAAATCACTATTATTACCTGTTACAAAATAATTACAAACGTTTTTTCACAAATCAACTTCATAAAGTGTAGCTGGCTGCATGCGATTGTTACCCGTGTCTCTATGCGCGTATGAAAGAAGAAATTGTGAAATTTTTGCATTTCGCTCCAAATTCCTCATCATTTTAAAACTTTTGAATAAACAATTTGTTGCAAGAACTTAATATGTCGAGTGATAGTGATACTGACGATTTATTGACTCCGGAGGAATTGAAAGTAACTGCTCAAGCAGTGATTGAGGACCTCTTACCACAAAAGTCAAGGATCAGATATAATAAAGCGTATGCAGATTTTCTGCAATGGAGAAGTGAGAAAAATGCACAATCTTTTTATTTTCCTTGTAGGTGTAGTATAAAGCACTATGTATAACTTGGGCGAAAGTTTGATTTATTTCGGGTGTATTAAGGCCCTCAGCTACGCTTCGGGCCTCAAACTACACCCTCAATGAAATCAACTACTTTCATCCCTTGGTGTACAATGTACTATTTCATCCCACCTATTCGAAAAAGACGACTTGGTTCGCCTTTAAATGCGACCAAAGTTGGTGTTTTCAGTAAGAACCTTTGGGCGGGCAATAATGAGTTTTTAATCCCCGTTAAGCGGGATTAAAAGTACTTTTAGGCACACTTTTTGAATTTGGAACATCTTAGTGTTCAGCGCCGAGGGAATCGAACGCAAATATAGTTTGAATGACTGGCTGCTAATACGACGGCCCATAGACTCGTTGCCCCGGCTGAATAAAAAAAAAAGAAATCAAATTCAAAGCGCGCGAATTGTACTTACAGTCCGCATTGGTGTAATTTTTTAAAGGATAGAAATTTATAGTAAAACCATTTGAAAAATGAGTTCTTCAAGCGACAGTGACAGTATACAATTAACTCCTGAAAATATAAGAGCTGATGCAAAAAATGTGATTGATAATATATTACCTGCGAAATCCCGGGAGCAATATGTAAAAGCATATAGAAATTTAATTGAATGGAGAAATGCAAGAGGCAACAAGCATTTTTCCGAATCTGTGTTTTTGGCCTATTTCCAATACTTAGGCAAAACAAAAAAACCTTCTACACTTTGGAGTATCTTCTCGATGTTGAAATCAACAGTCAGCTGTAATAATGACGTAAAACTAGACATATATTCGAAATTAATAGCGTATTTGAAGAGGATGTCTGATGGATATAAGCCCAAAAAATCCAAAGTTTTCACTGTCAAAAACGTGGAGAAGTTCCTTAATGAGGCACCCGACGAAGTTTTTCTTGCCGTAAAAGTAAGTAACTACATATAAAGTGTTTTAAAATGCGTATTTTATTGGAAACTTTAGCTTGATAGACATTTATTTAATACACATTCTGTTTTGTTACAGGTGGCTTTAATTTTTGGAATACATGGAGCTTGTCGTGGGAATGAACTTTTAAAAATATCTGTTGATGATATCGAAAATCACTCGGATGATTTACTATTAATAAAGCTGACCGATACAAAAACGAAAATTGACCGATCTTTCGTAATCCGAGGAGAATATAAAACTATTGTACAGAAATACATGGACCTACGTCCTGCTGATATGAAGAGTAATCGGTTTTTCGTTCGTTATCAAAATGGGAAGTGCTTTAAACAAGTAATGGGAAAAAATAAATTTTCTATCATGCCACAAGAAATTGCTACATATTTGAAATTACCAGATATCAAGTTGTACACTGTACATTGTTTTCGTCGTACTTCTGCTACCCTTTTAGCAGATTCTGGGGCGGACTTAACTGTTCTCAAACGACATGGAGGATGGAAGTCGAGTTCTGTAGCAGAGAGCTACATTGAAGATTCCATTGAGAACAAGGTGAAAACTTGTGAACGTATAGTGGAAAACATTAAATTACCACCTACAGTTAATCCCTCCATACCATCGTCACCGCGCCCATCTACATCCAAGCAAGAAGATTTACCGTCGCCTTTTCCTCCGAAGGAGTCAGATTCGGATATTATTTCAAACACGCAAAATATAAAAACAATCTCTATTCCTAATAAAACTGTAACAATAAATTTTCACCATTGCGAAAACGTCTCAAATGTAAATATAAATTTTTAGTTATTTAATTATTTGATAGTTACATTTAATTTTAGTTGTAACTCTATTTTTTTAAATAATAATATATTATAAGAAAATATGAGGCATCTTTTATTTTCTCATATGGGTGATGAAAAGTAGAGTGTATGACTCGGGCGCAAATATATTTTTGGCTCGGGCGACGTACTTTGAATCCCTCGCTACGTTCAGGATTCTACTATAGAATCCCTCGCTACGCTCGGGATTCTACTCTAGAATCCCTCACTTCGCTCTGGATTCAAAAAAGCGCCCTCGCCCTAAAAATATTATTTTGCTCCCTTATGATACAATCTACTATTACGAATAGTGTGTGAGTAATAGTAAGTGATAAAAAAAATTCAAATTCAGATATTTTCAATTTCCAACACTTACGTGCTGCGTCTAGAAAGCGCTAGAGGGAGAATTTGGACTCGTTTCACAAATTTTGGTCGTATGGGGGAGATTTTTGCTCAGCAGTGGGACATCAAGATTTAGAAAAAAAAACTTGCTGCTGCAAAAATAACAATAATTATTTGACTCGATTCCCAAACGTTCATAAAAAAATGTAGTTTTCGTTTACAGAGTATGAACTTATTTTTAGTTTTTGAACCTTGAAAAAGTTGTAGTAAATGTGTGTAAATATGAGGTAAATAGATAGGTGCCTGTATACATAAAAATGCCTTCATAAACATAAAGAAGTAATAACTAACAAATACATGCCAAGTCGCACCTATTTCAATTGTTATTTACATATGTCCATTTTAATAGTCAATAAAATAAAACTGCATACCGTGGGGTATAGACAATAGCTATGTTGTCGTAATAGTTTTAATAGCACCTCATAAACCACTAACTGTAGAGTACAAAATAGTGTTATCGTTGTCGATTGACAGTCGACTACCGATTATTAATTTACTATCTATCAATATTCTAGTATCGATACTATCGATGACTGCAATTCTTTCGAATAATTGCAATACTATCAATAGAACTGTTCCTTTACCATTGCGAATCGATATTGCACATAAATTAGAAAACTATCTATGTTATAAATTGTCTTAAACTTAATTAACGATTTTACGATCAAAAATATTGATAGTAAAACAATTGATATTTTCGGCACCACTACTGCAGACCTATCCTACAATTCTTACAGCTTAGCTTTGTTTGCTCTGCTAACAAATACTTAGTTACTCGTTACCTCGGGAAAATCCATATATGTGGGTATCTTTACAAATAAGAATGCTCTGTACACTAAGCACATAGTACACAACATGTCAATGTTACCCACTTCTAAAAAGGATGATGGATTGTATAATGAAAAGTTAAATGTTGTTTTAATGACTTGCTTATGGCGGGCTTTGAATGGCGACTTTTGTTTATTTTATGTTTACGTATGTTTTCAAAGCAATGCCATGTAAAAATGTTAATGATCATATTATAATTAGAATTGACCAATGTGCCATTACATTACAGGCATGACAGACTAATAAACTGCATCCATTAGCATAATAGGTACACCTAATTACATTTGACTGACCGTTCAAAAACTTCAAAGACAAAATTAATTATAGAGTATCAAATAATAAATTAACAAACGCAAATTAAAAAGACTACCTTAGTGGCATGACATATTTTGATAACTTGGTGATTGGAGCTTATATCAACCATCTCATGTTAAGAAAACATTGTATTGCTCACGGGCATGTAAAGAGAAAATTCGAAAACTTTGTCGATTCTTCGACTATTAGCAAAGCTGGGTATTTTGCGAACAACTTGTTTAACTTTTTATTGATTATTTTTATAGCATTTAACTATGCTTAGAAAATTATACTAAGAAACAGTTAAAAAAGATATGATATGGGACCGGCAGGGTCGGCTGATTTACCGTAGCTGGTTGGTTAAAGCGACTGCCCGGAGCAGAAGGTCGCAGGCTCAAATCCTGCCGGTCCCATATCTTTTTCAACTGTTTCTTAGTATAGCTTGTTTAACGTCAGTCAATCATGAATTTTTGACACATTAATTTGATTTGAATTCAAAAACGTGTTGTAGGATTATGTGAAGTCTTTTTTGAAATGCAAAACGCGGCATAATTCTTACCATCTGTATTTAAATGTTAAAGTCTTGATATTTTGACGTGTTCTCCACCCATTTTTATGTCAATCAATCTGCTATTTAAATATTTAAAGCATATAAACTATTGTGAAAGGATGTTTTTTCGTCAGTAATCCTGTCTGACAGCCAGACAGCATTACTCAGTTACTAACGAATTAACCTACTTGTGAAACACGGATTAGATTCTAATACTCTTAAATAAATGCATTGAGTTCAAAAGAGTGTACATTCTTTACGATTTTTTTAATATACGACCCATGCACATTACATTATTGACACCTATAGGTAAATGTATAATGCTTAGAGTACGATGGGACTGACATATGCTGTGCGTTTCACAAGTCCGTAAAATTATGTTGAATTAAAAAAAAATGACCCAAAGAGGACATTCACATTGTAGTTCTCTGATGTTGCAACATCTAACAGATTGTTGATTTTGATAATAAAGAGCAGAACTCTATTTTTTTAAGTCTGTGTATAAGAATATATAGATGCCGCGCGGGCACTCATTCCCAACGGTATTAGACGGAACTAAATATAAGTGACCAATAATTATAGGTGAAGAATACTTGATCAGCTGTCAAGCTGAAGCTCAGTACTGATCGATAATAATGACTGCTGGCGCGGTGTCTAGTAGTGTAGTCTAATGTAAATCGAAGTCTTTAAAAAGTTAATAAAAATTTATTTATCTTAAATATATGCATTACAAAATTACGAATACACAATAAATTATTAATAACACGGCAACACAATAAAACAATGCACACGTTAATCCCAAAAAAATATGACAAACATCTTTAAAAAATAATAATTGCTTATTTAAACTTGACCTTTGTAATATAATAAATTGGTCTAGACGTTTAATTTTTTAATATTTTAAACATAACGAGGAACTATTAATTTTGATTGATGCATTATGCAGAATAGTGCAGCTGAAAATGAATTTCCGCATACGCATTGCTAAGAACATAAATATTATAATACAGTTAATATTAGTGGTAACTACAAGCATTATAATCTTTATTGTGTTATAGACGCATGCACTAGTTTTTGAAAATTAAGTATACTTAACATCTAGTGTTGATGTAGTTCTAGCCGGCTAGAACTAGGTGCAGAAACCACACGTGGCTACACCTAGGTGTATGGTGTATCCTACTTTCTTCCGTTAGAACTATTTTTAACCTCCATCATAGCATGCATATATTTTTCTCCGGTAAACTCAAGACGTTCGCGACAAAATTTTTAGTTTCTCGGCATTTTTAACCGACTTCAAAAAAAGGAGGAGGTTCTCAATTCGGTTGTATGTTTTTTTCTTTTTTTTATGTTTGTTCACCGATTACTCGAAGACGCCTGGACCGATTTGAGAAATTCTTTTTTGTTTGAAAGGAAATACCTGTCATGTGGTCCCATTTTTTTCAAGTCACGTTCTGATGATCGGCACCGACTTCAGAATTATAAAATAATTATTTAATAATTTCTATTTTACTAAATGAAAAAACGTATTATTTTGTGCGAAGTAAATTTATTTTTTGCTTTTTAGTTTACCTACTCTTTGAAGTCGGTTTTTTTTTTGTTAAAAATTATTTTTCTGTCTGATGATAGAAAAGGAACGTAACCATAGCTACTCTTTCCATCCATTAGAGTTTTATATTGCGATTTTCCGTTGTTTTTTTCAAATGTGTAGATCTTTGCGATCAAAAAATTGCGCACTTGGAGTTTTACAATCATGTTCTTTATCACTGAAAAGTATATCTAACACATTATGACGTGTACATTTTTTCCAGATTAGAAGTAGGTATAACTTCACATAATAGTGTCAAAATGGCTTTTCCTGTCCCAGTAAATAAATGACTCAAATCACACAACCGCAAAAACTTATAAACTTCCGCTAGAGGCAATGTATGGGTCTGTACAACAAATAATAATAAGTTCGTGCCAACGAGACCATATAAATGTCAGCAGAAACATAATTATAACAAATTGATTATAAATGCCGTCATCATTTATACTAAAAATAATATTTCTATTCTTAAACGTAAGTGAAGGTTAAAAATAAGAAATAATCTACAACTTTTAATGTTCCTTATGTTGGAAAGTTCTTAGACAAGACTGCACCGTATGGTAAATAATACCTAGATATTATATAAGGTGATCATTATGTGTACGCACGTTATGTACTTCTAATCTACATCCAGGTTTATTGACATCGCTCAAATGAGATCATATGACAAGTGGCATGATAAATGATGGTGCGTTATTTGCGCCTCTTTCTGTATCTTTCTCATAGGCGTCGGGAGACGGGTGCAAAGGGTGCTTGGAAATGGAAAGTGTACTCGTTTTGCCGCACTTGACCCTCATTTGGTCTATTGTGTATAAAAAATTAAATTCATATTATCAACTAGCTGTTACCCGCGACTTCGTCCGCGTGGATGTCGTTTTATGAACAAAAAATGCTAAAGGTAACAATGTCAATATAACAATAGTAGGTAAAACTCATGTACTTACTTACCTATCTATTACCAAACCGACCAAAACAAATATACGACAAAAACTCAAGGAAAATAATATTCAAACAAATCAAAACAGACAAATAGGTACACACTTCGAAACACAACAACAACTCATGTACCTACTTCGAAACTAATTGAAATTTCGAAATAATAGAAATTGCGATACGTGCGTCCGTGACTACCCGTAGAGATAAGCGTAATGTTAAATATCAAAATCACACTTAGACTATCAAACTCAAAGGTAATTATCAAAATTCACCCAGTTGTTTTTAAACTTAGCGCTTTCAAACAAACAAACTATCTCCCGCGATTTCATCTGCGTGGTAGGTACATCAATAAAAAAAACTCAATAACAGAAAACAAATACCTACCTAAATAAACCTATTTCTGATAATAACTAATCTAAACTCAATAAATAAGCAAAATCCCCATAAACAAATATCTATACAAATGGCTTATCCTACCTAACAGTATTATAAAATAACCTACGGTCACTACGTACAATATCAAATATACTACCTATACTTTAATATTAAAATCTATACAGTACCGCAAATAATAAGTTTGTCATAGGTCATTTATAACCTACGACAAACTTATTATTTGCGTTCGCTCCCGAACCACAAAGTTAAGTTTGTTTTTTATTGTATATAATATACTGGGTACTTCTCCGGGATAAAAAGTACCCAGTGTGGTGCCCAGGATATTAAAGAATAATTATACCAAGTTTCATCGTAATCGAACCGGTAGTTTTTGCGTGATGCCTGAACAAACAAACAGACAGACAGACAGACAGACAAAAAAATTTTTAATCACATTTTTGGGTTCAGTGTCGGTCTATTAACACGCCCTGCTATTTATTATTTTTATTTTTTCAATGTACAGTAATTTTACTTCTACAGATTTATTATAAGTATAGATTAATGTTTGCAAATGTTAGATGCAATATTGGACGAAAATGAATCTCCTGGATATGATTTGGTAGAAGATACACCCTTCTTCTGCCTAAACTGGATAGCATTTAAGTGGCATAAGAAGTCATGTCACTTGTGCCCGGCTAAGAATACCTGAGCCTGAGCTGACCTTTTACTTTTACATAATTAGGTACAGAGCAGCTTGTAATAACAAAACTCGTATCGTGCAATTTTGTCATATCCAAATTGAATGCAATAGAACGCAGATTATGTACTCTGAGAGAACGCAATAAGAAATGAATGTTTAACAACAAAGCGTTGCTATAGCAACAGGCGCGCTTCGAGATCACAAATATTCTTCCAACAGTTACAAGAAAATAAAAAACGTGTATTAAGAATATTAATTTGTTTCGACGTCGAATAAATTATAATAATAATAACTTTATTTCCAAAAAGTACAGATTAAAGTACATTTATTTACACAAACAATTGATAACCCCTTCGAAAAGGACTACGTACGTATGGATGTTTTATATATAATTCTATGATGTTTTATCTGTCAAATGCAATCTGAAGATCAGTTTTCTAGGTTTATTTGGACTTTTGAATATTTTATTATCTATAACTGCTCTGAAAGTCTTAAAATCAAACACAATTGGTTCTAAATTCGTCCAGAATTCCGTAGACAGTCTGAAGGTGAGATCGTGGTGAAAAGCGTGCCTATCCACCATAAAAAAAAATATATCGTCAGGTACATCAACCAAGTTGATATAAAATGGGTCCTTGGGCATTATGAAAATCAATTTTGGCAACGCTTACTTGGTTTGTTTACATTTAATCGTTTATTTTGAACGAAGGTTAGGAAAGCCGTCGCCGGAGTCTACGCGCACATATTTTGATGATCCGCGATAAAAAGAAGCTGACGTCATTCAGTAATAAACATATTGTGCAACATAATTTTTAAGTGCAATTGTTACACAATTTTCTTAGTTAATATTGGTGTACAATAAAGATTACTCTTTCTATCTATCTATCTAGCTCGATCTGTGCCCAAGGCATTGTTTTAATTATCTTTAACCTTGATTTATCCGTTAAGTAAACAGTATGCAGCTAAGTACAAAAGTTTTCCATGCACTATCCGGCTCGCGACGCGCTAAGTTGACAGGTCCAAGTCAGGCTAAGTGCGTAAGACTAACATTTTGCAACGACACTTGCATCAGTCACCTGGTGTTTCGCAGTCTTAATGCAATGGAACGAATGGATATATATATTTAAAGTTTCTTTAAAGGTGCTCCTAGACCGCCTGTAATGTTACGGTCGCGTCGTATTCGATTTTGAGCATTAAGTTACAAACTGTTTCCCAGACTGACGAGCATTCGTCTGTAATTTTAAGAATTATGACGGACGACCGGATGGCGAAGTGGGTAGTGTACCTGCCTGTGATGCCGAAGTCGTGGGTTAGATTCCCACTTAAGACAAATCTTTGTGTGCATGAACATGGGGGTTTGTCTTAGTCTGGGTGTTTCTATGTATAATAAGTATGTATTTACCAAAAGAAAAGTATATTATGTATTAGTATCAGTTATTCTAGTACCCATAGTACAAGCTCTGCTTAGTTTGAGACTAGATGGCGTTGTGTGTAAGTTGTGAGATATTTATTATTGTTATTATTAATTATTAAAATTATGATATCTTATTTACATTACAATCTAGCCTATCAAGACTAATAAGTAATATTATGTTAACCTAAATTGCTACATATAAATATATTCTTAGTAGTCCATTAACACTTTACTTAGTTTCTGTAATTTGTTTGTAATGTAACATTTCTTTTTATAAAAAAAATATTTTCGAATTCTATCATATGTATTATAGGTTGTCTACTCATTGCCTACTCGAGCGATACCTAGCACCCCGGCAAAGTCTTGTTGACGGAACACACTGGGTTTTAATCCGTGCAACTCGGACATAACCACTGACTACCCGGATCAGTGGTATGCGTCAGGCATTTCCCAATTTAAAAACTAAAAAAAAAGTTTGTCTACTCATGCATTGTGCAGTCGTGCTCGTTCCGCTTCCCACACTGGTGTTATTTTCAAATCTGTAATGTTACATTACAAGGGAATGCTGGTAGTCTGGATGCACCTTTACGATATTTATTTTTATTGAAGATATTACACAAAGATTTGGTTTGCGTTGCGTAACAGCTGCCAACAAAAGTCACTGTACCGAATTGACTGAATAAAGTACGCAGCCGTGTTTTATTGATTTACTTTTATTGGTACTGTATAAAAGTTTAACTGCTGGATTGTGATGTAATACCCAGTGGTAACAAGCACACAATAAAAAGAAAAACCGGCCAAGTACGAATCGCACTCGCGCACAATAAGGGTTCCATACCATTATTTGTAAAAACGGCGATAAAAACCCTTAAATATTTATTTTATTTTAATTTAATTTATTATTCTTAAACTTAATAATAACACTCAATAATATGTGGTTATTTCAAGCGTCTATCTGTTGTCTTTATCAATATCGGGCAGTTCCGATATTACCAGTACCCAAAGGGTACTGGGTACTGCGTTGGGTCCGGATCCCTGATAAAAGAAATAGCAAAGAGAGGTGTAGGTACAGTCGAGATCATTAATATGTTGGCTGTTCTGAACCTTATTTAAGAGAAAGTAAAGTCTGATACTGACAACATATTAAAGAACTCGTTTGTACCTACTTGCGTTTTTACGATATAATTATACACAAAGTGATTTTAAAAGTTCGCTATTAAAATAATTACTTCTACTGGTCTTTATTATGAATGAATTAAGATAAGAATAGATATGGGCGAGAGATGCAACGAATAAGAATATTCGTATTTGTAGTATAACAAAATGACATTCGTACAACCAAAAACATTGTTTTCTTTTATTTATCCTGGCATCCAGGAGAGCGTTGAATGCAGAAAGGGTGCGTGGCATGGGTGACTTAGCGCGCACAACGGCAACGGTGCGGCACGATGGCACAGCAAATAAATAGTAGTAGTTATTAGGTTTTTAATCTATTTTTATAGACAAATAATATTTAAAACACTAAAATGCATGTTTATTGGCGCCCATTTTCATTTGAACTCAATTAATGATTAAAACAATTTTGACAAAATGGACGCAAACAAACATGCATTTTAGTGTTTTAAATATGATTTATCTATAAAAATAGGTACAAACTTAATAAAGGTAAAGATAATCCCATATGACGTTAGAGTCTACTCTAAATATAAATCAATGGTTATAAGTTACGGAATAGCTCTTTACAATTTGCTACCAAACACATAGATACATCGGCGTTGTAGGTGGTATGGGCAGATAATCGAAGAACGTGCATATGCGTCTAGAGTTATTTAGTCATGAAATGCAATGCGACCTAATTCACATGGAAATAATTATCCAAAGCAAAAAATACTTAGGCTCGCAACTCCTTGCATTGCTGCTTTGTACATAAATCTTTAATTAATAATTTAATAACATTTATAAACACGATACGTAAAAAAATACATTCTTTTTTAAATACCGCCTCGTATTGTTTGTCGCACTCGCTAGTTGTTAACGTATGATTGTGAGGTCCAAGGTTCGATCAGGCAGAAGTGTTGTTTGGGATTTTTCCGTTGGAATATTTTCAATAGCAGAACAGGCTCTTATTTTAGCCTGGTAGGCTTACTACTGCCGTGCTAAAGATAAGAGCGGTAAGTGCATGACAACCAGTTTCGAGAGAATGGCGCCTAAAGATTTAAAAATGATTGAGCGGTTTACACACATATTTTTTAAATTTGATTAATTTGTATAGTGGTTCAAAGGCTTATTAATAGTTGTAAAATAACTCCAAGTAATTAATTTTTATAAAAAATAAGTGTTCAGGAAATCCGACGTATCATTTAAAAAAAAACACTTAAAATAAGCGCTGTAAGTAACACAGATAGAGCGCTTATTATATGGAACTTCTTTTTCTGCGCTTGATACAAGACTTTTTTGTAAACTATCAAAGACAACGTTATAAATCTAGATACGGCAATTTCGAATATGTAACTCACTCAATATTGTGAAAAATGTTGAATACAGCGGTTATAATAAGCACGGCAGACTAGTTCATATAAAGCCTAAACTTAACGGGTGAAAAGTAAATATCTCAAATAAATATCTCACAACTTACACATAACGCCAACTAGTCCCAAACTAAGCAGAGCTAACATAGAAACACCCAGACTAAGACAAACCCTCATGTTCATGCACACAAAGATTTGTCTTAAGCGGGAATCGAACCCGCGACCTCGGCATCGCAGGCAGGTACACTACCCACTCCGCCATCTGGTTGTCTGGTGGCTGTTAATACTTAATACACATCTGCCGTAACCCTCTGGTAAATAAAGGCATGATGTTATGTTATTTTAATTAAAAACTATTGACAATAGAATGTCTCGGGACACCGCTAAGTGGAAAAAGTGTGTTATTAAACTTTTCAATTTGATTACTTAGCGGTCTTCGATGAATTAACAAGTCACTGATAATTGGCAAATACTATTTTTACTAAGGCGTGCATAACAAAGCTGTATTTATTTATTTATTTATTTATTTGGATCTCCAACAAAGAATACACGTTACATTTTAAACAGGTCATGGTTTACATCAAGTTCTTGTGCTCCTTTAATTACAGGAGAACACATCATTTAAAAACGTCTTGGCAAAAAATATAATAATAATAATTACATCGTAAATGATTATAGAATTAAAATTATAATAGATTATAAAATAAATTAATAAAAAAAAATGTTTTAATGATACATACATGCAAATTACTTTGTGAAAATAAAATAAAATTCAGATTAAAATAGAATAAAAAAAATAAATAATTTGAAACAGTGAACAATGATAACATCCAATAAAATTAGGCATTCAATAAAAAATATTAGCAAAAACAGTAGGCATTAGATAAATTAACACAACATTAAATAATAAAGTCAGATATAAAAAAGATGAAATACTTAAATAATGGATTTACTGACCAATCCGCAACTGGGAATATAATTTATTTTTAAACATTTTTAATGAATTATTGAAGATGTCTAAGGGCCCTGTTCACCGACACATAATCAACTGTTTAAATGACTAATCAGCTGTTTGCGTCAAATTTCGTGTTCACCACTCACTAATCGGCGATTAGAGGCGTAAAACGAGCGATTAAATTAACCGACCCTCTGGAGCTTGGTTAACTCTTGGTTAATGCTTTGACAGGAGTTTTTTGACGTTATTGTAGTTTTCCCCAGTGACAAGCTTCTTTTAAAATTTGGTGTAAAATGAATTAATGATGTCTGCATCGAATTTCGTGGAAGAAGATTATTACATAAACATGCTGGAGTATTTGGACCACGTGGAGAATATTACTTATTATTGTTTTCGATTATATCTTTATATTTTAGTATAAGTTCCGATAAAATGGACTTTTCATTGTAACTGAAATTCGCGGCTCGCCTTTTCTTATCCCCTTTATCCATTTTTTATTTATATTATACGCACGCAAAACTAGATAAAATACAACGAAATGACAAGACCGCCAATGTCAATGTTTATTTATTTCAGTAATTATAGAAGTTTTGTTGATGAAAAAATTAAAATAATGTAAATTTTGACATTATTGTCTTTGTCTTCATTCAATCATTCACAATCGCTCGGTTTCGTAACCGAATGCAAACCGAAGATGGTGAACATGAAATAAACGCTCCTCGTTTAAACGTCTGTTAAATATTTGACAGCCCGTTCCGTAAACACTGTTTAACTCCTTCTTGGTGAACTTGAGCCTAAGTCTGCCGAAATACCTGACACCCGATTATATGTTATGATTACCCGATATTATGTATACTATGTTATGTACGCATTATAATAATAATTAATATTTATAAATAATATTTTTTTTTTTTATAAATTTTTATATTATTTCTTGATGCCATGATTATTATTTCATTACATATACTTATAGTATGTACGCCTATCGCTAGTGAGGACCAAGTCTCAATATTAAGAAATGGTTCCATGTCCGATTTGGGTAACAAAAAATATTGTGTTTAGAAACTACTTTATATTAATGAGTATAATGCCTTATTATATCAATTTTGAAATGATTAATGATTTTAATGATAATCTAGCCCTCTTACATTACAAGGACGGAAATTTCCTTATGTTTAGTGTTGTTTACATAAAATTGCAGCATGAGATGCAAAATTAAGATATCGGCGTTCATTTTTTTTTTTGTTAAGTATAACTGTATAAAAAAAAGCAGCAATAGCCAAGTGAGAGATTGTAGGACTGCTAAGTCGAAGGTCTCGGGTTCGAACCCACGGCACACACCTCTGTCAACAAATCGTTAAGATTCGTCTTTTCGAAGATATGTGTTTGTCATATAAATTGTCGCCTGCTAATGAAATGAAAATATCTTTAATGAAATGAAAATATCTTTATTCTTTAGACTTTAACAAGCACTTAGAATCGTCATACATTGTAACATATTAAATTCATAATTAAATAATGGTTAAAACAATAAATATTTTGTTTATAATTATTCTAGAACACAAACGAATTCCGAAAAATTATAAAGTTATTCACAATTCTTTACCAGCAAAATCCTAATCCTGTGTAGAGCTACTAACTTGCTTCCAAGGTTTTTTATCGTTTATATACTCATTGACATTGTAGTAAGCCCTTTGAAGAAGGTGTTGTTTGACTGCAGATTTAAATTTATGCGTAGGAAGATTTAGAATTTTCGCTGGTATCTTATTATAAAATTGAACACCAAGTCCTACAAATGAATTATGGACCTTGTGTAAACTCTCATAATGGTGAAGGAAAACATCATGAGGTAACCTGCATGCCTGAGAGTGCCTAAAAGTGCTCGAGGGTGTGTGAATTCTACCAATCCGAACTTGACCAGCGTGGTGGACTATGGCCTAACCCTTCTCATCATGAGAAGAGGCCCGAGCCCAGCAGTGAGACATGTATTAGATACAGGGCTGCTATTATTATTATTTAACTATATAAAACTCATATTTTGTATCATAATATTATGATGAAATATGGGTTTTATTTAGAACTGATGTAGAAAATAAAATATAATGTTTTGTCTGTCCTGTAAAGTTAATAAAATACGTACTTGGAGGTGATGCTATAGAAGCGGCGATATAGTACCTACAGATTCAAAGCCTACTGACTAACACAGACGATAATTTTTAACGCATAATAATATGTTTTAAATTTTTTTTATGTTATAGAAGTTTCCATATTATTTACATAATTATTATTTTTGCAAATCTTTTAAAAATATCTATTTTTGGACAACAATAGATATTTTTTATTACGTACATAATTAACGAACTGAAACTCCATAAAATTAAAATTCATTTTATGGTGTTTATTGTGTTTTCAATAGTAATAGCATATAATTTATTTTTAAATAAAAAAAAATGATATGATATAAACAAATATTAAAAATGGTTTGCAAGACAATGGTTTCTAATAAATAAGTGGCCTTCAAGTTTTGATTTTTAGCTGGAAACAAGAAACTCATTTTAAACATGAGAAAAAACAGCTTTAAATAAATTGAATGGCTTTTTTATGTTTTTCTATGATTTTAATGGTTGGGTTGAAAAATAATTATTAAAATTTCAAAGATTTTGAGATGGATGATCCACTTTTAACCTATAAAATGTTTTATGATGACTAATTTATTAATTTTGAATCTATATAGTCTACGCGCATTAACATCATAACCTGTGTAAGTCGACATTGCATTTTACCAAAATTAACTCAGTTTATAATATTTATTTTTATATTAATATGCTATACAATCCTGGGAATTGTATAGAATATCGAGTTTCATGGAAATTTCTGTATCATATACCTATACTTTTTACATACCTACTTATGCAACATAATTTGAGATGTGAATAAATTAATTTATTAATTTAATTAGTTAAAACATAATATTTAGACACACTACTGTCAGGCAGCCTGTAGCGTAGTCCTCAAAAGGACGCACGCATCTGCCTGCAATCTTTCGTGGATATTCAAAGACGTCCTTTCCTACATAATACGATGTTACTTAAAGATATATATACTATCTTTACTGCCTCGATGGTCAAGTGGTAAGCGTATGCGCCACCGCGAGGTTAACGGTTCGATGCCCGGGTCAGGCAAAGTGCTATTTGTGAACTTTCCGTTAGGGAATTCACAAAAAGCAGCACTATTTTGGAGTTGTGTCCGGTCTTCTTCTTCGTCGTGTCGATGCTGAGTCAAATTTTATTTTCATTTGCCATCGTGGTTAGCCAATTCGCTTTGGAGAACTCACGAATTGCCCAGGGTGCGCCGGACGTAGGGAATCGTTGTGTACGTCACTCGGGGAGGCTCCTTTAATGCGCCCGGTGGATCGCGATAAGCTCATCCCTCATCCCATGGGACCTAAACATAACACATGAAATGTGTTTTACACCTCTGCCACATCCTTCTGGGTAATATCTATAGACGTTATGTAATGTTATGTTATCTATCTCCAAAATTCTTTACTGGTCTTCGAGTTGCTACTGTGTTCCATACTTATTGTTTTCGGCTTTCAAGTCAAGGAATTAATAAATAGACAGACAAATAGAGTAAACCACAGTCGTGAGTAATTGTTTCTAGTTTATTCGTTGCCTAAAATCGCTATATAATAACGTAGCGTAGAGATACGTCCTAGGTAGGTACTGAGAATCAGTATTGTAATTTTTACTTGGTAAACATGGGGTTTTTTTGTCACCTCTTCAAAGTAACAGTGCGTCACCAACAAAAAAGTATTTACTTTAAATATAATGTACTGCAAATTGTAAATGATTGGGCAAGTATTTACAGATAATATTGTAAAATACCTTTTACAAAATCTCTAAGTAGATAATGGTAATGATCTACATTGGTAATTAAGAACTCTATCAACGATTATGCTCTGCTGATATGAATAAATATATAAGTACGAAAAGCGTACGGTTGATAAAACTGTTGTCTTAGTTAATTTAAATTGACGTGTTGTAAATCCACTCTATCGAAAATCTAAAATAATATATAAAGAAGAAGGATTTGTTTTTCGTTACGATTTAACTCTAGAACTACTGGACTGATTTCAAAATTTCGGATCCATGAGAATGCTAGATTATTCCTGAGTACAACTTTATTTTATTAAAGTGCAACGCGGGCGAAGAGGCACGCGGATGTTAGTTTATTTATAATATAAACAACAATATTATTATCCTTGATAACATATTTCGTGTTCTTTTGAATGAGTAAAGAAAAAGAATGTAGCGTAAACATTCCAGAAGTTGTATCGAGCCTGATTCAAATAGATAGAGACATATTTTTATGAGTATTTAAAAATATGTCTTATGTAGACTAGAAGGATGGTAATGCTCTGCTTAAATATAATCTAACAATGAACTGACGCTCAAGGTAAAAATTGTTGTTATCGTAAGTATGTGCAAACTAATCATTATTGCCTTGCTTACAAGATGATGAAAACCCCATGTATAGACGCGGTTAGTAAAAGCGAATGTGCATGGCATGTTTTCGAACCATGCCCCTGTACTCTACCGAGAGTAATATTGGCAGGCACTAATACGTACGGACGTACTACGCAATAACCAGAGTTGTTTTAGTACCTGTGTGAAATACTCGTTGTATATTTAGTATTAGGTGGATTTTAGTACACTGAGGTCCAAGTCATATATAACTTAGGTGTTTGACAACCATGCCAGGCAGGGTCAGGCTGCCTGTGGGTGGCGATCGGATCTCCCACGAGCCTAGCTTGTGGGGTTGGAAAGAGGAAAAATTAAGATACCACCCGATCCATTGAAAGTTTGTAGCTAGTCAGTAACAAACTTATTATTATAATTTAAATCCGTTTAAAATATTTGCCCAAAAAGCAATAAAGGTTCATGGTCCCTATGTCCATATAGTGCAGCAAATGAACTTGGGAAATGGAAAAACCTACACGTTTTTTCGTTTTCAATCTTGTAATACGTTTTTGCACTGTCATTTATTTTGAACCTTGAATGTATATTTAATAATCGTTATTCAGACGGCAAGAAATAAATGCTTGTCTTTTGTTTGTGGATAAACAAAGTGATGATAAGATCATACAATTATGTTGAACCTTACAAGGTTGATAAAACTTTTGTTGTTACACCGCGCCGTGTCCGCTGCGACTTTTTGGTGAAATCAATTACTAAATCCGGTTCGAAGGACCATTATGTTGCAAGCAATAAGGTTGGTAAATTAAAAGATACGTGCGAGATATAATTGTTTTATATTTATATCTAATCTTTTTCGATGTTAGTAGGTAACTAATTTATTTCGATGTATAATATACTAGGTACATACTACTATTTTGTACAGCAACAGCTTAGCTTGACCTCCGTCCGTGCGTCACTTAATCAGGTTGCCAACTTAAAATTAATGCTGAGTGGTGTTGCACCACTTAGCTAAAACAGAGTTAGGGACCTTTTCGGTACCACCATAGAGGCAGATGCTACATATTAGCCTACTTATACCTTATTTGTACGTTGTTGTTTTATAATCCTGTACCGTCTAATTTATTGCCCTGTGCTTTTTGTTGGAATAAATGCTTTCTTTCATTAATCATTTTGTATATATCTATTTTTGTTATGCACGTCATTGTAGCAAGCCTGAGTTCGAATTAAAGAGTAGGATTCACGCTTGTACGTGAAATCTCTATTACGAGCGTTCTTTCAAGGTAAAACTACCGTTAATAAGCAGTGTCTCCATTTGTATCAAAAAGTAGTTGGCACCTTTGTGATACTTCTGCATTCGAAATAGATACATCACAAAATATAATTTGATTATAATTAAAAAGGTATCTATCGAATAAGCATTAATATTTAATATGGTCTACGAACAAATCGTAAACAATCTAATCAAGACATGTCAGGGCCATGACAAATAAGATAATTATGTTATGTATGTACCTTACGAGTAAGATTATTACAGCAGGTGGAAGTGGAAATAAGATGGAAAATAATAATGGTAGGAAAACCTCATAGCTGAAGTCTGGATGTGCTTAAAAGTACCTGTGATGTCAGATGTGCATCAGGAATAGGGCTAGTGTCTGAAGTACTCTCTTCTTCCAGCCATATTATTATATCACGCTTATATTACACAGTAGGGTGTGGCAGAGGTATACAGCACCTATACTTCACCTGTTATGTTTAGGTCCCATGGGATATGGTCAGCCTATCGCCATCTACTGGGCACAATTCCAACTCCGTGCGGTTTTTGTGAACTTCCTGACGGCAAGTTCACAAATAACACTGGCCGACCCGGGCATCGAACCAAGACCTTGCGAGAGGCGCATACGCCAACCACTAGACCATAGCATTATCATTTAATTTAAATTTTCGCATTTTTCCATAAGTGTGTGAGTTCCTTAAATGTGTTAGAGACCTAAACCTAATTGAAATTGAAACACCCTGCTGAGCCGCAGATCTCTGACCTCCAGCTATCAAATTATATCTATACGTGTTTCTATTCAGACTTGCTTCAATCAAGAGTTAATTCAATAACAAGTTGAGCTCATTACTTCAACAAAACACGGTCACTAACGAGTTGACACAACAAAAAACACTAATTATTGGACCTAGAAATGGTTACTTACATGAATGCACAACAAAGTTAAATACTTCAAGTTCGGTCGTGGTCTAGTTACTGACTACATTATTAAGACATAAGACTACTTATCAAAATTTTTGGTGTTATGGAGAAGAATATTCAAAACTAGCGGATGGGCCTGGGATACTACCTAATCTATTATCTATAATAGGAATATTAATATAATAATATGAGCGGATTGATAGACTTCGCACGACCTCGAGTACCTACTTTTTAGGCACTCTAAGGAATGCAGGTTTCCTCATGATGTTTTCCTTCACCGTTACCAAGCGATAATTTATATGATAATATTGATAATATACATTTCTTTTAAAAGACGAATCTTAACGATTTATTGACAGGTGTGAGCCGTGGGTTCGAACCCGAGACCATTGACATCGCAGTCCTACGGTCTCCCACTCGGATAACGCTGCTATGAAAATAGAGATAATAATACCTTATTCCACATAAACACCGCTACATACTTAACATTATTTACTCTTCTTTTACTAATCAACTGCAAATATTTCACTTACCTTCATCAAAGCGAAAAGCTGATCATCATCAATCCCGACAACTTTATCAAACGATGGAGCCATTTTCACAATCAAATCGAGTTAAATATCGATAAATTCTTTGTTGAAGTAAACTCACGCACGGCTGATAAGAAGCGTGAGGCGATAACGAGCGCGCGCGGACGAGTGAAGTGATTCGAGATCTCGAATCGAATGCAACTCAAATGAAATCGAAAGGTTGTAGAAGCGCGTTCAAGTCGTTGACTGTGCGTTTATCAGCGCTTGCGCACTCCACGACGCGTGCGCGCAAGAACTAACGAGTATTGTACTTGATAATTATATTAATTTATTCTATAATTTAATCAGCCACGCGATTAATGTAAATATTATTGTGGAGGTACTTTCTGTATGGATACGCGATACGCCGCGCCGCGCGCCGGTACGAAGTTCGATTGCAGCTCGGTCTCTTAGGTGGTAGAGCTCTCGTGAACGCGCTTAAGGGTGGACTGATACTAACGTCATATGGATTTAACTTTAATATTACATTTATATCATATCTAAAACACTTAAATGCATGTTTATTCGTGGATACATCGACGTACCACGCAGATAAAATTAAGTCTTGCGTGCGACTGCGGACAGTGAAATCCCGGGTTTTATTCCTGGTCGACCAGGTGTATGTATTGGGCATTTCTTGTTCCTTTCTTGCACCTCAAGACTCCCATAGAACAATTAGCAATTGAGTCGCTCCCCTTATTATTATTGCGCACAGTTTCTGGTTGAGCTTTAAAAAAAAAGACAACATCACACCTATATTACCCAGAAGGGTATGGCAGAGGTGTATAACACCCACACTCAGTGCCGGATTAGCCATATAGCAAGAATAGCAAATGCTACAGGCCCCGCGTATTGAGGGCCCCGCGCACCAACGCCTGTTAATAATAATTAAATTTAAATAGGAGCGTAAAATATCTTGCTCTAGTAAGAACAGATTTGTGTATGTCTTGTATATACAGACTTGGCCATACATACTGATCGATATAAATGAGCCAGCTTGTAGAGCATGAGCGCAAACATTATATCTTAATTTGCCCATATGAAATCAAAACAAGTTAATTTGCTATTAATTGTTAATAGTTTTGTTTTACTTAATACCTTAAACTTTAAAACCTAAAGCAGCCAAAGGCCTCATATATATAAATATAATTGAAGGGCCCTGTGACAGATTTTGCTACAGGCCCCGCCCTGGCTTAATCCGGTACTGCCCACACTTCAACTTTTATGATTAGGTAGGTCTCATGGCACAGGGTGTGAGCATTATTGACCTTTTATATTATGCAGAGCAGAAATCTACATTTTTGCTAAAGGAGTAGTCTAGACAGCAGACATAGTATTATAATACTTTTGTAGTTGCCTTAATTCTCAGTGACAGTGCAACTGACAGACTGAGAATTTCTTTTGCATTTATAATATCAATATTTTATAATAGCTACTAATTTTCTTAATAACAATGCTAAATTGCAATTGTCTAAGCGCAAAAGAATCTATTTTCAGTTTATAACACAGGCTTAGGTTAGCAACCAGCGATGCCAGCGATAGCCGAGTGGGAGACCGTATGACTGTGAAATCTATGGACTCGGGTTTGAACCCACGGCACACACCTCTATAAATAAATCGTTAAGATTCGTCTTTTCGAAGATATGTGTGTATTTGTCATATAAATCATTGCTCGCTAACAGTGAAGGAAAACATTGTGAGGAAACCTGCATGCCTGAGTGTCTAAAAGTGGTTGAGGGTGTGTGACGTCTACCAATCCGCACTTGGCCAGTGTGGTGGCCTATGGCCTAACCCTTCTCGTCATGAGAAGAGGCCCAAGCCCAGCAGTGGGACGTGTTTTAGATATGGGGCTATTGTTATAACACAGGCTTAAAACACCATAAGTAGTAGAAAACATAATTTTATTACACTTAATTAAATTAACTTAACAATTACATTTTACAACAACATGATAACCAGAGTATTCTATAAGATAAATCCAAACTTGGTCGTGCTTTTAAGCTGTCTTCAACAGTTAAAAAACAAATTACACAAATATTACACTGTTTAACTGTGACTTTTTTCACATATTTTGATGGAATTCAGTGATAACTTATGATATCACTGATGGATTGCAATCAACATCATTTAAGTATTCAATTTAAAACAGTAAAAACAACCCCTCCTCTCTCTGGTTCATCATCATGTACCTCCTTGTCGCTGCCTTCAAGATCGGAGTTATCATCATCATTACTATCTAAATCTCTATACTTCTTGAAACTACTCTTGTCTATGGGTAACACATCCATTTTGATGCCCGTCCGCTGAAACAACTTCTCAGCTGCATGCTTTGCTTCTATTTCTTTAAAATGTATATTGTACTCTTTCTGGAGCTCCAAAGATTCTGCAATAGACAATACTTTGGCAAGACCATGGACACTAGGAGGAGGTGTGGCCGCAGTAACCTCCCAATGCTTATGTTTTTTTCTCAGCATCTCTTTAGCTGGATTATGAACATCAGACTTTGTAGTTTTATATGGTTTGAACTGCTCTGTATGTTTTGATTTAGGATTTATTTCTGTTTTCTGTACAATATACTTAACATGAGGTAATTCTCCAATTCTTAATAAATCTTCAGGTGTTACTAAAGGTTTCTCAGGTGATAATACTTTGACAACTTTCTCTTGTGCTGTGCTTTGACTTAAAATGTGCAGGACATCTTCTGGTTCACTATCATCATCTGAATCTAGCATTTCATCTCTTTTCTTCTCTATCTTACCAGTCCATTCCACTTGTTGCACGCTGTTCTTGTCAACATTGCTTAGCTTCAAGTTATCAAACATTTGACAAGCCTCTTCCTCATTTTGCTTAGCTAGAAGCTGACTCACTATTTTATCATGACAACCTTGAATTTTTGCACCCTTATCAGGTAATTTTGCAACAAAATATTTGTTATTCAATAGTTTCAACTGCCTATCACGTAATTCATACAATTCTGGAATGGATTTCGACGGTAAATCGGTTATTTTCCCATCAACTTCCCTTTTTGGTGGCGGTGGTAGCTCACCTTGGATTTTTCTGTTAAATTTCTTCATAGTGCATGCATAATTTAAATGTATTTGCTATTCTGTTTGTCACCCTTTTATCAAGAATATTTTATGAATCACAATATTTTCGTGTTTAAGGTTATGTTATTTATTTATTTTGATATACTTGTCAACTTTTTTTTTTTTTTTTTTTTATGGCTATTTGTTGTAACCGTAGACAGAGAATAGTATAGACGATTGATAGCTGCGATCTCCCTCACACAAGACAAAGATAAACTTACGCCAATTTTGTGTAAAAAAACAAGACAGGTGATAAGATTTTTTGTTTCGCCATGCGTGTCGGGTTTTTGAGCAAACCTTGAGGTTTGCTCAAAACTTTATCAATCAAACTTGACATATTTGACAACGCTGGCAAAATAATTTGGTATTATTAAATTTTAGTTAGTTTAAAGCTATAAAAGTTACGTGAAACCTGAAAAATATTAGCAATTTTTTAACAATAGTGTCTTTATTAAGCATTATTGTAGGAAATATGGTGCGGTGTAGTGTTTTAGGATGTAAAAGTGATAGTAGAAGAAAACTGCCTGAATTATCGTTCCACTCGTAAGTATCACATTTTGGCCTTTGAATCATATGCCAGGTTGTATTTTCAATGATTTTATCTTGTGTGAACTATGTTTGTTTATAATTTGATCGACAAAATCATCTAAACAAAGAAATTTTAGTATTCATAACCTACTATAAAATATTGTTAGATGTTGTCAAGACTTCCATATTTTTTCCCCAAAATTGTGGGTAAAATTTTATGTTGCATTTCTTATGATAAATATATCATGTAGTATTTTAGTCAGTTTCAATATCTTAATTGCATAACAGTTTCCCGGAAAATATTGATTTAAATCCGAAGTGGATTGAAGCTACAGGACGAACAAATTGGGCTCCGAGTAAATTCTCATAAGTTTGTAGCAGACATTTTGGACGACATGAATTATTAAAAAAAGAGAGTAACTCTTTTGTTAATGAATGCTGTGCCACACAGGTAAATTAATATTTACCCTGTAGGATACATTATATACAGCGTGTATAATAATATATAATATTAATTATTATTTGAGATTTTCAGTTGAGTATTATAGGGGGCTATTTATTTATATATATTACAATATTTGGGTATAGTCAAGTTGAGATACTTTGAATTGATGCGCAACACTGAAAGGAAATCTACGTTTTTTACGGTCCTAAGGATTTTACGTGCAATATAGACTTGAATATTTGATTTCGTTTTAATAAAACTAGCTATGGTCCGAGACTTTTGCTCTGTGGGATTCGTTGATCCTCATGTTTTTACCTGTGGCAGCCGTAACTGCCCGTCCCCGTGCGTGAGTTAGAAAGTATGTTAAACGCCATCTATTTAAACTTTTGCGTAAAGTTACTATTAAAAAATGTACAGTTTCAGGCAAAAGAAGCAGTGAATGAGCTAGCATAGTAATGCCGTCCACTAGTAGCCAAGTGTATGTGTCTACTAAACTCAATACTATGATACCAGCAATGACTGTTCAAAAACGCGCAGCTGAAACGCCAGATGTGAAACTTCCAACATTGGTTGATCGACTTAAATTCAGTCATTACCTATGCAGTATTAACATAACAGTACATCACGCAATATGTTCAATAAACCGAACAATTATTGTTCTTTATATCTGTTTTATTTTCATAAAATAAATACATTTTTCATTTTGGAATTAGTAAATAATATATTATCATAATATTTTGGCAAATTTATCCAAAAACTAGGGTAATTTAATTTGCACTGTTGCCACACTGTGCCGAGATTCTCTGTCTCGCTGTTGACCACGCCATTCCCTTATCCAGTACTATCCTTCATCCAAGGTTGTAACTTTTAGCCAGTGTCGTAGACTTGTCAACTTTAATTAATTGACAGAATTTGACAGCTGTTGAGTGCTGCCATTGTTGCCAATAGAAACAATAAATAATGCCTACTGTACACAGTTTCAGCTCAGTTTTTAAATCCAGCGCTGCTGAAGAATATTAGACCGTCCCTGGGATGCATAGGATCCAGTGAGGAATGAGCATTTCAAAAAAGTATGTACCGGATTAGCGATATAGCGAACGTACACTCAGTTTATATGTATTATCTATGCGTACACTACCGTACTAGAAGCAGAAATGTAAATAATACATAGAATCTATGGTTGGTACGGGTACATCACTAAAAAAACAATCTCAAAAATTATTTTTTTTATGTCAGTGTCATTTATGTACTGCAATAATTATGATTACTAATTTTGTCTATACAGCTGATATTGTGTGAAAATAAACCATTAATGGCGTTCTTATGATGAAAGCCTGCTTTAACCTCTAGTGCGAAAATAATATAAGTGTAATATAATATCGTACTGAACCCGGAACAATGGACGACGCTACGGTAAGTGATCGATACTAAAATTGTATGCCTCTATCCTCGTATATTCCATCTACACACGAATATTAGATTGTTTAATGCATAAGTTCTCTCATTGCTTATGTTAATAATATCTAGAGACGCTGTTCCCTGGTTCGCTTGATAGCTAGCATACTATTTGTGAGTGGCAGTTCCAGGTAGAATTTCTAGATTTAACAATAGGAGTTCATTAAAGAAATCAGTAGTTATAATACCCAAATAGACTGGAAGAGTGAGGCTAAAGTGCTCAAGAAGACTTTGGTCTGCCACTATTCCCCATAATAATTGTATAAATCACTTTTAGACAGCTAAATTTGCATTTTAAGTCAAAATTAGGTCAAGAGAATATTCTATCTGTATAGACTAGCTTCTGACCAAGGCTTCGCTCATCTGTCGGTGAATGGTAGCTCTACAAGTAGTAATTTTTTGAAATTATATTTTTTTTGCCAGAAATTTACAGGCCTGTATTAAACTTGATCTTTTTTTAATGTAAGTATTTTTCAAATTTTCAGGTACCTTTAAATCTGGAGCCTTTACAACATAGTGAGGTGTGTGAAAAGAGGTTATGGATTGGAAATCTGGACACCAGGGTTAATGAGTATGTGAATTTAATTTTTGTTTTTTAGTTATGCCATTTTGACCATTTAAACAAATACATAGTTACTCTACAGCTATTAGTACTACAGTTATGCCTCTGAAGCAAGGATATTAGGGAGGTCCATAACCATAACCAAAACTATTGGATATCCGATATAATAAAATATCCGTAACCGTAACCAAATCGGAAATAAAAGTTTTGGATAATATTGGATAAAGGCTGAGCCTAATTGAGACACGTTATTTTATTACAAGTTGTTTTGATGGTGACAAATGGTGACGTATGAATAAAACCATTTTATTAGCTATATGTATTTCAATGTGAAATTTCTTAAATGTCTGACATCCATATCCGATATTATACGAAACTTACGGATAATCCAAAATTAATTAACATCCGCATTCAAATCCGTATCCGGTATAATTATAATCAATCTTATATCTGTAACCAAATCATATCCGAAATTTCATTTCCTTAACATCCCTGATCTGAAGTTACACATTATCCTATATGCTTATATTTTCAATCAAATATATTTATGTAATAAAATTAAATAGTCATATGAAAAAGCTCAAAAACAACTTTGTTGTCAAAGGTTTTCATTAAAAATACTTCTCAGTATGTATATAAATACTACAACATAACAATAAGTACAATTATGGGCAAACTTCTTGAGCATTAGGTGACGTGGTAGGGGAAAGTTTGCGCATCGTACACTTACGAGCAAAATATTGCTATAAATATGATTAGTTACGTCGAGTTTTTAGAATTACCTATTTTATTTATTACAATTACTGTTTATTTCGGGATATTGTATTATGTATAGACAATTGTATTTGTGTGAGTGCAGTGGCAGGCAATAGCCAAAATATAAACAATAGCCGACATGTGCAACATTTTGTATGTCGTCATTATGTCGTGCATTGTTTTGTCAAATTTCTCATAACTTAAACAATAGTTAAATCGAAAACAATGCTTGTGGGCATGTTTTGTTGAACTTCTTACGATTTAAAACAATAGTTAACTCGGTTTTTAATATTGGCAAAATCGCCGACAATATTCAGTGATAAAATCCGCTTTTTAACTCAACAAATAACAACAACAACTAACGATTTATAACAGAGCACAAAAGTGAGCACTTCACTGCACGCACGTGTTTTCGGGAGAGAGCGGAACGAAGACGCGGTGCGCGGGGCAAGGGTCGACTGATCAACCAATCACGCGCAGGTACGCTCCCTGCGCCTCAGCCTCGTAACCAAAGAGACCCAAAATTCGTTTCTGCGCATTCAAGGTCGTTTGCTCAAGATGTTTGCCTCGATTTATAACTTCTCTTTGCTATATTTTCATTTGATTTAGTAAGAGTTATGTTGACAGCACAACTTTTGCGGAACACATTTTTAATAAACCTACCTTTTCTCATTACCGGTATCAACTACTGAAAATGGTCCGTGTGTATGGAAACATCGAGAAGTTCGACATGCTGTTTCACCGGAGCGGGCCGTGCGCGGGTCAGCCGCGTGGCTTCGCATTTGTCACCTACAAGCTGAGAGTTGATGCTGTCAATGCTATGAACTCATTGAATGGACAACTACTCGGCTGCAAGAGAATTTGTGTCAAGTTTGCCAAGGTTACGGTGAGTAAACTCAAAAAATGTAAAGAAAATTCATTTAGTTGAAAGGTTACAATGACCTTACTGCACACCGGGCAGTCGCTCTTAGCCATCCAGCTATGGTCGCCTCTTACCGGAACCCTAAATTTCTCAACTGTATGATACGTCATTTCGTGACGTAACGTTCATCCATTTGTCCCTATCTTAAGTAGGATAAAAACCAACATGGCGAAATTACATTCAGCACAAATGTTGTAACGAATGAACGTGTACATTATTTTTACTTCTTTCAAACTTACTTCTTAACTTCTTTGAAAATATCTTTTTCAACTGTTTCTTAGTATAATTTGCTAAGCATAGCTATATGCTATAAAAATAATCAGAGGTCACAATGATTCTTACGAAAATCACCTTGTATAAAGTGTTATATTTTAACTCATATTAATTTGCTATACTGAAGTCATAATGTACTATTATTTTATTTACAGGATGACCACGAAAAACCAAAACCAGAGCTTGGCATAGCAGCTTTAGCAGGCGCAAAGCCTGAACTGAAACTTAGCAAAAAGACTGCCATCCAGTCAATTGAAGCCAAGCTAAAGATGATGGAGAACATGCAAGCTGGCGACGATTTTGTCATCAATAAATTAGCTGCCAACGAGGCCCCAGTGATAGCGCAGTACCAGTCAAGATCACACCAACTTTCTAACAAAGCAACCACCACCTTTAAAAGACGACATCCTTATCACAAAAAGAGATAGGTGTCAAGTAGGTTTAACATTTGCAGTTTGTAAGCATTACAATGAGGACAGTGGGTCTTAATTGTGTTTTAAAAATCATTGAAAAGTCAAAAATGATCATGTAGACTGATGGCCAAGTTGAAGCCAGATAAAGACTTGGCTAGGTGTGTCAACGACATTATAAATATTGACAAAACCAATAAACAGTAATTTTGAACAACTATGCAAAATACCCTTTACCCTTTTTTTGATGTGATTAATATTTCTATAATTTGATATAATTTAAGTTGTGTTGAATACCCACTGTCCTTAGATGTAACAATTACAAACAGTATTGCCTTCAAAATCTGCAGTAATAATATGCTACTGTGAAGTGTTTTTATTTTAAGTATAAGAATCTCAGGCTTGCTTGCTGTTGTGCTTGTAGTATACAGACCTAATAAGCTTAAATACCTTACAGATGTTTGATACATTACTATTCATGGGTATTGGTTAACTTTAGATTCCCGCGAAAAGTTTATAAAAAAACATATAAACGATTTTATAAATGTATACATACATAAATACAATCACACCTTCATCCCTTTGGGGTAACAATGGAGTTAAGTCCAAAGTACGATCGAGAGGTTGTGGGTTCGAATCCTGACCATTAGCTTAGCTGCAGGGGGTTAACAAGAATACTAGTAATACAAATTACAAGTAAATTTAATTGATTGCCGATTTGCCGGCTGATAATTTAATTTTGAATTTTATTAGAATCAAGCATCAAAGGTTATTGAAATACTTGAATTCATTGTTTAATTTATATTATTTTATTGTAACATTAAATTGTAAAGAATTGGTGCATTTACCATAGACAATGATTGGCCAATGTTTGTGTATAGTTAAAATATTGTTTTATAAGATTTAAGTTTATTAGTCTGTGTACAATTGTATGTTACTAGAAGTAACAAAAGAATTCAACAAATAAATTATTGTGTACATTAATGTTAGAAATGTGTGTCTAAATTAGAATGTGTAATGTTAGTTTTTTGGATCAATTTATGATATTATATCAAGAATTAAAGGCAGAATGTGCTTAAATTATGGATTGTGTATTAGCTAAGCAATATGTCTGTGCCATTGTTTATATACAAGATTGGTCACAGTACCGTACAGTGTGAAGTTATTTTTGCGAAGAAAGTTGTGACTGCTGCTATAGTAATTTTTTATCAATATTCCATATGAGTAGAAATTTATTGAGATATTTAATCACTTTGTTTTGAAGGTATGAATAAGACTTAGCTCAAGTTAATCAAACTTTTCGTAAATGCTACACATAGCTTTTGATTTATGTAAACAATATTTTAACCAGATGGAGAGCTCGAAAATCGACAGCGTTGAACATACTTAAAGCGCGATTTAAGCTATTTATTATAAAACACAAAAAGCTCATAATTTAAAGTTTAAGCTTATTAAATTATTGTCATAAGAATTGAAATATAACCGCATATGCCATGTTTCTGCTTGAAAAAAATCATATAAAAAAAATACAGCAGTCACAACTAAGTTGGATTGTATTGTCAAGTGATTTGTTTTTAAGTATTACAGTATTTATAGATTTAAGTTATTAAGTGAATTGTTGATACAGTAGAGTCAGGGTTAGCAATGAACCGTTGAAGGAATATTAATTGTATTGAATATTTTGATATTTATACTTTATCTTCTTTATCTAGGGTGATATTACACCAATTGACTGCCGCATGGCTGAATAGACGACATCTGTTACTTCAAATCGATCGATACATCGATTGACTTTATCAATCGACTAAATCGATGTTTTTTTTATAACATAAATGATACAAGATTTAAATAATTTATTTTAATTCAAAGTCTCAAGGGAAGTCTTAAACAAGTCAAACAGGCGTTACAGATTGGAATATGAAAATAAATTTTAGATAACATCAAATTAATCAAATAATACACTAATTTTATTATATTAATGAATTTTATTAAGTTATTTAACTCCAACTGTTTAGGCTCAATTTAAGTATCAGCTCTAATGGTTTGCATCATAAGAAGGGCTGGTAAAAACTCTTGTGCACCATCTTTTCAAATAAAAGTTTACAATTGTGTATTACAATATTTCGTGTATGTGTTTATGACGGTTAGCCGTCAGATTAGCAATATTTTATTTGTTCACGCTAATTTTACAGCAATACGCAAAATTGTAACATGCTACAATGACAAATTAAATGTTCTAGATTTATGCTGTTGCTACATGTTGCCAATGTAGAATGGAATGCACTGGTTGCTACAAAATGTTCAACACGAAGCTTAAAATGTAAAATATTCAGATATTTCTACATACAAATATATCTTCATACAAAATAGATATAAGTAAGCCTTATACCATCACTGTGTTCATTATAAAGATGTCATTACACCAAACCTTTCGTCGATCAATGGTGGAATGGAATACGTTCGATCGACAGTTTCTACATCAATGAGGACTATCGCGTATTAATTTACCGCTAGGGATGTTTGTGTAGTGTGCGGTCTCCGAAATGTCAAATGTCACTATTTGCGGGTTGGCTGGTCATTGAGTTTATTAGTGTAGTTTAGAGCGTTCTGAAGACAAACTTAGATCGAGCGACAGAGAACGCGATCGTGCATAATATAAGGGCATTCGCTGCGTTAAGCGGACGCACGGCGCGTGCGGCCGCTTCGCGTGCTTGTTTCATGTCATTTGATGTAGCAGCGCTGCGTGAGGCGGGTAGCCGTCGCACGCGGGGCGGGTGACGGGACGCGCGGCGCGGGCTTACAATGTCGTCCCGTTTTATGGGATATGTCTGAATATGTTTTATGGGATGTGTATGATATGTTTTATGAGAAATAATCCATAGTTATCGACTGTATATCTACGCGATCGAAATTATACTGGCGGCGCTGCGGTAGATGGGCGACCGTCGCGGGCGCCCGCGACAGAGCAAGCGGGCGCACGGTGCGGACGTCCGCGGCGGGCATCCGCGACGGACACCCGCTTAACGCAGCGAATGCCCTAAGGCACGTATGCTTGAAATTGCAACAAGAAATTCGTACCTCTTAATTGTTTGTCGTGTAATGTTTGCGCTAAAGAAATGTACCTCTATAAAAACGTATAAACTCAATGGTTGGAGTAAATTAATATCTTCAACAAATTTTGGCAGACCTTACACTACAGTGGCGACATCTGGTGAGACGAAAACGATAGTGCTCATTGATCGGTCGTAATTTGTCTATCGCATGGCAACCGTCGATCAGCCAAAGCTATCACACCAATCGATCCACGTCGGTTAATCAGTGTAATAGCACCTTTAGTCAGTCTGTTGAATTCTAGTATAATTGTATAACTATACTCATCGAAATATAAGCACTGATATAAATTGTGAGTTTATTAACGTTCAAATTATCAAAATATTTACGGTTATCGAAATTATTTGTGTGCAAGGTTTATCAATAAATAAATGTAGCTTTTAACAAAACTTAAATTGTAGTTTAATTTAATTCCTTCAGTTTATATAAACTCATTTATACCCAGAAAAAGATGCCAGGATGAATTGGATTCATGACAAATTGAATGGATACTACAAACTGCAGACAGAGATAAGTGGGAAAAGGGAGTGGAGGCCTTTGCCCTGCAGTTAGTGGTCGAAAAGGCTCGAGCCTTTTAGCCCTAAATTTTAAGCTTACGAGTCTTTTTTAAAGGCGGACTCACAAAACAGTAGTTCTAAAATTGCTCACTAAAAAAGAGCTTGAGGCTATTTTTAGGCCTAGGCTTTTTTAAGCCTTTTAAGAAGACTGGCGTCGTAATTAAGCGGTCGAAAATGCACGAGCCTTTAAGCCATTTTTAAGACTCGCCGCTTTATAGCGATGCCTACAATATTAAATATAGAATTATTTTAAATAAAAGACTGTATTTTATTCATTTTATACGTGAATATTTTTTTTTTCATATACATACACATTGATTCCCATTTCGCTATTATTATCTTAGAGATGACGAAGAAAAATATTTATTTTGGTGGTTTTTAATATAAAATATAATAAACTGTAATAAAATAACAAAACTTTCATTTATAATTATTCATAACGTTTCTATTAACCTGATCCTCAAAGAGGCTTAGGAGTTTTTTAAAGCTAGAACTCTAATTACGACGCCAGTCTTCTAAAAAGGCTTTAAAAAAAGCCTAGGCCTAAAAAAGCCTCAAGCCCTTTTTTAGTAATCCTTTTTTAGAAGGCTTGAATAAAAGCCATAAATACAATTAGCCTTGAGGGCTTAAGAGTTATTAAGCCTTTTAGCCTTCTAGCCATCGCTATAAAGCGGCGAGTCTTAAAAAAGGGCTATAAGGCTCAGGCTTTTGCGATCACTACCTGCAGTGGGACACTATAGGCTCGCAATAAATAAATTTATAAAAAATAACTAGTCTCTTGTAATGAAAGGCGAAAAAGTATTATAATGTAATGTAATTTGTGCCCAATATTTATGAATGTGCTTTGTGAGGATGTTGGCTCCCTCCCTGAACGCATTTGGATGGTTTTGGTTAATTTATTTTTCACCTTAACAGCTCGAAAAGTTGTTCTTTGTTGTATGAAAACAGTGAGCAAAACTCAATTTTGCTTCGAGTCATGACGCTAAAGCAAAGTTGAGTGTGCTCACTGCTCGCCAATTGTTTTAGTGTCACAACTTATACACCTCGTCATCTAGTCCCAAACTGAGCAGAACTTGTACCATTTCGAGCTGCTGAGGTGAAAAGTTGTATGTGGGACACGAGATCAAAGTTATTTATTATTATTGTTGGGAAGAGGCTTTGGGTGTTCACGTCATCCTCCGTGGGTCTATTGTGATTGTAGCCTCATTATAGACTCTCCTTTAGGCCAATAGCCTCCATAAACTGGAGCAGTCGGCCGATCGGGAGTGACTTGACATCATCCGGATCCAAGATATGGCGTCCCAGAATGATGCTTCGTCTATGGATCAGCGGCTCGCAGTCACAAAAGAGGTGCAGCGGCGTTTCCGGTTCCTCTTTACATCAAAGTTATTAACATTTGGTGCTTTTGAATCCCTCACTATGCTCAAGATATAAACCTAGAACCTCGCTTATACTGGAAATCTGTTGCTTAATGTGTTGTGTCCTAAATGTTGAATGATAGCAAAGAAATATCAAAATACTTTTGATATTTCTTTGCTATCATCCAGAAGTTATCCAGAAGTAATATAAGAAATAAAAATCAGAATTCAATAAATAGTTTATTAAGCTTTTAATAATGAACTTTAGTCGCTTAATAGTAATATACATAACACTTATGTATTTAAAATTATTGTACCATTTAATGTATATATCTTTAATATAAAACTATCTACTATAAGCTTCAGAAATATAATCACAACAAGTTTGTATTCAGAGATTTAAAAAGTTGCCCGTCGATTTAAAACGCACATCTTAAATCAGAAACTGACGACAATCTTAAGGTGTTTTTACAACAACAGATCGATGTTATCGATCGACGTAATTCCGATGGAGTAATAGCCCTTAAAAAACAACTGGGATATTTTTGCTAACCATAAAAAAAATATACACATTTTTTTCCACATGAATTAATTGAAAATAAAGATTATAACACTGCTTATAATCTATTGAATAAAATAACTGGTATACGAACGGAGAAGATTGTGAACGGTAAATTTAATGAAAAGGGAAATCAAAATATTTGAAAAACGAACAAGCCTATTAATTCACCAATATAGTTTTTTTTTTAAATACAGAGGAATTCCTCTGTATTTTTTTTTTGTTTGTTACCTCATAACTTTCTACTGAGTGCAGAGATTTTAATGATTCTTTTTTATTAGAAAGTTGGTGCTTTCCGTGTGGTTTCCATTTCAATTTGGTCCAGTTCTGACAATTGCGCCTATAAGAGAACCATTTAATCTAAAATTATTGTAATTGGGTTATTTTATTGGAAAATTATTATTAAAGAAATTACCTTTGTCTATACTATAATATGTGCATTATAGTAAATTTTCTATTAAGAATCTAATCTTCTCCATTAAAAAACCAATATAATAATATTTACTACACATTAGTTTTATTTATGCGATGGGCTCTCAGTTCATTGTCTGATAAAACTACATAAAAAGTTTGTCATCTTCAGACGGAAATTACTGGTTTCTCTTTTATATTAAGTAAAAAAATAAAATAAAATTCTCGTTACCTACAAGATAGATACAAAGCAGAAAAATTAAGACAATACAGGACTATTGTACTGGGTTAAAATATTGCATTGTAACAAAGATTTTTAAAGAAATATTTCAGTAAAAAATAGCTTCTTATTTAGCTTTTTTGCGCTGCAAGAGGTCGCTATACGTACATACAGAATAACAATTATAATGATCAACTAAAATGAAAGTTAAAGTTTGTCTAGGAGAGGCGACATTAGCGCTAGAGGGACTGGCATAACAAGCGCGAGATATTTCTACGCGTTTTTGTATGGGAAAACAAGGAGGCAAGAACGCGATAAAATCTATCTCACACTTGTCATAATTGAAAATTCTTTTTTAAATGTTTATCACAATCATATCATCAAATTTTCACTGGCCCTAAATCCTGGAGAGATACAGTTAGATAGCGATGACGCTAGCCTTTGGTTTGGACTAGCGCTGATTAGAAAATCGTCATCATCGGCTTCTAGTTTCCTCTTCATGGATGAGTACTGCGTTTCGTCCTCACCATCCTTTAACCAGTCTTTGTAGTCTATGCATAGAGGCCAGATGACAGTGCCGGATCTGTGAATTGAAATATCATTGTAGAAAAATACTAAATTCTAATTTGATAATAAAAACGAATATAATTGTCGATCTGTTCTGCTGTTACAACTAAATTACTTAACAAACCTTGATAGCTAGAATAGAGAGAGGAGAATAGAGGGACGTAGGCAACTTATCAACAAACCATGATGATTCCATAGCTAGAGAATTCGATCACGACAATCAATCCTCGTGAAATGGGACGGGTTTCTGGTACTTGAAATCCCGAGATCCAATTCTCTATATGTAGCTTATGTATTACTTGTAACTTGCAAGTATAATTCTTACCTGGGCAAGTTATAAGGGTCATACGGAAACCACTCATCGAACTGCATGATCTCCGCACACTGCAGTGTGTGCCGAGCGTTCCTCTCGATGATGGCCTGGCAGTAAACCACCTGGTGCTGTCTCGTCACGGAGGAGAATGCTCGAGTCACTTGTGGAGGACATGTCCGGAGCGGATTTAACGCACATGTTACTAGACGAGGCAGGTTGAGTGATTCTATGAAGTTTACATCTGGAAATTGATAGTATTGCTTTAGTGACCACATTACATAAAGATTGGCAATTGAATACAATTTATAAGATATCTAACGCCAAAGGGTTTCTGAACGAGACTATTTATTTCGAATAACGGTCATGGACATTTTGAATTCAGTGATAATTTCAACAATTTGTCCTTTACTATATGCTCAGATCTCACGCAGGGTTTTACATTATAGTTCTACTCTATGACGAGTAAAACTCATCATGCGGACTACAAGGCATGAAAAGTCCTTCACCCTGAATGTGTGAAATTAATACTGAAATTAATATTATAATCATTATTGTTAAAATTTAATCAAAGCATTTGCACGCCATTGTTATGGCAGAATGTATTGAACCATTGTTTAATTACTAACAACTATATTTGTACTACATTCTTGCAAAATAAAAGATTTGATATGTGGATGATCTTGACGGTTTCACTTAATCAAGAACAACAATATGTGAGTAGAGGTTATAAAACACTTTTTGGTTGACATTATTTTATTGAAAATATGTTAATCTGAAGTATTTCTAGCAAACTTTAAAATTAAAATATACTCACTCTCTTTACTGCTGAACAGCAGATGATGTTTAAAAGCCACCAAATAGAAGACCGCATGGCAGATAGCGTGGAAAGCTCCATGTGCCTTTAGATTGTCACTGGTAGTGGTAGATTCTTGTGTAGCTGTTATGTATTTGTGGCACCAGTCCGCCATGCTTTTTAAGTAGTGGATTAACCGCGAGTTTGGTACTCGGACACTTCTTGCTAGGAGACCTGCGAAACGTAACAAAAGGTAGGTAAGTTAACATGTATTAGAGGATGTTAACACAGTAAGACGAAATTACAAAAAGCTAATTGTTTAAATTTAATAATGAATGTATAAAAAGATGAGACTATAAAATTATCGCCGCTCTTTTTTTACGCGTACGTTTTTTTAATTGCCAGGTCAGCATTTTCGGATTTTCGTATACCACGCTTTATTTGCTTGCACCAACTGTTCCTTGCTTTAGAAGTATAAAAAAAATTAAACTTAACATTGCAATGTTGCATAAAATTGGCTGAACCCGAATATGTTAGTAGCAGCCCGAAACTATAAGTAAAAATATTCACACAAAACTATACATTAAATAATTATGCAAATAACCTGCTAGATGGCCTGCAGAAGTTCGCCTTGTGGTCAGAGCGCCAGGACTGATGCCTTGCAGGCCTGCCGCTACCAGCCAGAGATTGTTAAGGATGCGGTCCGCGCACTGCTGGTTGATGGATATTGTGTACAGGAGCAGAAATTGAATGTGCCTGTGGAATAGAACATTACACATGTTGATAAGGTTTTGTCACTGTAACTAAAAAAAAAAGGCTTATCACCAGGTAACAACACCGAGCCTGGTAGGAGGATCCTGCTTTTCTGTTCAAGGGACATCATACCAATTTCAAACCGTTCCAAAAGAGCCATTACTGTGTTTTAGGTTAGTGGTAAGGTTATAAACACTCAAATTAGTAAAACAAGAGCAACAAGCTTAAGACTTATTCTTCTTTTTTATTAACATCAAAAATCATTTGAAGATATTCAGGAGCTATAGTTATGATGTACCATCAATAAAATAACCGGCTAAACAAAAAAATCTTCACTCACTTGATTCCATAAGTAGGCAGCACAATCCTCTCAAACACATTGCACAGTATATTGAGTATCGGTTCTCTTTCATCTTCCAGCCACCTGAGCACATCCAGCATGCAGTAGTCTAAAGTTTCTGACACTTCATCGTAAGTGTCTATATCCATTTCAAACATCATGTCCGATTGGGCTTTGTTCTTCTCGTTTTCTACGACATTAACATCCATTTCTATCATTCTGCAAGCATATAAAATGTGATAATACAATAGTATAATAATATCTTATCTATAATAATAGATAAGGGCACGGTTGGCGTAGTGGTTAAAGTGGTCGCCTCGCCGCTTTCAACTGCGTTGGTGTTGAGGGTTCAACTTGGGACAAAACTTTGTGTGAACTGCAAAGATTTATTCTGACTCTGGGTGTGCTTTGTGTGTGTGAAATGTATGTTTGTGAACAACCCCGCGACGCAAGAGTTACTCCTAGTGCAGTCGTAGTTTAAAAAAAATACATTATAACCATGATATTTTTTAGCTGTGTAAGCGCAAAAGGAAAATATACTGAAAAAAATCCAAAATTGCAAATTTGTAGTTTGAAGCATGTCAAAGAAACCAGGAGCAGTCAAATTTACCCTTTTGTATGACACAGCTTGCTATGGTAGACACATAAATTTCATGGTTAACATGTTTATGGGCATATGAGATATTACACAACAATAAATAAACACCAGGCTTTTGGCTAAAGGATGTAGGCATAATCTGCCTAAGTAAAAAAAAAGCTGAATATTTACTTACCTACTAATAATAGCACTCATAATTTGTTCTCTAAGTGAGGGTAAGTACTTGCTCATCCATATCATGTTGTATACATAAGCTCTGTTAACATAGCATCCAGCTTTGTAATAAGGGAAATTGTCTATCACTATGTGCATTAGAAGTTCACTAGTCCTAAAAAAAAAAAAGAAAATTGAATGATATACTTATACAATAGGCACTAAAAAGTAGCATGTATTTTAATTCAGGCTATAAGCTACCTTATTCAAATTATGAAATACGGGTTTCAGTCACATAATGTTGGTCTATTTAGTCAACTGCTGAAAGTATAGTATAGGCAAAACCGCAGTCAACTAAATAGACCAGCATTATGTGAGTAACACCCGTATTTCATAATTTGATTAATGTTACAAACTCACATCAGTTTTAATAAAAATATAAGCTACCTCTATAGCAAATCTTATAAAAATCCATCCAGTAGTTTTTGTGTGAAAAAGTAAGAAAATTCTAGCATCCAAATAAAAATATACACATCTTCACAAACATTTGCATTAATACTGTTACAATAGGATTTCTATCTATTGGATACTATTATGTAGTATATAAGGCTTATGTTTGTGTAGATAATATCAATACCAACATAACACTAATATACTATTGACAAGGCCAACTATTAAATTTCTATAATGTATTTAGATAAATGCTATTGTCAAAGATTTGTATATTTATTTGAACTGAAGGCCATTATATTTTTAAACTCATCTCATGGCTTATACACCGACAATATATTCATAGCCATTGATTATAAAAATAGGTTTTATTTGTAAGAATTTCAGTTAAGTTAATGTTTTTTTTATGACAATTAAATAAAACAATCACAATATTATGCAACTATCTGAGTTTTACTTGCATAATAGGTGTTGACCTATTTATAATTTTGAAAAAAAAAGGTTGTTGTAAGGACATTTTAACCATTATATATAATGGGAAATATGCCATTCATGTATAGCAAGTTATTTAAATTTTTCAGAGATGTTGCAATCTCTTTGTTCACAATAAAACTCAGTTTTATCGTAAACATAAAGATTGCAAAAATAATTAATAAGAAAATAACCATGTTTAGTCTCAAAACTTATATTTTAATCATTAATTTAAAACATAACTAAAGCAATACTTACATGGGCATTATGGCAACTATATGGCCAATAACTTCATGGATATTAGACCATTTATTCAATAGTTCTGCTGGAGGATTATCATCCCAGTTATCTCCTTCCGCTGGAATGTAAACAAAACATTATTATTATTAGTGTTAAGAGTGTTATGTGGATGGAATACATCTCTGCCTGTCACTTCTTGAAGATATAGAAGTGGTGCTATGTTGTTGAAGTGCGTGAATCATAACAATTTAGTTGTTACTGTACTGTTGGTAAATATTGTGCAATGATACTCAGTTTGGGTTTTCAGTACTTTTTCTGGCCAGGATCTTTAAATCTGTAAATCTATTTTTTATTTAAGTATAATACTAATACATCAGATAGTAGAACCGCTAATGAAAGAGTTAATTTCATAAACAGAGTAATTAGGATAAAATAATTAATCTACTCTTATTATAAATATAAAATAAATCTATTTATTAGGGTAGTTAGTTATTTCAGTGCTTTCTTTTAAGAGGACTAAGAGATCAGAAATTTATTTAATTCAAATTTGTTGGCATGTTATTGAATTCAGATTTAGAACTACATACAATATACTGGCAAATTGCAGGTACTTGACTTAGAGAACTTGATTTAAGAATTATTGTGCAATCTGTGAACAATAAAAAATGCACTATTTGTAATAAAAAGAAGTAAAATTACTAATTACCTTTAAATAATGTCACAAGCCTCATCATTACTCTGGGACAGTGGTATGTGTGGGCAGTCACAACATCCAGGACAAACTTCTTGAACAGCTTGGTCAACTCCTCGCTCCGGCTCACCCACTCAATATTACACACTACATCAACATACTTATCTAATTCTCTACCTAACAACACTACACAGGACAAACTATCATCAAAGACTATCCTGAAATTGTCATCATTCAAAGGATATTCACGTAAAACTTTCATTAACTCCAAATATGGAGCTAAAATATTTTTAGTAACGTAATTTACGAGTATTTGCTCTATTTGGTTCTTCGTGAACCGTAATCTCATTCGCGCAACTGCTGCTTGCCGCTCTAAGGACTTTTGCATCAAAGATGCAACACTCTTAGGTGTAGTCACAGCCATTTTTTCACTTTTATTTCTTCAGATCAGAAGAGATGGATTTTAGATATTCTACTATTTCTGGTTGCCGCAGCAATTCAGCCTTCTTGTGGTTCAAAACTTCTCTCAATATGTTGCTACTATCTTCCGATGATGACAAATGCTGTGTCGGTTGTTCGAAGCTAGTACTCGGTTTGTTATACCCGAGACCCGGCTCCGACGGCTCCGTCGACCGCTTATCTTTCAAATACGTTTGCAATCTTTCCAAAACCACTTTGTTGTCACCTTCTTTCTTCTCAGGACTATAACCTTCTTTGGACATGTCTCTACGTAAATTTTACATTGTAAGAACCAAGCTTTTGAGCTCAGCTTTACAGTTTATCGTTATTTGCAAAAATGTACCACACGTTATAGGTTTATGATAGGAAAATGGAGATAAATCCTGGTTTAAAATCGGGAGAACACGTGCATAACTACGCGGAACTAATTTATCAATTGACATCAATTGTCAAGGTGACGTTTATTTATTGCAAGATTTGCAAGACTTTGGTTATTTTTATTGCCAGCCAGTATTGGTGTTGCCAACGTCACAAAAGTAGAGTTGCTCCACGGAATAGGATAATAATTCCTATTCCGTGAGTTGCTCTAACAGCATTCGAAGTCGATAATCTGAAGTTTCATTTTTTTCATCAGTCTTGGTCGTTGAATACACTATTGACAGCTAATTTATTTGCTATCTGTGGATTTTCATTTCTAAATGAGTTTTGGGAGGGGTGGAATGCGTGTGTATTTCTGAATTCCGGATTTATGCTTTAATTTATTATGTTTTGTCGTTAAATTGTGTGTACGTTGTGTTATTGCAAAAATGTGTATTGAATGAACTTTATAAATAAAGTGTAACATACATTGCTCACTTTCTTTCTATTCTATGGGCGTTGATAATCATGCAAAATGGCCAACGATTTGTGGTCATGTACCTGTTGTACGGAGGCTTTTACATGTTGGTTGCGTCTGAAGCTATCGCAGGAGGAGATCGAGCAGCGATACAGGAGCAAGGAGATAGATAGAATACTAGAAAAGGAGAAACAAGCACTGCGACGGCAGGTAAAACTGCTGTTGCTCGGTGCAGGTGAAAGCGGAAAGTCAACATTCCTGAAACAGATGAGGATAATACACAAAGTGAAGTTCGAACCGGAACTAGTGCGGGAGTATCAGCATGTGATATATCAGAATATCGTGAAGGGGATACAAGTGTTGGTGGACGCGAGAGACAAACTCGCGATACCGTGGGAGAACCCGCGGAATTTGGACATTGGGCAGCAGGCGCTGCACTTTAACAGCACGTCGTCGCTGGACAGCAGGCTGTTCGTGCATTACGCGCCGCACATACACTCTCTGTGGTTAGACAGAGCCATTAAAAGGGCATACGACAGGCGGAGAGAATTTCAATTGGTAAGTTTTGTTTGCCAAGTAAACAATGCTTGTGTCTTTGTGTTCGATAGGGATTCCTGCTGTGGTTTAGGTCAATATTTATTGCTAGTGAATTACAGGTTGTGGTACATATTGGCTGGTTGGCCAAACATTTGTAATTGATTTTGTTATCATACTATATGGCTGCAGCTGATTACATTGTTTGTTTTTGTTGGAGGTCAGTTCTTTTCCCTAATTGATAACAGTGTACTTTGCAGATAGTTATTTTTATTTATTTATTAGTATAGGTGTCTCTTTGTCACTTGATAAAGATCTGATTCATTCATAACAATTTATGCTCTCAGCCTAATTTGCATAATATGATTATGTGTCATACAAGTCTTAGAGCAATTTAATCTCTGTGTGCCACTTAGGAGGTTTCATATTGCTTGCATCAGTCATTCATCTATAAAAACAATTAAAAAAAATTCTTTTTTTTAAATTAGTGTTGCAGTTGGCTCATTCATTCTTTGTTTTATTTAAAGTTGAGTGCACATGTGACACCAGCTGACAATAACAAAATGATATTTGCTCACTGACTAGAAGTAACTAATTTACCTATAGTCAATTATTGTTATGGGTTGAGTGAGTCAATAAGGATAATATCATAAAAATACAGGTGTGGTTATATAGCTTTGTTTTGATGTTAGTCATCATTTTTTTAAGTAAAAACTGCTATTCTGGTTCAGCCTTCAATCGCTCAATGTTATTTACGTTGGTACTTAATATTTAGTCATTGAGGAATTTTAAATAGCCACAAGTGTGGTTGTTGAGTTGAGTAGGCTAAACTGTGAAATCATTGTGGTCATAATTATTTCTGTTAATGTGACATACTTCCCTATATTTCTATTAGTAATCATAAATTTTTAGCAAAACAAATTCCCAATATCAAAAATTATGTTCTCTATTTAATTTGTTAATATTAAGGTTAAACTAGAACAGTAGTTCTAATTCCAGAAGAAAACATTACATTTGTCACAAATAAAAAATATTAAATAAGTAGACCTTAACTTACATGTCCATTTAATATTAAAAAAGTAAATGAATTTACTATACTTCATACTTAAATGCCGTAATATGACTCTTGTCATTTCTGTTTGTACTATAAGAGGTAATCCCTCTCCATGCGCAATGGACCAAATGAGAGTCTAAGTGCGGAAAAATGAGTCCACTTTCCATTCCAAGAGGAACACACAGGCACAGTCAGGAGTAAAAGCTTGTCTTTACACAGCTATGGTATCCTAAAGCCATACAACAATAACAAAAGTCAATAACCCCTTTTAGAATATGAAACCTAACCCACCCCTAAACAACAACAATGATGTATCTTTCCGGAAACAGACAAACCAGGAACTTTACAAGACTGTTGTTAGGCATAAAGTATTTAGTTTTAATAATAATACTGGGGTATTTATAGATGAAAACCAATATCCAAAGATGTTGGCCGCACATGAAATGTCACGGGTCACATGTTTGCCCTTGGTGATGAAGTTCAGCACAGCCATCTGCACCTAATTTTGGTACAGCCTAGATATTTGATTTAATATATGAAATAAAAAAAGTGCTGTTTACTTAATCTCATCAACTTTTTTTTTAATCCTGCAGTGTACATTAATTTAGAAGATACTTTTTATACTAAGAAATCTGGAACCTCTGCATGCCACTCAACCACTAAGCTATGGTTGCCTCTTGCCAGGCACCTAAATTTCTTAACTGTATGTTATGTTCTTATGTGACGTCACATTAATCCATTTGTACCTATTTTAAGTAGGATACAAACCACCATGGCAAAGTTACACTAAGCACAAATGTTCTATAGAGTGAATGTGTACCATATTTCACCTTTTTTTTAGTATAATTTGCTAAGCATAGCTAAATGCTATAAAAATAATCAATTAGAAGATACTTTTGTTGAGAAGCCTAACAAAAAGTTTGAAGAACAAGTTATATGCCAACATCGCTTCCAACAAGGCTGCTTTCCTTCTGGACCAATTTAGGCTGGCTGGAGTAAACGGGAAACCTTTCACATACAACGGTCCCATAGGAGGATGTGGATATCGCCCAGGAAAACCAACCAACCAAGTTATATATGCAAAGATGAAATTTAAATAAAATATTGAAATGAGGTCCCCTTAAGATTCCTAAGATTGCAGAGTCAATTATTGCCAGCTGTTGAACCAACTTGTTTCAATAATGATCACCTCGCAATGAAATTTGCATGTAATGTATATTCATGCAGATTGACACTTCCACACATGTGCATAACTTCGCATTGTCATTTCAATTGCTTTTTGTTATGTTGTGTTATATAACCTGGTTGGCATTTCATCAGGCTGGTCACTGGTTTTGTAAATTTTACGCCAAATTAGTGAAAAACTTCCTGCATGGTTGAAATTATGTTAATATCTCATCTGCTCTTATTATTATTATTGTTGGGAAGAGGCTTTGGGTGTTCACGTCGACCTCCGTGGGTCTATTGTGATTGTAGCCTCATTATAGACTCTCCTTTAGGCCAATAGCCTCCATAAACTGGAGCAGTCGGCCGATCGGGAGTGACTTGACATCATCCGGATCCAAGATATGGCGTCCCAGAATGATGGATCGTCTATGGATCAGTGGCTCTCTCTGCACTTACTAACTAAGCTTATACTGTAATAATTGTGTAGGCTCCCCCTTTATCCCATATAACCTAAACATAACAGGTGAAATGTGGGTTTTGTACACCTCTGCCACACCCTTCTGGGTAATATAGGTGTGATGTTATGTTATTGTCCAGGACCATGGCCTCAATTTCCATTATTATTGGATAGTTTAGTTTAGTTTTCCTGGGCGGTGTCCGCACTTAGTCCTCCTATGGGACCGTTGTACGTGAGAGGTTTCCCGTTTACTCCAGCCAGCCTATATCGGTCCAGAAAGAAAGCAGCCTCCGAGGGCTACTGCAAGCTTCCGGAAGCGATGTTGGAGACTGAAGAATTTGTGCCCGTTGGTCGGCCACGCTGCTGCATTCCATGATGACATGCTGTGGCGTTTCTTCTGCCTTCATGCATCCTCTGCATAGAGGGTTGTCTATTATTCCTATCGTGTGTAGGTGTTATTATTGGATAATAATTATAATAAAAAAAAATGATTGTTTTAATAACAAATCAAATAACTAAACATGCATATTATACAGTTTTCAACCACTTCATGCACAATTTATAAGTACTTCCTTAATTAAAGAATGCAGTATAGGGAAGTAAGGTATAAAACTTGAAATATTTATTGATTTGGAACTTTGTAACTCTTTTATTGAATCAATGCTGTTTTCTAGATTTTGGCATGTAATTTTGCCACGTAAAACCTAGCCAGAATCTTTTTCAGACTCTGGGTTAGGGCCAATAACCATCCAGCTTTTAAGCCAGCGGGAGGTCACATAAACAAATTAGAGTTATTTTTTCGCAAATATTATGACATTATTTTCGTGAATTTTGTTCAGTGTTCAATTTTGTCTAATGAATTAAATGTTAGATATTAATATTAATGAAATATAGCATAGCAAGTATATACATAGCATGGTTTTATCCCATTTCCAATGATTGCCTAACTAAGTGTACCTCATTAGCTTAAGAGCTAGGCTTGTATTAAATATTTCCTGTATTAAATTAATCTTACTTGTGGTGTGATAAGACTAATGCCCAGTTAAGTGATCTCTTCCTCTTCAAGATAAGAGTGCCCATTTAAACAAAAGGTGTGAACATTTAAACAATGTGTACTTCACATTCATTCATAAAAATCTAGTCAATGAGGAAATATCATGTACCTGTCAATTTTTTATCATTATCTGTGCATTGAAAAATATCATGGTGATTTTCATTATATAGAGTTTTACATTGCTTTAGCTTATGACCTGTATTTTTTATGACTTGGTCATAGTTTTGTTTGTTTATCAAAAAATCTATAAAATATTTAAATTTACTGCCATTCTGCAAATCAAACAAAATAACACATGTGCTCCTATGAAAACATTTTGATAACGTAGCCCCATTGCATTTTTATTAGTTATACAGATAAACAAATATTCAAGTTATTTTAAACCAGTTTCACATGACACATTTGGCTGTACACGTAAATTCTTGAGCCCGCGCTTTGTTTTTAATTTAAACTTATCGACCTTATTGTCTTCTTTTGAAATCTGAATCATAATATTCGCTATTATTACGTTGGTATCGCTGGAGTCGGTAAAAGGGCCCGTCTGCATTGTGAATTATGGTGATCACCTGTCACTCAATTGATGTAATTTACTTGCGAAACCAGTTCGGTCGTTCAGTTTTTTGTCTATAGGAATTCGCTGTGGAATGGAATCATGCCCTTAGGTAAACTTTGGACGAGTTTTGGACCTGGTATATTAAATGGTGCGTGTTGGGTCAGATAAGATTGCATTAATTAAGTTTTTGTGGATGTTGGCGTTCGTAAATCAGTGCTCGTGGAAACGATCAACACTTAGTTCGCTTAACTGTTATTTCATTTAGCGTGGAAAAATGATAAAACATAGCTGTAACTTCTGAAAACTTTGACTTCATAGAATAACTGTGTAAAATGTCACATCGATGATATGAATGCGTTTGAATTACTTTAATAATTGTGCAAGTAGACAATTTTTGGTTACGTATCAGTTACCCTAGTAAAATTAGGTGCTTAATTCCCATTTGGGTTCATATTTAAACATTTTTCATTACTCTGTTTCGTCCAGATCGTCAAACATCGCTCGATATTCTTCGATCCCACTTCTGTTGCTATGCGTAGAAGCGGGCATAAATAAAATAATTGTAATTACATTCCTTATCTCATTTGATTAGTCACAGATGTTGAGTCATCCTCGCATTCAGGCTCTGTGGCAATGCCTAGGTGCTTCACATGTCAAACCAGATAGCTCATAGCCCTTGCGTATTAATTCAATCCCGGTTAGAAAAAAGCTGCGTGCCATAGACAGGTAGTACTTGCTCTTTTATTTACCTCCTTATATGCGGTTTTATAGTTAGTTAGTATCATTAGAAAAATGCTTGTTTCTGCTTCTTTCGGTGGACGAATTTCTAATAAATCGAATAATGAGTGTATTTGTAATGTTATATAGAAGGTTTTTCTTTTACTCGTTCTATGGTAGAAAGGAAAGTACATAGTGAACATTAACACTTTGGCTTCGCAGGTCAATCCTAAAGGATTTTTTTAGAGTTTTTTTTTATATGAAATTTTCAATAGTATTTCGAAGTTAGGCAGTTGACCGTGCTATGGTCCCTGATTCCATAAATTCCTACGTAAAGTCATGGACTGCACCTCAATTACAATTTTCCATTAAATATTGCCACAATCGTACACTTATGAATCTTGGGTATGGCCGTCTTTGATTTACGAGGGTAAGAAAATGGAATATCCTTCGCTTGACATTCCGTTAGAAAAATATTCTATTGTTGATAATTCCATTATTTTATAAAGGCGTTCTAAATATTCCTTCGTGATCTAAGAATGGAAACCGATATTCCGTTGTGTTGTGGATATTAATGGCTCGATAAGATCTTTTATCTGTAATAATAGTCTAAACAGAATAAGTGCGTTTGTTGCCGCTTTATAAAATACCATTCTTGTAAAACCGTAGCTATAAATTTTATTAAATAGTATTTATTGTTTTTTTTTACTTGTCTGCACGATATATATTTTAATAACATAACATCACGCTTATATTACCCTGAAGGGTGTGGTAGAAGTCTACAACACCCACATTTCACCTGTTATATTTTAATGTTGTTGTAAAACGGCGCTTACTGCATTATTAGTAAAGTAACATCTGCACGCGACTCCGCCTCGGTTTGCCGATAAATAGTAGCCTATGTCCTTCTTCAGGTCTAAAACTACCTCCATACCAATTTACATCAAGATCGATTCTGTAGTTAAGCCCCGAAAGCGTAACAAACAGACAGACAGACTTTCTTTCGCATTTATAATATTAGTAAGGATTCCTCTAACGTATAGTACTTATTTTCAGCTAAATCTGTTAGACTAGAAGCCGACCCAATGTAATTGGGAAAAAGGTACAGAAGATTGATTCCTCTCACATAGAAATTTGCCGCCCTGAAAAGTTGATTCGGACCAGGAACGGAGAAATCTGTGAGCTCTCCTTCGCTCGATTTGTAAAAGCTTTTCGGCGTCATATTCAGAATTGCTACTAAATGAATGAGTATAGGACTTTATTAAGCGACACGCGGGTGGCATTACATAGCTACTTTACATAAAAAAGACATAGGACAAGCACACCCATGCCGCGCCACACCTAGCATACTTCCAGCTGCATACTACGGGTGCAATATTTACTGCACAAACAAGTGCATGTGTCGCCGTTAGTCATACGGACATAAATTCGCACCAGTATTAGCTTGTACACATAACCTTATTTACAGTTTTCTAACAGATTCTCCTGTCACTAGTGAGGTTAGGTTAGTGTTAAGGTGTGCAGTAAAAGAAGGTCAGTCTTCTCCCTGCCTTTATACCATTTAATAACAAACATAACATAACATCACGCCTATATTGCCCAGAAGGGGGTGGCAGAAGTGTACAACACCCACACTTCACCTGATATGTTTAGGTCCCATGGGATAGGGGGTTAGCCTATCGCCATCCACCGGGCACAATTCCAACGCCTTTTCGTCGTATTTTGCTTTTCTGTCATTGGTGCAACTTTCACGCTTACGACATGCACTGACCATTCTGTGCCGCTTAGAAAGACACTTTTACAGCAGGGTACGACCTTTTAAAGGTATCTACGAAATGCTAATGTAATCGCCTTAGCCCCTCCCTTTGGGGGATACGGGCATGAGTTGTTTAATTAAGACACGATGCTATCAATGTCAGTCGCGTGTTAATTCACGTGAACACAATCCCATGGGCCCTTTGTTTTAATTGGATGAGTATGTCTAACCCCAAGGGATTGTGAACCCATCTATACCACTTTAGATTACTATCTTTTTAGCGAGTTTATAGTTCAGCTCACATAATGTGTAGCGTCTGGGACTGTTAACACTTAAAAAAAAAAAACTTGTTTACCTAGCATTTTTGGCACGAGATGTAAAATACTCTTTTTTTTTTTGCGGAAGAACTATGACAATATTTAACGCGTATATATTTTGGGTTTACCTTATCAACTCATTGCAGCACAGTAGAGCTTAGCATTACAATTTCGTTAAGGTTCTTACCATCCCAACGTATTGCGCTTACTCTAATAATAGCACCATCAATAGAAAGAAGTCCATCCCGTCAAGCCATTGATACTTCAGAAAGACAAACTACCTTCTGGCAGCGAATTACCCTAGCCACAATGAAAGGCCTTAAACAGGCTCCGTACCCAAGTTGGCCACTGCCAGGAAAACTTAGCAAAATGGGGTTGTGCAGACTTCGCCGATTGTGAATGCGCCATATTTATGTCCCACCACCTGTTCCATAGACGACCTGTGGAGCGCCACCGATAATGCTGTTCTTGTGGCTAATTTTTGGTCAAACAAAATTTAATATTATGCATTTTCATGTGTTTTCCATTGACACGCAAAAAAGAAGAATAGCAACATTTTTTATACGATTCCAATTCAAACAGTTTTATAATTACCACAACGATAACCTAACCAGATTTCCTAGAAACGCCAGAATAACTTTCCTGGTATACAATATGCAAACATCAGGTCGTATTTTTGGGAATTAAATCGAACCTTACACGTGGATGCCGTAGGCGCTGGCATAATTCGAGGGGCTGGAAACTGGATAACAAAGAACGCTCAATTGACACTCGTGTGATTGGAATATTCTATTGAGTTTTATTTAATAAAGGATTCTTTGAGTGGATTTTATGAAGCGCTTGTTTATAAGATCTTTATCGTTGTGTTTACCATTATTTTGTAGTCTTCTAGTGTTAAAAGAGCAACTCATCTAGTTACATAGTTTTGTAAGGATGATAAGGCTGCAATTCCAAATCCGGTAGCCTTGTTCCAATCAAATAATTATTGTTCTTGAAATTTCGTTTATTGTAGGAGATACAAACTGTAGTAGAACTAGATAAAATGTTCACTAGTTCTGTTTTATCTGATGTTTTTAACCTTAAAGCAACATAATTCTTGTTATTTCGGTCACCTAGCCCGTCAAACGCTAGCTTACCCTTAGCTCATGAATATTTACCATATCTAGTACAAAAGTTTAATACAGTTTGCTAGCTCGCTGTTCTAGAAAAAGTTCAAGCTCCGAGGGACTTAGATATGATCGAAAATTGTAATTCACTTGGTTCACGAGGGGCACGACCTATTTATTAACTTACTGTTTATTATCACGCGATTTCGCGGAATCGATTGCCTTAAGATATTGTCTTTCATAGCACCTTTCTAAATATCGTATCGGATTTCTACTATCATTATTTCTCATTAACGATTTCGTACTTTATGAATTTAGTTCAAGAGTTATAGAGGCCTAAATTGTAAAATGCAGTTACTTGGAATAGTTTTACAAAAACCTTTGAAAATATTGGCTTGTATAAAGTTGTTACTTGTGTAATACAGATAGAAAACTCCTTTGAAGTCCAAATATTATGTTGGCAAGACTAGCTACGTAACCCTTACGCGTGGTTCGACACGCACTTGGCTGGTTTTGTTAGGAATGTATAAAGCTTAATAAAATAGCTTACAGGTTTTTTATTTTATCATATTTTCAACATTATGATTTTTTTAAACTTTGGAAGCTTGCTAGGTAATTGTTTTGAGAAGGTTATATTCAATTGTTATTTTTTTAACATAACTATGCATTAATGTATGGAATTGAAGTTAATTTAGTCAAATCCTACTGAAAACACCAAAGGTATTAAGAAAATAAGTAAGTTTTTTTTTAGAAAACAATATTCACATAATTTGACACTATGTTTTCGATCTTCATAACTTATCTTTCAAGTACCTACGTTGCTTAAAAGGAATTAAGGTATTTCGATACCATTTTACCCGACGCGAGCAGCCAGCCATTAGCGTAACTAAACCAAAATGGATATTGAAATAGAAATTAAGTAACATAAACCATTACATCCTGTTTGTGCTTTCCCTATCATTCACGTCATTTTCGCATTCACCGCGTAACCAGCGCATCGCTGTTGACCTACATACCAGACACCTACCATAGAATGCTTGTCGCATATTGCGAAAACATCATCTACGGCAGAGATCCTCAAACGTATGGATATAAATGTTGAGTCTATCATAAGACGGCGGCCATTTTTTAGCATATCCAGTGTTCATCACTTATTTTTTTTAACTCACTTGTGTTGGTACTAGAAGTTTCTTTATTTGTAAAAATGAGAAAGCAAGTGATTTATATACATTTTAAACCGTACGTTAGTGCTATTACCAATGGTTGTAAACTAATACTACTCTTTTACTGGTGGTAGAGCTCTTGTGAATGAGCTCGAGGGCGGCAGCACCACCGTCTCACCTTTAACCTGCCGCCAAATAGTAGTGCTTCCATTTCTGTGTTCCGGTTTGGTGGTGAGATCAGGCCCTGAAATTACTGGCACATGATGCCTAATGATGCAACACCGTAGTACTCAGCTGCAGCGACGCATCTATAATCTGCTTTTGTGGATTGTTGATGTCCATGGGCTGTACTCCACTTACCATCGGGTGGACTACACGTTCGTTCGCTGTGAGCGTAGTATAAAAAAATAAAATAAAAAAATAATACATACATACATAACATGACGCCTATATCACCCAGAAGGATGTAGCAGAGGTGTACAACAGCCACATTTCACGTGTTATATTTAGGTTCTATGGGATAGGGAGTGAGCCTATCGTCATCCACCGGGCACAATTCCAACTCCGTGCTGCTATTGTGAATTTCCTGCCGGAAAGGCTGGAAAGGGCATCAAACCCGAGACCTCGCGATGAGAAGCGCATACGCTAACTACTAGACTATCGAGGCAGTAGACTTAAATATAATTAAGCTTAAAAATATATAAAACTCCTCCGTAAAACGTCACTATAGGTCTATAGGTAGGACCATAGGAATCTGTCGATTATGTAAATATCGAGATACTGATTTCATTGGGCTCGAGAAGAACACTTTGAGCATCCCTGATCTGTGGCATTTACGCCATCTACCCAGATTTTTCTTACCTCATTTCCATTTCCATACTAAATTGGACAACCGGTCGGGCAATTGCAAAAAATAGACGACCATTCTTGTTAAGGATTTAACAGAAGTGCAGTGCCGCAATGCGGGTGTGCTTTTCCTGGCAAGCTTAGATCGGTGTGTTTTTCACGTTAGCGTTTAGATTCGATACGAGTATATGTGTACATGAGCTTGCAGTTTGGTCTCTACATTACAAATAGAGTTCCAACATTCGTTATTTTTCATATCGGACTTGACTGGCATAACTAAAGAAATCGGGACGTAGCAATAGTATGTCTTTGTTATTCCAAATCATAGCATTCATTGCGTGTTATGTCATAGTATTTATATACCAGCCCTGTATCTAATACATGCCCCACTATTGGGCACGGGCCTTTTCTCATGATGAGAAGGGTTAGGCCATAGTCCACCATGCTGGCCAAATGCGAATTAGACTTCAGACACCCTCGAGCACTTTTTAGGCCCTCAGGCATGGAGGTTTTCACATGATGTTTTACTTCACCGTTAGCGAGCGATGAAGGATAACTTCGAGTAGATGATAAATACACACATATTTACAAAAAGACAAATCTTAACGATTTATTGAGAGAGGTGTGTGCCGTGGGATCGAGCCCGTGACCTTTGACTTCGCAGTCCTACGGTCTCCCACTCGGCTATCGCTGATGTTATAGTACTTAGTTGTAATTAAAAGAAAAATGGGCCTTCTAGCGACCCGTTTAGGATCCCAGCGGGATACTTGGGAGAACTGGAAAGCGGGAAACCTGGCGACCAACGATCTTATGTTTTACTTATGTCTTACTTCTTAGTTTATTTTTAGCCAGGACTTTACGTATTTGACTCTAAGATCTTCGTGATTATGTCATTACTATTTGGGCTTTAATACAAAGTAAGACCAATATTAATTGCTGTTGATGTTCCTGAGCGTATTCACCGATTCATCCTCAGAGGTCAGACCCCAGTTGGTCCGTTTAAATACTAGTAACCAGCCTTGATAAACCTCTGTGATACCTTTGAAGCAAAAGTTCAACAACTTAATGAAACAAAAATAAATGCGAAATAATTTGATTTCATATACAAAAGTAAGATTTTGAAAAATGCGCGGCGAAGCATACTTTTACGGAAATTGATTTGAATATAATATATATTATGTACCTATTTGATAATGTATTATTGTATTAATTGTATACAATATTAGTATACACTCAATTTAGAATAGGCATGCAATTATACATATATATCTAGTCATAGGTAGTTTATTTTCTTAACTATAATTTTCATTTTATTGTACATTTCCATTTATCCTCCTTTATCTCTTTCCTCTATCACTTAAAGGTTTGCTGGAAGAAAACCCATTTAAGTGGTTAAGCGCACCTTTGTACTTTAATTTAAAATTGTACTAAATGTTTATTGTGTTTTTTATTTTGTACAATAAAGAATTAAGAATATTGAGAAGTTCCGGCATCATTGAGCACTTACTACCTACGAGAATATTGCAAACTTCTCTTTCAAGTCGGCTAAGAATGATATAATGCAGCGTTAATACGACATTTTGGTTCGTCGGTCGGTTAATGATCATTGAAACAGACTCGTTTATGTGTCTGCTTGTGTATTTAACAATTGATCGATGGTGTTACAAAGTGACCACATATATTATGGCTCCTTTTGGCAACGATGGCACTTATTATTTGGCGATATACAAAATCGTATTGTTACAAAAACAATACGATTTTGTTAAAACAATGATATGGTAATTTTCTGTGGACATTTGCCATGGTAGAAATATGTTGTTATACTTGTGTAGAATCTATTTTTTGAGGACGTTTGTCATCAAAAGAAAAATGGCTTAAATGTTTGCATTTTGAGACACAAAATGCAGTTCATAAAGTCAAGTATATTTACTGTTTTAATAATACTGTTAATCAGTATATTACGGTTGTAATTACTGTTCAGAAGGAAGTACGTGTACATTAATCTGATCCTAGATTATACTTGTTTAATGAATAGATTAGTTAATCTAGTGTTATGATATTGTCATGACTATTTTATATGACAATGACATGACTTCGCCTACTTTGCTATCTCTGCACCACCTGAAGGTAGACAGGTAGAGAATGCCCTAGGCATTAAGTCCGTCAATATACACTGTTGTATATGACGTTTTATAAATAAATAAATATAATTTAAGCTTAGGTTTTGTTCCGTTTTATTGAACGGAAAAGGCCTCTATGTTAGATGTGTAATTGTAATATCTACCTGTACGGTAATATTATTATACACTATATAAAATTCTGTCCGGCTGTTTTTAAGACATCAAATGTTGAAGGACAGTTGTTTTGGGTTCACCTTACGTACTTAATGGGTCGCAGTTTACCAAAAATATTTTTATTAAACAGACTTTACAGTTTCATGTAATTGTTTATTATTATCAACCTGAGCAACATTCCAAAAAATTATGTTCCGAAACAGCTACAATCGAATTCCAAGTATTGAATTCGTTTCCACGGAAGCGTTGCATTTTATTGTTCTAACCGTGTAAATACTTTGCCTCGAGCATTTTCAACCACTGTCCAAATGATTCATACACATCTGTGATTGTAAAAAACGCAACTGATGCCCGCTCTGACACTTGGAGCATAGCTAGGGTTGCCAGATGCTCGTTTTTGTCGTGATTATTCTGATTTACATTTTCAACTGTTATCCGGCGTCCAGAATATTTAAAAAGAATTGAAATTGGTGAACAATTAGAAAAACTTAATGAAGATCTTATAAAAGTACCTAATGCAGTCCGATGGTGCCATGGTGGACCACAATGAAAAGCGGCTGATTGGCTATGCCTTAAAATGGGCTATGGTTAAGGATTGTCGTTGAAATTCAATCGATCATTAACTCTCAGCTTTTTTCTATACAATTATACGTTTTGACAACCTTATGCACATCAGACGTCATCAACACTTTTTCCACGCCATGAATCACCGGCAAAACGTACTACAACTATTTGCTAACCAAGTCTTTTCATAATCGTTGCGATAGTATTTCATTACGTTATCGTTTATTCTTGATAATGATCGTTATGTTTCCTGGATGTCTATTATTTTGTGATTGCCGTGAAATTTGTCAATGTACTTTCGTTACAGCACTTTTTATTTGCTTTGTCTTATTCACTATAAATCACCTCGTCATTTTCACGTGTGACGTTGATGTTTGTTGTTGAAAGCGGCTTCATCTCGGTGGGATGTGTTTTATTGATTCAGACGAATGCGAATCCTTCCTATGGCTCATATTAATCATATTAATGTGAAGAGTCTCTCTATCGATCACATCAAGCAACTTGACTCCGATGCACTCCAGAAAGGGATGAAAGCTGCCTTACAATCAAATTTTAAGCTTTCGGTTGCCATTTCCTTACTAACCAGCATTTCCTAAACGCTGTTGCTATTTCAAAGCTCATGTTATGCTCATGAAGATATTACTGTCATCAGGTCAGCTGTTTATGGATGTAAAGGCTTAAATTTGTGCTCCCCCACACGGGTTCGTTGTAGATAACCACAAGACTCTTGACCCCTATTTTAGTTGTTCCTTGTATTTCACAAGTATCGTGTAAAATAAAGGCCTCTATACGATGAAGGGCTTAATTAGTATTGTTTTACACCCACGATAGCCTCGGTGTAATGAACACTAAGTAAACTGTTCCCGTTTCGGTAATGACGTAGATTCAATGTTATTGGACCACAATCTCGCCCACAAGCTTGGGGATATGAGGTTTCGGTTATCGTTGATTTTCACAATTATGCGAAGCATTTTTACAATAGATTTTAGTGTCACGAAGATGTCGTTTTTTTTAAGCCCACATTTTTTTAAGTTATTGGAATAAGGTACTCTGAGGTCATGCCCCTAGCATTATTAATGTTTCAAAATCATGGTTATGTATATCAGGAGAATACGTCGCTTATTAGCCTGATATACGTCATCATTGAGCCGTGTCTGCCTTATTTGATAATCATACTCATTGATAAGATTTTTTCATACACCGTACGATATAATAACATCAACTCGACAGTTCCATTCCTTAATTTGGGAAATTATTCTGGGTCTTATTCCATTTTCTTCGCACAGATCTTGTTACGTTCGCAGTGGTGATTTTCCGAGATGGAACATAATCTTGTTTTCCACTTGCCCTTTGCTATCGACCCCATAAGATGTGTTATCTGAAGCCGGGCTTAAGGAAATTTCAGTAGAGTTGTGTTTTGGTTTTTGGTGGCCACAGATATTGGATCAAAGGTGCCAAAAAATAGTAAAAATATAAGACATTTTAGTATGATTTAAAGTGATACTGGATTTAATCTGGAGATTTTAGCCATCCATCACAATTTTTCGATTACTTAAAAGGGTTGTTTTGATTTAAACCTGACAACCTTATATATCCGAAGAAAGGTAGTCTGTTACTATATTTTGGTTTAGGTTAATTAAGTTTATATTATTCATTTCAATGAAGTCAAACGTATTTATCCACTACTAATGCCCACACATGCGGATTTGTGTCGAAAACAAGTGATCCATTCATCCGAAAATTTCGTCAGTCACGTGATATTGGCGCCAGATATTTTTAGCTCTACTCCATTTTCTTATATTTATTATGTTCAGCTTTTCCTAGTTTTAGTAACTAATTTTAGTAACCCATTAGTTGGCTTACTAAAATATTAAAAATAGCGTATTCGATTAGCGGCGCTCTGACTTGCAGAGAGTAACATATAAAAATTAGAAGATATAATTTTAGTTCACCATAATTATAACCATACTAGCTGATCCCCGCGGTTTTGCCCGTGTTTATAGTTCTATCATCATCATAATTTCAGCCTAACGACGTCCACTGTTGCACATAGGCCCCACCTAATTGCCGCCCCAACGTGCGGTTTTAGGCAGCCTGAAGCCAACGGCTCCCCGCGATCATAACTTAAAAGTCATATAGCCTTTCTCAATAAACAGGCTATCCAGATAAACATATTTTTCTATTTGGGGCCAGTTGTTCCTGAGTTTAGCGCGTTCAACCAAAAAAACAAACGTTGCAACTATATTATATTAGTATATATAATAGAGTTCTATCATTATATCGGGTGGCGCAAAAGTAAAGACCCTATTTGGTTCAGCTATAACATTTTTTCTAAATTAGAAAACTAGATTTAGATTTTTTTAAATGTATATTTGTGCCATTAAATTTCGTACCATTAGGATTTAAAGATGATGTCTTTTAAATGGTGACCTCCAGAGTTGATACACATTTGAGCCCTATTTATGACATTTTGCATAACTTGCCGTAACACTTCCTGCGATATGTTCGTTATTTCTTGACGAATGTTTTCTTTTAGAGCTGCGAGAGTCTGTGGCTTGTTCACATACACCCGAGATTTCAAAAAACCCCAAAGAAAGAAGTCTGGACTGGTCAGATCGGGTGATCTTGCAGGCCAAGGCAAATCGCCAAAACGAGAGATAACTCGGTCTGGAAAAGCGTCCCTCACTAAGTCCATAGTGTCGCGCGCTGTGTGTGCCGTAGCGCCGTCTTGTTGAAACCAGATGTGCGCCAGCCCCAATTCGTCCAAACTGGGTATCAAAAACTCACGTAACATGGTTCTGTAGCGTTCTCCAGTGACAGTTATCGCATTGCCTCCAGCGTCTTCGAAAAAATAGGGTCCGATCACTCTGTCAACACAGATGCCACACCATACAGTAACTTTTAGTGGGTGTAGAGGTGTTTCTTGAATAATGCGCGGATTATCAGTGCCCCAGAACCGAGTATTCTGCTTATTGACATGCCCTGAGAGATGGAAATGCGCTTCGTCACTCATAACCAATTTTGAAGGAAAATCATCCTCTTCAAGGTTGAGGTTTATGACGCGCTGGCAGTAATCTAGACGAGCTCGGTGGTCAGCAGGCAGCAGCTGATGAGTCATTTGAGTTTTATACGGGAACATCTTTAAGTCTTTCACCAAAATACGCTGCAGGGTCCGTCTGGAAATGCCCAATTGCGTGGCACGTCGCCTCGTTGATGTTTCTGGACACTCTTCCACATCTTCGCGCACAGCATCGATATTTTCAGCTGAACGGCCTGTTCTTGGTCTCCCAGACTTAGGTCTATCCAATGTTGAGCCAGTTGCTTCAAGGCGTGTGGCAAAGCGTCGAATTGTGCGACCAATCGGTGCCGGACGGTGGGGAAATCGTCGACGAAATTCACGTTGTGTTCTTATCACTGATGAATTATTCCGTAAGAACATTGACACAATTATTCCACGTTCTTGGGGAGTAAAACGGTCCATGTTTATTTTCAGTGTATTTTACATTTGTTCACTACACAATTTTCAACAACAGAATGACAGAAAATGTCATATAAAAAAAAAAAAAGTATTTTCTTTAGTGCCAGTACTTTTGCGCCACCCAGTATTATCATTTTATCAGACAGTTCTGAGATGCTTTCGTAATACAAACAACCACTCTCTAATGCCGGCTACTGGCCTTTCGAAAGAAAACATTGCTCTCATTGTTTTGGTCTCAGCCATTGTTAATTTCTATCTTTTGTCTAAGCATTCACCTAATCAATCATCGCCATTACGCCTGTTAGTGTGGAGACTACGTTTACAAACAACCGATTCAATTACGTAGTCTCTAATACTAGTCTCTGATCTGAGTAGGGAGAGGTAGGTCATGCAAACAAATTTCTTATTAAGTGATAGATCCCATATAGAAGCTATAAATACACTAGACAGACAACGAAGAGAAGCAAAAACACCTTAGGGTTTGGTCATGGGTTACCACCAAGCTACCGCTCTAAGTTTATTTTTCAATCCTTCCTTAGATGGTAAAGTGACCACTAGTCATAAGCTATACAAAATTACACAAAAATCTTCATGAGTTTGAGAACAAATGTTTAAAAGGTTATCTCTTCTCCAGGTGCAAGTAAACTGTAGACATCGTGCTGGCTCTCGTTTCTTTACAATCTTTTAACGTTCTGAGTTATATTCATGTTGCACTCCACGCATTTGGGAACCGAAATCTTCATCCACACGTAGTACTCCCGTAGGATAACTACATGAAAACCTGTGATAAATAAATTATGCCCAGATTAGCCAATGTACACACGTGTCACTAATCCACTAAAGTATGGCCAAATTCCTCAGAGTTATATTCATGTTGCACTTCACGCATTTGGGAACCGAAATCTTCATCCACACGTAGTACTCCCGTAGGATAACTACATGAAAACCTGTGATAAATAAATTATGCCCAGATCAGCCAATGTACACTCGTGTCACTAATCCACTAAAATATAGCCAAATTCCTCAGGAAAGTCGAACACGTATCTGCAATTTTGCATCGTAGGTATATTTTGTTTCTATTCTAGGCTTGAGTATTTCCAGGTGAAACAGTTTAGATCTAGTTTATGCCTAGGACATTAATCCTGGTTTTTAAAATATATAGAATCAGCTGTAATTCTTTTGTCAATTACGAAGGTCGAATTATTTGGTTGAAATATGGAATGCTTTGTCGGCACTTTGATAAATGCTGACATAAATTGAGATAGATTTCTTTTTAAAACCCATTAATTGACCATTAAATGTTCCATTAACCATTGTCGCACGGCCATAAAGCTATTTAAGGTACTATAATGTGCTCATAACACTCATGATCCCTTTCTATTTCCTTGTAGCTTTTTGTATCCTTCGCTTGGAAAAAATGATTTTTTGATTTAGATAAGTTAGAGAGGATGCGGCATAATGAGATTTTTTTAAAATTTGACAACTGCTTAAGTAAAATAAATTAATATAAATATCACACAACATACACATAATCTAGTCCCAAACTAAGCAGAGCTTGTACTATGGGTACTAGAATAACTAATACTAATACTTCAACATACACACAACGGCATCTATCTAATCCCAAATTAAGCAGAGCTTGTACTATGACTAAATGGTACTAAAATAACTAATACTAATACATATATACTATTCTTTTATAAATACATACTTATTATACATACATACAAGTCAATAACCTTTATGCAAAAACAACGATTTTTTTAAATTGAATAGTAAAGTAGTAAAACAAAGTCCACATAAGAACACTCAAGTGGACGAAATGCACAACATTTTCGTACTCTTAAGGCGTACATTCTATCTATGGGACGATTTTACCCGAAATATGGGTGACAGTTACAGTCAAGTCTTTTTTTTTAACGTCCGAAATGCTTTATGGGTAGGGCCACTGAAGAGGTTATGTCGGAGTCGGACTCTCCGGCAAACCCAGCCTGCCGACTAAAACCACCACGAGCCTTAATGAGCTTACTGGCTTACTGCTAGATAGGTTTACCTGCTATGTAAATGATCGACCGAAGCTCAATAAATAAATCAATTGGTGCTATTCTAGCTCGAAGACGAACGGTGAAGTGAAGTGGCCTATTGATTTTAATATTATATTGTCGGATTATAGGGCACCGGTAGTACTTGGAAATGTCGTGATTATAAAGCTTCGGACGCTCATTAGCTATTCAAGTAGAATTCCTAATAGCACTTGAAACATGAAACCTGTAAATTGCCTACTCATATATTATTTCCAGTATTTTTAAATAAATTGTGGTTGTTTCGAAAGATTTCTAGAGGTTTCAAAAGAGAGCGATAAAGGGGAGCGAATAAAAAGTACATACTGCAATCTAAACATCAGTTAGGGATCACACACTATTTGACTGCCTTTGTTAGCATATGCGCGTCTCACCGCGAGGTCTCGGGTTCGATTCCCAGGTCGGGCAAAGTGTTATAGCATCAGGGAGTTGGAATTAATTGTGCGCAGTGGAATGTGCGCTTAAATACAACAGGTGAAATGTGGGTGTTATCCACATCTGCCAAGCCCTTCTGGGTAATATAGGCGTGATGTTATGTTAAATATATTTCTAAGAATCAACCACTAAAAGCAAATTCACGATGGGAAATGTTGCATCATATAAGATTTAAGAATTATGCCTTTATCTTGTTTCTGCTAAACACATCAGGTGAAATGTGGGTATTGTACACCTCTGTCATACCCTTCTGAGTAATATAGGCATGATGTTATGCATGCCTCTGCTAAAATTTGAGTGCACGGTTGGCGTAGCGGTTAAAGCGGTCGCCTCGCCGCTTTCAACTACGCTGGTGTTGTGGGTTCGGTCCCCACATGGGACAAATCTTTGTGTGATTCGCAAAGATTTGTTCTGACTCTGGGTGTGCTTTGTGTATGTGAAATGTATGCTTGTGAACACCCTCGCGACACAGGAGTTATTCCTAGTACGGGCGACGTTTAAAAAAAAAAAGGAAATTAAAAGGAAGCGTTATTCAATGTTTATCGTGGTTAAATATTAGTGAAATTAAAATCTTGAATGTACTATCTTATTCACCATTGCAAACATGATTTTGCAATACGTTATTACTTAACAGAAATATGATTAATCGGTTGCCTAAATGACGTTAATACCAACTGTTTAACGATGTAGTTATACATATTGTGTAACCTAAACTCCGAAAGTGGACTTTAGAGACTTTATAAGATCAGCCATTCTCCAAATTTGCTTTGGGGTTCCACGCAGCTTGTAAGTCCTGGGTACTTGTGGGATATCTTCCTCCCGAGCTAGTATCAAGTCTCGGGCCTCTTGTGGGATGTCACACCCCGCGCAATTTACTTCATCATCATCATCATTTAGCCTCTCGTAGTCCACTGCTGGACATAGGGCTCTCTAAATTTGCGCCACAACATCCGGTCCTGCGCCTTCCGCATCCAGTCCTCTCCAGCGACCTTTTTCAGGTCATCAGTCGATTTACCACCAGTCAATTAACTTACGTCACCAAAAAAGTTTTTGAACCACTGCTCTAGATTGATGTAGTAAGTACTGAAACTGTGATTACCCTTTCTTCTACTTCTCTAAAATGTCCTTATTCCAAATATTCGATCAGTTTCAATAATATAACACATGAGTGAACTTCATGGTGGTAACAAAACCTTGTTCAAAATCCGTAGTTGTTCGTGAAAGCGTAACAAACTGAAATACAGACGGACTTGATCGACAGAATGAGAGATACAGGACAAAAGACCGACAGCTTACTTTCCTATTTATAACTTTAGTTAAGTTATAAGCGACTATAGATTAGGTATATGAAATTACAAGCCGACCAAATAATCTCAGTTTCAGTAATATTCCGTTACAATTCAACAAAGGGCAAAGGTTGCTATTGTTGCTAGTTATTACATTACCTAATAATATTATTTTAATTGCCATTGTAATATTATTGAATATAACCGTAAAGTCTTGTTTACATTACCGATTAATTTGACGGTTAATCGATTTTTAATCACTATTAATTCCGTATTCTACTAACTGATTTACGAGGTACTTTATTAGCTCAGTGTAACAGAATTCGCCTCGGTAAATGTAATGGAGATTTTGTGAAAAAAATCCTATACTCTGTCTATTTCTTTATTTTCTTTTTGACAGATTACATTTAGGGATGCCTTCACACGTTACTGATTCGATTTGAAATCATAATCGATGTTGTCTACGAAGAACTTTCAATCGATTAATTACATCGAAATGGTTTTAGTTCATTATTAATTATTCGTTATTTAGTAGTTTTTATTAGATGAAATTATTATTATTTTGTATATTTACAAAATAATAATGTAATAATAATGTCACATACTTAGTCTATGACGATTTCCTAGTTACCTTTGTTTACATTTTCATTTTTAATTCCAAGATTTCGACTTGATTTCTTGCAAATAATTATTCATGGAATCATAATACTATTATTATAGATATTCTTTTTTTTATAAAATACAGGCAATACACAAAAAAGTCAAATTATTCTTTTTCATAATGATCGATTTATTTCATTTCACGATTTGAATTATAGTCTGTGGTTGTTTGTTACAAACAGTGAACTTCCCTAAAAAGTGCCGCTTGTCAATAAAGTACATTATTATTGTAGTACATTAATCTGTCAAAAAAAACGGTAATTCATAGGCGTGATCTGTCAAAAAGAAAATAAAGGAGTGGACAAAGTATAGGTGTAAACAACAACCATTTCTTATTAAGTGCTGCCAAAGAAGAATGATCGCATTGCGTTTGCGAAGAATGTTAATGTGTTAAATAATAGAAAATAGAAGAATTTAAAACCTATAATGCGGTCTTAATTCCAGCGCTTGAAGATTGCTCTAAAATGGGAATAGTTCAGTCAGTATAATATTCTAGGTAGCAAAAATACCCAAGCTTTTTTTATTGATCATTATAAAATGTAGGTCTTGACATTTAAATATCCATCATTCACACTCCAATAGAGAACAAAATATGTAATATGCAATAGTTTTTGTCCCACTAATCACATATGCAATTACTGGTATTACTTTTTATTCCGTTACATGTCCCTTACGTCATACATTTAGCACTTAGTTCCGGGAAAGACGTGGAGTGAATAGATATCTTTTTAATTCGTATTGCATAAGGCAATACTGCGATCTCCTTTCTCCGACACGTTATTACTGTGAAGGTGAATTCAATCGATAAATGAATTAAACAATTATGCCAAAACGGAAAATTGCAATTTCGACCGTAGCGTGCGTGAATTAACAATTTATTATTGTAATCTAGATTTCTGCTCTGGCTGTATGACGACTTACTCTAGTCTAAAAAAAGTTGACCGTTGTCATTGCCGCATTTAAAGAGGTTTCTTTTTTTAAATGTAAACTTTTTTATAAAGCTCTTGCGCATTGTTAAGAAATAGGTGCGTTACGTAATTGACGTCGGTGACAGCTTCCACGTCACGTGTGCTGTAATGTTATATTTAATTTATGACTTCACTATCTTTGTCATTGGACTTGAAGAGGAAAAGAACTTGTAATTAGAGTGGGTCAAGGTTACAGAATAGAATGTAGAATTTTTCGTGTTTGTCATTCTGAACTGATTTCGGAGAGAACCGAAGAGTAATATTAAGAAAAAAGGTATTCAAAAGCCAAGTAGGTTGAGATTGACGCATTGCTTGACAAAAGAGAATTATAAAGTGTCAATAATCCGGCATTATTGGAGATAAGTGGTGGTACTAAGAGCTCTTATTGCCACTCAGAAGCGATGCCAAATACAATCGCTTTGACATATCAAGCAGAAAGCGACCCAATATAGGATCGCATCTGAGTTGGAATAAGTACTGCATTATTGGAAACTACGGCTTGTTACAGATTTTTTACTTTTCTGATTCTTCGTTATTGTTTGAACATGTTCCTTATTTAAAGCGTCGTGATATAACAAGCCTGATCCCACTTTTTGTGACAATGATGATACTGCTGAACTAATTTATTTTTATTTTTTATTTATTTATTTATTTGATTCTGGCATAATTGCCAATATTAAATACACTAATACTATAAGGATTTGTTGATTTTTCTAGGCGTCGGATTAATTAGACTACTTACTATGATATTAGAAATTAATAAACAGGCTAAGAGCTAAATTAGAGCGAACTAGGTTCGAATCATTGCAGTCTTAAATTGAAATAGATAGGTAGAAATTTTCAAACTAGCTTTATTCTAAAAATCGTAATTATTTTCATGATTGGTTGAATTAAAAGTAATAGATATAGATAATATGTGCATTTTTGTATTAAAATGATATTTTTAATGCGAAAAATGTGAGTTGTGTAGAAGTTTGTGCTGACTATACTTTACTGCACAGAGCAGATCAGACAGTTCTTACAGGATCGACCAGTTTTCGTTTAATAATGCTTTATTTTCGGTGGTTCAATTCACTTAATTGATTCGCTGATCGAATGAAACAGCACTGTTTCATTCGATCAGCGAATCAATTAAGTGAATTGAACCACAATTGTTATAAAAAAAACATCTTCAAATTCCACTATGCCATCAAAAATTGTTGATTAGTTGGTGTATATGTATAGGATATTATTATGGAATCCATGGATTACAAAACTATACTGTTACGTGAATGATTGACACACGAGGGCAAAATGCATTTTTTTTCTATCAAACCCTCATTAATGCCATTGGTTTCCGACCCAGATAACCTACCGAATGCCCCAACACAATAAGTGAGCTATATTTCTTTATTATGTTCTGAGCTTGCTGACCAAACGACTGTATAACCTATTAATTAGTATTACTGTTTCCACAGCAGTACCTCAACGTGTTTTACTGTTGCATCTTGTTCTCACAGGATGTCAGCTAATTTAATTTTAATTATTTAATCATTGCACGTCATCCAATGTGGTTTTGTTTCTTTTATGTCTGTTTCTTTGTCCGGCCATTTAAGTACTAATAGTTGTGCTGCAGGCTTCGTTGGATTCTGACGTCATATCACCGCATTTTTTTTTTATAATTGTGATCAGTGCGTGTATGCTATCTGTAACTGCCTAGTTTACGTTAGTCACCAATTGTGATATAGATTAGATCACTGAGCATTTTTTGTGTTTCCTTGTCCATTTGTTGAGGTAAACACTATCAAATACTATTTCGAGATTCTTGGAATAAGAAATAGAAATATTAAAAGATACGATAATGGATAGCTTTTACAATGAGTCGACGGAGCGACTCTGGAGAGTAGAGGAAGCTAAATGACCTTGAGTTTAGATCCGTCCGGATATTTTTTTGCGAAGTATTGGGAACTTGGATTGGAAGGATAAACTTGTTAAATATGTGTCATCACAGACTATAGACTCATTCATTTCAAATTGTCCTCTTAAAACTGACTACGCATTTAAAGACTGTAAACATCCAAGGATTCCACATTTGTTCTCAATTTTAACGCCCACTCATTAAATAAGGATGTTTCAATTCCTAGTCGGAAACTACAGTTTCTATTTGGCCTTATTTCGGTTACTTTGTACTCTAGTGTTTTGGAGAATTCCGCAAACCGTGTCATTGTGTGTACGTTTATATTTAACGCTGATTTGTGCCGTGACGTGACGTCACGTACGAGTATAGGTTGTATGACCCATCTGTTAACTAATTGCACCGTTACGATATGAGGTTCTTAATGAATTTTTGTTTTATATTTTTGGGTTAGATTTATGCTTAAAGATATTTATAATAATGTTTTCTGGTTACACCGAAACATTTGGAGTAGGTAATATCTGCCGTTTCCTTACTCTATCATACCTTTGTTTATGTAAAAGTTATTATTTTTTTCTTAGTGTTACTATTTGTCTATGGAGTTGTTACTGAAACTTGACAAATTGCTACATTATCTAATCTACACGGTATTTGTTTGTCAAGGCCGTCTCTAAAAATATACCTCTCTGTCAATGTTTTCTTTTTCTTCACTTGTACGTTACGGTTAATACGTAACATTTCTCCTTTATTATTTACAAATTAAATCTTCCGTAAAAATATTCCAAGATATAATAAACGTTCAACAAAACACATCTTTTTTATATGTTTAACTGACTCTTCTCTCAATTCCAGAGCGACTCAGTAAGCTACTTCTTCGACGAGCTGGAACGCATCGCGCGGCCAGACTACGTCCCGTCCCACCAAGACATCCTGCACTGTCGGAAGGCGACCAAGGGCATCACGGAGTGCACCATCAACATAAACAATGTGCCATTTGTGTTTGTCGACGTCGGGGGTCAAAGGACGCAGCGGCAGAAGTGGACGCAGTGCTTCGATTCCGTCACGTCGATACTGTTCCTCGTGTCCTCGTCGGAGTTCGACCAGGTGCTGTCGGAAGACAGGTGAGAATGTTATCAAATTACAGTGACGTCATTACGGGTAGCGAGCGCTTTATTATGACGCTTAGGTAAACGTGTTCATGATTTTGGGGATTGAATGAAATACACTATCGGACACTTTGCAACACAGAAAACATTATAAATGCTTGGCTAGAAGACTTACCTACGTTTAGTCCTCCCTCTGTTGTCACCCAAAGTAGATCAGGAAAACGCTAGTAGCGACACACAATACAGACTGTAGAAAAAACCGATGGTGATTCAGAATATTTTTTATTTATATCATTCCAATCACTTCAAATCTCAAAATCGCTGATCTTGAAGACTTAAATATAAGTTTCTTAAACTCAATTTCACCATTTATTATAGTTGGTTAACTCTATAAATTACTATACAGCCATTTCATCCGTCGAAAAAGTTTTGATTAGGCTGTCAGGGACTTATCCAGAATTGGTGAAATGGGCCCCTTAATCTTTTACTTATTAATCAAACTAGCGACTTGCCCTGGCTTCGCTCCGGGTACAATGTATGTAGTACTATATTATTCATGTTTTATACATAAAAACCTTCGTTATGAATCATTTTATGTATTAAAAAACCGCAATAAAATCTATTGCGTAGATAAAGATCTAAGCATACATAGGGATAGACAGACAGCGGGTAGCGACTTTGTTTTATACTATGTTGTGATTGTGATACAAATAATCAATTAGTGTCTCAAAAGCGACTATATTATCGTGCTATTCATTAAAATATCTATGATAGTGGTTTAAGGAATGCATAACTGTCAAATTAACCCACCACCAGTAACTTCTTGCATTACTTATACAGCGAAACGGCGTCAACTGCATCAAGAACGAGGACAGTTACACAGAAATACTTAAAAAAATATCTAGTATTGTCATATATATGCAAGTTTCTAGAATTGTTCGCCTTGAAGTTAATTCCACGTTGTTATCAATACGAGTTGTATGAGAAAATGAATGCAAATATTTTGTAACCGATAGTGAAGCCTGAATGCGATGTTACAATGTAAGAGTTACGCTACGTTTAACTCTTTGGTCGATGGAAAGGGAATTAATTTCTCATCGGACATTATCTACGGCACGTGTTTATGAGAGATGTTAAGAGATGTCTAATGCGTTGGTCCTCCTTACAAGTCTGTAGGTGGTTTGAGTTTGAAGAAAGGTTTGATTGTAGTAGTTTGCAATCCATCTGATGGATGTTACAACCCATTAAATTCATGGGTAGTAGATTGGACCGCATCATCACTAACCATCAGGTGAGATAGGCTGGTTTTATCGTCCCGCCGCTAGACCGCTGTTTAAAAGAGGCATAATACTACTATAACAGCGTTTATTGAAGGGCGCTGCTCAAGCACGCCGCAACTACTACCCTATACATTTGCGAACGCTCGCTCTCCAACGGCGCTGCCGAAACGAGTAACGATAAAACCAGCCATAAAGGACAAACGCATGTCTACCTAACATACTTATTGGTACATATTTTATTGGTGGTAGAGCTCTTGTGAATGAGCTCGAGGGCGGCAGCACCACCGTGTCACCTTTAACCTGCCGCCAAATAGTAGTGCTTCCATTACTGTGTTCCGTTTTGGTGGTGAGATCAGGCACTGGAATTACTGGCACATAAGGCGTAACACCGTAGTCCTCAGCTGCAGCGACGCATCTATAAACTGCTTTTGTGGATTGTTGATGTCCATGGGCTGTACTCCACTCAACATCAAGTGGACTACACGTTCGTTCGCTGTGGGCGTAGTATAAAAAGAAAAATACAATAAAAACACTTCTATCAAGCAGCAGATTATAGTAAAACCGGTATCGCTGCAGTCAAAATTTACTTTGCGGATATCAAAACTGCGTTGCACAGATCACGTATGTAAATCTAAAGTATTTGTAGGAGTATCAAACACTGTAGTGTATCTAAAACGCAGGATTTATCGCCGCTCCACGTTACATCAATTAGTTCTACACGTCAGAACCTTAGCTTACATTATGAATGAAATTTTCCTGCAGCCGTAGTACTTGCCCGAGTACCTGAGTCATCGCGCCTGGGTATTAATATGTAAACAAAGCTAATATTGCATATTATCTATGATCTAATATCCGGCGTTTCGTAATTTTTTGTAAAAAGAATTGTTGGCCTAATATTGAATTATGTAAAAGCTAGGTTTCGGCAATACGTTTGTTGAATCACTAAAAGAGGTTTTGAATAATTTATGTTTGGCTTTCCGAAATGAATATATAAAGGTTAAGCGATAAGGCCGCCCTTTGTACGTTATAGTTTTAAGTACCTATTTCTTTGTATGTTTGTTACAAATTTGATGTGCAAATAAAGTTTTCTCTATCTATCAATGTATAAATTTATCTAATTTGGATAGAACGGTTATAATGAATGAGTGTACGGTTGACGTAGTGGTTCGACCCCACTCGGGCCAATTTTTGTGTGATCTGCAAGATTTGTACTGACTCTGGGTGTGCTTTGTGTGTGTTTAATGTATGTTAGTAAACACCCCCGAGTTATTCCTAGTGCGTTCGTCGTTACAAATAAATAATAATACGTACAGATCGGTCAGAAACAAAAAAAATATTTATACATTGAACTCTAAAGTTTTGCTAAATATCTTTCGTCTAATCTAATGTCACAGTGCTTTAAGACGAAAGTCTTCAATCAGTGTGTGTTGCCAAACGGAACTAATACATTTTCAGCTTTCTATGCCCTTCGTGAGAAGACGTGAAATATTATATTATAATGTATTTAGTGTGACATTAATGGCTGTTCTTAATAGCTGCTCAGCGGGCGTTGTTAAACACGGAATATTCATTTTATTTATTGCTTGAGCCTAGTGTGTGGAGCCATTGTTATGTGTGGTACTCTTAATATATCTACGTAGAGCGTTGTTTCTCTTGTCCGTTCGTTTGTAGGCGACGAATGGATTCTGTGATTTCTTGAAAGTTAAGTCTACATCTTTGTATTGGGTCATGGGCTTCGGAAAATAAATAACAAAAAAGTCTAATTAATATACATTGATTGTCAACAAACTAAAACACGACATACACTGTAGCACTCGTAAAGCAAAGATAAACTGGTCCTGTAACAAAGAGCAATTACACAAAAAAGGTTGCAACTTACTTTACTTTTTTTACTTTTCCAATACTTTGAAATATTATATTTTCGAATAAAGCTGAAAATCTAAACTCTATAAACCTGTCGAGGTCTGACCAACTTATTTTATTTTTCGGCTGTTCTAATTTTTCATGCTGGCAATTTAATCAAATTCATTCGTGAAACAAGACAGTTATTGTATAAACCGCTCGCGATCTGTATCGATTTGCGTGTTGCATGTTTATTTTATTTAACCTATTTTCGGGCAAAAGACAGCCGCATAAAATGAAGGCAGTATTTTGTTCCAAGTATGGCTACTTCTTGTACGAGTGTATTTTATATATATCAATCGAATTTCACGAAATTTGAATTTTACCATATTAAAATGTATTTAAAGCTCATTATTATCACATTAATTGAACTTTCGACAGTAAAATGGTGTTAAATCATTGAAAACTTTTGTATGTAAAAGATTATAATAAACTAGAAGTGAATATAAAAAAAATTGCTTGACTACGTACTGTTTGATGCCACATTTTTTTGAGTCCACAATTAGAACTTCTATCTAGTGATTACAGTACAATGGGCGCTTATAACTAATAGTGATTTCTGCCAGGCAACCTTAAAATGGAAATTAATTTAGTAGAATTTGGCGTAGTTGTTTGCGTACCAAAATAAAAAACAAAAAAAAATAATTATATACATATAAATACTTCTAATAAGGAGTATGAATCACACAGAGTATCTACAGCTTTTAAAATTCTGTTTATTTACCCCATATAAAAACTGCGGAGTAACGACATCAATATTTTTAACAGCCGTAATAAATACTAAAAATACATAAAACTTATTTTGATTCGCGTCATAAAATATTTGGTGGCGATAAAACATTTCTAATTATACTAACTTTTAAAGCAATGTATGGAGCGTAAAACGTGCGTGTGCGTACGGTGCGGTTTGCGGCTGTGCGTGCGGCCATGTTTATTTGTGAGAAATAAATGCGTGAAACCTGTCTGTGATTCGGAAATAAGGTTATTTTTGGTAAACCATACTGATGGTTAATTTGTCCACTGCCTTATAAATGGTTAAATATATTGTCGGAATAAGAGGAAAACAAGCAAGGATAAAGAAGGAAGCAAGAAAAAAGAGGCTGCCTGGGCCAATAACAGCCCATTTTTTAACTCTGGTTCCAAACGTTCCCAATTTTTCTTTTTAACTAAAGTATAGGTTACCAAATAACTTAATGCATCGTATTTAAACTACATCTGTTATCAAAATTTAGGTATGCAAAGATCCACAAGTAAGGCCACACGTCAACTGGTTACATCACCAAAACTTTACTACATAAATAATTTTGACTAAAAAGATCCCACTCCGATGGGACATGAAGAAACCAAGCGAAACCTCGGTATTTTCTTAATAAACATTTTTATTACAACCCTAAAATATTTGCGGTTAGTATCGTTGGCTCGCCGGATGTACTACTTTGATGTTGTTTAAAAGAAATCGCGGTGCAATAAACGGGTGCAGACGTAGAAATAAGGCGAAGAAAATTTTAAAGCTTAGTTTTTTATAGACACTTGATTTTTATAGGTACTAGTTTATAGACTTTTCATATTCAATTTTTTATTTAGTAAACGTGTTGGTATTCCGTTGTTATAGTTAAGCTTTTCTATCTCCTAAAATGGTACATTAAAGGGGTATGACCAATTGGTTATGTGGTTTTTTTACCGTACTGCGCTATTGATTATGTGGCTCTGTCAAGATAAAAACTGCGGACTTATATGAAGAGTAATAAGTACTTTAAATAGTAAGAGATAGCGAAGAGATATTTAAAAGGTAAGCCGAAAAAGGTAGTTAACACGTGTGAAAATCTTGTGTATTTCATGAAAACAAAGCGACCAATTGATTCTTCATGTTTGAATAGAAAATCATTGGTGTTTATTCATATCAGCTTATTCTAAGTCAGATATTATTATATTATCGTCATACACAAATCCAAGAATCATTAACTATCTTAAATTCATGACACGTGGTTTGTGGCGATACCACTTTTGGTCATTCCCTTTTATCATCGATCTTTGTCAAATGTACGTTTGATGAAATAAATTAAAAAAACGTATTTGATAAATGTAATACCACAATTATCATTCATTATATTGCTGTATTTAACAGCATCGAATAAAAAAAAAGATTTCAGGATCGTTTTTTTTTACTATTTAGTACTAGTGTTTTTAAAATCTGAGAATTACATTCTTTTAGTATTTGTTATGTTCTTTTGTCCCAGACTTTTTAATATCGAATAATTCATCTCAAGTTCCAAGTTTATCAAACAAATCTGTTTTCGCCAACCTATCAGCTACATGGATCTGAAGTAGAAAGTACAAATAAATGGCAATTGGCAATCATGTTTATTCCTTTGGGTGCACCCCTTGAGAAACCTTTCGTAAGGTGTAAACATCTTATCGAAAAGTACTTTCGAGTTAGCTGAGTTTCTATTGGGAATTCTATTTCAAGGAGTAACTGTCGGAAAAGTTTTCATGTTAAGTTTATCTTCAGCTATTTAGCAGCAATTCCGATGCTTTTGGCTAGAGGATATTATTGTAGAACTTTGGAGATGAAGTTAAAGTTTTCTGTTAGTTCTGAATTGACTTGTTGATAAGGATGAATGAGACTGCATTCAAACAAATCAATGAATATGGGGATATCGAACTTTTTGAGACCAACAACTTCCGACAATAATTACTAAAATAATAATTGTTACGTTATTTGTGAACTTTGCCTGGTGTATGGTTATAGACTCACCCCTAAAAATAACCGGGGAAATGAGAGTGTTGTACACCTCTGCCAGAATCTGGGTAATATAGGCGAGATGTTATGTTAATGACTAAAAAGATCAATGAGTCATTGATTCTTTACTTACAGTTATGAGTATATTTACTTTACATTGTACACAATAATACACTCGCAGTTAATTCAGCTTTTTCTTTTCTTGCTGATATTATATTTTTTGTTTTATTTTACCTATAATTAACCATGTTTCTGTTTCCTATCACGGGTTTAGTAGTTTTGTTTTTGTTATTTGTTCACGAAAAGAAAAGAATGTCTTCCTTATTCTAACCGAGGTGGGGGCACTGGTGACCTGTAACACAGGTTTTATTTAAACCTACATCAGGCACCAGTCTCTCACATAGGTGAAATTAAGACTTTGTATGCCTACTTCTTTATGATAATTTAAATCCTACTTATGAATTGTAAAGCAAAACCGTTTGTGAAGAAAATATATATATATATATATATATATATATAGATATATATATATATATATATACATCTTGAAGCTCATATTGCGTCCTACATGGCGATTTTTACCAATGATACTGCGTCCGACTGACTTAATGCGTCCGGTATACGGACGCAAGATTAACCGACCCCAATTTTTGGTCAGATCGTGTCTTTTTGTTAGTAGAACGTCTGGGTAAAATTTTGGCATGGACGTAATTTTATCACTACAAGGCATTTTAGCGTATTTCGTAGTTCAACCATCGCCCGTGCGAGATTTGGAGGGCGCGACCGTGCAGCGTATAATTTAACACGTATATTGCGCGTTTGATTTTCCGATGTTATTGCATCCCATTGAATATAGTAATAATTTGTAAAGTTTTTATCATTTTTTCGTGACGATAATCTTGCGTCTCTTATATTATCTTTAATCGAGCAAGCGGTACGGTGCCTGAGGGGCCCTTTAGGGTGGTCCATATTGGCTCACCTAGAGTTCTTTACACAAAATTGTTCTTCCTAGCGATGTATTTGTAATCCGAATGATCGCGCTTCCTAAAATTTTTCATCCTAAAGTTTTTATTCATACCATTAGTAGTGCTACCGGCGTTGTTCATAACACTCATGTTTCCGAAAATTGTTATTACTAATATTATTAATGTAAATATATTTAAACTCCTACCTTTTTAACCGACTTCTAAAAAAGGAGGAGGTTCTCAATTCGATTCGTATATAATTATGTTGCTTTTTTTTATGTTTGTTCACGGATATCTCCGTCGTTTATGAACTGATTTTGATGATTCTTTTTTTGTTGGACAGGAGATGATTCCAAAGGGGTCCCATTGTCAGCATGTCGTGATCTGATGATGGGATCTTAGAGAAATCGAGGGAAACCTTCGAATTTTATAGGCACATGTAATGTTTTAAGTGTGTTTTTCAAAGCTACACCAGTATTTACGTATTTTTATGTGGATGAGCTGATGATGGAAGGTCAACTCCTCAATGGTTAGGAGTTAAAGGATAATTCTTTCACTACTGTACACATATTCAGACTGCTAGTTATGATGTCAAGTGAGCTGTTGGAACGGAGATATTTCAAAGGTGGTCCCATTGTCAGCATGTCATGATCTGATAATGGGATCCCAGAGAAATCGGGGGCAACCCTCATATTTTATTAATCGAGGCCAGGATTTACGCTTGGTCGCAATAATTTTATGTGGTTGAGCTGATGATGGAAGGTCAACTCCTCAATAGTTAGGAGTTAAAGGATAATTCTTTCACTACTGTACGCATATTCCTACTGCTAGTTATTGTGTCAAATGAGCTGATGATGGAAGGTCGTGACTCTCAATAGTCAGGAGAAAGGATTTAATTCTTGTTTATTATTAATAAGTTTTCCGTCTCAAGTAACCGTCGTCTCCTCATTCGAGAAACATTCTTGCTCGGTCTACCCATAACTTAAAATCGTAAAATAAAATAATTTTTAACAAAAAAAAAAACCGACTTCAAAAAGTAGGTAAACTAAAAAGCAAAAAATAAATTTACTTCGCACAAAATAATACGTTTTTTCATTTAGTTAAATAGAAATTATTAAATCATTATTTTATAATTCTGAAGTCGGTGCCAAGTAAACAATTAATAACTCTGTTTAGATAATATCAATCGTTCTAACAACTTTTTTCTGACTGAATATTAGTTATATTTCTGTGGTAAGTACCAATACTGGGCGACCGCGCACTAGCACAACTACGCCTCCCTTTTTGTGTGAACTGTAATTTGATATTGTAGAAAGGTTGTTTTTACTTGGCACCGACTTCAGAATTATAAAATAATTATTTAATAATTTCTATTTAACTAAATGAAAAAACGTATTATTTTGTGCGAAGTAAATTTATTTTTTGCTTTTTAGTTTACCTACTTTTTGAAGTCGGTTTTTTTTTTGTTAAAAATTATTATCATAACGCTTTTATCCCTAAACATAATAACCATAATATTTCCACTCATAGTCAGAAAGAAACATTTACCAGCTGTAATAAAAAATAGAAGATGATATTTATAGTTTTAATTTGAGGGTATGTTTATTATTTGGGGGGTAAGCTTTACATAACACACTAAGTTGTGTCTATTAATAAGTTCAAGTAAGATAATTATGTCTAAAAAAAACAACTGTTTAGAATGATTAAAGGTCGTTTCACTGATTTTTGTCTTAAATTCATAAAACACTACTCATTTACGGTTTAGTTTATGGGCTGGGAGTTTATACCGCAGTTTTAACCGTACCTAAACCAATAACTATTGGACCGATTCGGTTCTGGCACTTCGCCGGCCGCTGCCGCGGTACGCTCGCTCGGCTCGTGCGTTGTGGTCACAGTTCTAACCTAACCTAAAAGAAATGACTTTGAATAATAGTGTAAAAGATGGCGTTCGCGTGTCTTATGTTTGTAAACAAACAGAGCTGTCCCATGTACTAAACTGATGCGAAAGCTAAAATTAACTGAGCATTATCCGTGTACAAAATGTCTGGGTTTTTATTCCAAAAAACTGATAAGGAAACGTGAAAAAAATGTAGTGGTAAAACAGGCAGTAAAAACATTGAATCTGAGGCTCAGAATCAACTGATACGTCATCTTAAAATAGATGAAAAATTTAAACAAATAGAATAGGGTCTTTTAACAAGGACGGGACGATGTTAAACAAAATGTGTGTAATATATAAACAAAAAATATTTTTTATTTGAAAGGCCCATTTATGCCATTTTGGATGGAATATTACATCGTTCAAATGTCCGCCGCGCCTTCGAATGGTGGCACAAATCCGAGAGGTCCTCTATTTAATTACTGCTGTATATATCCGGCTGAATCTGAGCGATAGCCTGCGTTGTGTTGGCTTCTATTATGGCTTATTGGCATAGACCTGCGATTTCAGAAAACCCCACAAGAAAAAGTCTAGCGGAGTCAAATCACGCGATCTTGGTGGCCAATTCACGTCACCTCTGCGAGAGATAACCCTTCCCTCAAACCGTTTATGCAGGATGTCCATTGTGTCGTTCGCTGTGTGACAAGTAGCGCCAGCTTGCTGGAACCACATGTCGTTCACGTCCATATTGATCAATACAAGCCAAAAGAAATTGTTTATCATTGATCTGTAGCGCCGTTGAAGGTGGTCTCGCCAAGGTCGTTTTCGAAGAAATACGGACCAATGACTGTTGCGTCTGCCACAAAATGGGCGAAATGCACGCAACGTTTGCACTAACGAGCACTCATTTTTATAATAAAGTTTTATCATTTGCACATGCTGCTCACACGTGTAACTTGCCATGGTGATTTGGCATCAGTGACTGAATAAAAAAAAAACAGATTTGACAGATGCCGCCAAAACAAAATAGCCGCCACAGATTATTTACATCGACCAATCTATTTAAAAGACCCTTTATTTCCCGAATCAGTGCAGACAAAACATCACTAATTGTAAAAAAAGATTTTTTGCAATTAGTGATGTTTTGTCTGCACTGAACCTCATAATAATATGTGCTGTCGGATCTCAATATTTAAAAACTCATATCGTAATCGTAATATATTAATTAAATGGATATAGCTCTTTTTACCTATTAAAAATACCCCTTAAATAATTTTACATGAATCAAATCAAAATATCATACAGGTACAACTTAAACATAACTTATTACTAACTTATTCATTTAAAAAGTCTAAAATAATGGCCTTAAAATATCGCGTATCCACAGTAAAATAATTACCCTAAATACTACAAAATCATAAGCAATACGTAAAAAAAAATACAAAAAAAACTAGAATAGTGTATCTATTAATTAGATAAGGCAATTAATAAAATAGGTAAACTATAACAAAACTTATTCATCTAAAAAGTATTTATACGATGATATTCTGAAAAGATCAAATTTAAGTGCTGAACACAAACGTTATGTAAGGAGTCGGCTCCTTACATAACGTTTGTCGGCCGCCGGCTTTGCACATTGTGCGCGCAGTACTCGATCATTATTTTGCTGTTATTTTATTTTAAAACTGCGATATCTCCTAAGATATTAATTTAAATCGAATGATGTGAAGGGCCAATTTTGATTTTAATTCAATACTTGTAATGAATAACGTATTTATTTGGATAAGGATTAATATCATGTTTATAAAACACTTTCGCAAACAATGCATTATTTTAGATGAAATTTGGCTCTCAATAGAAAAAAAACTTTTTGAAACATTCTTCATTGGTGCTTCGCTCCTATTGGTCTTAGCGTGATGATATTATTATATAGCCTATAGCCTTCTTCGATAAATCGGCTACCAAACACTAAAATATGTTTTGGAAATCGAACCAGAAGTTCCGGAGATTAGTGCGTTACTTGAACGCACAACAAACAAACAAACTCTTCAGCTTTATAATATTAGTATAGATATAGATTAAGGCTCTTAATTCTATCCACCAGCGACACTCTAGTTTTAATTTATAAACCCTGATAAAATACTTTCCTAATTTTATTGGAATACTCTATGTGCAATGTAGTTGCATTGTAGGTATTAGATTTTTTTATTAGTTATCTAAATCTAGAATGGTTGCTTTGAAACGGAACCAGTAAGGTTCTTACCAACCCGGTAAGAACCTTACTGGTTCCGTTTATTTTTAATATAAAATACCTGTTTTATTGTGATATTATGTTTCTGAAACTCTAGAAGACATAAGTACTTATAAAGGTGGAAGCCGCTTGACTAATAAGCTGGATACAATAATACAAAAGCATTATTCGGAACCAATCTGAATTCAATAATGGATGGAAGTAATTTAGTTACTATAATAATTGTGATATATGCAGAGCATTATACAGAGTTCATTTAAACACACATTTGGATGGAAGCGGCAAAATGCCTTCAGTGCTTAGAATATATACGAAGATATTCAGTGTGCTAGAAAGGTTTAAAAGTGAACGGACGCACTAATTTACCTGGAAATATCTAAAATCGAATACCAACATATAACGTTTAAATGCAATTTCACGTCGACTCCTGATATCATACTGATAAAAACTTCATACATATGCATTGAAAACCTTAAAATTCTTACTACATTCAGTGGACGCCGCAGGGTGGTAGTTTGTAAAGACGCAAGAATGCTTCAGCGATTTATATATATATATATATATATATATATATATACATATATAAGAAATATATAATATATATATATTTTTTCTTCACAAACGGTTAATATATATATATATATATATATATATATATATATATATATATATATATAATTATCCGTTCTATGTAAAGGTTGATCCAGTAAGAAATTAAAAGAAATGTTGATCCACCTTTTTGCCGTGTATAATTCGCTCTTTACAAATATAACCGATATACTTTGATCAAACATAACCGATATAAGTTGAAATGGAAGGGTTGTTCGAGGATCTGCATCGGTCTCTTTCCAACATACTTGCCATCAAAAAATACATTAACAACATGTTTTTGTTGATCCGTAACGGTCGCAAAAATTATACCGATGCGTCAAATGTGCATCCGTTTTATATTCATGCTCATGCGCAATCTTACTAACTAACGTTGATCCGAGGGCAGTGATAGTTCCTACTTATTGAATGGGTAGTAAGTATATTTGGTATCTGATATTTTTTTTACTAACTGTTAATAATTATAATCTGTGACTGACTGATTGAAATGTTATGAAGATTTTTTTAAAGTTATGGTACCTACATAATACCAGAGAACATACGAGCGGAGCAAGTGATGCTTTGTCTATGCATAATACATTATTAAATATATTAAATGTAAATATTTTTTTCTTATTTTTTGGCTAATTATAATGTTTTTTATATATGTTAGAATTGTCGATTAGGTACCTATAAACGAAACGTTACTTGACTTATGTTTTTTTGTTAAACATAATAATGTCTTTTTTATTTTCTAAATGTAAGTAATATCTAACGGATTAAAGATGTTACATAATTAAAACAATTATGATTGTTAAAGATTGATTTTTTCTACATGTTATATATCTGATCCGATCCTTTATGCCTTTCAATTATCACTTTAATTAATGTATGTATCACTACTGGGTGCGCTAAAGTTCACCTAAAGTTTCAACTCCGATAATTGGAAGTCTAAAAATGTTCTTTCTAACATTCTTCATCCTAGCAATTACAATTCCTAACAACTCTGTCACTAATTTTCATAATTCGAAACATTCAACTTCCTAATGTCGGTAGCAATAAACATCTATTATACTTTTATTAGTATTCCTATATTTTTTCAACATAACCGTCTTTTACACTTTTATTCAAAGTCGTATTTTTTTTTGATTAGGTTTCTTTTAATTAATAATAATCAGTATTGTATACATTATTTTTACGTAACTTTTAGACATAACATGTAGATATAACATATAAGACTAATAGTACCATGGTACAAGTACTTCTTCTTCTCCTTACGTGTCAATGGCATTTTGTTATCTCATTTTTTATTTAAATTGTTTTTGCCCAGTAGGAAGCAACTTCTACGCCTTTGCTTGTGGATTGCATTAAGTCTTCACGGGTACACGTAGAGGCCGACAGTGGGCACGAGAGCAGATGAGCCATGTTTTGAATGGGGAATCCACAATCGCACGAGGTATTATTGGAGTTTGTGATTCCCCATTTGGCCAGATTTTCCCTGCAGCGACCAACTTGAGTCCGTAGGCGGTTTAAAGACTTCCAGATCGGCCACTGTAGCCTACTTCCAAGTGGCAGGTGCTCAGCTAGCTCAGGAAAATCAGCGGGTGCTGGTAGCCTAGTCTTCTACATCTCGAGGCGTACGTGAGCTGGACTTTGGTCTGAGGAGTTCGCATATCTCAAGAAGCTCCTGCGACTTTTCAAGCGAGCTGGTGGGAGGTCATACAGAGGATGTCGTCTGTCACTAATTTGTTTTAGCTTCTACTGAGAAGCTAAAACAAATTAGTGACAGACGACATCGAAACAAATTAGCTTATGACACGAAGCTTCACGGCGTGCAGAAGGTGGCGCAATGCCCGCCAACGGCTATATCATATTGATAGGCGTTGGTTTTAAGCAGCCGGTGATGGCCCTGCAGGTAACATTCAGTGCCACATCTACCTTTTTGGCGTGAGCTGAACGATGCCACACCGGACATGCGAACTCCAAAAAGGTAAAATCTGGCCAAATGGGGAATCACAAACTCCAATAATACCTCGTGCGATTGTGGATTCCCCATTCAAAACATGGCTCATCTGCTTTCGTGCCCACTGTCGGCCTCTACGTGTACCCGTGAAGACTTAATGCAAGCCACAAGCCCCTGCCAAAAAACAACAACTACAAGTACTTACATTTCAATTAAATTAGTTTAGTATTTATATCTTTATATTTTTTATTTATACTAGCGGCTATAGTTTTAAAATATTCACTTTTATTGGTGTATTCTGGTTTAGGTTAGGTTAGAACTGTAACCACAACGCACGAGTCGAGCGAGCAAAGCGAGCGTGCCGCGGCAGTGACCGGTGAAGTGCCAGAACCGAATCGATCCTGTAGTTATTAGTTTACGTACGGTTAAAACTGCGGTAGAAACCGTAAATGTGTCGTGTTTTATGAATTTTAGTCATTTAAGACAAATTCAGTAAAACGACCTTTAATCATTCTAAAGAGCTGATTTTTTAGACATTATTATCTTACCTGAACTTAGCGATAGACACAACTTAGTATGTTATGCAAAGTTTACCCCCCAAATAATAATCATACCCTCAAATTAAAACTATAAAATATCTTCTACACCACATAATATTTTTTTATATTACAGTTTGTAAATGTTTCTTTCTGAGTATGAGTGAAAATATTATGGTAATCATGTTTAGGGATAAAAGCGTTATGATAAAAAAAAGTAGGAGTTTAATAGTTATTTTCACCACACCAGCACGAAAAAGAGGTCACAAACTGGAAATTAAAATTTTCTCATGTGTTACATACACAACTTTTCACCTTTTCCAGTGAGAAAATATTAAGATTTAAATAAACTCGATTGCTTAACTTGGGATAATTTCATAAAATACGACAGTAATACCGATTCAGAATGCGTTTTAGGCCCTTTTGTAAATCGCCACTTATTAAATATGTCGTACGCTTTCAAATATTGTCTCAACTCTTTTGAAGTCCTACAAAGTTCTTCATCACTGGATTCACTATTTTTTTGTTAAAAAGTTCCAGTAAACAATTAAACATAAACTGAAAAGAATTTGTAGTTGCCCGTGATGACTTTTTTTTTTTTAATCGTGTGTTCGGAAATTCGTTCCGTAACATTTATTTATAGAGTCTAATATTAAGTACCTGATTTTAATTAATTTAATGGTCAATCACGAATATAAAATACCATTGAAATACTAAATAAGCGCGTATTTATATAATTTAAAATAATGAAACAAACGTATCGTATGTAGTTATTTAATAAAATTGATGTCAATGTTTATTACTAACCTACATGGTGGGTGCTTTGTTTTTTTTTCAGCACCTATTCATTGGAAGGATTTTGTGTTTAAAATTTGAATCACTCACTAGTGAGTAAAAACGGTTTTTACTCACTGAATTCTGGCAAGCAAACGATCTTTTTCGTGCTGGTGTGGTGAAAATATATTTACATTAATGATATTAGTAATAACAAAGTGTTATGAAAAACGCCGATAGCACTACAAATGGTATGAATAAAAACTTTAGGATGAAAAATTTTAGTAAGAGTGATCATTAGGATTACAAATCGTTAGGAAGAACAATTTCGGGTAAAGAACTTTAGGTGAGCCAATATGGACTTATTACTACTACTTAAACATTATAATAACAATTAGAAATTGTCCTTATAAACGACTACCTATATCTGGTTATAGTAGGACTCGTGCGAGGGTCAGTCTAATGATTAACCAGACCTTTGTCAGTTATTTAACGGCCATGTAGTAAACGGTATTCCGTGTTGAAAGGCATTATTTGCGGAGTAATAACGGGGCTTCGATATTCTAGATCTTATATCTCAGGTACTGAGTGCGATGCAATGTCACATACTCTGTATGATATTGAGCTGCTGGCATGCACGCAACTGGGCACGAAGCTTAGCATCGGGTAAGCGACAAGTTAGTTCCGTCAACAAATTTTACAAATCCTTACCATACATAATTATATCATACCCATAAACATAAAAACTAAATAAATAAATAAAAGTTAATGATTAGGTGGTCTTGCAATAAATTATAAGAATTAAACCATCCATAACATACATTAGGTAAGTCCAGAAGGAGGACCAATCAGAAGGCTACTGCCTTCTGATTGGTCCATTTGAATCGGATCAACAACTATCGGAGTGGATTTGTATATCGGATCAACATTTCGGTTGCGTTCCCTAAACTTCAACGGAGTAAGACGTTGATCCGGCCGGATCCACATTTGTATGAAAAAGATTATATTGGATCAACAAAAACCACTCGGATCAACATAGGTTTTCGGATCAACAAAGTGCTCGCCCTACAGCACGCATGATCAACAATTGACGGGTTGGTATAACTATATATATATATATATATATATATATATTTTTTTTTTATTGGTAAATAGAGTACCAAATAGTAAGTAACATACCAATCAACGGAAAATATAGAATTGTCCAATGAAATAAAATTAGATTTCTAAAAGTATCATCGATGCATCACATCCGTGATCCCAAGGCCACCACACGTGTATTACAATGTCTATCAGTAATATATTGTAATATATGTAATTATACGCAATTATCTACGATATCTGTGTGCAATGATGTTATCAGTCGTTGCATCACCGCGGCGCGTGGCTTCATTCATGTCTTAGACGCCAGCCGCTTTTTTGTTTGTGTTGTGGTATGTTAAGATAGCCTCACTGTGATAAAATATAACCTTTTCGAGTACGGAATTCGATCCTCGATATGAAATAATTATTTATGCGGCTTATCTGAAATGTATCCTCGATAATGGCTTCCTATTTTTATTTCCATCAATAGGGCTTCAGGTTATATGTCTATTGTATTTCTGTTTATTATATTTTTGCTTTTAACTAGGTTTCGGGTTCGATGCCCGAGTCGGGCAAAGTGCTATTTGTGAACTTTCCATCAGGAAATTCACAATAGTAGCATAGAGTTGGTATTGTGTTCGGTGGATGGCAACCTAAACATAGCGGGTGAAATGTGGGTGTTGTACACTTTTGCCACACCCTTCTAGGTAATACAGGCGAAATGTTACGTTATTTTTATTTTTATAAATAAAAACAAGTAGCTATTCACTAACATAATGGTATTTGTTTTCCAGAAAAACAAATCGATTAGAAGAGGCGCTCAACATCTTCGACACGATCGTCAACAACGTGAACTTCAAAGGCATCTCCGTCATCCTATTCCTCAACAAATCCGACCTGCTAGCGCGGAAGGTCGCCAGCAAAGAGACAGACATACGCTGGTACTACCCGCAGTTCACGGGCGACCCTCACAACCTGCGAGACGTGCAAATGTTCCTGCTCAATATGTTCGCGAATGTTCGGAGAGAGCCCAAGACAACTCTGTACCACCACTTCACGACAGCCATCGACACGCACAACATAGAAGTGGTGTTCAACTCCGTCAAGGACACGATACTCAACCGGAACCTCGAGTCCCTCATGCTGCAGTGACGAAACAACACTGTGATATCTCCCCCATTCTCGAACATTCTACTTTCCATTTTTGTGTTTTCTCTGCATTATAGTGTAAAGCACATTTGAAAAGACAAAATGTGATCAAGACGGCTGAAGGTGTAAATGTTATGACATGTATTTATTTACCAAATGTATGGGTTTTGGTAAAACTATGTACCTTAGACTAACGTATTGTAATTCTAAAATTTGTATATCAGTATATTTATGACCAAAAAATGTAGATTTTGCACGAAATGGACGTTATTATGATCACTTCAAGGCATTGCTTCATGTTTTGAAAGATGTTTCAGTATTTAACACACATACACGGATGTACAAACTAACAAACAATAAGTTTACCTCGAAAAATTAACTACGCAAATTAAAATAGCTATGGTTTTATTCAATAATCAGTATGTATTCTTTAATTGTTATATAGATATATTGTATCATTAGCAAAACATCGGAAAATCAATATAGACAATAGACTGCCAATAGTGCCCACAAATAAATTAGTTTAAATTCTTATTCAAATTCAAATTCAAATCATTTATTTCCATAGGCCCCAGGAGGCGCTTCAACACGTCAACATTACAAACAATGATAGAAAAATAAATTATAAGCAAAACTAAATTATACTAATTACAATGATTTGAATAACCGGGGCTTAGATTAATTTTAATCAAACTGTTTAGATTCAGATTAAAATCAATCCAAGTGCCAGCTCCCATAGATATTGCATTATGAGAAGAGCTGGTGAGAAACTCATGTGTTTATTATACTGACAGTGCTTAATTCAATCTGAGATTGATTTTATATTTCAAATATCTCCTTTTTGCTGGTAAACTTATTATGTTGTTTGTACTTGAACTAAGAGGTGGAAAAAAAAGTATGCCAGAGGTTTTTTTAATTGAGTCGGTTTTCTAACACGTTTCTGATTGGTAGATTACTTTGTTATAATTGATTTCAAACGCTCGCGATCGTTAGGGCCAACATTCAGTAATGTGAATATTTTTGCCTTGCCTGAGCTAAGAAACCACCTTGTACAACATTCTTGCTGCTTGGCAGAGGGTCTCCTCTCACATTGAGAGGAATTCAGGCTTTGAATCGAAATAAAGCAGGGAACCAATATTTCTATAGCATCTGCGACAGCTTGGTACGAAATACTTATTGGCAGTATTATTTTAGCGAGCTCTACTTGATTGCATATAAATATCATCATTTACCACAGGATTATCTGTTAGCTAACTCGGTTAATTTATAAAGACTTCAATTTGAATTGAGAAAACAGTTAGCCAGGATTGCGAGCGTTACTTGGTTCTCGATATAGCAGTGCCAAGTTGTAGTGTTAGTGGTGTATACGTCGGCTATCGCTAAACGAATAGATGTAGTCACAATGAGATTGCTCTTATAGGGTGCCACAAGCAGGGGCCGTGGCCTTCGCGGTTGGAAGACTTTATATAGATCCCTCCCGGGAGTAAAAATGTATATAACCATTGTTAGAAGAATCGTTTAATAAACTGTGATTAAAGTGTAAAAATTATTAGGCTGTAAACAGCAACGAAAGTAAGTGTATCTTGCAAAATACCGCTTTTTGACGACGTGTGATTTTTGAACGAAGCTCAAATTCTTTTATTGCGCTGGCAACCTTTCTCTGGTGTTCTTCTTACGAGTATTCCGTCCCTTGGCACGATTAATGCAAAGACGTATAATCTCACTAGCTTCTACCACGTATTTTTTATTATAAATACTTTTTTGTACAATATACAAGGTTTTTAACGCGGGCACAAAGGTGTTACGAAACCTTTTTTGATATATTTTAAATGTAAATTTGATCGGCACTTGCTTTTGTACGTGAGAAGGAATGATCTGATTTTAATTGTTATTTTAGTACAACGCATAATGTTCGGTCATAATAATTATACTCATTTAGTTATAAGCCATAAGCTTTAGCATATTTATTTTGAGATCGTCTACAACTTTGTTTATTTTCGCGAGAGTTTTAGATAGAAGTTATCTATTTATTATGTGTACATTTTTATGGATGGTTTATCGAGGCTAAATGTGTAAATACCTCTTAATTTTACTATGTATATCGTTTCTTAGTATTTTAGTTTTTAATCATTTCGGTTATAGTTATGGTCTGATCGGTTAGTAATGAATTACGGATTCAATTTCCATTATCAGTGATAAATTTGCATTTAGTAGTGCCATTGTGTGGTGCACAGTGTTGCCACTGAAAAATATGCCTAACAATATAATGTCAACACTGCCGCGTAAAATTCGTTCTAAATTTAAAAATGAGTAACATTTTTAAGCGCCCAGGAAAGATCTGATTTGAAACAGTTCGTTATTAGACTACCCTCTGCTTCAAATAATAAGATGGCAAGAGATTTAGACTGGTTCATTATCTTAGATGGATTTAACTTATATTGATGCCAAAGGTTGACTAACATCTGGATGTAACAGGATAACAACTATAATCTTAAAATTTAATATCAACTGTTAGGTGCTGAGTAATGGTATCTGCGATGGAAAACATAGAGTAAGTTTGGTTTCTCGATTTCAGATAGGCTCAACATCTTATTAGAGAGACTATTATTATCACGTAAATCCATAAGGCCTTCGGTCTAGAAGCCATGCTTACCTAAAGAATCTTAACATAATAATTTAAAATTTAATTACTATAATGATGTTTACGAATGAATATTATACTTAAAATGCGTGAGACAAGTTCTATTGAGTATTTTGTTATGTTTTCATTTGACAGCAATGCGACTATCGATGTGAAATAAAACAGTTTATTACCACGGTTAAAAATACTACATGTCAAAGGCTACAGGGGCTTTTTGTAGTGCTTTTATTAAAGACCTATGTAAGTCGCAATCTTATTTCATATTATTTTCGGCGCAACAAAATAGCACAAATAACTAATTACATTATGAATGTTTCCTTTAGATTTACTACGCACAAAGAACTTTGTATTTTTTTTCAAGTGATGTAAAATAAATATACTGTTCAAAAGCTGGTGTTCCAGGTACAACCAATTGGAATATTTTTATTGTTTTGATTCGCAATTTCACAAGTTATTCTGCTCCTTTGAAGTCAATGAGGGTGTATATGCAAATGTATGCCACTAGTTGGCGCCACCTTCGCCAGCGGTCTCTTCACCAATACTGGCCAACAATGCGCGTTGCATCATACTGCATGCTTTTATAATAATATGTAAATATAAGTGCTCAACAGATTTTAATCAGTTTTTAGACCTAACGTCTCACTGCTGCTGCCTAGTGGGCGTCATTTCAGGAAACCTTTTCTCTAATATCAAAATAGTCAATTAAACTGGTCTCACCTCACACGATCGTGGTATTACTGTTGTATATCTTCTGAATTCACAATGAACTGATGTTTATACGAAGTTGGACGTTAGGATGGAACATGGGTCTCAAATGATAGCGACTAAGTTGAGTGTGATGTATTCTATGTACGTGTTGTGTGAAACATTTTTTGTAAAACTAAACAACGGTTACTCTACACGATGTAAGTTTGGAAGACAATTCGTATCCTTGTTAATCGTGTTTAAAAACACAGAAATGGCAAAGGAATTGCCCGCCAAAACTTGTATAGTGTAATTCGGCCTTGTGGAATCTCCTTTGCGAAACAGTTTGCTATAACTTGTATGAGCTTCTGTATTATATAATGTAGAAAAGTTGATTGGACGATTACTTGGTTAACTTATCGATATTCTGTGTAGTACAGTACTATAGTCCATTCTCATTCTCCGAAAGTCATTATAAAAATATTAGTCTGATATTTTAAGACTTTCTCATTGTTAATCGCTCATGATATCAGTCTAATATTCTTTGTGAGGGCTGTATTTTTGTAAGGGTTCTAGGATTAATATAGCGGTCAGTACATCTGATGAAGAGATAGACAATCGAACAGAGTGCGAATGGGACGTAGTGCGCGTCAATTATTTCTTGCGCTGGTTATCGGCTATACGCTTCATCTAAGTCTTGCACAAACAGGTCGTTTTGCTGGCTACACACTCAATCTTACTTGCGCAAATTGAAGATTTCCTACATTTGGAATTTGCCCAATCCGTTTTACATGTAAGATGAAGCATGTATCCAGTACCTTATACGAAATAAATTGACGGTAGTTATAGAGAAATGCCCTTCACTATGCTGCCGTGGTATAACTAAAATGCCGTTATCTGCTAAAACCATTTTTTTGGAAAACATAAAAACCGCGGAATAAATTTAAACCGTTACATACTTTTCGATGACAAAACTTATAAGAGATTCAAAGATACCAAAACATAGATAAAATAAGTTTTGTCATTTTCCGCGGTTTTTATTTGGTATCCAAAAAAATGGTTTGAGCAGATAACGGCATTTTACTTATACCACGGCAGTATGAGCCAGATGAACGTAACTACAGTACTGTACAGTACTGTACAGAACTGTGGTTTCATTGTGAACTTTTATCTGGCTCTTATCGAGCGAATCATAACGACAATGAGTTATCGAAAATCGATTAAGTTAAACTTGTAATCGACATTTCAAAATTAACTTTTAATCAGTAGTCATTCTTAAAAGTAGTTTTACACGATAAAGCTTCTGCTATTAGACCTTACACATTCTAATAAACAATATTTATACACTTTTTATATAATCATCGAGTCAATAGTTCTACACTTGCTTTATAAATCATGTAAACTGATACGCTCAATTTAAACTAGAAATCTTTTAACTATACGAATAATACGAACTATATAATTCATAAGAGAAATCTATATTTAATCTTAAAACAAACTGATATTGAGCAAAGGAGTTTTGTCTGGCTTCAAAAATGTCACATACGTAATCGATTCTGATAAGAAGAAACAAATTAACAACTTGAATGGTACAACGCTCCGTTGATATAAGATTTGACTTTGTCCAGCTTGATTTACACCAAACCAACAAAAATATTATTGTTGACAGCTTTTACCAGCCCGGGGAAAATTTTCTATGTAATATGACAGTCCAATTGTTAGTATAACCACAGAATAAGAATACAAGTAATAACCCTCCATTTTCTTCATGTTTCATCTTGACATCTATTATCTCAATGTAGAACTAACAATGTCAAACTCACCCACCAGATGTCACTCAGATGAGCTCAAAATGTAAGATAATGGACATGTTTGTCTAAGGAATCATTTGTATCTTCACAATAGCTTAAAAAGTCACATTGACCGATATTTTTTTTTGGTGGTGGTGTAAATAAACTGTTCCTTCATCCTAGTGGTTCATGGAGGCTTAGGGGCCGTTCAAGTATTATGTAAGCACTATGGGGGGGTAGGGGGGTCTTTGTTTTGCTTATTTTGGATGACATGGGGGGTAGGGGAGTCTAGATGATGATTACGTCATCGGTAGTTATTTACTTTTTTACACGAATGGCAACCCTCACATTGTCTATGCTTGAAAACGAAACGCATTTTTGGGGATTCCCGCACGCATACGTTTAGGCACTCGCTTTAGAACCGATTCAGGAAATTACCGCGCGCTGTTCACTTGTCTAAATTTCTTCTCGTCAGTGTATTGTTTTGTTTGGATACTATAGCGAGTAGACGTACGTGTTGTAAGCATAGCAAAGCAACTCAACATTTGTGTTACCGTTGATTCGAAATCCGAAAAATGTTTACGTAAGCATGGGGGGAGGGGGTAAAAGCTTTGCTTACTTTTGCTGACAAGGGGGATGGGGGGGTAAATAATTGTAATAAATCTGCTTACGTAATATTTGAACGGCCCCTTAGTACTTAGAACATATTGTTAAAAACTGTATGTAAATCAGATCGATTTATTTCGGTTCAAACAACTACGAATGTTTCACACAACAATGGATAAGTAAGTAAGCTAAGGGTGCCAATCACATTGCTCGAAGAAAATATCCACATGTAAATTAATTGTAATCATAGCGTTATTAGGCCTATGGATATTTTTTGGTAGATCAAGGGACAGCCCTATGCGGTGTGGTTGATAAGTTAGGGCTGCGGCAGGCTTGCTACTTTATCTATGGTAAATAGCGCTAAAAATATAATTTCATGTCGGGGTAGGTCATCGCTCATCTTGTCTCGTTTTATTTTCAGTTGTTATCTTTGTAATTCATAACAGCATGAGATAAGGCTGTTTTTATAAAGGTACGAACATTATCCTCAAATGGTTCGTAATGACGGGATGTTTCATTTTGTTTTTTAAATTCTACTCAATGATAATACGAGACAATTATAGCGACTGCTTTATCTTCAAGGCAAATAAATAATAAATGAATTTTTATTAAAACTGACGTGAGTTTGTAACATTATTCAAATTATGAAATACGGGTGTTATTCACGTAATGTTGGTCTATTTAGTCGACCGCGGTTTAGCCTATATACGTCTAGGCATCATCAAGAGAGTGCGATACGTCGCGCCTGAGTCGCAGCCAGTCTTGCACGACTGGCTGCGACTCAGGCGCGACGTTACGTGAGTAACACCCGTATTTCATAATTTGAATAATAAATGAATTGGTTAATTTTGGTAGAGTTAGTAGCGAGTCTGCCCCAGCCATTAGTTGTATGTTATGAATTTATAACATATGTTAGGAGTCGATTTACACTCATGTTAATGTATGCTAGAGTGTTGACAATATCTTTTGGAATTCCTCTATATTTTGTATACAGCCCAATATTTATTGTACAGTGTAATAAAACACCATGCATGTATAGTTACTATGTTTTATTTACAACATTCCCCAATCTATACTTCGTCGAAAATAAAGAAAGAATTATAAAGTATGCCGTAGTTAATTTTTTGAACCTTAACTGTATCGCTAGAATGTTTTATTTTTCATTAACAATACAATTTAAAGTGACAGTAATATTTATTTTCATTGCTGTTAAAGATTCTAATAACAAATATATTTTTTTTTAATCTTGGACGCAGGAAAAGCTTTATGAGTGCCTGATTGGAGCTTGCTTAATATATATTAGGACTATTGGGAGTTGGAAGCTAAAATATGATCAAGACAGAACTAAGTGAGTTGTCTTACAATATAATAACAGTCTCAGCATGGCATCTTGGTGGCTGGTGTATTTTTCTTATATGGATGCTGTATAGTCTTCGAATAATGACACCTTAACGTCACAATGTAAATACGATAATTGGGTTATATCTATACTTCAGACAACGAAACGAGATAATTTTCATGATTTACAATTATAAACCCAATTCACAGGCCATAAAGTTTAATTTCTATTGCAATTGAGATTGTTTAGGACATTTTTAACAGTTTGTATTATACGAAAATCAACTTAAATAACAAAGCAATAGAATTTATATTCGTGTGATTTGTAATAACATAAATTTTTCTTGTTTCGTAGGCTTTAGTATAGAAAGTTTTACGGTAGTTGCGCTTAGCACCCTGAAGCAGAAGACGACTTGACGTTGAACTGGTAACTCTTGGTCCAGCAAAAATATCTAAAGGAAAGAAGATTGCGCTCAATTGCCCGATTATACAGAGTGGATGCGACATAGCGACATTTATTGAAACCACAGCTTCTTTAAATGGCCAGTATGCATTTCCACCGGATAAAAAATTCTCTGGCGAAAAAAAAAATCCACGTCTTCCGAACAAATTGCACGATCGCAATGTTCAAATTGTTCGGAGAACGTGATTTTTTTTTTTCGCCAGAGATTTTTTATCCGGTGGAAATTGATACTTACCATGTATAGAAGCTGTGGTTTCAATAAATGTCGCTATGTCGCATCCACCCCGTATATTACATGTGAATCAGGTCTACTTGAAAAACCACGTTGAAAAAAATTGCACTGCTAGTTCTATCTTAAGGTGGTGTGGAAAAAGTAAACCAGCGAGAAAGTGTTTTAAACTGCACAACTTGAAGAATGAAGTTGTTGCGCATTAATTGTAGACAGTTCTCTTTAGTTTAATTTGTTGAAGATAATATTATCGTAATATGAGTCAAAAATCATTAATCGCCAAAAAAATTAAATCAAATGCCATTTTTTCGATATAAACCGAAATATGACAGAATAATAATTATTGTGTAATTATCGTAATATTGATGATTGGTTAAAAGATTAAAACATAATAATTATAATGTGAAATATAAAGAGATAAACTAGTGTTAAAAATTAGTAGAACAAAGGACTGCCCAAACATAATTTCTTTAAATTTCAATTATACTGTCACATCGATAGTAACCAACCAGACTTATTATAAGCTTCCCATGAAGCACTGAATGAATAATACAACTCAACGTTCGGACGCTCGAATAGTAGGTACAATTGCGTTCAAGTTGAATCTGATAAATTCAAATTCAAATTCAAGTCATTTATTTTCATAGGCTCAAGGAGGCGCTTGAACACGTCAAAATATTACAAACAAATGATATAAAAATAAATTGTAAGTAAAACTAAATTATACTAATTACAATGATTTGAATAACCGGGGCTTAGATTAATTTTAATCCAACTGATATAACAACTGATATAGAATAGCATTGACTTTATATATGCAAATCAGTATAAAACATAACATAACATCACGCCTAAATTACCCAGAAGGGTGTGGCAGAGGTGTACGACACTAACATTTCACCTGTTATATTTAAGTCCCATGGGGTAGGGGGTGAGCCTATCGCCATTTACCGGGCACAATTCAAACTCCGTGCTGCTATTGTAAATTTCTTGATGGAAAGTTAACAAATAACACTTTGCGCGACCCGGGAATCGAACCCGAGACCTCGTCAGTTCTAAAATCATTATAAATATTATTTAGATCAACAATATAATGGCGTCCTTGCTATAGGCCAATATAATATCAACGGCCGAGTTCATCGCTGATCTTCGGTTTTGATCTCCCTGTCTTACATTGAATGGCAGAGAGATCAAAAGACCGGTTCAGAGTTAACAACAGTTAAAGAAGTTAGTAAAATTGGGGCAAAATGACCCGTCTTAAAGCCGTGTTTCATTCAGGCCATCTCATCTGCTTGACGGCGTATTGATAATGGCCGCGTTAAGCTGCTCAACTAAGCCAAGCCCAACATTAATTTAATAAGAATTAATTGTCGAGAAGTGCCGACTAATGAAGGACGCCGGCGACTTAACGACTTGAGGAATGGCACTCTGCACTAATTTATTCGACTCTAAGAGGACTCAGATTTCTCATTGTGATGAATTTGTAACATCTGGAGAATCCAGGGTAATTTATGTAGAAATTGTAATAGTTTAATTAAATAAATTATATAAGAAGTTTTAAGAGAATTACATTAGAAGCAGGGTGCGGGAGATTTCCGTTATTTATAATGCGGTTTTTCCGTGCAGATAGATATAGATATAGAGATAAATGGGCGAGATGTATGGTGTCGCGATTTTGTCATGTTTTTGTATGGGAAAACATAATTAAAACGTGACATTATCTATTTTCCGCTTGTCATGCTAGCCCGGCAGGGCAAATTCGTTCGTGTCGCCGGAAGGTTATCGTGTTAAGACATTTTCACCGCTTAAATAGAAGTAGAATTACGTTTATAATAGGCACAGAAGAACCAAGGCGATGAAATAAATTTTATTTAATTGTTATTTATTTGGCGAATTCACTAATAAAGTAAAATAAAAGTACGACGATTTCTTAATTTTTTTTTAATTTGGGGGTTGATCACCAACCATGTCTACAAAATATAGTTTATAGTCAATAATTTGGCAAATCAACAAAAGCAATATAAAATTTAATATTCCACTCGTATAATTACCATTATCGGATGCAGTACAAATACAAATGCAGTGATGATGTAGGTAACTCATTGAAATATAAAACCATTGTGCGGAAATCGTGGCTTTTGTTTCCTGAACAACGAAAAAATATTAATATTGAAGTTGGTGTAAGTACCTGCCGACTTAGTACCTATATATTTGGATTAATTTTTGCCTTTACGAATGCAATCTATCGAAGGACTACGGCATACAGCCGAAAATTCATATTCTTAATGTCGGTGTTTGTGTATTCTCATATAGGAATGTATAGTATACCAATTGTACTTGAATTTCCGATCGCGTTCGTTGGCCTTATGGTGGTGGCTGTCTGTAAAAAAGTCTAATATATAGGATAATTGTCCTTTATATCAGTATTCTAATTATTGTCATTAAAATATACCTTCGTCCAGAAAATAACAACAACTTGAAACTTTCGATACCTACTGCTCTTCTTTTACACAAATAAACCCACTTACCCTCTTTATTAAGGATACGATAAATTACAGGAAACGTTCCAAAAGCTGCCTGTGAAGGCCTATAAAACAAGGCCTGCACACCCACAGATAAAATTGTGGATCTTTGTACCCTCATCGGTACGCAAAAAGGGCAATGGAGCCCTAATTTGCTTTAATGTTTTAATGGAAGATAATTCGATGTGTACTTTGTGAATACCTAAAGACGATTTTTTACGGATATTGTAAATTTAACAAGGTTCAGACGTTACCAATTTACGTTTTATTTTTCAGGATAGACATGCGTTTGACCACGATATCACCTGATGGTAAGTGATGATTTACCGTGAATCGAACTTATGACTGTCGAAGTAACGTTACGGACCCCAATTCTAGCTCTGTGCTGCTATTTAAGAATTTCCTGATGGAAACATACCACTTCACCCTTTTGTTCAAGTTTTCAGTTCAAGATTTGTGTGTATCTTGTAATTACAGACTTTCCCATACTGACCGACATAAATGAGCCAGCTTGTAGAGCATGATTTGCTTCAAGAATAGATATTAAACATGTTATATCTAAATTTGCCCATATTAAATCAAGAAAAGTTCATTTGTAATTAATTGTTAATAGATTTGTTTTATTTAATACCATAAACTTGAAAACCTAAAGCAGACCATAGGCCCCATATATAAATGTTATTGAAGGGCCCCCTACCAGATTTTGCTTCAGGCCCCGCGCTGGCTTAATCCGGCACTGGTAGTACCTATCGAAGTGAGCATTACTTTAGCGCATTATGAACCAGGAACTTGACATCCTAGATAAATTTTAATACCGTATAAAGTGACCCAGAAAGTTAATTAAGATGAAAAGTGTTCATAACAGTTTTACGACACTGTGTCCAGCATCGTACTGCGCTAGCTATTAAAGATTTCATTTCTTGTAGGAAATATACTGACCATACAATTTATTTTTAAACCAAAGATTGTAGTTGTGGTTTTTTCTGAACCAACCTCCCAATAATATTCACCAAAATACTCACAATTAAAGCCAAAAATGATAACCTACATAATAAACACAACAAAATGACAATATCAATTAATTTTCACTTGTTCAGGAAATAAAAGCTTGTAAATTAATGATGACACTGATGTTTTCGCAAACGGTTTTATATTACAATGATTCATTTTATCGAAGCGGCATTTGTATTCGCACTGCATCCGATAATGACCGATTTCGAGTTAATTACTGGAATATTTAATATAATGATGCTTTTGTTGACTTTCTGAATTAATGTGTAAAGCTGACATGACAAATTTTCATTTATTTATAGCTTTTACCTACGCTAAGCAGCAACTTGGAACCAGTTGAAAAACCGGCCAAGTGCGAGTCGGACTCGCGCACGTACATAAAATAAAATAAAACTCCAATATAATAAAGAATGTGAAAAATTGGTGACATTTTTGCAACTTAAAATTAAATAATAAGAAGAAAAGAAATGCAAGCAATAGGCAAAGAATGCGAAAACCTCCAGTTATTCCTTAATTTGTTTGATATTTTGTATTAATGTAGTTCTAAATACGTTAGCGCGCATGGCAAATATATCTAAATCTGTGGAGTTTATTGAATGAAAGGTAAAATAGGGTTTTCACCACACCAGCACGAAAAAGATGGTTTGCTTGCCAGAATTCAGTGAGTAAAAACCGTTTTTACTCACTAGTGAGGCAAAGTGATTCAAATTTCGAACCTCAAAATCCTTCCTTCTTCTTCCATGAATAGGCACTGAAAAAAAAAACAAAGCAGCCACCATGTAGGTTAGTCATAAACATTGACATCAATTTTATTTAATAACTACATACGATACGTTTTAATTATTTTAAATTATTTAAATACGCGCTTATTTAGTATTTTTATTGTTTTATATTCGTGATTGACTTTTAACTTAATTAAAATCAGGTACTTAATATTAGACTCTATAAATAAATGTTACGGAACGAATTTCCGAACGCACGATTAAAAAAAAAAGTCTATGTCTGTGTCAGTCATCGCGGGCAAATATTTAATAAATTCTTTTCAGTTTATGTTTTTTTGTTTACTGGAACTTTTTAACAAAAATAGTGAATCCATTGATGAAGAACTTTGTGGAACTCCAAAAGAGTAGCGACAACTTGCTTCTAACACAGAAGTTTGCTTTTTTACCAGAAAAATCACGTGAAAAGTATTTGAAAGCGTACGACATATTTAATTAGTGGCGACTTACAAAAGGCCTTGAAACGCATTCTGAAGAGGTATTACTGTCGTATTTCAGGAATTATTCCAGGTAAAGCAATCGAGTACGAGTTTATTTCAATCTTAATATTTTCTCACTGGAAGAGGTGAAAAGTTATGTATGTAACCGCGTGAGAAAAATTTAATTTCCAGTTCGTGTCCTCTTAAAATCTTTCGCTTGCGAAGTAGTCTTTATTAGAATCACTCGCTACGCTCGTGATTCAATTTAAGACTACTTCGCAAGCTCAAGATTTAAAATTGAGACTCACAACAGAAATATAAACTTTTTCTCACTTGTACCATAAATAACTATTACGATTTATAACGTTTTAAAAAAAACTAATTATTACATCTCGTTCAAACCAATTTTCGGTGGAAGTTTGCATGGTAATGTACATTATATATTATTTTTACATTTATCATTCCCTTATTTTAGAAGTTACGGGGGAGGGACGATACACATTTTTCCACTTTGGAAGCGTCTCTCGCGCAAACTATTCAGTTTAGAAAAAAAAAATTAGATACCTCAATATCATTTTTGAAGACCTATCCATAGATCACACGTATTTGAGGTTTGATAAAAAAAAAACCGGCCAAGTGCGTGTCGGGCCACGCGCAATAGTGTTCCGTAAATAGTCGTAACAACATTAAACGTACCGATTACCGACAAATAGCCATAACACCAACATTTTTTTTGCCAGCAAAAATAACTTTTTTTTTCATAGTGTTTTATGGAATTTGTATCAATAACAAAGTTATAATTTGCGGTTGCTGAAAAAGTGCTATATCTCAAAAACTGCCGACTGTATCTCATGCAAAACAATTTTGGTTGAAAGTTTTTATTAAGATCTATAATATATATATTTTTTAGATTTTTCACTCCTGTGGTTGAAAAGTTAGAGGAGGGGGGACACTCATTTTAGCACTTTGAAAGTGTCTATCTTTGTAACGATTGACATTGAAAAAAAATGGTTTTAGAAACCTCGATGTAATTTTTAAAGACCTATCTATACACGTATAGGTAGAATGAAAAAAAAAATTGTTTCAGTTCAATGTATGGGGAGCCCCCCTCTAATATTAATATTTATTTATTTTTGTATAAAAATCGTAAAGCGGTTAACAGAATACATCTACCTACCTAATTTCAATTGTGAAGTCCTAATAGTTTCGAAATAAAGTGGCTGTGACATACGGACGGACGGACAGACAGACAGACAGACAGACATGACGAATTTATAAGGGTTCCGTTTTTTGCCATTCGGCTACGGAACCCTAAAAATAGAGTTTCAGTTCTAAGTATGGGGCACCCCAAAAATGTATTGTTTTTTTTCTATTTTTGTATGAAAATCTTAATGCAGTTCACCACTTATGTAAAGAGTTTATGTTATCTACCTTACAGGCTGTCTCAAAGTATGATCGTAGATGCTGAGTATGTTTTTTAAAATTTTTGACCTTTTTTAAATTTACTGAAATATTATCACAATGTTTTTCTTAATATACGCGTTTATTAAACCTTCTAAAAATATAATATAATAAAATATAAAATATAATTTATTAAGTGTCAAGATGTTTACATTTTCTTTACATTCGAAAATAATATATTAGTATAAATGACAGGTCTTTGTAAAGTAAAGAAGTTTGCAATCGACTAACTCCTTTGCAAAGACTAAAAAACTCCTGCACTAGGCTTAGCCTGTCCTGCAGGAAGTTTTTGTGATGAATATAACATGTTTGAAATGGCGGTAATTTTAGTTCTTACTAGCTGACCCGGCGAACTTCGTACCGCCTTAGCGTAAATTTGATGCACTAATTTATTTTGTATAGCTGACCTATCTTATGTATGCGTACCTATTCAATTTGAACTGAAATCTATAATATCCCCCATATAAAAAAGAGAAAACTTTTTTTTTTTTTTTTTTTTTTTTAATTTTTTTGCCGTAACAACCCTGTACAGAGTATTAGAAAACTACAAAAAAAAATATCAGCCGAATCGGTCAAGCCGTTTTCATGCCAAGTCGTGACAACGGAAATTTCATTCTATGGGAAAATGGAATTGTCGTCTTACTCTATCTTACTCGCAATTTTCCCTTATTTGCTCACCGTTTAGACCTACCCTGGACTACGACAAACATTTTAATACCAAAATCAGCTCAATCGGCCCAGCCGTTCTCGAGTTTTAATCAGACTAACGAACAACAATTCATTTTTATTTATATAGATTTAGGTTTAAGTTTAATACATCTTTAGCAAAAAAAATAATAATAACATATAAATTCTAAATTAATGAGATCGGGGTAACAATATTTCACTTAATTTTGCCTTATGACTATTACTATTACTACTATTTAAACCTTTTAAACTATTAAAATCCTAATTCTATTCTTTTGATAAAATCTTCTGTATCGTCATAATTCCAAGGACATAATTCCAAATTCTGCCAAGGACATCACCTTTCCATAACACAATTTTGGGTCAAAACAAAAACGTTTGTATATTTATGATTTAATTAAATTTACTTGTTAAATAACCTAACCTTCATAGAATTATTTTACATGGAGCCATTAAGCGTGGGCTCGTATTGTGAATCGAGAGCCTATTATTATTGCAATATTGTAAAGATGGTGTAAATACTTGGGTCTTTTAATTTATTTACATGAAGAGTTATTTGTTTATTGTCTTTATTGCTGTTGTCACAGAAACAGTACCTACCTATAAATTTAATAAAACATTATAACAATACAATTGTACAAGGTTAACGAGCGACTTTTCTACTACTAGGCTAGGTTTTCTGTTTTAATGAATATGTATGGGAGTATTGTATAACTACTTTTATTCTTAACCAACTTGTATAATAATTTCTATGCGAAACGTTTATTGAGATGGCAATCGTAACAAATATCATTACATAATTAAGTTGTACGAACTAGTACGTAAGTCGTAGCTGAAGATATAATTGGCGATCAAACTTAACCAGTTGAAGTTTGATCCAAATTATGCAAACAGCTTCATTTCAGCGCGATTTATGTTCGTAATAAAAACTTCCAGAGAAAAAGGTTGGCAAAATTAAAACTACAATAGGATTGGTGCTTGCCAAGCGATCCTTCACGAGTTTTGTTTTTGATGATTGTTGGTTTATAAATAAAATAAATATGTATAATTAAGTAGGTATAAGGTGTTTTAATTAATACTATACTAGGAAAGCAAGAGGATTACAGCTTTTATAATACTAATACAAAAATATTAAAGTGCAAAGTGCGTGTCAATAAAAGGAAAAAATTGATAGGTTAATATGATTAATATTTGAAGTGTTGGCATCTGAGTGACACCCACAAATATACGAGTATATGATTATTTATTGTCATCGTTTATTTATGAACCGACGATGGCAATAGTTTAGTTGTGCTACAAGACAACAAAGTGCGTATTTGCTTCGAGTGCTAATTTGGGGTCTTGAATAAGCGAAAGATTTTAAAGTAAAATCACGAGCCTAGCGAGTGATTCTAGGCTAACCTTTTGAATTCCTCAATACGCTTAAGATACTATTATCTTAAGCGTATTGAGGTACTCAAAAGCACTTAAATAACTTTGATCTCGTGTCGCGCATACAGCTAATCACCTGAGCAGTGAGAAAATAATGCTTAAAAATTAAGAATAAGGTGGAAATAAAATTTAACTCCGCATCCTTAATCCTTTTTAACTCCTACAGGGTCAGTATAATTTCATCGTTGCTCCTTTTTTGCAATTTAGAATTAAATTAATTAAGCAATAAATAAACAAGTTTACGTTTACAGACAATACTAAGTTACACAACAAATTGTAGAAAACCTCTGTTCTCGACAGTTCTGTTGAAAGTCCGTTTGGATACCCATATTCGATAAAAACGATAAAGTTTGCTAAATGTAGAAATAATAGTAAACTCAGTCAAACCTTTTTCAGCTTCATTATTTTTAATTTATAAATAAATACATCAAATATTTCTGTGTTTGTATGTTTATCAAAAAGATAATTGAAATTGATGAACAAATAATACCTAAGATACATATTATAGGAGTTTCTGAAGGTTGTTTTGAAGTTGTGTTGAGGGCCAGCCATAGACAAAAGATCGTTCTTCCATAGGGTCTACCAAAAGTACTTAATGAGCTTACTTGTTTGATCGTAGGTTGATGTTATTGGACCTAAAGCAGAAGAATATAGACTGATTCTCAGACTGAGATGTATAGAACGTGATAAGGATGAGATATATAGAGCTGACTAAGACTGAACTTATATAGACCCATCCCTGACTTACCTTACACATAACACTGCTCCGGTGGCATCGCCCTCTTTACGGCACTGACTGGGTCAGACAACTTAAAATAATAATAGCGAAGCTGACGATAAGAACTCTTCAAACCATAACCACGCTCTGAAAGTGTACCTACCAGTACGCAGTGATACAACACATGTCTGCACGTGTGGTTTAGTGGTCTAAGCGGTCGCCTCGCCGCTCTTTACTACACTGGTGCTGTGGGTTCGATCCCCACATGGGAAAAATCTTTGTGTGATTCGCAAAAAAATGTTTTGAGACTGGGTGTGTTTGTGTAAGTGAATATGTTTATTTGGCCTTGTCATTGGGACCATTGGATAGTGTAATTGCTTCTGGCGTTCTATCTAATGTAAAAATCGAAATTAATACGTAGACCCCTATGAACATCACTATTACATACAGCCAGTTAATACAGGTTATACCCACACCAATATCGCGTCAAATTAGAGGCTTAAACGCTTACAACCGCTTACGTATGCATCAGACGGCTTCAATTTACTAGATCGATATCACCCGCCGCACATTATACTTTGTAATACAGATTCAATAATATTGAGGTAATACTGAGCTTGTCTGACATCGTTTCTGGAACAATATATTGTGTTTGTGTTCTGGAAGTGAAATAACTATTACATGTTCATATTTTGCGTTGTTGAGACACAGATCGAAGTTTTTGAGGTTGTCAGAATGTTTGTTGCCATTATATGGTAAATGAAAATGAAAAAAAAAAATGTTAAAATATGTTTCTCACCAATTTCACATTTAATATTAATTAGTTATAATATAAATAACTTACTAAAAGTTAAATTATAAAATCTACACCATATGTGAATTTTCCGTCAGGAAATTCACAACAGCAGCACGGAGTTGGAATTGTGCCCGGTGGATGGCGATAGGCTCACCCCCTATCCCATGGGACCTAAACATTAAGTGTGGGTGTTGTACACCTCTGCCAATCCCCTCTGGGTAATGTACTCGTGTTGTTATATTATGTCTACTCCATATATATATAAAAAAACTATATTACAACATTCATTTAAGGAAGTCCCAGCGGTAATGTTTTTAAAATGTTAATGTTAATTTCACAACATCGCAACCATAAGAAAATGAAATCGTTCTTGATAGTGGATATATGTTTGTGCCTTTTGGGGTAGAGACATTAGGGCCGTGGGGGCCGGAAGCGCTCAATCTGTACAAACAGATTTCAGCTCGCCTGTTTGAGGCCACACGTTCTCCAAATGCTGGTATTTATTTTGGCCAGAAGTTGAGCATTGCCATACAACGTGGCAATGCTGCCAGCATTTTGGGAACGTTGCTCACTGGTAGCGGTCTTTTAGACTAGGTTTGTACATAGTTTTAGATGTAGTCATTTATTTTTCGGTTAATAGGAATTTTGTTTTATTTTTTTTATTTTTAAGAAAATTAAAGATGCCATTGAGAATTTTTATGTATACCTATATTAAAATAACTTAATGTGCCAGTCGTGCTGATTTAGATTCTAAATAAATCATGACTTAGTGTTACATAAACTATAATTTTCCAAAAAACAAAAAACTTATATGGTTTTCTCATGAGTGCTATTGTCAGAACTGGAAGCACCAGCTTTCAAATAAAAGAAGAATCATTGAAATCGCTTCACCCAGTCCAAAGTTATTAGGTAAAAAACGTTAAAAAAAATGCAGGAATTGAGAACCTACTCCTTTTTTTAAGTCGGTTAAAAATACAGCAAAAGTAACTCGTTCACAACGAAATCAAAAGAAGTATCTGTTAAGATACCTTCAAACCTTAAATCAGGTCAGAGCAGTTCTCGGCGTCCGCACATTAGTTCCAAAGACAAGTGACAAATGGCACGGTCAATACATCTCGACCAATGAAATATATCGTCTACATTACGCGTGACAATTGCCTGTTATGAGCAACGTTCTGCGCGTAATGTTCTAGGCTGAGTATTTGACGGGTGGCTATTAAAAGTCTTCAGAAATTTTGGTTATACTTGTCGTTAGGTTAAAAGGCCACCCATTGAAGGTCTAATTGGGCAAAGGTTCGGGTAATGATAACGATGATAAGATATTCTTACATACATGTTTGTTTTTTTATTATTTTAATTAAGTTCATTTTAAAATTACTCCTGTGTGGCGTGGGTGTTCACAAAAATACATTTAACACACACAAAGCACAGCCAGAGTCAGAACAAATCTTTGCGGATCACACAAAGATTTGTCCCATTTGGTGATCGAACCCACAACAACAGCGCAGGTTTTGGGGTGCATGAAAGGAGCCTCCCTAAGTGACGTACACAACGATTCCCTACGGCCGGCGCACCCTGAGCAATTCGCGAGTTCTCCAAAGCGAATTGGCTAATCCTTTCACCACGATGGCAAGTCAAAATTAAATTTGACTCAGCCTTCGACACGACAAAGAAGCGCAGTTGAAAGCGACTCACTTATATGTAGTCAAAAACTCATAAAAGTATTTTAGACAAAAAACGCTCGCTTTATGCTCATTAAAAACATAATGCCAAAATAAAAGTCTTACATGCTCTTGGCAACATATTTACCTATTGTTGTCACTATTTTAATTTAAACTGTAATCTACTTTTGAGCAGTACAAACTAGCTGAAGGGTCAATTGAAACCAATAAAAATAACAGTCTAGTGGATAAGTATCATCTGCAATAACCGTTATATGCCTACTCGATAGCCAATTGTCTGTGAAAACTCTAATTCAAGGCCTAATCGCTATAGTGATGTTGCTAAAAGCCAATTGGGTACATTCGATTATCAAGTTAATACTGCATTAAACCATCGCCGTTTGATTGTTAAGAGGAAACAACTATATTTATGTCTGCATCACCCAAAGGTTGACTGGTAGAGAATACTTATAGTATTAAGTCCGCTCTTTTACATTTCATCACGGTTGGTGTGGTGGTTAAAGCGGTCGCCTTGCCACTTTCGTTGTGGGTTCGATCCCCACATGGGACAAATCTTTGTGTGATTCGCTAAGATTTGTTTTGACTCTGGGCCGCCTGCTGTGCTCTGTGTGTGTGAAATGTATGTTTGTGAACACCCCCGCGACACAGGAGTTATTCCTAGTGCGGGCGTCGTTTTTAAAAAAGTAAAAAAAAATAAGAGCATAAAGTTTAAATAAATAAATAAATAACATGCATTATAGTGTTTTAGATATGATATGTCTTTAAAAATAGACAAAGATTATTAATATTAATGTAACGACCCGATGAGGAATGTTTGTGAATGAGCAGTCGGAAGAGTATAGGTAAAATCAGGGTTCTTGAAGTTTTGAATTTGGCAGCAAATGAAATATCACGGGTCGGTATTGGCCACGCTCAAGTACGGTGCTCGTCGATTGGTCAAGCAGCCATCTACAGCTAACTTCAAAACCGTCAAGATCCCTGATTTTACCTAAACCTACCCTTAATGCTCAAATTAACGATTGCAATTTAATGTAGCTGTATGTTAGTTATAACTATGCAGTAACGATAGTCGGATTAGAGTGGATACCTATCGAATCGGAAAACGATTAGGTTTAGTAAAATCAGTTGATCAAATGCTAGAACCTGTTTCAGACGAGGAAATATTAGTTATATTTCCTCGTCTGAAACGGTTTTAGCTCTAAAGTATCGTCTCCTTTCCTTTTAACTGCGAATAAATGGGGTCATTTATTCGCAATATCAGCTGTAATTCACCTTTTCATGGACTTAATCGTTTTACGATTTGAACTTTACTTATGTGGATGGGTACCCTAGTAAACTTCGTACCAAATCGTGATTGGCTTAGAATCAAATACTATAAGTAAGAAATACCCCTTTTGTAAGAAATATTTTACCAAATTAATTAAGTCTCAAGTTATTCGGCCTCGGAGGAAGACGGATTGCCCTTCGTCTTCACATAAATTATAAGAACCGTGCCCTCTTAATTTATAGCTGAACATTTCATATTCTCTGTTGTGAGGCATCTTGCCCGAAACAGGCGTCAAAATATTGAAGTCAATTAAGTGGCTTGCCATCGCTTTGTAAGACTTTGCGCGTAAATTAAATGGGATTTGCTTGTTAATTTGTATTTCAATTGTTTTTTTTTTTTAATTAATGGGTACATTAAAATGTATCTGGCTTGGTGAGTTATTGAAAGAAGAAACCAATAAAATATTACAAATAATTAATGGCCTCCAGTGAATTTCGGCAACGGCGGCCCATCTCAACTCAGTGATCAAACATGTACCAGTAACACGAGAGCACTTTCTTCCTTAGTCTCATTTACCGACATGACCAGAGAGAAATCAGGCGTGGGATCCACGACTATATATTTTCAAAGCTTGGTGGAGTAAACACCGCCAACTTTACAAGCAGATATTAGGCTTTCTTAACAGAAAAAGCCAAGAACTCGTTTTGGCTGTTTATGGAAACCCTAGACCTCTGCGCTGCATGTAAATTTTACCATTTTTTATAACATCAACAAAGCCCATGGTGTATCTAAGAGTTTAATTTACCCTAAAGGTGGTTTTATACCGGCGAGGCGAGGAGTGGATGTGCAGGGCGTAAATTGAAAAATACGCTGCACCTTTTACACCACGCCGTCATCCAGCTAGCGATATTATGCGTAAAAAGTAAATAAATACTCTGAAATAATCAATTTCAATATCGTACTAGCCACAACGCGACGACACGCATTAAAAGCTGACAAAGACTCTATTCCTGAAGCAATCCAGTTCAATATTGTACAAACAAATGTTTAAATTCTTGGTCTGCACATCCATGCCATGCCACGCCACGCCACGCCAGTGCAGTGTGAAAAAGAAAATTTTGCAAATTTCAATTGCGTTCGTCATCGTCATCGCCGGTATGAAACCACCTTTAACCATAAAAGGCTTCGTTATTCGTTTTAAAAAAGTCTATGACATTAGTGTCCCATTGCGTAGATCAATTAACAAATTAATAGCGACATCAAAAATAAAAAGACAATAAAAACATAACCCTCATTTTATTGACAATTGAGCCTTCGTTTGTTAATAACGGTCACATTACCGGGAGCAGCGACAGTACTAAAATAACAAAAGAGGTCAATGGGTATTTTATTAATCTACCCTCTCATTCGAATCGTCTTGAGGGTGCTCGGGTATTCGGTTCGAGTGTACTTTAAACATTTCACGTAATATTTCGTTCTCTCTCAGAGTCTACTATAGTTTTACTCTAGCGTTAACATTAGGTGCTAAACGGTATTGTAGTAACTCGTATTTTCCTAGAACTTAAGAAAAGTCATGCTGAACTATTCTTAACAGGTATAAAGGCATTTATTTGTATATCCTGCTTTCGACAGATACTAAATGTTTTTGACAAATGGCGGCTTGTATTCTAGGGGAAAGGCAGTTAATACATATAATATTATCTCTACGAAAAGAGATACTTTGCATCTGTAAATTTCAAGAATAATTAATAAAACTATGAATAATACATCTTAGATATATTACCCGGAAGGGTAGGGTGGCAGAGGTGTACACCACCCACACTTCACCTGTTTGTTTAGGTCCCATGGGATAGGGAGTGGGCCTATCGCTAACCACCGGGCACAATTCCAATTCCGTGCTGCTGAATTTCCTGACGGTAAGTTCACAAATAATACTTTGCCAGGGCCGAGAATCGAACCCGAGACATCGCGGTGCGGCGCATACGCTAACCACTAGACCACAGACGCAATAATGAATAATATTTTATCGATTATCGTATCGATAGAAATTATCTAAGAATTAGTTGTACTAACTACAAACCTTACTTCATGCAAATATTAGTTATACTCCTCAATTTTAGGGGAAAATGAGTTTTTGAGAGCTGAGTAGTTTTGTTAACACATTAGGCCAGGTTTCCGCCAAAGCGGAGAGGAGTGTGTTGCAAAAACCAATTAGGTTTACCGAAGCTAAGCGGGAAGAAGATATTGAAAATAAGGAATGCGTTGGTGGAAATAGCGCCTTACAAAAGGGTACCTATTGTTTTGTAACTTAAGGGAAATTAGTTTTATTAATTGTCTGTTTTGTCCGTTAAATTAATTGTTTCAGATTTTATCACTAAGCCTGTTGCTCAGTTATCAATGTTGGTCTAATAATTTCAATGAGAACTTTTTTAATATTGAATCCATACATATAATAAAATTAAAAATTTGCCTTTTCTGTACAGTCGCGACCAAAAGTCCATAAGCAATCTCAAAAGGCAATAGTTTGAAGTGTAGTTTGACTTACGACCTTCTATTTCCAAGAAATAGACACATGTTGTTAACAAATAATTGTAGTTCATAATTTCAACCACAAGGTAAGTGACAAGATGGCCGAGCGGATAAGGCATGCAGTTATATGCGTTTATCATTTCACCGCAGGTTCAAATCTCACTTGGTTGCTATTATACTTTTTGAAGTTTTTACTTGATTAGAAGGAATGGGACAGAAATATAGTATTCTTTATCTTGTTCACTTTGTTCACACATTTGTAAATATATAAAAAATGTATAGGGTTTGATGGTGCAAAGGTGGGAGTCACGGGATGATAGGTGTATACACTTATCACTTACAACAGTTAAAAACCCATTGCATGGAAGTGTGGGAAAACTTAAGAGGAACCAGTATATATGTGATAATATTGTAGGGTCCATGCGCAAAAGTCTACTTGACTGCATCGAAAATAATAGGGGTTATACGAAATATTAATAATATTATAATTATTTATAATTTAAGAAGTTTTGGTTTTACTAATAAGACGCTGTAAATGAATATTAGCACTTCTGTAAATATTTAATGATCTTCAATGGAGGTTTAGTTTCCTTCTTCTTTTCGTCAAGACAAGCTGTAACCTCAATACATTTATTGTGACGTTACATTAAAAAAAACATCTTCATAAAGTGTAAATCATAATATTAGTCTTCAATAAACGCTGCTGTATACCAATACCTATTATAAGTGGGTATCAACAATTATATTTTTGTTATTAGAACCTCCTGTCCTTGTTGTCATTGTGAATCAATTTAATTATTTGTATTATCAATGTTATGAATTGACTAAGTGGGTTACAAAAAAAAATCTTATAAACGTTTACAAGGGAACTTTTTTATTTAGGTAGGAATGTGACGTCACAATTCTCTTTAAAATGTATTAATTGTATAAATAAATAAAACGAATAAACAATTTTACCATCATTCAACATGATTTTTTTATATCTACCTTACAACAATGACAATAAAAAAAAAATACGTAAGTAGTTTAATAATAATAACATATTTAATTTATTAGTTATTATATTAATCAAAAATCTTATAAACGGTTACAAGAGAACTTTTTTTTATTTAGGTAGGAATGTGACGTCACAATGCTCTTAAAAGTTTATTAATTGTATAAATAAATAAAACGAATAAACATTGTTATCATTGGTTCTTTTTTTGAATGCACATTTGTTTCTTAAACATGCTATTTTATCGTTCTTCATAACACCGCCATACTGCGCTGCTATTGGTGGTTACGCGTGGACTATTCACGCCCTTATTTGGTAATAAGGAGCCAGGACACGCACTAGTGACACCTCAAACGTCTTTCGAACCGCACGCGCATTCCGCTGTTGCATCCCCGCCCGCGCACCGTTGATACGAATATCGATCGCTGCATGAACTAATTTTAATTCGCAAAAACTGTGCTTGTGAAGTGCTACATCCTAGATCTGGACCAGGACTCCCGGGAAGGCGATAGAATGGTATGTGGATTCATTTGTTCATTCGAATAAGACCATCTTTCCCGTTTCGGCATAAGTACCTACTTCATATAAGCACGCCGCTTACAAACTAAAAATTATCAAGAGCCATCCGCATGGTGGTGATTTGTTTCGAAATTTAATAGACACAATTTTCATCCCCATTAAATGGTCCTTCGAGCCGGATTTTGATAATTTTATTAGTTTTCCCGCATCAAAATCTGCATTTTTTCGCTTAATATTGTCGCCATTTTTCTTCGTGTGATACGACGCCATTGCCGTTTGAACCAACAACGACGTTCGTATTTAGCACATAATTATTTGTGTTACCGCATTTTATTATTAGTGTTCTATTATAATAGCGCACTATATTTTGTGTTATTTCGTATTACATTATAATTATATTTCCGCATCGCATTCCATTAGACCCGTTATCTCTGAACGGAGTTACCCGCATTTTTATTTTATCAATTCTTAAAACGTTCATTTCATTTTTATAATAATGTCGTCTTCTAACGAACAAAAGTTAAAAATTTTAGAAAGCCAACGTCAGCTTTATTTTGAACGTATGCAACATATATACGATCAATCATGCAATTTAGTGGATCCTGAATCAATAGAGGATTTTCTTTGCTCGGTCGAAACGCTCGACCAAGTAAGAAATAATTTCCAACAATGTATTCAGGAAATGAATACACTTTCGCTTAAAATTGATAAGGATTACACTCCCAGTTTTAATAAATGGCTAGCATTTGAAGATTTATACTGTCGTGTCAAACGCAAACAAAATCAGTTAGAACCCGCGCACAATATTGCGCCGAAGGTAGACAGCGTAAAACCATCACAAACCGTCCGCCTCGCCAGAGTGGAGATCCCCGACTTTCATGGGAGCCAGTCTGAATGGCGACTCTTTTACGCGACATTCCATAATGCAGTACATTTAAATACTTCACTTAATAATACTGAAAGAATGTTTTACTTAGCCAGTAAACTTAAAGGCAAATCTCGTTCAGTATATGCTGGTTTTATTGCTTCCGCAGATAATTATAATACTATCTATAAGGCTTTGATAGATAGATATGAAAATAAAAGAAGTTTGGCAGACACATACATTGAACAGATGTTTTCATTGAAGCCGGTTATTGCACCTACGGCGTCTAGCCTGGAGGCATTAATCGATCAGTTCTCTAATTCATATCTCGCATTAAGTAATTTAAAAATACCTAACCTTTGCGACTTTGTTATGTCACATGCTTTATTAAAACGCTTGGATAAAGAAACCGCGCGACTTTTCGAAATGGAAAACAGAAATAGTGATATACCTACACTAGATAGCTTAGTTTCTTTTGTTAGAGAACGCATAAAGGTGTTAGTTCGTACCGGAGATACTAATGCAAGTACCTCGGCCGCCAAGAACAATAAAACTCAAGCGCGCGCATTTGTAGTAAACAAAGCCGCTGATAACGGTAACTGCACACTTTGTAATAAGTCCGATCACAATCGACTTTATACCTGTCCAAAATTTATTAATCTTACCCCGCTTGATCGTTACGATTACATCAAAAAGATACGCGCTTGTATTTGCTGTTTATCAACAAAACATTTTTCAAGTTCCTGTCAGTCTAAATCGACCTGTAAGAATTGTTCTGGTTTTCACCATACCCTTTTACATTTCACGGAGTCTAAAAATGAATCATTAGCCCCGTCGAACGCAACCGCATCGCATGATAACTCATCAAATAGTACAAGAGCCACGGCTCAAACTAATAAAGACTCATTAAATTCTACTTCTAATAAACCAATTAGTAATCAAGCTCCATTTTGTAGTATGAGTTCAAATAATAGAAATCCGCAAAAAACTCAAAGAGTTTTATTAGGTACCGCTCTCGCTGACGTCATACGTAATGACGGTTCAATGTCTCAAATAAGAATTTTAATTGATAATGGAAGTCAAAATCACTTCATTACTCGCCGCGCTTGTAAAATGTTAAATATCCGCTTTTATAATGATTGTGAAGATAAGTCGGTGAATGGAATCGGCAACAGCTCTCAGCCTATATCAGGTGTAGCAAATGTAACACTATATTCAAAGCGTGATAAGACATGCAGCTTATTTGTTCAACCGCTCGTAATTAAAAAGATTTCAGACAGTTTGCCGAGTAGTGAATTTGATATATCCCCTGTATCTTACTTACATAATTTAGAGTTGGCTGACCCGCAGTTTTATATTCCGGGTGACATTGATATGATACTCGGAGCCGCAGTTTTCGCACAAATCTTAAGACCTGGACGCATCCTAGGCCCGCCCGGTAGACCTGACGCTTTGGAAACCATTTTTGGATACGTAGTTTTCGGATCTATTGCCGAGCTAACGCAGGTCAATGACTCGTCGCGCGACAGCTGTCATTCATTTTTCGCTTCCAGTGACGAATCGATCGAGTCATTAATGACTAAGTTTATGCAACTCGAGTCAGTACCGAACAAAGTTCACATATCTAAGGCCGAACAAGAATGTGAAGACTTTTATGTGTCAAATACGCGTCGCGACAATAATGGACATTACGTTACAGCATTACCTTTTTCAAAGTCGAGCACATTATTAGGTGACTCGAAAACAATTGCTCTGCGCCGCTATACTAGTCTTGAACGCCGGTTTCAGACGAACCCCGCATTAAAAATTGAATATGATAATGTAATGTTAGATTATCTCCACCGCAATATTATTTCACGCGCATCTGTTTATTTACCTACTGACAATTTTTACGTAATCCCGCACCACGCAATCGAGCGCCCCGGCAAACCGGTTCGGGTCGTATTGAATGCTTCGCAGAAGTGCATAGACACTGACGTTTCGTTAAATGATTGTTTACATTCTGGTATTAATTTACAAGCTGATTTAACCGCGATTATTTTAAAGTTTCGATTGTTTCCTGTAGCGCTTACAGCCGATATTAAGCAAATGTTTTTAGCTATCGGCATTCGCAATGATGACAGCCGCTTCTTAAATATATTTTATAAATTCGATGAGGACGAGTCCCCACAACTTTATCAGTTTAATCGCGTTTGTTTCGGTCTGCGCTGCTCACCCTACTTAGCAATGCGAACCGTGAGACAGCTGGCGCGCGATGAACCTGACTTTCCGCTGGCTTCGGAGATAGCCTCACAAAATTTATATATGGACGATTTAGGAGTATCCGTAGGCTCGGAACAAGTAGGTATAAAACTCGCACTCGATTTGATCGAATTATTTAAACGTGGAGGTTTCAATCTTGTTAAGTTTGTCAGCAATTCGTCGGAGGTACTTAAAGCTATTCCGGCTGACAATCGCTTGTCTTCAGCTATTGAGTTTGATAAGGGCGACAATTTAAAGCTGCTTGGTTTAATTTGGTCCCCAACTGAAGATGAGTTTTCAATCGCCGTAAAATTTAACCCGCAATCGAAATGTACTAAGCGACTCATGCTTTCCACTATTGCCCGGTTATGGGACATTAATGGCTATTGCGCCCCAGATATTCTACACGCAAAACTTTTAATTAAAGCTCTTTGGGCCGCTACACCAAAGATTGACTGGGACGACACACCGCCCCGCGACATTTGTTTAGCTTGGAATCGCTTCCTTTCTGAGCTACCCGCTCTTCAAAAATTTAAACTCCCGCGTTTTTTGGGTTTGGCCCATAACTCCCGCATTATTATTTTAGGTTTCGCAGATGCATCCGAAAAAGCGATGGGCGCTTCCGTGTATCTCTGTGTTCAATCTGCTTCTGGCTCGAACGAGGTTAATTTGATCGGCGCCAAAAGTAAAGTTGCCCCCCTTCGCAATGTTAGTTTGGCTCGCTTAGAGCTTACCGCTCTTGTTTTAGTGTCGAGATTGTTGCGTTTCGTTATCGACACAATCTCTCCCCGCTGTCGTATTGATGACATTTTCGCTTTCAGTGACTCGACTGTCGCCCTATACTGGGTACACTCGATGCCGCATCGTTTTGACACTTTTGTCGCAAACCGCATCGCTCAAATACAGGATAATATTAGTCCTAAACAGTTTTATCACTGTGAAAGTGCGCAGAACCCCAGTGACTGTATTAGTCGTGGACTTACTCCCGCTCAATTACTAGACCACCCGCTATGGCTTCACGGGCCTACTTGGGCTCGAGATCCAGTACATACTTGGCCTATCAATCGCTTTATATTCGATCCCGCGCAGGACGAGAAGATTCTGGAGCTCAAAAAACAGTCCAACATATTTGTCACGACAGAAAAACCAGAAACTTTTCTCTGCACGCTAGCTAAGCGTACTTCTTCATGGTCTAAGCTTCTACGCATTGTTGTTTACATTTATCGCTTGTCAGGAAAACTCCCGCGTTCCGAAAGGATGCCTCTTTCACAACTCGAATTTGCCGAGACCGCTATTATAAAAGCACTGCAAAGTCAGTACTTCCATGAGGATATTCACGCACTTTTGAAAAACCGCCATGTCTCTAAATCACTTCTTCCGCTTTCTCCTTTCTTAGATTAAGACATTCTTCGCGTGGGTGGCCGCCTTGAAAAATCTTCGCTCGCATTTGATAGTAGGCATCCCATTTTGCTTCCTAAGAAACATCACATTGTCAATCTTATAATTGATTATCATCATAAAAAATACTTACATGCTGGTCCGCAGCTGTTACTTTCGCTGCTGCGACAGAAATTCTGGATAGTTTCTGGACGCAGCGTGGTCAAACACCGCTTCCGTCTTTGCAACAATTGTTTCAAGGTTAATCCTCGGACAGAAACGCCATTTATGGCTGCTCTTCCTCCGCCGCGCGTGAATGAAGCCAAACCGTTTCTCCACTCGGGAGTCGATCTGGCTGGACCTTTAGAAATATTGATTAGTCGCTACCGCGGCGCCCGCAAGGAAAAGGCTTATATAGTTCTTTTCACCTGTTTGGTCACTAGAGCCTGTCACCTTGAGCTTGTTCTAGGCCTTGACACCGCATCTTACATTCGCGCATTTCGTAGGTTTATATCCCGTCGAGGAATAATTCAGTCGTTGTATTCGGATAACGGCACGAATTTTATTGGAGCTAAAGCTCAACTCGATGAGATACGTTTGTTTCTGCGATCCAAAGCCTTTCGTGACTCCTTTGAACAGGAATCTCTGTATCAAGGCATTGAGTGGCACCTGAATCCGCCGACGGCTAGCCACTTTGGAGGCTCCTGGGAGAGTCAGATCCGCGTCCTTAAGACTCATCTTCGTCGCACTATAGGAGACGTTCTCCTCACATACGAAGAATTACTTACTGTCCTCACGCAAATAGAGGCCATAATGAATTCTCGCCCTCTAACTGTTTTATCTGCATACCCGGAAGCAGAAGCATTAACACCCGCGCATTTTTTAACTTACGGACCGCTTGATTCATTACATTCAAAACCGGATTTTGAACAAATAGATTTAGTACGCAACAAACGCTTAGTTGACTCAATAGTTCAGAGATATTGGAATAGATGGAAATGCGAATATTTAAACACGCTTCAAACTCGGTCTAAATGGAACACTAAATCTAATCCGGTGACTAAAGGAACAGTAGTTCTCATAAAATCAGAAAATTCGCAGCCATTACAATGGCCACTCGGAGTCATTGATGACGTTAAACCTGGTTCAGACGGCATAGTGCGTGTTGTATCTGTACGTACTAAGAACGGCACATATGTTAGGCCAGTTGCAAAACTATGTGTTTTGCCTTCCCAATGATTTCCCGCGAAACTCTTTTTGTTAAAGCCTTGTAAAGGCCCATCCGCATTAGGTATAAGTATTAATTTTATTTGTTTTATTATCATTTTTCATTTCATTTTTCTATATTTCCCGCATTCGCTTTATTTTTCACCCCGCTATAATCTTCCCTTATTTTTTGGTACAGGACTTCTTCAAACTCCTGTAGTCCGGGGGGATGGTTCTTTTTTTGAATGCACATTTGTTTCTTAAACATGCTATTTTATCGTTCTTCATAACACCGCCATACTGCGCTGCTATTGGTGGTTACGCGTGGACTATTCACGCCCTTATTTGGTAATAAGGAGCCAGGACACGCACTAGTGACACCTCAAACGTCTTTCGAACCGCACGCGCATTCCGCTGTTGCATCCCCGCCCGCGCACCGTTGATACGAATATCGATCGCTGCATGAACTAATTTTAATTCGCAAAAACTGTGCTTGTGAAGTGCTACATCCTAGATCTGGACCAGGACTCCCGGGAAGGCGATAGAATGGTATGTGGATTCATTTGTTCATTCGAATAAGACCATCTTTCCCGTTTCGGCATAAGTACCTACTTCATATAAGCACGCCGCTTACAAACTAAAAATTATCAAGAGCCATCCGCATGGTGGTGATTTGTTTCGAAATTTAATAGACACAATTTTCATCCCCAATCATCATTCAGCGTGACTTTTTTTATTTCTACCTTACAACAATGAAAATAAAAATAAAAAATTACGTAAATAGTTAAATAATAAACATATTGATATAATAACTAATAAGTTAAATATATAACATATTTAACTTATTAGTTATTATATCAATATGTAACTATTTATGTATTGTATACATGTATTGTATCGCAATTTAAGCATGAATACCTAACAAGTTTGTGCTTAAAATGTTACAAATATTATTATGATTTCAAAAAAAAACAAAATACAACCACAAATCAACTAAGCTTCAAACTCAGATTTAGTTGATCGTGATCCCAATGTTTACCCGATATAGCTACCTACCTGCTCATGATAGATAGATGCGAATTCAAAAAAACCGGTCGCCACTGTGACGCGTTAGGACGAATGCGACAACATTTCATTAGTGTGTGTTATCTTATAAACTGCTAAACACGCACGCGACTTCGTTAGTGTGTGTACTGGCTGTATCGGGCTCGTACCGTTCATAGCAATGTAGTCCTTAGCATGGCTATGGACTTATGAGCGTTTACTGTACATTGAAGATATTTAAAAATTAATTATATAAAGGGTCTTATAACTATAAGTTTTTTTTATCCAATTATATAGAGTTACTTTTAAAAGAGGTTTGTGTACCTAAAAAAAACATTTCAGTTTAATTATAATCTCGTGGAAATGTTATTGTTAGCGACATTTATATTTACGTTTCAATTAATTCGAATTAAAGGGCATTACATGTTTGCTTGTCGAAAATTTTATATAGCGAACAACAGGACATAAAATAACTATTTGAACAAATGTTTTGTAATTTTTGTATAAGTTTGAAGTTTTTTGTTGTATAAGTAAATTATCTTTTTACAGAATGTTCCAGTTAAGGACATTGAGCCGAAATCGACATCGAGTCGAAAATATTGGCAAGAAATTCACAATTGAAGAAATTAATTATCAAGTGTTATACTATTTTGGAATCCTTATTACAAGCGCCAACTTTTGATGCCACTTGCCTAAATCAACAAGTATTTCTATTTTAGTACGATCAGTCAAAGCTGTGCTAAAAATTTCTACATATTTAGTTCTCGTGAAAAATGGTTCCATTTTACCGCAATTAATTAAAAAAAATTCAATAGTGCAGCAGTATTCAGGATTACATAGAATAAAAAAAATAAAAAGTTATAACTTCTAGTAATAGGAGCGAAAAGTCCGTCACGGAGTGTACATTTTCTCGATTTAAAAGTCTCATAATGTTTCTTATCTTTTTTTTCTGATAACTGACATTACTTACCCTATTTAGGCATGATGTCCTAAATTAAAATTCAATTCAAATTAAAATCATTTATTTTCATAGGCCCCAGGAGGCGCTTGAACACGTCAAAACATTACAAAAAATTATATAAAAATAAATATTCAATAATACTAGATACATTAAAACTAAACTAGGATACCCTATATAATTCTTAACACAATAGCAAGGTCCTAGCAAAACCTACTTTGATTTTATTAATATCACGGTCCAAAGCTGGTAACAATGAGACGGACAAAGCGTGCCGAACCACATCAATCTCGCCGCCATACCTATTTAATAATGCCGGAAAAGAAAGGAAAAAGGGAAAGATATGTATGTTTATTTTGTTTAGTGAAGACACTGACTGATGGAGTCTCAAGCCAATATTAGATATCATGTCATCAGTATCATTTAATTACAACAGAATGATATATTCTTTATTATTGAGAATACGGGTTACTCACGTTATTTTAGCCGGGATATGCCGACTAGTAGTAGCGCGGAGGCGACGACACGCGATTAATTGCCCAGTTGATGAATCTACGTACTAGATTCGAAACTAGTCGGCATATCCCGGCTAAAATAACGTGAGTAACCCGTATTCTTAATAATAATGTCTTCACCTCACGTCGGTTTTAATAATATTATGATATATTCTGTTGAAGAAATACTTTTCTTTGTAAAAACATGGGTTAATATTTTCTACAGTGGACAGTGTATTTCCAATGTAAAATACTGAGTCCAAGTTAAACTGACATTTTGTTTAACCGACCATAGAGAGAAATCGAGATTAAAAACCATAGTTTATCTTTAACCGCGGATTAAGAATTTAGATGTTATCGGGGTAAAACGCACTGTACAATGTTAATTACATAATAACTTTACATATGACCTTGAAAATAATCTAAAATAAGCAGAATTTAACGGTTAAAACACAATTAAGAGGCAGATATATTTAAAACTGCAACAACATTCGAGTTAGCTAACTCGAATTATTGGTAACAACTCTGGATTTCGAATTTATATAACAATATGCGCATAAACCTTTGAAATACACCATTAGTTGATCATGGCTTTATTTGATCATTGTTATTGTTTTCACGTAATTGCCTATTCCTGTATAGTCGTATAGGGCATCGTGTTTATGCTGTGCGACTGGCAAATTCTATGTAATATTGTGGATATTGTATAGAATTATTGTTTTGTTCAGTAAATCCAACGATATTGTACTGCAGTCAATATTTAGATTGTAGGATCACGAATAGGTGGTTGCTTTATGTAACCATGACTTGTGTTCCATTGTAGCCCTTGTTCTGGTTCTGGAAGGAAAAACTGCAAGCAAGAACAATCAAGATTAATTTGAATGTGATCCGATTTCGTACATATGAAATAAATATATTTTTTACCGTATGGAAAAATTACCTATCCGGCTGAAGGGCAACTAAAATATACGAATAATTTATAACAGTTCGAAATTGATAAAATGCCGCATTGAAGAGGGTATAATTGCTTGGCTGCTTGGCTTCCATATAAAAGTAATATGGAGGTTACTTTATTATTATTAAGTTTTTATATAATTATATTTAGAGGCAAATCATATCTTAAATACTAAAATGCATGTTGTTTTTCATTGGCAAGTAAGTTATGTTTGTTACATACAAACTAAAAATTAAAACATATTTAATTTGGGTGCCAAAAAACTTAACTCAATGATTAAAAAAAAAATACAAAATGGCTGCGAAAAAACATGTATTAGTTTAGACATGATTTGTGTATAAAAATAGCTTAAAACTTAGTAATATTAAAGTTAAATCCATATAATGTAAGTGCAAACATGGCGGGAGTCTACCCTACAGAAACGTAAACGTAGAAAATAACAAAATACTTTTATAACAGACTCAAGCAATAATTTCTCTCCCTAAACCCGCCTAACCAAATAATAATGGCCTCCATCAACAAACCACCGACATTTCTGTTCCACTCCATCCGTTATTAGAGATTTTTCATCTCGAAAGGAAGTGAAGGACAGATCAATGGATTGAGGGTGAATTTTGCTAGTGATCACAAGTCTGATTAGATATCATTGTATATCGCAAAGGAATAATTAGGCCTATAAGCATCAAAACTACCACAATAAGAATAATTAGCCTTTTATTCTGATCTTCACGTCTTTTCAATGTTTATAGACATTATCAATTTAAATATTTACATAACTAACCTAACTACAATTTAATCTTTAAAACTAATTTAAGAAATACTTAACTATATATACATCAAATAAAAGAATAATATAAAATTATTAAATAAACCAAAACTCGTAAAAAAATCAGGTGTCAAATAATACGTCCGCATCGATGTCGACCGCAGGTAACGTACGTGCCCAGAAGGCTGGCGGCATTGCCACGTTGTATGGCAATGCTGATCCTTTGTCCAAAGTAGAAACCAGCCTTTTGGTCACGTGAAGAGTCAACTATTCTTTTTTATCTTCACATTAAATTTGAGTATGAATATTTGAACAGTTTGATCACAATATGTCCCGAAGTTCAGTTTGCCTCTAGGCATAGGCCTCCTCTAACTTTTTCCATCGGGGTCCATCACATGCTACGCTTCTCCAGTGATGTCCTGCCGTTAGTGTTGGCGACCTCAACTTCGCATTCCATCTCTGGGATACCAGTAGGTGACAGTTTTGCACCATTTTTATTATGGAAGAAAATAAACATCAGGAGGCAAATATTTTTATATGGTATGCATGTCTAAATGTATATATGAACGTGACGTCACGAAATGACGCCATATATTTTTTTTAAACCCATAAGAATCATGTGTATCACCAAATCCCTGTATAGACCATTCCAGTAGTAAATCATGAAATTGATACTACAGATAAGTCTTCTTAACTTCTGTACATACGCGTAATAATCGACGTTCTTGACATCCATGAAATTGAGTTAACTTCAAACAAAATTAATGGCTTCCGTGGTAATCGACGTTAATTAAATTCATACCAATTTCATTATAAGGCTTAAAACGATCGGATCAAGAATAAAATAAAATGTGATTTCGAAGGCTAAATACCAACAGTAAAGCTTCAATAAAGAAAATCTTTAGAATAACCGCATTTCAACTTAATCAATACCAATACAAAAGCTTTTCCTCGCCAAACTCTCAAACAAAAATCATCATCCAATTCAGTTATCTAAATAAAAAGTTGAGTCATCAAAACGAATTCGTCGCTCTTTAATTGACTTTTGATGTTGGTTCGCACTTTCCATATTAAACTCATAATTTTTCACGCTCGAATAGTTTTGTCAAATTTCATAAACAATGTTTGCAAAGTAAAATATTTTATTGCTCGTTGTTTTAAAGGAAAAATAAAACGAAAATCTTGAATGTTGTCTTTTTAATAAACTACTTGACCGCAATTTTTCTGCCATAAATAACATAAATGCTAATATGTATCATCATCATCATCAATTAGCCTCTCGCAGTCCACTGCTGGACATAGGCCTCTCTTAATGTGCGCCACAACACCCGGTCCTGTGCCTTCCGCATCCAGTCCCCTCCAGCGACCTTCTTCAGGTCGTCAGTCCACCTGGCAGGGGGGCGTCCCACCTTACGGTTGCCGAGTCGCGGTCTCCATTCCAGGACTCGTTTGCTCCAACGGCTGTCGGTCCGTCGGCAAACGTGACCAGCCCACTGCCACTTCTGCGAGCTTATTTTGCGAGCTATGTATGCTTTGGTTCTTTGTCGGATGACCTCATTACGAATTTTATCCTTCAAAGAAACTCCGAGCATAGCTCGCTCCATAGCCCGCTGCGCGACTTTAAATTTGTGGACTAGTGCAACCGTTAATGTCCATGTCTCGGCACCGTAGGTCATAACAGGCAGGACGCACTGGTTGTAGACTTTCGTCTTCAGGCACTGCGGTAAAGGCAAAGAGAAGACTTGACGAAGTTTGCTAAATGCTGCCCAACCCAACTGGATCCTTCTATCGACTTTTCGCTCGAAGTTGTTTCTACCAAGCTTAATGACCTGCCCTAGGTAGATGTATAACCTAATATGTATAACCTTATCATATTAAAAAGTCAATGTTTACACTTAAATCATAGTTCTGTTGATGCAAGGTTCAGCAGTGTTTACATTTACATTTCCGTGAATACTAATACACGGAAATGTAAACGTAAACACTGATCAAATTAACACTATCAGAGAGTTTCCGCACTTCAGATTCACAAACAGCTTGTAACTAGCTTACAGTACTTGAACCTGTGCAGTTTGTTCAGTGAAGCTACTACGAGTAAATACACAGAGTTCTAGCTCTCGCCCGAAGCATGTAAAATATATTTTACGACATCATTTCTTTTTAAATGTTCACTTAGCATCAAGTTAAATAAACATATTTATCCACATGGATGCATTCCAAATTTTTCCTTTCGGCAAAATGTCAAAAACACAACCTCTTATTTTAAAAGCTCTCTCCTCCCATATATGCTTTTAGCTTTCCACTCTACGAAGCGCTGCATTAAAGACATAAACGAAATGACTCTTGGGGAGATGCATCTGTACTCATATAACATATTATTTAAAATACGTACATAAAAACTGTGGGTGTCACATGGTGTCTGTTGCGTCACCTGTGTCTGTTTACACGGTGAGATCGATGATAAAAGTAAAGTAGCGACATTCATTACATCAACATTATTATAGTGTAAACATCAATTTTTACCTACGTAATTGTGGTGATATGCAACCTCTTTTAGATATTGTTTATGCTTAGTATTTATTTATTAATTTGTCTGCACGTGTGGTGTAATGGTTTAAGCGGTCGCCTCGCCGCTCTCCACTGCACTGGTGTTGTGGGTTCGATCCCCACATGGGACAAATCTTTGTGTAATTCGCAAATATTTGTTCTGAGACTGGGTGTGCTGGTGTGAGTGAATGTGTGTATTTGGCCTTGTCATTGGGACCATTGGATAGTGTAATTGCTTCTGGCGTTCTATCTAATGTGAAAATCCAAATTTATCTTTATCTTTATCTTTCAAATGTCAAAGCTTGTCAAAGCAAATGTGTCATAGCTTGACATTATTATTCATTGTGGAATTCTAATTGAATAAAGCCTTGATTGAAATGTTGGTTTTATATTGTAACAGTAATGTAATTAAACTTAATGAACTGCGGTGCACCTTTGTCTAACAAGACTTGAGCGGCATTGTAACTTACAAATAATCATTTCCAGGAAATAAATAGTTAGAGAGCAGTTATATATTGTTTTTAAAACAGAGAGCCGTGCAATTTCAGTACTGAGTGCTAGTGAACAGTATTTGTCAACTGCATATCAACAGCAATGCACGTTTTATACCGACGCGGCGCGGACGGAAAGCCTAAAATATATTGTGTATAAAGTGTAATTTAATAAAAGTTTGCAAATAAAATAGCAATTCCACAGTCATTGGTCACGCAATAACTCATATTAATTGGAATATAAACGATAATGTTTCTTTATCAGCGCGGCCCAGAGACAACCTACTAATGTTTCATGGGAAAACTTTAAAGTCGCATTTACACAGATCGGTAATTTTTAACGGGTTCTAGGCAATGCTAAGTAGGTACTTTAAAAAGTTTAAAACATGACACAAGCAGCCGTAGTGTGAGTAATGAATTTTAATGTATATTTTTAATGTTTTGGGATAGATTTGGACTTAAAGATTTTCAAGATAAAAGATAATGTTTAATCAGTTACAAAACTGGTCTTATAAGTGTATTTGTATTCTACTGTGCTCTTTTTGCTAAATATTTTTTTGTTAGCTACTAAGCCATAATACAAAATTGATACAAATAAAATAAGTTGAAGTGGATTCATAACATTATTTATTATTATTCATTCATTTATTCATTCACGTGTGTATTTGGCCTTGTCATTGGGTCCATTGGAGAGTGTAATTGCTTCTCGCGTTCTATCTAATGTAAAATATACAAATTATGATTAAATTATTGCAGTCCTTAATGAAAATTATGTATGGAATTAATTTATGCCCTCTATGTGCATAAAATAAAACATAACATGCAAAATCAGCCTCGTCAAATGCATCAATCACGAATTTAAAGTATCTTTATTGGAACGAAGTTCCTTATCGCGCGTTGCGAAAGGGGGCTAGACGGAAAAAAATTGGGACGAAAAGTTGTAACGACACATTTTGTAGCAATTCTCGTAGCGGCGTAGTAATTACATGCTACGTTACAGCTACGGTGCTACATCATCAGACACACAGAGTGAGTATTCGGTGAACCACATTAAGATTTATTTTATAACTTAGAAAAATAAAATTTCTTTACTAATTAATCGAAAGGAACTTCGTTCCATCCGGGTGTCCCTTGACACCTCAGTAGTTGTTTTTTCTAGTGAGTTTGAGGTTCCGCAAAATTATCATTTTGGTAATTTACTCACAATGTGGTCTACATTGTGAGTAAATTAAATTAAAGCACTTACTATCATTAACGCAACCACATGGCTACACAACTATCTCGCACACACATCGCTAAACAACACGGCAATGTGTGTCAGACCCTTATAATGGTGATAATGTGATTGTCCAACTCGTTATGTTATAGATTACTGGTGTTGTCTCAGTCCGTGTTAATGGTAACTTCGCACTAAAGGATCCCAGACCCTGTTTTCCTCAACCAACTCCCAAAAAAGGTTCTGTTGCCGACCGTTCTTTTTGACCAATATATTTTCTTTGATAGGATATTGTCGCAACACCAATGATTGTCTATTCCTATTTAAAAAATATAATCATTTAATATACAAATTATATTTATATTATATTTATTTTTTGGCCAGCGGCTAAGTATCGCAATACAACGCGATAATGCTGCCAGCATTTTGGGAACGAGGCCTTCTGACAGTAACTTATTAAGTTTAGATTAAGTTATTAGACTTTTTTAATTTAAGTTACAATATGTATATTTTTCAGTAAATAAAGATTATATAAAAATAAAAAAAAATCCCCGACTTTTAAATACATATTTTTACAAGTCTTACATTTTATTTTTTGACTTCAGGCCAATACGTACTTTTGCTTCCTGGCAGTACAATCGTGCACTAAAGAGCACCAGCTTAAAATGCATAGCACTCATAGCTCTCTATCGGCGTCGAACAGTGGGGATTTAACGCAATTTACCGTTTAATCCGGATCACGTAGCGTAGCGGTAACGTAGCCAGTGCATTGTTCCAAGTCACCGTGTCAAAGAAATGAAGATATTTCTCACTAGGTGTATGGATTATTGCGAATTCCAAATGCTCTAGGGAAATACCTAGACTGCCCTAGAGCATTTGAAATTTGCAGGCCCGTTGCAGGTTTTGTTTTGGAACTTGAGAGCTTGTCCTGGTCTCGAATAAATGTACAACACATACGTCTTCAGCTAACGAATTAATAATTAATACTCTTTTAATTAACAAGCGAATACTTACATTTTTGGAGTGTGTGTTAAATTTTTGTTTGTGGCACCCCAGCGATACAGGAGTTATTCCTAGTACGCGCGTCGTTTAAAAAAACTTGGTTCATAAACTTCCACCGTTAACTTTACGTATTACGCAAGATGAATTATTGCAATTTTAATCCACCTGTCCACCTTATCATCAATTGTGTTTTGTAATCCCTTTTCAATTACTTAAAAATTCAGTCAGTTTTGGTAATTTTTATGTCGGTTATTAGTTCATACTAAACATAAAATCATCATTAAAAAAAAATGCTTACATTGTACTAGAATGGGCACAAAATGAATGTGATATGAAATATTATTATAATAGTTATTTGTGAATTACAAAATTTATAATAATCGGAAAGTTTAAGTAGGTAACAACTTTAGCAACCAGTTACTCGGGGGTATACCTATAAATGAAATAAATTATAAATAAATTTGGCTTTTTTACATTAGATAGAACGCCAGAAGCAATTACACTATGCAATGGTCCAAATCATAAGGCCAAATTCACAGATTCACTCACACAAGCACACCCAGTCTCAGAACAAATCACTGCGAATCACACAAAGATGTTTCCCATGTGGGAATCGAACCAAATTTAACCTAATACTGTTGTATACCTCAGTACTTCTAATAATTGAGTTTGCATCTTTATTCTCGTAATGAAATTGGTGACGCTTAAATTAAATATGGCGGCAGTATAATTAGATTGCTGTCGTTTTTATTTTTTACAAGTTAAGTAGGGGCCTGATTATTTGCATAGGCCAAAAACTTTTTTTTCATGCATAATAAGCAGTTAGCTGAAATTCATAATTTTATTTTATCTCCTTTACCTTTGTAGACTTTGCAGACTCTCTTTTTGTATTTTGAGAGTTTTTAAAGTAATTGTTCGTTAGTTTTTTCTTTAACTATTAATTTTTTTAAGGAAAGAACAATACAAAAGCAACAATATAATGATAAAGATCTATACTGAAAACATTTCAAGGAATGATAAATATTAAGTGCTTGCACAGAACAGCACAGAATACTAATAAGTAGGTATTATTATGGTAGTAGGTAAATCGTGAGTTAAAATTAAAAAAAAATAGTCCCAATTTCACAGGTGATAGACAAACATTATTGACAGGATAAGCAAATAAAACACATAAATCAAAGTGACACCTGCGTTTTTTTTAAATTCAGTCGGGTTATATTTTATTTAATCCAAAACCTCTGAATTGGCCATTAGTTTATTAGCATCCCAGCATAAGGTGATTATAGGTAGTGATAATAGTACAATGTATAATAGAATACCGTCTTTATACATACGCATGTATAAAAACGATACAAACTGAGTTCCTGCGTAGCACGAAATTCGTAGCACGTAGCTTAGTACACGTAGCTCGTAGAACGAAGCACGTAGCAACATGCTACGAAGAACGATCACGGACAGTCATACAAATACCAAGTACCGCTTTGTCATTCAGAGGTTATTTTTTTGTTTTATCCTATTTTGCCTTGTCAGCATAAAATATTCTTGGTGTTATTTTGTTAATAATTTTGAAAAACGATAACTGTTGTCTTGCTCGCGTTACAACAACGCCTCATAATCATAATGCTGTAATGTAACGTCACTAAATACAATAAAACCGTAAGATTTTTTTTCTGAGTTTTTCCTTATTTCACAGGTGTTAGATAAACCTTATTGGCAGGATAAGCACACATAAGTTTCTAGTGTCACTTTTAAATTTAGTCATCAGTCAGCTAGTCATTTTATGGGTCGCATCAAATCTATCCGGAACTTCAGAAACTGGCCCTTAATGTTTTATGGCTAAAATAAACATAAATCAGGTTCATAACAAGTTTCATCTGATGTAATGTTTGTTGATCTGTCTGCATTATCGTTTATCAATCAGTTAAAAGTTTGCTATCGTGCACCCACAGTTTTTACCAGTTCATAGAATTCAATTCGTGGAATCATGGAAGTAAGCGTATCGGTAGCCTGAAAATGTCCCTCGTTATAAGTCATAAAAATAATAATTGCTAAAATAAAACCTGTAATTTATGGTAAGTAATATTTGTATTTATGTTGGTTAATTTGAAGCGAAAGTGACTCTGCTGTTGACATAACATAACATCACGCCTATATAGGGTGTGTCAGAGGTGTACAATATCCACATTTCACCTGTTTTGTTTAGTTCCTATGAGATAGGGGGTGAGCCTATCGCCATCCACCGCTGCTAATATTATCCGTCTTATACGTCCTAGTAGCCCAACTTGTATTAACGCAGTCTATAATTTGCAATTTGTCAGAATTATCAACATCGATTATACTTAATGAACAACAATAACAAGGTTGACAAGCGCCGAGTATGCCACGAGTCTGGCAGTAATTAGATCGGCGATAAATGGCACGAGTGACGTCATTAACGCGCTCTATCGTCGGCTTGGCACACGCTCTGCCAGCCATACAAGCTAAATCGTAGTTTATGTGGTTAATGTGCTATTTGTGTACATTACAGTTGTTATGTCATTTAGGGCCGCCCGGCACGTCCGAGTTTTTGTTGGAACAATAGTCAGCCGAGCTGATTTTAATACTAATTTGAGCAATTTTTTTGTAGGACTTGTAAATTTGTGCATACATTTTCGATCGTTTAATATTTTGCCCTCAAGAAATCGGTCACCGATATATTTGAATCTATTTTTCCTATAAGGTGATAATGTGTATGTCTTGTTAATTTATATATTAATTAATGCATTTTTTTATTTAAACGACAAGTATAGTTTACCTGATGGTAGGTGGTACCTACAACCCAAGAACATCAACAATACCCAAACGCAGATCGTAGATGCGTTGCGTCGCACACCTACACATCTCACGACTGCAAGAGGATGCCCACAACATCACCGTGCAGGAAAATATAAGTTTGTTTAGTGAGTTAGTAGAGAGTGCTCCGCAGTTGGTTTCTTCTACAATAACACACACTGACACTTTCAGTTATCCTATTGTAGATTTAAGTAATGAAACTCTAAAACAAAATCAGTCAGTGTGTCTGTTAAATTGTGGCAGGAATAAACTGAAAAAATATGTAAAAATTAACAGGTATATTAGAAAAACACAGAAATTGATTAAAAATCAAAAATTAGTATCCAAATGTGCCAAATTTAGCAAAGAAAAGGTAGAATTATTTGATGATTTAGAATTAAGTACATTAAGATTAGAAAATAGCAGGATTAAGTATGATGCTGACACACAGGCCTTACAATTGAGAATTGATAATTTAACAGAATCATTGAAGTCAACTCAAAATAAATATGATTTATCACTTAAAGAGATTAATGAGTATTCAAAGGCCATGGATGATCTCTTGAAATTAAGTAATGACAACACAGAGCGCTTTAATTCACTTGTTAACAACCATTCATGTCAGTGCGCTCACTCTAGTTCACCACAGCCAGTGAGTGCTCCCTTAGTTTGCTGTGACAATAGTAAGAACTTGTGTGATGGCTCTCATACTAGTGTTAGGACTCAGCAGTCATTAGGTGCATCAATTGATGTAACATGTTGTACACCAAGTGATGCACAAAGTACTATTATGTTTAGTGATGGTATTGGAAAACATATGGGCTCAAAACTGAATTCTCTTGTTAAGGGACAATCAGTTGTTAACCATTGCTTACCATCTGCAACATATGATTTTATTATGAAAAGAATTTTAAGTTATAACTTCAGTAATTACAGAAATCTTATTATTTTAGTGGAAAATAGGGGTAATGTTACCAAAAAGGATTTAGTTAATTATTTTGATAATTTATTATCTCTAGGCTTAAGTAGCATAATTTTGTTCACATTCCCCTACTGTAGGAGCCTGTCAGATGCGGAAAATAATCTTAGATATAAGTTGAACAATGTACTACACACTATAAGTACATATAATGATAGTATTCATTTGATTGAAACTAACAGTTTTGTTAGCAGCAAATTATATTTGACTAAAGGTAACTATTACCTTTCTGCTAGTTTTAAGCGACAGATAGCAATTTCGCTATCCTATTTTATTGACATTACAGCCAAGAACTTGGCTACTAACAGATCTGCTTCTATTGAGCAGATTAATGACATGCAATTATCTAATGATTATTTGAATCATGACATGAATTATAACTTAGCCTCTATTGAGGGTACTTCTGACATTCTTAATATTAATGATATTGACATTTCTAATTCTCATATTAATTCTGAAATCTGCAATCATTTAAATTAGTTCATGAGACAACAGAGGTAGCAACCTCTAGCTCTAATTTATTACATGTACAATTGATCAATTTAGCTGCAGAATCAAATAGTAATTATATGTCAATACACCCACAAAAATGTACTAATTACAATACAAACGAAAATATAAACCTGGTGCATCAAAATATATGTTGTTTAAATCTGGGTAAGCAACTAGAACTGGAATTATTCATGAAATCTGAAAATATTAGTATAATGTGTGTTACTGAGCATTGGCTTAAGGGGCATCAGCTCATGTTTAATTTCAGCAACCACCAGGTTGGTAGTTCATTCTGCAGGGTCAACACAATACATGGGGGGTCCCTAATTTTACTTAATAAGAAACTTAAATTTAAAGAACGGAAAGATATTGTGTCCCTCTCTGTAGAATGTTCCATAGAACTCTCCTGTGTACAATTAGAGCAGTTCATTATTATATGCGTATATAAACCTCCCTCCGCAGACCTTAATTTATTTTTAGAAATCATGGATGAAGCCCTACGCAGAGTAAATAATTTGGGTAAAACAATTTTAGTCTGTGGAGATTTTAATACTAATATTCTAGTTAATACAACTGCATCATGTCAAATTTTGAGTCTTTTTAAATCCCATAATTTAATAAACTTATTTATGGAGCCTACTAGAATAAGTGCCACCACGGCTACATGCTTAGACAATATTTATACAGATATTAGTCCAACTCACAGAAGTATTATTAATAAACTAGATTCTGATCATTCTGGGCAAATGATAAGTTTTAAAATAAAAAGTAAAAATGTAGTTAGGAAAAAAATTACTTCTGTACCAGTAACAGCTAGTCGCTTTGAACGTATGAGAGTTAACCTAGCTAATAACTTACCTTTCTTAGATAATGACATAGAGCCTAATGTAATGTATAATTCGTTTTTTGATTCATTTCTTCGCGATTTTAACTCAATATTTACTTCCAAGGAGATTACTGTTACTAGTAGTCCTGTCTTTGGTGACTGGGCAACCGCAGGTATCCATAAGAGTAGGCAAACATTGTACATTTTATACTATGAAAGACAATTTAATAGCAGTGAAGAGTTTAAAGAACATGTCAAATCATACTCGAAGATTTTTAAACGCGTTTGTAAAATTGCCAAATCTACATTTATTAAATCTAAAATCAAAAACAGTAGTAATAAAATTAAAGCCACATGGAAGGTTATTAATGAAGAGACTGGGAAGGTTAGATCAAAAAATTCAGACTTTAAGTTAAGTATCAATGGTCAAGTAACCAAGTCAGATTTAGAAGTTGCCAGTGCTTTTGAAGGATTTTTTACTGCTTTTCCTGTCTCTCTAACTAGTGCTTTAGGCTCTTCCTCCTCCGTTGCCGAGTCGTTACTTAAAGATAATGTGCCTGAGTTTTACAATAATTTCGATTTTCACCATGTTAATTTGTCTGATTTTAAAGCCGCGTTTAAATCAATTAATATTAAGAAAACGGCTGATCTATGGGGCATTTCTGTACATATTATAAATTCGTTGATTGACATTATTGCACCTGATTTAATCGTGATATTTAATAGATGTATTGATTGTGGTGTGTTTCCTGACTTAATGAAATTAAGTAAAGTCATTCCTTTGTTTAAATCAGGTAGTACATTAGACCCCACAAACTTCAGACCAATATCGGTGCTACCTACGTTTAGTAAAATTTTTGAAAAATTAATTCTCGCGCAGTTACTTAAATATTTTAATGAAAACAATCTGTTGCACACTAAACAATTCGGTTTCACTCGCGGACGGTCAACATGTGATGCTGGGGTAAAATTACTGGAATGCATATTTGAAGAGTCGCGGGATGCCTATGGGGTGTTTTGTGACTTATCTAAGGCTTTTGATTGTGTGCAGCATGCAACTCTAGTCAAGAAGTTACACCACTACGGTATAAGAGGCATCGCTCTGGATCTTCTTACTTCATATCTAAGCGATAGGATTCAGAGAGTAGATGTCAATGGAAAGCGTTCGCATGGATCAGCTGTAGCAATGGGGGTGCCACAAGGCTCTATTTTAGGGCCTTTCCTGTTTCTCTTGTATATTAATGATTTACCTCATCTTGTTAAAGATAATCATGAGATAGTATTGTTTGCGGATGACACTTCTTTAATTTTTAAGGTAAAAAGACAACAATCAGTAATTGACGATGTAAACAATGCTTTATCAAAGATAGTGAACTGGTTTAGTGCTAATAACTTGCTTTTAAATGGTAGTAAAACAAAATATATTAGATTTTTTACAAAAAATGTTAAGCAAGTCAAAACTAGTGTGGTGATGGACAATGAGGAATTGGAAATGGTCAATAAGGTTGTCTTTCTTGGTATAACATTAGACTCTAAATTACAATGGGGCCCACATATAGAAACGTTGTCTGGTAGACTCAGCTCAGCAGCTTACGCCGTAAAAACAATTCGTCAACTGACCGATGTTGACACTGCGCGTTTAGTTTATTTTAGCTATTTTCACAGTATAATGTCATATGGTTTATTGCTTTGGGGTAGTGCCGCGGATATAGATTCAATATTTGTGCTCCAGAAACGAGCTATTCGAGCTATCTATATGATGAGTCCCAAGGAGACACTAAGAAATAAATTTAAAGAGATACATAATAATATTATGACGTTACATTCTCAATACATTTACGAAAATTTAATGTACGTTCACAAAAACCAAACGAAATTTAAGAAAAATAGTGATCTCCATAAATTAAATCTAAGGAACAAAAACAAACTCGCTGTGCCCACTACTAGGCTCCATAAAATCTCTAACTCGTTTCCAGGTCAATGTATACGCTTTTACAATAAACTTCCTTTAGACGCAATAGAATTATCGATAGGTAAATTTAAAAAATATGTTAAAACTAAATTATGTCAAAAAGCTTACTATAGTATTTCAGACTACATAAATGATAATAGTATTTGGAAATGAATTGCTCTTCTTGTGATTTTTTATGTACTTTTATATTGTTATATTTTTCATTTTAAAAGATGGTGCACATGAGTTTCTCACCAGCTCTTCTCATAATGCAATACCCATCGGAGCTGGTACTTAGATTGATTTTAATTCGATTCTAAACAGTTTGATTAAAATTAATCTGAGCCCCGGTTATTCAAATCATTGTAATTAGTATAATTTAGTATTATTTATTATTTACTTTTATATCATTTTTTGTAATGTTTTGACGTGTTCAAGCGCCTCCTGGGGCCTATGAAAATAAATGATTTGAATTTGAATTTGAATTTGAATTTATTCATTATTCATCTGAAAGTAACGGTGTGTACCTCTTTAAATACAATTCCTACGTTAATAAATAAGCTAAGTTGTTCATTACCAGGACAATGTTTAAGTAATTTATGTCATCATTTTTTGTAGACTTATTTCGCTATAAAATATAACAATCTGAAAACGTACGCACGTACCAACCATTTCTCCAAAACAATCAGTGACCGTCCACATGGTTTTGAACGTGACTTGACTAACAAAACCGCCTTTTTAGGGTTCCGTAGCCAAATGGCAAAAAACGGAACCCTTATAGATTCGTCATGTCTGTCGTCTGTCCGTATGTCACAGCCACTTTTTCTCCCTAACTATAAGAGCTATACTGTGGAAACTTGGTAAGTAGATGTATTCGGTGAACCGCATTAAGATTTTCATACAAAAATAGAAAAAAAAACAATAAATTTTTGGGGTTCCCCATACTTAGAACTGAAACTCAATTTTCTTTTTCATCAAACCCATATCTATGGATAGGTCTTCAAAAATGATATTGAGGTTTTTAATATATTTTTTTCTAAACTAAATAGTTTGCGCGAGAGACGCTTCCAAAGTGGAAAATTGTGTCCCTCCCCGTAACTTCTAAAATAAGGGAATGATAAATGTAAAAATAATATATGATGTACATTACCATGCAAACTTCCACCGAAAATTGGTTTGAACGAGATCTAATAATTCGTTATTTTTAATACATTATAAATCGTAAACCGCATTTTATCTTTCATTCAATCAACTCCAATATAATAAAGAATAAAGAAAAACATTTATTTAGATGTATAGTGGTACGGAACCCTACGCGCGCGAGTCCGACTCACACTTGGCCGGATTTTTAACTTTAACTTATTATGTAATTTGAATGTTTTTTTGGTCAAGTTTTAATTTTAATGTAATTTGAATTTGGCTTGTTTTTTAGGCTTTGCTTTGAAATTTTACAGGATTGGAGTTAATGTTTAAAACTTCTGTTCTTAAATTTTAAATCATTATAAGTTATTGACTACTGGCTTAAGTTCTACACGCGTCATACATCGATAAAAAATAGCTGTACACCTATTTTCAGATCTACTAAATATACAAAAACAATTTCATAAAAATCGGTCATACCGTTTCGGAGAGGTTCGATAACTAATATTGAGATTATATTATATTATTATATTAGATTCATTGAACATCGAGGTTCTTCTCGTAAACCCCCTAGGGGTATCGGGAAATATATCGGTAACCAATCCAGGCATTGGTGGTGTCACCGCTGGCTTCTAAGACAGCCAAGTCGCTGGGTGGGATCCGGGTCGTCAGGCCCGGTGGGTGGCGCGGCTAGCAGGGTCGAGCCCGCGGGCGTGAATCGCTGCGGGCGACCAGCATGCTAGCAGCGCATTGGTCATGTCCGGTAAGTCCTCCTGTGTATGGCGAGGTACAGTTTCGCGAGGAAAGCCCCTCTCCCCCTCTAAGTATGTATTATAGGGGTGCATGAAAGGAGCCTCCTCGAGTGACGTACACAACGATTCCCTACGTCCGGCGCACCCTGGGCAATTCACGAGTTCTCTAAAGCGAATTGGCTAATCCTTTCACCACGATGGTAAGTCAAAATAAAATTTGACTCAGCCATCGACACGACGAAGAAGAAGAAGTATGTATTATAATATAATTATATAGGTATCTATGTATTTTAACATGATACATATAGTATAGTATTCTAACCTATATCATGTTATAATACATTCTTATTTAATCATGTATGTATTATAACATGATAATCTAATCATCTAATCTAATACAAGCAAGCAATGACAGGCTAATGCATTACGCAATAACACGTTACATCTGCGTACTGCTATGAATATTATAAAGGTCATATCTTCCACACCAAACATCGTAATGTTCGCTGAAGGCCGCATAGCTATCATCATTACGCCACAAATTGTATTGTATATTTTAGACGATAAGAAACTAAATTGTGAATAACCATTCTAACCTAACTGTCTTTAGTAACATGCACGGTTTTTATAATAGAAAACCTCTAATACAGGGCGTGTCCCAGTTTAGGACGTTAAGCCGAAATCGGGTAATAGGGTTATTTTTATATTATTTTTATTTTATTTATTTGGAATAACAAACAATTACACAATAAGTAATACAAGTTTTTAAAGCAAACTAAACTTAAATAATAAAAACAAAATAAAATTGCGTAATCGACGACGTTATCCACAAAATACATATTTAAACATAATTTTAAAGCCGTACATAAGCTATTTTTTTTTAACGAAAAAACTATAATTACTACAATGCTATGGTATAATCCTTAATTGCCTTCAATATATGCACTCTAAACTGTCCGGAAGACATACAAAATACATCGAAATCTGAAAGCACTTCATTATAATTAGTGATGAGTCGACGCAAAGGTGCTCGCAAGCCTGCATTCGTGCGGCATTTATATACAGCAAAAAGCGGTTTATCTCGTGCAGTGCGTCTATGGGAGGTCCTAGGAACAAGGTAACAAATTTGGTTGCATAATACGGAACAATCGTATGCATTGTTACCTACATAGGTCGTACAAGAGCATGGTGTCATACATTCGACACGGCTCTTTAGGCTTAGCAAATTATACTTCTCAAGCAGATTGTCATAGCTCAAAGAGGCGCGGAAGCAACGGTAATGAAGTGCTTTGAGAATTTTTTTTTTGTGTTAGTTGTGACAGTTATTAGAAAAATATTGAAACAAAATTCCATATTTAAAAAATCATGGACACTTTAAAAAAAGTGAGACACTTTATATCCCATGGGGTGAGCAGTGACGATGAAATGCTCCTTACATAATTCGTTCTTAAAATTCATGCATCTCATCATATATGGTCGAATTTCTGAAGGACGCAACGTTTAAGGTCCTTATATTTAATGCCATTGAATTATGTTTTCCGAGGACGACCACTTCCAGTATTTCCCGCCACATCTGCACATATCTTATTATCTAATTTACTCAAAAAAACATACAATTTATTACAAAAATTGTTGTCTCCGATTCCAAATTAATTGTAATTTATTTTGATTCTGACACTTATCTTAGGTTGAGTTCTCTATTATTTGCGAACTATTCTTACAGATTTAATGACAGACCCTTGAACACATAGGTAAATATTTCCCTAAAACATCGACGAAGGAATGTAGAACCCGTTACGTACGTATTTTAATTAAACCGTTGGACGGTGCTCTGGACAATGGGTGATGACGTCACGATGGTCATTGTGCATTATAGCCCGTATAATAAACTCCCTGTCCGTGCTGCGTTCCGCTCACATATTGAAATAGATGTACGAAGGTTGAAGGATGAAGACAGTAGGTGCAAAACTTACACATAAATCGATTTGTTGCATTGTTTTAAATGTTTATGCATTAGAATAATATTATTGAGTAGTTGTAGCCCGCGACTTCATCGGAATGGAATTCGATATTTCCAAGCTATTGCTTTAAAAATTGAGGCACTTGCATCATACATTTTCAACCCCAAATGTCTCCCCTTGCGGAGTCGATTTTCCAAAAAATCTATATTATTTTTTATTTTTTGTTGTGTGTCTGAATGTTTGTGTGTATGGAAATCTTTCAGTAGAATTTCGTAAAATTCCTTCAATATTGACTAACTTCACATATCACTTTTAAACTTACAACCCCAAATTAACCCCCTATTAAACATAATTTTAAAAATAAGGAACCGATTTTATTATATGCATATTTCCTTAAAATTTACGAAGTACGTCACTTTCTCCCATACAATATTCACCCCCTTAGGTACAAAATACAAAGAAAAACATATGCCAGTTTTTAAGCTGGACCTCCAGATACACAACTGTGAAAACCACATCTAATTCCTTGCATTCGTTTTTGCCTGATGCACGTATGAACATACACATGAAAATTTTATTATACATAAACATAAACATAAACATAAACATTTTATTTATTTCTCTCATAAAGGGATGTACAATTCAAACATAAATTATTGGTGATGCCCGAAGCCCAGCCAGCGCTGACACCGCCCAACTTGCAACTTTAGTACCTAGTCATACAATGAGATGAATTAAACAAATAATAATATTTAGGTATCTAATAATTAAACAAGCAGGGCGGCTCAACGCTAGCCTGAACCCGGGCACCACGAGCAAATAACAGCTGAAACTTGTTCCTTTGTGAGAGCTGGAGTCTGTAATAGGTTCAAGACCTGTATGACAGATCTCCAGGCTCCCTCCTTCTTTATCAATTGTGTTTTATACAGCTTCAAATAAACGCATATTTATAAATTTAGGGTACATGCCAAGATAAATGATAAACAAATTATGTATGTGGAGTGTTATTGTGTATGTGTGTGTGTGGGTATATGTCTATACATGTGTGTGTGTCTGTACGAGAGTGTGTGTATAATATACATACTACATACATATGTAGTATGTATATTATATGTATGTATAGAAGATACCGAAATATAGATCTTTTGTGAATTAATTATAAGTAATACAAAATTTAGGTAGAAGTATTAAAAAGCCTTTCTATAATTTAACTTTTAAAAGCTTCACAAATAATAGTCGATCTAACACCAACTAGTTGTATTGCTATTTCATCTATGTGCACTACTAAATCCAGAACGTGAAATGCGGGCAAACACCACACGCAGTTGGATAAAAATGTCAGCTTATCGGCGGAGCCGCCATTGTTAAGCGATTTTATATTTCCGTCGAACGCCGGGATTTTCAAAATATAATGTTATCAACTAGCCACGGTTCGTTTGATAAGCGATATTAATATTGCTTAAAATTGCCGGGACATTCTGACAACGCAGCGGTCTGCTATTGTTGTATTGTTTATTACAATTTTGTAGTACATATTATTTTGATTACAAGCTACGCTTTCGCTTCTTCATTCAAAAATAGAGGCGATATAGCTTAGTTAGCTAAAAGGAAACAAAGTATTTAGCAACTTTTTACATTAAGACGTCCCCCACATTAGGCGTGCGCGATCGGGCGCGTGGTCGCGCTGGCTGCACACACACGTCACGAGACAGCAATACGCGATGACGTCTAACGTGTGAGCAGCTAGCGCGCCCACACGCTCGACGACCGTGCACGCTTAGTGTGCGGCCAGCCAAAGACAATTCTAAAACTGTCTCTCCAATCAGACAGATTGCAAGTAGGAGGAAGCAATTTAACAAAGTAAGGGTAGACAAAGCAATTACATTCACATGTGCATTTCAATACCTATATCCTTTGCAAATATAGAACGTGTTGTATAATTCGAACGACCAGGAATCGATTCGCGAGCGTTTGTTTCTATATCTGTTACTGTGTGAGTGATAGGTACGTCGTTTCATGTAAATTAAACTACATAGACTGTTTTACTACTTCCTCTTTACTCTGGTTCTAAACACCGAGATACTACCGTGATCGTGAAGTCACCGACGCTGTATTTTTTGTTTCTTTACGCCGGGAAAGGTTCGTGTTTCCTTGAATTTTGCTTCATAGTGGACGTGAGAAGACAATAGAATTTCATTCTGCTTTTAGTTTCGCCGTAGTAGAAATCGGGAAGTAGCTGCCTTAAGTTTTGTTGCGTTTGTTTTTGACACTTACTCGTAAAATGTTATACAAGGATTTCTTAGACACAGCGAAACATGACACGACGACAGCGGCAAACTTATGTGATCTGGTAAAGCCTTCACTTGTTCATTTTACTTTCTATTTGAATACAAAATTTTACATCTTCACCGGCAAGATACACACTCTGGTACAATAATATAAAAAACTTGATGGCACTGTCTTTTGTTTATTTATTTTACAACTTCTTGCACATAAAATAATGTTCGACGGCGAACCTAATGTCATAGGCATTCTCTACCAGCCAACCTTTAGGATACTTCTAATTGATTATTTTTATAGCATTTTGCTATGCTTAGCAAATTATACTAAGAAAACTTTAGGATACTCCCGAGCGCCGTGTGTTCATACTAACGTTATATGGGTATTACTTATGTACACGTGTGGCATGTGTGTGGCGTGTGAACTTGAGAAGATGTATCGGTTCAAAATTGTGTTTAGAAAAGTGGTTTCTATGTAAATACATATATGGTCGGTCCAGTTATCACTACAACTTAACCAAACAGTCTTCGGCTCTTGCTAATTAAAAAGACACCACAAAGCAACAAAATATACAGTCAGACATGTCATCTCGAAATATGTACTTGAGTTTTCTCTTTGATACGGATAGAAAAGTACCATCAAAAATTCATTGGAATAGGGAGCGATGTAAAATCGATGCAAAAATTGATCACAGCAAATTTTACATACAAACTAGTAATTTCATGCAAGATCTCTTGAAAATATTATGAGACGAAATAAGATGTACTGCCAACCTTTTTGCTTTATTAGGAACAAACAAAAAAGCAAATATATTGGTAATTTACGATTCGCATTCCTTAAATAAAAGATCTATGGTAGCCCGTTATTTCATTTAAAATATCGTACAAAATAACTACCATGTCAAATCAAATTATTAGCATATATTTTTTCATTTTATGTTAAATTTTAAGTTGAATTCTACATGTGATCATCAATATCAATAAGTTTGAGTTGTTCAAATATAACTTCCTATGTATGTAAACAAGTAAATTAATTGATATAATTTACTTATTGAAATTAAAATTTCACCCAACAAAAATGTTTTTAATACTATTATGTACTTGGTTTCATTAAATAAAGCCGTTTTAAAGTATTAGGTCAATGATTGTTTGAGACGTGTCCTTTCAACAAATATATAATTGTTTCAAAACACATTTATAAAATGAGTGTTTTTAAAATAATACATTTAGTTCAAAGAATTGAAAGTTTTCTTGGTATTCATAGGAACTTCATACTTTGCGATAGAAGAAGAAAGAAAATTATATTATTTCGTATGATTCTTGATTTTTCGATTCCAGTAGTTTGTTGGGCAGATGTTTGGGTGTGGATTTTCCAGCTTCAAACTATAACCGGAAAATTGCAATATTTGTTGAGTTTTTATTTTATGCGATACCTCATAAGTGATTTAATATTTATGACAAACGGAATTATGAAAACTAAAAATTACAAGACTTTGATAAAACACTTTACAGCTTTGAACAGAATGTACAGAAACCATTCAAATAATATCAAAAACCTTAAATTCTTGTACTTTATTCCAATTATTAACATTTCTGTATTTGCTTGTATAAGAATTTGTCTTACAATACTTAAAATATGGACTTCATTTTTGAATTTCTATTCATATGTGACAGTATCTAATGTCGTATCATATTTATTTGAATTGTTAAGTGAAATACGTTTAATATCAGAAATTTTTGCGTTATATACTTTTATGTCCGTGGTAAATACTTTAGTAAAATGCCTTAATTATTCCGTATCTGAAATTCTTATGAAATATATTCCATCACCAAATGAAACATGTACAAATAGCGGCCTATTAACAATTGCACAAGTGAGGCTCTGGGCAGATGTGTACGAACATTTAGTTATTTGCTGCAAACAACTGTCCGAGTGTTTTAAATATCAAGTAATTATTTTGTATTATTAATCTAATTTATGAAAAAAAAAGTATAATTATAACGGAATAATCTGACTGAATGACCAAGAAGTCCGAGTACTGCTAAATTGTTTTGGTTTAGAGAGCCTTATTTTGGCTGATGAATATTGACGAAATTTTTGATTCAATTTTTATTTTAATGAATGTGTGCAATAATTAATAGTATTATATTTTTTAGATGTTATACTTCTTGGCAACCTCTTCTATAGGCTACATTTATTCTCTGTACCGAGTTATTGCAATTTATTCTGAAAAGGTGCGTCAATTTTATTTCTTAATGAATTTAGTACTTGAAAATGTAAGCATATCTGACAAATTACCCCTAAATTATATATATAGAGAAGGACAAACAAAGATTTTTCTTTTTTTTATATTGCTACTTTGTAGGCATTGTTTATTTGAATATTCATGCGAAGTATAATGCTAGCATAATAGGTTTTGACGGTTTGCATTGGACAGACGGACGGACTAACTGTATGGGTTCCTGGTACCACAGAACCCTAAAAACGAAAACTCAAGCTCTAACCATATGTGTTTAATAAAAAAAAATGATTTTAGGGTGAAGCAAGTACTTATAGTACTATACGTGCTCTGGATTTAACGATTGTTACATTTTGTTATATGTACTCAACAACAATGTGCTCTTGGATGGGTCAAAAAATGCAAAATGAGTCGGCAACATTAAAAAGATCTTTATCAAAGTTATATTCTTCTGTTGGTTGTAGTAAGTATAGTATATATTATTTTTAGTATTTTCATCTCATCGTCCGAGCCATTTCCCAATTACATTGGAGTTGGCTTCTAGTCTAACGGATTTAGCAGAATATCAGTATTTTACGTGGAGCATCTGCCATTAGATCGCCACGCTTCGGTAAAAAACCACTTAGGGTCTCTCTATCCGAAGGCGAGTCGCATCATTTCCGAAACAATTCCAGTAGGTATACTTGCATAATAATAATAGAATCTTTGTTTTGGTATTTAAGTATTACATTTCAGAAAATGTCACTTATTTTTTTTTTTTTTAATGTTTATACACCTTTAGTGTATATTAATTTTAAGTCCATATCCGCGCAGCCTGTTTAAGAAGGTTTTAATTTTGAGCAACTCTCGTTACGTATAGTATAGCTCGCTCGGATTTTATATTTAGAAGAAAACATATGTTTTTTTAAACCCTACCTTGCATTTGACTCGAAAATCAATATTTTAGAAAAAATAATATTTTAGCTTTGCTAATAATTTACTTTACAATATTACGGACGAAAATTATGATACCAGTGGGACTCAAGTCCACATCTCTGGGTTCTTCGTATCCAGTGCCTTTACCATTTTGCCAGAATTGCAGAACCCCAGGGTAACTTTCGGAAACCAAGATTAGGCCCTGAACATCTAGAAAGAAAAAGAAGAAGAAAGAAAATTATTTTTATTTTCTTACATAACTAACATATATATACAGCAAAAAAACAGGTAAACAATAAACAAATATGTAAGAAAACAGTGGCGGTTGCTCAGCTTTAATGCTGTGGAGTCTTGCATTTCTGCAAAACTTTCACAGCGCTGATTTTCAGCAACCACCACGGTTGACGGCACGAACAGAAAACAGGTACAGTAACATATAAAGAGACAGTGACGTAAAATTAAATTAATCTAAATTCGAGAAAACACAAAAATATACACTTAAAAGAATAGGTACATTATACGAGAGAATAATATATAATAAATAATAAAACATAAATTAGGTTATAAATACATGCTTAGAAAATTATAATTTTATAATATATGGTTACAAAGTAGTTACACAGACGGCAAGAAAAAAAAAAAAAACTCTTCATCTCTTGTCATTCACTCACTAAGACAAAGCTAAAGAGCCCAAACACAGAAATGGATAACCTGTGGGTATCTTTTGGCTCATTGCCGTTGGTAAAAGCTGTCGAAACCCATACATTTCCAAACTTTGACGTGAACTATTATCTGGAACGCGCTGCTTTGCTCGCGCAGTAGGAATGACGTAATCTAAAACTTATAATTCTCTCTAGTTACATGCATGGTCTATGATAACATCCATAACATGATAAAATAACATGAATCATTAGTTATTCAAATTATGAAATACGGGTGTTACTCACGTAATGTTGGTCTATTTAGTTGACCGCGGTTTCGCCTATACGTCTAGGCATTATCAAGAGAGTGCGATACGTCGGGCCTGAGTCGCAGCCAGACTTGTCTTATTTTATAATTTGAATAATGTTACAAACTTACGTCAGTTTTAATAAAAATGAATCATTAGTATTTATTCTAATAAAAATATTGTATTTTTTAGATTCGGATGATCCCGCAATGACGCTTTTCAAACAGTTTCTACATTCAACGAAAACGAAAACAATCAATATAGAATTCGGCAAAATTAATTTAGGAATGAAACTAAACCTGTCGATTTTTAGTATCACAGTCACTTATGTGATAATTGCTTTGCAGTTTAATCATGTTATTTAAATATAATATGATGGATAGAAATAATTGTATTTGTGCACTCATTACTCTATTAAATGAAGAGATTATGTTTTGAAATGTAACCTTATTTACAGTTATTAGTGAATTTGTAAAAATAAAATACTTCTCATCAAACCATTTAACTCACTTCTTAATTTACTATGTTTGATTTTTAAATCCTTATCGATGGCGAAATTTAAATTTCTGTCATTCAAATATCGACCGTATTTATATTGTAGTTAAGATGCACTCAATTGGCACAACTGACAGTTTCCCTTACAGAATCGCGCTACGGGATATATTTCTTTTTCATTTCAAGACCATTTTTAAGAGGATCAATATTTTGTGGTTTTGTACCACTTTGGTGTGGGAACGCGCGTTCTGTCGGAGTACCATAACGCTGACCACCAAGCAGCTTGCAATAAGGCCGCGCCTAAGGGGTATATCTTGAGAAATTGCCCTTCATTTTATGACATATTGAATTAGTTGAAAGTATAGATAGATGCACAAACCCTTGAATCCATCAATTAAAAAAAAAATGCCTTTGAAAAGAGTTTTAAAATTTTGGTCATTTTCCACTTAGCCTAAGAGGTAGTGGTCGCCCGACTTATGTCATTTTATAAAAGCTGTAAATTTCTCTTTTTGTGCTTCTAATAAAGGTTAAAACGATCACCAAATATCCAATTTGGATCATTCGTCATGGTGTAATGCGTAATTTTTGGATATTTTGACCTTGGTGACAGTCGAAAATTATCCCCCGCCATTAGCAGACACTTAGCTAGGATCCAAATCCACCCCAAACTTTAAACATTTTAAGGGTTTTAGTCATGGGGTTAGAACCAAAGCTCGCGTGGATCTGCCGAGGCCCCCCAGTGCCGGAACTGTGACAGAAGCCATACATGCTGGCTGAAATAGTCTTATTTGTTCAATCTGTGTTTTGTTCTAGTTAACCTTAAACTCCAACTAAAAAAAATATTAAATTTTGAAATAGTCGTCATTGTCTCGTCGGCATTTTGCAAACCAGTTTGGCATTTTACAAACAGCGTGCATTTATGAAACGCCGAATGTAAACGGCGGCTTTTTACAAATCGCCTGTGACAAAAATAATATAAAAAATATTTTTTTATTAAATAAAATTATTAAATTGTAGAATCACAATAACATTTGATACAAATATCGAAAGAGCCATAGGAATTAAGCACATTCCAAGTTTCACTTTTGAGAATTCAATGCTAATATATTTAGTTGACGTTAAACGCTTCAAGTCATTTAACGTTTTCATTTCTAGCGAGTTCGGATCTGAAAAGAACATTTTTACACATTTTAGCCACAAAAATATATGCAAGGTATTTATATCGGTTAGTATGGGGAAGTCTGTAATTTAGGATACACACAAATCTATTAGTAAGTAATAAGTACGAGTACAGTACTGCGTTGAAAGAATGGGTTGCCATTTCGAACATCTACTCAAAATACAATGCATTTCATTAATTTTAGATATCATGTTTCATCGCAAGATTGACTGCTTATGACATAATCGATAAGCAAATAAAAATAATACAAGTTTTATTTTTCAATTTGACTGGGTTCGATTCCCGAACGGAATATAAGATTTTTCTAAAATCTAAGTTTGCAGTTTTTGTCTTTGCTAAAATCGATGGTTATGGTTCCTAAGAACAGATTTATTATTTTTATTATTATCACGATCGGCTTAGTAGTTTAGCCGTGAAAGCGTAACAGACAGACACGGAGTTACTTCCTCATTACACGTTTTATATGTCGTATGTATGTTTGTTTGTTTGTTTGTTTGTTTGTTTGTATGTTTGTATGTAACCGACTCTTTTGGACTCTATTTTGACCCACTTTAAACGTTCAGATTTCAAATTTTGCACACCTGTCAAAGACCAACAAGAAAGACAATTAAAAAAAATATATTAAAAAACGCTCTTATAAATAAACCAAACTAAAAAGTAGAAAATAAATAAAAGTTTAAAAAAAAAACCGGCCAAGTGCGTGTCGGGCCACGCGCAGTAGGGTTCCGTAGCTAGTCGTAACAACATATTTCGACTAAAAAGGGATTTACTATCTGTATTAAACAAGTAACATCTTCATACAAGTCATTACTTTCAAAGGTTTTTGTAATTTGCACGAATTATTCTCGAAAGACATATAGGGATCAGATAAATGGCGTCCTTCAGAAAGGAAATGTTTGTAGTACACGAAACCAGCTAGCACGTATGACGAGATGTATGAATGTTGAGGAAGCGAAAGAAGTATGTAAGGAGCGAAGCACATGGCGTTCCATCGTCTCTGCCTACCCCCGTGGGATAAAGGCGTGATTTTATATATGTATTATGTCTGTTTATTTATGTTTCAAGAATTTTGAACGAAATATTCTGAGTAACTGCATCCGACATTTCGGACCCCTATTCCTCTTGAACTAATGAAGTGAACTTATCCGCTATAGTTTTCCTTTAAAGTTCATTACATGTACTACCGACACAATTTTTTTCAGATTTTGGGATCCAGTAGTTTAGCTTTTAGAGGGGGGGGACGCTCTACTCGAACAAAAATTTGCTCTTTAAAGTTAATTATCTCGCAAACGGATCTCTAAATCACAAAACTATCTTAGCAACCCCTAAAAGTTTTTAAAAGTCCTATCTAACAATACCCCACACTATGGGGTAGGCGACAAAAAAAAAAACATCTCTACTTTACATGTAGGGGAGCTACCCGAAAAAAATATTTTTCCAAATTTTATTCTACGACTTTCTTTGTATAGTTAACATACATGTTTATGCAAAATTTCAGTTTTCTAGCACCAACGGTTTCGTCGCTATGCCTTGGACAGACGGACGGACAGACGGACATGGCGAAACTATAAGGGTTCCTTGTAGTTACTACGGAACCCTAAAAAGCTAAAAAACACGCTTTATATATAAAAAAATATAAAATATTTTTTTTATTTCAACAAAAGCATGGGTATATTTCATTCACAGACATGAGAAGAAGGATTATTTTTTTTTTTATTTATTAAACTTTTTGCACAAAAAAAATAGTACAAAGGCGGACTTAATGCCTGATGGCATTCTCTTACAGTCAACCTAGGGTGGTGCAGAGATAAGCATAGGTAGGTGCAGTTCAGAAAGACGAATAATGATAGATATGTAAATAGAAGAATTACATATTAAATAAAATACGTAATAGAGATACATAAAATAAAAAAATATATAATAATAAATAATATAATAGTTTATAACATAGATAAATACATACATTTATAATACAATAATAATAATATGAACATAGTCTTTATTCGTTTCGGGAATGGTGGACATGGATACGTTGAGGTTAAGAAGATCTATGTCTCAAATAGGGCATTATCTATCAATCATACGTAACAGAATCGATAGTCCTCAAATAGTAGAGCGAGTTCGTATCGTGGTCCCCAGAAACATATCAGCAGATTTGGAGGGTCGGCAGGTAGCGCCGCGCCGCCGCCCTCGCCTGCTGGAGCCGCCCGCCGCCCGCGCGCACTGAGCGTGGCCGGCACGCGCCTACCAACCGCGCACTCCGTACTATCGGGGACACGCTTGCCCAGCACCACGAACTTGACTTATTTGCCGATGGATTAGGACATTTGTTTAATCAATTTTATATATTTTTAAAGGACATCAATTAGACATTTATTTATTGTGACATGATTATTATTAGAACTAAGTACAATTTTTTATTTTTTATTACTTCGGATTTGACATTATACTGACATTATATTTTTTATATTTTTATTAATTTTATCATTTGTATCTATTGTTATTATTGTTTTAAAATTTGTATTGACATTAAAATTCTATTATCTGTTATTAATTTTTTTTGTAAAAAGCTTGTAAATAATTTAATTTCATATATAATTTTTCTATGTTTAATATTGACTTAACACTAATCTTGTAAGCGTTTTGGATGTAACATCTGTTAGCTTGTAAGATGAAATGAATAAATAAATAAATAAATAAATAAATAAATATACAGGTGAGCCTTACAATAGGAGTTGATAATTATATAAGTTGTTTGTTTTGCTTAGTTAACAGTTTGCGCACATTTATCTTGAAACTGTGACGTGTTGTTGCCATCCTGATTTCCAGAGGTAGCGCATTCCACAGAAGAACGGATTGAACGAAGAAGGAAGAATGAACAAAGCCAGTAGTGTGTGAAGGACATAAAAGCAGTCTGTTATTAGACGACCGTAGATCCCTAGCATGATTAGAGCTCAAATACTGGAGGTAAGGTGTTAAATAGAAGGGTGGAGTTGGAGAGTTAAGGAAGGAGAAAAGAGTGGTGAGGGCACGCAAGCTACGGCGTGGGCGAATAGGTAACCATTTGAGCTCAGAGCGATAAGCAGATACATGATCATACTTGCGAAGATTGAAAACAAATCGAATGCAGTTATTAAGAAGGCGGTCATATTTATCGAGAAGGTCTGCATTCAGGTCGAAATAACATACATCACCATAGTCGATTATGGGGAATATTAAAGTATATCATTTCGATAATATCTTAAAAAGTACTCCAAGCTTAAAGCGTGTTTTTTAGTTTTTTTAAACTATTATTTTTATAACATTAGGTTAAAAATTCAAGTAACTTAAACAACTTACTTGTAGATAATACGCTGTTCATTGTAGTTTAAAGTCTATTAAATAAAGTTGCTTCATTCTTTAGCTTTTGTCCAGCAAAAATAACTGTGCACATCGCCACAGTTATAGAGATCAAATTCCATATAAAGATGAAGCCCAGAACGTACTTAGTTTTTTCCTGATAACAAAAAATTAAGTGAAATCATAGTAAGCCTAGATAGTCTTAATGAAATATTATTAACTTACGTTTGTTATAAATATGGTCATAATCCTATATGTGAGAATTATGTAATAACTTGATGAAGTAATCATTGCATATGGCATCTAAAACATGATACAATTCGTATGTATTCTAGGATATGACTACATATACAATTTATAAATAATATATTATTTTTGAAATATAAAATTAATGTTAAATACTATAAAATTAATATTACTATATAATCAATTTTATGATATTAATAAAATGAAATAGAATGTGCATTTATCAAATTAAAATTAGCACAATCTATTATGTTCACACGGAGTGTTATAAATGTTTAAAATAAAACTGTTTTTGACATTTAAAAACAGAATTACTAGGTATTTAATGCAGGTAGAGAATTCTTGGCTAGGTACATTCTAGATTCATGTTGGCTAGCCTCCGCTAAGAACTGATATTTTTCAGACCATTCCAATATTTGTTGCAATGACAAAGTTGCCACCTGGCAGTCTATTTTGAAGTACTTCGGCAATAGACCGATCCAAACATTTTACCAAGTTACACATGATAGTAATGTGTGTGAAAATCAATAAACGATCTAATATGAACCGAATTTCATACCACGACTCTGATAAATATAATATGAGGTAAGTAGGTGTTATAGATAATCCAAATGCAGCATAATTTATTGGTCTTAAAATCATAAAAATTGTTTTAATGATTATGAAAATAAGTATTCCAGATATTGTAATAAATTTCAATTGTTTTAAACTTTTAATATAATACGGTTCCTTTTCGTAGCCATTCTGAGCTTTCAGCAAGTTCGTTTTATAGATATTGTAAGGAATTGTACATAAAAATCCACATACGACAAATATAAGATAAGAAGTTAAAAAAAAAGCATAAGTATAAATTAAACACAACATTCTGGAAAGTACTGATATCGATGCTATATAACTGCATTAGTTAATAGTTGTACCTATATTAGTACAACTATTAACTAATGCAGTTATATAAATAATCATTTCTACAGATATTCGCATCGATATCAGGATTTTCCAGAATGTTGTGTTTAATCTATAGTTTCGATAAACACACCACATCATTTCTACTTTTTCTAACATATTTATGATATTGCCCGCCATCAATGAGTTATAACCAGTGGGTGAGAAGGTACGTGCCGGAAGTAAAAATTAAAATGACAGTGTGGGTTTTGGCACACTGATATTCATTCATAGCTATCTATCTTTTAGATCAATAGAAAAATACAGCAGTGTTAATGAATTACAATTTCATTTCATTTCATTTTTTATTTGTTTAAGAAATAAATTATTACAGTCATACAGTGTCAAACAACTAAACCAATAACAATTATATATAATAATATAATCTAGCTAATGCCCGCGACCTTGGTGTTAAATAGATAGATATAAAATAGAATTAAAAAAAATGCTTTGTGCTAATCGGGGCTATAAAACTCTGTGCGCCTAATTTTATCTGAATCCGTTCAATAGTTTTGCTAAAAACGACATACATTTTAACCTCCTTACAAACACTAAGCATTAAGGATATTAGTTAAATATGATAGGGTTTTGATATACATAAAAAAAAATTGCTTTTCTAAATCAATGCAAAAGTAAAATTCCCAAGACTGTCCTAATTTTCCCGAGAGTCTACAACATAGGAATCTTAAAAATTGTACACTTCCACCAACCGGCTATTGCGCGATATTTACCCCCCTTTGCGATATTTACCCCCCTTTGTGATATTTTTTTTATAATCCACCAAGAAGTCCCGACCTTGCCCATGCATAGAATATTTTAAGGTTTGCTTAGGTGCCATTTAAGTTAGGTTAGAACTGTGACCATTAAACATGAAAGTTCGGTCAAAATAATATTCTTCTTCTTCTTCTTCTTCGTCGTGTCGATGGCTTAGTCAAATTTTATTTTGACTTGCCATCGTGGTGAAAGGATTAGCCAATTCGCTTTGCAGAACTCGCGAATTGCCCAGGGTGCGCCGGACGTAGGGAATCGTTGTGTACGTCACTCGGGGAGGCTCCTTTCATGCACCCCAAAATAATATTAGGTTATATATAAACGTTATATAAAAAAAAATAAAAAATAAAATGCACAATGAAAATTATATAAAATGAACTTTGTACAAAATGTTATTATATTAAAAAGGTAGATTGTTTAACATAAAACATTAGATCATATGAATTTAGGTTATTTGATATTATAGCATATGAAAACAATAATATACGGACGTAATTTCAAGTCAAATTAGAGCATTTTGTTATTATACCAAACATTACACACCCTCGGTGTGAGGCCCCCTGTACCCCACAGGCCAACGAAGCCCTAGCTTACCTACTACTGTGGCCTTATAAAATAAATAAATATTTCACACAACTCACTCACAACGCTATCTAGTCCCAAACTAAGCAGAGCTTGTACTATGGGTTCTAGAATAACTGATACTAATACATATATACTTCGTTCGTAAATACATACTTATTATACATATAAACACCCAGACTAAGACAAACCGCCATGTTCATGCACAAAAAGATTTGTCTTAAGTGGGAATCGAACCCACGACCTCGGCATCGCAGGCAGGTACACTACCCACTCCGCCATCCGCTCTATTATTATTATTTTTAATATTTCTATTTTAGTGAAATAACTTGACCATGATAATGTACGTTCTCCTTTAAGGCAGCTTCCCAGCAGTATGTAGAACAGGCACAAAATACGCATTATATACCCTTACCCCTACATACCACCAAATATTCTTTTACTCTTAACTTCTCGTTCTACGTAGGCAATTTTCAACGTCACCTCATCTGAGCATTACCTTAATGGAATACAGCGTACGGTCTAAATATGCTTTTATTAAAAACACTTTACACGTACTCTTAACCGTTAAGCAGATGTACCTCTGAGTATGGGCCGGTGAATCAGTCAGGAACATCAAGGGCAAATAGTAATTTATTGGTGGTAGAGCTCTTGTGAATGAGCTCGAGGCCGGCAGCACCACCGTCTCACCTTTAACATGCCGCCAAATAGTAGTGCTTCCATTACTGTGTTCCGGTTTGGTGGTGAGATTAGGTCCTGAAATTACTGGCATATGAGGCATAACACCGTAGTCCTCAGCTGCAGCGACGCATCTATAATCTGCTTTTGTGGATTGTTGATGTCCATGGGCTGTGCTCAACTTATCATCAGGTAGACTACACGTTCGTTCACTGTGGGCGTAGTATAAAAAAAAAGTAATTAAATAATCACGAAGACCTTTGAGTCCAGTCCTGGCTAAAAATAAACTAAGAAGGTATAAGTAAAAGATCGTCGGTCGGTAGGTCTGCGAAGTCAAAGGTCTAGGGCTCGAACCTACGGCACACACCTCTGTTAATAAATCGTTAAGATTCGTCTTTTCGAAGATATGTGTGTATTTATCATATAAATTATCGCTCGCTAACGGTCGAGTAAAACATCGTGAGGAATCCTGCATGCCTGAGAGTGCTAAAAAGTACTCGAGGTCGAGTGGATATACCAATCCGCACTTGGCCAGCATGGTGGACTATTACCTTTCTCATCATGAGCAGAGGCCCGAGTCCAGCAGTGAGACTTATGTTAGATACAGAGCAGCTGTTATTATAATTCTTTTATAACGGGGATCCGAGAAAAATCGAAAAAACTATAGTTTTAACCAATTTTGTCCAAATATGCTCATAGGAATTTAAAATTGAAAATGTATGTACTCGTATGTAATGTCGAATTCAGGGTATGCTTTTGTAAGTTCCTTAAAACATATCCAAATCTGCTTTCTTGGTTAATTTGCATTCATGATTGCTTTAAATGACTGTGTAAGTCTACAATTTTAATTTTAAAGACAGAAACTTATACATTTTAACTCTTTTCATTAACACTTATCAAATAACGGTGTTTTTTTTATATCATTGTAATAACTTCAGTGTGGAGGAACGGAAATTTAATTCATTAACATTAATTGTCTTTTCAAATATAACATTAATTAATTTAGGTACGTCAGTATCCAAACCATCATTCTAATTCGACAGCCAGCTCGCACGCACTAGTCATTCCTTAGAATACCTATTATCTTTGTCGGGGTTTGAGCAGTCATGGCAGGTAATATCATAGATATGCTAGAAAAGCTAGAAATGATTTGGTGTATTTACAGAAACTATATATTCCAAAGACATGTCTGGAAAGTTTTGATATTGATTCGTATAACTGTGGAAATACTTTTATACATATTATCATTTGTAGTCAATTTTTACCTTAGCATTCAGGTCATAAGACAGACTATAAAGTTGTCATATTTATTTCTTTTATTGCACATAATTAACTTTTGCGGCAATGTAATGTTTGTCGTATGTGGTATTTGTAGTACCATTTCGTATAAAAACTACAAAATAAAAATCTTGCAATCACAAAATTACTACAAAAACGAATCAGAGTCTATTCAAAGTTTGAAACGCTTTCATGTTGTTACAATATCAGCAGTCATTCTTGTTTATTCAATTGTTAAAATCATTTTTATAACATTAAGATTCACATATGTTAATTTTGCATATGGAATATCGATTATACCACATGTTATTTTAATAATATCAGATATGTGGCATGAGCTGCGATTCATTTTAGAACGTTTTTTGATATCGATACATATTAATTTAATTAGCGATTTGGTAAAAAGTTTTAATTTGTGTATATCGGAAGTACTACAAGATAAAATAAAAATGGCTAACTGTCAAACATCAACTGTGACAACTGAGCAAATATTGAAGTGGTCTCAAATATACCAGCTCTTGTCGGATTGTAGCAAAGAATTTTCGACCTGCTTTAAATATCAAGTAAGTGTTTTAGTAAGAGGCGACCGTAGCTTAGTTGTTAAAGTGGCTGCCCGGTATGTAAATCCTGCCGGTGCCATTTTTTTTTTCAATTGTTTATTAGTAAAATTTGTTAAACATAGCTAAATGCTATAAAAATAATTAATAAGAAGTATTTTAGAAATGATTAAACTAAATTTCATAATCTAGTGTTTTATTTATCCTGTATTTGCATTACTCTCTAATTCAATGCTAGTACGGGAGATAGTTCAGTACACTTCGAGAAAATTTACTCTCACTATTAAAAATTACAATAGATTTGCGCACAAATTTTCATACACGCTCATATGTACATTGCTAAATTTTTCAAAGCTTTTTATCTTGATCTTGATTATAAGGAATTTATATAGTTATATATATATTTTTTATTTTTTTTATTTACAGTATCTTAAGACACTGATGGATTTTATTAACTTTCAGATGATGTTTGCAATGGTTACTTCATCTTCGTATTATGTTATTCTCATTTATGGAATATTTACAATATTTATTACCGAGGTAGGAATGGACCAACCATTGGTGACCGTCCATATTTTACTTTGCATTGATCTATTAGACTAGGAGCCCGTGGACGGCTGACTTACGTCATTTTATTAAAGCTGAAAGTTACCATTAGTGTGTCTCTTACAACGGTAAGAACTAAAAACGATAATCACATATGAAATTTGGATCGTGCTGGCTTTTATAAATGTGAAAAAATATAGATTATACAGGGATACTTTCAGCTTTTATAAAATTACGCAAGTCGGTTGCCCACGGGCTCTTACTTTATTTTGTTATTTTCAGGCAAAAAATAGGTACCTTCCAGCCTTGAATTTCATATGGACTTTGATATTTTTATCGGTGGCTATGTGTAAGGTTATTTATGCTGGACAACAACTAGAAAACGAAACAAATACACTAAATAAGCTTATAACTCAACTTTACAGCGTTTTATCTACAAGTAAGTTATTTTAGTGACTGGTATTTTAACTTACTAACTGTCTCGTAAGCTGATTAGTGTATGTGGTCTCTCACCGCGAAGTCTCTGGTTCGATCACAGTTACTAGGTTTTTATCTGTTTTTAAAATTTTATTTTTAATGACAAAGCAGATTCATTTAGAGACATTTCATAACACTAAATTCTTAATTCGATTGTTCTGTCAACAAATGTCAACCTTATTGACTTTGACAATTTCAATTGAAATGTTTGTCAAATGGGTCATGAATAAACTTTGCTGATAGTACAGTGTCCACTTTTTGTGCGTTTAAGAGTTACAGTATGACATTATTATTTCTTCAAATAAATTAAAATTAAATATTTTTTAAACAAATTATGGCTAATATATATTTAGTATTTCATCTTCTTAATTTTAAACTGTAACATTTTAACCTATTTGGGATCCAATGAAATTAAACTACTTAACAATATAAAGCAACCGAAAAATAAACCACTGAATAAAAAAAAAAACTACTTAATACTTAATAAAAAGTAGTCGATTTAAAAGTTCTTAAAGTCGTAGCTCATATTTTTATATTGTTAATGGAAGAAAATGATCAGTACAGGCTTCACGATCTATTTACTCCACTTTTTGCGTTATAAAATGCTTTTCCAAGGTATTTTGGAGTCGGTTTATTTTTTACCTCTTTTTAGTGAAATATCTTTTCCAGGAGTCATTCTTGTTTAAGATAGCTTGCCCCGCAGTCAGAAGGACGGGTTCTAAAAACGACAGGCCAGGCGTCTTCGATTAATCCTCGAACAAAAAAAACAACACACAATTGAATTTAGAACCTCCCCCTTTTTGGAAGACTTTAATATTTTTTAATTTCAGATCCGAATAGACCAGAACTAAGATCACTAAAGGATTTCAAACGGTTTATGTCAATAAAACTCGTCAGCATCGAAATTTCTAAGGCAAAGCTTGGGATGTACATAATACCTATGGTTCTTTCCATAGTTATTACTAATGTTATTGTCATTTTGCAATTTGATAATGTTATTTGAAATGTGTCCTATATTTTAATGTACCTAAAATTTTAATGTAAATTGTAATTTAAATAATATAATTATTATTATCTTCAAATAAAGTCAATGTATTCTCATTCTGACGCTTATTTATTACATAAGTACTGGTTACTAGCTATTAGTACTGGACTGCCGTGGTCCGTATATTTTACGTTCGCTTGACATGACGTCTCAGTTCGCCGGGTCCCGTCAATAATAAGTGTTATTTGAGATTTGCCCTATATATATTTTTTTTAATTAGCACGGTGAAGAAGGTGAAAACTTCTGCCATACCCTTCTGGGATGAATAGCAGAAGTTCTTTCCAGTTGCTACCTCTAATAGACAATAGACCCACGGAGGTCGACGTGAACACCCAAAGCCTCGTCCCAACAATAATAATAATACCTCTAAAGATATAATGTATATATATATAAACAGCTAGTTGCCAGTTATACAATAGTTACTCTATACGCAAAGCGCGTTATATCAGTTATTGCACATAAACATATTAAAATATGTCCCAATAACCAGTTTAGTCTAGCCAAAAGGAAATCGAAAAAATAAATTGAACAGATTCGATATTCAAATGTCACAATGTTTGGAAAATCCCGACGGTAATCGGAAAATAGGAAACACAAATATGAGAGAAAGGCTGCAAAGAGGTCACACTTGATTTTTACAACCGAAAAAGAACTGCCAAGTCTGGACTCCACTTAAATAGGTTCTCTTTTGTTCATTTTAATGTGCTTTGACTTATTTATATACGATTTAATATAAACTACCGGGCCAATTTTGACTGTGGCTACGTTTAAAAAATATGTTCGCATGCGAGTTTTGAGGAACCTGCTGCACGCTACTCCCATGTGTGCATTTGCATTAGAGCTAGAGGACCAACCGTCCGTTTCGGGTTATCATTACGTCAATCATCGAATAATCTATTACACCCATCGATCAATTTGGTTTAATAGCACGCATAGCTCTATCTTGGGTGAACAAACAGCGGCTACTTTGTTGTCGTCCTTTCTCTAAAACACCGTTAAGCCACAATAGTTATTTAGGAGGTGATCGCTAAAAACGTGCGTGTCATAAAATCTTAAGCCGTTCCGCATCTAATGTAACTACAAAAACATAGTGTGTTCGTTGTTTGTGACTGTAGCTGCAACGATTACGGTTCCGGTGGCTTATGATGGTGATTTATTGTTATTTATCAAAGACTAATTAAAATGCCATACAGAAAATAAGGTAAAAATATGAGCTTCAGCTATATTAAAATGTTGTTAAAATAAATAAGAGAACTTTTAACGTCGTAGAAAATCATGAATATCTCGGGAACCACTTATAATATTAAAATGATTCTTAGACAGATTCTTTATGTTCTATCACTCTCTTTAGCATCACTCAAAAAAAGGAGAAATAGCGGAAATGAGGGTTTACGACTTTCTAAAGAAAAGACGGCAGTAGGTATACAGCGACGACGACGTGGGACGGTGGTGGAGGTATGGAGGTTATAACATCTAATGAAATAAAGTGGTATTATTGATTCTGTTTTCATATTATCGTATTCATTGTAATTATTATACTCAATAACAGGGCGCGTTTTAATTCATTCAAAAAACTAATAAAATAATAAGTAATGAATTGTAAAAGACGCAGAGCATAGAGCTTCGGTTATCTTTCACGCCGGTTCCTTCATGTATATTAGATTTTATCAGTAAAAACACTAATCAAATAACTAGTGACAACAAATAATATAATATTCTATCATGTACCTGTTTTATGTGAGTTAGTAAATGTAAATTTTAACATATATAAATAAGCTCATTAATCTTTGCAGAAAAGTACTTTAAAAATAGAACAATTCTCGATTCGACAACACTTTGGTACCATATTTTAATATCCTTTTTTTTGCTGACGTTGTAATAATTTGAAAATTTCTGCCATGCCACTGATAAGAGTAATACACACTTTAACAAAGATTGAAAATGTCATCTGTGTGTATAGAAATTATACATTTTGTAACAAAATAACTAAATTCCTAATAATTATTCGAATTTTAATTGAGTTTTTTCTTTTTATTCCAATTCTAATAAGTAATACTATGCTTGTGGATTTTGTGACTGCAAAGGATGTGGAGAGTAAAATACTGAATAGGCATGGCGTGTATTTCTTCTCGGCGATGTACGCACTCAAATTCAGTTCCGACTTTATTTTTGTACTTTGTGGTATTATTTACACAAAGTCCTACAAAAGCTTCTTAGATAATCTCATGAAATTATATGAAATATATTATGTTCCGAGTAACATCAAGAGCTTGCGAAGATTGGATTTAATTGCAATCTCGAGTATTGTTTGTCTTGTTACAACGAGAATATTCTTGACATCATTGAAAATATTCTATATGGAATATGAGATGAAATTATATTTCACACGAGCAATTTTGTTATTTGTTTCTGAAGTGTGGGTAGATGCGCGTTTCATTATAGAAGCATTTACGCTCTACACGTTTATAACTATAATTAGCAGCTTATTCAAATGCTTCAATGAATCAATATGCGATGCACAAAGAAGGGTTGATAAATGGACACTGGAGTATTTTAAGAACTGTAAAATACCACGTTTAAATCAATCAGAGCCCACGCAAATGTGCGAGTCAAATATTAATCAGCAAGAGATAAGTTGTTGTAAACTTAGCATATTAGAACAAATAGAAGATTGGGTTGAAATGTACCAACATTTATTCAGCTGTAGTGTACTACTTTGTTCGTGCTTTAAGTACCAAGTAAGTACACAACGAAGGATTTATTTGTTTTTGCTTTATGATATAAAGATGGTGGTGAGCTCGTGTCTCTCTCGCTCTAAGTCGAAGCCGCGCGGACCGATCGATCTTGCAGGTTAAGCAATGCTCACCGCGGTCGGCCGTGGATTGGTGAACACCTTTAAACTAACGAGTTTTCATCCGAGCCTTGGCGAGTGAGTTGCCGTCGGTACCGGTTGCCATTTGAACATCTATTGCAGACGTTACAGGTAGTCAGAGACCAGAAAGTCTGACAACTAGTCTAACAAAGAATATCGTATTCCCTTGTATTGGGTTTTTGAGGTTTGATGGTAGTCGCTCCACGTATAATACTGACATTCAGTTAAATCCGTTTGACTAGAAGCCGACCCCAATGTAATTAGGCAAAGGCTCGGAAGATTCTTCTTCTTCGTCGTGTCGATGGCTTAGTCAAATTTTATTCGTCCAATAAGTGGTCACTGTTATGGCGCTCTCGTCGGCGTTCATGAGCGCCTCTCTTGTGCAGGTGGCAGGGCATTTTGGACACTCAGTAAGGTGGTCAAGGTTTTGACTTGCCATCGTGGTGAAAGGATTAGCCAATTCGCTTCTAACAACTTGCGAATTGCCCATGGTGCGCCGAACGTAGGGAATTGTTGTGTACGTCACTCGGGGTTGTGGAAAACAACTCGGAAGATGATGATTTATGATATAAAGATATCTAAGGGTAGCTACACATAGGCATATTAGTACGTTCGCTGGCACATTTCATGTTTCATTGCAGCATGCATCACAATAAAATGACAATTAACTTAGATGGACGCTGCAATAGAACATAAAATGTGCTGGTCGTCTTATGGGTGTAGCTGTAATCTGACTGCATGATAACAGCTCTGTAAGGGTTTTCAGAGCTGTTATCATGCAGTCAGATTCCGTAATATTGGTTGCAGGTCATCTTCGACGATTTAAAACAGTTGAATTAATTTCTTCAAAAATTTTTCTGCTAGCAGACCAATAAGAAATAAAACTTTTTTTTTTTTACAGGTTATTGTTTCATCTTTGCTATCTTCGATGCATTTAATTTATGCTTTTAGTCATATATTTTCAATAAGTAAAGCAGACGTAAGTACCTTGACAAATACTGCTGAAGGAGAGGAGCGACCCAGACGCGGCACGCGCTTTCGTGGCAGTGTTGATGACGTCACAACTCCTAATTCCATACAAAAACTCGCTGGGTCGGCCGCTCCTGCTAGCAAACTTCCTAAAAATCATTTTACTAAAGAGAGATGGAGTAATAATAGTTATTATATTGTTTATTTGCAGGAAACACGAGTTTTAGCAGCCACTTGTGAAATATATTCTGTGTTTAGTTATTTTTTTGCTACGTTCGTAGTTATATACTCCAGTCAAAAGTTGACCATCGAATTCAATACTTTGAATAGAACACTGTCAAAATTGCACAGTTCATTATCAGCAAGTAAGACTTTTAAATATCATAACAAATTATTAATGAAATCAATATAATGTTTTTAGCTAGGTAGATACGAGGGAAGTTCAATATATTCTCGACATCAGCTTTTTGTCCGAAATTAGTTTTTATTTTTTTGTAAATTACATTTGTATATATAATGCGAGACCGAGTAATATAGGCGTAATTTTTTTGTTTTTTTTTTATGTGATTCTTTTCTCGATCAGCACTTGCAAAGTTATGATCAAGATTTAATCACAATTGCTGAATAGTAGACACCTATTAATATAAGCTCTCTGCTGTGGCTCACATCATAGACTCATCAAGTTTAGACACGTTATTATGTAACTATAAATACTATTGTAAACTAACGGGGTAGGAGGAGCAAGGGTAAACCACGACAATGATATTAATTATTATAAAATCAAATATTCAAAATGGATACGGATTCTTTTAATATAGTACCGGCTGCCTCGTGGTAGTCGTGGTTTAGCAGTACATTTTGCGACCGCTTATTGTAAGGTCACGGTTATAGATATATAGGATATTGCCCTTAGAAAATTTTCAGCAGCAGCACGGAGTTTGGAATAATATAAGTAATAGGTGGGCTCACCCCTTAAACTGCCAACTTTGTATTTTGATACTTACAAAACTATTTAATTTTGGGGTTTGAAAGCTTTCAAGTAAATTTGGTACGAAACCCTGAATGTGCGTGTTTATTTAAAAGATTTTTTAAATGTTTGCATCCATTTAAAAGCGATTTTGAAAAAAAGTGTTGCGTCAAGACGAAACACTTTTTTTTATTTTAATATATTTTTCCTATTTCAGACCACGATTCCCCGGAAAATAAGTCAATCATCAATTTAAAGATTTTAATTAATATAAAATTGATAAAAATACAGTTTTCGAAACTAAAAATGGGAATGTATTTAATCCCATTGATTTTTTCGTTTTTTGTATCAAATCTTATAGTTATATCGCAGTTTAACAATGTTCTATAAAAGTATTAATCTAAATGTTTGCCGATTAATTATCGAGTAGATAATAAGAAGTACGTTGTATTAAGTATTCATTTAGACGAGATAAGTACGGTATGATGGAAAACAAATTAAAAAAAAAGATAATTAAATTTAAATATGTGAGAATGATGAATGAGCTCTAATTTATTACTCAAGCAATCGAATTAATACAAGGGTTTTTATTGGTTTTGTTTTCGTGGCGTCAATAGATAACAAAATAATAAATGATTCAATATAAATAATTCTGATGGACATCATAAAATTTATTAATCGTCCAAGCGTCGTTATATCATGTTGATTTCAGTGAAACTAGGCACTCCTAAATCCAATAACATAAAGCCAATAAAGGCAGTAAATACGTTAACAAAAATGCAAAACGTGATGAGCGTTTTTAGAAATTTCATCATTTTTAAAAGTACAACTAGAATATTAGTTATTGTTCGCATCCTGATGGAATTGTTTATCTTCGTGCCAGTTTTAATTAGTAACATCATGCTGGTTCACTATTGGTCTACAAATGAGGCCAAGAAAAATTTGATCAATAAACATGGAATATTTTTGCTTACACTCAGTTACGCTCTCAGATACAGTAGTAATTTAATTTTTGTGATATGTGGATTATTTAACACGAAATTATACAAAAAATTCATCGATAACCTCATGAAAGTGCATACAATGTATGCAAAGGTACCGGATCACTCCAAAAGCATGCAAAGGTTGTATTTAATTTCAGTGTTGAGCGTTTTTGGTATAATAACAATGCAAATAATTTTTACTTCATTCAAAATAGTTTATATGCGTGAAGAATACGTATTGATATTTAAACGAGTTGTTTTGTTATACTTTGCCGAAGTATGGACATCTGCGCGTTTTATTATAGAAGCAGTTTCTCTTTACGCGTTCATAACAATACTTAACAGCTTATTGTACAGTTTAAATAAGTCCATATATGACGCAAAAAGGGCGGTTGGTAGCTGTACTCTTAAGTGTATACGGACCAGAAGAATAGCACTTAAAAACCGATTAGACCAACAGATAAGTCCCACTTGTATTATAACTACAAAACAAATAGAAGAATGGATTGAAACATACGAATATTTATTCAATTGCAGCCAATTACTCTGTTCGTGTTTTAAAAACCAAGTAAGTGCTAAATAATACCATTTTTAAAAATCGAGCGATCTGAACATAGCTTTTAACCTCCCAAATATTTCATCTTGCACGCAATGATCATATAATATATTTTTCTTTTCAAACCCCTTAATACCTTTACTTGAATCCTCTTTCATAAGATAACAGTTAAGTTGCCGTGGCTCAATGGATAAGGCATCAGTTTTACGATCGAGAAGTCGTGGATTCGAATCCTAACCATTACACCAAGGACGTGAACTTCATCCTAACACAAAAGAATTAAGCTTAGCTGGAGGGGGTTAACTAGAATACTAGTTATTTGTATTTGCAAATTACTAGGAAGCTTTGTACAGTAAAATTTTCAAATTACTACTATATATAAGAAGGGAATAAAATCCAAAATTTCTTGAGTGTTGGCTTTTATTATTTAACCAAGACATTTGAGTACATAATGATTTTCTCTGTGTTTTCAGATTATTGTTACGTCAATGATGTCGGCGCCACATTTAATTTATATCTTGAGTACTTTAAATTTCCTTTTTATTACCGAATTCTATTTTGACGTAAGTACGGAACAGAATATTAGTATCAAATCAAATCATCATCAAATCATTTATTTATTTGCATAAAATGTGGTAATTACAGGATGTCAATTTTATATTTAATTTTAGCGCAGGACACATTTCGTCATCTAACAACAGCATGCAAAAAATAATTATTAAATTATTTTAAGTATCATTATAGTTCTTGCAATTTACGAAGGCTGTTTGGCTTTACTTATGTTTAGTTGAATCTGTACATGTGTACAAAATATTGACAACTCGCCCGTGACTAACGCGTTCCATTAACGCGTTCATTCAGCACTATGTTAAAAGTGTGATGAGGGCAAATTGATGCACCAGCTCTGCACAATGAACTGGTTCGAGTTTACGTCTCCGACAATTACCTTCGTAGTAGGAGTCATTGACTGCCGTGCCACCATGTCGTACTGCTGCTCGCGTCACTTCTCCTATTCTACGCGCACTTATTACTCTTAACAATCTCATGGACTCCAATCCAGAAATTGAAATATTTTAAAATGCATATGATGATTATTAGTGTTTTTACAACAATTTCGGTGAATTTCAGTAATATGTTCTTATAAATTGAGGTTAATATAAATGATTCCTGTAGCCGTTTTAATTAAATAAATGAATCAAATAAATCAAATTCGCACACCATTGCGTTACGCACGTGTATCCACTACAAATAAAGACAACTGTCGGTCGAACTGCCTTTGTGAAATGCAAATTTGTGTAATGTATGACTTAATGTAAAGACAAATCTGTGTTAAATGAAATGTACTTAGTCACATTTTTATGTTTGCAGGACCAACGAGTAACAGCTACTATTTGTGAAGTATTTGTTGTAATTTATAATCTTTTGGCGGTTATTTTTATTGCAAAATCAAGTCAAAAATTGACAATTGAACATAATAATCTAAAGAAAATTTTAACGAAATTGCTCAGCTCATTGTCTGCCAGTAAGTTTTTTACCTTTGTAGTCATGATTAATGTTATGCCAAAAAACTAAAATCTTACTATTTTATCAAATTTTAGATGATAAAAATAAAAATAATAGTAATATTTGACGACGAGCTCTACTTACGTTCAAACATTTTTTTCTCTTTTTAGAACCTTTGTTTTGCATTATTTTTCTATTAATAATAAATCTTATATTAAAATTTTTCAGATCAGGTTGAGTCAGAAAAGATATCTCTCGGGGATTTCAAGATGATGGTGAAAGTGAAAGTAATTAATATTCAGTTTTCAAAACTAGAAATGGGAATGTACATAGTACCTTCGGTTGTGTCATTTTTCATTTCTAATCTTATAATTATTGGCCAATTTAATCATCTATTGTAATGCTCAAAATCCAACTTGGCCGCTTACACTTGAAGAACATTTTTATTATTGCGTGTTTTCAAGCACCGTGATTTGTTACATTGTTAGCATTTATTATAAGTATTTTAATGATATTATCGCATATTATTTAATAGAATATTAATTTAGTAAGAGTGTTTTAACATGTATCAATAAGTATACTCATTTCTACGTTATTTTACTATAAATAACCCGATTAAGAATGTTATTTACCCTCTAAAAGGAAAATATTGTTTTTTAAACGTGAAGCTTATCTCGTCTTATATGCTAATACCATTTTTTATGAAAGATCATAATATTTAACGACAGTCGGAGTGTATCTATTTCTTAAAGGAAAAAATATTATTTTTGAAAACCCTCGCGGGTTGTATTTATAAAAAACGATAATATACAAATTTTAAATATTGATTCTGTATAATAAAAATGTTGAGCTTCATATAATTAATCTTAAAATTAAATCAGGTATTAGTATGAAACTATGAAGTAACTACCGAATCACTGCGTCCCCGCGTCAACTTAGTTTGAAAACCGAACCCACATCATATCTAATAACTAAATAACTGACAACCAATACCAACTGAATCCACGCAACCGATCAAAACTAACTAACTTATCTATCTCTCTCTTACAAGTGATAATATCGCATGCATAAAAGAAAAGGGGCAAGAGCGGCGCAAACCATACAAGGTTATTGTTATAAGCCATAGATGACCTTATATCTACGGCTTAATCAAACTGTAAACGAGTGCGGTCGCTCTTGCTACCTTAGCTTAAAACGTTTGTAAACGCTATAGCTAGAATAAATGTAGTAACTGTACCTAAAATACCGGTATTCGGCAACGGTTGTCTATACCGGTATTGTATCACCATACCGGTATAATACCGGTTACCAAAAATATCTAATAACGCATATGACTACTTGTGGGTAATGGAGGCGTGATGTATTTAATGTTAATCTTCTCAGTCGTTTTCTTCATTGCTGAAGGTCGTGTCTAGCTAGAAGTGTTGGTCACTCGATGCACTATGCTTCTCCACGTATTTCTGTCATCGGCGGTCTTTAAAGCCTTGGTTATTGATAGACCAGTGAGCGATTTAACCAGGTCTGACCAGCGGGTAGGTGAGCGACCACGTGATCTTTTGCCGCCAACTACCATCAGCTTCTCTACACAACTTAATACACAATTGCAATTATTTACCATACGTCGTACGAGGTTACTTATGGGAGTAGTCGCTGTATATACGAACAAATAAATGTAATACAGAAATAAAAAAACATGTTCAAACATTACACAATTTTTTTTTTAATAATTTGTAAAAGTTGTAACTTTAATTGTTACTTTAATTTACTGCCGGCGTTTAGTGTGTCATTGTTGGTTAAGTGGTAAGTGAGTTACGGAGTTGGAGTTGTGGATAGCGATAGGCTTACTCCCTATCACATGAGACCTAAATATAACAGGTGAAATGTGGGTGTTATACACCTCTGCCACTCAAGCAAATTATCTAGCCTATTGTTTCGTAAGTTATTAATGCATAAAACAATCATTCTTTCAAAGAATCTTATTTTATTTCTGTTATATATTTTGACTCTGGTATTTTTTTACTAGCTAGCTAAGCCCCTTAACGATTAATTACATTAAAAATATAATTAATAAATGCCGCCAGCCTTCTGGGCACGTTACCTGCGGTCGACATCGATGCGGAAGTATTTTTTGACACCTGATTTTTTTACAAATTTTGGTTTATTTAATAATTTCATATTTTTTTTATTTGATGTATATATAGTTAGGCATTTATTTCGGGGTGAAATTGTGAAATAGCCGTAATGATTAGCTAAATTAATTTATGAATTCAAACACTTATTTTAAATAAGATTTTTAATAATTAAAAGCAACGTCTAAATATTTTGTGTACAGCGAAAGTTATATTTTACTAAGTCCTTTGTATTGCGATGTTAAGATTGTCCTGATAAAACCTCTGAACGGATCTTAACAAAAGAGCCGGCAATAATAAACGGGTAATCTGACGGCAGAGGGCGCTACAATAGCCGCAAGGTTCTTGATCGTGATTGATGACGTAACTTTGTGAGCTTCGGACCTTTGCTATTCTGTTGCTGTAAAGCTATCACATTGTCTTGTTATACAACAATATTTTTGATAAATAGCAATATTTTAGAAAAAATAGACCTACCTACCCCTAAGTAATTGGAAAAAGGCTCGGCAAATTATGATAAACAACATTTTAGATGGAAACATTATTTTTTTCTCTACCTCTAAACTTAGTACACAATTTCAGCGAACGCACTGAACCGAGTTCAATCCTAAACCCGGTTTCCACTCGCTCTGTCCCTTTCGTACTATCCGCAAAGTTTACGTATGACATAAGGGTGATAATTGCGTAGCATTGCTCTCGTAGCACGGTGTATAATGTTCTTTGTTGCACAGTGAAGATTTGCGGGAACATATAAAAACACGCACTTAGCCGGTTTTTTTTCATCGTTACAACATAATTATGGACTCAAATAGGTTTAATATCTATATTGAACATTAAAAACTACATACGAGTCATTATTTTCAAAGCTTTTTGTATTTCTACGAAATTTTAGATTGTACACTTTGAACCCCATTTCCTCTTGAACTAATTAAGCTAACGTAACCGCTATAGTTTTCCTTAAACGTTCATTACATAAACTACCATAATGTTTTTTTCAGATTTGTCGAACATAAATTTGTTCTTTAAATTAAATTATCTTACAAACGGATCTCTAAATTAAAAAACTGTTATGATTTTCTATCTATGATTATTCTTATGATATGACCTATCCGATGCCCCTCACTATAGAGTACGCGACAGAATAAAAAACGTCCATAATTTACATGTAGGAGAAGTTCCCGAAAATAAAAATATTTTTAAGTTTTTATTTTACCCCTTTTTTGACATAGTTAACATACATATCCATGAAAATTTCAGCTTTCTAGGAAAAACGTTTTCGACACTATGCCTCGGACAGACAGACAGATGGACATGGCTAAACTATAAGATAACCTAAGGTTCGGACAAAATGATTCATAGAACGAGAGAGAGAGCGCGATCGAAAATATATCAAACGGAGTTCGAACTTGGTTCAGTATATTCAGTGAAACTGGCCATTAAGGAAGAGTAAAATCCCTCATGTTTATTTAACAAAATACGTAAATAGCAAACAAACCTCTGTTAAGGCTAGCACAGTTTATTTTTGGAAGTGTGTCACGTACAATACAGGCAACATTTCAAAAGCATTTTGGCACAAAGCCCTACATTTGTGTAGGCTTAGGGAAGGGCCAAAATAGACGAAGAAATAACGGTGTTTTGAATAAAACACATCGTAACACATTATATTATGCTATTCAGTGCCTAAGAACAATTTCGACATGGTACTTTAACTTATGGAGCTCGTGGCTAAGTCAAAACCGCGTGGACCAATCGATCTGGCGAGTTAAGCAATGTTAACCGCGGTCGGCCCTGGATGACCATCTTTAACAAAACGAGTTTGCCGCCGTGCCTCAGAGAGCACGTTAAGCTGTCGGGCCCGGTTGCCATTGGAACATCTATGACAGTCGTTACGGGTAGTCAGAGGCCAGAAAGTCTGACAAATAGTCTAACAAAGGGTATCGTATTACCTCGTACTGGGTTATGGAGGTCTAATGGCAGTCGTACCACGTAAAATTCTGATACTCAGCCACAGATATAGATCTACATAGATAACGCAAGTATCACGATTTGTATTGAAACCAAGCGTGCCGACTTTTTAATACCTATTGTGACGTCACAGCCGAAATTTAGTGACGGGAAATCTAAACCGATTCAAAGACACCGATGCCGCCGATGCCCATCCGCCCAGTACGATTCTAACGGCCGTCCGCTATGTTTTTCTCTAACAAAAGACGCGTGTGGACTGAAGTTAGCGGCGACCAACCTTGACGCTTGGTCGGGGTTCGGACACGCGAAGTACATGCATTTGCGTTATCTATGTAGATCTATATCTGTGTACTCAGCTATATCCGTTAGACTAGGAGCCGACTTCAATATAATTATGATAAAGGCTCGAAAGATATATACTTTTAACTTGTGGTTTAGCGCAAAGTTTGAAACGACTGTGTGGAAAAAAAATATACACAATGATTTTGTCAAGTGGACATGGATAACCAAATCCAAAACACAATATTTAATAAAGATAAATTCAAATTCAAATCATTTATTTTCATAGGCCCCAGGAGGCGCTTGAACACGTCAAAACATTACAAAAAATGATATAAAAATTAATCATAAATAAACTAAATTATACTAATTACAATGATTTGAATAACCGGGGCTTAGATTAATTTTAATCAAACTGTTTAGAATCAAATTAAATTAGATTAGATTTTTATCAAGCAGGTGGAGCCGCGAGCAGTAGCAAGTAGACAATAAAGAAGGTTTTCATAATAAATTGGTGAAAACTTTTTCGGCTGATGTCTGCGGTATTTACTTGTTCTCCATTTTCTTTATTCACAATTTAAAATTAAATCTAACTATCATCTTCTCCTTGAATTTTGTAATTTGTAATTTTTTCCTTCGAGATTTGATATGCTGTTTATTATAATTTGTGTATTTAATATTTTGTATTGATATGTAATCTTATATTTATATCTGTTACTCTGTACCGACCAGTATGTATCTATTTTCTTTACTTCTATCTGTGGAAACTTGTAAATGGCCTTCATTGTGTTTATTTTTTCTTTTAATCTGTAAGTTTATAGCTGTAAGTTTTCCAAATAAAATAAAATAAAATAAAAATAAAATAAATAAAATAACTGACAAGAATACAAACTACTACCGAAAATTTGCCTATTTAAGCTCAGTCCAAAGCTACATATTAACAATGAAATGGCCTTGAAAGCTCTTGTTCGCACATTTTCTCGGTAATAAAATCGCCGGCTGTCGAAACTGAAACTCCGGCACTTTAAAAAGTTTTAAACGCGACACCGGCTCCTAAAGTACGTGCTATGTATATCAGAAAAGTCACGAATTTAGTCGGATACACCCACTACGCTGTTTTAGAGTGGCCGCACACAACCGAAAATATGTATTCTGAATGCGAATGTGTGTGTGTCTGTTATCTCGTAGAAATATATTGAAATACAAATGTTCTGACGAATCGATCTGAAAAAATCATTATCTGGAAAAATCCGAATGTTTAATGAAAGTGGCTAATAATTATATGCAATTTCGTGCTACCAATGAGAGTGGCTGATATATTTATGCAATTCCGTACTTCTAGAATTATGATTATGATTATGTGTATAAATTTCGGGCTGTGGGCACCCGGCTTTATTTTATACAGGTGTTTTGACTATTAAAAAGTTTGTATTAATACAAATAATATAGGATCACATGGTGAGTTAAATTAAGACACACGCAAATGTATTGTAGGTACTTTAGGTACTGATACTGTCGTCCTAACTAAGTGAGAGCTTGTATTTTAACACTGTTTTAAAATGTGATCGGAGTCTTTGTGTCAAGTTCTATAACTAGCTACGCAGCTACGAGCTACGTTGCTACGTGCTACGAACTACGTCGCTACGTGCTAAGAGCTACAAGAACTACGTAATTGTTTATTGTTGTTTGATGTAGAAGTCTTGATGTTTTTTTTATCATTGAAATATTCGTTTTGAAATAGTGTATTTGCTCGAAGAGTATGTCTATAAGTAATAAGACGACCGGATGGCGGAGTGGGTAGTGTTCCTGCCTGCGACGCCGAGGTCGTGGGTTCGATTCCCACTTAAGGAAAATCTTTGTGTGCATGAACATGGATTTTGTCTTAGTCTGGGTGTTTCTATGTATAATATGTATGTATTTACAAAAGAAAAGTATACATGTATTAGTATCAGTTATTCTAGTACCCATAGTACAAGCTCGGCTTAGTTTGGGACTAGATGGCGTTGTGTGTGAGTTAAAAAATATAAGTAAAATCTCTATCTGTTATCTTTAAAAGTTAAGGTTATCTTTCGTAACTTAGAATGCTGCCTCGTTGGTGTAGTGGTCAAGTTATAAGAACTCAATACAGATCTCGGGTTCGATTCCCGTGTCGAGCAATTTGGTGGGTTATTTGGGTCTTTTTAATCAGGATTTGTTTAATAGCAGCATTGAGTTGGAATTGAGCCAAGTAGATGGCGATAAGCTCACCCCCTATTACATTGGCCCTACACATAATAGGTGAAGTGTGGGTTTGTACACTTCTGACTTCTTAAAACAGAGTCTACTAAAGAAAAGTTAAAAAACAATCTTGTTCTCAAATGTATTAATAATGGTTAGGCTTTAATTAAACATAATTTAGATTTACGACCGTTCATATTACTTCTTCAGAAAAATGTAATTTTTTCTCAGTTCTCATTATTTTTCCTTTAGCTCAAGTGCCACAACCTTGAATTGGACGAACTAAAATCTAACGGGAATTAGCGCGATCATGCATTATATACCTTTTGGACTTTATTTTACGTTTCGGCTGTCAGATTACACTGGCCGTGGTCGCATGATCGCATTAATTCCGCAAATAATTTAGTTAATCATGCATCGCGAATATTAAAAAGTTAATCTGGTTTAGTGGTTAGTACAACATAGCCATATTCAACCAATGGACATATGATCAACAATCCAGAAAAGTAATAATAATAATTTCAGATTTAGATTAAAATGTTTACCAGGCCTCTGCGCTGTTGGCTTCGGCCCCACGCATGCCTTCCAAAGTACTGGGACTCCATAGTCCCGAGTTATGGAAACATAAACTACAAATAATAATAATAATAATCTTTATTTAGTAATAAATGCAGATACAAAGCCACTTAACTAAATAACATAAAATGTAGATTGTAGTGTAGATATATATATAGTGTAGATGTAAATATATGTGTAGATATAGTGTAGATGCGTCGCTTTACTTGAGAACTACGATGTTATGCATCATATGGCAGTTATTTCAGGGCGTTTTTGTCATGTACTCGTAAGAAAAGGTCGTAGCGAAATTCACGTTATTTACTTAAAATTGATAAACTTCTATTTAGCACCTTAAGTCTGAACCATTCGTTACAATCAAAACAATATCTACAAAAGCAGGTTAGGTATCACTTATCCAATATTTTCAAAAAAAGCAATTACAAAACTCTGTACAAGACATTTAAACAAATTGTAGCAAACAGTTGTTTTTATTTATCGAGCTACTTCGCACGCAAAGTCAATAAATTCTAACAAATGTTTGCACAGAAATACGGTAATTTTGAACTACATCTAAATTAGTTTTCCTTCAGGGTTACTGAATGAGGGTAATTTAATGCAATCTCCGCTGCTTTGGAACAGACGGAGGCAGACCGAAACACGGCAGCTTTTGCGGTATTATTTCAATTGGAGCCAACTCGAACTGGTTTGAATTTGTAACGAGTGTATACAGACGTTTTAAGTTAACTCACAAACTGTAATACATTTTCAGTAACTATAGCAACGTGTTTTTTATATACTTATAATATTTTTAAGCAAATTAAAGCTTTACTATGCCTTTTTGTATTAATTAAGAATCCAGCGGGATTCGAATCTGCGCCCCCTGGGTATACGCCCCAAGTGCTTTGCCAATTCAGCCATAGATTCGTATGCTGCTAGACTCGAAATTTATCAGCTCTTGTTGCGTTTATTATTCATTGTGAGCCAACAAAATTGTAATCTTTTCTGCTTTGGCTGCTTACCTGCCCGTTGTTTACCTCTACGTGTGCTCGTGAAGACTTAATGCAAGCCATAAGCAAGGGAGTAGAGTACCTACTGGCCAAAAACAATATAAATATTTTGCAATAATAACACTTGATTGATCAAATACCGTTATATGGTTATGCGGTTATTATTAATAATAATAATAAAACTCTTTATTGTACACCAAACACAAAACAATAGAAAAGATATAATACACGTAATGGTATGGTAATACAATTGGCGGCCTTATCGCCTTGTGGCAATTTCTTCCAGGCAACCATTGGATGGAAAGAAATTTTAAAAAAGTGTGAATTTAGGGGAGCGCGCGGTGTATAAAGATGGGCAAAACTAAAAACTATACTGTTTAATATCTTTAATAATACAAAGCTAATCAAATTACACATAATTAATAATATATAGTAATACTGTACTAATACGTATATAAATAAATAGTACATATATAAATACATAACAATATAATATAAATAATGGTAATAAATATAATATTTCAAAAATAAATATAGATGTGTAGCATAATTAAGAGAAACGACACATAAATAAATAAAGCAAATAAACTGTAGGGATATCATTTTGTTGTGGACAAGTAGTGTGCATGTACCATTCTCTTGAAAACTGGCAGTGATTTTGCACCTCTCACATTAGCCGGCAGCGCATTCCACAATCTGACAGCTTGTACTGTAAAGGCCTTGTCCATAAATGTTGTGGAATGTTCAGGCATTTTTAATCTCTGGTTCTCAGATGACCTCAAAAACTTCGTGTGGGTGTCATGCAAATAACTGAAACGTTTTTTAAGGTAAAGGGGTGTTAACGGGTTAAATAAAATATTATACAAAAGGGACAGTATATGAGCATTCCGGCGAAGGCGTATGGGTAACCACTTGAGCCTAACACGAAAAGCAGAAACATGATCATATTTGCGCAAACCAAATATAAATTATACAAAAATTTTGAAGGCGCTCAAGTTTATTAAGTTGGTCTTCGGTGAGGTCTAGATAACTGACATCTGCATAATCAAGGATAGGAAATAGAAGGGACTGCACTAGCGTAGTTTTCGTAGCTATAGGAAGAAAATTGCGTAATCTTCGCAGGGACCCCCCCGAGGCAAACATTTTACGACTGAGTTCTTGGAGTTGAGGACCCCAGGATAAACATCTGTCGATAAATATGCCTAGATTTTTAACTTTATCACTGTACGGTATAGTGGTTCCTTCACAAGAAACAGAAGGCAAAAGCGACCAATCTATTCGCGATATTAACCTAGGGCTGCCGACAACCATCGCCTGAGTCTTCGTTGGATTAATAAGTAAGCCATAGGACTTACTCCAGCTGCAGATCTTAACTAAGTCATCGTTTATTTCCTTCACGGCATCAGGCAGTTTATCAAAAGGAGCTTGGGAGTAAATTTGAAGGTCGTCAGCATATAGGTGGTAGGAAGAAGTAAGTTGAGAAGTGATTGAGTTTATGAAAACCGCAAAGAGTAGAGGAGATAAAACGCCACCCTGAGGCACACCGGCAGTGGTTAGGCACCAAGAGGACATAGTCTCCTCGATACAAACACACTGACGGCGGCCATGCAGGTAATTACGAAACCAGTCAACTGCTATTGGAGATACGTTAAGAGAGCGCAATATGTTGAGCAGAACTTCAAAGTCGACGGTATTGAAGGCATTGCTGAAATCGAGCAAGGACATGACTGTCAGATTACCTTCCTCCATACCAGACCTGATGTCTTCCGTAATATGAACCAAGGTAGTTGTGGTGCTGTGGCCTGGGCGGAAACCGGATTGGTAGGGATTAAGGAGATTATTTTTGGTAAGGAAACTATTAAATTGTGTGTGGATAAGGCGTTCCAAGACTTTGGATAGGAAGGGAAGTATAGAGATGGGACGATACTCGGAGAAAGTAGATGGGTTCTTTTTTTTAGGTATAGGTGTAATTTTGGCGCTCTTCCATGCTGCTGGAAAGACGCCATATGTGATAGAGAAATTGAGGATATGGGAGATGACAGGAAGTAACTGGTCAAGGATAGGAAGGATCATATTACGGCTGACACCATCACTTCCAACTGCGTTAGAGGTTATAGACATTATACTCTTCTTAACGTCACAAGTTATTGTATGTCGCTTCATACATTTTAAGGCACGATGAAGCGCTTTACGGGCAATAACGTGCTTTTTGTGTTAAACAATTTTACAAAAATAATGATGTGTACTTAAATATATAATAATATAATAATTAAAAGCATTATTTTATTCCATAACAAATAAATTTAGATTGTTATTGCATTCGATGAATTATGACAAATTAAATATATATTTTTATTATTTTACGTATCGAATGACGTCGTATTTACGTACGTAAATATACGTGGCTAAATTGAATACGGAGAACGTCGTATAAGTGAGGCTGAAAGTTTTCATTTAATCAAAGCTTAGATCCAAACAAAAATATTGGTCTAGAAAAAAAATAATATGAAACTAACAGAGTTGCCTGATTCGTCACGATGAGAAGGGTTTGACATGACAGGTTTCATAGTCGATTGTAGGATTGTCAGCGACGAGACGAAGCATATCTCTACGATATAATATTTGATAAATAAATTGCAATGAACGTTAAATACGTTAATTAAAAAAACAAGAAAATAACATTTGTATGTTTACTTTCATTCATGTTTCAAATGTGCACAAATTTATGGTACCCACCCTGTATTGTGCACAGTATACGCTAACCACAAAATACACATGACCTGACTATATACAACTAATTGGAAATGGACACTTAGACTAATTCATAAAATGTTACACATTTTGAGTAATTGTACATCGTGCTATTGCAAATTTTAAAGAATAATGTAGGTATGTAATAGGTAAATGAGATCTCTTCAAACTTTTTTCGAAATATAAAATGTCAGTTTCTGGACTAGGCTGTCAAACCTTATACAGAAAAATTATATTATAATATGCTGTAACTTTATTGAATGTGCCATGAGTTGATAACATATTAACTATTAGACAACGGGTATTCACGTATTATTTGTAATATTTCGACTGCCAGTTTCAATCAATTCAGACGAGCTTCGCCAGGCCATGAGTACGGAGCGACACGAAATAGTCTGGGACTGTAATTATGTATGTATAAGATAATTTGCTATTCGTGAGCGATAAACTTCGCTATAATGAAAACCCAAATAAAATTAATCCCTAATTCTTGCCGAGATTTTAGCTAAATATTTCAAAGTAAATATAACGAAAAAAACAAGCGTATATTCACACAACTCAATAAGGTTGATTTTGTAAAGAAAATAGTTTATTGGATACTAAATGAATACTCTGTTTCCACTCCAATTCACTTGGCTAACAAGAAATAAATGAAAGATCTTGCCAGACCAATTTCTCACACTTCTAGGATCTCTTTGACGGACCAATATTGATTACGAACACTAGATAGCCTCTTCAAAGTAATTTGGTCATTTTGTGCTTTCTATTGAAAAAATGAGTTTGCTAGAGTGTTTTGTAAGGGTCGCTACACACAGGCGGTCCGGCACATTACCATTACACCGGCCGACTTTATATCAATTGTCGTGCCCTCGGCACCCAGAACAGTGAATCGAAAAATAAATACCTACAACAAAGAGGGAAGTGCGATAATTGCATATTTCGATTTCGATATTTCCAGCTTTGGTATTTTGGTGGGATATATACGACCCTGGCGAAATGGACCCGATTTTTTTGTCGGCTTTATCCGAGACAGGCGGATAAAAGGTTAATACTTAATGACAGCGTTCGTCTGAGTCAACTGTTTCTTGACTGAGATGCACGCTGCAATGGAACATCGCGCAATGGGCTACTATCTACTAGTTAAATGGTATTCTTAAAGTTAGTCAAAAGTACAACCTTATTTTCATCTTACCAGAAACTGATTCATCACGTTCAGATCAGTGTGAATCAGTTCATCACGTTCAATCACGTTGGGGTCAGCGTCTCGTCTAATAGATTAAGCTGAATATCAGCATGTTCTGGTATCTTCCGATAGCACACTTCTGAATTGTTATACTTACATGATTCTTGGCAACTAGGTACTATTCGTTTTTATTGTTTAAATTTCTTACGTTAGGCAAAAAAAGTTTGTATATTTGTATTATTGCTTATATTTTTTCTGCTAAGTCTCGGTTTCAATTCTTAGATCGAGCAAAAGAGTTATTTGGTATTTGTCCGTCAGGAAATTCTCAATAGCAGCTCGGTGTTGGAATTGTGCCCGGTGGATGGCGATCCCACACACACCTGTTATATTTACGTACCACATGGTACGTAAATATAACAGGTGAATGTTGGTATTGTACGCCTCTGCCACACCCTATTGGCTAACATAGGTGTAATGTTATGTTTATGTAATATTAACACCGTTAAGTGTCCAGTTCAATATAAAAGGAAGAAAGGGCGACAGCGCCAAAGATGGGAGGATGATGTCAAAAAGATAGCAGGAGTAATGTGGAGAAGGAAAACACATGACCGATCATTGTGGCAAGTTTTAGGGGAGACCTATGCTGGCAAGCAAGACAATCTTTAAATAACCGGTGTCAATTAAGTTTGTGTAAATAAAAGTGTATAATTTAAATGTAAGATTGTTGAATAAAGGCTTTATAATTATAACATCGCTAAAGTTCCTAAAGCCACTAGAATTTCAGCCAGTATACAAGACCAAAATCGATAACCCTGATCCGATTAGTTGAACCATACTCAAAGTGCCAACGTTCATCAGGTGACAGTGACACGCCGTTAATGTTTCGTGGAGGCTTTATTTTAAGCACTAAATCACTGTGATCTATGGTAACAGCGCTTGGAAAATGTGTGGTCATCAACAATATTTTATTACTCTATTTGGACATTCTGTGAGTAAAATATGAATATGTACAGCTGTATCTCTTCGTTCAACGTATTATTTTATTTAATATTTACTATCGCTGGACTACGTGATTTATAAACTGTATTGGCATTTTTGTGCGTCAAAATGTTGCTAGGAATATATTTTTTAAGAGTAAAAAAAAAAAAAAAAAAGTAACATATATACGAATCGAATTGAGAACCTCCTCCTTTTTTAGAAGTCGGTTAAAAATAAGAATAAGGATTAATAAAGTACGATAACTTCTCAAAACGTTACAGATTGCATTTGTTGAATCAGATTTCAAGATACACGTATTTATCTTATTTTTTATTTAAGTAAATTACATTAATGAAAATTTTCTAATTAATATAAAATTAAATATTTATATATTTATTTATTTATTTATTTAATAACTTTATGCACAAAAATTGGTACATGGGCGGACTTAATGCCGTAGGCATTATCTACCAGTCAACCTTTAGGTGATGCAGAGACGACAAGTGGTAGGTGCAAGAGCTGAGAGTTGGTTGGAAACTAGAACCATTAAAATAATTCAATCTACTACATTAAAATTATATTGCAATACAAAATACATAACATAAACTATTTAGAATATTTAAATAATATATAGATCTATAAATACACGATTCTAATATACACAAATACAATCATACCTAAATATTTATAAATATTATATATATATATATATTATAAAGACGTTGTTTTAACTATGTTTGAGTTAACTTTGCCAATTCATTAAAGAGGTGATCACGCACTTTAGTTTTAAACACATAACGGTTGGTGGACATCCTGATTTCTAAGGGGAGCGAATTCCAAAGATGGACTGACTGAACGATGAAAGATGAATTAACGAAACCAGAGGTATGCGAGGGGCACAAAAGGAGAAGATTATTAGAGGAGCGAAGGTTAAGATCATGGTTGGAACAGAGATACTGGAAATAAGGAGTTAAATAAGATGGTGGCGAAGGAGAGTTGAGGATAGAAAAGACAGTAGTTAATGCACGTAAATTACGGCGCTGGCGAATGGGTAACCATTTTAGTTCCTGACGAAAGCTAGACACATGATCATATTTCCGGAGGTTAAAAATAAATCGAATGCAGTTATTAAGAAGACGGTCTAATTTGTTGAGGAGGTCTGCATTCAGGTCGAAACAACATACGTCACCATAGTCTATTATGGGAAGCACCAGAGTTTGTACAAGCATTGCTTTGGTCCTACACGGTAAGAAATTTTTCAAGCGATACACAGCACGAAGGATCCCGGTCACTCTTTGACTAACATTCGTGATTTGTGTTTGCCAGTCTAACTTGGAATCTATGTGTAGTCCCAAATCCTTTACAGATGCGCTCCATTTTATGATATTGCCATTAAACGTAATTTGTGGAATAGTACTTGAATCGACTCGACTCATCATACGAGGGCTACCAACTATGATGGCTTGGCATTTGGTCGGATTAACTGCTAAACCAAATCTACGAGACCAATCCTTGATCTCTTCGAGATCCTGATTAATCCTTCCAATAGCAATTGATAGATTATCGACGCTTTCTTGTGAATACAGTTGCAAGTCATCGGCGTACAGATGGTAGGAACATTGAAGATTTTGGGTTATGAGATTGATAAAAAGCGAAAATAACAATGGGGATAAGATACCGCCTTGAGGAACGCCCGAGTCAAGTTCACACCAGTTCGAAGAAGATTCGTTGATCCGGACAGACTGTTGACGTTCCTGAAGATAAGTTGAAAACCATTCCAGCGCCTCCCGAGAGATCATAAGATAGGAGAGGATGGACAAAAGGATATCGTGACTGACGGTGTTAAAGGCGTTTGAAAAGTCAACCAAAGCTAGCACAGTAACTTTGGAATCCTCCATGCCCGCCCTAACATCGCCAGTCACTTTGAGGAGTGCGGATACTGTGCTGTGCCCCGGGCGGAACCCAGACTGTAAGGGACTTAAAAGGTTATGCTGGTAAACAAACTGGGACAGCTGCTTGTGTACGCAAGCCTCGAGGACTTTGGATAGGAAAGGAAGAATGGATATGGGTCGAAAATGACTGGGTAAGGTAGGATTGGATATCTTGGGTAGAGGAAAAATATAGGCCTTGCGCCAGAGCGAGGGAAAATTACCGGAGTGTAAGGAAAAATTTATGATATGGGAAATGGTAGGAAGAACGTAATCCAGGATTGAGGTAATCATACGCCTGCTAATGTTATCACAACCTACTGCGTTGGATTTGATGGATAAGATTACTTTTTTGACCTCAACGGGTGCGACTGGAGAAAATTCGAAATAAGGTATGTCAGGACAAGGAAGACCAGCTAAATAGTCCACAGTACGCCACTTGGTTTGATGATCCATTTGATTAGAAGAGGAGAAATGTCGATTAATGTCATCCAAACCAATCGACGCCTGCAGTTCTATTCGCCGTTGTTTACCAATACCTAGAGTTCCGAGAAACTTCCAGATACCGGCAGGAGAGCAAGAAGTGATGTTATCATGAATATATCGGCGTTTAGCGTTACGAACCATCTGATTACACCGATTTCTTGCAACTTTGAAGATATTCCATCCTTCATCCGTCCGATCTCTTCTATAATGCCGAAAAGCCCGATCTCGTCGCTTCATTGCTATCTTAACACCAGGTGTTATCCATGGTGCTGGAGGGCGCTTTATTTTTACATTTCTAACAGGAGCGTGGATGTCAAACAGCCCTATGACAAGGTCAGTTAGAACTCCTACTTTTTCGTCGACGGTAGTGGCATTAATAGAACTATCCCAATTTAATTGTGACGCATCTTTGTGGAGCTTTTCAATGTTCATACGACCAAAACAACGCATGCGCAAAACTTTTGGTGGGGATTTAAGAGGTTTCAGGACGTAAGACAGGAAAATGAGGTCGTGGCGGGAAAATCCAGGTGCAGGAAGCTGGCCAAAAGAAGAAGTTCGGGAAGGATCAGAGGTGAGGATTAAATCAAGCCAGGTGTCATCTCCATCAATGTTATGATGGGTTGCCTGTAGTGGAGAGAGGTGAAGACTAGCTGACTTGACTATGTTAAGGAATTTGGATGTACGGGGAGACTGTGGAGCTAAAAGGTCAGTATTAAAATCGCCCATGATGACGTGATGCGAATATTCGGACCCTAAAGATTCCAGTACTGTTTCCAGACTGGAGAAGTAATCAACGGCGGGTGGGCAGTAAACCACACCAACAATGGCTTTCGCTCCTTTGACACAAACCTCAAGGAAGAGATATTCTGCATTTGCAGTATAGGCAGGTGGGGAGGAAGCTAGAATTTTAAAACTAAAATTGCTGCGGATGTAAACAGCTACTCCACCACCTCTCTTATCAGTCCTATCATTCCGGATAAGGACGAACCCGGGGAGGGGATATGAAGTAGAAGGAAGGTGAGGTTTGAGCCAAGTCTCAGAAACCAGGATGGCATGAACGTTAGTATCTGTGAATGCCTCAGCCAAATCACTGTAATGACTTGGTATGCTCTGAGCGTTTATGTGGCAAACATTGAAGAGGCTACGAGATAAATTATTAAAATTATTGCGTAAAGTATCACCAAGCGTATCTGTAAATGAACTAAAACTAACATCGTTCGATGTGGACGAAGAATCATTGGCAGAGTAGTAAGTATCGTCATCATCAGATAACATAAATATAAAATATAAAAATATTATTTAAAATAAATAAATAACAGAAGAATAAAATATACCTATACTTAAACCGAGTGCAGAGTACACATGCAACTGTTGATTAGCGCTTGCGTTTCTCTGCACCACCTGCCAGCAAACATCTAAATTAACACATAGAATTAAGCAAAATACAAATAACTTGACAAAAGAACAAAAAAAAAAACAAATGTAAACATTGACCCTTTGAATCAACTCTAAAATTAAAACTAAATATTAACTTGGTAACGGAACGCAACTAGTTGAATAACCTGCATTGATCGTGTGGCTGATTAAAATGACAGTGTCATCTTGACATAGCGAAATGTCACTCGTCGGATGGTTCTTGTCCACCCGTTGTAATAATATGTTATCTGTGTATTCCACGTTGATTGAAAATTATTAGTAATCTGTGAGAACGAGATTACGGGAATCACAACAATAGGTACATTAGGTACATGTTTAGTTTTAAAAGAAAAATAAAGGTTATGTTACTAGTTTAACAAGTTATTCAACGAGTTACGACCAACTGTGACGATATATTTTGGGACAAATATGGATTGCAGTATAAAAAACATCGGATTATAGAAAAGTGCAGTAAACAAAACAATAACAAAAGGGACAACAATAATTGATATGACGGGAAAAAAGAAATAAAAAACTATGTTTTACGTGAGATGTCCTTGTGTACACCAGAGCCGTCCTTCACAGCTGCAGGTGCGCGATCCCCAGCCGCATTGGGATATTGCGATAACAATGGTTTGAGCTCCTCCATCGTAGTTGCACGCTTACGAATCCCGTCGGGGGTCTTAATTACGACGACACCTTCCTGGGTCCAGCATCCTCGGACCCCAAAATGGGCCCTAGCTTTACTGAAGACAGCTTGCCTAGAAGGCGTAAGGAACTCCCTTATTGACACGGATGTGCCCTTTAGTGCCGTCTTGGCCCTCCACGCAGCAGACCTTAGTGCTACATTGGAGAATCGGACAAGCACCGGCCGATGGTGGTTCTCTTGACGAGTGGTCCCCAGCCGATGACACACGCTTATGGAGGATGATGTACACTCCTTCAGGCCCAGCTTGTTGGTCAAGATATTTGAGACCACTTTACTGCAGTCTTCGCCCTCGGACTCCACAACGCCCAAGAAAATGAGAGCCTTACGTCGATGCCGGGTCTCGATGTTATCCACGGTCTTAGAGCAGTCGTCAATCTGTTGTCGGAGCAGCTTAAGCAAGCTGTATATGAGTTCGCGAAAGGTCCTGAACTCGTCCGCAACTTTTGCCACCGTGTCCTTTGCAGATCCACCGGGCTGTAGCTGCGCCTCCAGGTCCTCCATCCTGTTGTTGAAACGTTCTTCTAGCGTCTTCAGTGTGGATTCAATTCTTGTCAGTTGAGACATTGTGTAGTGCTTGTAGATGTGCTGACAGGCGGTGTAAATTTTAGTTATTTATGGCATATGCAGTGTTCCTACAGTGTTACTAACGTAAGTACTGTAATTTTAAGCACTATAATCTCGAAATTAGTACTTGAATTTAAGATTTAAGTAATATATTTAATTAAAATCAATGTGTAATTTACGACAACTTGTTTACTTTTTACACGCCTACCGCCGAAAAAGTTACCATATATAAGTTAATAAAAAAATAACTATTTACAAATTTACAGGTAAGGTGTCATAGAATTCTTTCGCATTGACCGACTGCAGGGAACGTATTCAGGAGGCTGACGGCATTGCCACGTTGAATGGCAATGCTGAATCTTTGAGCCAAGTAAAAGCCAGCCTTCTGATCACGTGAAGCGTCGATTAACCGCTTAGATATATCTTTAAATAATAAGCAGGCACTTCTTATTTTTTATTATAATTACACATTGTGTGTAAGCTAATAAAATCTATTTAAACTAGTGTAAGTAATGGTCGACAGTTTGTAAAGGCTCTTGGTATCACGAGAAATGCCTTAAATGGAAGCATTTATTATAATAGCAGCCCTGTATCTAATAAATTTGTATTTTAAATTAGATTTTTTAAATTAGATAGAACGCCAGAAACAATTACACTATCCAATGGTCCCAATGACAAGGCCAAATACACACAAGCACACCCAGTCTCAGAACAAATCTTTGCGAATCACACAAAGATTTGTGCCATGTGGGGATCGAGGTTGTCTGTTGTTTGCCCGAAGAATATATGCCATAATATTCATATGCCCGAATTTCATTTACCCGAATTTCATTTGCCCGAATGTTTTGTTTACCATAAAAGACATGTGACATACTGTTATTTGCCCGAACATTAGATTTCATAATGATTCGAATGCCATACGTATTGTTTCCCATACTTTTAATTGCAATAATATTATTTGCCTGAACATTTGATTACATAATGATTCGAATGCCATACGTATCGTTATCCATACTTTTAATTGCAATAATATTATGCAACAGAATTTTCAAACGCCATACTAAATTAATTTCCAATCTATCTAAATCTAAGGTATGTATTTGCTCATGAAATACTAACAGGCGCTCTAAAATTATTTAAAAACTTAAGTAATTACAAATTAGTGGGTAGGAAAACTATTTGTAGGCGATATTTATTGACAAGAGTATAACTGGATATAAATGAAGTATGATTATAGTATTAAAATTGATTTATTTCTAACACCTACTTACCACTAAAATCAGTCTAAGTCGCTTTCGTACAAATGTAACCTAACGCCTTTGTCCTAAAAAGCGATTGTCTTTTATGTTTCTAACCTAACCTTTTATTTTTTATAATTGTTTTAACCTATTTTACAAGCAATTTTGGTGGGAAATGATGTTATGGCATATGATAATTACGGCTTACAATGATTATACTGGCACTTCGCCGGCCGCTGCCGCGGCACGCTCGCTTCGCTCACTCGGCTCGTGCGTTGTTTTTCATGTTTCTAACCTAACCTACCTATTATTTTTTATAATTATATTAACCTATTTTACAAGCAATTTTGGTGAGAAATGATGTTATGACATATGATAATTACGGCTTACAATGATTATACTGGCACTTCGCCGGCCGCTGCCGCGGCACGCTCGCTTCGCTCGCTCGGCTCGTGCGTTGTCTTTCATGTTTCTAACCTAACCTACCTATTATTTTTTATAATTATTTTAACCTATTTTACAAGCAATTTTGGTGGGAAATGATGTTATGGCATATGATAATTACGGCTTACAATGATTATAACAAATGATGTTATGGAAATTGATTTTATGAGAAACAATGATTATAACAAATGATGTTATGGCAATTAACTTTATGGGAAACAAAGTTTCTAGCACGTGACTAATATAGTAAACAATGAATATGACAAATAAAATTATGAGAAACAATAATATGTCAGGTGAGTATTATGGCAAATAAAATTCGGGCAAATTAAATTCTGGCAAACGGCGGTACACCGGGGATCGAACCCACAACACCTGTGCAGTGTAGAGCGGCGGGGCGACCGCTTAAACCACTACACCACACGTGCAGATATGTCCCACTGCTGGGCTCCGGCCTCTTCTCATGTCTACTGTAACTATTTAGGCACTTTCAGGTATTCAGGTTTTCATCACAATGTTTCAAACTTCACCGTTAGCGAGGTATAATTTATATTTTAAATAAACACAATGACATATCCTCGAAAAGACGAAACTTAACCTTTTATTGACAGAGGTTTGTACCATGGGTTCAAAGCTGAGACCTTCAATTTCGCAGTCCTACGGTCTCCCACTTGGCTATCCCTGCAGCAAGCATTTATTGACCACGATAAAATAGTATATTCAGATTTGAAGACTTTTATTTGCACTGGGTACGAAAACTTGATTTAGAAACAGTCATGAAATTGAATCTCTGTGCGGTCGAGATATTGAGGGAGCTATTTGGTTTGAGACAAACTGACTTACCATTTACCGTTTAATTTATGCATGGCTAAATCGAGTATTCTAGACAGATATTTTGTAGAAACCTTTATACTTTAGTTCTTTATAATCCTTACTATTAATAATGTATTAATTTTGGAGGGTAATGTATTGATTTAATTATGGGGAGGGGTTGTCTGAGTCTGGGTGTTTCTATGTTAATAAGTATGTATTTACAATTGGAAAAGTATATATGTATTAGTATTAGTTATTCTAGTACTCATTGTACAAGCTCTGCTTAGTTTGGGACTAGATGGCGTTGTATGTAAGTTGTGAGATATTTATTTATTATTTATTTTGTAAGTGTACATGTTTTTAAATTTTCGCGTTTTGTGAAAAATTTTCAAAAATTTGAAATTAGGTCTAAATCGAAACGTCGAGCATAGGTATTACTTTACCTTTATAATAAGATGTTAGTTTAGTTTTTAGTAAAGAAAAAAAAATCGTATTTGGTTAGTTTAATATTTTCAATTGTAGTTCAGAATAAATGATAAAAGATGATGACGGCGCCACATAAGTGGTATCTTGCGTCGTTGGAATTAAAATCAGTCAATAGTTAACTGATTCACAAAAAAATAATAGGTTCTTATCCAAATATCCAAATTATTATTTAATACAATTGACGTAGTAAGAATATCTTGACGATTAGATCTATAAGACTGTCCCAAAATATCTTCGTTTTATCTCACTAAAATATTTAAATGAACCTAAATTGTACTCATTACAATAAACAAAAGTGAGGATAATCTAGGTCTTAAAAATAAGCCTCTAACAAAATTAACAAAAAATTTGAATGGGTACATTTAAAATAAAATTTAATGATAATGAAGCTTTGTTAGTGTTGGTTGTTGAGTAATATCCTCATTTATTTGAACGAAGTGGCAAAGTGACAGTCTAGATAACAGGGATCTTTGGGGTTTTTTTAGCAACATTTTTGTATATCAACTAAGGGTCATTGACAGGGAGCGCAGTGTACCGAAGCGTAGCGTCAAGGCATATTTGCGTGAACGCGTGTCGACTCGTACATACGTCAGGCATTGACGCCGACGCTTGCTTCCAACTGCTAGCTTAAATCATACCCTACGCTGCGTCTGCGACGCGTTCTTACTCCTGCACACACGACGCATGGCAACAATAGGCAGCGCTGACGCAGCGCGCTCACGGCGTGCATGCGGTGCTCACGGCGCTCACACGCCCGAGGATCACGCTCGACTAATATAGGGTCAGCCTTATATAAATTATATTTCTTTAAATCATGACATGTATCTTGTCAAATTGATTTTAATTAAAAAGAATACGCTACACATTAGAAACGTGCGAATGGCAAGGGATGTCACATCTTTTGTGCGCGCGAGTCGTGCGTCAAATGTTCGCCGGTTTATAAGGATACTAATGTATCAGGAAGCGACTTCGTCACGATGCCATTTACACCCTGTATATCAGACAGCTGAAACATTGTTTCAATTAAGCAGAAAACAATTTGAAAACAAAACAATATTTTTCAAACAAAACCAATATAAAAAAAATTGAGTAAACAAAATACTCCGATGATTTAAAAAAAATCCATTACACGAAACTCGTTTCAGTAAATTTTAACAAATTGCCACGATTTTATTTATCGAGTGCCCTTTCACGCAATGTGGCAGTGTGTCGATGAAATACAACAAATATTTTGGAAAGTTAGCTTTCCTTCAGCGTCGCCGAGGGAAGGCAATTAGTGCAATTTTAGAGGCTATTTATGAAGCTGGTGGTTTGCTACTCGACCAAAACACGAACAGCTCTTTTGTGTTGTTATTTCAATTGAGAGTTGATTTTGAATTTATAAGGAGTTTTGGTATCAGATTAGCACTCAGCTAATCTGATACCAAAAACAATTATTTTGAGGAAGTAAACAATTAATATTTTTTTTTAGATTAAACTTTATTAGGCTAAAGACTTTTTAAACCGCAAGTTTTTCTTAGTAACGGTGCTAAGGGGATATTTTGTCGCTAAAATTGGATAGGCAGATTATAAAACAACATTGAAATATCTCCCTAAATATCATAGATAAAATCAAGTCTCTGACTGTTTGTATACTTGAGATTTGTTTTTGAGATGTCTCGAAATACTGCAAACAGAGGTGTCTGGCAGATTTTTTATAAGAAGTGCTAAATTGTTTACAATATATAACTGCGATATACATTAGAATCAGCCCTCAGACTATAAATAAAGTGGTGCCTAAAAATTGGTCGTCGACCTAAACTACCGACTTGTGACAATTTGTAACGTTACATGATAGGCATGATCAACGAATCTAGTAGTTTAATTTGTTCCACAAAAACTGACACGACAATAAGACAGATACAACACAGAAGATAAGACAAGACAAATTACTAAACGAGTAGCTGAAACAATTAGTAATGCCATCTGTTGGTCTCCGGTCACAACTTAAACAACTTGTCAAGCGCTCACTTCTGTAACAAACTTTTGGATCTTAATTACGTTGATACCCTAGAGTCTCTTGAGCAAGCTTTATAAAATAAATGAACTCTTTGAGTAATAAAACAAATACAGCCACTGTGGGCCAGTTTAACCAGTAACAGATAAATTTAATCTGCCATTTAAAATATAAACTGACCAAAAAATGTGACACAATTTACGCTTGAAAAACAACACAGCCGTTACTTACATTTTGTTTTTGTTATACGTTTATCCTGCCAATAAGGTTTACATTACACTCAATTTATGCCATCAATTACTTTCTACTTCATTTGCGATTTAAGAGGGATCATTTGGTTGTCTGTTTACCATACAAAAGTAATATTAGTTAAACTTTTATATTATTAAGTTTTTATCAATTTTTATAGACATCAATCTATAACACTAAAATGTATGTTTGATTCTAGCCATTAAATATATAATATAGCCAAATAATTATTTTAACTTTTCAGTTTGAAAGGAATTCTGTTAAATTATTTATCAATGTTGACATAATGGCCACGAAAAACATATAAATAGATACTTAATAATATCAAAGATAAAACCATATTACGTTAGTATGAAAACGCTGCGCTCGGGAGTCTACCTACATGCTGTAAAGCTGATATCGAATATTTAAAGAAATAAATTTTGTTTTAAATTAATTAGTTGAATTTTAAATTCCAATTTGTACAAGAAAGGACATATACCTTGTTGTATCTTGTTTACTAAAATGTACCTTACGTTGTGGTATGATAATATAGTATAAAACTTCCTTGTGAGCTAGCATCTGCCTTCTCTCATCACGTTGATGGTACACTTTGTAGCGTAATGATGATAGCTTGGCGGCCTATCGCGAGCTCTACGCTTGCCTTAAATATATAGGTAGGCTTTATTATATTCATGGCAGAACGCAGATGTGACGTGTTATTGCCAAATTTATAAACGTTCTATTGAAGGGTAGATACTTAGGACGGACATTTTTTATTGAAGTGGTGGAAACATCATTTAAATGTACATGTACTATCAGCAAAGTTGATTCATGACCCATTAGACAAATATTTCCTTTGAAGTTGTCAAGTCGATATGATTGACATTTGTTGATAGAACAAGCGAATTTAGACTTTAGTGTTTTGAAATGTCTATACAAAAATAGTATTAAGGTGGATCATGAATCAACTTTGTTGATGGTACAAACCTTAATAATACTAAAATAGTAGAAAAATCTTTATTAGCTTTAAGATCGTATTTATACTGTGGCGGTATCCGCACATAATCACGTGACATATGTCGAGGAGTGCTGAATCGCGATAACGAAGTGTTCACAGAGAGTATACATATATACCACTTCCAATATGCTACCGTTGGACAGCTGTCCGCCAGGCAATACAACCGAGCCTGGTCGGAGGATCCTCCCTTTGTGGTGGAGGAACATCACACCCTGTTCCTCTACAATACTATATCTGTATAGGTAATAAGTAGGAGAAAGCACATATTAAACAAGCTAACCAGTGCAAGAAAGAATGACCTATTAAATAATTTTCTTAGATTTCTAACATCCCTCTGATTGGTTTAATGCGCCGCTAGCTTTTTAAACTTCCGCGTGCAATATTATACGCCGCTCTTCAACCAGGGAGCGCAGTAGGCGTCAATATTCTTAAACATTTTTTTTAAATCACGAGATGGTTTAATCCTATAAGCGGCTAAGAGCCAGAAAAATGTTTCAAAAGCCGGCGCGGACTTTTTAAAATTTTTTTAATTGATTTGATAATAAGTCATTGGTTAATTTTATGGCCGTACAACGCGAGTGGAAGCTAAAACTCTATTAAGATTCTACCTTATAACACTCTTAATTATTTTCTCTAATAATAATCTCAAATAATTAATATTAAAACATGCGTACAATACCATAAATTATTTCCGTGCTCACAAAAAAAAGGCACAGGAAGTTCACGTAACGGAAACGAAACAGGATAACCTGGATACCCTCCGGGGAGTGAATGAAATATGATTGCTTTGTTACTTAATCCGGATGGAGGCATTGATTTCTGATCTATAATACACGAAAAATAAAATAGAATAGTATAGAAAAAAATATTTGCAGTCATGCCATTTTTATAAAAAATACAAGACAACACAATAAAGACCACAACAATATGCAAAGGGCGACCATAACACTTAAAGTGATCTCTTCCAGGCAATTTTTGGATGGACAGAAAGGCAAGAGAAAAATTGGTAGTTTAATAATCTAAGGAAAGTATTTTTTTTCTTTTTAGTTATTAAGAAAAAAATGATATGTAAGATAATACCTAATTTAAATAAATAAAAATATGTATATACGATATAATACATATAATAATGCAAGTTTAATAAATAAATATAATACAAACTCATACATATAATATAATAATGCTATTTATAACTAAAGTGACAGATAATGCTTGTTCAACTTCCCTTTACACGTTTTCCAAAGTTAATGTCAAATCATTTATTTTCATAAACCCCAAGGGGTGCTTAAAAACGTCTACAAACATTATAATTACAAAGCAAATATAAATAATCTTAACAATAAAATAAATTAAAATCGTCCTAATCAATATAATATGACTTTAATTTAGGTTCAAATTGATCAATCTTATTACCAGCCCCGATGGGTATTGCATTGCAAACACATTAAACAATAATCGAGATTTTATCGAGGTACTACGTGGGTAGAGTCACGTGAGTAATTAACCTATATAGTGCTCACTGAAGATGTAGCTTTCTCACGGTGAAAGCATTTTAATATCGGTTGAGTAGTTTCTGAGTTAAATCTTAAAAAGTAAACTAACAAAAAATCAAATCTTTCTTCTTTATAATATTACTATAGTATAGTCTACGCAGCGATAACCGAGCAGGAGACTGTAGGACTGATAAGTCGAAGGTATCCGGTTCAAACCCACGGCACACACTCTGTGAATAAATCATTGAGATTCGTCTTTTTGAAGATATCTGTGTATTTGTCATATAAATTATCGCTCGCTAACGGTTAAGGAAAACATCGTGCGGAAACCTGCATGCCTGAGAGTGCCTTTAAGTTCTCGAGGGTGTGTGATGTCTACCAATCCGGACTTGGCCAGCGTGGTGGATTTATGGCCTGACCGCTTGTAACAATGAGGCAAACAAAGCGAGCCTCACCGCATCAATCTCACCGCAGCGCCATACCTAATATTGTAAGAAGAGACACTGACTGATGGCTTCTGAAGCCAATATTAATTATTGCAGCATCATTTTCTTTTAATTACAACAGAGGCTCTCGACATCGAGTTAAGGGAAATGTTTTCGTACGTAGTCAGTAAATAATAGCAGCCCTGTATCTAATACAGGTCCCACTGCTGGGCTCAGGCCTTTTCTCATGGTGAGAAGGGTCAGGCCATAGTCCACCACGCTGGCCGAATGCGAATTGGTAGACTTCACACAACCTCGAGTATTTTTATGGGCACTCTCAAGCATGCAGATTTCCTCACGATATTTTCCTTCACCGTTAGCGAGCGATAATTTATATAATAAATACTGACAGATAGACTTATTGACAGACGTGTGTGCCGTGGGTTCGAACCCGGAACCTTTGACTTTGCAGTCCTACGGTCGCCCACTCGGCTATCGCTGCTATTACCTCATATACCAAATAACAAAAATATAAAAACGAAAATACTGGTATTTTACATTGGTCTTGAAACCGCCGAACGCGCTGTGCATTACACTTTAAGAATTGATAAAATATAATTTGCTACAAAAAAAACGACTTTTATCACAGAAAATGTATTAAAAAGTCAGAATTACTTATTAATATTCAACGTCTCGTCTCATCTGTGTATAACCTAGAAATAATACAGTAACCGGCCTCAAGGTGCCTAGTTTCAAGGAATTTTACCCATACTCCTTAACGTTGAGAAGTTGTATTTTCCAGCATCAGCTCGGCAACATGAAATGCTGATTGCTAGATGCAAATATCCGAGTAGCTTTATATTAAAAAAAAAATATAGAAATCGTTAAAATTTGAGGGTTGCCCTCGATTTCTCTAGGATCCCATCATCTAATCGTGACCTTATTTTTTTTTTTTAATAATTTATTTTTATAAAAAAATACAATTAAAAATTTAGGTAGCAGACCAAAAACCACAGCGGTTTGTCCGGACTGCACATATTGATTATAAATTACAAACACATTATACACAGATAAACAAAAAAGTAGGCATAAACAGAAATATAACACAGTTCTTTTTTTGTAACAAGTTTGGCGTAAACAAGGTGTCGAGCGACCTGATGAAATGGGACCATATGAAAAGTATACGCTTCAGGCGTCTTCGGGTAATTGGGGAACAAAATGGAGAACCTCCTTCTTTTATTAAAGTAAGTTAAAAGTAAATAAAGAAGCAAAACATTGGAGCTAGTGCAAATAAAGTAACATAAAGATATAGACAAACATTGTGATAAATGTGTCCAAAACATATATGGCATAATTGAGAAAGTACTGTACTTACGTGTACACAAAACAAAGGACTCTAAACAATGTTCCTCGGTTCTAAGCATTGTTTATTCAGTATATTTTAACGTAACGTTGAAAGGAATAGGATAAGAAGGTCTAGAATATATACAAGATATATCTGTTATATGCGACGTGGGACTTCTTTGTGTTAAGTAACTTTGTTTTCATGTATGTAGTGTTTGAAAAGTTTACAGTCTATAACTTTATATGATGTTTGTATACCTAACCTACATTGGATTTTATATTTTTTTACACCTTTGTCTACTTAGCACTGATGGAAGCAACCAAAATTAAAAAAAACCGGCCAAGTGCGTGTCGGGCCACGCGCAGTAGGCTTCCGTAGCTAGTCGTAACAACATATTTCGACTTAAAAGGGATTTACTATCTGTATTAAACAAGTAACATCTTCATACAAGTCATTACTTTCAAAGGTTTTTGTAATTTGTACGAATTATTCTAAGTAACTGCATTTTACACTCTGGACCCCAATTACTCTAGAACTAATTAAGTTAAAGTAACCAGATAAATAGCGTCCTTCAGATAGGAAATGTTTGTAGTACACGAAACCAGCTAGCACGTATGACGAGATGTATGAATGTTAAGGAAGCGAAAGAAGTATGTAAGGAGCGAAGCACATGGCGTTCCATCGTCTCTGCCTACCCCCGTGGGATAAAGGCGTGATTTTATATATGTATTATGTATGTTTATTTATGTTTCAAGAATTTTGAACGAAATATTCTGAGTAACTGCATCTGACATTTCGGACCCCTATTCCTCTTGAACTAATGAAGTGAACTTATCCGCTATAGTTTTCCTTTAAAGTTCATTACATGTACTACCGACACAATTTTTTTCAGATTTTAGGATCCAGTAGTTTAGCTTTTAGAGGGGGGGGGACACCCTACTCGAACAAAAATTTGCTCTTTAAAGTTAATTATCTCGCAAACGGATCCCTAAATCAAAAAACTGTCTTAGCAACGCCTAAACGTTTTTAAAAGTCCTATCTAACAATACCCCACACTATGGGGTAGGCGACAAAAAAAAAAAACATCCCTACTTTACATGTAGGGGAGCTACCTGAAAAAAAAATAATTTTCCAAATTTTACTCTACGACTTTCTTTGTTTAGTTAACATACATGTTTATGCAAAATTTCAGTTTTCTAGCACCAACGGTTTCGTCGCTATGCCGTGGACAGACAGACAGACATGGCGAAACTATAAGGGTTCCTTGTAGGTACTACGGAACCCTAAAAAGGTGTGCTTTGTGTATGTGAAATGTATGTTGGTGAACACCCCCGCGACACAGGACGCATTCCAAGTGAAGGCGCCGTTATTATAAAAAAAAATATATTAATAAACCCTCTTTAAATATCTCTTCTTTTGCCGTATTGCAATGAATATAAATTGTAGTTAATGACACTAAAATAAGATAAGCAAATTATTTAATATCTTATTTGCTTACGTATTTTAAAATGTATTTGGGTTATAATCGAACAGCTGTCTTTCTTTTGACCATATTGAATTAAGTCAATGTTGATATTTTAAATTGATGGCAATAATAAACACTGAGCACTCCCCGCATATTATTAAAAAAAAAACAACTTCTACTTAATTCAAATCGTTCAGCAATTAAGAAAGAATGTTCGGCAATTGAAAAAAAAAAGATAATTCGGGGGGTTAGTAAACCCACTTCACTATATTGTACTCCAGTAACGCGCTTTATAGACATGGGTTAAATTCTTTTATTTGTTAATCAAACATAAAACAGGCTATGCAATAAATAAAAAACCGGCCAAGTGCGTGTCACGTATGACGAGATGTATGAATGTTGAGGAAGCGAAAGAAGTATGTAAGGAACGAAGCACATGGCGTTCCATCGTCTCTGCCTACCCCCATGGGATAAAGGCGTGATTTTATATAATTATGTATTATGTATGTTTATTTATGTTTCAAGAATTTTGAACGAAATATTCTGAGTAACTGCATCTGACATTTCGGACCCCTATTCATCTTGAACTAATGAAGTGAACTTATCCGCTATAGTTTTCCTTTAAAGTTCATTACATGTACTACCGACACAATTTTTTTCAGATCTTGGGATCCAGTAGTTTAGCTTTTAGAGGGGGGGGGGGGGGACGCCCTACCCGAACAAAAATTTGCTCTTTAAAGTTAATTATCTCGCAAACGGATCTCTAAATTAAAAAACTGTCTTATAAACCCCTAAACGTTTTCAAAAGGCCTATCTAACAATACCCCACACTAGGGGGTGGGCGACAAAAAAAAAAAACCCTACTTTACATGTAGGGGAGCTACCTGAAAAAAAAATATTTTTCCAAATTTTATTCTACGACTTTCTTTGTTTAGTTAACATACATGTTTATGCAAAATTTCAGTTTTCTAGCACCAACGGTTTCGTCGCTATGCCTTGGACAGACGGACAGACGGACATGGCGAAACTATAAGGGTTCCTTGTAGGTACTACGGAACCCTAAAAAACGACAAATACTTTAATCCAAGCCTAATTTAAATGATGCTGACAATGATCTGATAACATGTGACGTTATACGGCACCATTTAATACACTACCCATTTTTAAATCTAGTCTTTTTATTAGCTTTCTTGCTATTGCAATTGCAATTTGAAAAGTAGCGATCGTCCCGACTCGGGACGCGTACCAAGCACCCCATAAACTGGCACGAGTCCCGACTCGAGACGCGTAACAGTCGAGAACTTGAGTTGTATATATACTAACTGTAGTCTGTAAGGTGAGAAGACACATAAATAAATAAACATCAAAAATGTTTTAATAATAAATACATTTACAGAGCTTTAGTGATTTACTTCACAACCATACCTATATCTCGGGCATCTGATATACATTGGCACTTCGAGCGTGAATCGGCTAACCGAGCTGGCTATTAGATAACTAATATTGGATAGTATTGACTATCCAATATTAGTTATCCAATCCACACGTCAATCCGTATTGACGTGTGATTTAAAATTACATAGAGACCGATATTATAAATGGTTTTACTTTAGTGCGTAGGTAAGATATAGATTTTGAAATATAATTGTCTTTTTAAATATAGGTACACCTTTTATATACAACATAATTTACAGGGTAATTTTAAACAATATTAAGAGTCCAGCTACACGCTCCATCTTACTCGCACAAACAGTTAGTAATCGGTTGAGTACATAACTGACTACACTGTGTGTGAATAATCGGTAAGTTAGGTTGTAGTTTGCTTATCACGTCTGTCATAATAACAGGTTTCACCTAGGGCTCTACCTACGTAGTACGTCGATAGAAAATAGCCCATATGTTAATCCAGAATATAAGCTAATTCGACCTGGTACTTTTAGCGTGCAAAAATAACAAATATACAAACGTCACATACTTTCGCATGTTATATTTTAGAATGGATGAATTCTCTCATACGAGAGACGGTAAGGGCCAACTGATTTTGAAAAGCTCTCAATTCTATTTTATTATTTGTCTGCAATAGTAGTATTTGTAATTTATAAACTACAGCTATCCAGTTGATACTCATATATCAATAACAAGTTCTGATTCCAATCGCAAATCGAAATTTCGTGATTCAAATCCAAGGCTTACTGCGTAATTTGACCATCAGACCGCTAAGCTTTTGGTGTTTATAAATGCATTTCGGTACTTCTTTACCTATTCATACTCTCCGTGTACGGCTACACTCGCTTGGCTTGTCAATAATAAATCAGTATTTCTATTTTTCTGGTGTCCTAAACTATCTCCACACCAAAATTATATTAAGATCGGTCCTAAGTTTCCTAGCAGTACAAACAAATAATTCTTCCTCTTAATAATTAATTATATTACTTCAGAATATGGTGCTAATAATATTAAATAAAAAATATATCGAGTATTCTGTCAGTTTCAATGTACCAACGATGCAGAATAATACCTTATAATAAAAACACATTTGATTTGTCTGCATCTACAAATCAAATGTTTAGTTTTCAATTCTAGAGAACTTAATAAAAAAATATAAAAGAAACAATGTTGAATTTCAGTAAAAGATATTTTATTTACAAAGTACTGTAGAAGAGGCACTTCTTTTTTGATGAAATTTTATACAACATTTACATTTTTATTGTACGAGCCATTCGTGTTTATTTTGTTCTCAAAACGTCGCACTCAAATTATTTTTTCTTCGCAATATGTTCCATGTTTTATTTGCTATGAGACTTATTTGTGTATAAGCCTCTTAGTCTACTAGGAGTTGCCATGGAAAATATATTGAAGGATTCCGATCTATATAAATCAAATGAATTAACATTTTCTTGACTTTTTGGCTTAAATGGTTGATAATTGACACCATATATGTTAATTTTGACAGTTTTTTTTCCACAGTTGATTTAACAGATTACCAAAACACTTAAAATTTACAATTATGGCGTCGATGTTTGCCCATGAATGAATATTAAACTAATATAAAGTATATTTTTGTTTTTTTTTTATACTACTTCCACAGCAAACGAACGTGCAGTCCACCTGATGGTAAGTGGAGTACAGCCCATGGACATCAACAATCCACAAAAGCAGATTATAGATGCGTCGCTGCAGCTGAGGACTACGGTGTTATGCCTCATGTGCCAGTAATTTAAGGGCCTGATCTCACCACCAAACCGGAACACAGTAATGGAAGCACTACTGTTTGGCGGCAGGTTAAAGGTGAGACGGTGGTGCTGCCGCCCTCGAGCTCATTCACAAGAGCTCTACCACCAGTAAATTATAACTATTTGCAAATCAGCTCAGTTCACGTTGGGCCAAGCCTATTGGAATTACAGTAAATTTATGTGCGGTCCATTTCACGTGAGATTAGTTGTGTGGAGAACAATATCTATTCAATTATATTATTGAGGCAAAAGCTCTCTAAAACCTGCCATGTTATAGAGAATATCTGGAAATTAAGCCTTATATTTCTATTGACTATATTATATCTGATCATTTATTTTTTATTTAAATCAACAAGCTAACATTATAATATTACCAAGTTACAAATACACAATTAACTACAAATTTAATTTTTTACAAGCAAAACAAAACAAAAACCCAAACTATAAAGTTTGTCATAAAGTTCTTCCGTATTTTTATTTTTCTACTTACATTTTTTTCTAATTTACTCAGCCAATTACAATTTTATATCTACAAATATATTAAAGTTACATTTTCATTCAAAGAGTTCTTAAAAAAAAAAACAGTATCTATATTTCTTTAAATAATGCCGTTAAATTGTAAAGCTCTGATCATATCAATAACAATTATTGACAGAATCATCGGGACTAAATACATTCCAAGGGATGACTTAAAATTATCATATTCAATTTTGATAGACTTAGTAGTAACTAAGCGTTGGAATCCCTTCACCTTTTTTATATCTGATGTATTTTGGCCTGCAAAATAATATTGTTACTTTATGTAAAAATATTTTATATTCAGTAATAATAAATTAGTAATAAAGATGTTTTTGTCACATGGCTCCATAGACAAACATGATCTGATCTGACATGATCTGATGACAATCACCATTTGAGCGACATCTGGTGGCTTGTTACCGCATTTTTTATGGCAATTCGTTGTTACTTTTTGCTGCCACATTTCAACTGGCCTTTGCCACTTTCCGATAACAATAATGATATGTATGATTATATGTTATTGAAAATACATAAAAGAACATTTCAATAAGCAAATCAATATGCTACTTTTACAACCATCGGATGCGGTGAAGTACCTTTCAGGCCGAGTTCTATAGAGCGTACTTAGACTTGTACTAGATTAAACTTTTGTTTAGACTTACCTATAACAAAACACTGCTTTTGTTGTATTGTCACAAAGTGTGGAGAACATCCAATCAATAAGTGTGTACTCATCTCTTTAAATATCTGGAAGCTATTGGCATATTACGAAAATAAAAAAGGTACTCACTGCTGGATAATGCAGTATACAGTCGTAGTAGATGCCTACTGAGAGTAATGGTCTCATTTTCAAGTCTTTGTCCAGCGAACACGACCATGAATAGGGACGTCAATAAGCTAATCAAAACCCATGACAAATTAAAGGCGCGAATGTAGTGCTTTTTTTCCTGCAAACAATAATTAAATACAATTAACATCCTATTCGAAAAAATCATTGTAGATGGGTAACTTAACTCAACTTTAATAACATGCTACTTTTTACCGATTCAATCGAATTTACCCGTTTAGTATATTATATACAAGTTTTATTTTATTTAGACCTCCAGCTACACAATTGTGAAAACTGCATCCAATTCCATGTAGTAGTTTTTGCGTAATGCCCGTACGAACATACAGACAGAAAGACATATATTTAGGCCCCATGTGGTAACATGGGGCCTAAATATAACTATTAAATATTTAGAATAATAATGAAGACATTAATGTATAGTTTGTGACTGATGCTATAATCGACTTGGTTTTAACAATTAATTATTGTAACATTACTATTTGCATGTCAATACTATTAGACAAAGATGTGTTGATCGCTAATCATATTTGTAACATCTAATGTACCTACCACATTTAACTGTAAATAAAGATTCTATTCTATTCTATTCTATTCTAAAGTGGGGTGCTGTTCTTCTGCTACACCATTCAGGACGGGATATCATGTTATTTATAAAAGGTTAATAATAATAAAATAAATAACTCACCTCACTTACAAATATCACGAATATTCCATACGTGTAATTGGTATAGTGTATCGCTGAGGAAGCCAGCATGAATGTTAGCTGAAATAAATTATCATCATTACATCATCATCCATAGAAATCATCAATACAATCAATACAAATAAATAAAATAAAAGTGTCTGTTTTTAATGTCAAAATAACAATATTTTTTTTAGTTATTTGTAGATACCTAAACTTACAACTACTAGGCGCGTAACATAGGCTACTTTTTATATATCCACGTGGTAGGTACACCACACAGACGAAATCGCCGGAGAAAGTTAGTTTGTTTGTTTGATAGCGCTAATCTCAAGAATGAATAGTCGAATTTGAATAACTATTATTGTGTTTGATAGTCTAACTCTCCACAAAAAACTTTAGATATTTAACATTACGCTAAACTTCACGACAGCGGTGCAGTAAAGTTTAACACGGGTTAAATCCCGCGCTACTACTTAGTAGAGAAGAGTGTGAATGAAGGAGCCAGGCTTTGAAAGAGTCGATGCGTTTTCATTAAACTTAGCGACATTCTATCTATCAAATTCTAATTCTTCTAATTGATTATTATTATGCAGTAAGGTCGCAGGTTCAGATCCTGCCGGTTCCATATCTTTTTCAACTGTTTCTTAGTAACTTTTCTAATTCTTATCCATCTAAGAAGTATAAAAAAGGCCTCATCTACAAACATTTGATAGTTTCACGAAAATTGATAAAACTCAGGACGTTTTTATTATTGTCAAAAACGAGATTTAAAGTAAAGTAAAAAGTAAAAATTATTTATTAGATCACCATCAAATAAAATTAAAATCAAAATAATAATAAAAAAAAAACATTTAGAAACTTACAAATAATAAAAAGAAAATTAAATAAAATATACAGAACAATAATAAGTTTATGTCTCAGACTTGATATGCTATGATGGTGCCTAAAAGGCCACAGCTCAACATATTGTTGCCAGAAAATTAGGCAACGTTGATTTTCAGCTGAAACCTCAGGTGACAAGTGATATATAATGAAAAATATATAAAATAAATTAAAAATAAATACGATGTATAGACGTAATAAAAATCAAATCAAAATAAAATAGCTAGTAGACTAAGGAAAAAGAATAGGTAGGAAGATGTCAAAATAACCTAATATGTCAAAGTGGTACGGCAATAAATAATTAATAATGTCAAGTTGAAAATGGCATGGAAAGAATAAGATAAAATTAAAGGTAAAAAATATGGGGTCAGTTTCAAAAGACTTTTTTCATTTAAATGTCAATTGAAGATATTATATACTAGGATAAATTTAAATCATGTCAGTATTTTCAAAGTATAATGATAAAAATAGAAATAAAAATAATAATAATAAAAATAATCATAATATTATAATACTAAAATACTTTTATAATTATAATTTATGTGTTTTGAGTTTTTTGATTCTCTAAGAGCATTATTTTTAATTTTCGCTTAAAACTCTGCACAGTGGTCAGATTTCTGATTGGTGGCGGTAAATTATTCCAGCATTTAGTAGCATTGTATCTAAAGCTGCCCCTGAAAGCAATGGTCCTGTGAGAAGGAACATGCAGCGGACATGATAGCGCCCGCTTTGGGTATCTGCTGTTGTCCTTTAACCATGCTAATTTGGTGTACAGATATGTTGGAACTTTACATTTTATCACTCCAAACAGAAGTGAAGCCAAATGCAGTCTCCGCCTATGTTTCATATTCAAAATGCAATGCCTATTCAAATATGGTGTTATATGACTTCTAGATGGAATGTTGTAGCAAAAACGAGCACAGGCATTTTGCACTCTTTGAATAAGCAATGCTGTTTTGCTAAGTATTCTAGGGCCATATGCCGCATCAAGATAATTAAATCTCGACAGAACAAGTGAGTCTATTAGCTGCTCCCGGATTGGAATTGATAAATGAGCTCGCATCTTGTATAGTATTTTTAAGCGGTAAAAGCAGTTTCTGACTATTTCCGCGATATGCTGCTCAAATCGCAGATCCTCATCCATCATAAGACCCAGATTCTTTGCAACACTGACGTGTTCTATCGGTGTATTAGCAATACTGATAATGGCTTTAAGGTTTTTAATTTGAAATATTTGTTGCTTTGAACCAAGGATCATGCATTTGGTCTTATCAGCATTCAAAACAAGTGAGCTACGACAGGCCCACCGAAATATACCCTTTAAGTCCTGGTTCATTTTTTCAGCGGCTTCAGATGTATCCTTTGGTTTAAAAGATATATAGAGCTGCACATCATCCGCATAGATGTGGTACTTGCAGTTTTTAATCTCTTTTATTATGTCTGCACTGTACAATATGAACAGCAGTGGTCCCAGCACAGATCCTTGTGGGATTCCTCTGCTGACGTCAGAGATAGTCGACTTGGTGACAGTTCCATCAGAATTTTTCAATTCTACAAATTGTGTCCGACCCGATAAATATGAGTCAAACCACTGGATTGTTCCGGAATCAAAACCATAATAGGCCAATTTCGAAAGAAGCAATGAAATATTGAGACCATCAAATGCCCTTGAGAAATCAAGCAAGGTGAGCATTGTACCCTTGCCTTCATCTTGAGCCGTTAGGATATTGTCCATAATATCCAAAATCGCCGTTGTTGTACTATGCTTTTTTCTAAAACCCGACTGTAATTCTGGTAGAACATTTCGAGTCTCGAGAAATTCTATGAGTTGCATCCCCACAACCTTATCCAGAATTTTGGACAGTACCGGTAACAAGCTAATAGGACGCAGATCTTTGACACTATTAACATCCGCTGTCTTCGGAATCGGACGAATAACAGCTGTCTTCCAGTCTGAGGGAAACTTTGATGTTTCTATGGAACTGTTGACTATAGCTGTGATGGTTTCCAAATTATAAGGCAATAATAATTTAATCATATCCAGAGTCATACCATCTACGCCTGATGCGTTGGAATGCAGCTCCTTTATAACCTTGGTAACCAACCCGAGGTCAACTGGGGTCAATCTGAAATTAGCTGTACCAAACCTATGGAATTCATAATAAGTTAAGTTCGATACACTGACGTTAGGATTGCCAGGTATATTTAAAAAATGGTTATTAATAACTCCAGGGTCGTTAATGTGAACTGGGAGATCAACACTTTTCTGTGGAATAACATTAGATTTTAAGTTTTTCCATAAAACCTTTGGATTTCGTATATTATTATTCACATGTTGCTCAAAATAACATCTTCTATCGTTGAACAAAGCAGTTTCTACAAGTTTTTTGAGGTCTTTGTAGTAAAGCTTATCCACATCGTTTTTTGTAGTTCTATATTTGTTTAAGGCTGTATCACGCAAGTACATCATATATTTTACATTGCTGGTAAGCCATGGCGTGGGCAGCTCCCTTATAGTCTTTGTCTTCAAAGGCGCATGTAAATCGAAGATAAAGGTAACTGCATTGGTGTATTCACCAACGATATCGTCTACATCGGGATGTGATTCCATTAGGTGCCAGTCAAATCGATTTACATCTTTCTCAAATAGATCGCGATTTATATCAGCTAGTGAGCGATATGTTATAACTTTGGGCTTAATCTTTGGTTTTCTAAAGCAAAATCCACACGTAATGAATGCATGACCACTACATACGCCCACTGAGTCCACAACGACGTCACGAACCGGGGAAGACGTGCAGATGACGTCAATTAAAGATTCTGACGTTCCTATAAAGTGGGTCGGTTCTGTCACAACTTGAGTCAACCCTGTGCAAGACAGAAAGGTGTTAAATGGTCTGACCCTAGATTTCGTATTGTTATGTATGTACTTGATGTTAATCGGGTAATATTCAATTTTTCTTTTTGTGAAATAATTTAATTTTACCATTTTATTTCTAAACATGCAATGTTATGAAAGAGAAGAGTTGTTAGTGCCATGAAAGAGCACTTTCGTCTCTCACCTAGGACAACGTGATTTGTGATTAACCAATTATTTTTATGAAAATAACAATAAATTTAATTACTTGATTATTGAAGCAGGCTGACAATTCTTTGCTACAATCTGCTAACAACTCATATTTCTTTGACCATTGTTCTATTCGCTGCATTGTCGATGGTGTTACATTATTATCTGCACCATTTAATTCGTTACTCATAGATGAATTTAAACTTTTAACAAAATTACATAACATAGTTATATGCGCGTATAATACCAAACGTTCTAATATAAACCGTATATCATACCATATATCTGTCAGAGTAAATATAATATATAAAAAGAAAGGCAACAATAATGTTTTAGAAAGAGTAACATTATATATCGTAAAAATATTAGTAACTCTCATTACACCTATAATAAAATCTATAATTATAAATAAAATCATGAAAAATAGAATAATTAACTTTAATTTTTGTATACTTTTTATATACTGTGACTCCCTCTTGTAGTCATTTTCAGCAATTAAAAATGTCGATTTGTATTTTTTATATTCGTTTGTACTCAAAGCGCCACATACCACAAATATGAGATTACTATAAAAATTGAACGCTTGAAATACGAAATATATCAATGTCACTTGCCGCGTCTTTGCAATAAAATATACCACCAAGTAACAATTATTTACAAGACTGCCCAAATATATAACTAATTCGACAAATATACGGATCAATATGAGTACTTTCTTAAATTTTGTTTGAAATGTGAAATTTCTATAAATACACCAGACTATTTCCGCCTTCTCTAATGCATTCATTATTTTTTCTCCACTCATTCTTTTAATGCAATTAAGAACTGACTTGTTTAAAAAATAAAACTTGTACCTATATTTGAGTTGACAGTCGAACTCAAATGACACCATTGAGCATTGTTAGTACTTATAATTTAATTAATTATGTTATCATTTTAATCAAGAAAATTGTTTAACTAATAATGACGCGATAACACGATCATCAATAACAGCGTTCATAATTCATAAGGCACCAGCCCCACTGCTGGTGGTCTGGGTAACCGTTCACATTATAGAATGCCGACAGATCGCGCGTTCACCCACCAAAGCGGTCTGTCAATGTGGAGGCCAAACACGTCGCCGGCGGCCTGCATTCAGCGTTCACAGTATGGAATGGTGAACGCGGAATACAGAACTCAGAACTTTATCCGCAGATCGCTGGCAATGGTACCGGCGCCTAATGTTCAAAATTTTTAGAAACCACACAAATAAATGAATACTTTTACGTATTCAAAGAACTTCCTTGTTTTGCTTTTAAAATTAAATATATATTAAGTGTAATTTTGAAAATTGGTTGCTTGAGGGAGATATGCTTCCTCTTAGTGGAATAGAACATGATGTGTTAGTATCGCTACCAAATACTTTCTCTACCTGGAAGCACGATAGCTCTTGTATCTGAAATGTTAAAACGTTTGAGCAAATAAGCGTACTACCCCGGACGATTATTTTTAACAGACATAAATAAATAAATAAATCATTTATTATAAAACACAATACATAAAATCATTACAATTTGATTTTGTTCACATTGTTCATCGCAAATAAATAAAACACTAAATCATAGTTAAGTTGAATCATTCAAATATTTGCAAAAAAAAAACATAAAAAAAAATACAAAAGCACGGGATACAATACAAAACATAATAATAAGATGTTAACCTAATAATAATTCCATCTGTTCATAAACATTAGTGAAAACCATGCTGCGCGATCATGGGGAACTGGGTGTATGTACATAATAATATGCAGGTAAACTAATTAAAATTAGTTAAGAAGGTTTGAAAAAAAAATCTTAGCTATCAACAGTACACATCAGTTTTTGGTACACCGAAACACGCAGCGTATGTGTTCTTTTCTCTCAAAGCATACATTTAAAAAAGCAACATTTTACAGTTAAAGGGAACTAAAATTTCATAACAATAGGAAAATCGTATTTCTGTCAGCTGTACCGGCAATTTATAGCAATATTAATATTGCTTATCAAACGAACCGAGGCTAGTTGATAGCATATATTTTGAAAATTCCATTGTTAACTGTAATATAAAATCGCACTACATCACCACGTAGCTCGCCAAAAACGTTTTATCCGCCTTTCCTGTAGTGTTGCCCGCATTTTATGTTCAGATTTTGATATGAAAGTAGATAAAACCGACAGCTAGTTAGGATTAGTGCGGCAGGTTCTGACGTTTTGATAATAAGCGCTCTGCGATGTGTTTTTAGCGTATAGGTATAAAAAAAACCAGAGATGTTAGAGAGCTACGTAACCGTAACCGAAACTATCGACCGTAACCGAATCCGAAATAAAAGTTTCGGATAATATCGGATAGGGGCGGAACCTAGTTGAAACACGTTATTACAAGTTGTTTTGATCGACCAGGCGCAGCCGACACACAAGCCGCACGCATTGTTTATTTTCTTCTGTTGTCGTCTTATCATACTCATAAATAACTGACTTGTGAGTAATTTTACATTCATATGTATTTCACTTTTAAAATTCCTTGAAAATCTTACATCCGTAACCGAAATTATCCGAAACTAACGGATAATCCGATATAATTTAATATCCGTATCCGAATCCTCATCATCATTAATCCTCGAACAGGCATCAGAATGGCAGAGGGAAATGTACCTAACCTTCGTTGACTTCGAAAAAGCCTTTGACACGCTGAGGTGGACATGCATCTGGTCCCGGCTACATGAAATTGGCGTCCCAGAGAAGATAATTAACCTGATTAAGGCCATCTACAGCAAATATTCTTGTAGAGTCACCCACGACGGCCTAGTCTCGGAGTACATACCGGTCAACGCGGGTGTGCGCCAGGGGTGTCTCCTTTCCCCTCTCCTCTTCCTTGTCGTCCTCGATGGCATTATGCAGAATATAACTCACAACAAGCGACGCGGCATAGAGTGGGGATTGTCTAGAGTCTTGGAAGACCTAGACTACGCCGATGACCTATGTCTGCTGAGTCACACACGTGCCGACATGCAAGCCAAACTGGACGACCTACGACGAGAGGCAATGGAGACGGGACTAAGAGTCAACACCAGGAAGACCCAAGAAATGAGGTGCGGAACGACAAGTTCTTTGCCACTGCTCATTGGCACAGAGGCTGTGGAAAGGGTCCACAAATTCACTTACCTCGGTAGTGTAGTGTCGGAAACTGGAGGGACCGAAGAGGACATCACTTCTAGGATCGCCAAAGCAAGAGCAACCTTTGCACAGCTCCGTCCAGTATGGCAATAGCGGAAACTGACCAGGAGAGTCAAGCTCAAAATATTTCGGTCCAACGTGAAAACCGTGTTGCTGTACGGATGTGAGACGTGGAAGGTCACAAAGGACATCTCGCATCAGCTCCAGGTCTTCGTCAACCGCTGTCTTCGCCGCATCCTCGGTATTTACTGGCCCGAGAAAGTCTCAAACCTAGACCTGTGGGAACGCTGCGATGAAACAGCGATCGACCAACAAATAAAACGTCGCAAGTGGAATTGGATCGGCCATACACTCCGAAGGGACCAGGAACACATACCAAGGCAAGCCCTAGACTGGAATCCCCAAGGAAGACGAAAGCGTGGCCGCCCTAAGCAGACCTGGCGACGGACAATCATCGCGGAGGCGAAGAATACCGGCAAAACCTGGAGCGAAATAAAGCGCGAAGCTCAAGACCGAGCGGGATGGCGGCGCACTGTGGATGCCCTCTGCCCCATCTAGGGGACACAGGACCTTAAGTCAAGTATCCGAATCCGTATCCGGTATAATAATCAATCTTATATCTGTATCCAATCCGTATCCAAAATTTCATATCCATAACATCCCTGAAAAAAACCATAAATTGAAATTGAATTTTATGAAAAATTTCCATCTAAACTTTCTAAACTATACTGGCGCAACGTTTACTGTCTTTTTTGCTTCGTTGTACTATTTCTAAAAATTAATCCTAAAATATTTTATCGAACTACTGCACACTGTTAAAATATTCAAATCATAAATATTCTCTCACATCAAATGAGCGTTATACTAAAAAATATTTTTTATTTATTTTTGCTAAACAAAATAAATAAAAGCTCTTGACTGTCAATTCCGTTCCCCAATACAACAGGTTGCGAAACAGAAAACTTTTATCATGTCATGTGTCACAGCCAGGCTTAGTTGGAACTAGATGCGATTGAAAACTTTGTTTAGAAAAATGTTCGAATACATATGTGATGTTACAAGCAATCCTATACTAATCATGCATTATTTACCTTCTAGGCTTGACGTTTCAGCAGACAGATTACACAGGCCGTGGTCGCAAGCAAACTGGTTCTAGCGGCGCGCCGTCTCCGTTTGTGAGGCCGATGATTCTCCGGCAACGGATGACGGAGAATCATCGGCCTCAAGAACGAAGAAGAAAAGTTAAATAATGCATGATCGTGCTAATTCCCGTTAGATTTTACCTAATAATGCAATGCGTAAGTTTAAAAGTTAAGCCCACTTATATTACTAATATTAAAAAGTGTTTTTTTAGATTCTGGGTGTATGAATGTGTTACTCTACCACGCACGTCTGGGCATGGGCATCATTTTACATGAAAATGTTTTTGGTGGATAGCCATTAACAGGACACAATCCAGACTCCATGCCGCTATTATCATGAGAATTTCGTGTTGTATTGTTTTTCTTTTAGTCTGTTAATGTAATTTGTGTGTTGTATGTTAAAGCATTAATTATGTTCTTACTTACATTACATGCATCGTAAATGTATAAGTGACCAAGCCATGCCAAGAATGTAAAAATTAAAATAAGTATGTAAAGGCGCGTACTATTTTACTTTTAATATAAATGAAAAAGATTGTATGGATGTGTATTTATTGTTTGTTACTCTATCATGCAAAGACTACCGGGTCGATTTGAATAAATAGTGGTTAGGTCTCAGGTTCGATACCCGGGTCAGGCAAAGTATTATTTGTGAGCTTTCTGTCAGGAAATTCACAATAGCAGCACGGATTTGGAATTGCGCCGGGCGGATGGCGAAAGGCTCAACCCCTACCCCATGGGACCTATACATAACAGGTGAAGGTTAGGTGTTGTACACCTCTACCACACCCTATTGGGTAACATAGGTGTGATGTTTGGTTATGTTATGTTCATAACATATCGGCTGACAAGGGCGGCGCGGCGCCGCAGGTGAACTGGTACTTTTATATAGAATATTTATATGCTGTAATTGAAAGAGCGATAGGTACAGAGAATTTCACTCTGGCTATAGGTCTTTAATGGTATAAAATGGTTGTGATTTTCCAATCCACACTAACGACTATTCCTAACGACTGTCACGCACCGGAGTTTTATGTGACGGGCTTGTTTGATAGATCACCGCTACCCACGAGCTTCGCTCATCTAACATGTAATCGCCCTATAATATCCAAAAACGTGTGGTAGATACCTCTACCTCTACTTTGATACATTTCACTTGACATTATTTTAGGCCCTGTGTGATAGGGGGTGAGTTTATCGTCATCTATCTGGCACAATTCCAGGTTATATGCAAAAGAATTTTCTTTCTAGGGATTGAAACCGCTAAACCAAGTAGGCCGTCTATACTTATATATATAGTTTAAGACTTTATTTAGGATTAATACTAATACTACTTCTCATTATGGCCACTTCTCGCTTAGGCTACTTCTTATTAGGGCCACTTCTCTTTAGGGCTGCTTATAGTTTGGTAACTTGTTCCTGTCTTGTAACTCCTTAATATATAGCTTAAATTACATTAGGAACTCTTGTTAATATTGTTCTCTCACAAAGTAATTGAACTTATAAAACAATCCCGCCAAGCTTAGTGCCAAACTATTAAAAATCTATGTTCCGTATATTTAATTAAACACAAAATATGACATTACAACGAAACTTATTCATTTAAAACATACATTATCTCTGTAATTATTCAAGTTTTAATAGCGCTAAAATGTTTTAGCAAAAACACGGTAACTAAAAGCTATTTTTCATGCTCGCTGCGCTTTTCACAGCTGTGGCTTGAGGCTTGTAAACCTTGCAGGAAATGTGTTTTCAACATGTAAATAACTCAGGGGTTACAAGTAACTTTATATGAGTTTTGGGTCGACTGAAGTAAAAGGTTTATCTTTTAATAGCTATAACCTGCGGCACAATGAAAAGTACCTATATGTTAATTCAGACTATAAGCAACATAATGTAAAAAAAAACATCAAAATTGACCCACTTGTTTTTGCGTGAAAGAGTAACAATCATACATACTCCATATTCACAAACTTTGGCATTACTAATATTAGGCGCTGTCCATTAATCACGTGATGTTTTTATAAAAAAAATTAACCTCTCTTGGTGATACGTGGTGGGGTTTAAGACTACCCCCCACCAATAATCACGTGTATTTTTGAGTACCTACAAAGAATCTTAAAATTTGTATAATATTACTGTGGTTGTATAATAGTAATTTAGTTTAGAAATCACGCGTTTGACGAAAAAATAAATCCTATACTTACCTTCCTATACCGAACCCCTCTCCCCCTTTTCGAACATCACGAGATTAATGAACAGCCCCTTAGTAGATAAGGATTTTACTTTAAAAGTTGCTTTCTCGCTGATGTAAATATATGCAATTCAAATTTCAGTTACTAGTACTAACAGTCCTTAGCCAAGCCGGGAATGGACAGGCAGAAAGATGAATACCACGAAACGACCTTCCAAAGAAAACCAAAAAAAATAAAAAATTAATGGAATCAACACATCACGACATCACTTGGTGACAACAACAGACATTATTTGGTGTTAATTGTGATTTTAAAGGAAACAAGAACACAGCAATTTTACCCTAACTGGGAGGATACAAGACTACAAGAGGATTGGCCTGACATAATTTTTGACGACCGGATGGCGGAGTGGGTAGTGTACCTGCCTGCAACGCCGAGGTCGTGGGTTCGATTCCCACTTAAGACAAATCTTTGTGTGCATGAACATGGGGGTTTGTCTTAGTCTGGGTGTTTCTATGTATAATATAATTATGTATTTACAAAAGAAAAGTATATATATGTATTAGTATCAGTTATTCTAGTACCCATATTACAAGCTCTGCTTAGTTTGGGACTAGATGGCGCTGTGTGTGAGTTGTGAAATATAAAAAAAAAAAAAATACTACTAAGTTACCGCTAACAAGATCTGCGAAACCACAAGTAGTTAATCTAATAGCTAATTCTGTCCAGAGTTGGCAAATCTCATTACCACCATAATAAACTAGTTAATGGGTTCAGACCCTAATGTTTGTGGTCGGTGGTGTCCTGTGTCTGCGAGATAACAGATTTACACCCTTATAATACGCTACCATGACTGTATAATAAATATCACATAACTTCGTACTACTTCTAGAATACTATTAATTATAGGTACTAGAATACTGATACTAATACTCAGTATTCTTTTCTTTTGTAAATGTTCATATTATTATACGAATTTTCATAACAAGTACTAATGATAATAATAAATCTTTATTTAATTCCACAAAAACAAAATACTAAAAAAAATATATTTATAAATCTAAACTTAAAAATAGTCATGGTTTATTAATTTAATAATAATATATAATACAATTTAATTCAAAATTCAAAATCAAATCAAATGTTAAAACATTTCAATTACAATATTACTTAGTACAAACATTGATTTGTACTAATATTCATATTATTATATTATATGCAGTTAAAAATCATTGAAATAGTAGAAATCATTACAAAATTACATTATTATAATATGTTTTAACAAATTAAATTGTCTTGAAATAAAATAAAATAAAATTTAAATTTAAAATTTAAATTAATTAATAATTAAATTAATTGATAGCCTGTCAAAGTTGGAATTTTATTATAAAATGAAATTAATAATAATTTGGTAATTTATCCACATATTAGTATCGTTCTTGAATTAGTAGGTGAATTATTGATAACATTATATCGACATTAATTTATTAATTATTAAATCCGCATTTTTCTATTCCATTCAAGTGTTTTGTGTGGACCCCCCTTCGGGTAAAACAAGTACTAGACTATTTAAAAAAGAGTTGAGAGACCATCTTGTGCTTAAATATTATTATAATGTAACTAATTACCGAAACCACAAAACATTGTCCTAAGATGTCTCGGTTATTGTAGCAAAATCTGTGTAATTCTGTTGTATTTAAAAAAATGTATTTTTATGTTTAACTTGTAACTGTGTAAATTTAATAAACCTAAAAGGTAGACTGTGACAGATTGCAATTGTAATGTATAACAATTTGTACAACTCATGTTCGTGCAAAAAAATGATTCTTATTCTTATACTTATAATTCACCAGCTTCTGTTTGCGGCTCTGCCTTTGTGATACGTCGATAAAATAGCCTTTAACTATTCCTGGCGTCTGGAACTATCCACACACATTTTCATGAAGATTCGTGCAGTACATTCGAAGATTTTTGGACACCAACAAAAATCCTTTCCTCATTGTACTGTAATATGTTTAGATATAAACAGGGACATATGCGACCGGTAGGATTTCTTTTTCAACTGTTTCTTAGTATAATTTGCTAAGCATAGCTAAATGCTATAAAAATAATCAATGAAGTTGAATCTGCTCTAGTTCTACAGTGACAAATGACAATTGCCAGTACGCGCACAGACTTTAGTCAAAACCATCACTCAATACCGTATCTGTCTACGCTCATTACCAATGAGCGGCGAGCTTCAGGTCGACAGCTAACTAGTAAACTGAGGCATATTTTGTCTATTCCTACGCCTATTGGTCGGCAATGAGTAACGGTTTGGACTATATTGGTGATCGAGTTCATAGACAATGTTTTATACACCGACATTTTTATTGACACTTTCCGAAACTCGAGCCTGCCCCGTCCCTAACGCGGCACGTTGGAGTGTGGATAACGCTTTATACAAAAACAAAACAAAAAAATATTATACGGATGTAAACAGGAGGGTTAGGTTGGGGTCACAATTATCATTGGAATGGCCCTTGCAAACTTTGAGAAGTCTCATTCACACACTTTCACGGTAATAAAATCACTGGCAGTTGACAATGAAACTCCGGTACTTTAAAAAGTTTAAAACGCGACTCCGGTTGTTGAAGTACGTGCTATGCATTTAAGAGATTTTACGTTTTAGGATGGATACGATCACTCTCTTTTAGTTTGTGACAACTTTTTGACTGTAATAAAACTGAACCAAGGAGTTTCTTCGTGATCCTTATAATATGCAACACAGCTTTATTATTCGAGATAATATGTGGGCTAGGATGTTTATTGTTTATTTACTTTGTCGCGCAACTCTTAGTTAGTTACTATATATTTATATTTTAAAATTTAAGTGCTTCTAGACGGCGAGCATTAGCAAAAACCGGCCAAGTGCGTGTCGGGCCACGCGCAATAGGGTTCCGTAGCTAGTCGTAACAACATAAATAAATAAATAATAGCCAAAATACCAACATTTTTTGCCAGCAAAAATAACTTTGTTTTTCATAGTGTTTTATGGAATTTGTATCAATAACAAAGTTATTATTTGCGGTTGCTGAAAAAGTGCTATATCTCAAAAACTGCCGACTGTATCTCATTCAAAACAATTTTGGTTGAAAGTTTTTATTAAGATCTATAATATATATTTTTTTTAGATTTTATCTTCTGTGGTTTAAGAGTTAGAGTTGGGGGGGGGCACGGGGACACTCATTTTAGCACTTTGAAAGTGTATATATAATTCAAATTCAAATTCAAATTCAAATCATTTATTTTCATAGGCACCAGGAGGCGCTTGAACACGTCAAAACATTACAAAAAATGATATAAAAGTAAATAATACTAAATTATACTATCTTTGGTACGATTGACATTAAATAAAAAAGATTCTAGAAACCTCAATTTAATTTTTAAAGACCTATCTATAGACCCCCACACGTATAGGTAGAATGAAAAAAAAAAAATTGTGTCAGTTCAATGTATGGGGAGCTCCCCTCTAATATTAATATTTTTTTTTTTTATGTAAAAATCGTAAAGCGGTTAACAGAATACATCTACCTACTTAGTTTCAATTGTGTAGTCCTAATAGTTTCGGAATAAAGTGGCTGTTACATACCATTGCCATTCGGCAACGGAACCCTAAAAAGGCTTAAATTTCAAATATTGAATTGCCTCACTGACGTATACATTCGAATCGGTGACGTTACATTATATAGGAACATCTTCAGGTGCCATTTTAGTTTATGTGTATCAGTTTAGGGTCTAATTTTAAAACATTCCAAAGTATATTTTATTTATCTACACCCATGCTATAAATCCTCTATAAACGTTCTTGAAACAGTTAGCTTATTGCCAACATTAAAACAGCCAGTGTCATAATAACCATTATAGCACCCAAACGGGTATTATAATGTTGTACTGAAATTCATTATGCAACTCTTTTTTTACTCATCGAACAGCCACATTGTCATGGCATCTTTATGAATTTCAAAAAAAGAACATGTCATGCACGCGCGTTTCACTACCACAGCGCCGTAATTTAAATAAAAACTTATTCGAATTTTTGAATTGACGTCGTATCCCGCCATTTTTGTTCAATAATAGTATTGAAAAAATACTTTTTTCACCACACCAGCACGAAAAAGATCGTTTGCTTGCGAGAATTCAGTGAGTAATAACGCTTATTACTCACTAGTGAGGCAAAGTGATTTAAATTTCGAAACACTAAATCCTTCCAATGAATAGGCGCTAATAAAAACAAAACAGCCACCATGTAGGTTATAACCTACATGGTGGCTGTTTTGTTGTTTGACATCAATTTTATTTAAAAACTACAAACGATACGTTTTAATTATTTTAATAGTTATTTATGGTACAAGTGAGACTGCAATTTTTTAACAAAAAAAAAGTGAATCAAGTGATAAAGAACTTTGTGGAACTTCAGAATAGTTGAAACAACTTGCTAGTAGAAGCAAGCTAGTACACAGAAGTTTGCTTTTTAGCAGAAAAATCACGTGAGAAGTATTTGAAAGCATACGACATAATATAATAAGTGGCGACTTTCAGAAGGCGCTAAAACGCATTCTGAATCGGTATTATCTACTGTCGTATTACATAGAATTATCCAAAGTTAAGCAATCGAGTACGAGTTTATTTAAATCTTAATATTTTCTCACTGGAAGAGGTGAAAAGTTTTGTATGTAACGCGTAAGAAAAATTTAATTTCCAGTTCGTGACCTCTTAAATCTCTCACTTGCGAAGTAGTCTTGATTAGAATCACTCGCTACGCTCGTGATTTAATTCAAGACTACTTCGCAAGCTCAAGATTTAAAATTGGCACTCACAACAGAAATATAAACTTTTTCTCACTTGTACCATAAATAACTATTAATAATTGTACGATCCAAAATGTAAATAATTATTACAATAAATAATTATATTATTACCTATACATAGTTTTTTAGTATTAGATACTCACTAATTAAACTTTCCATGAATTTACATAGAGTTCTTACAACACTGTACCCTAATACCCTATGGTTTCAGAACATTTATATAGGATTCATATCATGGGTGTAGATAAAGTCTTGTATGCAACTGTTATAATTAGGTATTAAAACACTCATGTGATACTATTATCACACTCGGCTTCGCCTCGTGTGATAAACCCACACTCGTGTTTTAATACCCCTCATTATAGAACAGTTGCATAAATAACTATTAAATATTATTTTAATACACTAAAAAGACTTATCTATTCGACTGGTGACCAGAAGGCTGGTTTTTATTTAGTTTTTATAATTAGCATTGCCATACAACGTGGCTATGCTGCTAACCTTCTGGGCACGATGTCGCCTTTTGACTTCGATGCGGAGGAGTTTTTTGATACTCTATAAAGTTTTGTAAATATCATATTATAAGTTATTGTAGGTATGTTTGTATTATAACTGATAAGCATTTCGATTCGTTAAATAAATAAATCTGGATATATTTAAGATATAGGTTGACGCTAGGTTTAGGTAACAACGTAGTTTATTTTCTTTGACCTAGATTGCTTACTACGTAATGCTCACAAAAGTCTGAAATTAAACGATTTCTCATGATTCATGTTACACCAATTTAATAAAACTTCCAATGCCAATAAAATTGTGAGCCATCCAAATTGGCTCGTCGTAATTCAAAAAGATCGTCTCGCTGTCATTGAAAACCAACAATATCCACTCGACACTTTGATTGCACGAATAAATTATTTCTCGTATGACACCTCAAATTAAATTCTGAGCTTAAATTGCTTTTTGTGCAATTTATGCTGGAAAGGTATTCTTTCAATTATTGGATGGCAAATTGTTAAAATATAAACGTAACCCTTTGTTTCTAACTGAAAGAGTGAATAAAATAGCTTTTTTTTATTGTTTCATAGACAAAGAAAGAATTTTTACGTAAACTATTAGACAACATTATCATCATTCAGCCTCTCGTAGTCCACTGCATGACATAGGCCTCTCTCAATTTGCGTCACAACACCCGATCCTGCACCTTCCGCATCCAGTCCCCTCCAGCGACCTTCTTCAGGTCGTCAGTCGACCTGGCAGGGGGCGTCCTACCTTACGGTTGCCGAGTCGCGGTCTCCATTCCAGGACTCGTTTGCTGCAACGGCTGTCGGTCCTTCGGCAAACGTGACCAGCCCACTGCCACCACACTAGACAACATTATGAATTGCTTTAATCTCTTTGCGCCATTTAAATCGACGAAACGTAGTTACAATGCCAGCACTTAACAAGGTATGTAATCTCAGTTTGCGAAATTGCACTTTGAAAGGTTTGAACCGTTTTATGGCTTAACGACTTTACGACGAGCATTTACGATCTGTGTGATGAGAAAAACAGCTGATTGGAGACGTTTACTGTCGTAAACCGGAATGATATTACCACTCAATTGCATTTTCAAACTGTTTACCGCTTTAATCACAATAAGTCATTACGTTCCTAGGATTTCAAGATGAAATTAGAATGCGTTAAAAATCGCGAATAGAAAAATAACTAATACTATTTACACTAACGTGAGAAGACATCATTACTAGAGAAAAAACGGGTTACTCACGGATTTTTGTCGGAATTTTGCCGACCGGTTTCTATACTTCATTAAGGAAGTATTTTCATCAGGGCTGTGAGTGCAGTACAGAAACCGGTCGGCAAAATTCCGTGAGTAATCCGGTTTTTCTCTAGTAAGAAAAATAACTATTCATATTTCGAGAGAAATTATGGATTAATCGGTTTCGTCATGATGTCAAGTTTCATATCCCATAAAGGTTTGATGGTAGTTGCACTAAGCACTCTGAAATAGATGACGATGAACTGACAATACCGATTATGGATTACGCGTGAATCAGCTTGATTGGGCAACAACGTCGAAAAATTACAAACTTTACTCGCTGACTCTATCTCAAGGTGGTGTCGAATAAAGTAATTAAATGAAAACGCGTGTTAAACACGCGTGTTACACTACTTGAAAAATATCTGTAGCTTAATATTGTAGAAAATAATTTTATCGTAAAATTAGTCAAAAAGGCATTATCGTCAAAAAACGGAGATTAGTTGCCATTTTCACAATATGGCGGCGCGAGCGGCAAAGTTTATATTTAAAAAGAGCACTTCAAAATCTATAAAATCACTCCTTTTTCAAACTCCCGGCAAACTTTCAAAGTAAAACTACTCAATAATCGTAATATAAAAGACACTATTTAATTATAAAATGTTTCGGTAGAAGTCTACAATAACCACCAGGTCCTTGAACATGATTGATGACATAAGTTTTCAAGCTTTTGACCTTTGGTACTATTTTGTTATTGTAAAGCATACAATAGTGTCTAGATTACTATGTTGTTTTAGTTTGGTTTTAGGATAACAATGCATCACATTGTTAACAGGAGCTGAAAAACAACAGAACAAAGGGTAGACTTATAAATTATGATGACAACATTTGGCAAAAATACAGACTAAGGCAATAAAGTGTCATATTTATCAGCATAAACTGCGCGAAGCTGGCTAGTAGAAATTTCCACCTTAACATTGTAGCGTAGTTCACGACATGGATGACAGTTTTTATGAAGCTATTACCTTGAGTACCTGTAGCCGTCACCAGGTGGCGATCATAGATTGGTTTTACGATGAGCACATTTTTTACAATGAGTGTTTTACGACTCTACTTTATATCACTCCATCGAAATTGCAGCGATCTTCGACGACATACTATAAAAGTTGTAGTCCTGTATTAATACATTGCCTATGGCTGGGCATGGACCACTTTTCATGATGAGAAAGGTTAGCCCATAGTCAAGCACTCTGGCCAAGTGCTGGTGGGTAGTCTTCGTATACTTTCGAAGACGTTCTGGATGTACTCTCTCTCAGGTATACATGTTTCCCCCAATGTTTTCTTCAACGTTTAAAAACGATAATTTTATGATTATAATTGTTTAGTCGTTTTTTTTAGGACTTGAAGCGGGATTTGACTTCCAGCCCATCGCTTTATTAGATTGTTAAGCATGGCTTAATGTCATTTTCAAGTGAGTGCGATACGTCGCGCCTGAGTTGCAGCCAGTCACGCACACATGCTGTGAATTAGCCGCGACCATAGAAATCTTAATAATAAGGCAATAAAAATGTCAAAGACGCGTGACCTTGTCGCCGCGCATCTGTCTAGTCAAACACAAGTGCGAGTTGAGGAATTGTCGTCTTAATGTCATCGCAAAAAGAATAATTTTGTTTGCAGGAATACAAGCGCATGAGTCTAATCGAACACAAGTGCGAGTTGAGGAATTGTCGTCTTAATGTCATCGCCAAAAAGAATAATTTTGTTTGCAGGAATACAAAAAGTGGTATTTGAAAAACGGCGACATGCGTCCCAGTGTTAAAAGATAGTCGATAGCATTTCTATTGACTAGTTATTAAGATTTCTATGGCCGCGACGTGTCGCACTCTCTTGAAAATGCCTAAAAGTATAGGTGAAACCGCGGTCGACTAAATAAACTAAAAATAAACCAATATTACGTGAGTAATACCCGTATTTCATAAGTTGAATAATGTTACAAACTCACGTCAGTTTTAATAAGAACATGGCTAAATGCTATATATTTTAATTATAATTGCTCAATCAACTCAAATAAAACCAGTAAAATAACACAAAATACAGAATCTAAACTAATAGATTATTCTGTATTTCGTTATCTAATCTATTAGATAGCAAATATAAACAAAACATTTCCTAAAACAAGTAGCAAAGTACATTACCGTCATGATTACTCTTCGAAACGCGTAGCTGAATATCACCGACAAGTTTCATCGAGTTGATCGTTTCTCTGTAGATAAGGGTCTGACACCAGTCAACATCATGTCCGCTCATCCGGATATCATTATTTATATTTATTTGCCATTTTATTTATTAAGTGTGTTTTGTATATTTAATTGTATTATCATTAAGTGGCGATTTTTCAATCAATCTTATGATATTACTAAAGCAATATTTTAAATTTAACTTTATGCTACATTAAAATACTGCTGCATGTTTAAATTAATTGTGTAAAGGTTGCTAGAGAGGTCTTTGTTATTCACAATGCATTTTATTTAATATTTGTCTAATCTGATTTGGCGTTTAACATAGGTATGTTATGATACTGGATGCGGAAGGCGCAGGACCGCATGTTGTGACGCAAATTGGAAGAGGCCTATGTCCAGCAGTGGACTACGAGCGGCTGAATGATGATGATGATGATAGGTATGTTAAACGTCAAATCAGCTTTTGCGATCACGGAATATGGCGTTTTTGGTTGCTATCAGCAATGTAAGCATTGTAGCCGAGTGGTTATAACTTTTTTCACATTGAAACTAACATTAATTAAAGTTTATTTTAATTGTGTCAAGCATGATGGATTATTTATGTATCTGAGTGTAAATTAAAAATATTTTTTTTCTTTCTTATTCAACTGCCTCGATGGGCTAGTGGTTAGCGGAGTTGGAATTATACCGGGTGTATGACGATAGGCTCACCCTCTTTCCAATGTGACCTAAACATAACAGGTGAAGTGTGGGTGTTGTACACCTCTGGCACACCCTCCTGGGATATAATATAGTCGTGATGTTATGTTATGTGTGATTTTAGATGAGCGAAGCACGTGGGTAGCGGTGATCTATCAAACACGCCGTCACATTAAACTACGGTGCGTGACAGTCGTTAGGAATAGTCGTTAGTGTGGATTGGAAAATCACAACCATTTTATACCGTGTAAGACCTAAAACTGGAGTGAAATTCTCTTTTTTGGTATTGTTTAACGATTAGCCACCTGAATACAGAAAACTTTCATTCATAAACAGGGTACATCGTTCGTCAAAAATTAACTAAAAGGCAGTATCCTTAGCTATAGTTTTAGCATCACTAACTCATCTTTCACATCATCGATATTTTTTATTTTAACTATTGTGACTTTTAAAAAAATACTACATAAAAATACCCTGTATATTTAAGCACTAAAACCCAAAATCTATATGCTAATATACTAATGAACTACGTGTCCTTTCAAAATCCTTCGATTTTTACAGTAGCCCGTTTTTGGTACTTTACCACCATTTTATACATACATCGAAAGATTCTATATTCTTGAAATCTAGTGAAGATTAGAGAGGTTTCTGTATAATGGTTATTTGACAAACGTAAGTCTCAAGATAAGCCAGTTCATATGAAATTATATTACGGCCTTTTGTTGCTGTGTCCAACAACCAACGTCCAACGTTCGAGTTTAAATGAGATAAATCTAGAACCGTTACCTCAATTACTCCAAAAAAAAAATATATTCTCTCTTTTAATTTCAGTTTTTATTAGTTCTGTATAATAAAGATTAAGTAAACGGTTAAGACCCAACCACTGGTTCCCGATAAGGATCCAGATAGTAAAGAGCTGGTTAATTCTATAAACTATGCAAATTAGACATTTCATCAGTCAATAAAGGTTCGACTGGGCCTCAAGAACTTGCCCAGAACTGGTAAAAACATACATTAAGTACGGTATTAAATATTTAAATAGCTTCAATTTTATTAACAACTTATCTATCACTCGACAAATCGTTATTAAAATATTTCCTAAAGCTAACTGTTTTCACAAACACAAATGTAATGATAGACATAACGAGCTAAGAACGCTTAGTACCACCAGTCGCCGTCATATTGATCAAACTTATCTCGTAATAATCGTCAAACTGTCTGAAACACGACCGCTTATTCTCTCAGCAGGGATCCGTGCGTTATTTTTGAAGGCTTATAAGTTTGTTTTTCTTTTTGTCTGAAGTGGGATTTGTTATAATATAATCTACTTAGTACCTAAATGTGATTTAAAACCTGCCAAAAGGAAATAATGAATTCTTTAGTTAGTTAAGACATACAAAAAATTTAAAACCTATTTTAGTTAAAAAACTATACCGGCTTGAAAAACATTGTTATTTTGACATTAAAAACAGATACTTCAATTTTATTTATTTGTATTGTAATGATGTGCTTTTTAAAATTACATTGGTACATAATTATTATTATATTGCTATGAATAACGTCTAAATCAAAATAAACAAATATACCGAACCCAGATTGTCCTTGTCCAAAGCAAGGTTTTTTTGGATTATTTCTAAGATGTATAGGGGGCTTTATCTTTACAAATCGAGATGAGGCATTTCTAACAAAATACGTGAATAAATACATCAGCTTGGGCGAAAAAAATAATTCCTATTTCTATGGCTATTATGATTGACGACATTTAGGGATTAAGTGTTGGAAATGTTTTGTGGGTAATAGTTTCTTTGATTCAGTATATTAAACATAGTATAATATTATATTAAAGACATGGGTGAACATAATTTATAAATTTCGATTGCACGCTTGGTGTAGTGGCTAAAGCGGTTGCCACGCCGCTTTCAACTGCGCTGGTGTTGTGGGTTCGATCCCCACACAGGACAAATCTTTGTGTAATCCGCAAAAAAATATTCTGGCCCTGGGTGTGCGCTGTGTGTGTGAAATGTATGTTTGTGACACAGGAGTTTTATCTAGTGCAAGCGTCGTTTTTTAAATAATATAATATATAATTTATTATACATGATTTATAAATATTGGGACGAGAGACCGCGACATGAGGTTGTCCTTTCTTAGTTTATTCAAGCATTCAACCGTGAAATAAAGGGTTTTTGACTAACAAAGCAATATTTACCGCCATATAACAATATTGACACCTCTATGCCGTTGATATAAAGTCTATCTTAAAGGTAAAAATGGTTTGCGCTGCGGTTTTATCTGATATTATGAAAAAAAAAAAAAAACTATAAAATTATTCTTAGGGTTTTTGTTTTTTATCGATATTATGGCTTGTTTCAAGTTTAACTGCATAACACTTGAGTAAACTTGAGCGTTGAAATAGGCAAAAATATAACTAAAATAAAATTATAAAAGAACTAAAATTTTAAAGGCTCGATTTAACGCACGTAAATGACTTGATTGGGTTATCTCTATCTACCGCTTCCAATGGGATAAATAAATTGTTGAAACATTATATTTTATATCAAATTGGACATTAAATATAATGTTATGAAACAACTGTCATTAAACGATATGATCAAAATATATTGATAACTTATCAAAAGGCAATATATTTTGACACTCAAAGTATGGGATAAAGAAAAGTCTTATTTACAGCGAAACATGTTACTTGGAACAAAACTGTGTTGAGGTTTAACTAAAATAATAATAATAACTAAACTTACAGTAATGAAACGTGAATCGGTGTGTCCATTGTTATCCGCCGAGATATCAGCATACAGGGCCCTGTAAATTAGATCGATTTAAAACAGAAATATTTTTTTTACAACACAACATTTAAAACGGTAAAAGTCATCGTAATTCTCTACAGTTATCAACAATAAATGTAAAAAACATGTTTAAACTGGCAAATGAACTTACGATACTACAGTCCAACATAAATTTAATTTCATAGTATCCCAAAGTTAATAAACCCATTTTACTACATTATCGTTCACTGCAAAACGGAATGCCTAAGGCACCTATAACAATTGAATATCTCCAACTTCCCTCCAAAATATTAAATCCACCATTAGAAAACTCGTCTACATTCTCCCAAAACATCAAGAAACTGGTCATACCAGTTTATAAGGGAACATAGTTTAATTAATTCCTGAACGAAGGATAATGGGGGATAGAAACACGGCAGCCATTTGCATTATAGCGTCTTTATTAAATACTCTCAGTCCCCGCCTGCAATTAACACACACACACACATACATACTCATTTACACACATCTCGGTATATAGTATTGTACGTAAAGGCTTGTGTATGGTCAGTTATCGACACTTGTATTTGACAAATGTCAAGATATCTATGTGTATTGTAAGAATTTTGATGAACATTCAATATATTTTTCTAACGATTCACTCAAAACCAGTCACGAACGTGACGAAAATCTTGTACTTTTATAAATTCCTCAAATATAAGTTGTACCTAAACTATGTTTAGGTTTCAATAAGCTAGCTTTAATTCTAATTGCTAAGATACAATGTGTAAAACTTCTATGAAAAATAACAGCAATTTTTATTCTCTAAGCACTTTTCTCCTTTCTAAATTCTGTGATGATGACAAACGATTGTCACTTGACCGAACCGATCTCTGTGAACGGTTTCTGCAGTTGTGATCCAAAGCAAGCTTTTATTACTACGCAAATCTCAAGTAACCGATATCGTGTGACTGACTTGTATTGTTGTGTTTTCATTTTAAAATAACGCCAGTAAATTTTTTCAAGTCTATTGTGCTTGATGCGTATTTAATTACGATGTATTTAGTTTTATATAACGTACAAATTCTGTGGCATTTGTCATAATTATGACGAATGTCGCACTACCTTACTCGCAATCAGGGCGCACCAGAATACCAGCGCTGTAGTGCTGATGTGCTGCAGTAGTATGCTGAGGTGTGTACCTTTTTTGGCACATCAATTTAATTTTTATTATAAGTAGTTTTAGAAGTGTTAGTAAGCTTAAGATTTGCCAAAATAAACGTTTCTTTCTTTCTTTCTTTAAATTACAAATCAACTAAAATTGCCTGAAATAATAACCAAATGTTCAACTGGAACGGCAAGTGTATCACGATGATAATGCGAAAAATGTCCTCGTTTCCAAAAGTTTGACTTAGTTTTCGATACATATTTATACTTCTGTTAAAACAAGTTTTATTTATTTAGTAGCTTAATAAGTATTTTATCCTTTAATACGATATTTATATTTCTAACTTGCCGTTTAGGAAATAAACCCGTGTGACCATCAAATTTGATCTTCGATGATACCCAATATCATTTTGACTACTTATTTATTTTAATAGTTTTACTCGTAAAACAATGCTATCAATAGGCAAACTAATCTAAAAAAGCCTAGTTTTATGTTGTTTACCTTTACACAACCAAAAAGTGTGCACAGAAATTTTACTTTTTAATTTACGAAATGTCCCGCTGTAAAGTTTAAGAAGATTATGTGTCTGTAAAACTAGTTGAAATTTTATGATTGTTGTTACTAGGATCATAAATGTACACTGTTATGTAACTACTATTATTACTTTTATTAAATAAAGAAATTTTAAAAACAAACAAAAACAATATTATTTTGACGAATGTTTTTATCTCGATATGCAGTCTACTTGACGGAGATAATTTGATAAATCTACTTTAAAATTTGATAAAACTCAGAAAACTATTCTTGTAAATATCAATTATCAAGCTAAATTTAACGTACGGCAAACGTTCTTAAAGGACTTTTTAGATTTTGGTTCCGTTCAAAGTGGAAACTCGTAAATTTTGAGATGAAATGCCCAGCTGTATATTTTGCTGCTTTGATCTGCCACTTCAATTAGCAGGAGCCGGAAACTATTAGGTGAAGTCCGAGTGATAACAGGGCCGCTCGTTATTTCTCAATATCGAGAAGAAATGCAAGAAGTCGATAATATTTTTGATTTGATTTTCACAACCACTTTGAGTAAGGAGCTATAATATTTATCGACATCATTATTAACACGTGGATACACTGTGTGGTCTGTGCAAACACACAAAAACCTATACATTTTTTAATGATGCCAATGTTTATGTATAAAGCTTAGTTGGCATGTATGTTTGTGTTTGTGTGTTTCTGTGTGTGGGTGTGTATTTGTGTTTATGTGGTGACGTGTTTGTTAGAAGTATATTGTTTTGTTTAGTCGTGGATATGGAGAATCTCTTTAGTTATTCGCTACATGTGTGCAAAATTGCATCAAAATCCAATCGTTTGTGGTTGTATGGAAGAGTAACAGACATCCTCTCAAATATCCTATTTGAGAGGATGTGTAAAAAAACTATTAACTATAAAACTACTACACTATATAACTATAAACTATAAAAAAAAAACATAACATATTAGTCTTGGGGTATGGGTAAGGTAGGGTGTTTCTATGTATTATAAATATATTTTTGCAAAAGAAAAGTTCATTAGTATCAGTTATTCTAGGACCCATAGTACAAGCTCTGCTTAGTTTAGGACCAGATGGCGTTGTGTGTTAGTTGTGAGATATTTATTTATCATTTTTTACAACGATAATGCTTCTATAAAGTGGAATAAACTATTATTACTAGTTTCAAGTCTGAATAAAAATAGTATACATTCCAACGATGACTGGCTCGTTTTACGTAAATAAGTGCAAACGTGACTTACGGATTTTCTACTCGCCAATGCTATCCGAGAACGGGATTTTTAAATATTTTGCTTTCCATAGCGTTCGAAGATCAATTGCAAAGAAGATTAGTTTCCTGTAATGCAGCGTTGGATGGTATATATACCTACGAAGTAAAGCTTTGGATTTGTGTCATGACCCAGCTACCCGAGGGCGGTACTTACGTAATTTTATAAGAGTGGAAAGTTTCCCTGTGTGAGATTCTAACAAAGATAAGAACGATCACCAAATATCGAATTTATATCGCGGTGGCTTAAGTTATATAAAGCGTAATTTTTGGGTATGTTGTTCATGGGGGGCGGTAAAAGCTACCCAAACATCGAGATACTTTGCATGGGTTTACAAGTTTATTTACTATACCAAGGCTTTGCAAGATTTATTTCTGGAAAAAGACTATAAAGAGGTGTTTATCAAAATACGTAATTTTGCTGGCCACGGCCTATTTTTCTATGTATAACTGCGTGTTGAAATCGTTTTTTCGATAACTAGGTGTTACCTGATTGTACGGACTTAAAATACTTAATAAATTCCCATATTTGTCTTGTATATATTAAGAACTAGCGACCCGCCCCGGCTTCGCACGGGTACAATGCTGATACTAAATACACTACTACAGAAAAACTGTGAACGTTGTATATAAAAACACAGCGGCCCGCTCCGGATTCGCACGGGTATATAATATATAGCCTATGTCACTCACTGAAAAAATGATTAAAATCGATCCAGTAGTTTGATTTATTCATCACTGCCCGTGGCCCGCACGCGTTAAATTTGGAGTAAAACAATTCCCCCTTTCTATGCATGTATTATACATAAAAACCTTCCTCTTGAATCACTCTATCTATTGGAAAAAACCCCATCAAAATCCGTTGCGTAGTTTTAAAGATTTAAGCGCACATAGGGACAGAAAAGGCGACTTTGTTTTATACTATGTAGTGATTAATGGTAATAATTTCTATCGAATAGATTTTGTATAAAAGCTTTGCTATTTTAATATTATTCAATCTAATTAATTTAACAAAACATCTAAATTACCCAGAAGGGTGTGGCAGATATGTTATGTTAACGTTACATGTGATAGATTGGGAGCCTATCGCCATGTTGTTTTTTAAGCAAAATTTTGTTTTAAGGCGAGTTAAAAACAAAACAAGCCCAATTTACCTCTTGCCTCTTTTGTTAATTCGTAACAACATTGCACGAACGGATCACCCAATCCGTTGTTCTATCGGATTGTTCTAAAACAAACGAGGTACTGCCGTGCTCATGCCGTCACCGTCGCCATCTTTTTTGTTCCTTGACGGTCGACGCCGAGAGAGGTTTCTTGTTTCCTTTTCAAATTCGCTTCACAGTGCACGTGAGAAGACAATTCCGCTTTTAGTTTTAAATTGATCAGGAAGTAGCAGTTGATTTTAGTTGTGGAGTTTGTTTTTGATACTTGTTGTCAGTTGTTGTTGTTTATTGTTAGTAAAAGCGCTATTTAGTTGAAGTTGTTTTATACGTAAATGTTAATATTTTACTTAGTGAACTTATAAATATCTCCATAGAGCCCGTTAACAATAATTGGAGAATAAACGATAGCAATCTACAAATATCTGAGTTCTAAGCATTTTTATTATACTCTATAACTCGTTATATGATTATTCTTAATTGGCTTACTTTACCTATAATTTGAACTGAATAAAAATATCACAAGCACCACGACGTTACCAGGGTGGAATATTAATATCAGGGTCATACTCAGAAAAAGTGTTCATTTTAAATTTGCAACTAAACTGATACGTAACGATACTGAGAATCTCCGTCACGAAACTGATGTGGTATCTCTGCTTTATAACTTCGCCGCTGATGAAAATATTTATAAAATTATTCATAAATAGCAGCTGCCCGCGGCTTCGCTCTTGTCAACGTTCCGTACCCACACTACCTATCCTACATATCCCACTTATCCTACCTACACTACTTACATACCTTAAAAATCACTCAAATTGGTCAAGTCATGCTCAAGTTATGCACTTACATACATTTCGGGGATTCATTTATATATATAAATATTGTTTACTAGAGCTAATAGTCAATTCATTTTGAAAATAAAAATAATGCATGCATATTTCCTATAGTTACGGACTTTTAAACTGTGTGGACGAAGCAAAAATTTTTTTAGTTTCGTAACGAAACGGAATATGACGAAAATGAGACAAAAATATGAGAAATGATAACCCCAAAAACTTTTTTTAACGTATACAACTTGTTTGCCTAGGCGTATTCGTTAAGATAATACAAAAAATATACACTTTTAACTAAATTCAAATTTAAATACCAGAAAAACATCATATAGATAGATTAATATAACAAAAAGAGGGGGGAAAAGGCAACATAACATATTATTAAATATTGACTTGAATATGAAGTAGCGGTACAAGAAAAGATACCAAACGTACACTTTTTCTGAGTATGACACATTATTTACACAGCACAGTACAAATATCAACAAATTTCTGATGGAAAACCTTTATTTTTCCTCCAAGTTCATATTATAATCACCGGCAAATATTTCTTAACGAATAGGCCAAGGAAAGTTTCAATAATTGGATTGCCTAACTTTCGTCAACAGATGTAAACGACTTTAGAAAGTTGTGTCCGCAATATAGAGGTTAGTTTACACTTTACTCAATAAAACAATGGAAAGTAGGGCATGCCTATTATTACCCTGCTCATCACGTATTTTCTTTGAGAACTGTTTGAAGTTGAAGTTAATTTTCCGTCAGGAAATGCTCAATAGCAGCATTGGTTGTGGAATTGTAGCCGGTGGATGGCGGTAAGCTCACCTTTAATCACATGAGACTTAAACTTTACAGACAAAATGTGGGTATTATACACGTCCGTTTTGGTCCCATGTGGTAGGGGTGAGCCTATCGCCATCCACCGGGCACAAGTCCAAAACGTGCTGAAATCTCGTGAAATATCATCTATTTTAACTCTATGGTTTTTGCGTGAAAAGTAACTAATATCCACACACACATCGACACATCTTCACTAACTTTCGCATCTATTCAAATTAATAAAATTTGAAGTATCTGTTTAATAAAAGCGGCCGTGGCGCAATGGATAAGGCATCGATTTTACGATTGAGAGGTCGTGGGTTCGAATCCTGGCCATTACACCACGGACGTGAACTTCCTCCTAACACAAGCGAATTAAGCTTAGCTGGAGGGGGTTAACAAGAATTTTTTTTTCAAAAAAGCTTACTAGTAATTTGCAAATACAAATTACTAGTAAGCTTTATAAAAAAAGAAAAATAGAAACAAAATAGCAATGTTTTTTCAAACTGGTGTAGTTGTTTGCACGATACCGTTGCCAGTAATACAGTTTTTAAAAACTTTAGTCTGTCTGTCTGTCTGTCTGTTTGTATCGGCTAATCTTCTTAAAGGCTGGATCGATTTAAAAAAACCTTTGGATGCAGGTGACTGACTACAAGGCGCGTAGCATAGGCTACTTTTTATCGATTTACCTATCACGCAAACGAAACCGCGAGGAAGTTAGTTTGTTTGTTTGATAGCGGTAATCTCGAGAACTTCTGGTCGAATTTTGATAATTGTTTTTGTATTTGATATTCTAACTTTTAATAAACGTATTTAGATATTTAACATTACGCTAAACTCCATGGGAGCGGGGCAGTAACAGGAGCAGGAGCAACTACCTAATACAACAAATTGCACGCAGACGAAGACGGGCAGAAATTAGTTTTTTAATATAAGGATATAAATGAGTTGAATAATAATATAATTGATCTTTGTGTCAAGTGTATTCAAAAATATATTAAGTTCACTATTTATAATATTGTTTTCGAGATTGGTTAGGTAGTAAACAGACTGGAAGTAGTAAATTTAGTGTCCACTAAATCTGATTGCTCTGCTATTCGACCACATTAATGACCCTTTGTTTACAATAGACAAACAGAAGCAGATTTAGGAATATACTTGTAGTACTCTAAGTCCAACTCCACCAAACTACATAATACACTTACGCGATACACTTATTTTGATCTCTTTCTCTCTCATTCAATGTTGGAATGGGACAGATATTTTAAAACCCGTGGGTCAGCGTAAACGGAGATTTTAAACTCGGGTGAAATTGAGACTAAGAGTCTGTTTAGAAATCACGTAACGGTACAACTCTACTGAATTCATGGCAGTTCTTAAGTTAACGAGGTACCATCAACTATAATAATAATAGTACCTACTACCATACAGTTATACTGTGCAGGGATAGGTGACATATGTATTCATTTGTCTGCACGTGTGGTGTAGTGGTTTAAGCGGTCGCCTCGCCGCTCTCCACTGCACTGGAGTTGTGGGTTCGATCCCCACATGGGACAAATCTTTGTGTAATTCGCAAAGATTTGTTCTGAGACTGGGTGTGCTTGAGTGAGTGAATGTGTGTATTTGGCCTTGTCATTGGGACCATTGGATAGTGTAATTGCTTCTGGCGTTCTATCTAATGTAAAAAATCCAAATTTATCTTTATCTTTATAATTCTTGACTTGCTTTCGGTTTCTAATTTGTTACTTATTTCGATAGTAAAAATAAAACTTCAGTCAGGTCATTTATTGATTACATGACAATCATTTAGCCCTGTGATAAACAGCCTTTACTTTACATCTGTATTATTTTAAGGGACATTTACACTTTCCTTTAGTAGTTCGTGAAGATCGATCGCAATTTGTTTAAATAAATCTTTCGTTTTTAGCTATCTATTTAAAAAAAAAATTAAAAACTTCTCAAAGCCACGGTCTGCAGTTTTCCGTTTACTTTAAAGAATATTCGTTTTTATTTAAAAAGCTCTTTTTGAAGACATATATTATATACAAAGACTTTAGCAACTTTCAAACCCATTTGAGTTTTATGAAATAAATATTAAACTTTTCATTTTTTTCAGAATTGAGGTATTAAAACTTAAAACCACACAACACCATTATTCATGGTATGCTGCTATGGTTAATATTATTTGTGATAAAAAAAACAGTTATGTTTTTGTAACGTAAGCACATAAAATAAAACTTGCTCGTTGGGGATATATATTTTCTACGCCTTAACGTGCTATAGGTATACTGTGGTAGCATACTATATACGCGTTACTTTAGGTTATAAAATTAATGCATTTTGATGCAATGTGTTAGGTACACAGTTACTTTCATGAAAATGCTTTTAGTAGTTCTTGAATTAAATAATAATTTAAATCAATACGCATTCTATCAAATTTTCAAATTTATAATTTCAGTAAAACCCTCACAATTTCATTATGCCACAAGTTTCACAGTAAAATACACAAACGTGTTTTAGAAGTACTGTGCTGAAATTGAGCCTCCGTGCGGTCATGAGAACAATTTGCTGGTTGGCTTGTGCCAAACTAGCTTTACGGTCTACGTATAATTTATGCAAACCCGAATTGGATGGACCCAACCGAAAATACGGAGAAACATACGTGTAGCTATTTATTTTCTTTACTATTTTACGCCCGCGCCTCCTCCCGCATCGATATGAAAAATAATTTATTTAAACATAGCAGCGATAGCCGAGTGGGAGACCGTAGGACTGCTAAATCAAAGGTCTCGGGTTCGAACCCACGGCACACACCTCTGTCAATAAATCGTTATATATAAGTATTGTGATTAATATAATTGGTTCCTGTAGCCGTTTTAATCAAATAAATAAAAGAAAAAATAGTACCCGGAGCAAAGTCAGGGCGGGTCGATAGTTTCTGATAATATTAAACAGTGAATTGTGTTCATATCAGACTGACTGAACGCTTTCTATTCGTCAACAAAACCGTCACCGATATTTAAATCTGAGTCTAGGTGCTCTTCAAACTTTATTCTTTAATAAAATATAATTTGTTGCCCACAATATATAATTAGTTCGAACTACTTTCAAAGCATTATGAAATCGCCAAACTCATAATTTATTGGTGTAATATATTTCCCTAGAAATTAATGCGTTGATATCAACAAGTATTTTTTGTCGTATACAATCCATTAACTAACTTTGTAACCTTTATCAACCTGCTGATCACGTTGATGAAAAATAGAAATAAAAGAGAGTAAGTAATTTGTGTAAAAAACGTTCCTGTATAAAAAACTGCTTTCTTCGTGTAAGTGCCAAAACATTTTCATCTAACTATTTAATACAAGACGATGTTTCGCATCTTTGAAAAATCTATTGTAAATGTAGATATATATTTTAAATGTAATTTTACTTTTTTGTGTTATTGTCCTATTAATACATAATATACATATATAACTTTACGCGCATATTACTTAGTAGGGTGTAACTCCCGCACACACATTTTACTAGTTATGATCAAATCATACCGTGTGTCTCTTATTTGATATAATTCGTGGAACTCTGGACACCCCCCAGCTTTTGTCTTGTGTTCAATTCAATACTCCTAAAACGCGTACGAGAAATACCAGCCTGTTTTCAGTGCCTCACCACCGCACAAACTACGGTAAAAACTCAGTAATGTCCAGATTACTCCGAATGTATAATGCCAAGTTCAGTGACATAGACATCTTCTTCTTATCCAAAAATAGTTTGAAAAATAAACTCAGACAGATCTTGACCTCAACTTCCTGTTACTGCAGGGGTTGAGTGTAGCTTTCGTTTTCCCTTTAGAATTTTTATTGTGAATGTGTATTCGATTGTATATTAAAGCGTTCTCGATTATATCATAGTGTGTACTCGATGTTACTTTAAATAATAATTAAGTAATATTTAAAATTAATTATTGAATTTCTTACACTTACTTATAATAAAGCCTTCTCGATTATATCATAGCGTGTACTCGATGTTACTTTAAATAATAATAATTTAATTTAGTAAAATTTAAAATAATACTATCTTGTTTATAAATTAAATACCGCATTTCCGTGCACTGCCGTGGAACTCTCTAATTGGCTTAAGTCACTTCTTGTAAATGCAACCAGCTGAGGCTGATTGCATCTTAAAAGCATGTAACATGTAATATAGCTGTTGAGTTTCCTGAATAAATAAATAAATAAATACCGTACTGACATTATCAATAACATTTTAAAATTATTTAGTTTTAGATGCTTTGTATTGTTTGCTTTTTTTCTTATGCCAGATTAAATGATTTTTTTCTGTCTTTTCTTAAATCTCATGTTAAAGGTTGAGACTACCGCTAAAGAATGTGATTGTTTTACTTTATTTATTTAAATTTTTCGATCCAAATTCAGGGATTATAAAATAATGACGTAAAAAAAAACGTTAAAGCAATTAAAAAAACGAAGAAGAAATCCAATGAATATTTGGTTTTTATTGCATACATAATTATAATATGGCCTCCATGTGAGATGCAATTAAAATCAACAATGGATTCGATTTTAATGCAATTAATCCCATCGAATCACTCAATATACGATTGGAAGCAAAATGAGGTATGAGTTTCAGCGCTGCATTTTAATGGATAGTATATAATCTAAATGTTCTATCATGCTCATGACATCTACAGTATTATTATAATGTAGATTTAAATTATTAACATCAGTATCAGATATCGTCTGAAGCGATGGCTCAGGCGTTTTATACTGTTAACGAATTTTTAAAACTGAATCAATTGTAATTAAGATTATTATCCGTATTTATTATTCTTAGTTGTTAAAATTTTGACAATTAGGAAATAATTATGTATTTTTTATTTGACATTGCAATATTAAATTTAAATTATATTTATAAATTTTTTTAGTCTTTAATTTAGAAGTTGACATTATTATTTTTGTACTCTTAAATTTGCATTATTTATTATTGATGATTATGTTCGGCATTTGTATTATAATTGGAATTAATAACTGAAATTGAATGTTGAATTGAATTTTTGTGGTAATATTTTTAACTAATTTTGTATCACCTACTCTCTTAAATATATCTGTAATGACGTCCAATTACCAATAAATGAGTTTTATGTGTTTTATGAGTTTTTAGGAGCCGAGCAATTTAATGTGCAATCTGCAATGATACAATTCTAAATTTGATATGCTATTAAAAATGTAACATTACAGATTAGTCTGAGAGTCCTTAAGGGGAAACAATGGGTTAGCTGTTTTTCATACAAACGAAATATGGGTTCAACTTTAATATTATTAAGTTTTTATCTATTTTTATTGACCAATTGACCAGTTTGTATGTGTAATTCAATTTATAATAAAATCATTTTAGTCAAAATGGCCTCTAAAACATGCATTTTAATGTTTTTCATATGATTTATCTATAGAAATAGATAAAAACTTAATAGTATTTAAGTTAAACTCATATAACGTTTGTATAAAAACACGGCTGAAATGCTACAGCTTTAGATTGGAAACAGGTTTCAATGTGCAAAACACGTATCCAATCTGAAATTGCAACATTTTCAGGTTGCCAATACATTTTCATGTTCAATTTAAGGTGTCCGATGTTCAATATCTTTCCTCGCATGGTACACTTTTCGATCTCTGCAAATTGTAAACGGGTAGGAACCGTGTCAAAGTGGACAACATATTTTTTCTAGGCGGATGTCATAAACTGCGAGCTTCTGGGACGGCACATTTTCGATGTTTATTCCAACTGCCTAGCAAATCTACATAACATCACGCCTATATATCCCAGAAGGGTATAGCAGAGGTATACATTTAATGTATAACATATTATTATAATAATTTTACCTTCACCATACTCTTCATTACAGGTGACAAGAGCGACGACATATACATTTGTATGAAATTTCAATGGTTAAACAAATGAAGGTACGTCAACACTCAAATGTTATTTTAAAAAAGTTTACAAGATTCCGTTCGTATTTTACGTCAACTGTAGCAACCCTTGTTAGTTTATTCAGAAGGTCGGTAAGTCGTTGAATCAATTGGAAATTGGAAATGTAGGTTTCGGATTCAATTTTGGCGACCCCAACATTTAGCCGTTGCTTTTGATACGAGCTTTTCTGTTGAGTTATTTGCTTTGAAAGTTCTAAGATAATGACAATAAAAGCAAAAAGGTGCTTCTAGACCGACTGTAAAGGTGCTCTCAGACCGCACGAGTATTCGCCTATAATGTTAGGTTTTTAGTACAAAATTTAAAATTTAATTCGATAATATGTGATGACATATAATCGTGTAGTTTTAAGTGTCGTGGCTTATATGTTTAAATGGGAGTGATCACATATAGAACGACACGATTTACTGTCGTCTACGACATTTTTTGCAGTGACAACAGATTATCGTGATAGTGGGAATGGCTAGCACGACAGTCGTAGATCGATAAAAAATCGTTACGACTAAAACTTTACCGCCAATCTATCGTAGCCACGATAAAAATATCGTCTCGTCGTTTACACGTGTACCCAATACTTTTTTTTTTTGCTCGAATCATCTTTCTTCTTTTCAAAAAGTAATACAATATTATAATTTCGTCTTCGTCCATTGAACTCAGAGGCCTAAACGCACTACTGATCTCCAAGAAAACGTAGAGGCGACTGTAGATTTGTAGCTTGCTAATGATGGGTAAACGACAAAGCGACTGTCGTGAAACGATAAAATGTCGCGATCCAATGGAAACAGCTAGATACGATAGTCGCTAAACGATAAAAAATGTTGACGACAAAGAATCGTATTAATGGGAACAGCAAGAGACGACAGTCGACAAACGATAAATTAATCGTAATGACTCAGTGATAACGTGCCCTAAGTAAAGCGAAGGGACCAAATTTTAGGGTATTAAACAACAGCTATTTTTGAATAATATCTAACGGGAATCAACGCGATCATACATTTTTCACCTTTTAGGCTTGACGTTACGGCAGACAGATTACGGCATGATCGCGTTAATTCCCGTTAGATTTTACTTAATAATGCGTAAGTTTAAAAGTTAATTAAGCAAATTTTGAGTTTCTAATTAAAACTAAAACGTTTTTGGCGTAACACCGAGGATAATGGTCCCACAGTTTTGATGCCATAATAAAATTTCTAGAGGTTCAGTTCTAATAAATAATAAGTTCATTTTTCTTGTCTAGCACTTTCGAATTAGGGCCAAAATGGCGGTTGTCTTTTTTGAAGGTTCACAAAACTAGTGTAGCCTTTTTACAATCCTGCGTCATACGGGCTTTTAGGTGATTCATTATAATTAAAATTAATGTTATTTTAAGGAGTAGCAACGTATTCAGAGCTATGTTTATGTGAATAAATATACAGTGACTGTGTAGTCTATTATTTCATGGCAACATGGAGATAAATAAAAGAAATGTACAACACAAAGAGCATTAATTAATGTAATTTTAAACTGATACATAAACATTCGTTATAATCTTTTAAGACCTTTTGTAAGTCTAATGATTTATTAGTTTATCGTTACTATTTTATTTTTATTGAGCTTTTATACTTTTTAATGCTAAATATGTAGATCGTAAATCTCTTACAGAAAGTTATAAGAGTGGACAAAAGTAGATGAGTGAAAGAGATATACAATGCAGATGTGACTGGAAGTACTGGAAAAGGTCGTCCCTGGAACACATACAGACCAGACAAATGGAGTCCTTCAGAAAGGACAATTACGTAGTATACGAAACCGGCATGTATGAATTTTGAGAAAGCCTAATGCACGATCTCGCTACCGTACATCTTTGCTGCCACAGCAAATTCATTTGTAGGTCGCGGTCGCGTGCCAGCAATTATATAAATAACATGACTCTACAAATAACTTTGAGTGCATTGCCTACCGTGGTACGAACCTATTGTCAAGAGTAAGAGACACTAACTTAATCTTTGTAACATATAACTTAACTTTACCTAATAAACATTGATTATAGTGATCTTATCTCGTTTGTACTTCACCAACTTAACATAACTACAACTAAATAGTGTAAGAGCTAACTGGCCCTTACACCTAAGGTAAGGTAAGGTTTGTTAGGAGCGAAGTCATCCATCGTCTCGACCTACCACCTTGGGATAGAGGCGTGATTGTATGTATATATGTATGCATGTATGTATAAAGTTTAGTCTAACTAAAGAGCTCATACTAGTGAGCAGCGATAGCCGAGTCGGAGACTGTTGGACTGGAGTTAAGTGTCTCGGGTTCGAACCCACAGTATACATCTCTGTCAATAAATTGTTAAGGTTCGTCTTTTTGAAGATATATGAATGTGAATATAAATCATTGCTCGCTAACGGTGAATATAAACATCTTGAGGAAACCTGCATGCCTAAGAGTTCCCAAAAAGTACTCGAGGGTGTGTGCAGTCTACCAATCCGCACTTGGCCAGCATGGTGGACTATGTCCTTACACTTCTCATCGCATGAGAATAGATTTTTATGAAATTGTAATTAAACATCATTCGAATAAAATTGCATATTTCGAATCGTATCATTACAGGTAGTGCATTTTACTGCTCGGCACTGGTGAAATATTCAAGTATGTAAAGCTACAAATGAATGCTCGCGCCGCGGTCTGGGAGAATTTTACCAAAAACGTCAATAAACTTTCCAACCACGATAACGTCTAAAGTATAACTCACAAGTATGCATGCCTCTATCTTATAGGTTTATGCGTGCGTGACACTAAATCAAACAGGCCTTCCTAAATCAAATTGCATTGCCAACATTAACATTTACGCGCACGTTCCTGTCAAGCTGGGGACTAACAGCTGTTGTCAGTCAATAAATAATGAAAATAATGTATACACGGCTACACATCGAGCTTTAGCACTTATAAGCTAGCGGCTAAGCTAAGCTGATCTCGCCTTGCATGAAAAAGCCTTAATAATGTGAGACCAACTTTAATTGCAAATATATTTGATATGTATACGTCTATAGCCGAATGTACGGACAAACTTGTTCTAAATTTACTTTCATATTTTAAGCAGTAAGTCAATGAAGATTGTTTAGATTGTGCGCATACGAATAAGTTGCTTTATCTTTTATGTTGTTCTAATACATTTGATTAATACTTCTTACTTTCCAATATTAAGCGAGCAAAACCAGCTTGACTAGACTTTTTATTAAGAAATATATATATTTGCTTTTAGAACCGTTAATAAAAAGGTGTAAATTCGACTTTTTTTTTACACCTCAGGCCATTAATCATCAGAACTTATTGATAGTAATAAATTAAATGTCAAATAATAGTTTGACACTCAATTAATTTATTATCTAAATATATAATCAAATTAATAGGGACGTCTGTACATTGAAGACATTTAATAGAGACTAGTACAAGGGGTCTTTTTATAAAACCAGTAGAAGCCAAAACATATTTTTGTCTGTATGTCAGTCTGTATCACGCAATAACTACTGCAAGGAATTAGATGTGGTTTTCACAGTTGTGTAGCTTGAGGTATAACTTACTAACTGGTATATGTTTAATCTTGGTATTTTAACTCTAAGGGGTAAACTATAGGGGTGTCAGTTTATATGGGAGGTTCGTCAATTTAAAGGAAAATGTATGAATTTCTGCACTTAGGTTTCCTACACGACATAAATGTCGCTATGTTGCATCCACCCAGCATATTGATTATTTCGTATACAAGTAAAAAAAATATACTTACGGTAATTAAAATAATGTAGGTAATCTTGATATATTTATTTTTAAGACAGTTGACTCATTTTGCAATTTTTGACCCATAATTTCGCGCACATTATCATAAAGTACATACTATAGATCGTGACAATCGTTAAATCCGCCGCTCGAAAATATTCAACTGTATTCTGTAAGCAAGATTGGATTTAAATAACATGTTTTTTTTAGGATTCCGTGCCCAACGGGTATAAGCGGAACCCTATTAATAATATTAATTGATGATAAAAAAGTGATCAACGCACCTCTTGTGAAATTATTACAAATATTCTATAGAGGGAGTATATGTAGCCCACAGAAGATGATGCCAAGGGGTTGAAAGTTTACGAAATTCCTCAATTTTGAAGGAAATAGAATAACAATATCGAATCGCACACGAGCGAAGTCGCGGACAATAAGTTATCAATAAGTTTCGGTTGTCTATCTGCATAATATAGTATGATTATTGAAATGAACATTATTATAAACTCTTTTTTCATACCTAAATTATTAAACATCGGCCTAAACTTACATTGTATAATACGTTTCATTAAGTAAATGCATTTTTTTTTTTTTTTTTTTTTTTTTAGTAAAATTTAATTTCCACGGGCTCTTTAGTCCGTGCCTTTTTTTGTTTGGGTTTTATTTGTAATAGTGTGGTTTTACATTTTTGTGAGCTCCGCGTTATGCTCATTCAAATAAAGATTTAAATACAAATTTAAGGGAAAGGGGGTTAGGGAATAATTTTCTTCTACATCATACATCAAATGTTTATTCTAATGATTATTATATTTATATTATTATTATTAATTCTTTTTTTTTTTTTTGGTTTTTATTTTTTATTTTTTTTTTGTATATTTATATATATATATATATATATATATTTTTTTTTTATTCTTATTATTATACTTATAATTAATTGTTTTTATTATTATTATTCCTATATACTGTTTTTGGTTAGTTATTTACATATTTATTCAGGTGTATAATTTTGATTGTTAATATATTATACAATTTATTTTCAATTATTACAATTCTAGGAGAATGCTGTACTGCCACCCTTCATGTCGACACCTTCTGGGACTTAGGGTGATGGGTGGGATGTGGCATCCTCTTTGTTATGAGCTTTGTTTATGTTTTTGGATTGTTTCAATTATCTTGTCGCGTACGGTCGTGTCTCCCCTCCTCATGGCCATCCGCAGGTTATAGTCCCTAAGTAAATTCATTCGTACCTGTTACGTGGTTCAGAGACGTGTCCTTAAAAAAATATAAAATATAATATAAAAAAAAAATGAGCCTAGCTAAAGTAATCGATTTAATTCAATCTGTTGAAAGTACTCTTGGTATTCATAGAAACTTCATATTACGCGATGGAAAAGGCAGAAAAATCATATTATTTCGCATTCTCATCGATATTATGATGCTACTGACTTATTTTGTAAATGCGTGCTTATGGGTGAATGAAATTATAACTATTACCGGTAGTACTATACATTATCTGGTTGGCCTATATTGTTTGCGATACTTTTTAAATGATTCCATATTTTTGGCAAATGGTATTTTAAAAACCAAAAATTACAAGAGCTTCATTGAAAAAATTAAAGCTGTCAATAGCATCTACAGCAAGCACAAGAATTATAAAAAAAATTTTAGATTATTACACTTAATTCCAATAACTAGCATAATTATATTTGTTATTTTAAAAATTTGTCTCACGATACTAAAAGTGGGCAACACATTTATACATTTCACATCATACGTGTCAGTATCTGGATTAACGGTGTATTTCTTTCAATTTTTAATACATTCATGTCTTTAGTAAACATATTAACCAAAAGCCTTAATTACTCAATATCTGAGATTGAAATCGAATTAAATAAACATAAAAATTCGCTAACATCTGAGTATTCTGAGTCACCTACAACTGGCCGGCAATTAACAGTTGACCAAGTGATGCTTTGGGATTTCGTTTACGAGGAGTTAGTCATTTGCAGTAAACAATTGTCGAAGTGTTTTGAACAACAAGTAATTTTATTTGTTTAATATATACGTATATCATTGTAGGTTCTAGCAGATTGATGTGGAATGTTCTATTCTGCAACAACAAGACGGGATACAATTAGGAATTAGTATGTTAGAGGAAGCCTGAAGGTTGCACCAGTGACAGAAATGCTGACGGAGAATCGTTTGTCTTGGTATGGGCATGTGTGATGAGAAGAGTTGAAAGGCTTGTGACTAAAAGAGTGATCAGTTTAAATGTCCATGGAATGGCAGGGAGAGGCAGGCCGAAGAAAGGATGGATGGATTGCGAAAGAGTAGGAAGTGTGTGAAAGCGAGACGGCTGACAGAGAATGGCGGAAAAATACGTTTGGAACCGACCCCTAGTAAAATAAGAAAAAGGCAAAAAAAAGAAGCTCTGCCTATTTTGCACTATTGGTTTATGTTTAACTAATTATTCAAATAATTTTCAGATGATATACTTCTTGGCATCATCTTCTGTGGGCTACATATACTCCCTCTATAGAATATTTGTAATAATTTCACACGAGGTGCGTTGAATCACTTTTTTATCATCAATTAATATTATTAATAGGGTTCTGCTTATACCCTTTGGGTACGGCATCCTAAAAAAAACATGTTATTTAAATCCAATCTTGCTTACAGAATACAGTTGAATATTTTCGAGCGGCGGATTTAACGATTGTCACGATCTATAGTATGTTATGTACTCTATGACAATGTGCTCCCTTATGGGTCAAAAATTGCAAAATGAGTCAACTGTCTTAAAAATAAATTTATCAAGATTACATTCTTTTTATTACCGTAAGTATATATATTTTTTTACTTGTATACGAAATAATCAATATACTGGGTGGATGCAACATAGTGACATTTATGTCGTGTAGGAAACCTAAGTGCAGAATATCATGCATTTTCCTTTAAATTGACAAACCTGCCATATAAACTGACACCCCCATAATTTACCTCTTAGAGTTAAAATACTAAGATTAAACTGAACACTGTTGATTTGATCAGAGTTGGTTTCGATAAATATCGCTAAGTCACAGACCTTGTTTGTTTATAAAATAAGTTTTTATTTTAGGTTTAAATGATCCAGCAGCGAGGCTTGTAAAACAGTTCCTACTTACAACAAAAATTAAAACAATCAAAATAGAATTTGCGAAAGTCAACTTGGGAATGGTTCTGAACTTGACAATTTTTTGCAATACTGTCAGTTATGTCATTATTGCTTTGCAGTTTAATCACGTGATTTAATAAAAATAATTATTAATGTAAAGAAAAAAATAATGTAACAATATATGTTACATATTGTCTAAAAATTACATTTTGATTTACCTACATATGTATTTATAGTTTTTATGTACCCAAGTATTTTATGAATAAATATAAATGGTTTGAAATATATCTCTTACTTTTTAACACACATAACCAGCTCCCATCCACACTCCGTCCGCGAAATGTATCTATAAAAGTTCATGTCGATAATATATGTTAATCCAGAATATGCTTGCTACTATCTTTCAATTTGAAAAATAGTTTTTTTATCACAGATATAGATCTACATAGATAACGCAAGTATCACGATTTGTATTGAAACCAAGCGTGCCGACTTTTTAATACCTATTGTGACGTCACAGTCGAAATTTAGTGACGGGAAATCCAAACCGATTCAAAGACACCGATGCCGCCGATGCCCATCCGTCCAGTACGATTTAAACGATTCAACTGGAGCCGTCCGCTATGATTTTCTCTAACGAAAGACGCGCGTGGACTGAAGTTAGCGGCGACCAACCTTGACTCTTGGTCGGGGTTCGGACACGCGAAGTACATGCATTTGCGTTATCTATGTAGATCTATATCTGTGTTTTTTATGGTATAAGTGAGGCAAGTTTGGTATTTCGTTTGATACATAACATAAACATAAGATATGCAATAGGGGGTGCGTCTATCGCTGTTTGACTGCTGAGCTCCAGTTGAGATGCTGGGGGTCTCGGCTAAATAAAATGCTGCTTCTTCTAATAGACTGTACTAACAGGCTGCTGATATATTACAAAAGATTGCCGCGGTGCGAGCGAGTACATTGAACGGTTTTTTTTTCTACGCCCACAGCGAACGACCGTGTAGTCCACCTGATGGTAAGTGGATTCCGGCCCATGGACATCAACAATCCACAAAAGCAGATTATAGATGCGTCGCTGCAGCTGAGGACTACGGTGTTACGCCTCATGTGCCAGTAATTTCAGGGCCTGATCTCACCACCAAACCGGAACACAGTAATGGAACACACTATTTGGCGGCAGGTTAAAGGTGAGACGGTAGTGCTGCCGCCCTCGAGCTCATTCACAAGAGCTCTACAACCAGTAAAAGTCTGCCACGTCTGTATGAGCGCGCTGTAAGGTTGCGACCGTTTGGCGAGGTGAGGAACCGGTTGGATGCAGGGTGACGGCGCGCGGCGAAGAAACGCAGGAACAATCGCCGCGAGGGACGCATACGCTAACCACGAGACCATAGATCGTTAAAAGAATAAAAAAGTAAAACTATATTAAAAATACTACTTTAATGAATGAATAAATAAACACATTTAATTTAAAAAACACCTTAATAGCTAAAGATACTTCCAGATCGCTAGCATTCATAATGTATAATTTTTGCGAATAATTTCGAAATTGTATAATAGTAATTTTGAATAAAATAAAATTAGATTTTAATTTTGAATTTGTAATGTAATGGTCGGTTCTTCTTCCACACTGTTGTTACATTCAACGTTGCATTACAAGCGAATGCTTGCGGTCTAAGAGCATCTTTACGTTAATACACAATTTTATGACCTGTTAAAATCGGATTAATTTCAAATTAATGATTTTATCCCGCTCAATAACTTACCAATTATCGCCTTTTTTGAAAATGTTTTTCACACTATTTCGATTAAAATTTCCCTGAGCTTAACAATAATGAATGATTAATGTACAATAAGTACATTAATCATTCATTATTTGTTTTTTCTAATAAACTTAATAAATTCCAAAATCTGCTTATATATTGCCTGTAAGGCGGAACAGAGTTCGCCGGGTCAGCTAGTTAATTAATATAAAACAACATTTTACTATCTAAATAATTTGATTAAATTGTAATCCCACGATGACATGAGTGATAATGAGTGACAGAAATAAAGGAATGAAGGACATTCCAACGGACATGTTGAAAAAATCTAGTTTAATCGGGTTCGTGGTTATCAAAAGCTTTAACGCTTTAATTTGCTGCAATTCTAGGGCATCTGGGTCTGTAAAAAAGGAAAATATTAGCACATTCTCTGCCTTGTATTTATAGTATAATAGTAGAAGTTATTTATTTTATTTATTAGCCTGTACTGTCCCACTGCTGGGCAAAGGCCTCCCCAAAACGTTTCCACTCCTCTCTATCTCCTGCAGTTTCCCACCAGTTGTTGTTGTAGGAGAAGTAGAAGTTATACATAATATAAATTAATGAACCTAACAAAAACCTAACAAATGTAAGAACGATCACCAAAAGATCGGCCTTGACTTTTTTGCCAGTTCTTCTCAAAAAAACCTTAACGGAACTGACACCTAAATTCACTTTCACATTCAAGATATTCTTATAATTGATGAGAGCTTAAGCGCCGTAAATTTATAGTAGGATTATTTTTGTATTGTTAAGTCTTAGAAATAAAGATATTTTCATTTCATTTTATTTAATGCAGTTAACAAAATAGCTGTTAATAGTGCCTCTCAGTCTGCATTAAAGAAGGAAAATAGACACCCTCAGAATGACTATCTTTAAACAATAAAAATATTTTTGCCAATGATAGCTCTTTCTTTTAACGGGCTGAGTATAAATGATACCAAAATATACTTACATATTGAAAAATAGCTGTACATTTTTGATAAAGTTCTGTCTATTGCTGCAAACTCATTTTGAAGCTTTTGACTTGAATATAAAACTAGGAACACTGAGAATGCAAAGAAAACCAACGCGGATGATTTATCAAATGCCATTGTGGTACTAAATTCCTCCTAAAATATTAACAAAAACCATGTTAAAAAACATTTATTGCGGCAAGTAATAACAACAGAATATCAAGCTTGCCTTTGTACCTAATATTTTAACTGTTTTGTTATATTATGTTAGTGTAAATTTGTGTGTACAATAAAGAATTTGAAAGATTTGAATTTGAAAGGATATGGGCAATAGCACATACGCTTCTTTTAGCAGCGGCGGTGATCGGTAATTTTGCGACTGTATCGATGTTACAACGCGTTTTGACGTCTCTTTGCGTTTGATCGCGGTAGATGGTTCGCTCATTTTTGCTTTTGAAAGCAGTCGTAAACTGCTGCCAAAAGAAGTGTGTGATGAAGATGCTAAATCGCCGAATATGTGCGTTTTCAGTTAATGTGCAGAGTTTTCGAAAAGTTATGCTTCGCCAATGCTAAAATTAACGTGTGTGCTTTAGCCTTAAAATTAAATTTCTATACCTGCAAAACAATGTACTTAATAAGTTCATATGACCAAGTAATAAATAACACCGAAGAATTGATTATCGTGAGCATGGTCTGTAAAACAATGAAAATACTGAATTATCAGGCAGTATCGATGCTACCCAAGCATTTAAAGATAAAGAGCCAGTTTTACCAGTTTCAGATAAATGGTATCCCTCAACAAATGAAATAAAACCTTACTAAATATCAAAGTGACTCAAATTACACTTCAAATCAAATCAAATCATTTATTTTCATGGGCCCCAAGGGGCGCTTGAATACGTCAAAACAAACATCAAAATACAAAAAAAATAAAATTAAAATAAAACTTAGCTAATTATATTATAATACTTATTGCAATAAAATTATTTGACCGATGGGTATTGCATCGTGAGAAAAGCTGATGAGAAACTCATGTGCACCATCTTTTCAAATAATTCATACAATATTTATACTTGAAAATATACCAGATGTATCTTTCATTTGTTCGTGCTATATGTTTATCATACCAATCTGACAATTGTAAAACTAGGCCTTAGTAATTAATTATTATATACTTGATATTTAAAACATGTCGACATATTTTTGCCACACTTTACTAAGCAGTCATACTTCTCAGCAAAATGATTAATTTGCTCAATTGTCACTTCTATGCCATGTCGGTAATCTTCATTTGAAAAAAATGTGCCTTTAGGAATAGCTTTGTATATAGAAGCAGTAAAGCAGTTTAATATATTATATAGTATCGTTAGGTGCGTATACAATATTAAATATTCCAAAATAAAGTGTATTTCACCCCAACATTGACCAAAGAACAATATTATAATATTTAAAGTAGGTTTTACGGCCATTATTTGAGAATAATCATATAATTTAAAAAATAAAAATGACACTCTAACTATTAGAGATATAAAAATACATGTCACCGTAATCGACTCTAATCGCTTAATATTTTTTTTATATTTCGTGTCTTTTTTGCAAAGAACATGTAAATCATTGAGGTTTATCATTAAATTATTGTATGATTTAGTGTTTATTACACCTAGTGTCATAAAGATAAAACAACTGAAAAATGTCACGCAATTAAATATGAAATATAAAAATTTAATACTTGTTGGTAGGGGAATAATCACAAACATTATATAGCAGGCAATTATGAAAATGTATATACGAAGTAAAATTTCTAGAACGAATCGAATTAATATTATATTTTTGTGGCATATTTGCAATGAAGAATAGTTTCTGTAAACGCAGAGTATAATATTTTCAATTAACTGTGTCCAGATTAAAACTCTGATCATATTCATTTTTAGGCAACAAAAACCGAAGGAGGTTCTCAATTTAACCGTATACTTTTTTTTCAAGTTGTCTCTATTGTAATCGAATAACGTACTGTAATGAATGTGTTGTAATACGAAATAAATATTTTAATATTCCATTTTGACTAAGTGAACGGATGTCAGAAATATTATTAGGTTATTATTATTAAATTATAATAACTCGTTTGTACAAATGGATATCAATTATAATAATTGGTAAATTGTACGTACTTGGGTTCGATATAATGTTCATATAACCTAGATAGTTTTAACATGGTTTTGCTTTCATGAAGTAATTTATTATTTCAATATTTATAATGCATACAAATAACAAATACGTTGTGTCCGTTGTAAACAATACGTCGTATGCTTAATATTATTTGATGTAAAAATCACATTCATGCGACACCTATACCTTACTTAAAAAATATTTAGTTTTGTCTGTCAGTGTACGACGGTAAGAATCTTAAAGATCCTATGACGACTCCATTTCAAAACTCATATTACAATTAATATTATAATGTGTGAGTTAGGATCTCGAACTCTCATAAGCGTTCGCCACACATTCTAAACCTGTAACGTAACATGTAATGTAACATGAAAGGATCATTATGAACGCAGCAAGCGCACGAACCGTGCAGTGCTCGCAACTGTTTCGGGCATGCGCGCGGCCATTTTTCCGCAGTACAGATATACAAAGTCCGTCCACACTGACAGTCTGAGCGCGCTGCGAGCCCCTATATGTTCGTCAAAAACTGACAAATGGCGGATCGCAGTGAGCACGAGTCATTAAACTCTGTTCGCGTTGTAGTCGTGCTAAGTTCGTGCTCACAACGCGTTTACACTATTGTAATTCTTTTACATTACGGCAGTCTGTGTATATTTTCATAATAGTTTGAGCCTTATGCTTCGTGAACCTCACGAAATTAGTCTGAAATAACGAAAACTTATTTTTTTTTTCAAAAAGTGCGATTGCTTTGGCTTGATTTTGCATCTACTCCGTATATTATTATAAATGGTCGCTCATACACCGACTGTGATACACAGTGCTTAACTCGACAAGGAGCGTAGACTTCACTTAGCAATAGCAATTAAGAAACAAAACTACTGTTTACAACAAACATAGCAAATAACAGTTACTTACAAACATGAAGTAACAATCATGCCTCAAATGTTATAAATTAGGTTAATGATACTAACTTCTACCGAAAGTCTTCTTGTGATGAAACTTGCTTCGGAGAGTATTGGCACTGATTACAGTACGGAAGGCAAACTTCATTCAACGCGCGCTCAAGCAACGCACACAAATACACGGTGATTTTTTTGTGGTTTTAGAAACTCTCTGGGTTTGTTCAGAATCAGTAACAGAATATATTCCACTAGTAAGTTAGTAGTAGTAGCAAACAAAAAAATACAAATACTCATTAAAAGCAGCCAGTTTGTATAGAAATAGTGATTTTATATCGTAGTTTTCTTTTCATTAGTACCTGTGGAATGTATTCTGTTACTAATTCTGAATAAGTTAAATTTCTAAAACCACTATAATTTCAGCGTGTAGACATCGCTTACAGACACGATTTCTAAGACCACTTTTGTTCGCGCGCTTACCGCCCCCAGTCCTCTAGCGCACCCTCCGAGCGGGGGTATAAAAAGTAAGTTACGTACATGAGCTTGCCTTCTGTATTCGTCTATTTTGTGGTATTACACAATATATTCGGGTAATCTATGTAAAATATAGGTTAAGTAGGTAGGCTTACTTTGGCTATAACAAGTATTTACAAGCAATTATTGTATAAAAACTTTTGGTGTAGATAATTATGTATTTTTGTGGCGCTTTTTGTGGCGGCCCCCACATTATTTATGATGGTTGACATTGACAACGTTAAAAAGTGACGCATGATACAATATGGCAAAAATGGCACACTTGTCACAAATGTCAAAGAGTTCTGAATCGCGATAACGAAATGTTAACGGTGAGTGTACAGTGGGCCAAGCAATTAGGTATGCAGGGCAAAAACTTCTACGCCATACTGAAAACTAACTGCAATAGATATGCATGTGTGAAATTCATATTTAATAAGTGTAATATACCCACTATTTAGATATGTAACTCACTTATCCATAACTGGTGTAGTAAGTCTTTACTATGACATATAACTTTTTGCCCTGCATAGCTAACTCGTTGGCCCACTGTACATAAATACAACTTCCAAGAAGCCACTGTTGGACAGCTGTTCGGCAGGCAATACCGAGTATCCTCCCTTTTAGATGGAAAAACATCACAGGCATCCATACGTAATTAAAATCACGTCCTAATCTCATGGCAATTTCAAATAAGTTTTAAGTAGGAATTCCCTAATTCGTTGGTATATGAATTCGATTGATAGATTTATTCTTTGTCAATACTGTTTACTACCCGCGACTTAACACCGGAAAAAAATCTAAAATGAAGTTCTCTGGTCATGAAAACATTTTGGGTATGTGTAATAATCAAAATGTTTTCATGGCCATGTAAAAAATATGACTTTCAGTCACCAAATCGTATAAAAAAGTTAACAACGACAACGTCACTTTTTGCGTTTTTAATACACAGATATAGTTCTACATAGATAACGCAAGTATCACGATTTGTATTTTTAATACCTATTGTGACGTCACGGCCGAAATTTAGTGACGGGAAATCCAAACCGATTCAAAGACACCGATGCCTCCGATGCCCATCCGCCCAGTACGTTCAACTGGAGCCGTCCGCTATGATTTTCTCTGACAAAAGACGCGCGTGGACTGAAGTTAGCGGCGACCAACCTCGACGCTTGGTTGGGGTTGAGACACGCGAAGTACATGCATTTGCGTTATCTATGTAGATCTATATCTGTGGTTTAATACATATCTTATAGAAACTATTTGTACTAAAGGTTTTCAAAAATACAGTGCTTAATTTGACTACTAGTCAACATCGTTATTGCTCCGACAAATTAATAAAGTGTCTAATCGCTACCTAATTCGAAAACCAACGCGGTATTATCTTAGATAAAGTCCTTGAAGCTTGCTTAAACAGAGATTAACTATTTTAAAGACGCCATCTTGCTTCCCGCGGTACACGATTAAGGAATTGTGGAATAAGTTCCGCATTATCTTATATTATATATTAAATGTAACTTAAAGGCAATTGAAAACATTACTGTTAAACAAAGACGCTTATTTTATCATCTGAGCGTCATCTGATGGATGAGTTTGATATTTGTAGTTTTCTTGACCAGTCAGAACCCTGTATTTCGACGTATCATGTAAACGACATCAGGTAGGTATCTGAATTTTCAGCAATCTTCCTCATTAAACACGATAAGTTGGACTTAACGTGACTGCTTTTCAAGTGCCACAGTTTATTAAGGGTAGACTACCGCCTACATATAAAGGTATTGCTGTCTCTATCGGTCTAATATATAGATGTGTGAGTGAAAATACATGTTGATGTTCAGTTGTTACGACGGTCAATACCTAGGATTTGTTGTTTGATAAGTCTGCCGATTTTCAACAAAATTTTGTTGCTATGGTAACAATGGCGAGATTTGTATGTGGAACAGGGATGTTTATTGTTCCACAGTCAGTTGCATTATGCACTAGTCGACCAACTAGTCGACTAAAAATCAACTAAATATAGATATTCTATACCTTTAGGCATAATTCAGACTAAGAACTTACGACGCTGTTTTAACAGGCGGGCAGGCAACTAAAAGAGATAAAAGATTTCACGTCGCGTTTTACGCCATCGGTTTTTTTTACATAATAATATTTATATTTATACATATCTTCATTATGTGGGCCTGCTGGAAATATATTAAAGATTAGCCCAGCAATTTAAAATAATCATGATTTTAATAAACTTAAAAAGCTGATCTGTTTATGTTGTTGCTTTTCAGGTTCATTTGCATTTATTCATACAATTTGTCTACATCTATCTTGGGCTAAATAGGCCATATTATTATAAACTGGACGCAACGCGACGACGCAGTGCTTCTGTGTCTACGTCACAGATTACAGATAAATATGAAGTTAGCTAGTCGATGTGAGTTGAGCCTAAGGATATAGCGCGTCCTTATTCTGTAACATGATTTAATTTTGGCGTCCGTATTCAGTTTGATTTTGATGATGATGTACAGTCGAGTTCAAAATTGCCATGAGGTTTACAGCAAGGGTAATTATTGTCGCTTTCGCAATACGTCCAATTTGAGTTCGCGTCAAGGCGTCAAGGCGTCAAGGCGTCAAGCCTTGCCCGATTTTATTTTGCAGGAACAACAGACCGACAGACATTCAAAGTTACTTTGGGATTTATAATATCACTAGTTTCTTCTGCGACTGCACCCACGTAGTATGTCGATAGTATGTAATTGCATCAAAACATTAGTACTATAATATAATAGTGATAGTACCGTTTAACTCTTGATTCTGAGTGTTTTCTTTATTTAAATAATAAAACAAAGTTTTAGAAATGATACTGTATTATTTAGGGTATTTAGTAGTAATATTTAATAATATTGCTCTAATATTTAGCACATTGCGTTTCTCTTGAGACAGTGATAAAAGAATTGCATTATTCTGCAACATGGCATTCGTTATTTATCTAATAATAATTACTTTCTTCAGCTCTATTTTACGTTTAACCTTATTCATTTTTCGCTCTCGTGAAGTATAAGCTGACAAATAGGCCAAGTCTCTTCTTTTCATTCTGCGGTTCACTAAAAATACAGAAATGTAAATAATTTACCTCAGCACAAACTCAAATGACAAAAATCTTTATTACTATGCGGTTTATATGCTGTAAATATATTTATCTTATTTTTGTTCAAATTTGCTGAAACGGTTATGTGTTTGATTGTACATATGAAAGAACAAAAATGACATGCACGATATAATGACATTACAATTTAAGTATTCGTAGATATAATGATATATTTACTATGTAAATAATTAACAATACACAATGTAAAGATTGTTTACCCATATTTAAGTCCAGAGAAACTATTTAAATATTATAATCAACATTATAAAATACAAGTGTGACATATGACACAAGCGAATTGCAATCAAAGAGTATACTAATATATTGGGGATTGCAATGAATGACACTGTAATTAGGCCAAGAGCTATGCATTTTAAATGAATATTGTATCTGCATAGTTATTATTATGCATGTAGAAGGTTTTAGGTTCGAAAGCATTTAACGATTATTATTATTACTCCAACTCAATGATAAATTAACAAGACAATTAAACGTTGTCTTTTCAAAGATAATGTGACAATGTTTCTATAGATACTAATACTCTGCTCGGCATATATAGCTGACTACTAATTTATAACAGCCCTTGAAAGTATGGGGTAATTAGGGACGTGATAAAAATAAAAAAACAGATTATGATCAGCCTCATCATTTACACATTTTAACAGTCAATCGTTTTAACATTTACACTTTGTCACAATAGTACAATTGTATACAATTGTCTTTTGAAATAATATATAAATAACTATTAATAAGTTATTAATGCAAAAAACAATATCATTGTTTTCAACTAACTGTTTTTATTTCTGTTATTCGTTTAGGCTTTGGTACTTTTAACCCATATGCCATGTATACAGCTCAGTCCCTAAATGATTATTTACATAAAAATATGATTCAATTATGTTTATAAAGAACGAAAAGATTCTGCAGCTAGATCTCGGACTATAACTTGTTGCAGTCGTGAATGTCAAAAAAGGTTCAATGCAGTTCATTGCATACTCTCTGGTCGGTAGACTATGGTATGTCATATCTCGGCTTGGTTCGGTATCTCACTGGCACCCCTCCTTCACTTCCGAGTAGCTAACGAATGGCTGCCTCACCCCCCTTCAATGAGTTGAGATAGATATTGTAATTTTCTTTAATTTGTAATATGGTATTTGATGAATGAAAATTAGGTACTTTGATGATAATTATTGATAAAATAGAAAGTATATTATATTTACGAGGGTCCTTCGTTTCGAAAACTTGTAATAATCTGTTGTATAATACTAAAAAAGTCGCATTTGTCAGGCCGTTCAAAACTACGGATGTTTGGATGCCTATAATTTTTAAAATAGGCAGACTAAAGATAATTTGAAATCGAAGGAACATAGATAATCATGTTTTAAATTGACTGTGCAAAAATTATAACATTGTGATGAAAAATGTAAAAGATACAACCATACTCATTTTGTATGAGAATTCCATACCGGTTGTTCCCTTTTAATAACGATTAAACCTAATAACGCTTGATTGGCGACCAGCCAAAACTCTATGGATGAGACGTGAGCCTACTAATGTTTGAGTTTTGCAACGGTTTCTCAACTAGCGAAACGAAAAACGTGGCTATTTAATATTTTAGATGTAGATAATAAAAGCTTAGTCATTGCCAGCAGTTGTAACCATATTTAAAACACCGTAAATTTATAGGATACAATACTGAACCAATATTAAACTTAAAATTATAACGTGGCCGTGTCTCGTTGGTCGATCGCGGCACAAATAATGCAAAAAATATATTTAAAAACGATCCGTAATTTCAAAGATCGGCGCTTACAAAAAAACCTTTTCTACTGTATATTCCTTACAGATTATAACCCCGTCTGTATGTCTGTTCACGATGAACTTATAAACTCCTGAACGGATTTTTATACAGTTTCACCATTAGATAGCGTAATTCATGTGGAAGCTCCAAGTATATCATTTGTCAAGGTTCGATATACCACACTGGCGGAAGTCGTATTAGTATTGATTACAGTACTTAAAACTGTTACTGCCTACTACATATCTCTATATATTAAAGAAGTATATTTTAAAGGCCAATTGATTTATTTATTTAATATATGGGAAACTTACAGCTACATATAATAAACAATAGTGACGGATTAATGACGGCAAGCCAAAACCAAGTTTTCACTAATAGACACATAGAAGTAGAAACAAAAAATACAATGTACAGGTCGAGGCAACCTTCTTGAGCATTAGGTGACGTGGTGGGGGAAAGTTTGCGCATCGTACACTTACGTGCAAAATATTGCACACCCTTTTATGATTAGTTACGTCGAGTTTTTAGAATTACCTATTTTATTTATTACAATTTCGGTTTATTTCGGGATATTGTATTATGTATAGACAATTGTATTTGTGTGAGTGCAGTGGCAGGCAATAGCCAAAATATAAACAATAGCCGACATGTGCAACATTTTGTATGTGCATTGTTTTGTCAAATTTCTCATAACTTAAACAATAGTTAAATCGAAAACAATGCTTGTCTGCCGACAAGCATTGTTTTCGATTTAACTATGTTGTATATGTACTGTATGTATGTACTGTTTTGTTGAACTTCTTACGATTTTAAACAATAGTTAACTCGGTTTTTAATATTGGCAAAATCGCCGACAATATTCAGTGATAAAATCCGCTTTTAACTCAACAAATAACAACAACAACTAACGATTTATAACAGAGCACAAAAGTGAGCACTTCACTGCACGCACGTGTATTCGGGAGAGAGCGGCACGAAGACGCGGTGCGCGGGGCAAGGGTCGTCTGATTAACCAATCACGCGCAGGTACGCCCCCTGCGCCTCAGCCTCGTAACCAAAGAGACCCAAAATTCGTTTCTGCGCATTCAAGGTCGTTTGCTCAAGATGTTTGCCCCAATTTATAACAACCGATATGTTTTGTGTTATTGTGTGTGTTTAGAAAATGACTATATTAGTTACTTAGTTAAAGAAATGGTTAGTAGGACGCACTGATGAAACACTGCTACTGAGTCAAATTTTGTTGCCCAAATAAGTAGCCGCTGGTATTATTTTACTAATAAATATTAAAAATAGCTCGAAATTTAAGCCTCAAATAATTGTAATTCTTGCTTTTCAGAATGTAAAATAAATTAAGACGGACATAAAGTAATTCTTTCTGTCAATTTTAATTATCTTTGATAAAATTTATTCGTTCGACTCTTAATCAGTGTCTTAATAACGTTCCGTTAAACATGAGTCAATTAATTTATCAAGTCGTTTTTAATAGCTAAAGAGATTTTATGAAGCTACTCAATTTATTCAACTTATTTTATCCTGGAATATGGCTAATTTATAGTTTAAATAACCAAAAATAACTTTGTTTGTAAAATGCTTCGAGTTTAAGTTGTGTTTTATTTCGAGTGTTATTTTTTTTTAGCGAAAAAAGAACTTTTGATCATTATAGCACCCTTTAATTTTAATTTAGATAATATTTTTAAACTGTCAAGTTAATATACTTGTGAATATTTTACGGTATTTCTGCGTTCTGAAATTAAGTCCTAAAAATGTCGTTTTTAATGGAGATATCGCACAAACAACAAAATAAATAAAATAAATTTACACAATATATTCGGGTAATCTATGTAAAATATAGGTTAAGTAGGTAGGCTTACTTTAGCTATAACAAGTATTTACAAGCAATTATTGTATAAAAACTTTTGGTGTAGATAATTATGTATTTTTCAAATAAATTAAACAAATTTACGCGTTTCAAAAGATAATAATAAAATAGAAGAAGAAGAAGAGAATATTTGAAAGCGTACTTCACCTTATGATTAGTGGTAACTCCAGTCCATGGATATCAACAGTTCAAAAAATTTGATCGCAGATGCGTCGATTTATCAGAAAACTACGGTGTTATGTCTCATGTGTCAGTATGTTGTAAATGCGAAACAAAATATCAATCATCATCATCATCAGCCTAGAGACGTCCACTGCAGGATATAGGCCTTATCAATCGATTTCCACATCGCGCGGTTTTGGGCCCTCTGAAACCCACAACTCCCCGCGATCGTCTGTCCATCTAGCATCCCACACTGCGTTTCCCAGTTCGTGGCCGCCACTCAAGGACATTTTGCACCAACGGCAATTTTTCCATCGAACTATGTGAATGTCAATAACCTGTATTAAAAAAAAAGAAAATTTTAAGCATACCGTTGCTTTACAGCAACATAATAGAAAAAGCCCAAAGCTCACAAAGTTACGTCATTAATCACGATCAAGAACCTTGCGGCTATTGTAGCGCCCTCTACCGTCAGATTACTCGTTTATTATTGCCGACTCTTTTGTTAAAAGGTTTTATCGTGGCAATCTCAATAGGACAGTATAAAGGACATTGTGAAATATGGCTAGTATTGTATTGTACGGTGAAGAGATGTTTTTATATCCTATCTCATTAAATTTTCTGCAAATGTGTTTGCAATGTATTTTTGTCGTAAAATAAAAAAATGGAAAAAGAAATAAATGATTGGTAATGTGCATGAATTTCGTTTATACGGTATATTAAGAAAACCAAATCAACTTCATTAAGTTATACTCTATTATATGATAATAATAGCAGCCCTGTATCTAATACATGTCCCACTGCTGGGCTCGGGCCTCTTCCCATGATAGGTTAGGCCATAGTCCACCACGCTGGCTAAGTGCGGATTGGTAGACTTCACACGACCTCGAGTATTTTGTAGGCACTTTCAGGCATGCAGGTTTTTTCACGATGTTTCCTTCACCGTTAGCAAGCGATAATTTATATGATAAATACACACATATCTTATAAAAGACGAATCTTAACGATTTATTGACAGAGGTGTGTACCGCTGGTTCGAACCCGAGACCTTCGACTTCGCAGTCCTACAGTCTCCCACTTGGCTATCTACTATAAAAGGGTTAAATATTTTTGTTTGTGATCTGAAAATAACTGGACCAATATTATTGAAACTTGCTGTGAAAAAATGGTAGTTCAAGGCTAAACAAAGGCTTAAATACGATCTAAGTAATCTAGAAGTAGGATCATATTAAAAAGGCTATTTCTTCATAAATAAAAATATATCATGATTAATCATAATTATTGTATTATATACAAAATAATTTGGTCAAAATATGTTTGAATATTTCATTCCATAATTAATAAAGTATTAAACTATTCACATAAATATAACCGTCATCCATTTTCTATATCAACACATCATACTAATTGGTCAAAAAAGTATAATTTGTTAGCAGATTGTAGCATTAATTAAAAAATTTCTGGCCTGCTTCAATGACCAAATATTTTTTCCTTATTTCAGCTAATACAATCTAAAAAAGGATACGTCTGTGTTCGTGTACATAATGCAATTTTAAACAATGAGACTGTTCTTAATAGAGCTGAGTTATTTATCTATAATTATGTTACAGATGGTGCAGTTATGTTGGATTGGATTGGTACCTCTTATCCCATGGGACCTTAACATAACAGGTGAAGTGTGGGTGTTGTACAACTCTGCCACAACCTTCTGGATAATGTAGGCGTGATGTGATTTTATGTTATGTTGTGTTACAGTATATGTATGAAAATTTATACAGGGGGATTTTGAATGAGAGCACAACCTTGTAAAGGGTGATAGAACACCTCATTTGCAACGTGGTATTCTGGAGTAAGTAACTTGACATGTTATCGTTAATTTATGAGACGTTTCTAGTTATATCATAACGAAGAGCGTGAAATCAAATATCAGTTATGCGGCACCGCTGCAATCATGATCATAATGTGCTGTGAATGGCATTTGGTCGTAGTAGAATAAACCTTGCAGTAATTCAACTATGAACTATGCAAAATAATATTTAACGAGGTTTTTGTAGACATCAATTATTATTATAATAGTCGTAGTTCTGAAAGTTCGAAGAAGGAACCACCATCCTACACCTTAAACTTTAAACTAAAATGAAATTAATGCGGTACTGTGTGCCAATTCAGTGGAAAGATTTCTAGCACATGAGGTATGACACTTGACTGTACTCCTCAGATGGAGTGACGTATAATATATTAATAAATAAAACAAGCAGGCACAGGCTATTTACATTTATTAGTCACTAGCTTTTTACCGCGACCGCGTCCGCGTGGCATTCGATATTTCCATGCTATTTCCTTTAAATTTGAAGAACTTTCCTCGTACACATTTAGCCCCAAATTTACACCCTTGGAGAAAGGAATGGCCAAAAAGTATATTTAATTGTTAATTTACTTCATAAAGAAATCCACGTGCAGAATTTCGTGCAATTTCCTTCAAAAATGTCAAACTGCCCATATTAACTAAACAAATTGCGGCCTTGGAAAAGTAGAAGTAGATAGAACAGCTTAGTTGTCTACACATATACAGACATTATGTATGCATTTTTGACATTAATAAGTGAACTTTGACAATCATAGGTGCAAAAATGTGACTACACTATCTTGATATTTATGCATCTCTAGTTATATAAGAGTTATTTACAACTACCTACTTGTAATATTTTAAAGCAAATTTTAGCTTTGCTATGCCTTTATGTATTTTATATAATATTAAAGTTGAAAAATTAAGAATCCAGCAGGACTCGAACCTGCACCCCCTGGGTATACGCCCCAAGTGCTTTGCCAATTCAGCTATGGATTCGTATGCTGCTAGACTCGAAATTTCTCAACAACTTACAACCTTTTTACGAGCAACCCCTATTTCTGCGTGATAGATAGATACATCAATAAAAAGTAGCCTATGTTTAGCGCCTTGTAGTCAGTTACCTGCATATACAATTTTATTAAAATTGGTCTAGCCGTTTAGAAGATTAGTCGATACAAATAGACAGACAGACAGACAAAAATTGTAAAAACTGTATTTAAGGCATAGGTATCGTGCAAATAACTATATCAACTGAAAAAAACATTGTTATTTTGTCTTTCAAAACAGACACTTCAATTTCATTTATTTGTATTGTTAAGGCTGTCTTTATGCTTAATAATATTTCTTTAAAAAAAAAAAAACGACGCCCGCATTAGGAATAACTTCTTTGTCGCGGGGGTGTTCACAAACATACATTTGACACACACACAAAGCACACCCAGAGTCAGAACAAATCTTTGCGAATCACACAAAGATTTGTCCCATGTGGGGATCGAACCCACAACACAAGCGTAGTTGAAAGCGGCGAGTCGACTGCTTTAACCGCTACGCCAACCGTGCTCTCTTGTGTCAATGTTCTTTTTGTATTTATTTTGGTGTGCAATAAAGATTATTTTATCTACCTATCGACTTAAATCACTGCTCACTGCTTTTGCTGTGGCGAGACATAAATGTAATTCGTGTGATTGCTATTGGAATAGTTTGAGCTCGCTTTAACTATGTGTAATTTGTGCTATTAAGCTCTATTTCAGTCATCTCATGCCTCCCTAACTTATCTGACAGCTATTATGTAATATTAGATAAACGTCACGCATCATAGTTTCAAGCAAGTTAAGCGGCCGTGGCGCAATGGGGCACCGGTCTTACGATCGAGAGGTCGTGGGTTCGAATCCTGGCCATTACACCACGGACGTGAACTTCCTCCTAACACAAGCGAATTAAGCTTAGCTGGAGGGGGTTAACAAGAATACTAGTAATTTGTATTTGCAAATTACTAGTAGGCATTTAAAAAAAAAAAAAAAAAAGAATCTATTAAGCATTTTTTAGATATGTTGTAGGGATGGCTAAAAAAGCATACCTTGGTCTTCTCGAACACAATTTCCAATGAACTTTTGCCGTGATATTGGTAAAAGTGATAACATTTTTATTTTTATATAATGGACATTTTGTAGCATCGGGTTGCTAAAAACCAAAAAAAAAATATAAGTGATGAAGTCCGATCTTTTTTCAAATAACTTTGTTCAAATGTTTAATTGAATTTAATTTATTTAATGAGTAATTTAAGTTTGTAGTACCATTGATACGAAAAAAGAAGCAGAAATGTTTAATTAAATACCATGGAAACCAGTACATGAGCAGTGAAACATCAATATCCTTGTAAATTTAAAACATCAAATTACGAGATTTATAAGTAAATTAACACGTTCTAATTGTACGATTTCCAAGATTTTTTACATAATAATGTGTTGATACAAATCACTAATAAGTAGAAAATAAAAAAGGTATAATTTAGTGTCATTTTTAAAAATTTTCTTTTGAAATTTCTGTCACAAACTACGGTAGATGAAAATTTTCAGTATTTAAATATAAAACACTTAAAAAGTTATATAAGGTTTCTATTTTTTTTTTGGTAAAAAAGGAAATCCGAGGTAAATCGTAAAGAAAACAGAAGTCCTACTGTTTCCAGCATGGCGGCGAAAGCTCAAAGAATCAACAATTTCACAGTATAGGTACTCTTTTAAGCTGCCTCTACAACATATTCAAATATCAGCTTTCTATCCAGGCAAGTCGTCTACATTTATCTTGTGCTATATGCCTGGTACCCAGAAGAGTGGCGAAGGCTTGTCACATCCACACTTCACCTGTTATGTTAAGGTCCCATGTGATAGGGGATGAACCTTTCACTATCTATCGTGCTAATATGCTTAATTCTTAATAAAAAACTTGCCCGCGACCTCACCAAACTGAATAGAGACAGACACTGCAAGGTCATTGGAATCTTGACCAGTCACTGTCTACTTAACAAATCCCTACACACGATAGGAATAACAGATAGCCCTTTATGCAGAAGATGCAAGAAGGCAGAAGATACGCCACAGCATGTCATCATGGAATGTAGCAGCGTGGCCGACCAATGGGCACAAATTCTTCAGTCACCAACATCGCTTCCGGAAGCCTGCAGCAGTCCTCGGAGGCTGCTTTCCTTCTGGACCGATTTAGGCTGGCTGGAGTAAACGGGAAACCTTTCACGCACAACGGTCCCATAGGAGGACTAAGTGCGGATACCGCCCAGGAAAACTAAACTAAACTATCTATCGAGCTACTATTGAGATTTTCCTGACGGAAAAATCACTCCTACGACCCAGGAATCCTCGCGGTGATAGGCCGCATGCGCTTACTCTATTGCGCAATTGAAGATAAGCTGTAGGAACATTTCCAACACAAACAGAATGCAGCTACACTTTGTGAGTCTTTGCCCGGCAAATTCAATCAGAATCCGATTTGATTCAAAGTGACTTCCAATCGAGAGGCTCCGAGAAAACGGATAGTAGTTGTTTGGCGATCGGCCAAAGTAAGTACTGTGGATGATAATAGGTGTGTGAATACAAGATGGCCCGATATTATTCATTTACTCATACACAATACACACCGTATGGTATGTGAACTACATAAAGGGAAGGTGGAGACTATAAAACGCAATTATTAAATATAGATATATAGATAGAGTAATCTTTATTGTACACCAATATTAACAAAGAAAATATGTTGTAAACAATTGAACTTAAAAATAATGTTGCGCAATTCTTACAGGCAACTTTAGGATGGACAAGTAAGTAAATGAGCAAAGTTATAATATACCTCTTTTTCTTTCTAACATTCATAGGTCTAATCATTTAATATATGATTACTGGTTTCGTGTACTCTATACACACGGCTACCGATCAACCTTAACATTTTCAGTATAATGTAATATAATTTTCATTTTCAATATAATAATATAATCATTCATAATTAAGCCTGTCTCGCATTGCTTGGGAAGTCTATACAACTTCTTCTTCTTCTTCTTCCTCGTATCGATGGCTGAGTCAAATTTTATTTTGACTTGCCATCGTGGTGAAAGGATTAGCCAATTCGCTTTGGAGAACTCGCGAATTGCCCAGGGTGCGCCGGACGTAGGGAATCGTTGTGTACGTCACTCGGGGTGGCTCCTTTCATGCACCCCAACATATACAACGAGAGACTATGTTATACTGGAAATGTATGCTTGCTGTGTAGCCGACTGTACTTTTTTTTAAGTTCAAAGCAATTTTTTATGCTCTTAAAGCAATTTCCACAGCTGTGGCTTGAGGTTTGTAAAACTTGAAGGAAGTTAGACTTCAAGAACTCGCTAATATTTAATCAGTTATTTACTGACTGAACTTAAAAAAGATTTAGGGTCCGTTTCACAATTGTAAAGTAGCTTTGCTCAAACAAATTAAAGCGGCAGCTAACGATTAAATTTTTGAGTTGTTTTACAAGTATATTCGGTTAAGTTATGATTTATCTGACGGTTATTTCTTACTCGAAGGATGTGAAACAGCCCCAATTGCAATTAAAATAAAACATTTTGCATCTAGACGACATAAAGTCCTAAAATTTTCAGTACCTACATATTGCTTCCAAAAAACCCTCTCCGTGCGTGTAAATCATTAATTTTAGATTTGTACCATGTTAGATATTTACATTTCTAGTATTCGTCATTGTAATTGTCGATCAATCGTGACAGTGGGTTCCCTACACAAAATATGGCTCACCTGTTATCATGCCCGTTGTCTCCTGCCACGTTTACACGTCAAGATCTAATGCAGGCAACTAAAAAAGGAGTGGAGGTTGCAGCTTTTTGGGCGAAAACTGTGTAACATAAAAGCCATTGACACGAAAGAAGAAGAATTATAATTGTAAATACTGTTAATGTAAATATCTACATTCTTTAGCGGTGCCATTGAACAATGGTGGCGCTACGTGACTCCGATTAAACGGTAAATTGCGTTATATCTCTACTCTTTGTCAATTATAGAGTGCCAAAATAGGCTTTGACGAATATTGCACACTTCATTAACTAATTGTACTGACAGGAAATGTATAAAGGTCTATTTGGATGAAGCATAATAAATAGTTGCATTACATTTGAAATTATATTCTAAGAAATTATTCCGCTGGAGCTGGCACTTAATATGAACTTACACAATGGGACCTAATAAAATTTAGGTTAATAATTAAGTTTTATAAAAGTAATGTATGTAATATAAGTAATTTTAAGCGGCCGTGGCGCAATGGATAAGGCATCGGTCATATGATCGTAGGTTCGAATCCTGGCCATTACACCCCGGACGTGATCTTCCTTCTAACTCAATGCACGTATGCGACCCCTTGCGCTCTTTTGTGTAATATTGGCGTGATGTTTATGTATGTTATGTTATGTTATCCACAGTAATATTAGAGGCATAATCAGTGATAGATGTCCCAATAACAGGCCAATATAATTGATGAGTTCTTTCTTTCTTTGCAAGGAAAACATAGTCTTATAAAATATTTTTATTAAAACTGACGTGAGTTTGTAACATTATTCAAATTATGAAATACGGGTGTTACTCACGTAATGTTGCGCAAGACTGGCTGCGACTCAGGCGCGACGTATCGCACTCTCTTGATAATGCCTAGACGTATAGGCGAAACCGCGGTCGACTAGTCTATTTAGACTAGTTGGTCTATTTAGTCGACCGCGGTTTCGCCTATACGTCTAGGCATTATCAAGAGAGTGCGATACGTCGCGCCTGAGTCGCAGCCAGTCTTGCGCAACATTTCGTGAGTAACACCCGTATTTCATAATTTGAATAATCTTATAAAATATGTTTTGAGAATTAAATAGATATTACCCAGAAGGGTGTGGCAGAGGTGTATATACAACACCCACATTTCCTCTGTAATGTTTAGGTCCCATGGTATAGGGGGTAAGCCTATCGCCGTCCACCGGGTACAATTCCAACTCCGTGCTGCTATTGTGAAATTCCTAAAGGGAAACAACCAACCCGAGAATCGAACAAGAGAACTCGCGGTGAGAGACGCATATGCTCATCACTACACCATCTAGTCAGTTATATGAATAAAATTCTAATGTATCCACTTTTAGGATGCTTTTTTTTTAAATCAAATCGGACCAATTTCGAAAAGTTCTTTTCTTTCAAAAATTGTTATAGAAAACAGTTCACTTTGTGAAAAATAAAATATATTACGGTTGACATGTGCCAAACACCCACGTTTTTACATCAGAAGAGTAGTAGAAGTAAAGAGTCCTTTTGTGTAAATTGCTATCTCTCACTTTAAATTACATTGTCACATTTGTTTAAAAAAACTTTTGGTACTTGAATAATTGCTGTAAAACTAGCATTTAGACAAACTTCGTAGTAATACATTTGATCATCTGAACCACAGGTCTATCCTTAATCATAATTTAACCAGTCTCTCTTTGAAAAACATTCTTATGTAGAAAATAAATATCTTCATTATATTTATATTAATTATATTTTAGAACCCGATAAAAATAACAAGAACATGTCTCTCGGACCGCGAGCAATCGCTTGTTATGTAACGTCAGTCGTCAGTATAATATGAAACACTTTCCAGAGTTAGATTATCACCATAATAAACCAGTTAATAGGGCGAGACCCTAACTGCCATCATTTGTGTAGTCATGTGTTTGCGAGATAGCGAGTATACCCTCGCAATGGATGCAGTAATGTAGGTACGTATTAAAATATAAGTAGATATAATTTTAAAGCAATGGGTGATCCATGTAAGCTTTGTAATATTAAGTAGTAGTTATCTAATAGACCTATCACATTAAAGTAGATCTCCTTCGGCGGCGCCGTCGAACGACCGCTACTAAGTCCTCTTAATTCTCGACACGATAAACTTATTGTACGCGTCCCCTAGCTTCATATCCGTAGTCGCTATTGACAGTTTTGATTTGGACAATAAACCATCATTAGCAAGAGTCAATCCTTCTTTAAATTAATGAACCCCTCAAGAAAACCCTGAACTATCGACAAACTATTTGCAGTATAAGCTGTACTCGCATTGTACGGGAAGCATAAATGCATTTATGCTTTCATAGGTCCTTAAAATAAGCATAAGTCTTTAAATATTTTTCACACCAGCAGCTCGAAAGGTCGTCCTTTGTAGTATGAAAACAGTAAGCAAACTCAATTCTGTTCTTTTTTTTTTTTTTTTTTTAACATCACGTCATCTATTCCGACACTAGGCAGAACTTTTACTCTGGGTTACTATTTTGGGCTGCTGACGTGAAAAGTTGTATGTGAGACACGATAATCAAATTATTTACATCTCTCGTGTTTTTAAGTCCTCCACTATGTAGGGATTTTTCGTGATGATGTAATTAATCACATCGGGGTCACCAAAGAAGGGAGTTCTTCATGTTGATGTGAATTGATAGAGGTTGCGTGCTAATTATATAATTTAATTACTGGTACCAGAAATATATACTTTTGTTATTGACTAAACCTATTGACCTAACGGCGTGGATGTGGATAGACGACTGCCGAGCCGAACGCATTTGCGCCTAAGTACAATTTGTAGCGTCAGCAGTCGTACGCTACAATACTCCCCTCCTGTTTTTATTATTTTTTTTTATTATATAATTTTACAAAAATAATCATAACTCAAATCTAATGTGTCACAGACCTAATATTCCTCTAAGTATGCAGCGATAACAATTGTATTTCACTAAGGATTCTAACCTGTAACCACTCGCTACTCTAGTGATTTTTCTATATAATCTTAATAAAATACGTACTTTGCTTTCTTGTTGCACAAATCTCCGCCAGAGAAATTTAATAAACATGCCTTTCTCTAACCTGCACATACCCTCGAATGGTCCATATGCTATGTCAATTAAAATATACAATTGTCTTCCAGACACAATAAAAAATAAAGAAAGCATATCAGCATTTTCTAATAGTCTAAAAACTTTGCTGATGAAAAAATGCTACTACTCAATTAACGAGTATTTAAATGATACCCAATTAAACACTACACAAATAAATATAATTGCATAGTACCCATTAAAAAACGTTATGCTTTGTCTCTTATTTTTTATTCAAAACTTATTTTTATTATATAACATTATTGTCCTCTCTTCTACTTTGCTATGCCCGACAGGGTTCACAATGATCCTAGATATAATATTTACCACCTAAGACATACATTTGTGAAACGCAATAAAGTATTGAGTATTGAGTATTGAAATAACTATTGTATGCGCTTTGACAGCTGTTGGTACGTTATAAACTTTACAAAGCATTCTTAACCGACAAAAGAAAGGTGTAGGTTCTTAGGTCAACGTGTATTTGTTTTTATGTTCACATACTTGCTTTTATACTACTTCATATATAGTGGAGAAAAACACAAAGATTTGTAATGTGATGTCGTAACAAACATATTTTTCTGCGCTTACATTGCAAACGCTGGCTAAACCTTACTAGATAGATCAAATTTATGTACTACGGAATTGTATATATCTTAAAAAAATGAATAAAAAAGTCCACGACAGCATATGTTTATCTCCTAAGGAGCCCACAGTAACCATTTTTATCTGTTACATATTACAAAAAAAATATGAGTTATTTACCAAGCTATTTTAAACGATACAGTATCATTCCTTATCCAATTAAATACATTAGATACGTTGTGCATTTCATGTAGATCAAAATTGCCCTTTACAGCATGTGATTTAAATGAATATTTTCGAAGATATTACAGATTTAAAAATTGCGGGACGTAGCGTTTGCGGCGGTACCGGCCGGTCGGGGCGGCGGGAGCGAGCCTGTTCAGAGGGACAAAGAATCATCAGTAGAGCGTGAGGCTCGACTCAGTCAGTTTTGGGATAGATATAGAGCTGAGAAATGTAAAAAGTAAATAAGTAAAAATGTTGTGTATGAATATTCCAAAGATAGCATCATATATATATATATATTCATTGCATATATATTCACCCGTGCGAAGCCGAGGCGGGTCGCTAGTAGATAATAAATACCATCCGCTAGCCATCAGTCTTTAATCAACATAGAATTTAGATGCCATTAACTGGGTGTTTCGAAGAAAGCAAGAAACGCTTGATGGATACGCAGCCTAAATAAGTACATTTTCAAAATTGACAAAAGTAACGTATGTGATGCTATAGCTACACTAATGGAATGGTCTATTAACAAACGTCCAACTGACCCTCATAGAAATACTTTCTCTAACAGTATATCTTTCTCGTGACGACTAAATAAGATTTAAAGTTTGCTAGACCCTTGTAATTTAATTTGCGTTGGTAGTAAATTGAAACATACACGTACCAACCTAACGAGCCATACGAATGTGGGTTTCAATTTAATTTAGCTAGCTTCGGTATACGTTTCCGAAATTGTACAAAGGTTTGGGCGTTGGGACCATAATAACACAACAATTAAAACCTAACTATGGCTTTGATCGTTATTCTCTTTTGTATTTTATTATGACCCTTTCTATATAATCAGATCAATTTATTTAGGGTATGAATATGATTAATGAGGGTTTTCTAAAAGGACCGGGACGTCAGTTCTAGAAACTTGCCAAAAGTATCAGATCGCTTTATAGAGAGAGATATGAAATAAGTTGATCAACTTCATGTTCGCTACATGAAGGCAATATACAATAAATGGTAAACAAAAGTTCTGTCTTTTGTCATTTATTATCATGGTATTCAATTATACCTGATTTCATTAAAGTTTTCATTTACATAACAAAGACCCAACTATATCCTCAGAACCCTCAATTTACGAATAACTGGAGGCAACTCCCGCTACTCCAGCAAAAACGGAAGGTGTTACAATAAGCGTCATTATACAAAATTCTTCGGGAATTCACAGCGATCGTCCCATCCAACCATTGGTGACCCTTTGCAATGAGTTATTAAAACAACGTGTCCGACTCAACCCGTGGCTTGCGGTTCACTGGTCGTGTTTTAATGATTTCCTCAACACAATAGGGGAGGAAAATGGTTTGCCGTTTTAATTATAGTGTGATTAAGAGTTTTGCTCCGTCATAGCCTGGGTTTAATTCAACTATGACAATCGTTAATATTATTATAAAGTTTCCACTTGATTAAGATGGGTGGAGTGCACACCGCAACGCAAACTTGGAATACGTCTCAAACGTTAATGAGAGTTCGAGCTCTTCTCTTCAACTCGTTATTAATACATATAAGAGTTTTCATAAGTTTCTTCAGAAATCTCGCCTGTTCTCAAGTCGTATAATTACTTTGGAAACTACCTCCGTATTATGTGCATGAGGTTTAATCATTTCACGGGTGATGCTTTTATTTGACTGTATCAAAATGGAGTCAAAAATTTACGCTTAGAAAGGTAACCGCAAAAATGTTGACTTATATGTAAAAGAACTCTTACACTTAGCATATTTTTTAAGACTGTGTCATTGGTCTTGCCGTGAGGTCGCAGTTGCGATCGCGGGTTGAGAATAATAAGTGTTGTTTGAGATTTATCTATTGATATGATTTAAACGGAAATTAAAGCGATTAATTTTTATTTATCTTTCAGTGCTTGACGTTTCGACAAGGTTGACTTGTCATGGTCGCAAGCAGACTGATTCAGCAGCGCCCCGGCTCCGTTCGTGAGGTTGATGATTTTTTGAAAACCACCCTCACTTTTGTTGGTTTTTAATTTTTCGATGTACCTCCGCCACACACTACACTAATCGAGTCCGGTTTATGAGAGTGTGTTAATCGCAGGAACGGGCGAGCTTTTGTGATGTTTATTACTGGATTCCACGTCGGAGATAGTTTGAAACCCTCCTCCCGATTGAGATGTGAATGTGTTTTATTTTCTTTTCAGAAACAGTAATCCTGCTTCAAAGATCATTAATTTTGTTTTTATTTTCAATCTTCAAAAAAATTGATGATATTTTTACAATAACCTTTTAGGTATTTTATGTAATAAGAATAGTCACACACAAACTTTTGCTTTAACAAAACGCAATATGAAGTAAAAGCTTTAGTGATTCCTGTGGGAAAGCACCCCTGTATAAATGGATACAGAATTCGTAGGAGGCTCAAAATACATTAACAAAATAAATATCGAAAGTTTCAGACACATTTTTACCAACACTCAATGTTATTCCGTATTTATATTTGGCATATTATATAAGTGAGTTCGAGATAAGTTGCCCGCATAATTTCTTATAATCATGTACCTATAGAAACCCAAGAAGGTCGTCGTTTTCAGGATGGATTTCTTGATTTTAGGTTGAATTTCTACTTATAATATCAGCATAAATTATTATGTATCATAATAATATATAATTAACAAAAAAACTAGGTAGGCTAGATAAACGGAAAAAAAGATGTTAGATGTGACGAAAAAAAAGCAGCGATCTTCTAATTAAATATTATTTTAACAAATCAATATTTGTAAAAACCTGCGTAAATCTTATTAAGCTTTAATGCTGACGACGCAAATCAACATGGTCTATCAAAAAGCAGTGAATTCGATGGTTCGCTAGTTGTTTCAATAACCAAAACGGAGTTTTCACACACACATCTAAAACTTCAAACATCAATATTTTTATTGCAAATCTACAATCGTACACGTCTACGATTAGAATGTAAGTAATGTTGATATATTGTATAGTAAATATTTCTAGCTTGTAAGTTTATGTTTGTATGCCATAATATTACATGACAAATGTGTAGAACTAAATTATTGTACCATAACACCTGTAAAAACCACATTTTGACAAATAAGTATTTGTATTTGTACGTCATTGATATCTTGTTATATATAAAAATAAAATTTTGGATTGTCGGCTTAATATTAAATTATACCGGCTTCGACATTTTTTTTTTTTATACTACGCCCACAGCGAACGAACGTGTAGTCCACCTGATGGTAAGTGGAGTACAGCCCATGGACATCAACAATCCACAAAAGCAGATTATAGATGCGTCGCTGCAGCTGAGGACTACGGTGTTATGCCTCATGTGCCAGTTATTTCAGGGCCTGATCTCACCACCAAACCGGAACACAGTAATGAAATCACTACTATTTGGCGGCAGGTAAAAGGTGAGACGGTGGTGCTGCCGCCCTCGAGCTCATTCACAAGAGCTCTACCACCAGTATTTATACGTATATTTTCACTTAAGCCTTATATTATTTTAGTAATTCATTGTCAGTTAGCAGAACACAAAAATCTATTTCTTTTCGTGTCAATAACGTAACTGAAATGTTGAAGCAAAAAAAAAGTAGAATTAAAAAGAATCATTTTATTACACTCATTAAAAATATCATTTTAATTTTGTTCATTATAATATATTTAATATTGAAATACCATTTTATTTCTAATCTTTTAAGATTATTAAAAAACGTTGGAAAATGCATCGTATACTTAAATTAGCTTACCCTCCACATTAGTTTTTATAACACCTACCAAATAATATAACCCGTGGCGTGATTCTGTAAGTGAAACTGTCGGTTTCGAAAATTTAGTATACATCTTTATCTTCATATAAATACGGTTGATATTTGATAAATTCAAATTTCATGTGATTCTATTTATGGAATGCCGGTTTTCTTTGTTCTTTTACATCTTTCATACTTACATTTATTTTTGTCTTGACAACAGATAAAAAACACGTTTACATTACGACACGGCTTTGCTGGATTTGAGTTCAAAGGCCTCTTTTATTCAATTTGTATCTTTGACGTATATTTTCACACTTGTGTGAAAAAAAATGAACAAAAGACTTTTTGAGGAAAACATAATTTTTATTCCTTATTACCTCGTAGTTCTATGCCTGTAGGAACATGTTATGACGGTATTTACTCAAATTTGTTTTTTATAAAGTCGAGGTAAATTGCGAATTTCAATTTGACTTACAAGTGACATTTATTGTGAAGTATAAGTTTTAACACAAAACATGGTTATGTCTTACGAAATAATTAATATCACGGGATATTTACCATGTATATTTGAGGTAGCGAGTTATTCCGATATTTCAGAGATGATTTGTAACAATTTCTTTGTTGACGATAAAACTTGTTCAGTTTTATCGTGAACATAGAGATTAAAATATCTCTAAATTATGGCAATAACTCACTACAAAAATGTATAATGGTTTATATCCCGTGATATCTAATATGTCACTATTGTTAGTCTATAGTTGTATTAAAATAAATAAATTTGTTAATCAGAGTTGTTCTAAATTTTATTACCAAGAGGATAATTTGTAGTTAATAGTTAAAAAGCTTACGCAAAAAATCAATAGATGGCGCCATCATTTAATTTTTTTGCGTAAGCTTGTGTTAATTTTTACCTTACGCTACATAACGGGTTCAAAGTAAAGAGTAATGTTTGACCGCGGGGGTCACCTAGTACGTACAAAAATGAAGATACTATTGATTTTGTTATGTTATCAATGATAATCTAAAAAATATACGATAGATTTTGACGAACTATAGTAGTACGTCAAAATCTATCTTATATTTTTAGAATATTCTAATTTCTAGTTATTAAGATTTTTTTTTAAATGAGTACAAATAAAACGAATTATAAATTTACTGGCTTTCTTTGCCTTTAATGTTTAGGTTTTGGTTTTAGTTGGAGTATGCATTTGATTTTCTGTGGTTCTAAATAGAATTTTGAAATGATTAGTTTCTGTTTTTGAATTTACTTTGATGTCTTCTATAATAAGCACTTGTTTTTGTAAAAGTGTGAGTAAAGTCAATGCTCTGTCTGAACTGAATTAATTGTTTTGTCGTTTGAAGTGTATTTAATGTTTTATTTATTGAATTGATAATAATATCAAAATACGAATGTTGATAAAGATAAAATAAGAGATCTTGGAAGAGAGTCAACTTTAATTTGTTTAACGAAATAATTCTCTAATTAGTGTTTATATTGTTTTAGTAACAAGCGAAACCTTTCGTTACATACAAATAATTGAAACAACGCCACGTTAACATGAGCATTAGTAATTTAGTGCTTGGTAGGAATTTTATAACTAGAGTAGTTATAAAATTCCTACCAAGCACTAAATTACTTTAGAAATAAAATGTTTTGTTTAACTACACAAAGGCTTAACAAAAATAGCATTCGATACAATTTGTATAAGTCCAGACTAATTATACTTATAAAATTTTACTAATAAAAAGTTGTTTTTATTAAAACTGACGCGAGTTTGTAACATTGATCAAATTATAAAATATCGGTGATACTCACCAGTGCAAGACTGGCTGCGACTCAGGCGCGGCGTGTCGCACTCTCTTGAAAATGCCAAGAAGTATAGGTGAAACCGCGGTCGACTAAATAGACCAACATTACGTGAGTAACACCCGTATTTCATAATTTGAACAATTAATAATAAAAAAGTTGACGAGGGTTTTATAAAAATATAACTTAATGCCGCCGCGGCGATACGTTATGTGAAATCGTGAACATGTAAAATTCGATATTGTTTTTGTATTATAAGAGTGAAGTTATGGATATTATTCGTTGTACGTGTCACGTTGTATAAATAAAAATGACATGAACTTCTTAGTTGCTACAAAACTTGGGAATTATAGTTCACCCCGTTTAATGACTATATTATTATTAAAACAGCCTTTCGTGTACTGTATTTTAGTAAATATTGTTGATAGTTGGCTAGATTCAGCTTATAATATTCCTTAACACGTGCCAGTGGGACAGAATACTAAATGAAAAGCCGTGCCACAAGCGGCTACATCAATATTTGAAAGCAAATTTCCAAGTCAATGTCCCAATCTAGAGCAGGAAGCAATACTCCAAGTAGATACTTCAGATGTCACACTTGATTCATTGCAATAGGGACGTAGCGAAGAGCCGATATGACAGGATGTGCCCTGAATGTTAATAAGAGGAAAAGTAAAGAATCGCAAGTCCATAGCTGTGATTTATCTGCGTTCCAAATAATTGATACATTTTGTAGTTTTTACGTTACGAAGACAGTGATACTTTAGCCTTAGCAACGCTCGTACTCGCTGAAATTTTTGAAATACGAGCACTCGCTGAAATGTCTTTCTTCGTTGGTTTACTTTTAACGTTATTTTCTTCAACGCGGGCTACGTAGATAGATAGATAGATAGAATAAACTTTATTGCACACCAAAAAATAAGACACATTAAAGAACATAATTTAACATTAAGACATGTACAATGGGCGGCCTTATCGCTAAAAAGCAATATCTTACAGGCAACCTTTGGATGGACAAATAGATAGTTAGACTGATATGGGGCAGTTTAAGGTGTAAGAGATGAGATAGAAGGTTTACTATAACTAATATTTACATACATTTACACATTTAATAGGTACATTTACCTACAAATTAAATACATATTATATAAACATATATATAGGTATACTTAAAATAAATATGTACATATCACTATTTATATATTAAATACATACATATTATTATAAATAAATATTATACATACATATAATGAAAACAGAGGAAAATAAGAAATGTATACACAAGTTTTACACATGCATCTGAAAGGACTGGCAATGTGAATAAATAATGTTAAGATTTATAGAGAGGATAAGTAATGATCTTTGACAATTTTTTTAAAAGAGTAAATAGTTTTGGCGTGTCGAATAGACACGGGTAATGCATTCCACAGACGTGTTGCTTGAACCACAAAGGATTTGTCGTAGAAGGTGGTAGAATGCATTGGCATATCCAGTTTTAGATTTTCCGACGATCTTAAGGCTCTAGAATGCGTGTCACTGACGAACTGAAAACGTTCTTTTAAGTAAGAGGGGGCAGACGTATTGCAGTTCGGAAATAGCCACAGCTTCACAATTGTTTACCCTTCTGTTCAATAGGATATTCAAAAACTGTCCGGAACACTTTAAAGCGTAAGCCCGACAGGCATCTTTTTATTTTTAATTTTATCAATTTGCAATACGAATATGATACAAGTCTTTTTACCTACCTATAATAGAATTTTTATGAGTTAGATGATGAGTCGTAAAGCCTAGCTATTTAGCTCAAAAGACTACAGCATGGTGTCCTTTCAAAAAGAGTACAAATAAGTCTATGAAAGGTCGGCAATGCACGAGTAATGCCTTTCGTTTTGCAAGTATATAATTTAGTATTTTAATATCTTCTATTGTCAAATACAAAATATAATTCATATTGTTATAATTTGTACGACTTTTTCTCGATACATCTGTCGTAAAAAGAGATTTCTTCGGTGAAATACATTAAACTTACCTTTGGAGGAAATGTGTTTGTTCCTCTGGAGACTGCAGGTAAGTGCTTTTATATAACTGGGATACGAGACATAGAATGGGGATGACTACTGTAATTTATTTATAGGACGAGGGCGTTCTTTATGGTCTGGGAGTGTTTAAGTGAGATATGAATTATTATCAGGTAGACGCATATCTGTTTTCATCAAAAGCATCTAACGCTTTAAAAACTGAAACTGCCTAAAATTACCAATGTTTTTTGCTTAATTAAAAGGTACCCATATAAATTGGTTCAAAGATTTCTCTTGGATGTATGACATCCCAATGACTCCAATGAATGATGACGCCAAACCAATGAATCTTAACGCAGTATTATATCAAAATGTTGATAAAAACCTTTAGATCACTTTGATCTCAAAAACAAATAGCTGTAAACATCTGTCATTGTATAGCATTATTAAAATCAGAATCTTAACTGAGTAAAGTATTGCTTAAAACACGTGCTGAAATGTTTGTGTATCAATATTTGTCCATTTGGCGTAAGTCTCCAAGACCCTAATTTGTTTGAACAAGACAGTTACTGCTAAACGCCGTAATAGAAAGCAAACACAGGTCTCGTCGTTGGGTTCTTTACATCTAGGGAGTGTTACTTAAGATATCCTTAAGATGTCGGGCATTATAAGTAATTAAATTCAGAGTCATGTTTCATAAAAAAAACATCAGTCTGATAATTAGTGATTTGCTATGAGAATCTCGAAAAATATCAGACGAATATTTTTTTCATGGAACGGGCTCCAAGTCAGACATAAATACATAGTACGGCGCGATTTTTAAGTTTCTTATGCCCAGAAAATGTAAAATTATTATTTAATTATAAATTGATTTATTCGTTGTGTGTGAAAGAAATCTTTTTTTACAGAAAAATATACATGTTGGATCTTAAAATAAACTAATCTAAAAGTGGTTTGTTACATTTCATTATAATTCAAGTAATTAAATTCAACACAGCTATTCATATTTAAGGTTTTGTAAAGGTTTTGTAATGCCTTTACACAACATTCTCAATTTAAATTGGCGCCCATTTCAATTCCCTTTTAGTTTTAGAAATAAAATCCATTTGTTTGCATTTGGCCTTCCTCTACTATTTATGTAGCATTTTAAGTTACTAACTATAAGTAAGCCAACACGTATAAGTTCTTGGCTAAACGAGCTTTTAATAATTTCATCATCATCATCATTTAGCCTCTCGTAGTCCACTGCTAGACATAGGCCTCAATGTGCACCACAACACCCGGTCCAGCGCCTTCCGCATCCAGTCCAGTGACCTTCTTCAGGTCGTCAGTCCACCTGGCAGGGACTATAATTTCACATGTGTATTAAATTTTTTTTTGGCTCACAAACATAACATTCCCAAAGCGTAGTTATAAATTGAAATAAGCAAACATAAAAACGCGAATTTAAAAGAACATCCACGAATTTACTCCAAACTGGATTTAATTATTTTAATTAAATCCTAACTTCAACCCAAATACGGCGCCCGAAAAACTTTTAAAGAAGTTTGAAATTAATGAAAAGCAGGCATTTACAAAATTTAAAGGCTACACTGAGAGAGCTAACGACCAACGTAATTATTCTCCAACTGAAATAATATGTAAACTTATATTTAAATATATGTGTAGTTGAATATAAAATAGCTTTGTTAGCTTTATAGAGGGACTCGTAGTCAGTATTAATTGTGTCCTTATCCCAAGCAAAAGTTTCATATCCACCCTTTGTTCGACTAGTTTTTGTTTTCTTGCGTTTTGTTATGTTCTGTGAATCCAATGGTGGCTCTTGAGTTGCGTTCTTTGTAGTGCGGTCTACAGACATCTTATTTGACTAGGGTAGCAGAATGTGCGTAGAGCAGATCAATTATAATTTAGCGTATCGTAATTTGACAATATAACAAGAGTAAGTAATTTTTATCCTTCCATACTTTTCTATCAGATGTCATCTTAGCACTTACACCCTTTACAGTCATGTCACCTTTCACACAATCGATCCATATTTTCTTTGGCCTTCTTTATAGCCATCTATCAAGGCAATCATTCTTTGAATTCTATTAATAACATTCCTTTCATCCCTTCTCATTACATGCTCATACCACGACAATCTCTCACTCCTTAGTTTCTTTGTCACTGGTGCTACTTTCAATAATATACTCATTCCTTATTTTTAACCGACTTCTAAAAAAGGAGGAGGTTCTCAATTCGATTCGTATATATGTTGCTTTTTTTATGTTTGTTCACGGATATCTCCGTCGTTTATGAACTAATTTTGATGATTCTTTTTTTGTTGGACAGGAAATGATTCCAAAAGTGTCCCATCGTCAGCATGTCGTGATCTGATGATGGGATCTCAGAGAAATCGAGGGCAACCCTCGAATTTTATAGGCACATGTAATGTTTTTAGTGTGTTTTTCAAAGCTACACCAGTATTTACGTATTTTTATGTGGATGAGCTGATGATGGAAGGTCAACTCCTCAAAGGTTAGGAGTTAAAGGATAATTCTTTCACTACTGTACACATATTCAGACTGCTAGTTATGATGTCAAGTGAGCTGTTGGAACGGAGATATTTCAAAGGTGGTCCCATTGTCAGGATGTCATGATCTGATGATGGGACCCCAGAGAAATCGGGGGCAACCCTCATATTTTATTAATCGAGGCCAGGATTTACGCTTGGTCGCAATAATTTTATGTGGTTGAGCTGATGATGGAAGGTCAACTCCTCAATAGTTAGGAGTTATTTAAAAGTTATTTTAAAAACGATTGTGTGTATCGGAAATGCGAATGCTGAGGTGGATGTGCGGTGTGACTAGAATGAATAAAAAAAAAACCGACTTCAAAAAGTAGGTAAACTAAAAAGCAAAAAATAAATTTACTTCGCACAAAATAATACGTTTTTTGCATTTAGTTAAATAGAAATTATTAAATAATTATTTTATAATTCTGAAGTCGGTGCCAAGTAAACAATTAATAACTCATTATAGATAATATCAATCGTTCTAACAACATTTTTCTAACTGAATATTAGTTATATTTCTGTGGTAAGTACCAATAGGTACTGGGCGACCGCGAACTAGCACAACTACGCCTCCCTTTTTGTGTGAACTGTAATTTGATATTGTAGAAAGGTTGTTTTTACTTGGCACCGACTACAGAATTATAAAATAATTATTTAATAATTTCTATTTAACTAAATGCAAAAAACGTATTATTTTGTGCGAAGTAAATTTATTTTTTGCTTTTTAGTTTACCTACTTTTTGAAGTCGGTTTTTTTTTTATTCATTCTAGTCACACCGCACATCCACCTCAGCATTCGCATTTCCGTTACACACAATCGTTTTTCATCCATCACTTCCGTGGCCCAACGTGACGATACCATACATAACGGCAGGTCTAACAGATTTATAAGTTAGAAATTTAAAAAAGTGACTAATTAATTTGTTTTAGCAATCAGTAAGAAGCAAAAGTTTGTAAACATAAGTCTAGATAAGTCACCCAGTTGATTGTGAACAAAAACTTCGTATCAACCGCTGTCTTTGACACCCGAACACCCGAATGATTAAACCAAGTGATTGATGTGATTGACGCCAGGTATCTGCGCCTTCTTACGACCTCATCAATAACTGTTGATAGTCAAGTGGATAAATCATTATATTAACTGTCTTGAAAAATACTCGTTGGTCTAATATGGAGTTTGCAGTCAGATGTACAGTTACAATGACTTAGTAATTTGATTTTTACTTGTAATATTTAAAGCAAATTTTAGCTTTGCTATGCATTTATTTTTATGTAATATTAAAGTTGAAAAATTAAGAATCCAGCAGGACTCGAACCTGCACCTCTTGGGTATACGCCCCAAGTGCTTTGCCAATTCAGCTATGGATTCGCATGCTGCCGGACTCGAAATTTCTCAACTCTTTTGTGCCAGCCGAAGCTAGACGAACCATTACTTGGTTTTAGCGCCATCTATGCGTTACTTATTCACATAATCGCATACAGTACGTTTGAATTAAGATCAACTCATTACTGTCGAGAGATGACGCATTTTTATCAATACTTGTAATATTTAAAGCAAATTTTAGCTTTGCTATGCATTTATTTTTATGTAATATTAAAGTTGAAAAATTAAGAATCCAGCAGGACTCGAACCTGCACCTCTTGGGTATACGCCCCAAGTGCTTTGCCAATTCAGCTATGGATTCGCATGCTGCCGGACTCGAAATTTCTCAACTCTTTTGTGCCAGCCGAAGCTAGACGAACCATTACTTGGTTTTAGCGCCATCTATGCGTTACTTATTCACATAATCGCATACAGTACGTTTGAATTAAGATCAACTCATTACTGTCGAGAGATGACGCATTTTTATCAATACTTGTAATATTTAAAGCAAATTTTAGCTTTGCTATGCATTTATTTTTATGTAATATTAAAGTTGAAAAATTAAGAATCCAGCAGGACTCGAACCTGCACCTCTTGGGTATACGCCCCAAGTGCTTTGCCAATTCAGCTATGGATTCGCATGCTGCCGGACTCGAAATTTCTCAACTCTTTTGTGCCAGCCGAAGCTAGACGAACCATTACTTGGTTTTAGCGCCATCTATGCGTTACTTATTCACATAATCGCATACAGTACGTTTGAATTAAGATCAACTCATTACTGTCGAGAGATGACGCATTTTTATCAATACTTGTAATATTTAAAGCAAATTTTAGCTTTGCTATGCATTTATTTTTATGTAATATTAAAGTTGAAAAATTAAGAATCCAGCAGGACTCGAACCTGCACCTCTTGGGTATACGCCCCAAGTGCTTTGCCAATTCAGCTATGGATTCGCATGCTGCCGGACTCGAAATTTCTCAACTCTTTTGTGCCAGCCGAAGCTAGACGAACCATTACTTGGTTTTAGCGCCATCTATGCGTTACTTATTCACATAATCGCATACAGTACGTTTGAATTAAGATCAACTCATTACTGTCGAGAGATGACGCATTTTTATCAATACTTGTAATATTTAAAGCAAATTTTAGCTTTGCTATGCATTTATTTTTATGTAATATTAAAGTTGAAAAATTAAGAATCCAGCAGGACTCGAACCTGCACCTCTTGGGTATACGCCCCAAGTGCTTTGCCAATTCAGCTATGGATTCGCATGCTGCCGGACTCGAAATTTCATCAAGTCAAAGTATTGCAACCGTATTAACAAACTATGAAACAAAACGTGTCACCATTGTCAAATGGAATTCTAGCAACAGCGACAAAGGAAAATCATCAACACAATGTGTATTGCGGCAATCATTATAGCCCAACCAGTTAACAATTACCCCAGGTTAGAGCCAATAGTTTAGATATACCTATTAACTTAATAAGTGATTGTAAAGGCTCCAATATACTTACCTCGTAGAAGCGGTCCTTATTAACGCCCCTTTTTTATTTCTACGAAACAAGCAGGATTAGCTGCCGGTTATTTGTAAATTAAGGATAAAGAATTAGGTGTTTTTCATTTCGATTCCTGTACCTAATTAGATTCCTGAGAACAGATATCAAGGAATGTTAACAAAAAAAAGTTGGTTGGAAAAAGACGTACCACTGCAAATTAGGAAGCGAATTATATCACACAGTTCTTTATAATTTGCTATTGACATGACCACGATAAAACCTTCAGAGAACCTTAACAAAAACAGTCACAATAATAAATGGGATAAATCCAATCTGATAGTAGAGGGCGCTTCAGTAGCTTGAAGGACCTAAATCGTGATTGATGACATAATCTTGTAAGCTTTGGATGTTTTATATTCTGTTGCTGGTAAATTGAAGTTTTAACAAACTTTTAGGGTTAACTTGAAAGAACACATTGCTATTTTTGGTCTGGAAAAGTGTTTTGTAACCAATGAAATTGAGTACCACACTCCTTTGAGTACTTTTTGCTATTCCTCATTATACGAATTTCGCTTACCACGCTCATTTGAAAAATTCATTGTGTGCATTTATATATTTTTTTTCAAACCACGATTTCGTACTTGCCACAAAATACAAACAAAAAATGCCCACGCTAGGAATAACTTCTGTGTCGTAGGGGTGACCACAAAGGTATATTTAACACACTCAAAGCACATCCAGAGTTAAAACAAATCTTTCCGGATCACACAAAGATTTGTCCCGTGTGGGTATCGAACCCACAACTCCAGCGCAGTTAAAAGCGGCGAGGTGACCACTTTAACCACTACGCCAACAGTGCACTCACATGTTGTTATTGGTGTGTTCACTAGGTAGATTTTTGGTGTCATCCAATACGATGATGGAGTTGCCACAGGCATTAGATAATTATTTAATAAAATCTATGTATAAATATAAATCGTCTCACATTTGCCAAAATTTTTCAGGATAAAATGTACTTCGATTTAAAAATGAAACGTTAAAATGTTTATATTGCTGATTCAGCATCTTGATATGTACGTGCAGCGAAAGATTTCGACCCCAATTAGCTTCAATTGGTCTTTCTGATCACTTCCAAAAGGCAAGGCAGAATATATTTTCTTTACCATATAAAATAAGTCGCATTCAAGTTAAGTCTTATCCCAATGCCAAGTTTTAGTTCTTCTGGCCCTAAATTAAGGAGCAAGCATACTGTTTACTAAAGACAATTTTTAGAAAGAAAAAGTTTTACTTAGAGCTTTCAGAGAAATTTACTCGTACCCAAAATGTAATGATTGTTTACTTTTCCATGAATTACTCTATCTATTGGTGAAAACAGCATTTGTTCAGTATTTTTTGAGTTTATCGTGAACAGATAGAACGAGTACCCCATAGGGTTTCCTCTGAGATACCTGTTCTATCAGTTCCGTTTGGAAACATACTAGAATTTTGTAGGATGCTCGAACGCACACCAAGATTGTCTTTGGGATACCATTGAGACTCCATTGTCACCAGGATCAAAGCAAAGCGGGCGACTGAATAATGCCATATATAGACAAAATGACTATGCGGGTAGTGTGTAATCACCACGGACTGTTACAAAACTATAGGGCCTAAATTTTATTGCTATAATAGGTATGGCAGAAACGGCTAAATGCACGGCAATTTATTTATTTACCCATGATGTTATTTGTAATCTATTTAACATAGGGTAAAGGCGGGATACATGCCCCAGTGGGATAGATGCCTCATTTTCAAAAAACCTAACTTCCCAAAGTCGCCACTAAAAAAAAATATTATAACTAAGAGCCGCAGTCACCCCGCACCTCGGGTAGCCATTGGCCGTCGTGCTGTGAATACGCGTTTAGCTTGTGTGTGCATTCATCTCCGCGGCGAAGTTTACAAAGACGTCAAAGTTTTAAAGGTAAGTTTTAGCCGTTGTGTAACTTTTAAAGTAGTCATTAATTCCGTTATATTTTTAATTACGTCGATGTACTGATTCATCAATTATGCATCTTGATGCAAATAATTCGTCATTTGTTTTTAATTAGTTTAAAAAATACTTGGGACATCTATCCCTATCAAAAAGGATAGTTGCCCTGATTTTTCGAAGGATAGGTGCCCCTAGGGGCATCTATCCCTCCATACAAAATGTTTTAAATTTCAGGCGATTTTTTGTTACAATTCGTTGTTTTTTGGAGTATAGTTATATTAGTAGAAATTTGTAGTTTTTGATAATTGTTGGTAGTTTAAAGTAGAGTTTGGTAATTCCACTGGTTAATTTTGATGGAATTTGATAGGTTTTGGTGTATTTGGTAGCATTTGGTGGTTTTTCTTGTTTTTTATTAGTTTTTGGTGGCTTTTGATACAGTTTTGTTGTTTTTGGTAGAATATTTTTTGTGTTTGGTATATTTTGGTTATAGTTTTTGTTGGTTTAGATGGATTTTATTATATATGGTAGTTCTTGGTAGTTTTTTTCCACTGTTGTACTATGAAGCACTTTGTATAACTCGGGTGAATGTTCTACTCATATCAGGTGTAAAAGCCCTCAGCTATGATTCGGGTCTCAAAATACACCCGCTATGAAATCGACTACTTTCACCTTTTGGTGTTTTATATATTGTACCTTCAATTATGTGTTTACGTGTATTTAGGTATATTTGGACTTTTTCTGATTGTAGTATAATCATGCCACAAAAATATAAAAGACATGTTCCTGGACTATAGAACAATTGCAGTCAGCTTTTGACGAAAAAGACAGAAATACCATGGGGATAAACGAAATATCCCGACAGTTTGGGATTCCATCAAGAACATTGCGAAGACGTTATACTGTTAAGAATACATTTTATTGTTTTAATTAGAATGTTTTTTTATGATTATGCATGTAAAACTTAATAATTAATATTTAATAATAAGAATTTAATATTCCTATTTATGTTGAAATTGCTTATAAAACTTTATTAATGTAATTTTATTTGATCTCATAATAGAATTATATTCTAAGACAATTAAAAAACTTTAAAAACTGCAAAATACTTTTCATTATTAGGGCCATGTTTCTTGGAAACAATTTCTGTTTTAGGGGTAGCCTTCTACTTCTAAAACACTAATTGTACTCTTAACCTTATAAAAGTTTGGTTGAGTTTTTCGTTAATACATTATAAAGTGCATCTATCCCGCACCGCAGGCATCTATCCCTCTTAGTGTTTTCATGGTGGGGCATCTATCCATACGGGTAGGCATCTATCCCCAAAAAGGAGTTCCACAAAAAGCTAAATTCTGCAAAATCTGTAATTAATAAGTCTAAAAAACCAAATCACAGTTAAACATAAAGGACTAAACTAGCTGAATTCATACTCATTATTTATATACAATGAATATTTTCAAAATTAGGAGGTAATTTCAAAAAGTGGGGCATCTATCCCGCCTTTACCCTAACATTACGTTTGTTGTGCCAAAGACTACTCTCCCAGATGATAAGATGGACGGTTTGTTCGTGTTAAGATGTAGAACAAGTACAGAATGGTGAATCGACTAGTAAATTTTAAATTTCATTCATCTATGAGCTCGTTATAGACATCCAATGGGTTGTTAAATAGTTTTGTGATCTTAGTGTCCGCAAAATACGTCTGTTGTGTTTAATTTTTCGACGCGCATGGAAAAGCACTTTGCTCTAGTGTACAGAGTTCCTAACCTGGCATTATTAGCGGGCACCTAGGTTGGGATTCACCTCTCGCCCACAGAACTTACGTTGGCCGGTCGCCAAACAACCACTATCAGTTTACTCCAGAAACTCGATTTGAAGTCGAATTGTGCTGAAACATTAAAGAAGACGCCGAATGCTATTTTATTAAAACAGCTTTTAATTCATATGTTTGGAAATAGAAATGTATTTAGACACCATTAGAAAAAGAATTGGTAGATAAGTTGTAGATATAAAACATTTAAATATTTTTTTAAATTATTTTTAAAAGTAACGCTAAGGTAACCCAAATAAAACCATCATATATATATTTTTTTCTGGCCTGCCAACAACAGCGACAATAGAAAATCTTGTCGCTGTTGTTTCCTCGAGTTTCTCTCGAATTCTTAGTAAGCACCAAAGAGATCTCGAATGCCCGTCGGCACAGTCTGCGATCGTATACTGTGCCGTTGGTTAATTGTGGCGTGCAAAGTCGGTGTGCCAACATCCAACGCGGGGCTTACCTTCAAGGTACTGTCAACTTGCGATTCTTATGCCAGAAACTTCTTCTACAATAACTTCTTTGAAGAAAATTTTTAGACATAAATTATAAGAATTACTCCTAATTCATATTGACATAGATGCGTATTGAAATTGACAAGACAGCTTTCATACAATGTTATAATTATAATTTAGGTATATCTATAGCTATAAATATAATAAAATTGTAAATGTGCGATGTCTGTACATTATTAAAGTAAAAATTATAAAAAAATATATATTTAAGAAATATTTATACGATTTTAAACATATTTTTTTAGAATTTTTTCTATCTGTCTGTCTACAAAAAGCGAGCATCAAGCCATCAATGTCGTTAATTTAGGTGTAAATTAATGAAATAGCTAAAGCGTGGTTACATAAAAGCATTAAATAAGTAGTTACCCGTAGCGGTTACACTTAGGAACGCCGCAGTAAGTGCCATTTACTTTAATTTAATGGACTAGTTACCTGCTCCCCATATTACAGCTGCCTGAAACCCATTGTTACCTTAAAGCCTATTGTGCCATGGATTAGATGAGGTTGTTTATATTATAGGAAAGCTAATATATTTAGCTGGAAGATGTAATCCGTGAAATGTATACGTGTAGTCTTTCTATATAACTGATATATTTTTGTAATTTCTTTTATTTCCTTTGGATTTTCAACATAGAAAATGTCAACCTTTAGCATTTTTTTTTTATTCTACTAAGGTGTGAAACAAGCAAACGGCTTGCCTAATGGTAAGCAGTTACCATAGTCTATAGACACTTGTCATCACTCGTGCGTTGACGACTCATTAAAAACCTATTTGCACTCTTTTTAAAGAACCTCTATAGTCTTTTGGGACTATGTCAACATGACACTCTCGGCGCTATTATTGCAATTCCATTTTTAAAAATACATCCTTAACAACGTCTGGTATCTGTGATTTCAATTTAATGTCGTTATGTCGCACCCTGTATATCTATACTTCTTAACTAACATTATAAAGAGGAAAGAATTTCGTGCTTGTATGCACCAAATAGCCTTCGAAGCTCCTGGACGTATATTGATTAAAATTAATATGGCGATAGTCCAAGACCCCTGAAAATATAAGCTACTTTTAACTGTCGTACCATTTGGGGGAGGCCGCGTACAGAAGCTAGCAATCATTAAACGTTTGCTAAAATAACTAGGGACATTTAACACATGATTGGGAATCTGTTAGATCACTGACAGATCTCCTCCCATCCAATCGAGCCTCCGAAGACAAGGGTTCGACATTTATACACCACCAGACATGTATAGATGTTTGTTCAAACAAGAAGTTAGTTGGTGCGGGACTAGACTTGCCCCTAGAAAAAAAATAGTGTTTTCAATTGTTTCTTTGTTGTTTTTATATTTTTCAAGCAAAACATTTTTGCTTAAATCATGAAAAATATAATTATAATTACCCTAAGTTTTCAAGTTATCTCGTTTTTTCTTGAATAAATATTTATGTCAATCCAATTCACAGGCATACCTAACAAAAGTATAAAAAAAAGTATAAAAATATTGATGACATTTTCTGAATATCGATATTTTTGCACTTGTACTCTATTTCACTACATATAAATTGCATCATTAGAGCGGGTCCTTTTTAAAGATTTTGCCCAAAATCGGAAACGTGTTCCAGTCAAAAAGGGATTCGCAAAGTATGAATTTCTATAATTTATTAATCTCATTTAGTATTCAACCCTGAAGCTTCTCAATTTTATTTATAAGTAGTATTCGGATTCTTTATTTATTCCACTGGTGATATACGCCCTCCCCGACAGATGTCGCTATCTATCATGGCTCGAGGAATGTTGTTACTTACTGAATATAAACGTTCAATTATCTTACGTCACGTGCTTGGAAGCATGAAGCACCATGCCCTGGCAACTACATGAGATATACACTTTGGAGTTTTTTACAGTTGTATGTTAATGTTATTAGTCCCACGATTATCAATCACTAAATATATTTTATTTTAAATACTATCTCGTTGCTCTAGTCATCTAGTGCTAGCCTCTAGTCTTGTAGACCTTTAATAACATCAAAAACTTTGAAACAAGCTTGGCAAAATTTGAAGAACAAGCGGTATGTTCATATTTTATTCATTATATTTACCACAAAGTAGTATTAAACAATACAACAATAGGCAATCCGCTGCACTGTCAGGTGTGCTGGCAATTTACAGCTATATTAATATCGCTTATCAACCGAACCGTGGCTAGTTGATAACATATATTTTGAAAATCCCGGAGCTCAACGGAAATATAAATTGAAAAGCTGACATTTTAATCCGAATGTGTGCAGTGTTTGCCCGCATTTCACGTTCTGGATTTAGTAGTGCAGGTAGATAAAATCGAAGCCTAACTAGTTGCTGTTGGATTGACATATTTTTTAGCTTGCATTCATACACAACACAGTCAAATTTAAATAAAAAAGTAAACCAACTGCTATGAAAGCTTAACTTCGCCTCTTTTGAACATCACCGATTATTTTTATAGTACTATTACAAAAAGCACCCATTACAACGTAAGTTTTCAAGTTTATATTTAAAACTAATTTCCCAGTCTCTTTAATGTGATTGTCGCCTCTAATATTTTATTTTTATTTATTTAAAACTTCATGTACAATGATATCGCACATAGGCGGACTTAATGCCATATGCATTCTCTACCAGTCAACTTTTGGGTAAAGAGAAGATCAGAATTATAAAATAACTTTAAGTATACATATGTACTTATAGATAAAACATACATTATATATATAAAAACACAATTAATAACCAAACATACATACATAATTTAAATACATAATATACATAATATTCAATATTCATTCAATATACATATACAACATCAATGCCGAAATATTTAAAAGGGGGTAACAAACTTGTTTAAGTGTAAGTTTTCCACCTACTGTCTTCATCCTCCAATCTTCGTACATCTATTTCAATATGTGCAGAACGCAGCACGTAGAGGATGTTTAATATAGAGGCTATACTCCACAATGACCATCGTGACGTCATCGCCCATTGTCCAGGGCACCGTCCAACAATTTAATTAAACAACGTACGTAACGGGATCTACATTCCTTCGTTGATGTTTTGAAGAATTTAACCTTATACATTTTAATGTTTGTTTGAAATGTTCATGAGGCCCATGGAAATAAAAGATTTTTGTTTGGTTTTTAATAATTGTTTGCGAATAGAACTCAAAAATCATCATCATCATCATTAAGCCTTTGTAGTCCACTGCTGGACATAGGCCTCTCTCAATTTGCGCCACAACACTCGGTCCTACGCCTTCCGCATCCAGTCCCCTCCAGCGACCTTCTTCAGGCTTGCCCACACTGACCGATCAAAAAGGCCTACATTAAACAAGCATCTAATATATTACACTAAACAAAATTAAGATACACAGGTTTCTATTACAATTTAGCTTCTCATCGTCTCTAAAATATATGGTACAATTTGTGGCGTAATGATGATAGCTATGCGGCCTTCAGCGAACAATACTAAAGATCTCTGTATGTCTTATAGTTAGAGACTTGCCCACACTGACCGATCTAAAAGGCCTACACAAAACAAGCATCTAATATATTATACTAAACAAAATTAGGATACACAGGTTTCTATTACAATATAGCTTCTCATCGTCTCTAAAATATATGGTACAATTTGTGGCGTAATGATGATAGCTATGCGGCCTTCAGCGAACATTACGATGTTTGGTGTGGAAGATATGACCTTTATAATATTCATAGCAGTACGCAGATGTGACGTGTTATTGCGTAGTGCATTAGCTTGTCATTGCTTGTTCGTATAAGATTAGTTAACATAACATAACGTCACGCCTGTATTACTCATAAAACTCATTTATTAGTTATCACGGTTTACACGTCATTACAGATATATTTATGTTAGTGGGTAATATAAAATAATTAATAATATAATAACAAAATTCCACTTGAGCATTACATTACAGATTCCAAAATCATAATAAAATTATAATAAAAATGCCCAAAATAATCATAAATAATAAATTGCAAATAAAAGTCCAAAAATATTAAAATGTCACAATTTTAAATTAAAAACTAAAAAAATAAATAAATATAATCCAAATTGAATTTTGCAATTTCAAATAAAAATTAATCATTAAATATAATAATTAATTAATTATTTATAACTTCTTCTTCTTAGAAGAAGAAGAAGAAGAAGTTATAAATTGTCAAAATTAAAACAACTACATATTAACATATTATTATATCTAAATTAGAGGTGTGTCATTTTTAAAAATTCGTCAACAGAATAAAACGCCTATTACTGAGAAGAGTGTGGCAAAGATATCAAACGATCATATTTCACCCGTTATGTTAAGGTCCAATGTGATAGGGGATGAGACTATCGCCATCCACCGTGCACAATTTCAACTCTGTGCTGCTATTGAGAATGTAAACAAATAACACATTTGCACGACCCTGAATCTAAGATCTCGTGGTGAGAGGACGCATATGCTAACCACTACAAGACCAACGCGGTAGCTGGGAACATTAGTTGGGTAAATCAAATCAAATCAAATCATTTATTTCCATGGGCCCAAGGCGCTTGAACACGTCAAAACAAACATCAAAATACAAAAATTATAAAATTAAAATAAAACTTAGCTAACTAAATTATAATACTTATTGTAATAAAATGATTTTTGACACCGGAGCTTAGATTGACTTTAATTTAACTTAGAGATATGAATTAAATCAATCCAAGTGCAAGCTCCAATGGGTATTGTATTGCCCATGCGCCCAAGATATAGCTTTTATGACGTCAGATTTGCTCTGTGCTTTTTAATTGCTATTGCATTTTTTATAGAACTTTTGTTTAAAACTAGTCAATAAGAAATCGCAATGTTACTTTTTTTAACGAGTCTTTTGAAATTCACGTTTCAATATCTGTTGTTGAATACTCTACCCAAATGTTTGTTAAAGCAATCACGAATTGCTCTTTCCAATTTAAAATAAAGAGTTCTTTCAACATACACTGTGTTTGCTTTCAACATACACTGTAAAGTTGCATTTTTGTATTTAAAAAGTTAAATATCCAATTCACCCGCCATTCTGTGATGATGAATGATTCTAGCGAAGTCACGTTTCTTCAAATTGTTAGTACAGTTTTGACCATACTGGTTTTCAATAGGGTATACCAATGTTTGATAACTTACTAACTTATTTGAGTGCTTACTAAATTCAAAACTGGCTCACATTATCTGGCTGTCGATAAGCTTGTCTCCTTTATTTGAACAAACTGAATGTATTAACTAGCACAAACTGTGGACGCGCGATTGTATACTTTTGACTGACGATAGAGACGATCGACGATCGACGACGAACAGTTTTTTTTACAGATTACTAGTATTTTACACAAATTACTACTAGTATTCTTGCTAAGCTCCTCCATCTAAGCTTAATTTTTAGGAGGAAGTTTACGTCTGTGGTCTAATGGCCAGGATTCGAACCCGATGCCTTATCCATAGCACCATGCACAGCTATAAGCTATTTTGTATTTGTTATTTTGATGCAAATATTATAAGCTTTGCTAAGCATTACATTATGCAATTTACGGTTAATGATTCCAGTGGGGCTCGAGCCCACACCCCTGGGTTCTACGTATCCAGCACTTTATCCACTTCGGCCATGGAATCGAGTTCCAGCGGAATCGAATTTATCAACCTATAGCTATCATGAATGACCGGCCGTTATATACCATTTCAACCATAATATTGTATAATAAATGCTTAGCAAAGCTAAAATTTGCTTTTGATTTTGCAAACTTTATTTTGTTTTTTTTTTCTTAAATAAAGTTATATCTGTGGTTATATAGCTATTAATAAAGTAATTAAGGTCCTCTCCTATGAAAAGCTCGTTAATTATATGAGCATACGTTAGCTGAAGACGTATGTATTATTATGCATTTATTTGAGATTAGAACAAGCTCTTAAATTTTAATACTGAACCTGCAACGCAAATCTCTAGAGCATTAACAAGAAACACACGTACAGTGAAATATCTTCATTTCTTTGGCACGGTGACTTGAACAATGCACTGGCGGCGGCGCTACGTGATCCGGATTAAACGGTAAATGCGTTAAATCCCCACTGTTCGACGCCGATAGAGAGCTATGAGTGCTATGCCTTTTAAGCTGGTGCACTTTAGTGCGCGATTGTACTGCCAGGACGCAAAGGTACGTTTTGGCCTGAAGTCAAAAATAAAATACGGCGCTTATTAAAATGTTTTAAGGCTGTTGAGGTATTTTTGAAATATTTTTAGCAGGCATTAAAGAAATCCACTGCCATGTGGCAAAATTGAATACCAGGAAATTTAAAGGTCGAATAATGCTGTTGACAAATGCCCTTTAAGTTATTAATTGGGCATATTTAATTGCGAAGTTACAATAAACAAGGTCTGAGGAAACAACAGTAATCTATTACATAACGAGTTCGATAATTTTTTGTGTTGTTTAGCCATGTGTGTAAGAGAAAGTAGGTCCCTTACAATATATTTATTTATTTACTTATTTAAACTTCATGTACAGAATTTGTATACAAGGCAGACTTAATGCCATATATCTACAGTCTAGCAGAAAAGTCGTTGATACACAACCAAATATCCAAATTGCCGTACATCGCACATATTATTATAAACATGTGTTGTTTTGTGAAACATAACATAACATTGCATAATGCCTATTATTATTATTCTTCTTATTTTTGTGAAATAAGCTCACAAAATTAAAAACAAAACAAAATATAGCATCCACTACCGCTGCTCGTGTCCCGTTTGAAACTTTTAATGTACCAATCATAGATAAAAATAAGAAAGGTAGGTAGATGGAGTATACAATACGCAGACTAAAGTCACAAAGCAAAGCAAGCCAAGTTTATTTGTGTCATAGCGATATTTGGCTTACGCACTGTTAGAACTTCACCGACGATTTGCTTTGGTATCATCCATGTTTAAAGCAAATGAATGTTTGAATTTTCACTTTTTGTATTCGGTATACTCATGCCTATAATCTATAATCTTAGGTACCAACATTGCAAATCCTTGTCCTAGTTTTTTAAGTACTCATTTGAATGCGCCACCTCAAAGTTTTCCTAGCCATATTAATAGTCAGTTTCTGGGCCGCGCTGATAAAGAAACATTATCGTTTATATTCGGGATTAATTTGAGTTATTGCCTGACTAATGGTATAATGCTGTGGAATTGCTGTTTTATTTGCAAAGTTCTGTTAAATTGCTGTTGCTGCCCGTCCGCTGGACAAGATAGTGTAAGGAATTAATTTTCCATTATTTTGATCTAAAGAAGTGGTAATTAGTAGTGCCCATGTTGTGTTTGCAAATATAATGGTACGCAACGACGATGAATAAATAAATAAAATAAAAAGCCTTTATTGCTGTAGTACAAAATATACCAATATTAAAAACAAATATGCCTATATCTATAATTACTATACCTATACCCATTAATTATTAACAATTACTTCTAAATAAATATGTAGTTAGAAAAATATGATTATAATTAGTTTCTTTCGGCAAACGGTTGTAGTACTTATACAGCTTGTCTTTCGACAAAGGCCTCCTCTAAAGATTTCCATCTAGTCCTATCTTTTGCTGTTCGAGTCCACGTTGGACCTGCTATTTTCTTGATGTCATGACAACGACGATGATATCAGACACTAAACACTGAATGACGACTGTCATAAACCATCGCGACACTTGCGTAAAAAAAAATATTGTATGGAATTATCGACATTAATATTGAAATTTGTGCCGAGTGTCAGTGCCGTCGAGTATCTGAAATATTACAGACACACAAAAATGTACTTACTAATAATTTAAAATTGTATGTCATATAGGTACGGATGCATCTCCCCGAGAGTCATTTCGTTTATGTCCTTGATGCAGCACGTCGGCATCGCCATCGTAGTGAGTGGAAAGCGCTTTAAAAATAATATGTGTGTGGAGAGAGCTTTTTGTTTTGTATTTTTTTTCGGAGGAATAATTTGGAAAGGACTCATGTGGATTATTATTATTATGATTGTTGGGACGAGGTTTTGGTTGTTCACGACGATCTCCGTGGGTATATTGGATTGTAGCCTCATTATGGACTCTCCTTTAGGCCAATAGCCTCCATAACTTGGAGCAGCCGGCCGATCGGGATTGACTTGATATCATCAGGATCCAAGATATGGCGTCCCAAAACGATGCTTCGTCTATAATAGATGAGTCTCTCTGTGGATACTGTTTATTTTACTTCATGGTAAGAGAACATTTGAAGACAAATGATGTTATAAAATATATTCTGCATGCTTCGGGCAATAGCCAGAACTTTGTGTATTTACTCGCAGCAGCTTCGCTAAACAAACTTCACAGGTTCAAGTACTCGAATTAGTTTCAAGCTGAATATGAATCTGAACTGCTGAAACTCTGATAGCGTTTATTTGATCTGTGTTAATGTGAATATTTTCGTGTATTAATGTTTGGGAACGTAAACAATGCCTCACATAAACTACGGTGTGAGTTTTAAGCATTGACTTTGTAATTGGATTACATATATTATCCAAAATGTTTATAAATTTATCCGATTTTGTGATTCAAGACTAGAAAGAATGAAACAACGCTAGAATTCTAGGTGGATAACTATTGTTCATGGTGTATATGATGTATATGACACCTATATAAAACCCATTTTTAGCAAAAAAATCATTTGATTTGATTTAAGTTGATTTGATTCGACAATACAACAATCATAAGTCAATAAAAATTTTCTCTTTTTTTCCTTCAATAAATCGGATAACGGTAGCATCGCTTTCAATAAAGTATACTACTTTAAAAAGTTGTTTATGAAAATCGCTAAAACTATCCGAGTGTGAATTCTCCTCACAATTTATGAATTCAATATGAAAAGTGCAAAACAACATAAAAAGTCAATGAAAGGGCGGCAGATTTGATTTGGTGACTTTACGTTTTTTTGTTTAGATAACTAAATTGGAATCTTATCAAGATTTTTGTTCGAGAATTGGCGAGAGAAACTTCGTGTTGATTTTGATTTCTTTATAACACTCTTTTAATTAGCTTCACTTGTATGTTTATTTGCTTGTTTGTTTGCAACCTATGTTTTACTAATTTCAGCGTGATTTTGACTAATTTTAAACGGTCAGATTTCATTCAAACTTTGTATATTTATCAAGGACCGATGACAATACACTTTGATCACAATTTGATCTGAGGGTACGGCAGTGCCCCTGCCAAGTCAAGCAAACAGGCACGGCACAGTTTTAGTTGGGTTTTCTATACCGTGTAACTAGTTTTGAAATGCAGAGTTGTAAAAATCTCAATTTTATTATATAACAGGGTAGTTTAGAGATTTTCGCGCCGATCGTTTATAGCCTTGCAATAAATGAAATAAAATTTGTTGAAAGCCATATGTTTGGTTGAAAATAACTCAACTTCACGGTGTTTATTATGCGTAGGTAACTTATCTGTAGGGTATCTATACAAAATGTTATAACCTTTTGTATAACAACTTTTTTTCAACATATTATGTCTTTGACTGTGCTTCTGGAGCGCACTGTCAAAACGCCCATTTGCATTCCTGCCGGGCAAGCATACGTTGCGTTTTTATCACGTTTTCCCAAATAAAAACATAACAAAAACGTGACTAAATCTATCTCGCAGTCATACGCTTGCCTTTTGTAGACCAGGGGGGTCTACAAAAGTTAAAGTTGTCTTAAATATATATGAATACTCGATATATTAATAAAGCTATTTATATCAATTTAATTGCTGCTATTTTTCCATTATTAACGAGAACAAAGCTTAATTGATTGCAACACAAGTCATGGTTACACAAAGCAACCCCCTATTTGTAATACCAACTAAATATTGACTGCAGTACAATATCGTTTGATTTACTCAATCAAACAATTAGTTCTATTCAATAAACACAATATTCCACAGAATTCACCAGTTCCACAACATAACTACTCTCTTTGATTAGCACGAGGCCTTAGGTAGGTAATAACGGGGTAATTAAATAAATATAAATATGAATATAAATATTTCACAACTCACACACAACGCCATCTAGTCCCAAACTAAGCAGAGCTTGTACTATGGATACTAGAATAACTGATACTAATACATATATACTTTTCTTTTGTAAATACATACATATTATACATAGAAACACCCAGACTAAGACAAACCTCCATGTTCATGCACACAAAGATTTGTCTCAAGTAGGAATCGAACCCACGACCTCGGCGTCGCAGGCAGGTACACTACCCACTCCACCATCCGGTCGTCAAAAATTAAAAATAATTAATTATCACAAATATCAAATAAAACCAACCTATAAACAATGGATAATGTTGAACTTGTATTACTTTAAAATAATTGTCTCTAACCACGTCTAGGATCTGTGGTTTTAAGAATTTCTATGTCGCCTTCACTCTATATAATGTTATCTAAAAATAAAATTAAAATGTTGTTTCAAGTAAACAGGCAATCTTGATAACTGCGATAATAACGAAACAACAGACAATGAATAAAACGCTTTACCCACACTTCATTTACTTACAAAACAATAGGACTTGACTTTATCGTAATATTCTAAGAAAACAGCTCAGCCGCCCAAAAACTCTCATCCATTTTAACAATCACACTGAGAAGAATAAATTCTTATAAAACGAAGTTAGACTTGTGGGGGTTCATTAAATTCTCATCTAATATTTCTATAATTAAAAGATCTAATAATTAAAAATTAAATTTGATGAATTAGTTTTAAATCTCGAATTTTAATTATTGTCCTAGAAATATTATTTGTTTTTCTAGAAATCAAGCTATGTACTATTTAATTTTGTCAAATTACATAGTCTGATGAAAATAGGATTAACAAATAAATGACGGCTTATATAAGGGCCCACGGTTTTCTCTTTTTTTTAAAGCGATACATTCCTGCGTCATATAAACGCGTGTAACCGTTGTCCTAGCTAAACAACAAGTGCGACGCAACGCGACGTTATCCATATATTTTTCTTTAGATATTTAAACGACAACTGCCTGTGTCGCGGGGGTGTTAACACACATATATTCCACACGCACAAAGCACACCCAGAGTCAGGACAAATCTTTGTGGATAAATCCCACTAAGATTTGTCTCGTGTGGGGATCGAACCCACAACACCAGTACAGTTGAAAACGGCGAGACGACCGCTTTTACCACTATGCAAACCGTACGCCACATTGCACGTGATGGTTGCTATGGTAATAGAGGTTGGTGGTGTTGCATCGCGTTGTACTTTTCGCTCAGCAAGGACAACTTAGTCTTGTTAACAACGCGCGTCAGAAACGATGCAAGAGCGCAGCAATATCAATGCACTTTTGGATACAATGACTTCATGCAACAGCGTTGCGTCTTTATCGATCACATTTACAACAGGATCGCGTCTCGACTACAAAAAGTCGTCGAGGGTGCAAGTTAGGAACAGTTCACCTTGTATTTAGGTTTAAAGATCTTTATTCTCAATAAAAACATAAAGTCACTTACTTGAGAACAATGAATTGATATAAAATTAAGTTCAAATTCGTCGTTTAAACATTTACGCATTTACCCACCTAATGCATTCTAGTTAAATATCTAAAATGTGTTGCGTTAGCTTATTTTTAAATGCATTAAATGAGTGTACATTTTTTAATGTGTGGTGGCAATTTGTTGTACAGTTGGGCTCCTTCAAAGGTAAGCATTGATTTTCCATAGTTGGTTCTAATTTTAGGTAATACTATAAAACTGGCTCGGCGAGTGCTACGATGGGTTATATTTTTTATTTTTGTAAATGTAATATCTGTCTGAATTTTTGTAAATGTAATATCTGTCGAAGTTTGTCTGTATTTTCGTAGTCCTGCGAAAATACGAGTTTACAATACCATTTAATACCTAATGCTAAACTAGAGTCAAGTCTATAGAGAGTTTGAACCATTACGTGAAATGTTTAAAGTACACTTGAAACGAATACCCGAGCACCCTCAAGACGATTCGCATGAGAGGGTAGATTAATAAAAAACCCATTGACCTCTTTTGTTATTTTTAGTACTGTCGCAGCTCTCTGTAATCTGACCGTTATTAACAAACGAAGGCTCAATTGTCAATAAAATGAGGGTTGTGTTTTTATTGATTTTTAGGATTTCGTACGTCATAAGGAAAAATGAAACGTTTATAAGATCACTTGTTTGTCTGTATGTCACAATCCTTTTACTCCGAAACGCGTGGTTATGAAGTTGAAATGCATCATCAATACAAATAAATAAAATTGAAGTGTCTGTTTTTATTGTCAAAATAACAAGGTTTTTTATAAGTATACGTATTTGCATGATACCTATGTATGATAAATACAGTTTAAAAAAATATCTTCTTCTTCGTCGTGTCGATGGCTGAGTCAAATTTTATTTTGACTTGCCATCGTGGTGAAAGGATTAGCCAATTCGCTTTGGAGAACTCGCGAGTTGCCTTTAAAAAAAATATCTGTCTGTCTGACTGTTTGTATCGGCTACTCTTCTAAAGGGCTGCACTGATTTCGATAAAATTTTAAATGCAAGACACTGACTACAAGACGCGAACATAGACTCGTTTTTATTGATGTACCCACACGCAATCGAGCCTGCGGCAGAAAGTTAGTTCGTTTGTATGTTAGCGCTTATCTCAGAAACTACTCATATATACTCATTTTGTTTCATAGGTTAACTATCAAGTAAGTTTTTAAGATAATTTTAATTATGCTTTTTTTAATACGAGTAATAAAACTGACTATAATTTTTTTTACGTTTTCAAAAGTTAGTCCGTAAATGAAAAGTAAGTCTTACTTGCAAGTAATTCTTAATTTAATTGAAACACATTCGTAAACATTAAAATTCGTACACAAAAAGATTTTTTTTTTAAATTTCGATTTTCAAATCACACATATTTCAAGCGTTTTTCCATTAGCGGCTCTCAAACAACACAATTCGAGAGACAATAATATCCTTTACATCTTTTAAATGTTTTAATAGACATTATAGGCCAAATATGTAAGTTTTTGCCTAGAACGTTCAAAGCTTTGCTCATATCAGGCAATTGTCACGCGTAATGTGGACGATATATTTCATGGGTCGAGACGAGATGTATGTCCGTGCCATTTGTAACTTGTCTTCGCAACTAATGTGCGGAATTCGAGAGCTACTCTGACCTGATTTAGGTATAAAGGTTTCGATCCTTAACAAAACCTTATTTTGATTTGTTGTGAAGATGAATATACAAGTTTCAGTGTTCTAGCTCTTGAATCTTATTAGTACATTCATTTTTAATATCTTTATATCACAAATATAAATAAAATACTTGTAATATTTTATAGCAAATTTTAGCTTTGCTATGCCTTTTTGTATTTTATATAATATTAAAGTTGATAAATTAAGAATCCAGCAGGACTCGAACCTGCACCCCCTGGGTATACATACGCCCCAAGTGCTTTGCCAATTCAGCTTTGGATTCGTATGCTGCTAGACTCGAAAAACCTTAAAATTGTATGTAATATAAAATTTTTCAACTTTAATATTACATAAAATAAATACAACATATCGTTCCAAAAACGATGTCAGACAAGTTTAGTATCACCTCACCAGTTATGATAGTAAAATGAGAACAGTAGGTTAACTAAGGCCGAGCGGCTAGTTAATTGCCTACTCCGTCGTTGATGTATAGGGTTGTCTCTTTTAATTTTAGTTAATAATGTTATTCGCGTATTATGACAAGCACTAGATATTTATATGCATAGGTATATCTTTAATATAGCACAGCAATACCTCGCGGTGAGAGGCACATACGCTAACCACTAGACCATCGAGGCAGCGTCCGAGACCCACAGCGCGTACACGCACACATTTAAGCTGGCAGCGACCCATTTCTATGAAGTGAACCTACTCGTTTATACTCTGATATTATTGAAATCTATATTTTACAGTGCGGCGGCTGATATCGATCTAGTAAATTAGAGCCTTCTGATGCATACACAAGCGGTTGTAAGCGTTTAAGCCTCCACTTTGACGCAATATTGGTGTAGATAGAACCATTAACTGGGTGTAAGAGCGTTTGTAATAAGTGAATATAGATGTCTAGGTATATTTGGGCACAATGATTGCTTGGTGGGACTTTTTCAAAGTGTTATCTTGCTTTGAAGGGAGCGTAAAAAGTGAGCCTCGTTGTACAAGTTTTCCGTTGACAGACGCAGAGATGATTCGCGTATAGGTGCTTTAAACACGATTTGAACCTAATCTTTGTTATCTTGTAACCTATCTATGGCATCTACGAGTAGGAAATTTTGCTCGTTTAAAATACGCTCTGTTTGTCAAAGCATATCACGTTCGCTTACTAAAACACCACCGTGTAATTAGACACGCCACTAGCTGCAAACATCAAAATTCATCCAAATAAGTAAAAAACATTAACAATTCTGTTGACCAGATTTAATTTTGTGTTTACTCTTGATTTAAGGCAAGATTTTCCTTGAAATAAATTGCGGGGCGAGATGACCACTTCAAAATATACGTGCATATATGTTGTAATTGTATTATATACCTATTATTTGTAACATAGATATAATAATTATAATAATAGGACAATATTGATAAGTTTTTTTTTGTAGTGTTGGCATGTGAGTGACATTTTATGTAAATATCAATATTTTTTGTGGTTGATGCGTAAATAACAAAATATCATGTTTGTTGTTACTTAATATAATTAACATTTCCTTCATATTTAAGCCATTTCCTTTTTAGAAGTCATTGATATTTCAATCAGGCCACGGACTCAACTAAAAAATGAAGTTCCTTAACATTTTAATAAAAGTTGAAAATTTATTGGGGGTTTACAGAAATGCGTTATTTTGTAACAAAACCAATACACACATTATTTTACGGACAAGTGTCGAGTTGATAATGTCTTTGATATCTTACATAACTATCATTGTGCTATACATGGCGATCGACGAAAAACCTTACTTGAAATTGTCTACTTACTTTCTTTACTCAATAGCATTTATCAAGAGTTTTGTGACAATAGTTTTTGGAGTTCGAAATTCGCGGTCGTACAACACATTTTACAAGAGTTTGTTCAAACTACATAATTGCTACAAAACACAGCCATTATATTTGAAATCCTTGAAGGAACTTGAGATAATAGGATTAATCGGTTCTTTTATATTTGTTGTTCTGACGATTTTTCTTCTGTGCTTGAAAATCAACTATTTTTATAACATGTACCCATCTCGAGTGATTATTTTTACTATTTTGATGACACACGAAGTATGGGGCGATATACGGTTTATATTCGAACATTTTGTCGTATACAGTACAATAGTTATTATTTACTCCTTATTTAAATGTCTAAATGAAACTGTAGACGAAACACTCAAACAATTGAGATATATGGGTGGACATGGTTGTCCTTTTATCGAAGAGACGTGTCGTGAAGTGTTAGTCAAAATAAGCCACTGGACAGTTATACATAATCGAGTCAAGACATGCTGTAAAAATGCGTCGTTGAGTTTTAAAGAAATGGTAACATATGTATTTATTTTATCCATAGTTATTAGACAGACAACCATGAACATTTTTTTTGGAGCTGAGTTGTTTGTTGTTAGGAAGTACCTACAGCATTACCTCATTTGAATTTCATGATATCCAGATAAACTATTTTTATACCCAAGAACGATACATTCGTAATAACATAATATATTAAAAGTACCTATACCTAGAATACTGAGGTTAAATAGTGCATGCACACTGATATCAAGAAATCAAGAAACAAACAAAGACATTGATTTATCCAAACGACTGAGTTTATACACTTTATACGTTTTTATAGAGGCACTGTTTCTTAGGGCGTTTTGAAGACAAACATTTCTGGATAAATAATTATTAAAAGGAATGGATTCCTTGTTCCAATTTCAATGACATTACTGCGTCATCTCTCTCACTCATTCGCTCATAAAAAGTTTGTCTTAAGGACGCCCTAAAGAACTCTATAGACACTTATTAGCTCAATGCCCGCATAGCCAACTCGCAAATAGTGACATTTGACATTTTGGCGACCTCTCGCTACACAAAAACCCTAGCGGCGAATTCATACGCGATAGTCCTTATTACAATGAGATTGCTAGTATACAGCTGCCTACTAAATGTCTGTATACATAAAACTGTACTTTTCGGCTCTGTCTTATGTTCAAATTATATTTTACAGTTGCTGTTGTCAATCATTGTCATCGTGTTACAATCCATATCCTCACTGTACCAAATGTTGTTCATCGTAATAAAACAAGTGAGTATTTTTTAATTTTGTTTAATTATCATTATCATTAAACTTATTATGTATCGTTTTTTTGGTATTGATAGATTAAACGTCACCATATAGTTGATAAATTGAAAGTGTCATCAGATTTTTTCTTTTTTTTTTTTCTAATTCATAACTAATAAATAAGCATACTTATATTTTACTTCAAAGTCAAATTCATTTATTTATATTTAAAGTTGTCTGTTATTGATGTGAATAATATTCATTAAAAATATTATTATCTCAGGCAGTTTATGTGATATCAAAGTAATTATTTGATTAATGATTAGTTTATATCGAAAGGTGTTTCAATTATATCCATCAGTTATCTAGCCAATTGGTTTAGCTAATTTAAATTCTATAAACAAATGATTCAATTGATTTCAGATGGAACAAAACTATTATCTGATGCAGTTCATTGTGTTTGTGTTTGTATATCATATGCTGGCAACAATTCCATTGTTTATTGCTGGTCAAAGATTGTGTAATCAAGCCGCTACTCTACAAAAAGCTCTGTCCATACTGTACGTGAAAATATCGGCCTGTGAGTTTATTTTTTTATGCAATTACTTCATTTCGCTACTGGCGTAGACACCTTTGCTTTAAATTAAATAAAATGTGGATTTTTTACATTAGATAGAATGCCAGAAGCAAAAAATTACACTATCCAATAGTCACACGTGCTTTGTCTCATCTTCCTGGGACTCAAATATAGCACGCTTGATATCTGATACATGTTTTGCAGTTGTATTATTAGGGCCTTGGAGCCGTACCACCTTATAGTCTGTACAAAGAGTTGTCAGCGCGTCTTAGGCAATTCGTTCTCAAAATACAGGCTTATATTTTGGCCAGCGACTTAGTATCGCAATACAACGCGGTAATGCCAGCATTTTGGGTACGAGGCCTCCTGACAGTGACTTATTATGTTTAGATTAAGTTATTATACCATTTTAATTTAATATAACGTACGTCCTGATGGATTGATATTGACAAGGTTTTTGTGATGTTAATTAATAATGTAAAAAATGAAACATCTTATAAGCATTTATATTTTAATTCTATTTCTAGGTAAACAATCACCAAAAACAAAACTCATGAAGGATTTACATCGCTTGGTAGCCACCAATCCAATTGCAATTACATTTGGTAACCTTCATCTGGGAATGTGTTTACTACCAACTATTATATCTTTAGCTATTACAAACGTCATAGTTCTATTACAATTTAACCATGTAATATAGTTATTATTAAAATCTCCTAAATTTATATAAATGTAAAAATATAGGGTGGATGTGACTAACACGACATAGATGTTTTTTAACTGTGCTTTTAATAAATTTCGCATTCACCCCGTATTTGTTATCGAAATCTTAAAGTTAGCTTCTTTCTACGTGGTAAGAATATTTTTACTTAAATATTTTTTTATTTTTACAAGCACATAAAATTTTGTTAATTAGGTGTAATTATGTTACTTAACAATACTATATAACTTAATTAGAGTAATAAATGTAATGGTTAGCTTTTATAATTTTATTTTGTAATGCGATACGTCATCTTTTACTACAAAATTCAAGCTGTATAGCAAAAAGAAATATAAGGCGCAATGGATAAGGTATCGGTCTTACGCTCGAGAGGTCGTGGGTTCGAACCCTGGACCAGGGCCCCGCCACTCGGCCGTACCTACAGCGATAAATGCCTACAAATTCGCATGGCGCCGGCTCCATTCGACCACATTCGACTGTAGGGTTGGTACGGTGTCGTGTGTTTTGTGGAAGTTTTAATATTATTATAATGAGTACTAAATAAGTTTAAAATAAGAGAGAATGTCTGGTTTAAAGCATTGCTTATTTGATGGATGTGTGTCAAGACAAAAGGACGAGGGATTGTCATTTTTTTCATTACCTGCAGATGAGAAAATGTAAGTTCAAATTTATTTTAAAACTATGAGACTATAAACCTTCACATTCTTCATATTACTAACATTAATTAGTTACTTTGTTGATACTTACTAATAATATGGACTCATGTCTGAATTATTTAAGGAAATTGTTTTTTATAATTACGAGAGCAACTTGAAAATGTGACTTTTTGTTTGTTGAGATATTTTAACGATTATGGTGTCAAATGAAAGGCCTAGGTCTAAAACTATTTTATCCGTTTGAATCATATAAATGGGTCAACGCGTTAGGAGATTAGAAGAATTAAGAATAGTAAAAATGTAAACAAACCAGAATTTTTGATGTTTTTGTGCCACAACTTTTTAATTAATGCACAAAATGTAAAATATTGTTATTGTAAGTAAATAAGAATAGTTTACCCATGTGAAAAGAAAAATTTTATAGGGGTTATATGATAAAAATAATTTAATTAGGTTCCCTTTTCCCCTTTACAAATGAGAGACTGTAAAATTCGTTTTAGTATCTACCTAATTGACTGAGTAATCAATCATACGCATCAAACGTAAGATAGAATGAAGGTCAAATAGGTAGATAGATAGACGATGAATATTATAGTAGTAGGTAGCAACGCATCGGCGAGCCGACAACCCTAGCGACATAGGTATCGCGTCACTCAGCGCCAGACAGCGACAGAGCTACGCGTTAGAAGAGAGCGGCAATACTTAGGTGAATATCTCGTTAGGTACTGAGCGCTTATGCGAGCTGAATTGAACTTTGTTGCTTAGTAGCAAGAGTCTCTATTTCTATGAATTGTTACGGGAAGTGGCGCTTCTGTACTTGTACTTAATATTCTGTGCCTGGACTGTGCATGTGAACTTACTCCTAACACAAGCGAATTAAGCTGAGCTAGAAAGAGTTAACAAGAATACTAGTAATTTGTATCACCATATTACAAGTTAGCTTTTTTTTTATTTATATAATATAGGTACTTATATATAAATTCTTCTCGATCAAAATGGCAAAGCTGGCCTCTTTACTCAAAAAAACATTTTAAACAAAGGATATACATACATCCATTCAAAGCACTGCTCAGCCAAGGCTCACAAGACTAAAGGAGCGGGCTCCAAGAGTCAGGCCCCTGACTCTCCGCAGCGACAGCCCCTTGGTGCCCACTGCGCCCTTTACATCAAAGCTGCTCCCGTGTCAATCGTTGTTTTTAAAAAAATAGACAACGGTTCCAAATCGCGTAATTCTTATAAAGGTAAATAAATACCTATGCTTGACGTTTCGAAATGACTTGCATCATTCGTGGTCACGAGCTGACCGGTGAAACCCAGCGTCGTTTCCGTGAAGTGTGCATATTGTCCACTACCCTCACTTGATTGCCATAATTTTATTTTTATTTAGTTTGGAACCGTCGGTAGTTCGACACACAATACTAAGGATCAGTTGGTTTACGCGTAACATTGGTTCGCCAAACACTGCACTTGCTAAGTACAGAATTCTAAAATGACGATAAGTGGTATCCGATCAATGCGATTTGGACCCGTTGTCTAATTTTTGAAAAATGTTCTCAAATCTTAAAAACATAAATCGTTGTTTTTTTAATAATTAAATCACGTTTCTGAATTGTAAAGCTACTATAACATGCATAATAATCATTGAGAAGGCTACTGGAATCAAATACATGCCTAACTGTATTTTCATAACTTTTATTTCAATCGGTTTATTTATAACCAGAATTTTGAAATGCTTGACCATCTTCGCTGGTAATGTTTCAGGCTCTGTAATAAAATGTTTTTTTTTAAATATTTTTTATAATTTAATCTTTGTATGTTCGCTTTTGTCTCGGTAACTATAGGTCCGATTTCAATGCACTGTTCGTTACGCTGCTTTTTGCAGCTTAAAGAAGGTTTTAATATATTATTTATTAGTATGTGATGAAAATCTATGGAAACAAGCACACATCTATAGAACTCTTCAAAAATTTACAGGTTAATTAAATATCAGCAAATCAAATTGATTGCTTTTATTTCATAGCGACTAAATAGGAAAAAAATGTTTTTGAACTCGGTGCTAATCCATTTTTCAAAATTTATTGAATAGCTTTTGAGTTTTGGAGGTCGGTAATTTTTTCGAAAACCCCTAATTTTATTATTTATGAAGTTGTCAAGTGTACGCTCATTTCAAACCTCGCACATTTGATAATTCAAGCAAGAATGCCAGGTTTCAAATGATATTATTATGTTCATTCGGTGCCTTAAAATTAAGTTATAATAAACTATAATTTGAATTACAACAGAAGCAATTATATTTTATACTAGCTGTTACCCGCGACTTCGTCCGCGTGGATATCGTTTTATGAACAAAAAATGCTAAAGGTAACAATGTCAAAATAACAATAGTAGGTACAACTCATGTACTTACTTACCTATCTATTACCAAACCAACTAAAACAAATATACCACAAAAAATCAAGGAAAATAATATTCAAACAAATCAAAACAGACAAATAGGCACAACTCATGTACCTACTTCAAAACTACTTGAAATTTCGAAATAATAGAAATTGCGACACACGTGCGTCCGTGACAGCCCGCAGAGTTGTTAGAGATATCTTAAGACCTTTACTGAGACTCAAACTCGATGGTAATTAAAAAAAATTGCCCAGTAGTTTTTAAACTTAGCGCTTTCAAACAGACAATCTTCCGCGATTTTATCTACGTGGTAGGTACCATCAATAAAAAAACTCAAAAACAGAAAAAAAAATACCTACCTACCTAAATAAGCCTATTTCTGATGATAACTAATCATAACTGAATAAATAAGCAAAAACCTTATAAAAATTAAAACATATACAGTACGACTTATAAAAATAAACCTAGTGTGCGTCCACAGTGAATGCGCGGTGACTGGAGCCTGAGGCGGGCGCGGCGAGCGGGGACGTGCGGTGGCCACAGTGTGGCGCGAGCTCTTGTAGCGGTTCGATGTATATCAGGTGTTGCAAACTATGGACGACGATTTGCTCTTTTTACTAGACAGTCCGATCCTGAGATGGTGTGCACGAAATAAATAAAATAAAAAGAATTACTGGTGAATTTTTTAACTCATATGAAGAATTGAGATTATATCCTACGAAATTCTTTGAGTATACTCGAATGCCCTTGTCAACTTTTGACTACATACTAAGTAAAATATCACCTAAAATCACCAAAGAAGATACTAACTTTTGTAAAAGTTAAACCTGAGGAGAAATTGTTAAATTAAATTATTTTTAATTGCACTTATAAACAATTCATTATTTACTGCCATTTTACATAACCCAAGCGGCAAGACCGAACTGGTTTGTTACCCCCGCCACTCGCGCATATGGCCGCTCGCTGACTAGGCCCGTAGTGTGGCCGTAACGCGCGGATAGGAACGTTTGAAAACTACGCGCGCTATCTCGCTCGGGTCTGTCGCACTAGGCGCCCGCCTTAGTCACTACACTATGGACGCAAACAGCGGTTTCATATGTTTGATACTTCGCGCCCGCTGTCGCAACCGCGCTAGGCTGGCAATGTGGACGCACACTAGGTTTATCTTTATAAGTCGTACCGCAAATAATAAGTTTGTTTTTTATTGTATTTAATATACTGGGTACTTTTCCGATAAAAAGTACCCAGTGTGGTCCCCAGGATATTAAAGAATAATTATACCAAGTTCCATCGTAATCGACCGGTAGTTTTTGCGTGATACCTGAACAAACAAACAGACAGACAGACAGACAGACAAAAAAAAACACATTTTTGGGTTCGGTGTCGGTCTAGTAACACCCCCTGCTATATATTTTTTTGATATTTTCAATGTACAGAAATTTTACTTCTACAGATTTATTATAAGTATCGATTATTCAAAGAGTCTCAATAACATGTCCAAATACACACATTCACACAAAAATACACCGAGTCTCAGAACAAATTAAAAAATCACACAAAGATTGGTCGCATGTGGGAATTGAACTCACAATACCAGCGTATTATTTCGCATATCTAAGATGTTAATTGAGTAATGCAACTATGGAAGAAATTATTATTGTATGCCTGAAACATATTTTATGGACACGGGTTTATTCATGCTTCGAGTTGTGAAATAGAAGTAAGCGTCGTGTTAACTGTGCTATGTGCTGTGTCGTTTATACCAAATTGTGACCACTATTAAAAATAATATAAATATCACACAACAAGCACAAAACGCAATCCAAGCAGTGCAAATACTATGGGCACTAGAATAACTAATAATAATACATATATACTTTTCTTTTGTAGATACATACTTATTAACATAGAAACACCCAGACCAAGACAAAAAGTGCAGAAAGGTTGAAATATCTTACTTATTAATAATGTGCTTCGTAGTTGCAACAAGGATCTGTTAATTTTATTGTACTCATTGTGCAGTTTCTGGCCCATAAACATCACCAAAACTATAGATAATACCATGGCCGTTTCAATCCACATCATCATGATGGCCATAATATGATAGTTTTTATAACTCTGAAATAGTAGGCACTAAATAAATCAATAAAATTAGAAAAATATAAATGACCTTAATATACTAAGTATTACACTCACCTTGCTTAAAAACAATAGGATCAATCCATATATTATATTAATTGAAAATAGTGGAGATAGAACCATTGTAAAACTCATCTGAAATAAATAAATAAAATAATAATGAAAAATATTAAGGTCCTAACCACCGGCAGCTTGTTCCCTGTCTCCGATGTCGGTAGGACACAACTAATTATATATTTTTTTATGATTTTTCCCGTACCAGAATTATGTTTAATTCTTTAAACTACATTTAAAAAAAAAATAGTTAATATGTATTTGTATATAATATATCATTACTCTGCACCGTGGGGTGAAGGCATAATTTTATGTATGTTATGTAAGCTGTTCTTTATATATTTTAACATGTAAAATACATTATTATTAAGGTTAACTTACAATTAATTCTTTAACTAATAAAAAAACAAAATCATACCTATTTACAGCTGGAAGAGAAATAGAATTAAAAAAATTAAGAAGTAAAAAAAAATAAAACAAGTTAAATACTTTGATTCCCTGGTCGGACAAAGTGTTATTTGTGAACTTTTCGTCAGAAAATTCACAATAGCGGCACGGAGTTGTAATTGTGCCCGGTGGATGGCGATAGGCTCACCCCCTATCTGAGGGACCTAAACATAACAGATGAAGTGTGGGTGATGTACACCTCTGCCTTCTGGGTAATATAGTCGTGAAGTTTTGTTATGCTACCTACCACGTGAGAGAGACTGCGCGCAAAAGCTAGTGATATAAAAAATAGGAACATTAGTAATAATTACTTGGTGATGAAAACATGAGGACAGTGCATTGCTACAATTTGCTAGCAGTTGATAGTGTTCAGCCCATCGCATCACTTTAGCTATTATTATGCATTCTTCTGAATGGTGCCGCATATTTCTTTGCCCGTTTTTCTTCAAATAATTCTGTAGTTCATTTATCGAGACATTCAAACATTCCATTATTTTATGTAACATGGCTATGAATATGAAGAGTACCAGACGTTCCAATATAATGCGATTCTCTGTCCATATTGCAATTAACATTACAAAAGAAATAACGGGTGTTATGTTATCTTCAGAATATAAGAACCACAAACTAATTCTTATAATTGAATAAAATATTATTAATGGTAAAATGATTAAAGGTGTGTATTTTAGGTGTCGCATATAATTTACTTCTTTCTCATAATAAAGATGAATAATCGTGAGATTTTGTAAAAACATATCGTATGACGATGTGCTCAAAACACCAAACAGTAATAACATTCCATTATAAAAAGAGATCAAAAACGCAAACATTACGATAATTAATCCAAGATCTTCTCCTTTGTAGACTCTTACTGAATATCTGTAATTTTTATACACATAATACACGAGAAAAAAACTTTCAATAACTAAACGAAATATAATAAATATTCTGGGATACTTTTTTAAAATACTATAGTTTCTATAAATACTTATTAAGGTTTCCGTTTTCTCTACTATTTTTATGAAGTTAAAATCATACATATTCTTTCATAATTTATTTTTTTATAAATTCACAATCATAAAACTGAAGATAAATAAGTAGAAAACTTATTAAATGACATGAGAACCGAATGAAGGTAAGAGACTTGAACGAATAACGCTACTTTTAATATTTTAAAGTCATTAGTTACATTAATACTTACATGGCCTTTACTGAAACTAAAATAACCTTGATATGTCAAGATAAAAAAGGCATATCTTTTAATGTACTCTTCATTAATAAATAATTTACAAAATAAAACACAAAGTACTGTTGTTGTTATAACGATATTTTTGCTACCGATAGTTAGCCTCAAAAATGAGTTACTTTTAGTCGATATAAATGCAGTTCATTTATTTTAAACATAAAATAAAGACTTTTTTCAATCTGTCTACAATATTTAAGATACTTTCCTTCCATGTGGTATGTCCGTGAAATACTTTGTATATCGACACGTTTCGATAATATCGATAATAAAGTAACTATCGACGTTTTTTCAATACTTTAGATTGGAAATAAAACGTGTTGCCGTGTCGCGTCAGTATATTTCTATTAATCTATATCGCTCATCAATAATGAGTGGTTGGAATAAAGCCTTTATGTATTATTAAGAATCAATTAATATCTACTACTACTACTAATTATATACAGTATTTGTTTTTTTTTTGAGAAAAACTTGTACTATAATTCTTAATCTACTTTTTCTGTAAATGCGTTTGGGGCGAAACGAATGTTGCCATTTATATGCAATTTACTGCAGTTGATTGGTAATTTATTGCCGATGGTAATATAAATATAAAATATAATTTACAAATATTTTTTGTGAATTTGTTATTTCGAAGCTCAATTTTTGTCTCTCTAATTTGGTACAGCTTTATAAGGATAGCAAAATGCCTTAAAAACAACATATTACTTAAGTATATCACGTAAATTTGTGTGTGATGTACACAATGATTTTAAATTTAGGACAAATATAACTATTTCCACGACTATAGGTACGTTTATCACATCTTATCATAATCACAACATGTGGTCAATAATGGTGGAATTGAATTACAAGTACAGCCAACCTAACTCAATTTCAGGGGCCAATATCTGTTTCTAACGTAATTGGAAACTGCTGAAATTGTACTCAGATACCATAAAGGATGACTGCGTGCAGAATAATTACTAAACTCCAAACAGCGGTTTAGGTTATCTTGGCTTAAGCTTACCTTAGTTTTTGCTTAGATTGATATTTTGATTTTAAACACTCTTAGGCAACTTAGAACTAAGCATTTTTTTCTTAAATTGATAGATATTTTGATGAGGCCTTAATTTGATATTAAGCGGCCGTAGCGCAATGGATAGGGCATCACAAAGTTTTGGCTAGTTCTGGTATTTAAAAAAAGAAAGATTTGATGCAATTTACTCACTTAGTAACATACTTTTGATATCTATTTAAAATGTCATAGCTACGGAATAATTGCTTTGACACTCTTAACGATTACACTCCGTGTAAAAGAAGGGTCATCTAATTTGTGATCAGTGCTAGAGCAATCGCATGATTAGATAAGATTATTTTAACGATACCATGTTTAATACTTATTGAACATTTTACAATATAAATTGAAATATCACTTATGAAACCTAATTAAAGAAATACCTAACTACCTCCAAAAAAGAAAAAATCATAAAATCTGCCGCATCTTTGTCAGCGGCGGGTAACGTGCTCAGAAAGCTGGCGGCATTGCCATGTTGGATGGAAATGCTGATCCTTTGACCAAGGTAGAAGCCTGCCTTTAGTCACGTGAAGAGTCAACTAAACGTTTGGGTAATTCTAATAATAGTAAACAGGCGCGAGGACCCCACGGCCCCAGCATCCGACCACAACCCCAAACGGCTCCAATACATAATTTTTGTTTTTTTTTTAAACCTACGGTTTTTTTTATATTCAACGTTACATGAAAATTACTAAGAGCAAAGATTCTTTTAGAATTTGAGACTCTTGTTCAGCTTAAAAGTTCGTATGGATTAACGTCATAATAAAAAGTTAATTTATGGTTAATACACCCCAAATAAAATCAAATCTTACACCCAGGTTTGGTAAAATTTGGTCTTTACATATAGAAACACTTAAAAACAAAACATTTGGATTTTACATTTATAATTGATCTTTTTTGAGGCATCATACTTTTTTGCGAATCTACAGATCTATAGATCTACGAATAAAAATTGAACAAAATTATGTATATAACTCGATTTGACCAAAATGGTTTATACGACAATTTAATCCAAAGGTCTCGTCAATTATTATTATTAAAAAAATATCGTTATTAACATCTGTACATTAGTAGATACAAAATAGATTATACAATATCTATGTTTAAGATCGACACTTTATACAGTGTGACTTGCTTGAGGTTAGACATTTTTTATAAGCTATGACGGAAATCAATATCATTCGTTGGCTAGAAAAATTAGAAATGTTGTTCTGCACTTACAGAAACTACACATTTAAAACAAAATATATTAAAATATTTATTTTGACACGTATATGTGTGGAAATGGTTTTATATTTAGCAATACTTAACAATGTCTTTATAGTAGACCGGTTTGTGGAAAACACCACAAAATTGTCGTTGTTATTCACCCTAATTCATGTCATTCACTACGTTGGTAATGTAATGTTCACATGTGGAATTCTGAGCACAAAAACTTATAAGAACTACATAATTAAGCTTCAAGTAGCTTTAAGTGATTACAAACAAACGTCAAACCATATTAAAAGTATGAAAAGATTGCAATTATTGATCATATTTGTCATTTCTGTATTTACAGTGACAAAAACATTAACATCTCTATTAAGAATAGTAAAACATACTTCTATTCATGGAATATCAATTATATCATATTACCTGATACTTGTTATTACGGAACAGTGGTATGGAATACGATATGTTATAGAACATTTAACGATTTATTCACACATTAGTATTGTCTGCAATTTAGTGCGATATTTAAATTGTTCCATATTTGAAATAGAAAAAAAATACAACAATTCCACTTCTGAAACGCTGCTGAAAATATTGGAATGCTCCGAAAAATATCAGCTCTTATCTGATTGCAGCAAAGAATTGTCAGCGTGTTTTAAGCACCACGTAAGTAAACAATTTATGAAATAAGATTAATCAACTCACATATCTCTCACAGCTCCCTCACCTTCAAACGAACATATATTATCTACATTAAAATAAAAAAACAATATTAATCTCCGATCCTAAACTTTTAGATAACATTTGCAGTGGGAGCGTCATCAGCTTACTGCATAAGTGTATTGTATGGCAGCTTAACAATATTTGCAACTCAGGTAAAATATTATAAAGGTTGTTAATGACATTGTGGCGAAGCCACAGTACATGATTTTGAGCCCCTAAATGCAAAAAAAAAACATTGGAAATATTTCCACAGATCGGCAAATCAGTTTCAAAATAATTTAACACGTCATGGCAAAATAACAAAATGTTTAAGAATAAGTTTGCGAAAATACTACCAATAGGAAAAAACCTAATCTGAAAATAACAAATTCACCAACATTACGTTTCCGAAGGTAAAAAAACGCATACATAAACTTTCAATAAAAAATATTTGCACCTAGAGTCTCAGAATCAGGTAATGAATTTACTGGTAAGGCATGATTATTTTATTTATGTTTTAGCGAGTTTAAAGTTTGAAGATATGTACTTTTTTTGCTTACAGGAAAAGGGGAAATACGCTCAAGCCATAAATTTAATATGGTTCTTAATAAGATCAGTAGTGCTTATGGTTATGATAACCATTGCTGGACAAAAGCTTGAAAACGAGGCAAATATAATGAATAGACTTCTAGCAAAACTTTTGAGCAGTTTATCCATAAGTAAGAAAAATATGCCAAAGTATAGATAAATTTAAACATGGCTGCTAATGCCACAAACAGGCCACAAACAGGCTGCTAATGGATCACACACTTACTTTAATTATCCACGCTCGAGCGCGATGCCTGTCGATTGGTCGATGAAGTGCAGCCAATTTTACTGCCGCCTAGATTTTTGATTATTATTCATATTATGGGTGTTACTCACGTAATGTTTGTCTATATATTTTCTCTTGAAAATGCCTAAAAGTATAGGCGAAACCGCGGTCGACTTAAATGACTAACATTACGTGGGTAACACCCGTATTTCATAATTTGAATAATGTTACAAACTCACGTCAGTTGTAATAAAAATATGTTTGATTTTTACCTATATTATAAAGTTATTAACACCATAATCCGTAATCAGAAAAAATGTGTGTTTTCAGATCCAATATCATCAGAACTGAAGATGATCAACAATTTTACGTATTTAGTAAAGACGAAGGCGATTAGGATTGAATATTCCAACTCGACTCTTGGAATGTATTTGATTCCAACACTTCTGTCCCTAGTTGTTACACATGTTATTGTAGCTTTGCAATTCAATGATGTGCTATAATTTTATAATCAGGAAATTTTTATCTGTTTATTATTTTTATAATAAGTGAAGTGTGGGTGATGTACAATAACAGGTAAAAAGTTGGTGTTGTACACCTATGCCACACCCTTATATACACGCATGATTATGATATTATGTTTGTTTTGTTTTCTTTTCTCTTGTGCATGCATTGCTGTATCTTTGTATTTTAATATTATATTTTTTTTTTCGTTTAACTTGTATTTGGTGCTATTTATGTGTAAATTTGCACACCTAAAAGGTAGAATGTGACAGACTGCAATTGTAATGTATAACAACTTCTATAACTCATGTTCATGCAAACAAATAATTCTTATTCTTATTCTATGATATTTGTTTAAAATAGTTGCTCATCCTATTTAACATTGGACTTTAACATTGCAGGTGAAATGTAGATGACTTTGTACATGAATACCATAACATTCATATATTATCACATAATAAAAAAAAAATATGGTCACTTGGAAAAAATTGGCGTTTCTCGCCATGATATACAGGGTGTATTTTTGAAACGGGGCAGTAAGGGCAAGTACCTTAACCGTTGCAGTTACAGCAAAACGTTCTTAAAAGACCTTCCCTAACTTTTTGGGACATTTTGAACTGCATTCACAGATTTTGTAAAAAACTTACAGTTAGCAAAAAAAATGCAAAAAGTTCAAATTTTTTTTTTTATGCCAATCGATTCTATTTCATGTGGGGATCAAAAAACTCTATGGGACCATTTTAGCTTTCAGTACTAGAAAAGACAGAAATCGCCAAAAACGTTTCCCATACATTTCGGCAACAGAAACGAATTTCTACGATGGTCTAACTTTTTGTTATGGCCTGGAAGTGGGTAGAATTGACTGTAAAGTAAATAAAAAGAATTTTTACCCTCAAATTTCGAATTTGATTCGAAAATCTGTGTGTTATACTTAGTTTCAGCTGAGAAACTTCGTATGAGTTATTAATTAAGGATTTTCGCTAAAATGTCTTCTAATCGTGAAAAAATTGACTTATTAGAAGCGTATTTTGTCAATAATCGAAATGCGGGAGCTGCATTAGTGTGGTACCGCAATAAGTATCCGTTGCGGCATGTGCCAACAAGAAAGGTTATTACAAATCTTTTGAAAAACCTGGAATTGCAGGGTTCTTTCAAAATACGCTTGTAATAAGTCAATTTTTTCACGATTAGAAGACATTTTAGCGAAAATCCTTAATTAATAACTCATACGAAGTTTCTCAGCTGAAACTAAGTATAACACACAGATTTTCGAATCAAATTCGAAATTTGAGGGTAAAAATTCTTTTTATTTACTTTACAGTCAATTCTACCCACTTCCAGGCCATAACAAAAAGTTAGACCATCGTAGAAATTCGTTTCTGTTGCCGAAATGTATGGGAAACGTTTTTGGCGATTTCTGTCTTTTCTAGTACTGAAAGCTAAAATGGTCCCATAGAGTTTTTTGATCCCCACATGAAATAGAATCGATTGGCATAAAAAAAAAATATTTGAACTTTTTGCATTTTTTTTGCTAACTGTAAGTTTTTTACAAAATCTGTGAATGCAGTTCAAAATGTCCCAAAAAGTTAGGGAACGTCTTTTAAGAACGTTTTGCTGTAACTGCAACGGTTAAGGTACTTGCCCTTACTGCCCCGTTTCAAAAATACACCCTGTATAAGTAATTAATCTTGAATTTTTGCGTTAAGGTAAACGGTTATGAATTTATCAAATAAGCATACGTATGTAGGAGAATTTTGACGTCATTTTGTGAACCGATTCTAGAAAACCTTTCCTTATTTAATAGAGCGTACTAAGTACTTAAGGTGCTCTTATTGGCATTATTGCCATATCGGCAGGATCATATTTTATAGGCTATTATAATATTGTTTTCACCACACCAGCACGGAAAACATCGTTTGCTTGCCAGAATTCAATGAGTACAATGCGTTTTTACTCACTAGTGAGGCAAAGTGAATCAAATTTTTCGTGACCATTAAATTAAATAAAATCAGGTACTAAATATTAGACTCTATAAATAAATGTTACGGAACGAATTTCCGAACGCATTCTTAAAAAAAAAGTCTGTGTCTGTGTCAGTCATCGTGGGCAACTATAAATTCTTTTCAGTTTATGATTAATTGTTTACTGGCAGTGATTAAGAACTTTGTGAAACCCCAGAAGAGTTGAGACAACTTGCTTCTAACACAGAAGTTTGCTTTTTACCAGAAAAATCACGTGAAAAGTATTTGAAAGCGTACGACATATTTAAAAAGTGGCGACTTACAAAAGGCGCTAAAACGCATTCTGAATCAGTATTACTGTTGTATTTCATGAAATTATCCCAAATTAAGCAAACGAGTACGAGTTTATTTAAATCTTAATATTTTCTCACTGGAAGAGGTGAAAAGTTGCGTATGTTACAGGTGAGAAAAAATAATTTTCTGTTACGACCTGTTTAATATCTCGCTTGCGCTTCGCAAGCTCATGATTTAAAATTGGCACTCACAACAGAAATATAAACTTTTTCTCACTTTTACCATAAATAACTATTTAATGGAACATCGATTTAAAGGGTTCTAAATGTTATACAATACTGTTAGGCTATGTTAAACCTAATGCTACAACTGTTGTGAATAAGAGTCGAAAACTTAACGAACAATGTTTAAAGAGCACTTATCACCGAATCCCCGAGTACACTTAAGACCGTTAAAATGGCAAGGTATATTAATAAAATGCCAATCAAGTTGACATTTTAGTTAGTTTTTAGAATGACAAGGGCATGAACCTTTTAATATAAAAAATAAAATGAAAATGTTTCAATTGCTTTCTGTTTTAATGTAGTGTGTTGTTCTGTAATTCGTCCTTTGCTAGAATCCTAATTATTATTTAAATTTTCTAACGAGTATTTATTGAAAAGCTGATATAAATCACAATTTAAATCACGAATCAGAATATGTTTATACTATTAAGTTTTCTATGTGTACTAATTGTATAACCTAATTAAACAGGACATGTTTAAGTATTTTAATATTATAAGTATACATCGTAATAGTCCTTGAAACCGTAATATCAATACTCATGACTACTATGTTATATATGTGGTAGGTGTAAGATATTGATTAAGTTAATTGAAGACGTTGGATGCATATGCAGTTCGTTGCCTAGAGCATGTAATTTGATCCTTATAGGTAGGAGCAGTATTAGCTGGATATATCACTATTATAATGGGCAGTTTGTGGGGAACGCTTCTAACTATAAAATAATCATATGATTTACAGTTTCTTTAACAAGATCTTGTTTGTTTCATTAGAAATGACATTTTATATTTCATATTATTTTTGAAATTTTCGTACATAATGATATATTTAACTATTCAGATAAAATTCTCAAACTTAGAACAATTTTTATTCTCAATTTTTGTATATATAATAAGCGTCAATAAAAATAAATGTTATTTCTACCAAAACTCAATCAAAATTTGGTTGGAATAAAATATATTAATATTGTTTAACATGCAACATAATAAAATTAAAGTAATATCTGTTAGAACATAATTAAAGTGTGAAGGCCACATGTAAATAGTCATGCTAGAGATCTACGGTCATCTAATAACAGACTGCTTTTATGTCCTTCACACACTTGTAACGTGGTCTACAAATGACTAGTTAGGTAGGCAGAATAAATAGAAACAATCGATAGATTAACAAAGGTATTATTATTCTATATATTTATATCTATTAAATACAAGGTAGTCTCAAGGCGTAGGTTGGTAGGTAGGTAAGTGGTTTGGTAAGTCCTGGGCAGCGAAGTGAGGAACACTTAACTCGGCGCTGGTGACCGCAGGCAAGAAGGGCGCGACGCGCACGCAGGTCCTTTATATACCCCACAGGGGTCTGCAGTGGGGGGCGCATCTTGAGGTTGCGGTGGCCGTGCGGTTGCGACGTCACACACCCCCTCCGTTAGGGCAGAATTTTTCTTAAAAAATTCGGCTCCTGGCTGACATGGAAGACCTCAGGAAGCAGTTCTTAAGCAGCACCGGCAGCTCGATCCGGCTTTACTGAAATCAGAACAATAAGTGTATATAAAAAAAATAACTAGAAAAAATATGAAGTTACGATACCTAAATAAAATTGAAAAGAACCGGAGTGATCGAGCCAAACGCATTCAATACAATAACAATGTCATGATGTCATTCAAAAATAACACTACGTGCAACCTATTAAGATTGAATTTTTACTAATTAAAGAAGATTATTGAAACTCATTCTTATCTAACGGAACTAAATATAACTAAAAATGTAAGTATAACAACTTGTTTACCAAGTAGCGCGTTAGCGAAGTAGTATTGGGTGTGCGCGTCTACACAGAAGGCATGACACATTTCAAGATGAATGAATGAACAACATCGTATAGTTGAAAATAATAGAATTCGACATCATTAGTAGATGTGATTCTAAAGGAATTATGAGCGTGAAGAATATTAGCGAACAAAATGGTATACCCGATTCGACAATGAGAATTTTAACCACTGAACCATAGGGTAAAAATTTTTTTTTTTTTTTTTTTTATACCATTATTGTTTATAGTTTATTTGTTTAATATCCTTTATATGCCATTCGCCAAGTGGCTTATCAGACATATCTGCTAGTTTGTACACTAATGGAGACTTTTTTGCTACGATTTTACATTTAATAAATTTAGGAGCGAGTTTTTTACAAAAATATTTATCCTTATCGCTCAAGTAAAAGGTACGTTTCCAAACAATATCACCAACATTGAATTCTGCCGTTTTACGGCGAAGATTATAAGAATGACAATTACGCTTGTGTGCACCTATTAGCGCTGCCTGTACTCTCTCGAAAATAGAGGATAAGTAGCCTAGTGACTCAGCATAACTATCACGTGGCTCATGAATTATATTAGTATCAGATTTACTAGAAACATAATGAGAACCACAGGTTACCATTTCACGCATGAATACGATCATAGATGGTGTAAAACCGGTTACTTCGTTTACTGCACAATTCATTGCGAACTGAATTTTAGGTATAAGTGTATCCCATATGCGTTGATCGTTTGAAATGAACGTAGAAACAGCTGTTATTATAGTTTTATTATATCTTTCTACCGTATTTACATGAGGTGCATAAAACGGTGTGTAATGTAAATTTGGAATTTTATATTTACTTAACAAGTTTTTAAAAGTTGCGCTTATAAATTGTTTGCCATTGTCTAGTACTACGGTAGATGGAATACCATGTACCAGAAAAACTTTTTCCTCTAAGATTCTAGTTATTACGTCAGCAGTCGCACGTTTAATAGGGAAAAGTAAACAATATTTTGAGAAACAACAACAAACGACAAAAATAAAATTGTTCTGTTGCCTTGTAGGAGGCAAGGGACCAATCAAATCAATACTTATCATTTGAAAAGGTTTAGAACAAGACTTAGGTTCACCCATAAGACCCAAAGTTGCATGATTCTGATGCTTATGTGCGATGCAACTATCACAAGAATTTACCGCTTTTACAACATCGGAATACATTCCAGGCCAATAATAATTGAGGGCTAAACGTTTGAAAGTTTTGAAAATACCCATATGACCCGCCGTAGGGGAGGAATGGCTCTGAAGTATTACTTCGTTTCTCCGTTCAGATGGAACTACTTCCTTCCACTGAAATTCTCTGGTAAGAGGATTAAGACTCTTTTTGAAACGATATAATTTATTACTGATCACTTGATAGTCAACAAAGGATGTAGGAGACTGCGAACAACCATTAAAAATATTCAAATACCAAGTGTCATTAGTAGATAAGGAACTACCATCTGGGAGGAGATTACTATCGATATCCATAATATTAGGTGATCGAGAAAGAAAATCTGGTACAATATTATCTGAACCACGACGGTGTCTTATTTCAAAGTTATAAGAGGAAAGACGAACTCCCCACCTGGCTAATCGCCCTGTAGGGTTGTTCAGTTTTAAAAACCATTTCAAAGCAGCATGATCGGTGTACACAATAAATTGTTTTCCGTTTTCAATATAACACCGCCAATGTTCGATAGCAGATAAGACAGCAAGCGCTTCGCGCTCAGTAGCACTGTAATTTTTTTCCTGGTCCGATAAGGATTTACTATAAAAGGCTATGACTCTTTCCTGTCCCTCCTTGACCTGGCAAAGTACAGCTCCAATACCGTAATCACTAGCATCGGCGTGTATTTCAAAAGGCTGATCAAAATCGGGACAACATAAGACCGAGGAAGAAGATAAACATTTTTTTAATTTATTAAAAGCTACATCCGCCTCTTGCGACCATGCGAACAGTGGAGCCTTTTTGCCGTTAGAAGTTAATTTATTTAAGGGAGCCGCTAAAGTACTAAAATCGGGTATGAACCTTCTATACCACGATGCAGCACCCAGAAAACGACGTACCTCTTTTTTATTTGTCGGAGTGGAATAACTTGTAATTGATTTTACCTTCTCAGGATCTGCATGAAGACCTTCTGAATCCACTATATAGCCCAAATATTTAAGTTTGTCTTTGAAAAAATTACATTTTTCTAAATTTATAGTTAAGTTTGCATATTTTAATTTGTTAAGTATTTTAATTAGAAGTGAAATGTGATTTTCAAAGGAATTTGTCACACATACGATGTCATCAACGAAACAAAAGACCTTGTTTTCAAATTCGGGCCCGTAAAATAAAATATCTGCTAAACGCTGTTGTGTCGCAGGAGCATTTGTTAAACCAAAAGGCATGGATTTAAATTGAAAAGTTCCACGTGACGGAATGTAAAAAGCAGTTTTACAACGGTCCTCTGCCCTTATTGACGTCTGCCAGAAACATTTAGATATATCTAAACTAGTTAGGTACTTAGCGTCTCTCAAGTTATCCAGAATCTCAGAGATATAAGGCAAATTGTACGCGTCTTTTTTTGTTACCGAATTTAGTTTACGGCTGTCGAGACAAAAACGCAATTCACCATTTTTTTTAGGCGTTAAAATGACGGGATTAGACCAAGGGCTTTCAGATGGTTCAATGACATCTTCTGCCAACATTGCATCGACATGTTTTAACAAAATACGCTGTTTATCGGGAGACATACGATAGTATCGCTGACGAATAGGTGGACTATCACCTGTATCAATCGAATGAGTAATGAGTGAAGTTCGGCCGAGCCCTCGCCGTTCATAAGATATATCGGTGAATTGGGCGATGATGTCGTTAGCAGTAGCTCTCTGCTCATCAGACAAATGATCAAAAGATACCAAGTGACTGGTAGAACTAGGCTGTAGTTCCGAAACAACAACGTCGTTATTATTTTTCGTGAGTAAAATAGATTCCAATTGATCAGGGAACAACCCAAAACCCCTCCAGAAATCCATACCAAGGATTAAAGTTTTCTTAATACCCGGTACAATATGAGTAACAAGAGAAATAATTTTATTTTGAAATTCAAAAGGAAGTACCACTGAGCCAAGTGAAGAATATTTGTCGCCACCAGCGGTGATAAAATCCAGAGGTTTAGAATGTAATAATTTAGATTTATCCAAAAAAAGTTTGTGGGAATTATTACCCAAAATAGTTACACCCAACAGTGTTCTTCCCGTTAACCGTAACGGGGATAAATGGAGTATAATTAATGTTAGAATTAACGATTGAGGAAAGTTGATATGAATTGAAAAATTTAGATACATAATTTAGCCAATTATGCCATTCATTTTTACATGTTTTCACAATTACTTTTGATTTTCCCCAACCGTATTTTTTACGTTTTTTGAATTTTTATTAGTTTTATTGTTACAACTAGGACAGTCTAAAACTCGATAGCCAGGTAATCCGCATTTAAAACAAACCAAAAAACGAGGTTGACGACAATATTTTAAAGAATGTGAATCTGTTCTGCATCTCGGACAGTATAATTTAGGTATAGCAGTACTAGTGACAGAAACAGCATTGACGCTCGGTTCAGCAGAATTACTATTTTCTGTCGAACATTGATCTGTATTTAAAACATTGTAAGTAGGTTTAAAGTACTTATGTTTTTTGTAAGAATTATTGCTATAAGAAGTTTTTTTCGAATTCGTATCATTGGGATATCTATAAGCAAAATCTGGCGCTAGAGTATTGGCAGTAATTTTAGGTGGTTCCGAAAATTCCTTGCTACGACTGTCATACTTCTCAAAATTTCTACAAACACTAATTAAAGAAGGAATATCCACAATATTGCCAGTTAAGAGTGAATTTGTATAACACGGCCTGATATTATTTAATAGTATTTCTAATTTAATAGACTCGCTGATGGGTACGTCCAGACAGGAAAATAACCCTTGCATTTTAGATACATAGATGGTTATGTTCTCTTTTTCACCTTGAGTACGAGCCCTAATTTCCGACATTAATTTAAAGTCATAGTTATGAGGACTGAAATCGCGTTTTAACAAAATACACAAATCCTTCCAGGAACGAACACTATCTTTAATTGAACGAAACCAATGCAAAGCATCATCACAAAATACCTCAAAAGCAAAAGAAAATATTCTATCTTCGGGTATACCTCGACACGACATGAACTCGTCAACCTTCTGAATAAACGCCCTCACACAGGTTCGACCGCTATATTTAAACTTGCAGATTTCAGAAAACATTTTGCGTTCATTTATAAAATCCACGTGTTGAACTTCACGTGGTAATGAACACGTTGGCTCGACCACATGACACGGTACATTGGTAGGAACCGACCACGTGGTAAAAGATGCTAAGATTTTATAATTAGCGTGAAACATATCCCATACAACTTGAATTGATGATTTATCAGTAAGCAACGAAGTATCTATTCTTGATAATCTATGAAAAACATGATGCATAATAGATTCCGATCTAACAAACAGGTTTTTATCATAATGAGTTTGCAAAGTCAAAAGGTTATTTGAAACGCGCAACAATGAGCCATTACATGCGGTAATATCAACATCTGGCGAAAAGCACGACGATATTATTTCATCAAATGCCAGGTCTGACAATTTAGCAATTTGTTTACGCAATTCCTCAACCGTAATTGATTTTTCAGGCACAACACCACCTCTTACAAGCACTTCATATTCGAGCTCAGCCTTACTTAAATGATTAAATTTGATAGCATAAGCCATATTTAAAAAAAAATTGATTGGGAATTACGCATACAAAGATACACAATTATTTGAAAAAAAATGAATCCGTCCAAAAGGTGATAAGAATGTGTTTCTTTTTTTTTTTTTTTTTTTTTAAATCAAAAACATAAGCACATAAAAGTAGAAGTTTTTGTAGGTTATTTAAAACACGAGGTGAAATAAGTGAGATAATAGAATAAAAAAAAACACCGTACGCACCTTTCGGACGAAGAAAAGAAATATACACAGAAATAACACACAATTAAATAACTGCCAAGACTTAACCAAACCATGTACCATATAACCTCTATTGTTGGGCGCCGCTGTAACGTGGTCTACAAATGACTAGTTAGGTAGGCAGAATAAATAGAAACAATCGATAGATTAACAAAGGTATTATTATTCTATATATTTATATCTATTAAATACAAGGTAGTCTCAAGGCGTAGGTTGGTAGGTAGGTAAGTGGTTTGGTAAGTCCTGGGCAGCGAAGTGAGGAACACTTAACTCGGCGCTGGTGACCGCAGGCAAGAAGGGCGCGACGCGCACGCAGGTCCTTTATATACCCCACAGGGGTCTGCAGTGGGGGGCGCATCTTGAGGTTGCGGTGGCCGTGCGGTTGCGACGTCACACACTACTGGCTATGTCCATTCTTCTTTCTTCGTCCAATCCGTTCTTCTGTGGAATGCGCTACCTCTGGAAATCAGGATGGCAACAACACGTTACAGTTTTAAGATTAACCTGCGAAAACTGTTGACTGAGCAATCGGCAGAATCATCATAATATATCTTATTTATCTTATATAATTATCAACTCCTCCTGTAAGGCTGTATAATTATTTATATATTATTATTATATTTTATTTATAAAAGTATGTATTTATTATGTTATAAGTTATTATATATTTATTATTTTCAATATTATGTATCTCTATTACGTATTTTATATAATATGTACTTCTTCTATTTACATATCAATAATTATTCCTCTGTCTAATCTGCACCTACCTATGCTTATCTCTGCACCACCCTAGGTTGACTGTTAGAGAATGCCATAAGGCATTAAGTCCGCCTATGTACTATTTTTATGTGCAATATGTTAAATAAATAAAATAAAATAAATAAATATTATTATTATAATTTTTAATATTTTATTTTTATTAACAAATACAGTATAACTTATACTAAACAGAGTTCCACAAAACAACTTTCGTTGTTTGTCTGTGGGAAAGTGCCATACAATTTAAATTAAATAGTAGTACATAGAGCTATAGTCATATAGACAGCTACAGCATCATATTAATATTGACAATTGGAAAATCTATGTCTTTATAAAGTGCACATAACGCTACCCCAACTGAATAAAGGCACAAAGTGCTTTTATATGACAATCATTTTTATCATTTTAAATAATCCAAAACATTTCCCTGATTTTTTTCATCGTCTTATCTTATGTAGAAGAATAAAAAAAATCACTTTTATTACGGGTAAAAAGGTAATCAATGTTTAAGAAATTAAATGTATGTTGTCATTGCAGTAACGTGAAGTATATCGATAAAGAAATATTTGTCTTAATAACATAACATCCCTACATTACCAATCAGGGTGTAGCAGAAGTGTATAACACCCACACTTCACCTGTCAAGTATAAATAAATAAATAAAATAAAATAAAATAACTTTTATTTCAGATCAAGTAAGATCTCATAAATGTATCAAGTCTCCTAAATGTATGTTAGTAACAAACGTGTAGTTATAGGTCCTATGAAATATATGCCTATTGCCGTCCACCGGACAAAATATTAAATTCGTGCTGCTATTGAGTATTTCCTGACGAGAATATCCTAAATAACACTTTGTCCCGAACCGGGCATGAAATCTGAGACCTTGCGGTGAGAGGACGTATACGCTAACCACTAGACCAACGAGGCAGTCTTAGGTGTTAAGCATCTTTCTATTACATACCATAACGTAACATAACATAACATAACATAACATAACATAACATAACATAACATAACAAAACATAACATTACATAACATAATACAACAATATCGATATCGATTTATTGTAACATAGTTACAATAGATTGATATCGATTTTAAATCGATAACTAACAATTAAATAGTCACAGTGTGATCAAAACACTTTATAGTATAACCATTATTTTAGTATCACTCAATTGTTTACATTTTCTATCTACAATTATAATAGTTTCTAAATTACTATTTTCTTTTTGTACATAACGATTTATAACAATCACAATGTCTTTTCAATCGATTATCGTAACATAGTTCGTCAGTCAATGTTAGTTTCCCAAGTTAAGACTAGATGACGGTGAACAACAATTATTTGTAACTCGATCATAGTGTTACAATATTACATCATGGTTTACTACGGTTATGATACATAAGCTTATAAAGGTAAATAATAATTAGTCACCTGCGAGATCTTACGGCCGGATCTCACGCTATTTGAAGCTTAGAAAATTTTACAAAATAATTGTAATAGCTATTTCTGATACTTTTATAATTACTACTTTAATACTTTTGTGATTATTCATACAGACATGTGGTTGATGATGATTATGACAGCTGAGATCGATGATAAATATTAATAAACAAATGGAACTGATAATCAATACCACTTTGCTGATGCCACCTATTTTCATTAGAATTTTGATGCCATCTCGTATACCCGTTTTGAAGTAGTTACATATAATTTGAGTGCAACAATGAGTGAAATTAATATCATAAAAGTGCTGGAAAAGCTGGAGATTATTTGGTGCATTCATAGACACTACATTTTGCAATCAAAATCTACAAAAATAACTATATTATTACGCATATCAGTGGAATGTTTGTTTTGCGTGGTTAGCTTTGTTACAAATTTTATTTATTTGCATACTTTTATGGGTTTTATTTGAAATATGATGCTAACAATGTGTGTTTTCTATTGTTGCAACTTTAATTACAACCTCGTGTTTATGTTTTGTGGTATTATGACTACTAAATCTTATAAAAAATACATACAATTTTAATTAAGAACTTAAAATAAATATTCGAAGAAGTCACAACGTAATAATAGCTTACAGCAACTGAAGTTTATGATTTTACTTTTATTTCTTGTATGTATTGTTTTGGGTAGTTTTACAGACGTAATAAAAGAAGTAAACAATTTTACATTTTCGCATAGGGCATCAATTTCCCCATTTGTTTTAATACAAAAAATGACTACAGAGACCTGGTGTGAAATGCGATTCGTTTTAGAAATTTTGGTTATATACACACACATTACTTTTTTATACAGCTTACTTAAATGTTTGAATTTGTCTATAAATGAAGAATTAAATCGATCACAAGTGAATAACCATCACCCGCCGACAGTGACAATGATTCAATTACTGAAATGGTTAGAGATGCACGAGTTGTTTGCGGGATTCTGCAAAGAATTATGCTGCTTTAACCAACAAGTAATTTATTTCTTATCTCCGTCAATATAATTATTAAGACCACACCAAACATTAATGAAATCAATATGATTAATTTAAAATATTATTGAAGATAAATATTATTGACATTGATACTGACAATACAGATTGATTCACAACTATACACAAATACAGTGTGTTATACATTTCTAAATGCCAATTTAAATTCTAATCTATATTAAGGACTTAAGGCCTTTTGCGTTTGTTACTTTATTAGCTTTTGTCTATTAAAACGATATATCTTATGTGTTTCAAAATACGGTAAGACAATATTTGTATTTAATATTTAATTTAATTAAAAGCTGCTTCGATGTTGTAGTGGTAAGCGTATGCGGGGTTCGATTTCCGGGTCAGGCAAAGTGTTATTTGTGAACTTTCCGTCAGGTAACACAATAGCAGCACGGAGTTGGATATATAGATTATTAATATACTGAATACTGAATGTGCACTCGCATAGAACCACATAAAACCACCAAATATAATAACAGTGCCTGAACTTTCGAGACATAGACAATAGCTCAAAGAGTATATAACCACTACGTATGAATTGCTTATCAAGAAAAATCACAAACTATAAAAAGACATTTACACTTTTGTTAACCTGTAGAATAAATCTTAGGTATTATTATAAGTGTTATAAGTATTGTAACAAACCCGTCTTTGTTTTTTATATATATAGAAGATTTGTAAAGAAATGAAATCTTTTGAAAATATCTAATGTTTGGTTAGTTAAGTGTTAAATCTATTCAAATTCAATTTGCTTAGTTATAAACAGGATTTTAATCAATGCCACTTGTTTTATCGTTTGTTGTACCAAATGTTATAGTTATATTGCAGTTTTATATAATATTAAAGTTGAAAAATTAAGAATCCAGCAGGACTCGAACCTGCAACCCCTGGGTATACGCCCCAAGTGCTTTGGCAAAGCACTTGGGCTTGTAAGTTCCTGAGTCCTGCTGGATTCTTAATTTTTCAACTTTAATATTATATAAAATACAAAAAGGCATAGCAAAGCTAAAATTTGCTTCACAATATTACAAGTATATTGCAGTTTCAGAATGTTTTGTAAACAGTTTTAGGTTAAGTTAATTAATGTTTAAATATATGTTTGCCTGTTATATGAATAAAATCCTATTCTTTTTACAATGAAAATCCATTTTACACTCAATTTTAAAATCGATTGACATGCGTAAATTGCCTGGCAAAAGAACTCAGAAGCTGACTTTGAATTGATTTTTTAAAAGATCATACCCTGGAATTTTCAACCTTGATTTCTTATCTGAAAAGGTAGAACATACAATTATAGGTTTTCCAAATTATCTCGGTTTTCCGTCAATTCATAATAATATTTGTAGGGAAGTTTTATATTGATTTGTATCAACACATCGTTGCAGATAAACGCCGCACACAAATGCCGCAGAGCATACAAATATAATGTTTTAATTGATTAATAAATTGAAAGGATGAATTAATTTCTCAAAACCTTAGGAGTTGGAAGAAAGCGTCAAAACACGATCTCAAAAGACCTAAATATGGATTTGCTTATCCAACACTTCTCAGCTTCGTCCCATCTTGATAGAACTATTAAAGCAAGTACTATAAACTATCTTTCATCTCTTCCAACTCCCGACTACTCACCGTTTGTCTTTAATCTCTTTACCGCTTGTGGTGTTAAGAAGAGTATTGTATCAATCACATCCAAGGCAATTGGCAGTGACAGCATAAGTCGTAACATGATCGTTCCCATCCTGGACGAAATTCTTCCCATCATTTGTTACATCCTTAATTATTCCTTATCTAGTGGTGTCTTTCCATCTCAGTGGAAAGAGGCCCAAATTGTTCCTTTGCCGAAAAAGACCTCTCCCTCAGACCTCTCCGACTACCGTCCTATATCTATATTACCCTTCCTCTCTAAAGTCCTTGAACGTCTCGTCCATGAACAAATTACCTCATTCCTCTGTAAAAATAATCTCCTCAATCCTTTCCAATCCGGTTTCCGCCCCGGTCATAGTACGACTACAGCTTTAGTAAATGTGAGTGATGAGATCAGACTTGGCATGGAGGATGGTAAGCTTACTGTACTGGCGCTGCTAGACTTTAGCAATGCCTTTAATATGGTGGATTTTGATATTCTGCTATCGTTACTCTGCTCTCTTAACATATCTCCAACGGTAATTGATTGGTTTCGTAGTTACCTGTGTGGTCGCCGACAACGTATTCAAATTGAAGACAAATTCTCTTCATGGTGTAGTACTACTGTAGGCGTACCCCAGGGTGGCGTTCTATCTCCATTACTCTTCTCTATTTTTATAAATTCTATTTCTAACCAATTACTTTCTTCCTACCACCTGTATGCAGATGATTTACAGATTTATGCACAAGCGTCCTTGGCTCAATTGCCAAGTGCTGTGGAGTGTATAAATAAAGATTTAGCTCGGATAGTTACTTGGAGCAAATCACACGGTCTGAAAGTGAATCCTTTAAAAACACAAATTACTATTATCGGTAGCTCCCGAACCACTGCTAGAATTGAATGGTCACAGGTTCCCCAGGTTGTGTTTGATGGCATTGTAATTCCAGTAAGTGATAAGGTTAAGAACCTAGGCATCACGCTTGACAATAGATTAACTTGGGCTTCGCAGTTGCAGGAGGTTAGTCGAAAATTATTCGCTTCTGCAGGATCTCTCAGAAGATTACGCAATTTTCTGCCGACGGCCACCAAAACTGCGCTAGCAAATTCCCTTCTTCTTCCAATCCTCGATTACGCAGACGTCAGCTATCCAGATCTCGCCGAATACCAATTAGATAAACTTGAGCGTCTCCAAAACTTCTGTATTAGATTCATATTTGGCCTCCGCAAATATGATCATGTGTCACATTTTCGTAAGCAACTCAAGTGGTTACCAATACGACATCGCCGGAATGCTCACATCCTTTCACTGCTTTATAATATACTTTTTAACCCTTCTACTCCTTCCTATCTTAAAAAACGTTTCGACTACCTTCATGATACTCACAATAGATATCTTAGATCATCGGATAACCTGAAGTTAAGAATGCCATCGCATTCCACAACGTTCTATGATAACTCCTTTACTGTCACAGCTATTCGTCTGTGGAATGCGTTACCGGTAGATATTAGGCGTGCAAAGTCACTACCAATTTTTAAGTCATTGGTCAAGGAGCACTTTTTATCTTTAACTTAGTCGTTTTACTTCAATTTATCTCTTCAAATTTATTTAAATTGTTTAAAATGTCATAAAATTTATTTGTTGCTATAATTAGATATGTTTATGATAATATTAATATTTTGTAATATGTTAAGTATATATGTATTTATTTAAAACATGTATTTAGTTTATATACATTTATATATTTTATTACAACTATATATAATATATTATATAGTATACTTTTCTATATTTTTTTTTTTTTTTCGTGTACACAAACAACCACCAAATTCTAAAATTATTTCCATCCTAAGGTTGCCTGGCAGAAATCACTATTAGTGATAAGGCCGCCCATTGTACTGTTTTCACTAGAAATAAGTTAATACTGTAAACTCCAGGTGTACAATAAAGTGTATAATAAATAAATAATAAATAAATAAATAAATAAATAAATAAAACGTAGGTATAGATTACGTAGTTTCAGCGCTGATATGTTCCACGGCGATACTACAATTAAGGGAAATCAACTTAAGTAATGTAGATAGGACATAATAATATAACTGAAAGGAGACTTCATTATGATTAAAAATCATCTAAAACTGCATTTAAAGGTTTCTGAATATATTTGCGCCTGTCTCAACTTTCAGTAAAATTTTATATCTACTTTATTTGAGGGTACACTCCCGAGCGCCGAGTTTTCATGCTAGTGTAATATAGGTATAACTTTCTATCTATTTTGAAATACAAATCATATTTAAATACAAAAATGCATGATTGTTTTAAAACACTAAAATGCATGATTGTTCGTGGCCATTTTGTCTAAATTGTTGTAATCATTAATTGAGTTACATACAAACTGAAAAATTAAAATAATAATTTTGAAAAAATGGGCGCCATCCAACATGCATTTTAGTGTTTTTGATAATTATGATTTTTCAATAAAAATAGATAAAAACTTAAAATATTAAAGTTAAACCAATATTAATTTTAACTAAGAAACAGTTGAAAAAGATATGGGACCGGCAGGATTTGAACCTGCGACCTACTGCATACCGGGCAGTCGCTTTAGCCATCCAGCTACGGTCCTTCGAGCTATTAGAAGCAGTTTACAGTAGCTTTTGGAAGTTTTCGGCAAGTTTTGTTCGCGGAGTTTCTCCGCCCGGACCTTCACCCTTACATTTATAAGATAAGATACTTTCCCTCCACATGCGATCGTTGTAGGACATCCTATATATTGTTTTATAAGTCCCTCGATTTCATGGCTGAATGCTTGAATGAATATACTAAAGAATGGACCACCGCATGTTGCGGTCTGCTGTCCCAATATTCATAAATCATGTAATGGCATATTTTATATTCAGATTATACCACTTGGGTTGGTTATGAGGAAAATGTACGTACTTTATAAACAGTAAAATATTTATTGTCTTTTCATAATGGTGGACTGAGTGAATATGTGCACTACTTTTGTGCTTAGCTTCTGCAAAGAAAGCTCATTGATCAAGCTTGTGTGAGTGAATGTGTGTATTTGGCCTTGTCATTAGGACCATTGGATAGTGTAATTGTTTCTGGCGTTCTATCTAATGAAAAAAATCCAAAAATTATTTATTTATTTATTTGTCATTCCTGCAGGTTTTTAGGAAATACTTATGTAATAAACGAATTTTATGTATTTTGTATGTAAAGCTATGAATTTTGTTTTATATTTCTTTAATGGCCAAACGAAATATTGCGTTTATGAAAATAGTTTTGTTACAAAAGCTGCTATAAATTGTGTATATTTTGATGAGGTATCCTATATTATACTATCTATGGATCAGTCGCCATGCCCATTATTGGTTTCAATATCTCTGTAATGAACGATATTGGCAATTATTGAAATTCCAAGTGCGATGAATGTAAAGTAGAGCCGAATAGTGACTTTAAAAAACCTTAATTTAATCTCGTCAATGGTTGTAAATTGCTAACTTGTATATTTTTTTAGTCCTCTCTCTGCTCCTGGCCATTATTACCCTACCCGGTAATGGGATTAGACTACCTTATTTTTTCTATCCAGTTCGCTCTATCATTAGCACCTGCGTCGGCGATGTTACATGCCAATTTATCTTTTTCACTGATATCAAACCGTCTGATCCTTGGCCTGCCTCTAAGTCTGTGTGTGCTACTCCGCTACTTTTTACAGATGTACTACGCAAGTGGAGCTGCGAACGGAATCTAATTATCTATAAAAATACCATTACAGTTGAGCAGCTTGAATATTAACCACTAAAACATCAGGAGCAAGTTATTCTTAATGAGATAACTGACCTTATTAGGATCAAATATCTAAGACCAAGTCCGGAAATATTTGTTCGGCTATTTCGTGAGCAAAGCCGGGCTCAACGAGATCTCAATTTGTAAAAACAAAGCTCCTATCCATCATCTTAGAGCGACCAAAAGAAATCCTCAACTCGCAAGATTTTGATGCGATAAAAAATCGCAGATTCCGTATATTTTTTTATTTTTTTATTTAGAATATACAGTACCAGATGACAGATTAAACAGACTTCATACATAATTATGTAAAACATAAAAAATATTGTAAATTGCTCAATTATATCTGTACACAGCACTTCAATTAAATAGCTTCAACAAGAAAGGTAGTATGTTAAACTAATAACAAAAGGAATAATAAGGAATAAATAAAATAAAAGCAACCAAATATTAAGATTAAATTTAGCAAATATATGCCTTCTTTTTAAGACGCAGATTTTTTGACGACGTAGGCAGGTTGGTTCCTACTGGTACCTTCATGATTCCAACTACTTTAGATGTTCTAGTAAACAATAATACTTACAGTAAAAAAAATACAGAGGTCTGTATGTCGAGTCCAACAAGTTTTGTAATTTATAGTATACGAATCTATCATTGTGACGACCAAATGGCGGAGTGGTAAGTGTACTTGCCTGCAACGCTGAGGTTGCGGGTTCGATTCTCGCTCAAAACAAATCTTTGTGTACATGAATATGGGGATTTGCCTTGGTCTGGGTGTTTCTATGTATAATAAGTATGTATTTACAAAAGAAAGGTATATATGTATTAGTATCAGTTATTCTAGTAGCTAAAGAACAAGCCCTGCTTAGTTTGGGACTAGATGGCATTGTGTGTATGTTGTGTGATATGTATTTATTTTATCAAGTAAACCATCATAAAAATCTACAGACAAAAATAAAAAAAATAATACAAGCACTCATTAATAACGTACGGAACCCTTGTAAAGGAATAAACGGTCGTGTTTCGGACAGCTCCGAGATTATCGCGAGATAAGTTTGATCAATATCTTTTCATGGCGGTCACGGTAGGTGCTAAATGTTTTGGCTCCGCTTGGTATTTACTGAGAATAAGATCATGCCACAAATACTTATATGTATGTAATATCTTTATAACTTTATAATATGTGTACTTTACTATTTGTGTACCTTCCTTATGTAAAAGAAACTACGTGCTTGTTATTCGGTGTCAGGCATATTCGCGTTTATTTATTTATTTATTTATTTATTTTACACTCAACTGCTCACTGTGCTTACAGTTGCCTAATGCGCACAGTGAGCCACACAAGTAGATGAAAAATTACACACAGATAAGGTACATAGATTATAGGTTATCTCTTAAAAATGACAAACATAAACATACAAATTGGCTAAATTTGGTACAGAACAAGTCTACTTCTGAGTAATGACCAGTCAGACTATTCAGGAGCGAAATTGCCTGATTAGTAGGTGCAAATTTGGCAGTACAGGTTCGTACTGTAGGTACCGCCAACAGGCGCCGCGAACGCAGTCGCGTGTACTGGTCCGGCACCGACAAGGCACAACGTGATAATGCACAAGAGTTATCAATTTTGTTATTTAGTAACATGTAATAATGTACCAGTATAGAACATTTTCTTCGCAGCTCGAGAGTGTTTATACTAACCATACCTGACACGAAGAGAGACGGATACAAATATGGGTAGTAACCGTATAATTTATTATAAAGGAAACGAGCAAATTTCCGCTGAACACGTTCCAGCATCAAGCTGTACTTTGCTTCGTGGGGATCCCAGACTACGCAATTGTATTCTAGGATACTCCTAACAAAGGAATAATACAGCACAACTACGGCACCCCTGTCCTGAAACTGAGCAGACTGCCTCATGACAAAACCAAGAGCTTTGAAGCCCTTGCTACAAATTGCCTCAATATGCAGATTGAAAGTTAACCCTGTATCAAGAAGCAAACCCAGATCACGTATCTGTGTTACTCTGTCTAATGAAATGCCATCTAATTTGTAGTTATAAACCAGTGGCGAGCGGGAGCGTGTAAAAGTAATGGTTTTACATTTGCTTAGATTAAATTCCAAACGATTTCGAACACCCCAAGCAGCTATGTTGTTAATATCATGCTGAAGCGCTTCACAATCTGCTGAGTTACTTATACCCTTGAATAATTTAAGATCGTCAGCAAACATAAGACATCTTGCCGACTTTACAACGTTCGGCAAGTCATTGATCATTATCAAAAACTGCGTCGGACCAAGGACACTACCTTGACTCACGCCGGAACGGGTCTCATATGAGCCTGATTGGTAACTCCCTATTTGCACATACTGTGAACGGTTATAAAAGTAGCTTGCGAAGAAACGCACTAATTTAGGTGCAAAACCCATCGCCACAAACTTTTGTAAAAGTTGATTGTTTCCACCCAAATATCTTGTAACATTGAATTAAAATAATATTATTATTAAAACCGACGTGAGGTGAAGACATTATTATTGAAAATACGGGTTACTCACGTTACTTTAGCCGGGATATGCCGACTAGTTTCGAATCTAATACGTAGATTCATCAACTGGGCTGTTATTCGCGTGTCATTACCTCGTCAGTTGATGAATCTACGTATTATTTAATAATTGAATTAATATTTCATCGTAGTTATGAAATAAATCTTAACTTAAAATACAAGATAATGTGCCATAATCCTTGCTCTTTAGTTTTGCCGGACTTGTAATTATGTAACTTAGTACAACAGGGTGCCTCATAGGCTCAGGGACATTTGGTATAACGAGATATTTAGCGCATTTTATCAAAAGATGCAGTCTTCTTCTTCGTCGTGTCGATGGCTGAGTCAAATTTTATTGGCCCAATAAGTGGCCACTGTTATGGTGCTCTCGTCGGCGTTCATGAGCGCCTCTCTTGTGCAGGTGGAAGGGCATTATGGAGAGTCAGCAAGGTTTTGACTTGCCATCGTGGTGAAAGGATTAGCCAATTCGCTTTTAAGAACTCGCGAATTGCCCAGGGTGCGCCGAACGTAGGGAGTTCTTGTGTACGTCACTCGGGGAGGCTCCTTTCGTGCACCCCAAAAATGAAAAGATGCAGTGATAAATCATTATACTAGTTTTCGAACTTACATAGGGCCAATGGCATAGGAACATTAAAACTACGGATTCAAAACTCAGTGCACATTTCCAACGTTTAAAAATAAAATACGAGAAAATGACATTTCTAAACAAATTGAACATTTATATTTATAATATGTTTGACAAACGTAATAATTTTTGTGATTTTTAATCGGTGAAAATGCCTCTATGTTGCTTCAACCCTGTATAAATTAAACTTAAATGATAGATAAACAATATAAAATGTGTTGTATTAATATTATTTACAAAATATTATCCACTCATCTAGGAAAATAGCAGCAGTCAACAGAGTTATTTTGTGCAATGAATTTCAACTCTATAAAGCGGCATATCCCTTGAGAAATAGCCAAGATTTACCAACAAAAGGCCACGATGTAATCTCATATGAAGCCGCTTTAGCCGCTTTCTTCTCTCTATGACGTTGACTTATGCTGCTCTATATCCAATTTTTGTTGATTTCTATAAATAAGTACGTGAACATAAATATAGTATTTTTTACTTAGGTAAAACTTAATTATGTTATTAAATTCGTTCAGAAATAACTTTTGCATTGTTATTTTTTTATCAACTATTAATAATTTGACGACCTGATGGCGGAGTGGGTAGTGTGGTGTACCGCCGTTTGCCAGAATTTCATTTGCCCGAATTTTATTTGCTATAATACTCACCTGACATATTATTGTTTCTCATAATTTTATTTGTCATATTCATTGTTTACTATATTAGTCACGTGCTAGAAACTTTGTTTCCCATAAAGTTAATTGCCATAACATCATTTGTTATAATCATTGTTTCCCATAAAATCAATTTCCATAACATCATTTGTTATAATCATTTTAAGCCGTAATTAACATATGCCATAACATCATTTCCTACCAAAATTGCTTGTAAAATAGGTTAAAATAATTATAAAAAATAATAGGTAGGTTAGGTTAGAAACATGAAAGACAACGCACGAGCCGAGCGAGCGAAGCGAGCGTGCCGCGGCAGCGGCCGGCGAAGTGCCAGTATAATCATTGTAAGCCGTAATTATCATATGCCATAACATCATTTCTCACCAAAATTGCTTGTAAAATAAGTTAAAATAATTATAAAAAATAATAGGTAGGTTAGGTTAGAAACATGAAAGACAATCGCTTTTTAGGACAAAGGCGTTAGTCCTGATACTAAATACACTACAGAAAAACTGTGAACGTTGTATATAAAAACACAACGGCCCGCTCTGGATTCGCACGGGTATATAATATATAGCCTATGTCACTCACTGAAAAAAATATTTAAATCGATCCAGTAGTTTTGATTTATTCATTACTGCCCGTGGCCCGCACGCGTTAAATTTGGAGTAAAACAATTCCCCTTTCCCTATACCATGAAGATTTCCTGCTATCTTTGGAATATTCATACACAACATTTTTACTTATTTACTTTTTGCATTTCTCAGCTCTATATCTATCCCGAAGCTGACGGAGTCAAGCCTCACGCTCTACTGACGATTCTCTGTCCCTCTGAACAGGCTCGCTCCCGCCCCGCCCCGACCGGCCGCTACCGCCGCCGCAAACGCTACGTCCCGCATTTTTTAAATCTGTAATATCTTTGAAAATATTCATTTAAATCACATGCTGTAAAGGGCAATTTTGATCTACATGAAATGCACAACGTATCTAATGTATTTAATTGGATAAGGAATGATACTGTATCGTTTAAAATAGCTTGGTAAATAACCCATATTTTTTTTTAATATGTAAAAGATAAGAGTTATCCTTAAGAGATAAACATATTATGCTGCCGCGGACTTTTTTATTTATCTTTTTAAGATATACAAATCCGTAGTACATAAATTTGATCTATCTTGTAAGGTTTAGCCAGCGTTTGCAATGTAAGCGCAGAAAAATATGTTTGTTACGACATCACATTACAAATCTTTAAATTTCTCGGCTTTTCTCTACTATAATATGCATGTATTATACATAAAAACCATCCTCTTGAATCACTCTATTCATTAAAAAAAACCGCATCAAAATCCGTTGCGTATTTTTAAAGATCTAAGCGTACATAGGGACATAGGGACAGAGAAAGCGACTTTGTTTTATACTATGTAGTGATGATGATAATATCTTTCATTTATCAGTTGGTGAAGCATAATTTTAGTTTAGATTAATCATTTTATGGAATAACAACCGAATATTTACGATGCTCTAGCTAACTCTACAGTGGAAGCGACTTTCTTTTTTATGTTCCACCGTACATTTTCTAATGCGGAAGTTTACAATAGTTTGGCAAGTTTGCAATTTTAAGTTGATGGCAAAAATGTAAGCGTATAGTTTGAAGGTAGTTTTTGGCAAGAGGATCACAAGTTAGTAAAAGTTGTAAGTACACTAAGCACTAGAGGTAAGCCCCGCGTTGGATGTTGGCACGCCGGCTTTGCACGCCACAATTTACCGACGTTCATTCGTGATCTCTTTGGTTCTTACTAATAGGGTAAGGAAATGTCGACAAAACTGAAAAAGTACAAAGCATTTAAACTCAAGTCATAAAAAATATTTTGAATTATTTATTTTTTTCAAGTAGTTTATATAGCGACTGCCCGGTGTGCAGTAAGGTCGCAGGTTCAAATCCTGCCGGTCCCATATCTTTTTCAACTGTTTCTCAGTATAGTTTATATAGTTTTTCACTCGATGTCACATATGGATGGGGATCGATGATTTGCACTCGTTCCAGAGTGATTGGACAGACAGGGCCTAAAACAGAAAATCATAGTTGTGTATGGGGGAGACCTTTACCCAGCAGTAGGGCAGCATGGGGTTAAAAAAAAACAAAATACGCAGTTTTTAATTTCATACAATATAACTTTAATTAAACTCGGTTAAAGAGGCGGAACAGTATTTGAAGGAGCAGGTTCAAATCCTGCCAGTCCCATTATTTTTTTGTTTGCCTGCATTGACCCACTGCTGGGCAAAAGCATAGTTTTCCACCAGTTGTGGCTGTAGGCATCTAGGTCCTCCCAATGGCGCCTCTTTTAACAATATAACATAATTAAAAAGAAAAAAAGAAAACGAAACTGTTATAATTGTTTGTTTTGTTTTGTAATTTGCTAAGCAATATACAGCAAAAGGATTTAAAATAATCAATTAGAAGTTAGTTGTAAAAAGTTTATTTCTAGATAAAATATACACCCTAAAACTTTATAAACTGGCTGTCTGCCCAATGTCTGCCCAGCAACACACGCCATAATACAAAGCCTCAATTCTGTTCGAATAAAATTGTATACAGTATTTAAGTACTCCAATTACACGGTATATTTAGACGCAATTTGCTTTCAAACGACTTTTAATCGAGATTCACGATTAAAATAAATAGTAGTTGTTTGGCGAACAGCCAAAGTCAGTTCTGGTGAGAGGTGGATTCCAACCTTCCCACTTGAAATACGAACTAGGGAACCTTTAACACTTGCTAAGCATTTATTGTTTATTATAATCATAACATAACATCACAACTATACTACCCAGAAGGGTAGACGCGCATTAACACTCACACTTCACCATTTATGTTTAAGGCTTGGGGAGTAGCCGACGACCTCGAGCATATGGCCGTCGTTCAGTTAAGCAGGAGCGGCACTGAGTGATCGTCCCTCGCACCGCGCAAGGGCCCCGCAGATACTTGGAAGTAAAAGTCGTAAGCGCCAAAACTTTTTCTTAAAATTTATAACGTACTTTTCAAATAATCCAAATTTGTTGTTGGTAAATTGTAATCCTGCCTTTGCTTTATTTTTTAATATAAAAATCAACTCAATAAGTCATATTGGTTGAGAGAAGAAGGCAAAAATATAATAAAATAGAGGTATTTTAGATATTTTTTATATCGAACATAATGCATCTAATCAAAAAACTGTCCTGGCGCTTCTGTACAGAATGAAATGAAATATTAGGTATAGTAGTAAAAGAATCCAAGCTTTTATATTTGAAGCAGGTAGTAAGGTCTCAAAGATCCTGGAAATGTTGATTTTTTTTAAATAGCAGCCTTAAGTCCCGCGTGAAAGGGTGAAACTTGCGATGCTATCACCTTACATGCACAGTTTTAGTCAAAGTAGTAGTGTTTGCACTACTGTATATGAACCGACGCTTCTACAGTCTGCTTTTGTGGATTGTTTATGTCCATGAGCTGGAGTGCCTACTGAGATTGTTTAGAAAAAAAAAAACACTGTTGAATACGGAAAACTTAAAACTTTGGAGTGTGCGATTACATACGCTAACTAAAGAGCTTAAGATTATTATTTTATAAACTAAAATTGCGTGGACTGCCCCTTTGGTCTAGTGGTTAGTGTTTGCGACCTCTGGCCGCAAGGTCTCGGGCTTGATGGGGCATCGGTCAGACAAAAATGTAATTTAATAGGATTTCCGACAGGAAATTCTCAATGGGTGTTTTACAACTCTGCCATACCCTTATTTAATTTTAGGAAAACTTACAGCTTATATGATAAAATTGACAAAGTCATCAAAAGTTTACATAGATAATGTAGTAGGCATACATAAATAAACAAAAAACACATGTCAATATAGCGGTGTTTAAGAATAAATAAACGAGTAGGCAAGAGATATGTATACGTGAAAAAAATTAGTTAATAATAATAATAATCTTTATTTAGTAATAAATGCAGATACAAAGCCACTTAACTAAATAACATAAAATGTAGTGTTGGTACGTTCGGTCGCTTGTGGTGTTCAAAACGAATCCTTCGCTTCTATGCTAGGACTCAACCTGTGTTACAGGAGCAAAAGAGACGCCACATTTCATTTCATGTGAAAAATATAGTGGGCACATTTAGTTCCTGAAATAGGCAAACCTGTTTTTTCAGTAAACTAGGTAAACAATCGTACGCCTTAGATATAAATCTTAATAGTAAAAACAACATAAATTTATTCAAAGTAAAAAATCGACTGCATGTGTGAGTATGAGTTAACATAAGCTTTTCTTAAATTCACACCTACTTTGTGCACTTTTAGTTAATTTATAATAATAGCAGCCCTGTATCTAATACATGTCGCACTGCTGGGCTCGGGCCTCTTCTCATGATGAAAAGGGTTAGGCCATAGTCCACCACGCTGCCTGGCCAAGTGCGGATTGGTATAGAGACTTCACACACCCTCGAGCACTGTTTAGGCACTCTCAGGTTTCCTCACGATGTTTTCCTTCACCGTTAGCTAAAGATAATTTATATGATAATTACACATATATCTTCGAAAAGACGAATCTTAACGATTTATTGACAGAGGTGTGTGCCGTGGGTTCGAACCTGAGACCTTCGACTTAGCAGTCCTACGGCCTCCCACTCGGCTATCGCTGATATGCTTTTTTAGTTAATATAGGCATGATGTTTTGTTATGTATAGCGTAAGTCAATATAATCCGTCGTAAAACGTGACGGTTCTGAAATGCAAAGCACGTCTTTAGGAAGCCGGTGTCGCGTTTTAAACTTTTCAAAGCATCGGAGTTTTATTGTCGAGAACCAGCCATTTTGCTACCACAAAAGAGTGTGAATGAAGCTTTTTGAAGTTTACAAAAGACATTACAGCGTTGATAATTTGATTGGGTAAAAGCCAGTTTCCGACCCATTAAATAAAACCCAAATATAAAAGTGGCACAAGTCACCCATGAAAAAAGAACACAACTGTCACTTTCATTTATGTGTACTTATCTTGCCTATAAGGTTTATCTAATAGCTGGGGCTAAATGTTTTATTTAGTAATTGCGAGCTATCAAAAGTTTATTTACTTGTACTTAATTAGAGTATTTATTTACTAATGCGTTAATAGTTGTATGTCGACTAAGCTTTAAAATAAGTCAAATGTTAAAGAAAGTGCGAATTTAATTATTTTTAAGATGAGTTAGACGATTGTTAAACTTGTAGGCATAAAGTATTTCATCAGTAATATTGTTTCAGATATGAAAAAATGGAACTCCTAAGTGCTAATTCTACAAACGCGTGATCAGAGGGCGGGCTTTTACTTGGCTCAAAGAATCAGCATAGCCATTCAACGTGGCAATGCCGTCAGCCTTCTGAACACGTTGCCTGCAGTCGAGGTGGATGCGGAGAAAATCTATGACACCTTGCTTGTAAATTTGTAAATAGGTATTTGTTTTTTATTTGTAAAATTGTAACAAACGCGTTGAATTCAGTTTAATGCTATGGTATTAAAAGTTAAAGAGGGATACAAATTTAAGTTCAATAAAACAGCAGATTAGTAAACACTTTGGTAGGATCTGGGCTTAAAATTACGTCATCTCGCAAATTGTATGCCATTGTATTCGGCTACATTCACGACTTTAATCTTGTTTTTTCCAAGCGTTGCAAAGATGTTATACAAACGTGCGTATATTTCAGGCGCTTCCGCAATACATTTTAGCTTGAGAATATAATTACATTGATAAATGGCGAATGCCTCCGTCTTTGATGACAAGTGAGCGGTGTTTTTCAAGTGTCTACCTTCTGGGGCTTTTTTATTTGCTGTACAGATGATTAAGGGAGAGTTACAATAACATTATTTGTTTACACCATTCACCGTTTTAAACCAAATCAAATCCATCCCATAGTTTTTTTTGAAAAAGTTAAAAAACATCCTGATATTTAGACATTTAATTAATAAATCAGGTTTAGTATTGTTGACAAAATGTAGGTATTTAACTGATAAAAGGCAATTCAATAAAAACAGGACACAACCACTAAAATTGGATTGAAATAGGTTATATTAATTCGCATTTGTTATAAAATAATGTAATCTATTCGGTTTAAATATTGAAATGCAAACAGAATGTTTGAGTATTCAAACATTGCGATTTAATATCCGGTAAATTAATCAAACAAACTTTATTTTGTAAAATTTGTTTTATTATGCAAACATTGTTGTGATTAATTTGAGTCAATAAATGCTTTTTTTTTTATCGGTTTTCAGCGCAACGACTGACAAGCATTTTGGGAGATAGTGGGGAACATTTGCTATCGTGTACTGCTAAATTCAAGGTACTAAATGTGTCGGTTCCTGAAATATAATTATTTTGATGTATTTCGAAAATAAACTCGACTTATTGTCTTTAAACCGTAATTATACGGTGCTTACAGTAAGATTGCATGTCCAATAACATCTATTTTTTTTAAATTTATTTTTAGTATTTTGTTTGTGTGGAATTAAATAAAGCTTTATTATTATATACAGTCAGATTTTTTACATACGCCAAGGAAGTAGATGTGACGCTTAACGATACTTGAAGAACCATCACAGTTTGCCTAAAACCTACTTCTCTTAACATGGACTACTTACCAGGAATAGCATCACCGATTGCGCGCCGCTAAGTTTTGTGCCAGATTGTAAAGTGGAAACATGACAAGCACACTGTATGTTTTTTAATATAAAGAGTTCTAATGTTTTTATAATAAAAGGGTTTTATTTAGTTAGACGTTCTATTACTTTTGTTTCAGGTGATGTTTATCACAATTGTCTTTTTCACATTATTCTATATTTCTCTGTGACAGGAAACATTAAGTAATTAATAAACACGCCTTTATTACTTGTTACTTACTTACTTACTTTATTAGTCAAAGACAATGAGATGCCATGTGCTCGATAATCGTTTCGCATAGGTTGGACCTAAAAGGCAAGCAATATAAGTTTTAACCGCGTCGGCGCCGATTGGTAATGTAAGTACATAATAAGTATGAGTGTTACGACGATTTCATTCTAGGTTAAACAAACAAGCACGCAATATTATTAAATATTTACTTAGAACTTAAGTAATAACTTGTTTTGTTTATGGGATGCTAAGGAAATGATGTCCTCGTTGTGTCACTGTCAGGAAATTGAAAAATACCTAGAGAAAAATGTCCTACTTTCAAAGATGAAGAAAAGTAGTGTTTTGCATCGTGCGTGAAGTGTTTGAGGAAAATGAAGATTGCTTTAATAAATTGCTGTTGTTTTTACGAAAAAATGTTTTTCCTTGATTAAAGTTTGGGCGAGAATGGCTGTATGATTGACTACGAGGGCCGGGAGCCGTGCAGAAATATATTTAAATTCAAAAGAAGTCTATGTCAATCCGGACTATAACCTAAAAATTGGCCTAAACTTCTTCAAAATTGGTCCATGTGTACGCGCAAAGAAGTTAAACATACTCAAAAACTGTTTAATAATAGCAGCCCTGTATCTCATACATGTCCCACTACTGGACTCGGGCCTCTTCTCATGATATGATGAGAAGGGTAAGCCATAGTAATCCACACTTGCCAAGTGCGGATTGGTAGACTTCAGACGACCTCGAGTACTTTTTAGGCACTCTCAGGCGTGGTTTCTTTACGATGTTCGCCTTCACCGTTAGCGAGCGATCATTCATATAATAAAAACAAACATATATTCGGAAAGCCAAATCTTAACGATTTACTGACAAAGGTGTGTGCCATGGGTTCGAACCCGAGACTTTAAAATTCGCATTCCTACGGTTTTCCACTCGGCTAACGCTATTAGTGTTATGCCACAATAAAAACAAGACACCACGCCATTCACTGGAGTAAATTCTAGACAGTCTTATTCCATTCAAAGCAATGTAAAACAAACAATGTTTTCAGTTGATAAAACATTACTTAGAGTGTATTGTTTCAAGTCAACAATGTGTTGGAATATAAAGTGCCTTATGCCGTACGACTACGCATCAAGCTGAACATTTCCATTATTAGATGATTTCGCATGGCAAAGGCTTCCCGTGCAATGCCAGACCATCTTATAATGGAAATGTATAGGTTGATCCAGATCTGCTATCTCTTTGGGTTTATCGGTAGCCGTGTGTACATAACATGTGTTACACATGTTTCGAAAATGTTCACGACAAGATGTTTCTAAAACATTTGAATAACTTTATTTTAGCACAAGTTCTTGGCAATCGGTCTGCCCGCGTGTTTCGCGAAAAACCTTTTTGACAAACGAAGAGAGACGGAGAGCTTATAGATTTGATGTGTAAAAAAATGATTTTAACCGAATTATACTAAAGACTAGCTTAAGCCTGCGAATTTGTTCGCGATAAATTCATTGTATTAACTTATAGCTGCAGCTATTCCCGTGCTTTGGCCCGCGTTAACCCTTACTCCTCCACTCCCGTGGAGTTTAGCGTATTGTAAAGTATATTAAAATCTTTTTTAAGAGTCAGACTATTAAACAAATCAATTATGATTAATATCTGATAAGAAGTGCCCGAGATTAGCGATATCAAAAAGCAAACCAACTTTCTCTCGGGGTTTTGTTTGCGTGTTATGTACATCAATGTTACCCGCCTTGTAGTCAGTTACCTGACCCTACTATTTTATGAAAATTGGTCCAGTCATTTAGAAAATTAGACGACACAAACGAAAAGCCGGACAAAAAATCTTTGAAGCTGGAATTTTGATTATACAATCAAATAACAGCTTAGCTTAAAAAATTAACCTCACTCACCTGACTAACTGACCTCAATTAAAAAATAGCTTACATGTTGCCACATTATCTTTGCTATAAACATCAACATTCGTTTAGTCGTTTTTGCGTTAAAAATATAACGAGCATCAACACATACTAACAAACTTTCAAATTTATAATACCTAAGTAGGATAGGGAATGAGCTTAATTACTTTCTATTTACTGCCTTTAAAGGTTTTTCCTGGATTTAAAAAGGCCTTGGGCCGTGTGCTCTTTGTAAAACCATTCCGTAACTTTTATTTTCAAAAAAAGGTACCCACAAACCAACATAGATCCGAAGTAAAGTAAAAACAGGCGTTTTTTCACAAATTCTAATGTTTATAAAAGTTTTCTGGCTGCCGGATTTAGGTTTCAAAAGATTTTTACAGTTTAATTAAAGGTATGAAGAAATTCCTTCATGTTCTTTTAGAACATTCATCTTGCCCTATATTTTTAGCATTAAAATTTGCTTCTAGCCTTTGAAATCATTAAAATGTTTTAATTGGTTAAAAAGATTTTAAATGCAAGTGAAGTTATGCGAAAAAGATATGAGTTTGACTGAGCGACAGCTTATATTTCAGTTACCTTTATTTTATACCAATATCCTTATTGATATTATTATATTAGATTATAACATCAATGATTTCTTAAACGATTAATTTATAAATTCATAAATTCACAATAGCAGCACAGAATTAGAGTAAGTATTTTATTATTGTACCTATACGTAGGTATATTCATCATAATTAATATCTTTATGCATTTATATTCTTTCCCTATTCTTAATTCTCTCTCGTACACCTTTAACTGCCCTTTCGCGTCTCTTTCTTACTTTAACTTTACTGTAAGAGATTGCCTTAGTTGCGATAAGACCGCCATTTGTACTATTATATCTTCTTTTTTTTCTGTGTGTTTTTTTTTCCTTGGTGTGCAATAAAGCTTTTTATTATTATTATTATTAATTAGAATTTTGCCCGGTGGATGGCGATAGGTTTATCCTCTATCCCATTAGACCTAAACAGAACAGGTGAAGTGTGGTTTGTGTACACCTCTGCCACACTCTTCTGGGTAATATAAGCGTGGTGTAATGTTATGTTATGGTACAGAACCATTTGTGCGCGAGTCCGACCCACACACAACCGTTATTTTTTATATACATATTTTAAATTCGATAAATTATGAACTTTTTACCCCAAATCACCCACCCTTACAGCTTACAGTCTTGGCAGTTTTTGTTGATGAATACTTTCTACACACAAAGCTGTATACGAAGTGTCTATATATGTCAACATTGCATTGAAACATCTTATACACTTCAACTATTAAACTAAAAAAACCTGTACTGTATAGAGTAAAGTTCTCTTTAAAACAAAAAGATATCCATCCTTTAAAGATAAATAAACAACCCTTTATAGGTAGATTATCAACCTAACTGAAGAGGCGTGTAGTAAATATTCTAGCAAATTAACAAAATCCCTAGATTCTCTTAAGATTTGGCCCTTGAGGAAGATGAATCACGCTCCATCCTCACATAAATTGTTAGACCTTGCCCTCGGAAATTTAATTTTCTCGTGTTGTGGGTAGCTTGAAGTAGGCTGTCAAAATACTGAAGTCGAATACGTGGCTTTGAACGTTTTGTAGAGGTTTGCGTGCTAATTAAATCAGTTCACAATCTTTTCCATAGTACAGTTTTATAATATTTCATCATAGAAATCTTAATGCCTTGTTATTAAGATTTCTATGTATTTCATTGTCAAAATTGATGTCTTATTATTTGCTTTTCAAAAGTTAGTCGAAATATAAATTGGAGTTTGATTTAAAGTACATCCGATAGGTAGTTGTTATATTTAAAAAGAGAATGACATCATAATTTGTATCAATTATGAATGGAATAACAGGCAGTTGATTTTCTCAAAAAAGAATGACATCATATTTGTGAATAAAAATAGGAATACAGGATACAACTCTTTTAACTTTTATGTCTTGTACGAGCTTTCATAAAAGCTTTATGAGTGTACTGCAGTCTCAAGAGGGACAAATACATTTCCTCCATAGGGAAGCTATTACGTTAGTTTAATGTATTTTGCTGAAACAAGCTCGTTGTGCGACAGATCTCCAAGGAAAACTGGAAATAATGTAACTATGAAATTCATTCGTAAGTAAAAATAGGTCGCATAAACTGACCAACATTAAAAATTTGTTGAAGAAACATCAACAAAAACATATTTAAAGATAAAACGTTAATTTTATTTAATAAAATGCGTGTCCGGCCACGTGCAATAGGGTTCCGTTGTTATTCCTTAGAACAAATTTAGATCTCAAAGAGAGTTTACTATCAGTATTATAATAAAAAAAAAATACAATCCGTATTAAAAAAGTAACATCTTCATGCAATTCATTATTTTCAAAGGTTATTTTGTAATATTTTAAAGCAAATTATAGCTTTGCTATGCCTTTTTTATTTTATATAATATTTAAGTTGAAAAATTATGAATATAGCAGGATTCGAACCTGCACCCCCTGGGTAAACGCCCCAGGTGCTTTGCCAATTTTGCCTTAGTTTGGTGACATATTAGTAAACATTATTTAAAATTTAAATAGCACAGCAATTTATTTTAACCAAATTAGTTTAGCAGGATCGCCAAATAACATCAAAATGAAAATAACTTTAGACACTAAGCCAATCACAACAAAAGCCAGACTAAGCCGATTTATAATTTTCTTTCACTCCTTCAAAAATAAGCAATCATTAGAAAAAGTCGAAATGACTTCAATCACAAAGAGTTCAAAGACCACAAACATGCATTTTCGATAAAAATATTTTTTACATTTAAACGATCTCTGGGTCGTTAAAGATTTCTTACTGTAAATGGTCATAGGACCATATTTACAGTAAGAAATCTTTATTATGCTTTTATGCATTTGTACGTTTACAAAACTGATGTTTATTGTATTGATGTGAGTGGTAATGTCTCATGGCACGGTCACTTATCGCCTAATATAACGAGACACACAGCAAAACATAGCTAAAATATATAATTTTTTGAAAGGCTTTTGCCTAGTATTGTGATCGTTGAAATTGAATTAAACCCCTCATTTGTGTGGTTCTTTAGTTTGGTCGATCTACTCGTAGAGTTCAATTTCCTACCAACATAAAGGAAACTATAAGGGTCTCGCCAACTTTGAATATTGTTTAGCTGACATGAGAAAGATTAACGGTTAAGAGAGGGCAAATTAGGGTTAACCGGACGTTTGTTAATGAATCAGTTCATGTGGCGGCCATGATGGATTTTCGGAGTTATTCCAAAACATGTTCCATGTTCGAACATGCCGTTTTAGTTCGTTAGTGGGTCGTTTCGGATTATCTAGTTAAGTTGTATCTGTACAAATTATTCACCGTTTCCATGTATGATCAGCTTCAGTTTATTATCAAACATGGTATAATGTTACGTAAAATAGCAACAGAAGCTATTGAAATTCATTTTTCAGTCAACGTTTTTACTATTTCACTTACAAAACTACAAATGCAGAAACAAATACAACAATATTTTGCCTTATTAATTATTAAGGGACAATAGTATAGAGATAGAGAACATAACATAACATAACATAACATAACATTACGCCTATATTACCCAGAAGGATGAGGCAGAGGTGTACAAAACCCACATTTCACCTGTTATGTTTATATTTCATGGGATAGAGGAACCTATCGCCATCCACCGGGTACTATTCTAACTTCGTGCTGCTATTGTGAATTCCCTGACGGAAAGTTCATAAATAACACTTTGCCTGACCTGGGCATCGAACCCGAGACCTCACAGAGATATATCCTAATTTAATGCAAAACTTAAAATTTAACTTAGACCAGGTCAGTTGACTAAAGTCTAAACAATAGAGGCACATGTTGTATGTTAAAAGGAATCCAAGATTTTTATAGTGATAAAGATTTTTATAAATATTTAAATAAATATTTCACAACTCACACACAACGCCACCTAGTCCCAAACTAGGCAGAGCTTGTACTATGGGTACTAGAATAACTGATACTAATACATATATACTTTTCTTTTGTAAATACATACTTATTATACATAGAAACACCCAGACTAAGACAAACCCCCATGTTCATGCACACAAAGATTTGTCTTAAGTGGGAATCGCACCCACGACCTCGGCGTCGCAGGCAGGTACACTACCCACTCCGCCATCCGGTCGTCAAACTTTAAAAATATAGTTGTAGTATAGACAAAATAATGAGGTTAAAACTAAGGTTGATAAAGATTTATGTTTTACAAAGCATGTTTATCCACAACTAAGCGACAGGGATGATAAGACTCGAGTACTAACATCGCAAAGACTTTAGTAAAGAACATGTTTCAGCACAATAGTGCTGCAACAGCGTGTCGGGTGTTTGTAACAATCTTACTAACTTTACAATGTACAATTTCATTACTGAGTATTTAGGAACACGTGCTTTACTTAGCACAAAGGATTTTATGAATTATAATTTACCAAAAAGATACCGACTTGAATCCAAAAAATGCACTAAAAAGTAAAAGTACTTTAGTAATATTCAATGTCTCGCCTCATCTGTGTATAACATAAACAAATACAGGAAACGGTCTTAAAGTGCCTATATTCAAAGAATTATCCCCGTACTTCTAAACGTTGAGGAGTTGTACCTTCCAGCATCAGCTCAGCACCATGAAATGCTGACTGCTTATTGCAAATATCCGAGTAGCTTCAGGTAATATACGAAAAAAATATAAAAGTCTATACAATAGAAAAACTCTCGATTTCGCTTACTGTTCTTTCAAAACACAGATGGGGCGAGACAAAAAAAAGAAAGAGTAACAAAATAATCTACATAGCGTAAGTCGTTTTTCGTGTTTATCCTACTAACTGCTGGACCAGCAGTCTCAAACAAGAAATATTCATTTTACTAAAAAAAATAAAAAAAGATGGAAAAAAATAACCGACTTCGAAAAACTTTGCAAAGGCATTAAATAAAGGCAAAAGCCAGTTATATACTTCTTGAAGGAGGTGCTCAATTTTTTTTTATTGGAATTTTTTTTGGAATAATTTCTTCTATTGGAATAAATTTTATTAAAATTCTAATTGGAATAAAATTATCAGCACAGGATTAAGAAAGAAGATTAAGAACTATTAAAGCAGCTTTTGTGAAATTGAATGCCTTTTCAAGGTTATTTGAAGCTGGCTAGATAATTAAAAAAGAAAATTGCCATACACATGACCGTGACTAACCACGGAAGTAGAAATCTGAGCTTATTAACTGGTTTATTATGCTGTTGGTGAGATTGCCAATTTACGAAGCGGTACTTATATTGTTAATTTTACATCTTTATTAATGGATACGTCGCGAAAAATGACGTTGGACTGCGTTTTGTTTTTCGATTCGATTTGATTCGATCATTAATCGAGTTTCATTTTGTCTGTATTTGACTTAATTTCATCATATACGTTGTAACTTCAAAGTCGAGGAAAATTTACAATAGTAAATATTATAGTTGTTACTTGTTACTATTTTGACCTACTTTTGAAATATTTGGCTAATCCATGCTCTCAAAAAATATATTTGAACGCGTAGTTTTGAAATCCTTGTGTAGAGACAATTATTGAGTTACTAAAATAATTTACCGAACCAGATCGTGAGAAAATTTAGGAGAAATACTCCTAAATTTTCTCACGATCTCTCCAAAATACCAGTAATTATTTATACCAATTAAAATTTATGTCCGATATATTCTAGCTCCTTCTCTCAGGGTAGTAAATTTGACTCATAATTAGCTACTTGACACTTTTCGGAAACATATTTTAAAATATGCGTAGACTTATTTCATACCCCTTACAACCAAATTTTTTTCAGAATAGCGTTATTTATTAGATAAATAAAATATTTTTTATTCAGAGATTTAAAATTCGCGCGGAAACAGCCGATCACGTGAATTTTCTTGCTGTGACGTCACTATTCTAAAAGCAAACAACAAGATACTGTCAGTTGATTGACCTACGAAAGATACAAAACCATCAACTTTTACAAATAATTTAATTATTTTGTTTATTTCAATACTTACACGGATGTTTTTGCATGTCAGAACTCGGCCGAGCTAAAGTCGGGATTATTCGCAAAGAAATTTGCAACCATAAAAGCAAACCTTTGGCAGATTTGCACTATCATATTTTGTGTAGCCTGGCTCCATTTCGTGAATACTACGAAAAGTGTACTGCTTGGTGAAACTACACAAATCAAACGAATTTAATGTAATAAGATGAATTTTAATACGACGCGCAGACGTGTTTGTTTGTTTATCAAACGATTACGTCACACGATGCTCAATCATGGCCGCCCGCGTTTCTATGTAAGTGAACCACAGATAAAACATCCCAAATTTGTTTTTGCAAACATAAAATATTTACCATTTATTTTATTGCAAATAACATAATGTGATTATTGTGAAGTTATAAATTAGTGTATTTTACGTATTTCATATTTTTTTGTAACATGTGTCAAGTAGCCAATTCATTGTTATTTTATAGGCATGTCCTTATAGACATTTATTGATTTTTGATATTTTTGGTTAAGAGTCTTAAGTGGTAAAAATTTAGAGCGTTTTTATTTTTATACTACGCCCACAGCTAACGAACGTGTAGTCCACCTGATGGTAAGTGGAGTACAGCCCATGGACATCAACAATCCACATAAGCAGATTATAAATGCGTCACCGCAGCTGAGGACTACGGTGTTATGCCTCATGTGCCAGTAACATCAGGGCCTGATCTCACCACCAAACCAGAACACAGTAATGGAAGTACTACTATTTGGCGGCAGGTTAAAGGTGAGACGGTGGTATATTTTTCTTTTTCAACAATAACTTGCAATACCAATATCGTTGGCCACAATTCAAATCAATTTATTTACCTTGTTTTGTATACTCACTTGAATATATTATAAAATAAAGAACATAAAAACTATTATTTTTTACTTTTTGCGAAAATCCTTAAGCTAAGTGCGCAATTTTACCTTTAATTTACCGTTTAATCCGGATCACGTAGCACCACCAGTGCATCATTGTACCAAGTCACCGTGCCAAAGAAATGACGATATTTCTCTCAAGGCAGAAGGTTTAGTATTGCGTGTTTGTTTTTTTTACATTTATTTATTTATTTGACGATCGGATGGCGGAGTGGGTAGTGTACCTGCCTGCGACGCCGTGGTCGTGGGTTCGATTCCCACTTAAGACAAATCTTTGTGTGCATGAACATGGGGGTTTGTCTTAGTCTGGGTGTTTCTATGTATAATAAGTATGTATTTACAAAAAAAAAGTATATATGTATTAGTATCAGTTATTTTAGTACCCATAGTACAAGCTCTACTTAGTTTGGAACTAGATGGCGTTGTGTGTGAGTTGTGGCATATTTTATATTTATTTATTGTGTATTATACTCACACTTCTGCCACACTCGTCTAAATAACAAAGGTGTAATGTTATGTTTAATATGTAAAGCTTTACTTAAGGGTATGAAAACTAACACTTCCTTTCAAAGTATCATTTTATTGTGTACGAGAAACGTATTTTCGCATCGATATCGAGAAATAACGAGCGTCTCTGTTATAACACGATCTTCACCTATCGGTCTGCAATCCCTGCTAATTGAAGAGGTAGCTCAAAGCAACAGAATATAGAGCTCGGCATACCATCTTGAAATACCCGGGTTTTCTCTTCAATCGAATTGAAAAGCTTTACGCCTTGACTCCGTTTCGATATGCAGTTAGATCACAAGAAAAAAACCGATACTCGAAATAGTATACAACAATATACAACATATTATTACGCCTATATTACCCAGGAGGGTGTGGCAGAGGTAGACAATACAGCCTATCGCCATCCACCGGATACAATTATATCTCCGTGCTTCCATTGAGAATTTTCTGTCGAAAAAAGCCCAAATAACACACAATAATCTTGTCACGTCTGTGGGCGTGTGCACTAGAGGCTCTTTCACGTACGGAGCGAAAGTTTATATCGGTTCGGCTAGTGGACAAGCGTAGGGCTTGCACAATGCACCGTTTTAAAGTTTGTTTCAAAAGAGACTATAGTATATAGCCGTGATCTAAGTTCACATTTGATATTATTATAGTTTATTAAACTGCTTGTATGAGAAAAAAAAAAAAAATATTATACCAAGGATTTTATTAAACGGGATATAATCCCACCCACACGTCCACCACTGTGACTCCTGTGACGCCAAGCTCTACAGCGGTAACCAACTGAAAGGCACCGTGCATGACACACGGGCAATCCCAGGGAGAGTTAAAATTGTCTTGGAACCCGCAACGAATTTAATCAGAAGTATATAGTTGGAGTTGGAAAGTATGTATCTTTACTTCCCTCCAAAGCAAAGCGGGAGACTGAGTAATGCCAAATATAGACAAAGTGTCTTTATGGAAAGAGTGTAGACACCACGGACAGTGATAAAACTATGGGGCCTAAATTTGATTGCTATAATAGGTATGGCAGAAACCGCTAAATGCACAGAAATTTATTCTGTTCGATACGAGATCCTCATATACCGAGGATTGTATTATTGTTTAATTGTAATTTATTTTCCCATACAAACCCTATCAAAATAAGTTTAGTAAGCATTTTACTGGTTCTTTAGAAGTTTAGCATCTGTACGTTATTTTGACATGCAAAATTACTTAAGCCATGTGATCATTTTTTAGTAGTTTTAGTACCTAATAAATCAGTTAGTAAACTGCAGACAACATTTATAATTTTTATATTAGAATAATCATTTTAAGCAAACTGACAGCTGTGTTCTACTTCACGAGTAAATTGTGTGACTTTAATATTAGTTCAACAATTTAAATTACAGATTAATTTATCAGTTACTGGCGAAACTGTGCCTCATTAATCTCATTATAAATACCACTTTAATTCAGTATCTAAACTATAAAGTTAAGAAAACTGTCATTTAAGAACTAATCCTAAACATGAAATAGATTAAGGACATTACGTGAGCTGTCTGAAGTACTCTTAAGACGATTCTAATGAGAGGGTACATTAATTAAATATCCATTGACCTCTTTTATTTTATATTATTACAGTCGCAGGCCTCAATAATGTGATCGTTATTCTCGTATGAAGAAGTGGGTTTTTTTTTGACGACGCCCGTACTTGGAATAACTTCTGTCTGTCAACGTCAGAACAAAATTAAATATTTGTCATTAATTAGTTTTTCAAGTACTTTAATGATGTCAGGACAATTTATAGACAGCGTTGTGATTAATTGTAAACGGGTTCCCTAAATCAGTCGGTCATTCTGTTTCACTAAAGAAAGGGGATCAAAATAAAAAAATACATGCAGATTGAAATCTATGCGATTCCCTTTTAATTAAAGCTAGTTTTCTATACTGGAAAGTGCCTCTAATATTTTGACAGCTTATTTCGGATAACTCCCAAAAACATAAAATATGAAATTAATGTTCAGCGGTTTATTAAGAGGGCAGGCAGGATCTAATAATTTATGTGAAAATGTGAGGCAATCTGTCTTCTTCTGAGGGAGGGTATCTTGAGACTTAATTAATTTGGTAAAATGCTCTCTGAGGAACACTGCCTTAAATGTAATAGTTTTAAGGAAGTCACGATTTGGAATAGACTTAACAGTCTATAATGTGTAGGTTATATTACTTTTAACGTTTTATTACTTTTTCGAAGACACCTGGATTTGATTTGAAAAATTCTTCTGTAAATCTATACTAAACTTGTCATGTGGTCCCCTTCTCATCAGGTTACGATCTGGTGATGGGATCTTAGCAAAATCGAGGGCAACCCTCAAAATTTAAAGGCTTCTATATTGTTTTTCGTATATAACCTAAAGCTACTCGGATATTTGCATCAAGCAGTCAGCATTTCGTGTTGCTAAGCTGATGCTGAAAGGTAAAACTCTTCAACGGTTAGGACTACGGAGATAATTCTTTAGATATAGGCAACTTAAGACCGTTTACCGTATTATTTCAAGTTATACACAGATGAAGCGAGACGTTAAATATTATTTAAGTATTTTTTTACTTTTTAGGATGCCCTTCTGTGATTAAAGTACGTAAAAGTCGCATCGTATAATAGTAAGTTTCTAACTATTACAGCCGCGATATGCTAAAAGTCTAACAATATTCAGATGAGTAGATATAACTTCTATGATAAATATTTCCCTACATAAAATATTGAAATATTGTTCAATATTCTTGTCAAAGACTTATTGGTCTAGCTAAAAAAAAATGGCAAAAAGAATTGTAATACAACTTTACAAAGTTATGAAAATTTCTTGAACAACTTTAGGGAAATTGAGCTTGCGGATAACCAGAGCTCTCAAAATACAAGACGTGTGTCTATGTGTGTACCTACTGTGTGTGTGTGTGTCTGTGTAAATGTTTGCTACAATTTGATTTATAGGTAAAATATAAGATCTTGGAGGGTTGTAAGTTGCACTGTCTCAGTCACTCGTGTAGGTTCACGCTTTACGTATATTTTGCGCTCCGCCAAGAAGTTTGATGTTTGGTATACGTAGTGAAACGTTTCTATCATGTATTTACTTTTTACATACTTCTGGCATTAAAGGCGTTTTTAGGTCATCAGTATGAAACTGCTGTCGTGGACGAAGCCGTGGCGCAATGAATAAGTCATCGGACTTGCGATGATTTCTAGTATTAACTCTTGTGTCGCGGGGGTGTTCACAAACATTGGAGTGCACGGTTGGTGTAGCGGTTAAAGCGGTCGCTTTGCCACTTTCAACTACGCTAGTGTTGTGGGTTCGATCCCCACATGGGACAAATCTTTGTGTGATTCGCAATGATTTGTTCTGACTCTGGGTGTGCTTTGTGTGTGTGAAATGTATGTTTGTGAACACCCCCGCGACACAGGAGTTATGTGCGGGCGTCGTTTTTTTTTTTTTTTTTAAATAATAATAATTACACACACAAATCACCCAAAAGTTTTATTTCATACTTTGTTTTTAAAGCCTTGAATTTGCGGGTTTCGTCTTGCACTTGGCCGGTTTTGCCGCTATATATACTGAACTAATGAAAAGGATATATACTTGGTTATGTGTGTAAGGAGAAACTTCAATTAGTGACTGCTATACAAATTGCTTGAATAGGGAATGGGTTTCGCCAAATTTATAAAGAGGCTTTATATTTAAGGCCACGATTAACGAAATATGTGTTAATTACATTGGCCAGTTTATTATAAAGACGTAATTATGCATTATCATTTTAAAAAAATGGTATAAGAGCACTACCTATCGCAAGCACACTAATTTATCTTTATTGTTACAGTCTTTGTACTATCATTCAAGTATTTTATGTATACTATATGTGTATGTATTGTAATATGTATTATAATATTTATAGTATATGTGGGTTTTTAGGTATATAATAATATATATGTAGTTATATTTATTCTAATATTATAATATAAGTATGTGTATATATTCATATTTGTACAACGCAGTACAAGTGATTAGATGTAAGTAAACTATTATGTAATTTATTTTCTTCTCTCAATTTTTATGTACCTATACCATGGCTATAAATTGTCTCCTATGTTTTTTGTCCATCCAGGTTGTCTGAAAGAGATTGCTTAAGCGATAAGACTGCCGATTGTGCAACATATTTTATGTACGTTTCCTATTTGATTGTTCTAGCGCTGCTTTATTTGAGCAAAATAATAAAAATTGTGTATCATAAAGTGTTTTTATGTGTATTGTAAAAATATACAAATCCATTTATTCCACTCAATTATTGTGTACTGCTAGAGTAAAACCTCAATTATGGCATCGTTACTAGTTACATCAAAAATTAATAAATCGATTTAAATATAATATTGAAAGAAGTTTCAGTATGTAGTTCTCCCCTTAGCTTGTAATGCTGTAGGGATTTGATAAGTTGTTTTTATAAAATGTGAAATAATTTCGCCAAATAATGACACGCATCACGCATACATCCAGAATGTATGTTTAAAACAAATCTCAGTAACTTTGAATATGTTTTCTCAAGACACGTTTGGTTTCAGCAGTAAATTGTAAACAACTGAAATTTGTGTAAACAAGCCACATTTGTATAAATTTATACACATCAGGTTACCTGCACGGTTAATAATTGTATTTAAACGGTTACGTCATGACGTAAACAGAACCTATTTTGTCTCCAGTACCTCCTGAATTACATAAAGAATCTCTGAAAAGGTCTACTAAAACTTAAATTAATTAAGTATTCTTAATAAACACTAATATAAACTATTTAATGAAACCTTTTGCGTTTTGCTGGTAGTAACAACCCCTCATTGCCCGACGGTGAAGGCCTCCTCTAGAGATTTTCACGCGTCTCTATCTTTTGCTCTACTCATCCATTGTGGACCAGCCACTTGTGCTATGTCGTCTACCCATCTAGTTATTGGTCTGCCTCTATTTCTGGTGCCATTTAGACCAATCCAAAAGGTTAGTCTGCGAGTTCATCGACCGCCTGTTAGCCTAGAAATGTGACCAGCCCATCGTCATTTAACTTTTTTCTGTGACGTAAAGCATCTGCGACGATCGTTCTTTTCCTTATCGTTTTATGCGGTATTTGTTGTATTTTTTTTACTTTTAACAAATCATGCCAGTATAATTATGTAATATAAATGTGAAAGTTTGTGAAGATGTCTACCGCAGCTGACTTTTACTTCAATTCCTTATGCATCTCCCTAAAATTGTACAAAGTTTTGCTTGAGAGAAAATTGGTTATCGAATACTGTCACGGGCTCCGTAACTAATAGAATAATTTTCATTCGAATTCACAAAGCGAAACCAATTGAAAACTCTGCAGATAAAGATTTGCCAGCGTCCTGACCATCTATAGAAGAAATGGCGATATATAATGACGGATAGCGATAATACCGCCAATTGTACGCTTTTAATATTTAACATTGTGTATAATCTTTTTGTTTTTCGCATTGTATAACACACCGACCTGTTATATCTTTATCTATAATCACTTTTATCTAGCTTTTAAATAACATTTTAAAATTATCTAAAAGCTGCCATAGATTAATAAAATTGTATTTGTTTCTTTTTCATTAATTAGAGTTTAAATTAATTTTAACTTTTTTTTCAGGGTAATCTTTCATAAATATTGAACACTGTACCGAATAATTTATTATTCCCTGTTTTTTGTCCCCGAAAACTGTGAAACAAGTTTCTTTTTAGTTCACCCTCTAAGATGAAATATTGAGGTTTTGTCTTTACAAATTGAGCTCTCGTTGAACCTTGTTCCACTTACAGAGTACGTGAATAAAATAATATATGCCGTGACTTGGCTTCAATATAGATACAACATTAAGTTTATTCTTCTGAGCGATACATACTAAAGATTTTTTTACTGCTGATTACGGCTGCTTAGGTACTGCTGCTGTTTTAATTTACATTAAATAGAAAATTGCTTTTTAAAAAACAATCCTACTAATCTTTTAATATTTGAAAGTTTGTTTTGATGATCGCATCCCCTCAGTGAAAAAGCGCCGTAAGTCGAAAGTAAACAGTTGTTGATTATCAACTTACCGCGTTTTTCCGCTAAGGATATAGTATGAGACGAATTGTGTGGATATTCGTGTGGATGTATAAAACTTTTAACGCAAAAACTATCAATTCGATTTTAATAAGATTCAGCACAGATGTAATAATAAATAAATAATAAATATCTCACTGTAAGTTGTGACATCACACTCAGCGCCATCTAGTCCCAAACTAAAAAGAGCTTGTAGTATGGGTACTAGAATTACTGATACTAATACATATATACTGATCTTTTGTAAAAACATACTTATTAAAAATAGAAACACCCAGACTAAGACAAACCCCAACAAGTAATGATAATGATGTCTGGAATAACAGCTTGGCTTATTCTTATCAACGTACCACTTGGATGGAGCCACGGGCGGTAGTTTGTATTGTCACAAATGCTTTGTTTACTATTTAATAAATATTTAAAAAAAATAGCCTTATTATGAAGCGTGATCTAAAGGCAAAATAAAAAGCAATAAAGTAAAATTCTATGTTAACAATAGAACTGTACTTATTTCCTATGATAATATCATTCTTTGTGATTAATCTTATTGTGATGTTTTATATAGGTCATTTATAATAATACTCGTAGCTTCAAAGCAATCATGTTTTGAAGACTATTTTAAGTTCATACGTTTTAAGCTATTGTTATTTTTGTTTACTGGGACCTTCGATTAATAATAAACAGTGGGACTCACAGATTACTACTGTGTAGCTTGCGTAGGACTTAAATATGGAACTTCTCTGGGATATCCATTTTCAGTTTAAGATAATATGAAACGCGGGTTCAAAGCCATTTTTTTAAATATTGTTTAAGAGTAGACTACCGAGCGCCATGTTTTCATAATAACGTGATATGAGTTTAACTTTAATATTATTAGGGTCTTATCTGTTTTTAGACAAATCATAATATATCTAAAGCACTAAAATGCATGTTTGTTTGTGCCCATCATTATCACAATAAATGGTTACTAAAAAAGGAGGTTTTAAAAAAACTTGTGATATGGTGGGAAAACATACTATGAGATACTGTTTCATATAATAGAATAACAAAGGACCAAAAATTACGGAGTCACACCATCAATCACGTATAAAGATATTGTGTTCTTGTAAGCACCCTCTAACGACAGTCTACCCCTTTTATTATCGCGAACATTTAAAAAAACCCTTAAAATAAATAACATAAATACCTCAAAAGTACGATTAAAAGGATATTTTTCTTTACAATCTTTATTTTTTTTTATGTTCGCGTTCTTTCCCTAGAACGACTTATTAATATTATTATTGGTACGAGGTTGTTCACGACTGATTGTGATTATAGCCTCATTATAAACTCTGCTCATAGCCTATACGGGATAAGTGTCTATTTAGCGTGCAGTGTCCTGTTAGGGTCCTAACGGCAGGAAACTCCTTGTACCTACTAAGTGCCAGCAGCTCAGCAGAGAACGTAGAGTGACTTACTCCACTATCAAAATAGAAGAAAAGTAAATATAACAGCTTTTACAAGATAAATAACATACGACTCAATTAACATAACACTGTACATACCAATACAAACATGTTTTCAGCGACCTTAAAATATTTTCCAAAATATATTTTAAAGGGAAATCAACCACTTGACACAAATTATATCATTCAGTAAAAATCATGAAAAGCATGCATGCGTAACGATCCTATCAGCAATGTAAAAATACGACGCATTTCGCGACAGAAAATGCAATTTGCCGAAACACATCGATGGTTTTGACACATTGGAAAAAGCTCATTTGGCGATAGATAATTTTAGTAAAGAAAACATTTTAAGTCCGTAGCCTATTCGAAACTTTAGAACGTAAAATAAATTTTACTTACCGTGATTTCGTATTGCTATGGAGACATTTGACACGTCTAACACAATAGACCCACGGAAGTCGACGTGATATCGCAAAGCTTCGTCCCGACAATAATTACTACTCTTACATGTAAATTTGAGATGTTTTTTTGTCATCGACCCCATAGTGAGGGATAGATAGGTTTTAAAAACATTTAGGAGTTATTAAAACAGTATTATTAAGTGATTAAGTACTGATTAAAAAATCTGTTTGCGTGATAAATAAGGTAAGGAGTAGGACAGTCCTCCCCTCTCAAAGCCAAACTACTGACAACAAAAAACTGAAAAAAATCGTACTGCTAATCGTACACGTACTGAACTATAATGGGAAACTATTGCGAGTAAGTTAACTTTGTAAGTTTAAATGCATAAGTGTCTATGGATACCTACATTGCGCATGGCTCGACAAAGATAAGATAAGATAAGATAAGATATATTTATTTGCAAAAAATTGGTAAATACATAACAGATGGTATACAATAAAGCACAAGACACATTCTGCCATATAATAATAGCATGCAAATATTAATTGTATTAAAAATAGGATAATAGCATGCAAATGGTACTGAAAACATTAAATTGAAAGCCGTATCATAAAATATATATCAATTAACTCAAACAAGGCAAGGTAAAGCAACAAACACATTAAAGTAGCATAAAGACAAAACAATAAAACAAAACGAATAGAATTACAGAATGTAAACCTTTACCAATGCATTTCTGAAATGGTAAGACTGAGTGGCTGATTGCTTTAAAAAATCATTAACAGTGTAATAACATTTTTCTATTAACACATGGTACATGGGATTGTCATATTTTTGAATGGGGAACATGACTAAAACGCAATATAATCTGTCTCACGCTCCTTATGATATCCCGATATTTGTTTAATTTTAATGTATTAATTCATACATGAACTCTACAACACATTCAACACTAAGTTATTTTCGCGAGTTTTAGGGGTATTCAAGCAAAATCGAGCCTGTGTTGTGAACACACTGTGGTATCAATTTTCTGGTTGACTTGCAGTAAACTGGCTTTCCATTCTACGTAAAAATTAGGCATTTGGTTGAGCTGTTGTGCTTAATCGAATTTTATGGAAACATTTGACACATACATCGCTCAATTTTTTAAGAACCTATATAAAAGAATAATCTTAGAAGTATGATGAAAAATGAAAAATAAGACACTTTCAAAACAAAAGATATTTTTAATATTAAGTTATTCTATCAAAGTAAGTAGGCGGCCATGGTCCTATTTCTTAAAAATAATATTACAGTCTTCATCTTTTACATATTTTATATTAAATTTATTCTTTTTCAAATATATGTGGCTAGATCAAATTTAAGTCTTATTGCGTATAAAATGTATTTTGCGAAACAAAATAAAATAAAAGGCCTACAAGTACCTTTATAAAATATTTGAAGCAAAGATTTAATTAATTTATTGCGTTGAAAAAAATAAACTGTGCGATTTAAACCTACGGCCTACATACTTGAGATCTCTCTGCCCAGTGCTTGATCAAATCTCACAAAATTATTTTTTTATATTATTACCTTAAAACGAAAGAAAAAAGATGCGTTGGTTTAAAAATAAATATTTTCGTACATGCTGGTACACTAAAAAAATATATAATGTGAGTAATAATCCAAACAATATTTTTCTTCTCCTTCAGTACTATAACAATACAATGTCGAAAATTCAATCTTCTTTACTTTTTCTTTTTTAAATAATATTGTTACATTGTAATGCTAGCACAAGATACGTTGCAATTATTGACAAAATGTTTGGAACTAAATACATTTCGAGACTTGACTCACGGACAGGTAACTCAATTTTAATAGACTTCTTCGTAACTAAGCGATTCAGTTCCCTCACTTTTTTCATTTCTGATGAGTCTGCAAAATAATATACTAATATTAAGTTTAGACTAATTGAAGGTAGAATAGAATGCAAGTTAAAAAACAAAAGTGGCGCTGGACGGGCCACATGACCAGAGAGAGTCGCAATAAATGGACAAAAACCCTAACAGAATGGCTACCACTTGATGGGAAAAGGAGGCGAGGGAGACAGGCTAAAAGGTGGGCAGACGACATTAAGAAAATAGGAGAACCGACATGGACAAGAACTGCTCAGGACAGACAAACATGGAAACAGCTGGAAGAGGCCTATGTGTCTGAAGGACACGCTGATACAAAGGAAACTGGATCACAATAAAATCTCACAATATTATGAAATAAGATTGGTTATAAGTAGTTTATTGATTTTCTTTTTTTAATGTAATGTAATTTAATGAATTTGTAATATCAGCAATAAAGGCTTAATAAAAACAATAATAATAATGTTTTTTTGTATTTTTTTGAAATCATATTTAAAAATATATAAAATAAGTTAACAAATAAATAAAGAGGAATAATAATAATAATTAAAGATAGAATTATTCAGATACTAATCCGTGGCTTTACCCACGTAGTACTATACCTACCTCAGACCTATCATATACAGGGTGGACGCGACATTTATTAAAACTAGTTTCTAGACATGATTAGAGTTTATTCACCGGTTATTCCAGTTCCGGTTTATATTACTAACCACAATCATATTTTTTTAAATAAAACGATATGTCGCTACCAACCTGTTTATATAAAAAAAAACATAAAAATCGATCTAGTCGTTGTTAATTATAATGAGATTTCTAATTGATTATTTTTTATAGCATTTAGCTATGCTTAGCAAATTATACTAAGAAATAGTTGAAAAAGATATGGGACCGGCAGGATTTGGACCTGCGACCTTACTGCACACCAGGCAGCCGCTTTAGCCATCCAGCTACGGTCGCCTATGACGGATGAACGTAACGTCACGAAATGACGTATCATACAGTTGAGAAATTTGGGGTACTGGTAAGAGGCGACCGTAGCTGGATGGCTAAAGCGGCTGCCCGGTGTGCAGTAAGGTCGCAAGTTGAAATCCTGCCGGTCCCATATCTTTTTCAACTGTTTCTTAGTATATAATGAGATTCTTTACTGCGGTTTTTTTATCTGGGACTCAATAATGAAATTATACTTACTTATAGAGAATGCGCTGCACAGTTTCGATAGATGTCTTTTTAGTGTCATGTTTTCGTTTTTAAGACTTTGTCCAGCCCCAACGGCCATAAATAAGGATGTGAGTAAGCAAATAAGAACCCACGACAAATTAACAGCACGCATGAAGATAGTGGTATCCTGTACATAAATATAAGGGCAAAATCACATTATTGATTGCCAACCATAATGATACAACTATTTCACCATATTAGATTGTCAAATAAAAGTTCTCAGAATGCTGGTATTTATTTTGGCCAGAAGTTGAGCATTGCCATACAACGTGGCAATGCTGCCAGCATTTTGGGAACGTTGCTCACTGGTAGCGGTCTTTTAGACTAGGTTTGTACATAGTTTTAGATGTAGTCATTTATTTTTAGGTTAGTAGGAATTTTGTTTTTTTTATTTTTAAATATTCATCAAATAAATTATAACTTGACTTACTATAAATATGAGTGATTGTAGTTTAGATTGTTGAGTATTACTTTAAAGTGTGCCTTGGATAAGTATGTTCATATAGATTAAAAATATACAGGGTGTCCTACTTATTGTAGCTCAAAGTGTTTTTTAGATGATTACTCCCAATGATTGATTTCAAGGATGTTTTGCGAAAGGTTTTGAAATTATGATTTTTTAGAAGTTATTTTCTTAATTTTACCATTTTCAATTTGGTGTAAACATACTACAAATATGATTTTAATCATTTAGTAATCATTTTATTTAATAACTTTTTAAGTAAGATGTTTCTAATTATCGAATGTTAATCTACAATTTTCAAAAAAAATGCTTTTTAAGAAAGCATAAAAATTCAAAATTTTGCGGTGCATCTAGCTCTTTTTTTAGAAATTGATATAATGCACTAGGTAGTGTAGAAACGGAGCTTTTGGTCCATAGAAAGTCGTTTGCTTCTATAAATTGGTTTTAAAAAACATTTATCAGAAAATAACAAATCAAACTGAAGAAAAATTCTTAGTTATATGTCTATTTGCCACTATTTGAAACTTTAAACTTAACATTATATTTTATTTTTTGTTTTTTTTTACATTAGATAGAACGCCAGAAGCAATAACACTATCCAATGGCCCCAACGTCAAGGCCACATGCACACATTCACTCACACTAGCACAAGTCTTTGCAAATTACACAAAGATTTGTCCCATGTAGGGATCGAACCCACAACACCAGTGTAGTGGAGAGCGGCGAGGCGACCGCTTTAACCACTACACCACACGTGCAGACAATAAGGTATGTTTAGTTTAAATCAATTATTGGGATGTCTTAAATTAAAAAAAAAATTGTACTACCATAATTGAGCCACCTCGTATAATTATAAAGACAGTATTATTACTCAAAACGAATGATACTAATTTCTTTTTTTTTTTAGCTTACTAGTAATTTGCAAATACAATTTACTAGTATTCTTGCTAACCCCCTCCAGCTAAGCTTAATTCGCTTGTGTTAGGAGGAAGTTCACGTCCGTGGTGTAATGGCCAGGATTCGAACCCACGACCTCTCGATCGTAAGATCGATGCCTTATCCATTGCGCCATATAATTATACTGAAATAACTTACCCAAGTTATAAGTATTGTAAATATTCTATACGTATAATCGGTATATTGAATCGATGAAGATAAGAGCATAAATGATAGCTGAAAAGAAAAATACAATTAAAAAAGGCTAGTATAAAGTGGCAGTTGACAGGGAGCGGAGCGTACTGGAGATGAGTATGAAAATATTAATATACGTGAAACGTTCACGCTGACGCTTGCTTTCAACCGCAAACTTTATTATTCTTAACTCGTATGGTCACTGAATGAAAACAAAGTCAAGAATCGAATGTGTTGTCAACCTTAGCCTTTTGAATCAAAGTGAAAACCCCCCATTGGTGAACCTCCCTTCCCAGTGGGATTCCCCATTACAGTGCACGCTCGCTTGAAAGCTGACATACACCCGGACAATCTCACTCCTCAAGACAAGGGAGTAGAAAAGTTAATTATGGTCATCCATCACACACAAAAGCAGATTGTGCACGACATAATTGTCACTTCATGTGCCAGTAATTTCAAGGTCCAATCTCACCACCGAACTGAAACACCTCAGTAAATGTTCTATTATTTAGTAGCTTGTTAAAAGTGGTGTTACTTTCTTTCTCGACCATATAGAAAACAGTTTTATAACAAATAAGACAACGATGATTTCATAGCTTTAAATTAAAAAAAATTACTTCGCTAGTAAAGCAGGCTGAAAAATCTTTGCTACAGTTTGCCAACAAATGATACGTGTATGACCATTCTAATATTTGATCCATTGTCACTGTAACTTCATGGTGTTTATTTATTAGTGTGTCATTTAAAACTTTGGTTACGGATGAATTTAAACATTTCACTAAACTACACAATATAGTGATGTGTGCGTATACCACTAAATGTTCTACTATGAACCTTATTTCGTACCACATAGCTGACGCAAGTAGTATCAGATAATTTGACGACATAAATGTTCCCTTATAAAAATAATGACACTTTATTCTATACCAAACTATAAATATGTCCACAATAATAAACGCAAATATGAAACACAACATAGTCAATTTCAATTTTCGTAATCTTTTAAAATACTGTAAGTTCTTTTCACACTTATTTTGAGCAATCAGAAAGGTATTAATGTATTTTTTGTAAACATTTGTGCCCTTAACAGCACGTATGACAGTAAAAATGTTACAAAAAAAATAGACCGCTTCAAATACATAGTATATGAATGTTACTCTCCATTCGTTAGCCAAAAATGATACAATATATTTACAATTATTTATTAATGTTGCCAAGTACAAAATAATTTCTATAAATATACGTATCAATATTAACACTTTTGTGTTACTGCTTTGAAATGTGTAGTTTCTATAAATACAGAACACAACTTCTGCGTTTCCTAGTAAATTTATGATATTAACTGCACTCATTATTTTTATTTAATTTAGGAGTTAGTATTACTTGAAGTATAGGAATAATATTATCAAGTGTGTATGAGAAAGCTGTCGAATGCATTGACAATATTGAACAAGGACACCGACACATTGGAACCAACTTATTAAACTGAATAAATTACATTCGGCATCAATAAAATTGATAATCTGATAACACACAACAATGCTTTCATCAAGGGACGGGAGCAAGATATGTGTTATTTTAGAATACATTACAAAAAGTGTACCTAGGAACACAATATTATTTCTCCATCGCCAGTTCACCATCGGACTACTAGGCAGACGGTACTCAGGTTTGGTTCATGGTGGATATTCTACAAATAAGCAAGAAGAATTAAACATCACAAAGTGCTATATAAGTCAACAAGCTGTAGCCCGCGATTTCGTCCACGTGAGATTCAATCATTCCCGCGGTTTTTCCCATGGTACAGGTCGCGCGATGGATGAAGATCGCTCGCCGTCGGCGCACACCCGCCCCCCTCACTCCGCACGCCTTCAAATAGACCTTAAAATTGAACACTGCGCATCCCTTTCCACTTTTGCCGAGCGATCATAAACCACCGCGCGACCTGTAAATGATACTACCCGTAATCGTAAATTGTAGCGCGGGTCAGAAAGTATGTCCGACACCATCAATTGTTTTTTTTTCACAAACTAATTACAGATTTAAAACCCTAAAAATGAATGTTGGAAATCTTTGATAAAGAATTTTTCTTTGTTTAAGATCGCAAATAAACGCAATTTCGTGCTTCTAACTTAAACAATTACTACCTTCCATACAACTACTTAACCCTTAATTTACCACTGGGTGGAATTTCCCGAAATCCCTTGTTCTTGGTTCCCTTCTTGCTACGCTATGTAAGGAACCTCCATGCAAAATTTCAAGTTGCTAGCCCCAACAGTTTAGGTTCAGCGTTGATGAATCAGTCAGTCGGGGGACCAATATAATTAGTAAGTATAGATTATAACGTAAAATCTAGTTTATCATACGGTGACCAAAGCTAAAGTTAGTTTTCATTCATTGTCAGCCAATTCACTATTATATCTTAAAAGAAACAATTGTGATTATTTATAAATGCCTAGCATACAATTTAAGTTATAATTATGACGATTATAATGACGACCGGATGGCGGAGTGGGTAGTGTACCTGCCTGCGACGCCGAGGTCGTGGGTTCGATTCCCATTTAAGACAAATCTTTGTGTGCATGAACATGGGGGTTTGTCTTAGTCTGGGTGTTTCTATGAATAATAAGTATGTATTTACAAAAAAAAAAAGCATATATATGTATTAGTATCAGTTATTCTAGTACCCATAATACAAGCTCTGCTTAATTTGGGACTAGATGGTGTTGTGTGTAAGTTGTAGAATATTTATATATTTATTTATTTAATTGTTTAGACGATGAGTATCAGCATTTGTTGTTTCGACTATAATTAATTTGGCAAATAGTATGAAAATTTTAAGATTGTATTCCAACTAATAAACATTGATTTTTGTCTGTAATTAAAATATGAAGCCAGGATCCAATTACTTTAAATGTTTTGTTCTTGAATTAAGATAGATTTATTTGAGTGAAAGCCCGTGGGAGAACGACTTATGTAATTTTATAAAAGCTGAAAGTTTCTCTATGTAAACCTCTAACCTAACCTGGACAGATATATCGAATGTGGACCAAAGTGGCTTTGAAAAATATATAAAGGCCCACATTTATCATGGTTCCAACCACAGACTGTCATCCTTAAATTTTAAAATTTAAGGTGGCCTGTCGCAAAGGTTTATTTAGCGGCTAAATGATGATAATGAAAGATATAGTTAGTAGAAACGGATTAACCTATACATAAATTCTTATTCTGGACACAAACACAAGACAAAAAATCTATTATTCTACAAGAATAGTCGCCTTCAATCCTCTTAAGTGGATTGTGAACAAAAAAGCCGCATCAATCTCTGTCGCATTCCGATTCAAATGATTAGAGCAAGTGATTGATGGTATTAACGGCCAGGTGTCTACGAGTACAGACGAGACCACCCCGATTGGTAAATGTTGATAAAAAGTGCCGAAAAGATCCTTTGTCGTATTTAATGCCTATTAATAATAGAGCCTGCTATAGAAGCTCGTGTATAAGTCGAAGCCACGCGAACCGATCAATCTTGCGGGTTAAGCAATACTAACTTCGGTCAGCCATGAGTAGGTGACCATTGTCTAGTTCTTCTTCATTTACACATCTTCTGCAGAGCTTCGATTGCCACAACAATATACAGCAAACAAAATTACAAAACGATTTTTTTTCTTAAGTAAGCTGTTAGGTCCCGGTTTCCATTTGAAGATTATGGCAGTTGTTATGGGTAGTCAGAGGTCATACTGATAACTAGTCTAACAAAGAGTAACGTACTGGGTGGTGGAGGTCTGATGGCATTCATTCCGCGTAAAATACTGATATTCAGCAAAATCCGTTAGACCCCAATCTAATTGCTGCACTTCGTTGACCAATCGACGGCATTGCTCTCGAGCGTCTCCAATCAGAGCAACGTGTGACCTGTGACATTCCCTTACGAACCCCTCTTCAGGGGGAACAATTGCATGACTATTTTAGAAACAAAAGTAATATGGGCTTAACTTTAATACAATAAAGTTTTCATATATAAACGAATCATATCTAAAACTATACTATACTAACGTATGGAACTCAATAAACAACTAGAACAATTTTGACATAAAATAATTTTTAATAAAAAAAAAACCGACTTCAAAAAGTAGGTTAACTAAAAAGCAAAAAATAAATTTACTTCGCACAAAATAATACGTTTTTTCATTTATTTAAATAGAAATGATTAAATAATTATTTTATAATTCTGAAGTCGGTGCCAAGTAATTCGGATAATTAAGAACTATTATTCAGCCAGAAAATAGTTGTTAGAAAGATAATAAAGATACTATCTATACAGAGTTATTGTTTACTTGGCACCGACTTCAGAATTATAAAATTATTATTTAATCATTTCTATTTAAATAAATGAAAAAACTTATTATTTTGTGCGAAGTAAATTTATTTTTTTTGCTTTTTAGTTAACCTACTTTTTGAAGTCGGTTTTTTTTTTTATTAAAAATTATTTTATTTTACGATTTTAAGTGATGGGTAGACCGAGCAAGAATGTTTCTCGAATGAGGAGACGACGGTTACTTGAGACGGAAAACTTATTAATAATAATCCCCGTACTCCTAACCGTTGAGGAGTTGTACCTTCCAGCATCAGCTCAGCAACTTAAATGCAAATATCCAAGTAGTTTTAGGTAATATACGAATAACAATATAGAAGCCTTTGAAATTTGAGGGTTACCCAAGATTTCTCTAGGATCCCATCATCAAATCATGACCTCATATTATAAATATACATAAGTAATATTCAACGTCTCGCCTCATCTGTGTATAACTTGAAAGAATACAGTAAACGGCCTCAAAGAGCCTATATTTAAAGAATTATCACCGTACTCCTATCCGTTAAGGAGTTGTACCTTCCAGCTGACTACTAGATGCAAATGTCCGAGTAGTTTTAGATAATATACAAAAAACAATATAGAAGCCTTTTAAATTTGAGGGTTGTCCTCGATTTCTCTAGGATTCCATCATCAGAACGTGACTGGAAAAAAATGGGACCACATGACAAGTATATCCTTTCAAACAAAAAAGAATTTCTCAAATCGGTCCAGGCGTCTTCGAGTAATCGGTGAACAAACATAAAAAAAAAAAAAAAAAAAATACAACCGAATTGAGAACCTCCTCCTTTTTTTGAAGTCGGTTAAAAATGGTCATAAACAAACATGCATTTACTGTTTAAATAAAATTAAAGGTAAACCCATAATAAGTTAGTATGAAAACACGGCGCTTAGAAGTCTACTCTTAAGAACACGATAATTACATTAATAAACTACAGTAGAATCCGGATATAACGACCTTCAAGGGACCGGCGATATTATGTTGTACTAACCGGAAGACGTATAAAACGGATATTTACATATGTATGTAATATGTATAATAAGTGCGAAAGTTTGATTTTCCTATTTAGGTAAATAAAACATGTTGTAGAAATCAGTTACATATGTTTATTTTAATTATTTTTATATGTACACAAATAAGTAGTACATACCAAATTACAAACATAGGTACGTAATGTACTGTAATACTGTCACTAACGTAGGAAATCTGTTATTTGGGTTTGTTTTTGACTTTTGTTCGGTAGTAAGAACTTCAGACAGCATTGTGAATTCGTGACATCATTGTTTTCATGGTCATCATCAAAGTTAGTCTGAACAAGAACAAATACATTAAGCGTTTCCGCAGCCTTCAGAGCTTCAGATACACTCAAGGTTGGATAAAACTCTGGTTCGTCATCATCACCGTCGCTATCTTTGCTATTCGCGTCGTCGGCGATGATATTATCCACAATGTTGAATTGAACGGTGAAGCGCGCGGGGAAAGTAATTCGTAACCTAAATTGAAACAAAACACGGCGCGTCGTTTTAAACGGACGAATTATCGTAAAAAAATTTGTCGCTCAAACCGGAGTCGCACTAAACGGTTACATTTTCTCAGTATCTAACTATTAAACCAAACTTGAGTAAATAATATGGACGCTAAAAACGGTTAGTCGTTATAAGCGACGTCGTTATAAATGAATTCTACTGTATATTGTTTTCTGGAAAATTTCAGTAAGTAATCTTAAAAATCACGGAAATAAAAAAAGTTTATAGAATCCTATGTTATTCATGTCTGAAAACAAACAAATCAAGATATTTTTTCGCCTTGTTTTGCTCACAAATACGTGAAGAAATATTTCCTAACTTGAGCATAAATATTTAATGCTAATATTTTTCTACAAATTATGATAGACGACATAAAAGGATTACGTGTGTCCTTGGCTTTTGCGGAGCAATGTATTGTTTGATGTCGATAGATGCTTAGCAGCCGAGATATTTCATGCAAGGAAATATTTGTAAATAAGGCAAAAATAACTAAGAAAAAAATCTGAACACAGAATGTACTATATTTGTTAGTCTATGCTTCAATACTATATTAATCTAAGTATATTACTATTGGGATTCCCTTTTTTGTACAATATTATATTTTAAAGTTTATTTTAACACGTTGCGCATTTTTCGCATAATAGTAAATTGGCATTATTGTCTTTTGGCATCACTGTCATAATGTTTTTTTTCGCATAAGGTATAATATTTTTTGCCTTATAAAGATCAAAAGAAATTTGAAATGGGTATCATTAAAAAAAATAAGAAAAATAATGTAAAAATAGATTAGAGTGCGGCGGGGGTGACCCTTGGGCCATCTGAAAGCCGTCACTCGTTTCTTTTATATTATAATACTAAAAGTATTTTGTTAATTAGGATATTATTAGACAATTATGCCAAAAAAACAACAACATTAACAATGATTATGCGTAAATTATTTATCAAAAAAATTAAAAAATATTATGACAAATGAAAGTACGCAAAGTTAAATTATGCCAAATAAAATTATGCGGAACAATAGAGAACCATTACTATTACTTTATAATATTATAAAGAGAAAATATTTTTATGCCTGTATGAACACAAAAAGCTACAAAACAATAGTGCGGAGATAGTGATCCCAAAAAGCTACATATAATTATGCTACTTCCTATCAACATACCACGGAAGTAAAGCATTGGGAGCGTATAATATATGCACAAACATAAGTCAGTTCTGAAAACCCGGTATTGATTGCATACACTTAATGGAAGTACGATGAGCTGTTCAAGATCGATCTGATGCCGGTATTTTTTAACCTTGTGCTTTACTCAAAAGTTAAATATGATTGATTGATCCTGAACATGATAACATACTTCCTACAGCCCAAAATAAAAATGAACATGCGATAAAAATGTACTACTATCATTAAAAACAGAACCAAGTCAATAGTCTCGTGTAATTTCCGTCCAAACTTCAATTCAGGTCATAAAAAGAACAAAGTTAATGTATTGAAAATCAATCTGACGAGTAATGAAAACACGTACCTTTGTGATTCAATCGGCTTGAAACTAATCATGGCGTCGAAATGTCGATACAATCGATTTAAGCAAAATAAGCCTTTGCCGTATTCAATTCAATTCAATTCAATTCATTTTATTTTATTAAATATGATTAAATATAATAATGTCAATTATATTAATTAATAGAATGTGTCTAGTTCTGAAGCTGCTATTAGTATTAACATGTTTGTTATGTTACGATTTAGTTAAGCTAATATTAGTGTATGGTTCGATGGGACTGGCTTGTACTTTGTATAAAAGTGCCTTAGAATAAACAAACAGAAAAAAAAGATTCGAATATTTTATATATAAAATTCTCGTGTCACAATGTTAGTTACCTTACTCCTCCGAAACGGGATTTCTGATTATTACCAAATTGTATATGCATATTCAGTAGGTTTGAGAATCGGCTACTATTTATTTTTCATACCCCTAAGTGATAAGGATTGTTCACCCTTAATATTTTTTTTTATATAAAATTTATGGTCAACATTTTTTGTTTTTATTTTTTCTATAATGTGGTATTAAAAAATACATACAACCCAAAATGTTTACCCTTTTATCACCAACCCCTAATTTTTAATAGCAATTTTAGTAATTTAATAATTTTTCATACCGCTCGATAACTGATCATTTATGATAGTCTTTTTTGTAAATGGTTATCACTCTATTTCGATTAAAATTTCCCTGAGCTTATGGCAAATATATTTTTTTTGGCCCAACAACGTGCCGGGTCAGCTTGTAACGTATATAACAATTAATTGGAGTCAAAGATAAAAATAATGTATATTCATCTTATAAAAACCGGTTCTGCTTACCTAATAGATTAAGGTTTGAAGACAATCTAGATCCAGACTTTAATATCGGTGACGGCTTTGTGGACAAAGAGAAAGCGTTTAGAATTATATGAACAAAGACTGAGATGAACTTTATTACATTTTTAATAACAGTTCTTTAGCAATGTTAAAATTGCTGTACCTCTTTCGACTATATGAAATTAAATTATAGTTTTAAAAAAATGGAATAAAACAAATCATGCTAAAATTTTGTAACATAATTTATTACTTTTCTAATTGGAGTTTCATAAACTGATTTTTTTTTTTTTACAAAATAGTATTTTTGGTACATGTTATATTATTAATATAATTTTGTAATTTTTACCTACAAATAATTCTAAATCTATGTTTAGGTTCGTCACCGTATCTATCTAACTTATTCACTTCGTGTAAAAAATAAACATCCTAATTCTAATAAATAATATCAATGGTAGTTACATAGTTAATTAGTTATAACTCTTTATTTTTATGCTTGCAAGTATTATTTTGAACCACAGAAAAAAAGATTATTATACCTAAAAAAACCCTTAAATTTACGAACAACTGGAGGAAAAACCTGCTTGCCTCGCAAAATTGGAAGGTGTTACAAATAAGCACGGTTATAGGAAATTCGTGGGCTATTCACCAAGAGTGTTACCGACCAGTATAACTTGACCCTCCGCGACAACTATTAGGTCAATCCAGTGGGCACCCGTTAACTGGTCATGTTTTAATGATTTGCTCAACACAATAGGGTAGCAAAAACAGTTTTTCCGGTCTAATTATCGTATTTTTGAAGAGTTTTTCTTCGTCAGCAACCGGAGTTTCATTCAGCGATGGTGACACTTTTGTTCATTGTTTGTTAATTTATCCGCAAAAATTCGACTTGATTAAATTAAATAGGTAGATTGCTTCGTTGGTTCAATGGTTAGAGTATGCGGCCTATCACCACGAGATCTCGGGTTCGATTTCCGGGTCGGGGAAAAGTGTTTGAAATTATTATGAATTCAGTATACCTACAGCAAGCACTTAGTTGCAATTTGACAAGTTTCACGTACCTAATAATTTAGTTAGTTAATAATTTAGTTACACGTACCTAATAATTTAGTTAGTTTCCTGTAACTACTAATTAAGACAACTTTAGAGCAAAAGCTCTAAGAACTCTTCGTATGATATCAAGGTAAGTAAGAAACAAGTTTATTTTTACGAGTCGACTTTTGCAGATTCGAGTTCAAAGGCCACATTTATTCAATTTGTCGTATCTTTGCCAAAAGTGCAAAAATATGTATAAAATGTCTTTTTGAGCCAATGATATTATGTTTTTGCTTTTACAATTGATGTTATGACGGAGTCAAGACATATTTTTTATTAATTCACAAGAAAAATGGCTAAATTCAATGTGAATTGATAGATGTTTTTTCATATAATTAATTGTCTGCTATAAGTCATTTTGTGTAGAGCACACCCGTTTTTTAACAGAATTTGATAGTTATGAGCAAACTATCGGGATCAATGCCTTTTTATTTTTGATAATACGCAACTTAAAAACAAAACCATTTAGATTATTAGGACCTAAACATAAACAACAGCGATAGCCCAGGGGAAGACTGTAGGACTTGTGTATATTTATCATATAATCCCAGATAGCTGCTCGTTGGATGACCTAAACAAGGCTGCAGAGAACGCTATTACCGTGGCCACGTACTGGGCTGGGGTTATATAAAACTTTGTCCATTGAAACGAAAAGAAGAATAAGATCATATAATTATCGCTCGCTAACGGTGAAGGGAAACATCGTGAGGAAACCTGCATGCTTAAGAGTGCCTAAAAAGTAGGCTGGTGAATCAGCGTGTTGGACTATGGCCTAACCCTTTTTATCATGAGAAGAGGCCCGAGCCCAGCAGTGGGACATGTATTAGATACATAATGCATGTAAACAATATGTGTAACGTAGTTAATAATAGCAAAATTTATATGTTCGCGGATGATACGAGTTTAATATATATGGATAAGGATCTAAATGTAATAGAGAATAAAATTCAAGAAGATTTCACTAACATTATAAAGTGGGCGCACGATAACGGTATCATAATAAATTTAAACAAAACTAAATGTATGCATATTCATTCACCTTATTTGAAAGGAATAGATCGCGCACCACGCATTATAGGACATAGCTATGAATGTTTACATAGTGATATTGCGATGTGTACGTGCGCTTGTATGGAGGTGGGGAATTACAGGTACCTCGGCTTGGTTATTGATAGTAGTTTTTCATGGAAAACACATATTATAACTTTGTGTGATAAACTAAGGTCGGTGCTTGTGAAATTCCATCACCTTAGTAGTGTTTTGGATAGGGCAACCCTGTATATGTTGTATTATGCATTAGTAGAATCGCTGCTATCGTATGGACTGACTAGTTATGGTCGTACATTTAAAACTTACTTGAATAAAGTAAAGTCTTTACAGGTTAGATTCATGAAGTTTTTAGTTGACAAAAATACTAAGCGCCGCTGCAAAGATACCAATTATGAAGAACTGTTAACTTAGCCTGTAAAATCTTACCTGCCCATGAGAAGGTTCAGCTATTGTTGGCAGTTGAACAGTACTGTAGTAAGGAATTTAAGATTGAAAGAATACGCACGAAGTCTAGCAGGGTAAAAGATGTTTATGAAATTCCCACTTGTAACAACTCTTATGGTGAAAGACAGAGAAAATGCTTAGTGCCTAAATTGTTAAACAAATTTCCAGTAGCATTAAATAACACAGATTGCTCAAAACGAATGTATAAAAATAAGGTAAAGAAATTCCTATTGGCCAATATTGTAATTGATGGTGTATGATAAAGATCTCGTTATAGTATTAAATCTTGATTAAACTAGTGATAAGTGTAAGTGTAGTGATAAGAAACAGTTTGTAAACAACGGAAGTACATCTGCCAACAAACTGCTATGCAGTTTGGCAGAAGATTAATATTTGTTAAGCATGTTTTTGTTCCCTGAATAAATATATTTTCATTTTCATTTCATTTTCATTTTCATACAGGACTGCTATTATATAACTAAAACTAGTACGTATTTACTCGGGCGATAACACCAAGATTTGCATAGTTAAAGCTGCTTAGAATTTTTCCATGGAAAACTCGTGGCAGCTGCCATAATATTAAAACTGAATAAATTAATGTCTATTCAAATATGGATTCTCCGTATTAACGCCGTTTTCAACGTCAATGTTAGTTTTAGTACTTGGCGTTTTGTATTTCTTCTTGGTTCTCACATAATTATGGTTTATATCAATAGTTTTACTAAAAAACGCAGTTATAGAGAACGCAGAGCGTCACAATATGTCGTCTAGACCCAAAGGTCGATGAAAAACAAATGAACATTTCTTTGCTGAATGTGTGGACGATCTCAACGGTTTTACTCAATCAAAGCTGTATTTGAGTACATAGCTTAACACATTTTGATGAACTTACGTGTGCGTAAAAAAAATATTAAAATATTTGTCACTTTTAAAAATACATATATATTCTTTATTCAAAGAAAAACTACGTTCGACAGTAGATTTACTTCATTTAAACTCTGAAGTTACTGTTCAACTAGCGATCCCTCGTGTAATGATCGCAATTTACCCACAAAAGATCGCTATATAAATGTCATATATTATACTGGCTTAAGATGAAGCTTCTGCCAAATAACCATTAAACGAAGACCTCTCTAATTTTCACTATATTTGAGAAAATATAAATGATAAGAAAACTCGCAGCTGTAGTTCTTCTTCTTCATGGGTTTCTACACAATAAGGGAGGATACATACATCCGTGATACAAAAAATCTATCGTACATTATGCTTTAAATAACATAAGCCCTGGCTATACGGTACATCTTAGTGCAAACAGTTTGTGCAAACCGAAATCCGGCTCCACGCTCCATCTTGTTTGCGCAAATGGTTAGGGAAAGTGTCAAACGCACGCAAATTTCAGTGTGTTGTCTGGACTGTCACAGTCTGTTTGCACAAAGAAAGACAGAGCTACAAAAACAACTTCCTTTTCATTCATTTTTCCATTTCTTATTTTAGTCAAAGGATGAAAAAACACGCTTACATCATCTCTGCTTTGCCAGATTCGAGTTCAAAGGCCACTTTTATTCAATTTATTCCACTTTCAATCAAGTGTCGCCAAATGTACAAAAGATGTTCTTTTACGAAATGTTTTTGCAATGACAATAGATGTTATGATGGTATCCAGGATTTTTGTGATTATTCAATATGTTTCTTATCATTATTATAAATGCAAATGTTTGTGAGGATGTGGGTATGTTTGGACGTTTGTGATCTTTTAAAAACTACTTGATAGAATCAAATAATATTTTGCACCTATGTTACTTGTGCCCTAATTTGACATAAAAGCTGCCTTGTATATTGAATCACAAAAAAGTTGTCTTTTTAAAACAAATTGTTGTATACTACAGATAATAAATAATACTAGGTATTACAACTGTAGACTCCAAGATTAGATTACTTTACAAATAGACCCTTAGTCACCTAAGGGTCTACTTGCATTAAGTCCTGCACTATTTTCGTTGCATTCTTACATCAGGGGATCGATCAATCGTCAATCGATAAAATTGGCGTCGATTGACGGTTGTCAAGCGATAAAAAAATTGCTTATCGTCTTGCAACTTTCAACCAGCTAAATCGACACCAATCGGTTGAAGAGTTTGATCGATGTCAATCGATCGCATCGATCGTCGATAGATCGATTAGTGAACACACATTCATGTGACACATATTTTTGGGTCATATAAATAACACTTACGCTTTAATATTCAATATACGAAACACTATAAACAGTTCTCTGTAAAATATCACAACGCATTTCGAAAGCTTTGTCTCGACATTTACATGAGACAGATAAAACGATTTTTCAACTGTAATTAAATGAAAATGACGCCGCAATATTTACCTAATATTGTGTTGAAACCATCAGTCAGTGTCGTTTCCTACAATATTAGGTTCGGTGGCGGGATTGATGTGGCGTTCGCTTTGTCTGCCTCTTTGTCATTATTGTTGTAAGCTTTGGACGGTAATATGAAAAAATCACAATAGATTATTTCAAAAAACTGACATAAAATAGTTACCAGAACGTAAGCATTCGCTTGTAAACGTTACATTTTTGAATGTTACACCAATGTGCTCAAAATTAAATCTGTTACTTTGTAGCGGTACGGAAGCATCTTAAACATAATATTTTGTAAATTGTCTTACTGTACCTGTATTAAATTCTTTATTCTACCATGTATAGTGAAAGTATTTGATACGTATAAAAATTTAATGTTTTTTTTTAGTATACATCAAATACGTATTTAAAGCTTTTACAGTTGTGTAAATGAAGGTTTAACTTAGAAACTGATAGATGTTTAATCTTTGTAATTTATTACTAAGGGGATGAACTAATGAATTAATTAATACGGTAATTTTTCAGGGAAAAGCATGAAATTCTGCATATAGATTCGTTGCATGACGTAAATTAACAATAAGATAGATTTTTGGGCATTGCACTAAGTAAATTGGTAAATTTGGGGTTGAAAGTTTAAATGTGAAATTAGTAAATTTTGAAGGAATATCACTAAATTCTGCATTTAAGTTATAATATAATAATTTGACGATGGCATATACAACATAAATTAACAATAAGATTAAAAGAAAATGCATTTTTAAGGTGGTAAAAAAGGGGTTGAAAGTGTATGAGGGAAATTCCTCAATTTTGTAGGAAACAGCATGGAAGTATGGAATTCCACGCGGACACGGATTTCATTTTATATAATTTCATTCCATCGATATAAGACTTTTTGTTTCACATAACATAACATCTCGTCTATATTACCCAGAAGGGTGTGGCAGAGATGTACAACACCCACACTTCACCTAATATGTTTAGGTCCCATGGGATAGGGGGTGGACCTATCGCCATCCACCGGGCACAATTCCGACTTCGTGCTGCTATTGTCAATTTCCTGACGGAAAGTTCACTAATGACACTTTGCTTGACCCAGAAATCGAACCCGAGACAGCAGTGAGAGGCGCACACGCTATACACTAGACAATTTAGCATCAAGGATCATCTAGGGCCTAGGCAATCAAGCATCTTACAACATTTATTCTCGTATACTTAGTTGCCATAACAAACTATATCGTCGTCCTAGTTTACTTGTTTTGCCAAAAATAAGCACAAATCACGCTAAAAAAACTATTACCTATGAAGGAGTACAACTATTCAATAATTTACCCTCCCATATAAAGAATGCAAAGTCATTCGGTAGCTTTCGTTCTCAATTATTTACCTATATATTAGAAACATATTGTAATTAAAATGTATAATTAAAAGTTTAGATATAATTTTGTTTTCGGTGACGGTACATAATAATTAATTTACTTAATGTTATATTCTCATGTAAGTGGCTTTGTCTTTTTGAGAATAAATGATTTAAACCTATATTTAATTTACCTAAGACCTTCCATACATGTATGAAAAGAGGTTTATCAACTCCCTCCCCCTTGAAGCTAACATCGACGCACGTTCAAGTGCCACTTTAGGTTCCCTTATGATAACCCTTCGATTCTCTCAGACCCTTTGTAGTGTGTTCAGTGCTAAGTAAGTTTTGTTATATTAACCCCAAGTAGTACCTACGTACTTACACTTAAGTTGAGATCTATAGAGCGTACTTTGAGTTTAAATATGTGTTCCTTTAGCGGGGACTATAGTCCGGTAAAACGACTTGTCAGCTGTACAAAACTATTTTAATCTTCGATTTACACAGTTACAATTCGGAAGTTCGGACGCGAGATGTTACAACGTCCGTGAGGTAGGAATGATTGACTGACATTTTGTATTGAATAAAAATAGTAAGCACTAAGGAAACGCCTGCAGATTTTTTAATACAACACAACATGATGATGGTTCTTCGCAGTTTTCATGCAGGCTTTGACAATATGCTTAGCTTAGACAGTGCCTTTGTGAAAAAGTCGTAAGCAGTGTTTTGTTCAAAATGGGTCTGAGATAAGTGTCTTAAGTACAAGTAACTATGTACAGCAACAAAAGAAGGTGAGTTCTTTAAAATTTTCAAACTTCTTTACATCTCACATTTTTCATATAAAAATAACCCTTTATAAAATAACATAACATCTCGCTTATATGACTCAGAAGTATGTGGCAGAGGTGTACAACACCCACATTTCACCTGTTATGCTAAGGTCCCATGGGATAGGAGGTGAGACTATCGCCATCCACCGGGCACAATTCCAACTCCTGTAAGTTGCCATTTAGAGTTTCCCTACGGAAATATCCCAAATAACACTTTGGCCCGACCCGAGAATCGAACCCGAGACCTCGCGCTGAGAGGCGCATACGCTAACCACTAGACCATCGAGGCAGTAGACTTTTAGGCTTTTATAAAAGTATGCACAATATTATCGATTACTATAAGTTTTAATTCATTCAACCATAAAATAATTTTGATTTATAGAATAAAATTACTTAAAAAAGGTATTTGTGGAGCTACTTCTGTTGCTATGCATTGAAACATAATATTTACTACAGCCAAAACTGTGGTGGAAACCATCCACTATTTCATTACCCTCGTGCTCTAGCGCGAACCCGTACATTTAATCGGCAAAATGTATATTTTGGAGGTAGTTGTTGGCAAAAGGATCACAAGTTTAAAGCACCTAAGGTAGGTTCACGCTCGATGTTGGCACGTCGACTTTGCACGCCACAATTAACCGACGGGCATTCGTGATCTCTTTGGTTCTTACTAAGAGTGCGGGGGTATTTCGGGAATAATAATAATAATAAATACACACACTATTGTAGATCGATTGGTTGTCGACATCACCATCCCCAATGACGGCAATCTTGTGAAAGCCGAGAAAGATAAACAAATAAAATATCTTGATCTGCTGGCTTAGCATACGAGCGTGAGATGGGTTTTGTCGCGGTTTTATCATGTATCTCTCATAACATGAAAGAGATAGCATGATACCCGCGTTTATCTCTACATTGTGCTTAATGTGGTCTAGCTATGATGTATAAATGTATATTTGAATCTCTATACATTTCATTACATCTTTACGTAGAAGTTTACAGCTAAAATGTATATGTTTAATCTTCGTATTTTATTTATTTATTTTTATTTTGTTTAAAAACTTTATGCACAAAATGGTACATGGGTGGACTTAATGCCGTAGGCATTATCTACCAGTCAACCTTTAGGTGATGCAGAGACGACAAGTGGTAGGTGCAAGAGCTGAGAGTAGGTTAGAAACAAACCAATTACAATTATTTAAATAAATACATCATAAAAATTAGTACACTACAAAAAACTTAAAATAAACTATTTAGAATATATAAATAATATATGGATCTATATATACGATTCTAATATACACAAATATAATCATATATAAATATTTATAAATATTATATATATATATTATAACGAAGTAAACTATGTTTGACTTAATTCTGCCAACTCATTGAAGAGATGATCACGCACTTTAGTTTTAAACACATAACGGTTGGTGGACATCCTGATTTCCAAGGGAAATTTGACATACATTAATATGCATTATAGCTGCCGTGTGAGAAGCACTAATTGCGATATTGTAAGCAATTCGGACCTAAGCAGAATATTATTTTGCCAACCGGTACGGTTATCGGTATCGTTCAAAAGTATAATTTTCACAGGTTGTTACGAATAACATAAAATGTAAACCTTTTTGACTTAAAGTGATAAAATAATTCAAAAGTACTGTAGCATGTTTTTACTCCTGTTTCAAAAATGAAACTGTATTTGCGCACGATATATTTTTATCCGTCATAATTCAAATGATGGTTTACGCTAATTTACTTATTAGAAAAAGTAACACTTACCATTAAATAATTTAAAACATAAAAGAAAATAATATTCAAATTTTATAGGCATGTGACAACAAATTACATTACTTAGAACAAACTTATATGTAACGGTAAATTCACTCATTTTATCTCATTAAATGTTGACGTTTTGAAAACAAAATTATAAATGCAGGCGGTCGTTGTAAGATTTACTGATTTGAGATACTTCATTTAAATGAAATTTTCTTGTATTTTTTCATACATATACGTGATACGTGTTCAACTTTCGGCTCATTTTACGTACCTATTAGTTATTGTTATGTAGAGGTGTATGGGCCAGTAACAATGAAACGAAGTACTTAATACAACTGTCTATTGCAATTTAAATAAAATACAATAGTAATATTACGATAATTGTAACAGCTGATTAGAGCGCATCAAGTAAAGCGACGCGAGGGTGCTCGGCACGGTGGCGAACAATAGACTGCCGTCGTGTGCGCAGGAAAATCGAACGTCGCCGAAACTAGCCGATGATTTACGAACGTGGTACTCGCGCGGCAGACTCACCGCGCGCCGCGTTTATTTAATGAAAAGTACGTTACAAGCTAAAATCAATTATATAGAAATCATTTTAAAGCATTCATTCTAAAAAAAATACAGGGCAAGTAATATTTAAATCGAATATAAATTCTCTATTGAGATAACGGGCTCGGCCCGGATGTGCGTAAACACATTATGCATGCATAGGCAAGACTAGTATTTATTTATTTACTATCAACGCCTCGCAGAAAGGTTTGCACTACGAACGCCAACAACATACGGGTTCGCTCCGTCCGCTGTGGCAATAACACACTTAAGATGACGAAAATACTTATTTTATTTTATATTTAATGATCATGATTTATTTTCATAATTCACAATAATAAAATAAAACTTTTACTTTCGTATTTTTTTAATTTACATTGTTAGCAAGTAGCAAGTTAGTTTGAGCGTGTAGCAGGCAAAATTGTGAATATACCGCCCAAACATGCTTGAAGTCAAAATAATAATATTTTAGGACAAAGTGATTGAATAATTAAGATTGAGCGTGCTGTCGGCGTGTTATTTATGTCGATTAGAATAAGTTCAATAACCTATTATCCTTTCAAATCAAATCAAATCAAATCATTTATTTCCATGGGCCCCAAGGGGCGCTTGAACACGTCAAAACAAACATCGAAACACAAAAAATATAATATTAAAATAAAACTTAGCTAACTAAATTATAATACTTATTGTAATAAAATGATTTGACACCGGAGCTTAGATTGACTTTAATTCAACTTAGAGAATTGAATCAAAATCAATCCAAGTACCAGCTCCGATGGGTAATGCATCATGAGAAGAGCTGGTGAGAAACTCATGTGCACCATCTTTTCAAATAATTCATACAATATTTGTTTGTTTTTTGACAATAATTCTATGTGTAAGTTATAGCAACCAAAACAACATTATAGCTAAATATGGTTATAAAGAGAAAATAAACTTAAATATAGAAATGCAATTAAATTATTATAAATAAATCCATAGTATATAAGGTTGCGATATCTTACACTTTAAGCAGAAAATAAAGGAGTAAAAACAATGTGTGTATACTACTGCATATATAAGGGTTTCAGAACAGAACAAATATTTATATACTAATAACAAAAACTATTTATACTACAAAAATATAAAAATTAAAAAATGTACACACAGATTGCCTTTACTTAACAATATTTGAAATAACATGAAATGTGGTTATACAAATCAAATTTAGTGAGATAATAAAGAAACTTTAACGCTGAACGAACATTTTTTGATCGCACAATTTACAAAATAAATGTTTTACATCGCTTTTAATAAAATATTAACTTCGATAATTATCTCATATCATCTCGTCGCACAATAGTGACGACGAGTAATATCTCATATTAACTCGATATTATTTGTCAAAATTCGGTAAATGGGTTCGATGAAGGTCGGAGTGCGCTTGTTGTCTCTACTTTTGACGTTATAACAAGTGAGATAGAAAACGTGACGGTCGTTGTGCGCATGAGTTAAACGTGAGATAAAAACTCTCAGCCATCTCTCATGCATGACTTATGTCATGTTCGTATGCTAAGCCAGCTGGCACACAAGATTGTCGACATGTGGGATGTGGATTCGGCCATCATTGTACCGATAGTCATATCAGTCAATGGACTGATAGCAAAGAGCCTCAACCAACACCTTAAGAGGCTCGCGTTAGGCAGCTGGACCAAGGGCCAGATGCAGAAGGCGGTCCTTTTGGACACAGCACGCATCGTGAGGAGGTTCCTCTCTCTAGAGCCCTAAACATCGGCAGCTTGGTCCCGATGTTTTTTTGTATTTCTTATAAATCATATTTAAAAATATATAAAATAAGTAAAACAATTAATAAAGAGAAATTATAATAAATATACTTTATTGTACACCAGATATACAAAACTAAATGCTTAAAACTATACGCTGTACAATAGGCGGTCTTATCGCTATCCGCGATCTCTTCCAGACAACCTGGATGGACAGGAAGTAGATGGAGACCAAAGTAGTGGCGGTAGTAGGTTCACGAATAAACAAATAAATTACTAATACAAGGTAAAGCTATAGATAAATGTAGAATAACACATCTTACTCTTTTTTGGAGTATTAGGAAACTAAAGATTAAAGCTAGCGTGATACCAATCTTTTTGCTGAAACGTAACTTTTTGTCTTTTTTTTCTAACCCATGATGTCTCACTTCTGAGCTTAGGTCTCCCTCATACGCGACCATAATTTTCTGTTTTGGGCTCTGTCTGTCCAATCCTTTTTTGTCTTAGAGCTCTATTAGGTGTGACATAATGTTTTAATTTCTTTATCAGGCTATAACTTTATTTGAATATACCTTGACTACTTTTTGACGTTCATTAGACGTTCGTTTTTTTTCTGTCTTATAGTTATATGAACGCCTTTCTATTTTAAGTGACTTATAATCGAGTTTCACGAGTAATACTGATAGTGGTTGTTTGGCGAGCGGCCAAAGTAAGTTCTGTGGGCGAGAGGTGAATTCCAACCTGGGTGCCCACTAATGATTCTGAGTTAGGGACCCTGTACACGTGTGAAGCGGTTATTTAACGGTAATCTTGCTTCCTTTAAAATTGAGAACAAGTTAAGGCAGAAACACACTCACATCACGCCATTACGTGCATATTGTATGAAACACCACGATACGTGACGTGGATTAATTTTTTTTAATAACAATTGGATTTTGATATGTTGGACCAATTAACAGCTCAGAGTACCTGTTTTTATTTCTTTTTTAACACGCTTATATTAGCCTCACCTGTATGTATGTATGAAACCGACTCCTTTGGACTCGATTTTGGCCCACTTTAAACGGACAGATTTCATTCAAATTTTGCACACCTGTCAAAGATCGATGACAATGCAATAATTCGATGAAAAAAACTAAAAAGTAGAAAATAAATAATAGTTTAAAAAAACTAAAAAAAACGCTTTTAAAGTACTTCTAAGTTGCTCGATAGACGAAAAATATGGCACAGAGCGCCCCACGCTTTTTCACAATAATACTGGTATTTTTTGTTCATTACCATTTTCAGCTTATATTAGGAATTATTTTTCACTTTTTAGTTAAAAGTATACTTTAAAAGCGTGTTTTTTAGTTTTTTAAACTATTATTTATTTCTTCTCTGTTTTGCATCATACTATTACTTACTGTCCTTACAGTATTTACAGTAGTACTTAGTATTATGTTAATAAATATTAATACTACTGTAGATATACAGCATAAAATGCGCAGCACCATTAGACAAAACTATTCTAACGATAAAATAGAATACTGCTTTGCATAATTAAATAGGTTTTATAATATTAAGTATATAACGAGCACCACAGTATGACAGCTCTCATAAAACACGAAATATATTAATCTGCACTGGTTTTTAGTTGAAATATCTATGCAGTACATGAGCTATTGATATTGTGGTTATTCGAAAAATCTGAATAAATTTATCGATTATTTTCGTAGTATTTAGCTATGCTTAGCAAATTTTTGCACAACGGGCAGCCGCTCTAACCAACCTACGGTCGCCTCTTGCGGACCCTGGGTAAAGTGGCTGCCCGGTTTGCAGAAGGTCGTAGGTTCATATCCTGCCGGTCCCATATTTTTTACAACTCTTTCTTAGTATAAAATTATCGAGTAACTATTTTTCTTTTACAGTCTATGTATATCAGGTATCCACAAAAAAGGTTGTAGATACGTCGTTTCATCAGGAGTACGGTGCTATGCCCCATGTGCCAGTTATTTCAGGTCATTTTCTTACCACCAACATGGAACACAGCAGTGCAAACACCACTATTTGGTGACAGTTTCCGTCCTCGAGTTTATTCGCAAAAGCTCTAGTAGCACCAATTTTATAATTTAATTATTTTTTTACTTTACGTAAGTCCAAAAATAGTAATAAACAATACCAGTAATTTCTTTCCTAAATAAATATCTCATTCGTTTTTGACACACATTCGGGTAATTCTCAATACAATCAATCATTTGGCACTAAAAGGGCGTATTTCCGGTCGATGACGAAAATAAACTGTATACAATACATTTCCTGTGAGGGAAGTCCAAAGGTTTCTTCCGTTAGATATCAGTCAAGCCTTCAGTGAATGGCACTCAAATAGAACACGCCGATTGTGTACAAAAAAATTGGGTTAACTTTTGTGAATAAATTATTCCTTATTTATATTTCCTTAAATTCTCAAATTCCGGTTATTTTTGGACGAATTGATTGTCAATTTTGTATAGAAATTATAAAAATAACTGGTTGTTAGTGTTAGCTATCTGAAAATCTAGCAGAAGCTGGTGAAACTACACCAGTGTAATAAACCAATTCAAAAAAAGAATTGTAGGATTAAATCGAGTACATTAAATTAAAATACAGTAGGTGTGCAGCCATATCTTGTATCACGTGATTGTCTTTTGTTATTTCAAGGAAAAGGATCGAATCAGAATACTGCATATATATATCTATATAATGTAGTTTTGTTGTAAGATATTTTGTTTCAAAGTGTCGCATACATTTAATTACATATTTTATGGTACTACAGCTATCTAGAGCATGTTTCAATTAGTAACCGTTTTCAAAAAAAACATATTACATACGTTTTATTCAAAAGCTTTATACTATTCAAAATATTCAAAGCATTTCTTCGAAAATTTTGGTTCAAAATAATTATATTAACGAGTCCTTGTTACCGGGTTTTTGGGACGAAAACATTGTATTGTTATACTATTTACAAGTCCGGACCAAATTGTATTTAATACTAGCGACCCGCCCCGGCTTCGCACGGGTACAATGCTGATAATAAATACACTACAGAAAAACTGTGAACGTTGTATATAAAAACACAGCGGCCCGCTCCGGATTCGCACGGGTATATAATATATAGCCTATGTCACTCACTGAAAAAATGATTAAAATCGATCCAGTAGTTTGATTTATTCATTACTGCCCGTGGCCCGCACGCGTTAAATTTGGAGTAAAACAATTCCCCCTTTCTATGCATGTATTATACATAAAAACCTTCCTCTTGAATCACTCTATTTATTGGAAAAACAGCATCAAAATCCGTTGCGTAGTTTTAAAGATTTAAGCGCACATAGGGACAGAAAAGGCGACTTTGTTTTATACTATGTAGTGATAAGATGGTCTGGTATTGTATAGGCTACCTGTGCAATGTGAGTTCAGCTTATTCTGGAAATGTATATAATGATCGATAACCGTGTGTACTTTTGGCAACAAAAGATATAATTTTGTTTGTATTTACTTTCCAAAAAATATATTAGGAAGCGTTTTGAATTTTCTCATCGAGGAAATTTTTTAAGAAAAATAAATTGTTAAGTTGTTGCTCAGTTACTGACCTTTTAGCTGCCTATTCAAACTTCAGAGAGCACTTTGCAACAGTTAGTATAAATAAATAATTAATTAATTAAATCTGTAGTACCACTTTTAGCATTAAGGCTACATTCGCACGGGCAGAAGGTTTGCAATAAACACTTTAGACTTTTTGGGATCAGCTAGTTACCGTGGCAACATTAATAGGTAATACACTCAAGTAGATACACTTCTTCTTCGTCGTGTCGATGACTGAGTCAAGTTTTATTTTGACTTGCCATCGTGGTGAAAGGATTAGCCAATTCGCGTTGGAGAACTCGCGAATTGCCCAGGGTTCGCCGGACGTAAGAAATCGTTGTGTACGTTACTCGGGGAGGCTACCCTGCATATAGATACACTAGTGATCAGATTCAGTATGAACTTTCATTAAATGTATTCGTGAAAATATAGAAGGTGCCAATGAGTTTAATAAATTGACAACAGAAAATAACACCAAAAGCCAATAAACGGCGCGGCGGTTAATTGGATTTGCAGACTCAAATGTTTATTTAGATTACTGAATTGAACAAGAGTAAAGTACAATTTGTTTTGTTAGAGAGAGCCGAGAGACGCGTGATGGTGTTGACATTATGAGAGATATAAAATTCAGCGATATAAATGACGAAGTTTGTTTTATTTAATTATTTCGGTCATTGGTGACTTTTGTTTTGGATTTGCTTGCTTTTATTTAAGTGGAAACATCAAAAGCTGGATTTGGTGGGTTAAATGTTAGATACTTATATACGCTTTTCTTTACGATTAAAGATTTTTCAGTGTTTTGATCAATCTTTTGACAAATAAAATAAACGAAACTGACAAAACACGTATTATAATGAAAAATAATTAAACATGACGTCACGTGCACATATTTTGAGTTTAAAAACTCTTAGATAGTAAGTTAAAGCCACCAGCCGTGAAATGAGTAAACCATATTCAGCCGCATATATAACATACTCCACGGAACTAATTCTCATTTCTCACAGCAGGTAATCGTACAACTTAAAGGCATTAGATACGCCTTATATGTTGAAGAAAGTTATGGTAACTCTTATTATTAATAACGAGTAGACGAGTAGACTTTGAACTCTCATTAGCGCTCGTGACGCATTCGAAGTTAGCGCGGTGCGGTGTGCACGCCACCCATCTTAATCAAGTCGAAACTTTGCGGGCGTATTAACGAACAATGAAATAGAAACGTGTCACCATTGTTGAATTAAAGTCCGGGTTATGATGGAGTTACTCTTAATAACATGATAATTAAAACGGCTAACCGTTCTGCTGGTCTTTTGTGTTGAGGAAATCATTATAACACCGACCAGTTAACTGTGACCCGGTTTGAGCCAATAGTTTGTTCATCATGAAATAGTTGTTAAGGGGCGTTAAGAGCTAGTGGCGTGGTTCGGGTAAATAGTGTAAGTACCATTGTCGTTTTTGTAACGATAATAGGATTCGTGTATTGGTTTAACATTATATGACTAACTTTTATATCTGTAAAAATGTATGGTGTTATTTTTATTTTTAAATGCTTTATTTAACTTGCAGTGTGGATTGTATTTTATTTAATTTGGGTTACAAATCTTGCTAACCATTTTTCGACCACTTTTAGTTACCTGTTGGAACTTAAAATTGTACTAAAAAGTAAAAATAAAAAAATTAGAAGCTTGTTTTTTTTCTTCAAAAATCTTCTTTATTTTTTATTTAGTCGACCTAATTAAGCGAAGAATTACAAAGGCTATTTCTTTGTACGCAATCACGTAGCTTTGACTATAAATCTTAAACTGAAACCAGCTACACTTTGTGAATCAAAAATACAATCCAATATGACAAAAAATATTGGTAACAATATTTTTTCATATCGTCTCTAATAACTCATCCGAACGGTGCGTGCTCGGCATTCCTCACCTAGGGTTTGTCCATATGACGAGCGATTCACCCGTGACAATGACATTGCCATACGTAATGAAAGTTTTGATTTCTTGCCTTACAACCCTCTGGTATTGGACCGAAGCCTATTACGAGATAAATATGGTAAATTTTAGGGACACCCACATAAATTGTCCTGATACAATGAAAAATTGTTTATACTTATGGGAGACGAGTTTAACCCTTAATCAAATGGACATTTTTTGTCAATAAAATAGAAATTTTGTCACGGTTTTTAAGTTTATAAAAAGGGGAGAAATGGGGTTTTTTTTTATAGAGATTGGTACTGATTAGAGTTGCCAATAAAGCAATAATAAAAACATATTATAGTAGTGTTAAGTGGGAAATAATTTTACCTACAATATTTGAATAAGGACAACATAATTTAAGTATTTTTGTTTTATTGAATGCTAGCTCTTACCCGTGACTTCGTCCATGAAATCCGTTTTATTAAGTAATGGCTGTTCCCGTAACTCGCGATAAAACTTACTGCTTCGTTATTTTGTTGTTTATTTATGAAACTTTTTGCACACATAAATAGTACATAGGTGGACTTTATGTCTGATGGTATTCTCTTACAGTCAACCTAGGGTGGTGCAGAGATAAGCATAGGTTTTTGCAGTTCAGAAAGAGGAGTAATGATTGATATATAAATTGAAGGAGAACATATTATATTAAATACGAGTATATATATATACAAGTTTAGCGTAAAGTTCAATAGTTTTCAAAACGTAAAAATGTAAAAATAATGATTAAGTGCCAACCAGTTAGTGCCCGGGATTAGCGTGATCAAACGAAACAACTAATTTCTTCTGTGGTTCTCCTACAAGAACAAATAAATTATAGCTCTTTATAAATTATATAGTTATAAATTTTAATGCCGTTTAACTACTGACCTTTATCGTTTTGTAAACGACATTTCAGTTAAAATGTCTGTTGGAAATTTCATATTTCAAGACATGAAACTGAAACATTATTCATCTTTGAAATAATATTAGTCGTTTATTAACGTCTTTAACTTTATTATCTTATGTCTGGTAATCATATTTTAGTTTTAACCCTAGAAAATCTCTTGCAGTGTACAAAAATAGATATATTTAAATACCCACTGAAAACATCAATGTAAATACTTATATTGTAAATGCAAAAAAATGTCAATTGTTTAAGTTGTTGTTGTATGTTGTTTAATAATATAATGTCAATAATACTGGATGAATATTGATACAATTTAGCATACGGGTAGTTGGAATTAGCCTGGATTTACCATAGGCAATTTTTATCTATCTACCAGGTGAGCAAAGCCGCGAGCCGTAGATAATATTCCATATACGCCTCTACGCGGTTATAAAGGAGGATATTATTACCATTATTTGCTATCAGTTTTCCAGACGAATAGCTTTTACTTCCTCATCGCCCCACTTACGAGTATAAGCAGAGTTGCTATAAATGGCTATGTGTGTAATACATACACGTTTCAATGGAGTTATTTATTTTCTGTGTGAAACGAATAATAATAATATGCATGTGTCTAAAACCGGATTCAATTTTTCACTAGTCTTTGTCCCTGCTTTGAAGCTGTAATATTTTTTTCCACGTGTCTTATTGAAACTGATTTATTATAGTAATCTGCAAAAAACGGGCAGTGCAAAAGAAGTTAGTTAATCTAAAAGATTTTTTTTATTAAATAGAAATTAATATAACCTCCTTAGATATTTATAGTTAGAAAACACACACATTTAATCAAACGCGTGACGTGTTTTTCCTTTAGTAGTAAACTCACACTGAAGTATAGTTTGTTCTTAGATATTTGTTCTAATATAGTTGCAGAACTAATTCAGAAGTTATTAAGCAATATATTATTGGAACCAAACATCCAATAAAGATACTATGTTATATATTAAATATTATTATATTGATTTAAAATGGTATATTAATATTATTGAAATTTGCTTCAATTAGAATTATTATTGAATTTCAAAATATACTTACATAAAAGGTAGTGCAAAAGCCAGCGTGAATTAAGCCTATCCAGTGTTATTACATCTACATCGATCGACTGTCGATCAGTCGGATCGCTGTCTTGCGTCGATCGGTGCATTTGACATTTAAAGAGACAATAAGAGCGCACTACTGCTATCGATCGGCGTTAATGAACGTCAATGGATTTCGGCGTAACAAAACCCTTACGTTGAGAATTAAAAACAATTTAAGATTAAAATTACCAATACATAACATTACGCCTATATTACTCAGAAGGAAGTAGCAGAGGTGTTCAACACCCACACTTCACCTGATATTTTTAGGTCCCATGAGATAGGAGATTATCAATTTTCTATATAATTTAATCTTATATTAAAGTTTTTTTTGTACCTAAACAAAAATTGAAATAACATGGAATCGGCAGGATTTGAACCTGCGATCTCTGCAAACAGCCACTTTAAATACTAAGCTACGATCGCCTCTTGCCAGAAACTTAAATTTCTCAACTATATGTTACGTCATTACGTGAAAAAATGAATAGCTTAAAGCTTCTGCCATTCTCGATACCAAAATTTCACTTATTCTATTCAAACGTTTCTTTTTTCATACATGTAGCTTTTAGCTTATTGGTAGTTTTCTTGCCTACTCTACTCACTCTACCACTACACACATTTCATTTCTTATATCGGCCGTGGATGGTACATCTAGGTATAAGTTTGTAAAAGTAAAATATTGAAAAAAGGATACATTTTACTTGATTCGATTCGTTTTGCTGAGACGAGTACGGACGTGACAAGCTTAAATATTATCAACTTCTCATCTGGAAAGAAGCATTCGTATCTAGATTGCATTTCTAAATCGAATATAAACTAAGCGCGTTGAATGTTTTACTTAATTAGATTTGATCTTGAGCGATGATATTTTTTTAACCGACTTCAAAAAAGGAGCAAGTTATCAATTCATCTGTATTTTTTTATGTTTGTTACCTCATAATTTTCGACTGGACGAAGCGATTTTAATGACTCTTTTTTTATTTGAAAGCTGGTACTTCCCGTGTGGTCTAATTTCAATTTGATCTAGTTCTCACAATGGCACCCATGAGAAAACCATATTATAAGTCTAAAATTATTGTAATTAATCATTTTTTTTCTGGATAATTATATTTTGTAAAAAAAATCATAAGCTCAGTTTAGTACGTGGATGTCTAGACAACATGGTGCCGGCGTCATTGAGGATATTATATTTATAAAGTAACTAGCTGTTGTCAGCGGTTCCACCCGCGTGTTATAGATATTCACAAAGCGGTTTAAAAATAGCTTACCTTTTTTTTTTTTTTTTTTTTTTTCGCGGGGAAATGCATTTACGCATACCACCCTACCCGTGGGGGGACGGGCAGAGCGGCTATGTGGGACTCCCGTGCCTACGATGTTAAACGGCACAGAATACCCACCAAAACCCCGCGGTGTGCCCTCGTCGCCGAAAGATGGTGGGTCGGCGAGCCCCGGATCGATATTATATCCACAGGGCTCGCCGCGGCGACCGTGCCCAGTCCGACCTCCGACCGGGCACCCGACTCTCTTCAGTCCTCCTCTCGTAGCGACGCCCCGAGCACACCCAGGGCGTCACTCCGTCGCGGAAGGCATCAGCGGGCGGCAGAAAATCCCCCTCCACCGCCCGCGGCCTCGCTTAGGGCGGCATTAGGCTCGCGGCGTACGCGCGCCTTCGCCGCCCAGCTCGCCGGCGACGGAGCGGATCAGCCAGGAGTGAGTCCTCCCTGATCCGCTCCGCCGCCTCCTTCTGCGAGATGACGTCCTCACAGAAGGATGCGACCGCATCCCACGACCTCGCGCTGCTCATTGCCGCGACCACAGCCGGCAGCGAGAGGTCGTTCCCAATGACCGCGGTGAGATCCCGGCGCTGCACCTCCCAAGCAGGACACTGCTCGAGAGTGTGCTGCGCCGAGTCCTCACCGCAGTCGCAGTGGTGGCACATGGGGCTCGCCTCCCTCTTCAGCCTGTGCAGGTACTTCCCGAAGCAACCATGCCCGGTCAATACCTGCACTAGCCTGAAGGAGAGAGTCCCATGCTGCCGCCCTGCCCACTCCTCGAGAATCGGCCGGAGCGCCTCCACGGTGCGAAAACCAGCACGTGGAGCCTCCAGCCGATTCCCCCACCGGACCATCAGCGTCCGGTGGGCCTCCTCCCGCCACGCACGCAGCTGCTCGGGCATGGGGACAGAACCCTCAGCCCGAGCAGCCGCCCTGCGCCTGTACACTTCGGCGAGCACTTCCGCATCCAAATCCCACGGGGGTGTTCCGGCCAACGCACACGCTGCGTCGGTCGACACCGTGCGGTATCCACGAATGGCCTTGACCGCCAGGACGCGCTGCGGTCTCCACAACCGCGCCCTGTTCCCGGCGGACAAGGCCTCCGCCCACACGGGTGCGCCGTACAGTGCCATTGACCGTACCACCCCCGCGTAAAGCCGTCGGCTGGCGACGCTGGCGCCACCCACGTTCGGCAAAAGCCGACCGAGAGCGGCAGCCACGCCTTCCAGCTTGGGCACCAAAATGCGGAAGTGCTCGTCGAAGCTCCACCGCCTGTCTATCACTAGGCCCAGATATTTAAACTGGGCCTCGATCCGTACGAGGACCGAGCCGACGGTAATCGAGGCGCCAGCAGGTGGCCCGCGACGAGGCCCGTGAAATATCACGGCCTCAGTCTTGGCAGGGGCCACCCTAAGTCCCAGCGCCTCGATGCGCCCGACCACTTGGGACACACCCACTGTGGCCAGGCGTGCCGCCTCCTCGGAGTTCCGACCCCGGGCCGTGACGAGCGTGTCATCCGCATAGCAGATGACGTCTAGGCCCGGGGGGAAAGCCCCACGCAGCACCCAGTCGTAACCGATGTTCCACAGGAGCGGCCCTAGGACCGATCCCTGTGGGACACCGCACGACATGGGCCTGCGGAGCATTGCTCCGTTTCGGTCCTCGTACAGAACCCCCCTGCCTTCGAGATAGTCGGCCACCAGCCGCATCAGGTAAACCGGCACTCCATGGTACCGGAGTGCCTCGCTGACGCAGCTGAATGGCAGAGTCCCGAAGGCGTTGGCGATATCTAACGATACCGCCAACAACACCCCTCCGCCGGCGACGGCCGCCTCCGTAGCAGCCCTCAGGCGCAGGATGGCCCGGATCGTCGAACGTCCAGCACGGAAACCGTACTGGGCATCCGACAGACCCGGACCAACCTCATCAAGATGCCGGACGATACGGGTAGCAATGACTCTTTCGAGCAGCTTTCCTGCCTCGTCCAGCAACACGATAGGCCTGTAGGCCGCCACGGTGTCGGGCGGCCGTCCCGGCTTCGGGAGGAGAACCAGCTTCCCCGCCTTCCAGCAGTCAGGGAACCGTCCGGACGCCAGGCACACGTCGAACAGTTCCCTGAGGCGATCCCCCATGTGGTTGAGGACCAGGGCCAACACCCGTCCGGGTACCCCGTCGGGCCCGGGGGCGGTGTTCCTGGAACGCATCCGAAGAACAGCCGCCCCTACCTCCGCTTCTGTGACGGGCGGAGCACTGAGGTCGGCCTCCCGGTCTTCGGTCTCTTCGACCATTGCCGGGGGCGTGTGCTCCGCCCGTTGCGGGAATAGGCCCTCAACCACCTCTGCGAGGAAGCTGGGTTGGAGAGTCTCCGTAAGGGGGGCGCCCCGCGAGCGCAGCTTATTTAGCGCAGCTCGATAGGGGCGGCCCCAGGGGTCACGATCGAGACCCTCCAACATCTCCTGCCGCGCCTCCTCCTTGGCGCGGCAAATGGCCAGCTTTAGGGCGCACACCTGGTCGATGTACGCCGCGTAAAGCCGGTCTTCCATCTCGACGTCGCGGGGGCGGCGTCGCCGGCTGCGGCCGTAGGACCTCCGCGCCGCAAAACACGCAGCGCGAAGGGAGGCTAGCTCCGGGGACCACCAGTAGACCTCCGTCTTCGGGGACCAACGCTTGGCACGGGGCATGGCCGCATCGCAAACCTGCGTAATCGCATCGCGAATGCGGCCAGCCGCAGCGTTGGCTCCTTCAGACGAAGGCGGGGAGACGAACCAATTGGCAATAATGGCCGCCTCCTCCAGCAGATCTCCGTCCATTCGCCCCACAGCCCACCGCGGAAACGCGCTGCGACGTCGAGAGGGAACGTGACCCCTACTGGGGTCCTGGGACCGGGAGAGCTCGAATCGGATGTACCTGTGATCCGAGAGCGTCTCAACCTCATCCAGGACACGCCAGTTCCTTACTTGCGCTTCGACGGCAGGGGTAGCGAACGAAAGGTCCACTATCGACCCCCCCTGCCGTCGAACGCAAGTGTCGGTGGTGCCCCTGTTCAGGAGACAGAGGCCCACCGACGCTGCCCACTCTTCCACCGCCCGACCGCGGGCGTCCGTCCTAGGGGACCCCCACGCCAAGGATTTGGCGTTGAAGTCCCCCAGAACGAGCACCTGACGAGGTGCTATTCGCCGTATCGAGGCCTCCACTCTATTGAGGAAGACCTCGAATTCCGCCAGACTCCGGTTCGGGGAGAAGTACACGCCGACCAGCGTTACCTCCCCCCAGTCAGCAGCAACGAATCCCGAGCCCTTGTCCCTGAGAGACAAGGGCGGGGACCGAAGCGCACCGGAGCTGACGATGGCCACGGAGTCGTCCCAGTCACCCACCCAATTCGGGCGGGGAGGAACGAAGTAGGGCTCCGCGGCCACGGCCACACCTATTGACCACTCCGCCATCGCCTGCAGGAGGAGGTCCTGGGCGCGGGCGGCGTGGTTCAAATTCGTCTGGAGGAGATTGGAGGGTCCGTAGTCCATTACTGGATTTCCGAAACCTCCATATCTCCTCCCGCGGTCAGCGGCCGAGCACCGGGAGCTGCCGTGGTCGATCGGCTAGCCCCCGGGCGCTTCGGCGCGTTGGGGATCGTGCACCCCTCCCGCCCCATCAGGTGGTTGGCGGGCCGTTTGCCCGCCGCACACGGGGGGCAGTGAGGGGCGGCGGAACATTCCGCTGCCCTGTGCCCCGGTTGACCGCAGCGGAAACATAGTCCGCTGCAGTCTACACCGCTAGTGCAGTTGGGGCGCAAGTGGCCCCTGGCCATGCACCCGTAGCACCTCGCAGGCCTCGCCTCCAGGACCGTGATCCGGGCCGAGGAGAAACCCACGAGGAGCCGCCCAGCTTTGGCCAGGAGTTTGGCCGCGGCAATGGGGCACCGGGCCCACACTGCACCCACACCTCCAGGGCCGGGGCGGACAGCACCGATCCTGACGGAGTCGGGAGCGCACTCAGCAACCGCTATAATGCGCTCCCGGACCTCCTCCGCCGTGATGGAGTCATCCAGGCCCGACACGCGCAGCTCTGCGCACTTCGTCGGCCTGGCGACTGTGACATCGTTCCGCCCCGCCACGATCCCCCGCAGCGCCGCGGCCACGAGGTCGGCCTGTTTGTCCCCCTCCTTACCGGGGAACTCCAGGACGCGGGCCCCCGTCCGCGCCTGCCGCAACTTGCAGCCGACGCCAGGGAGGGCCCCGTCGAGGGCCGTCCTCGCCTCCCGGAGGATGCCCGCATAGGTGACTCCCTCCGCCCCGGGCGCCACCGTGATGACTACGGCAGCACTCTTCGGCGGAGAGAGCCTGGGCCTCCTCTTACCGGCCATCTGGGTCGGCGCTCCCTGAGGGGAAGATTTCTTCCTCCTCTTGGAGCGCCGCCCCGAACGGACCGTCTGCCACCCCTCACCTGCCGCAGCCACTTCGGCCGTAGCAGGAGGAGCGGGGCCTGGCGCAGGCACCGGAGCCGGAGCACCCGGAGCGGCGGCCGGCTGCGCCCTCCGCTTCCGCTTCTTCTTGGCAGGTGCTTGGGCGGCACCGGCCGCGGCCGTCACAGGTGGCTTGGGTGTGGCGGGCCCGCCGGCCACCGCCGCAAACGACCCGGCGCCCGTCCCCGGTCGGGGTGGGGGTACCGGGGCCGACGACGGCTGGCCCCGCTGGCGACCGCGCCTATCGGCCGCCAGCATGTCGCCCACCAGCTTAGCCAGCTGACTCATTTGGGCGTCGCTAAATGCGTCGCCCCGCGTCGGCTGCGGCGCAGCCGGCACCGCAGCCTCTGGTGCAGCCTTCGGCGCAGCCGGTGCTGCAGCCGACGGCGCAGCCTTGGGCGCAGCCTTGGGCGCAGCCTTGGGCGCAGCCTTTGGCGCAGCCTTTGGCGCAGCCTTCGGCGCAGCAGTAGGCGCAGCAGGAGGCGCAGCCGGCAACACAGCCGGTGGCTCCACAGCCCGCGGAGAGCCAGCCCCGACGGCGCCGATCTGGAGATCGAATCTGGGCCAGCTCAGTACGGAGCTGCTGCACCTCCTCCCCGAGGCGGGTGTTGGCGGCCTCCGAGGCAGCGGAGCGCTCGCCGAGCCGCTGCACCACATACTTCAAAGCGCCGACGGCTACCTTGAGCCCTTTCACGAATTCGCCCTTGAGGTTTTGGGACCTCAGGGCGACCTTCGCAATCAGGCTCAAGGAGTCGCGCGCCGTCTCCAGAGGGTCCGCGTCTATAGCGTACCCCTGGCGGATCCTGTCGGCCAACTCACCGACCCGCTCCTCCGCGGCCGCCTCACCATCGGCGCGCGCGCGCCGGTACCTCTCGCCGAACGCGAACACCGACGATGACGACCCGGCCGGGGCGGGATCACCCGGGGACGGTATCGCCGCCATCGGCGCCGCGGGCCGGCAGTGCGGCGTAAGGGACCGCGTCCTCGACCCTGCACCTCCTCTAGACGAGGAGCGCACCTTCCGAGGCACCCGGTTGGCATCCTCGTAAGCCTCCTCCAGGCATTCTGGGAAGCTGCGCTTTCCGGCACTTCCCGACCTCGCAGCCACCTGTCCGCTCACCAGGGGCGAGCGGCTCCGAGTTCGGGTGGCAGGCCCGTCCTCCAACCTCGACAACACCACTCTTGCCTCAGGGGCGATCGGCACCGGTGTGTCGGCATGCGACTCCTCGCACGTCTTTTTATTTTGTGGACCGGAGTCCATAAGGCGGTTTGTGCCCTCCTCAGATACGGTAGGGCTGGACGCCGGAGCGCCGTGAGATTCACAACTTGGGTTGCTACTCACCTGAGGATTTGTTTCCAAAGTCGCCATTATCATTTTTTCCTTTTTTGAGGGGTGAGGTCCCCTTGTAGGGCCCTTGGGACCGGGTTCCCCCCGGCCATACATCCCATGTGCGGGCACCAAAACAGCGGGATTTGGAGACGCATTATGCCCGGCAAGGTGGCCGAGTTGACCCTCCATGCCGTGCCGCCAGCCTTGCAGGCCAGCCATCCCACGACCCGAAGGTCCGCTGCAGCTGCTGTTACGCAGCTGCTCTTCTGCTGTGTCCGACAGGGTGGCCGAGTTGACCCTCCCTGCCGCACCGCCAGCCCTGAAAGCCGGCCCTTCACCGACCTCGAAGGTCCGCTGGGCTTCATCCAATCAGCTTCTGGCAAAACAAAAGGGCGATTGGAGAAGTACCCTCACCGTGTGTTCTGTCCGCGCCGTTGTACCGATAACTCCAAACCAGAGTTATCGGCACAACGAGACCCCCAATCCGCAACCCGGGGACGCGCCACGTCGGAGTATCACCTCTCCGCCCACTGAGTGCAGACTCAGCAGGTCCGTGGAAAAATAGCTTACCTACTCAGACCTACTGAATATGTGTGGTTAAATATATATTTTTTTCTAATGTAACATGTGTTTGGATAATGTCAATTCTCCTCCCGCACTGGTGTAATATAACAATATGTAACGTTACAACCAAATGCTTGAAAATTCAAATTCAAATCATTTATTTTTATTAGGTATTATTCGTAGGCCCCAGGAGGCGCTTGAACACGTCAAACATTACAAACAATGATATAAAAATAAATTATAAGCAAAACTAAATTATACTAATTACAATGATTTGAATAACCGGGATTTAGATTAATTTCAATCAAACTGTTTAAAATCAGAATAAAATCAATCTAAGTACCAGGTCCGATGGGTTTTTGGTTTGGTGTTTTCAAAATTATGAGAAGAGCTTGTGAGAAACTCATGAGCGATGCATTGCGTTTTGAGAACACCTTCATTTTGGAAATAATTGTCAGCTGTACAAGAGACATAACCTAATTTAGTCGACAATCACACACATCTCAACCAACATATAAAACGACTATAATATTATGTATCTGGTAAATCTAGTGTACTTCCATATCACTTACTTACGGAAGAACAAACGGATCTCGAAGCAATTACGAATAAAAGAAGCGCCTTGATGTTTTTTAACCGACTTCTAAAAAAGGAGGAGGTTCTCAATTCGATTCGTATATATATGTTACTTTTTTTTTTTTTTTTATGTTTGTTCACGGATATCTCCGTCGTTTATGAACTGATTTTGATGATTCTTTTTTTGTTGGACAGGAGATGATTCCAAAGGGGTACCATAGTCAGCATGTCGTGATCTGATGATGGAATCTCAGAGAAATCGAGGGCAACCCTCGAATTTTATAGGCACATGTAATGTTTTTAGTGTGTTTTTCAAAGCTACACTAGTATTTACGTATTTTTATGTGGATGAGCTGATGATGGAAGGTCAACTCCTCAATGGTTAGGAGTTAAAGGATAATTCTTTCACTACTGTACACATATTCAGACTGCTAGTTATGATTTCAAGTGAGCTGTTGGAACGGAGATCTTTCAAAGGTGGTCCCATTGTCAGCATGTCATGATCTGATGATGGGACCCCAGAGAAATCGGGGGCAACCCTCATATTTTATTAATCGAGGCCAAGATTTACGCTTGGTCGCAACAATTTTATGTGGTTGAGCTGATGATGGAAGGTCAACTCCTCAATAGTTAGGAGTTAAAGGATAATTCTTTCACTACTGTACGCATATTCCTGCTGCTAGTTATTGTGTAAAATGAGCTGATGATGGAAGGTCGTGACCCTCAATAGTCAGGAGAAAGGATTTAATTCTTGTTTATTATAAATAAGTTTTCCGTCTCAAGTAACCATCGTCTCCTCATTCGAGAAACATTCTTGTTCGGTGTACCCATCACTTAAAATCGTAAAATGAAATAATTTTTAACAAAAAAAAAAAACCGACTTCAAAAAGTAGGTTAACTAAAAAGCAAAAAATAAATTTACTTCGCACAAAATAATACGTTTTTTTATATAATTAAATAGAAATTATTAAATAATTATTTTATAATTCTGAAGTCGGTGCCAAGTAAACAATTAATAACTCTGTATAGATAATATCAATCGTTCTAACAACATTTTTCTAACTGAATATTAGTTACCTATATTTCTGTGGTAAGTACCAATACTGGGCGACCGCGCACTAGAACAACTACGCCTCCCTTTTTGTGTAATGTACTGTAATTTGATATTGTAGAAAGGTTGTTTTTACTTGGCACCGACTTCAGAATTATAAAATAATTATTTAATAATTTCTATTTAATTATATGAAAAAACGTATTATTTTGTGCGAAGTAAATTTATTTTTTGCTTTTTAGTTAACCTACTTTTTGAAGTCGGTTTTTTTTTTTGTTCGGTTGGAAACGTGTTCTGAATAGGTTATTGTTCATGACGTAACTAATACTATAATGTAGACTGCCAATTGTAAAGACAACTGGCAGTCCAGTATTTTCTTATTTATTTGGTAATAGTGGGTTGTAAATACAGGTCGAATTAAAAAAGGTTTTAGCGCTCACGTTAGATTATTGTATTTGTATCAAGAACGCTTTAAAACTATTAGAATTTACTTTTTATGATGAAAGTATAAACCGATAGTCATTAATAAATATGTAAAATATGTATTATTATGTAAATCTATGATCCTAGTGTAAAAAATGGTTGTGATTTGGCTTACTCGAATAATATTACAATAAAAAAAATACGATTCAATGCTGTAATTCTTTTTTGACAAAAATAATAATTTTAGTTTACTTTAAGAGAGAACAATTTTGCTTGGCTGTTTTTTATAGAAATTAATACAATAAAGAAAATAAAAACCTATACAAAACTTTAATATTATTAAGATTTATCTATGTTCGTATATAGGTAAATACGCCCATTTAAAAAAAAAATTATATTATATTAGTTAACCGGTAACTTAATTAATGATTTAAACAATTTTGACAACATGACACAAACAAACATGCATTAGTCTTTTAAATAATATATGATTTGTTTATAAAAATAAATAAAAACTTAGTAATATTAAATCCCACATTACGATACAATGAAAACATGGCGCTCGGGAGTCTACCTTCAACATTTGATCCGATAAATATTTTCGCAAAAAACATCGCGAATATCATAAATTCATAACGATAATAAATCGAATAACAGGATAGCTGAAAAAGCGTCTCAGTTGAAAAAGTTGTACAAATTGGAACACAAATCAATCAACAATGACGAAAAAATATTATATTTTATTTTTAGTGAGTAAAAACTTTTTGGTTTTTTTTTATGGCAGTTTTACTAATTTCTGTTGTACGAGATTGTCTGTTGTGTTAGTTAAGTAATAGTTTTATATTTCACATATTAATTTTCATCATTCAGTCGCTCGTAGTCCACTGCTGGACATAGGCCTCTCCCAATTTGCGCCACAACACCCGATCCTGCGCCTTCCGCATCCAGTCCCCTCCAGCGACCTTCTTCAGGTCGTCAGTCCATCTGGCAACCGTAAGGTAGGACACCTTACCGTTGAACCTAAAGGCTGTCATATTAATTTTATCCATGCAAATTTACAGATTTCTAGCACTCTCTACTGTACCTTGCACGGACGGATAGATAGATAGACCGTCGACATGGCAAAACTATAAAGGGTTCTTAAAGGTACTGGGGAACCTTATAAATGGTTGTGATTAGGCGGTCTTGAATAGTATAACAATGAAAAAAGTTCTGATATAATTTACGTTTATGAAAAATATTTGTCGCAAAAAAACATCGCCAATATCATAACGATAATAAATCGAATAAAAGGATAGCTGACTGAACTCGTCTCTTTTGAAAAAAGTTGTACAAATTGGTGCACAAATCAATCAGTTTCGGGATGACAAAAAATGTTTGAGTTTTGCTTTTATTGAGTCAAAAACTTTTTGGATTTTCTTTATGACAGTATTATTAATTGCTGTTATACGAGGCTTTGTGTTGTTAATGAACGATATTCAATAAAGTTAAAGAAGAAAAATAATCTACACCAACGCAGAAAGTACCTTATTGCAGTATATCATACGTTGAGTATATAACAAAGAAAGTGAGTGTTTTCGGGCGAGTTCTGAACAGCGGACTTCGCTTACTTTTCCTACCGCTGCAGAGCCCGGGCGCAGCGAAAGGAAAAGTCGAAAGAACTACCTCTGCTACGAAGGCGAAGTCTTTTCTCTCGTTTTATGTTTTTATTTTTATGGTTTTTGGTAAACTATGGTTGTGCTTGGTAGTTTCGAACAAATGAAAATAAATATCTATGCAAATAATGCTGCCAATACTCGCGGGGAACGGGGAAGTACATTGTTGCTCGCTTGTGTCAAGGATTTGACAACTAGTTTTGTATGGCGTGCAAGAGCGATGCCGATGCTCTTTAACATTTGGCAGCGGGGGACGCCTGGCAATGACACCTCCGGTGGGAAATTGCTGTGAGGCTATAATCGAAGTACGTTGTGCTTTTTTCCAATTACACTGGGGTCGACTTCTAGTCTAACGGATTTAGCTGAATATCAATATTTTACGTGGAACGATTGTCATCAGACTTCCACAACCCAGTGCAAGGGAATACGATGCTCTTTGTTAGACCCTAAACTATACTACTACTAACTTTGGAACATTCCCTCCTTGTAGCGGTTTGCAATATTGTTTTTAAACTTTCGCGATTTGAGAACATTTTTCAAAAATTAGACAACGGGTCTAAATCGCGTAATTATCATAAAGGTAAATAAATACCTATGCTGGACGTTTCGAATGACTTGCATCATTCGTGGTCACGAGCAGACTGTCAGGGCAGAGTCAGAGGTTATGTCCGAGTTGCACGGACTAAAACCCAGTGTGTTCCGTCTACAAGACTTTGCCGGGGTGCCAGGAGCGTTCTCTCCTAGAGCTTCAAACTCTGTTTTTATAACCAAAAAGTGTTATCACGAACCTATTCTCATTAAATTTGCGATTTTAAAATGACGTATAAAAAAAATCAAGTCGGATTTGCCAGTGTGGCAATTTTTTATGTATTTTTTTGGCATTTAGGGTCTCAGAATCATAATGTTAATGGGCTTGTTCAAGATATCATTTACATCCTGTATAATCACAAAATAATTTCTTACGTTAACATTATATTACATGCTTATTTTTAAACCCTTTAAAACTAAGCATGCATTTTTAAGTACATAATAATAAAGAAAGGTGATTTCAAAATGAGCTCTAAGTGTATGTTAGCAATTCCATTATTCTTCAACTAGCTATTACTTATCGAATAAGACCCATTTTTCAATGAAATAGCATCGGTCAACAGATTTATACGAAGCAATGAATTTAAACTCTAACGTACGAGATCCCTTGTGAAATGACCAAGATTTACCAACAAAAGACTGTAATGTATGTCGTATAAAACTAGCTTAGTGGTTCTTCACAACATTTCATTGCATCATTTTGATATTTGTGTTACAGAATAATTCTAATCTTTAAGGGTAACTTGCTTTACTTATAATTAAAACAACCTCCTAAAGACCAGTTTCGCAATCCTCAAGAAGAGTTAGTTATCGAGTAGATCAAAACTTGTTCAAAGATAAAAGTGACACATTTCAATATAAAATTCGTACGCAGAACTTTTGTGCTCAATATTATATTAGTTATAAAGTTAACTTGATAGTGAAACCGTGCCGAAATGTGATACTTTTTGTTTCCTTGGAATTGTACCTATCTACAAAATTAGCAACAGTGTCAATAAAAGTGTCTAAATCATTTGACATCGATGTCCGGTGGTATATGTCGGACCCTTGTCTACAGATACATGATCAAACGGAATGTGATCTGACAGTAATCTCTCCGCTTCCGAAAATAATAATGGGTCAATGGAGTTGGTTATTTTTAAATTGATGTTTTTTATTGCTTGCCTATTAACTTCAAAAAGGGATAACAATGAATGTACTTATGGCTACTCATCAATATATCTACTGCCCGTGAAATACAAGATCAATTTAAACTTACTAAAACTATTTAGCTTGATGTCTAGTCTATGTGTACATCACATAAATGCAAAAACTACAACAAAGATTGCTTATATTATCGTTAAGAATATAACATGTGAACTATCTACATACAAAGAAAGAAAAATTTGTTTTCTTGCAAAACGAATTAAAGGTCTGTCCGTTAGGCTTTCAGGGATTAACTACTAGATCGATTCTTATTTTAAAATAAGTATCTATTGCAATGTATAAAGACGTCCAATGTTGAGCACATGACTCCTCCAAACTTTTCCACACGTGACGGTCTTGGGCCACAAGCATCCATTTAATCCCGGCTGTCTTGACCAGGTCGTCTCGGTCCATCTGGTAGGAGGCCGGCCCACATTGAGAACCTTTCTTCCCCATGGGTGGTCGGTTCTTCGAGCGATATAGCCTGCCCATTGTCACTTACGCTTGCTTATGGTATGTATAAAGATAAGTATGGAGATAGTTAAAAGATCCAGGCGAAACCTTGGGTGAAAGTTAGTTAGTAACACAAACAAAGCAAGCCTTTGTACATAAATATGACTAATTACAGTTGCAAACTCATATTAGCGAGCGTGTGACATGTAACAAGTTGCGTTAATGATACAGCTATGTCATATCGGAACTCTCTTTGTTATTAAATATGTGACAAAGGATATTGCGTAGTGTATTTTCGTAAGTATATAGTATTATTTAATATATTATATTTCTATATATAAAATTGAAACCCAAAGATAGTAAATTATATTCACTGGTGGTAGTGCTCTTGTGAATGAGCTCGAGGGCGGGAGCACCACCGTCTCACCTTTAACCTGCCGCCAAATAGTGGTGCTTCCATTACTTTGTTCCGGTTTGGTGGTGAGATCAGGCCCTGAAATTACTGGCACATGAGGCATAAAATTACTGGCACATGAGGCATAACACCGTAGTCCTCAGCTGCAGCGACGCATCTATAATCTGCTTTTGTGGATTGTTGATGTCTATGGGCTGAAGTCCACTTACCATCAGGTGTAATACACGTTCGTTCGCTGTGGGCGTAGTATAAAAAAAATAATAATAAAGAAGCCATAACAAGAACTATGTTTGTATCGAATGGAATATTGCATATTTAATTGTGCCTAGTGGATGCCGATAGCCTTCACCCCCTACCCTACGGGACCTAAACAAAGCAGGTGAAATGTGGATGTTGTACAGTGGGCCAAGCAGTTAGGTATACAGGGTTAAAACTTTTGCGTCACAGTGTAGACTTACTACACTAGTTATGTATGTGTCAAATACATATTTTAGAAGTGTAAAATACAAATGATTTAGGTATGTTAGTCACATATTTATAACTAGTGTGGAGAGTCTTCAATATGATGTGGAAGTTTCTGCCCTGTATACCTAATTGCTTGGCCCACTGTACATCTCTGGCACACCTTTTTGGGTAATATAGGCATGATGTTGTTATGTCAATATAACATAAAAATAAAAATAGTTTACGTTTTAATCTACGCAAGATTCCTGTAGCCATCGCACCAGAATACTATTTTCCTAGCTAGCTATCGCCCCTGTTATAGTACCTATTCCTTATCTGCACTATCACGCTAACGAAATGCAAAAGCGGTGACAAGAAGCTGCTAATCGCTTCTTAATCCACTTTGCAGTGAAAACCAACGCGGTAATTTCTTAGATAAGGGAGTAACGTCCTTGAAGCTTGCTTAAATCGGGATTAACCACTCAAAAGACGCTATCGCGCTTCCCGGTACACGATTCATGAAATATCAGCTGTTTTGAATATTAGTAACAGACGTCCTTTTTACTTGCTACTTGAAAGAAAACGGAGACTTTTTGCAGCATGATAGATAATTGTATGGAGTTTTTTTGGCGGCTTAAATTCCTTTTACATTTTTTATTTATTTATTTATAATTTTCTTTCAGATTTACATCCAGAGCTTGTTAGTAAAAATTATCTTATGATCTATGTTAGTAATTATTTTCATTTTAATATATTTGTAATTATTTCCATTTTTATTTTACATTGAATAATATTATTTTATCGTTAACATGAACGCTGTTCCAGTGACGCACAACTGGACAGTCTACCCTCTCCAGTATGGAGTTTAGGAGGCTGTTGGGACTATCCCGCACGCGACGCATCAGGGAGGCAACTCGCTTTCTTAATATCGCTTGGAAGCAATCAACATTGGCCTTAGCGAACATACCTGATGCGCTACAATAACGGGGCGGGTCCCAACATCATCCGGAAACAATTGTTATATTGGACGCGCAGGGCGTTAAGCGATCTACGACTATAGTTAACCCATAGGTTGCACGTATAGAAACTTTGGCAGTAAGCTCTAAACAACGTAATCTTTACCGCCGGCGTACAACACGCAGACCTACGAGCCAACATGTTGCATCTCACTGCTAACGCCCTGCGCTCTCGCTCTATGTCTAGGTCATCCGAGAGATTCTCGGTGACCCAATGACCCAGGTATTTAAATTTGGTGACTTTATTTAAAGGAACACCTTGGAACTTTACGGCTGGGCCGGAATAGGATGTAATTTTACTTTTTGCCTTAAACACAAGTAGCTCAGTCTTTTGCACGTTATACCTGAGTCCATGCGCCACCGCGTACCCCTCGCATATCCCTAACAATTTTTCCAGAGCCTTGACCGATGGGGTCAGCACCACCATATCATCACAATATAACATTACCTGTATAATTTTTCATCTATCTATAGACCTACTTTCTTCTTTTTTACATTTAAAAGAATTATAAGGTACTTTTTCTTTACTTAGAATAATGAACGTGTCATTATATTGGTTAAGCGAAACAGATTGGGCAGTGCTTAATTTTAGGTATAAATGAAAGCCACTTTGCTACAAGTCGACCAGAAAATTATTCCTTCTCTGTGTCATCCACACAAAGGCTCGATTTTACCAGAATGTAGCGCAGCATCTGTTACAGAATATTCAAGATTATTGATCATTATCGTTACATCAATTATTACGGGTAGTGGCACTACAAGGGATTTGTTTACGTGTAAATAAAGAATAAATAAATAAATAAATGAATAAAATGGCGGCCGCTGACCGATCAGCTGACGACAATTTGTTGTTTCACGCAGTGAAAACTAAATTAATAATTAAATGATGAAGTGATAGTAAAAATATTATGATGAAAAAGTGGTCGAGTACTATGTATACAAGTTACACAAAAACCGCGCAACATTTTATGGACGCCATATTAATACGATCTGACCAGATGTTTGTTTTTGTTTTTAAACTTTTTATTGTACAATGAAACAATTTATAAAAACAATTCATGACACAAAATACAATAAAGGCGAGCTTAACTCAAATTTGAGTTCTCTTCCAGCAAACCTTAGAGTAATAGAGGAGAAGAAGATGCGAAAAGAGGGCAAAAACAAGTGTACAACTCAAAGGAAAAACGGAGTTACCATTATTATGGTAAAAAAAAAAAAATAATAATAAATTAATAAAAAGTAACTAAAGTTACAATACATAAACAAACAAATAGACATAAATATATTATAATGCTACCTATAAAATACAATACCTAAATAAACTAATTTACCTATATATACCTAAATACACCGTTAAATAAACATACTTAAATATAAATATAATACTTAGAGATGTAATATATATTGATATAAAACTTTACCTAAACAGTCTGAGATAGGAAATATTTTTTAACTCTTTCCCTGAAAGCATCCAATGAAGGACTATCGCGAATCGAATTAGGAAGATTATTCCATAATCTTACGGCCTGAATAGTAAAAGAACCATCATACCTAGAGGAACTGTGTAAAGGAGTTCGAAGAAGAAGAGAGGAAGAAGTACGACAGGATTTTCTCCTGGGCACAAGATATTCAAAGCGTTCACGAAGATAAGAAGGAGCATTAGGGTTGTGAAGGACGGAAAAGAGGAGAGAAAGAATGTGGGTGTCTCGACGCTGCCGAATAGGTAACCACTTCAATTGTTTTCGGAATTCAGAAACATGGTCATACTTCCGAAGACCGAAAACGAAGCGGATACCAAGATTCTGCAGACGCTCAAGTTTGTTGAGGAGTTCCTCCTTTGCATCCAAAAAACAGACATCAGCATAGTCAAGAAGGGGCAGAAGAAGAGATTGTGCAAGAGTCACTTTAGTTGGAAAAGGCAGGAATTTTTGGAGTCGTTTGAGAGAATGGAACGTACCAAACACCTTTCTGCTCACCTCTGTAATATGAGCCTCCCATGATAGATATGGATCGAAGATAATACCCAGATTTTTTACTTTGTTAGCGTACATAACAGGCTTAGAATCATATAACACCGGGGGGATTGACAGGTGATTTATAAGTCCCAGCATATATCTGCCACCAATGATGATTGCTTGCGATTTGTTGGGATTGACTAAAAGGCCAAAAGACTTTGCCCATTTATGGATGTTAGCAAGATCATCATTGACAGCATCAACTGCTGAGACAATCTGATCGACGTTAAAATGACGATAAAGCTGTAAGTCGTCTGCGTAGAGATGGTAATGTGAAGTAAGGACCTTAGTGATAGCATTTATAAAAACGGAGAAAAGTAGAGGAGAAAGAACGCCACCTTGGGGAACGTTTAAGACAAAATCGTCGAAAGACATAATGTGATTTAATGTAAACATCTTATTATTATTGTGGATTTCCGTATAAAATTGATAATATCCTTTTCATTCTGTTTAAACTTCAAATAAATAAAAAAATCACGGCGACTAAACACTGTTATATTTATTTTCAAGGAATAAAATATTTTTAAATGTATCGCTTAAAACCTCTTAGAAATGTGTCAAAAACATACAACATATCATGTATTATGAAAATTGCGTTTCTGTCGCTGAATGTGTCGTATTTTTCATTGTGCTTTCAGTTTTTTGTATGGATGATATAATTTGTGTCAAGTGGTTGATATTACCACCTAAATATAATATACAGGGTGGATGCAACATAGCGACATTTATTGAAACCACAGTTTCTAGACACTGTCAGTTTAATTTTCACCGGTTACATCGTATGCCCTTTATAAAACATTGTTCAACTGCGATATAAAAATAATATTGGACACAAAAAATGATAAAATCAAAGGAATTAAGTACATTCCTATGTCTAACTTTGAAAATTGTATTTTAATTAATTGTATATTAATCAAAAGTTTAAACTTTTTGATAGATTCCATCGCAGGTGCATCATGATCTGAAAAAATAAAAAGATTATGTCAGTTTTTGGCTTTCAACTTTGTCAGCTGTTTATATAGTTAGCGTACGATTTTTTTCGTGCAACTTGTAATAGAAAAATATATAAATATACTTGAAAATATATAATATATATTTTTTGATAATTATAAATTAATTTTAAATCATTGATGCAGAACAGAAACACAGTTTTCGACTATCCTTTCTTACAAACACTACTAAATTGATATTTAACGATTCGTTTTGACCAACTTACAATGATGGCGCGTTTTGGACATATGTATTTTTTATTTAGTTTTAATTCAAAACTAAATAAAAAATACATATGTAAAAAATACCTCTTACAGTGACAATGTTACGATAAAAAAGATACGATAAAAAAAGCCAAATTAAAATTTTATGACTACAATAAATAATTAAACAGAAAGAATGTAATATCGTCAAAATATTGACGATTTCACCTTTTTATTATTTAGCTTTTTACAATCATAATACATAAATATGACGTTGTCTATTGCATAATTATTATTGTGAAAATGGTACTCAAATCTCTTACTTGTTGACAAGGAGCTGAACAATTTCGATACAGTTTTATTTAAAGTATTAGATTCATTTTTCAATCGCTGACTTGAGTATGCAACTGCAAACATCGCGACAAGATAACTAAAAACAGCATACACTTCGACAACAGTGGCTACCACTCGTGCTTTCTAAAAAAAACATTTTAGTTACGTACGGCTAAAAGTGTCAAAAATTACCCTTTCTGTTATTTGCAAGTTCAATTTAAGAATAATAAATACTATTGTACTTACATCCGTATTAAAAATTGAAAATACATTGCTAAAAGTGTAAACGACGTGTATTGAAGAGAGCATAGATGTAGTCATTACCTGAAATACATTAAATTAAATATATTTGTTTAATTATTTCAAGATAAACAAAAATTTTATTAGGTAATTTTTCGTGTGTGTAATTTTCTATATCGCATACATTATATGTGCTATCACACCAATTGATCGATGGAGTAGTCGACGTCAATCGAGAGTTTTTATTTCACTTGATCGATTGCATCGATCCGAAGTCAGTTAAATTGTTGATTGCACGACATCTATCGATTAGTCGAAGTTATCACACAAATCGATCAACGGTGACCGATGACAGTTGACGGCATCGATTTTCGATGGATCGACTGGTGTAGTAACACCCTAAAATGCATTTTAATAATAAACTTCTTAACATACCTGGTGTTGAAAACACAAACAAAGTGATTGGCTGCCATTAAAAAAATATCGATGGATCTTTGCCCATTCTTCTACCTGTTCCGTCGTAACAAATACATTGTCATTTGGCTGTAGTTGATTTTTATTTAACCTGATGACTTGTTCTACATCAGAATTGCAAACAGAATGAGTTTCTACGTTTTTTAAACGTTTTACCGTCGGTATATAAGTTTCTACGTCGTATATCGACTTATTGTAACATTTCAACAAGCTACTTAGTATGTTTATGTATGTGTAAAGGATGAATGCTTCAAGAATAAAACGTGCATCTAACCACACCTCAGAATAAAATAACAAAATGCTTCGAGTGTAATGTTTTAACGGGTCTTTCATTGTATATACTAATTTAAATGAGGTTAAGAATAATCTCATTACGACTAGACCAACAACGCTCATTACCGGAAATACATTCAAACTGCGCAAGGTATTTATATAACACTTCTCTTTTTTAAAAATTTGATGCAATTTCATGAGGTTCCGTAAGAAGTTTTTATAACATTTTGTATATAAAACTCCGCATATCACGAAAGAGAAGTCACTACTGAATTTTAAGGCGTAAAGTATGGTGAAAAAGATAATGCCATGATGATTGAGTCTGTTTGATTCTGCTTCGCTAGCCATGACTTTTTCAACTATCATGCAATTACTTATGAGGGTTGGTACAAAAATTATGGCTTCTACTACAATTCGGACAATTATTACGATTTTAATGTTAGTTTTACAAAAAATGAAATTTCTAAAAATGCCCATAACATTTTCCATCATTGTGAATACACGTATTATTTTAATGCGTGGCATGTTGTTAAGTTTAGTAACTTTTAACTACGAAATTACAATCTCGAATAACACTTGTATTTCATAAAATAGATAGAATCAAATTAACAATACTAGAAACTAGTCAAACGTTATTACTTATTTGTGATGAATTGAGAACAAATGACAAGCAAGTCGTAACATGTTAGCGTGATCGATTAATTAACTACTTTTAATTGGTGAATTGAGTGATTAATTAATGTTTAAGTAACTACTCTAGTCTATTACTTCCACAGATATAGATCTACATAGATAACGCAAGTATCACGATTTGTATTGAAACCAAGCGTGCCGACTTTTTAATACCTATTGTGACGTCTCAGCCAAAATTTTGTGACGGGAAATCCAAACCGATTCAAAGACACCGATGCCGCCGATGCCCATCCGCCCAGTACGATTCAAACGGCCGTCCGCTATGATTTTCTCTAACAAAAGACGCGCGTGGACTGAAGTTAGCGGCGACCAACCTTGACGCTTGGTCGGGGTTCGGACACGCGAAGTACATGCATTTGCGTTATCTATGTAGATCTATATCTGTGATTACTTCACTGTGCTGTTTAGCCAGTTAGTCCCAATTTCATCAAACACCGTAATCCGTGGTTTATGCTAAACCCTTGGAATGAAATGAAACGAAATAAGTTTATTTGCTTGGGTGCATGAAAAAAGCCTCCGCGAGTGACGTACACAATGATTTCCTACGTCCGGCGCACCCTGGGCAATTCGCGAGATCGCAAAGCGAATTGGTTAATCCTTTTACCACGATGGCAAGTCGAAATAAAATTAGACTCGGCCATCGACACGACGAAGAAGAAGTTTATTTTTTTGAATATGGGTATACAAAGATGATGTTTACATTATGCGTGCAAGCCATATTCTACCCTTATTTAGCGTACAAATTTTTCATTTATAATTTATTCGATGTACATTATAATTTCTTATCGTCTAAAAATCCTTTTTAATTAACAAGGATTTTTTAATTAACAACATATAAATATATTTTGCTTAAAATATGGATACTTTCCATTTCCTTAAAAATATTGGGTAACTTATTATAAATATTATCGCCATGCAGTATTCATTTTTACTGAAAATATTAACCCTCTGCAAATTCAAATTCAAATCATTTATTTTCATAGGCCCCAGAAGGCGCTTGAACACGTCAAAACATTACAAAAAATGATATAAAAATAAATTATAAATAATACTAAATTATACTAATTACAATGATTTGAATAACCGGGGCTTAGATTAATTTTAACTGTTTAGAATCGAATTAAAATCAATCCAAGTACCAGCTCCGATGGGTATTGCATTATGAGAAGAGCTGGTGAGAAACGCATGTGCACCATCTTTTAAAATGAAAAATATAACAATATAAAAGTACATATAAAAGTCACATAAGAAGAGCAATCCATTTCCAAATATTAGCTGCTTGGGAATTAACAGTTTGTGAGTGTGTCTACCTGGCCTGCTCACAGCATCATTGTGACTTCGATCTTTCCTTCCTGCGATTCGATTAGTACTGTCATTCAAATTTTGAACAAGGTAGAGCAAACGACAGAGTTCGTTCACATTGATTAAATTAGGGCTTGAAAAATTGTTTTGTAGCTATTTAATTGATGACAAATAAAAAAATACTCGATGATTATCTGCCGTTCTTCTTACAATTTTGACAAAATAATGTTTTGCGAAATGCAAGTAAGCTATAGAAAACATGCGGTTTTGTTCATAAAACGTACGTCGAAAACTGCTTCTATATAACACTATAGCAGCAAGTAAGAAAATACAATTTAGCTGGCAGCCCGTTTGCAATAAAAATATTGGCAAAATTTTCACGGCATTCGGCATGAATTTTCAGACCAAGCTTTGACTAACTTATCTAGCCCCCACATAGTCTGGCTATGACACCTGACGGAATAAAAACTCTTTGCTATCTGTGGGTACACGAAACCAAAAATCAAATGCGTCCTTTTCTTTTGTTGGGTGTTGGAAAAAAATTTCAAACGAAGTAAATGAATATCACACAACATACACACAACGCCCTCTAGTCCCAAACTAAGCAGAGCCGGTTCTATGGGAACTAAAATAACTGATACTAATACATATTTATATACTTTTCTTTTCTGTAAATAAATACTTCTTATACATGCAATTCAAATTCTCAGACCAAGACAAACCTCCATGTTCATGCACACAAAGATTTGTCTAGAGCGGGCATCGAACCCGAGACCTCAGCGTCGCAGGCAGGTACACTACCCACTACGCCATCCGTTCATCACTCCGCCATCCGGTCGTCACTCCGCCATCCGATCGTCTACTTTAACTATTTATAAAATGGATTTAAATGTGCCAAGAATGGTGGTAGGATCATTGAGATAAGACATAAAAGACCCTCATAGGCATTGTCAACCATTTGCAAAATAACTGCTAAGTGTTGCGAGGGTGCCCAGGGCTCAAGTGAAACTGCTCAGTATAGCAAGTGTTCTAACATACCTTTTCAGAGATTCTCTTTGTGACGTCAGACGGTAGACCAAAGAATATAAATTTTTAGTCATACCGTTTTTTCTGAAAACAATTAATTACCGTGTATAACCTGAATGTAAACAAATTTGGCTCGTTTGTTTATTTAGGTTGTTTGTAATTTACTGCGGAAACTAAACGTGTCTTTAGCAAACATATTCAAAGTTACCGTGACTTGTTTTATAAACAAATATTGGATCAACGACGCTATAAATTTCATGTTGTCGTCATTTCATGTTCATTACTGTAAAAAGAAAGGTAATGTACCGTTTCTTAATAAGTTGTGTAATATTTTAAAGCAGATTTTAGTTTTGCAATGCTTTTTGTATATTATATAATATTAAAGGTTCGTCTAGCTAAGGTATATATATATATATATATACCTATGACGCTGGCACAAAAAGAGTTGAGAAATTTCGAGTCTAGCAGCATACGAATCCATGGCTGAATTGGCAAAGCACTTGGGGCGTATACCCAGGGGGTGCAGGTTCGAATCCTGCTGGATTCTTAATTTGTCAACTTTAATGTTATATAATTTGAATTGTCTTCACGTTATCATGTGATAGTCTTCACGAGAAGTTCAAAAATATCGATGATATTTTTTTTATTTGGAAAATAACATAGTGAGTGTATGTTACTAAAGAGCACGTATTGGAATACCCTTTACAAGCTTATATGAACCAACAACAGTGAAAAGGTAGATTTTGACGATAATTGAATCGACAAATCGATATAATTAGTCTAGACTAGCTTCCGTACGCAGTTTCGCCCGCGTGTCATCTAATCAAAAGTAGCCATAATATCTATGGCCTCAACATTTAGGGCCTTAGTAGCTTATAGCCTAGATTGAAGGTTATAAGCTTCTTGTATACCAAATTTATCATCAAACTAGATCAATCGAACGGATTGATCTAGTTTGATGATAAGCATGATAGCATGAGGAAATAACAAACATTATGACGACCGGATGGCGGAGTAGGTAGTACCTGCCTGCGACACCGAGGTCGCGGGTTCGATTCCCGCTCAAGACAAATCTTTGTGTGCATGAACATGGAGGTTTGTCTTGATCTGGGTGTTTCTATGTATAATAAGTATTTATTTACAAAAGAAAAGTATATATGTATTAGTATCAGTTATTCTAGTACCCACAGTACAAGCTCTGCTTAGTTTGGGACTAGATGGCGTTGTGTGTATGTAGTGTGATATTTTATACCTGCACAGTCACACAATCTTTGAAAACTATAATATTATCAGAGTGAATGTTGTGAGTAACGACATAAAAGCTGAAATAGCACCGCTATGCAATTTAATTGGGTTAAAATAAATGGATTGCTAAACTCACTATTCTAGCCAACACGAAGCACTAAACCGTACTCAAAGTGCCAATGTCTATCAGGCGGCAGTGACACACTGTAAATGCGTTGTGAAGTAAGCCTTTAAGCCACAGATATAGATCTACATAGATAACGCAAATGCATGTACTTCGCGTGTCCGAACCCCGACCAAGCTACAAGGTTGGTCGCCGCTAACTACAGTCCACGCGCGTCTTTTGTTATAGAAAATCATAGCGGACGGCCGTTTAAATCGTACTGGGCGGATGGGCATCGGCGGCATCGGTGTCTTTGAATTGGTTTGGATTTCCCGTCACTAAATTTCGGCTCTGACGTCACAATAGGTATTAAAAAGTCGGCACGCTTGGTTTCAATACAAATAGTGATACTTGCGTTATCTATGTAGATCTATATCTGTGCTTTAAAGCACTAAATCAGGGTGATGTGTGCAAATAATATGTGGTCATCAACTATATTTTATTTTAAATTTATTTTGTCCTGGCTTTTTACTGTTTACGTTTGTTCTTATACAGTTTTATATAAGCGAAGACTTGTTATTGGCTGCCAGAATAACACACCATAAAATTACTCATATATAATACACTGCACAACAGATAATTACAATATATATATAATACAATAATTGCTGGTACTTGGATTGATTTTAATTCAAATCTCTAAGTTGAATTAAAGTCAATCTAAGCTCCGGTGTCAAATCATTTTACTACAATAAGTATTATAATTAAGTTAGCTAAGTTTTAGTTTAATTTTATATTTTTGTGTTTTGATGTTTGTTTTGACGTGTTCAAGCGCCCCTTGGGGCCCATGGAAATAAATGATTTGATTTGATTTGATTTGAATTAAACTTAAAAAGTAAGTTGAATATGTGACCACTTTTCATAATTTCAAAGATTTACCATCGTTTTTCGGATGCCTTCTTTAAACTAACGTTTTATTAAATTGGGCTCCAAATAGATTATTAGATATTATTATTAAGATAAAAAATAAAACAGTATTTTTAAACTCAGCAAAAACAATTTTTAGCATACCACAGTTTTATTTTAGATGTACAGTGTTTGTGAAATCAAACCTCTGTGTGGCGTACGCATCGTGGGACAATTTTCTGGTTGGCTGGTGCTGAACAAACTTTACACTATACGTATAAAACGTATGTATGTGTAGAATTAACCAAAACCATAGATTAATACGAGGTAATGGATAAGATCGTTCACTGTTTCAATTTTTTTTTTTTATCCTATTTTAATCTGAATTTAATTTAATTTTCACAAAGTAATTTGCATGTATGTGTCATTAAAACATTTTTTTATTAATTTAATTTATAATCTATTATAATTTTAATTCTTTAATCATTTACGATGTAATTATTATTATATTTTTTGCCAAGACGTTTTTAAATGATGTGTTCTCCTGTAATTAAAGGAGCACAAGAACTTGGTGTAAACCATGACCTGTTTAAAATGTAACGTGTATTCTTTGTTGGAGATCCAAATAAATAAATAAATAAATCGAAAATATAAAAATAAAAAAAAAATTGGTGTATATTTTTATCTTGTTGGTTGTTAGGGTAAGAAGATATGAATAGGAACATAATAAGATAAAAATTTCAGTATTAATATATTTTGTTAGCAACACACATTTTTACAAATTTTAATATACAGTATTATATAAATTAATAGTTTGGTAAAGTATAAATTTTTAATAATAATATTATTAACTGCCTACTTTGCTCGGGGATGGCACGATCAACCAATCAGAACACATTCAGTAAAATGGGAGTATTTCACTAGTGGAAGAAATTTGTTTGTTGGTTGTCCCTATCCGGCGAGCAAAGTATAAACGCCGAAATAAGGAGTTATAATAGACAACCAATAAGCGTGTGCTAAAATAAAGTCCTGTGATTTACTGTGAGTGTGTATAAGTGCTACTTCTGTGTGTTTTTTGGAATATATAACCGTAAGTACACAACGAGTGTTTGTTATTTCTATTCTATACTCATTTCTCAAAGCCATGCACCCAGATAACAGTAATGTATAATTAACAGTAATGTGTAATAACTTTTTCAAATATTTACAGATTTGTATTAAATAAGTCTTTGTGATCGATTACCTAATAATTCATTGTTCTGAAAGTCCTAAACGACATCATCAAAGTCCTTGAAAATAAAATATGGAGGGTATAATATGATTCTTTATTCGAGAATAACGATCACATTATTGAGGCCTGCGACTGTAATAAAATAACAAAAGAGGTCAATGGGTATTTTATTAATCCACCCTCTCATTCGAATCGTTTTGGATGCTCGGGTTCTTAGATCAAGAGTAAGAGTACTTTAAACATCTCTCGTAAATTTATTTCATCTTTAGCATTTGTTATGAATTGGCTCAGAGGTAAAAATCTCAATCTAAATGTGTTAACAGAGCGCGACAATTTTCTGGTAATGTAACGTTAAGTACATGATACAATTCGAAAGAAGCAATTTTATTCTTTATGGCGAGCAGGCCCGGCTTATTTACCCCAATTAGATAACACTAATGAAATATATTATACATCACATTATACCTTACAGTCTCTAGATAACAGTGGTATTATTTGCTTTTTAATGTTTAACCAGAATATATACAAAAAAAACCGGCACCTTAACTTATTATTTCATTGCATTAACAATTCACTATATTTGTGCAAAGTCAGGAGGGCACTGTTCCGAATGATAGGCTATATACTTACTAAAAGTAATCAGTTCACTTTGTTTTTGGTTTTGTTCTACATTTGGATTTTCGTAAAGAAAAGATCATGATATCAAAGTACTTCTGGCTAAAAGCCGATAACTACCGCTATATTTGTGCCAGGTAAAATGTAACATTGTAAAATATCAGCATTGGGTTACGTGAATACACTATGAAACAAAATTCAACAGAGCGATCTTATGAAGTCCAGCAATAAACTGCCAATCTCAATTTTGTATTCAATGTTTGCTCTTATAGTAGAAAGTGTACAAACCTGCAGTAACCCGAAGGACAAATACATTACCTCCATAGGTAAGCAGTGGCTTTATTTTAATGTATTTACTAAAGCAAACACATTGTACAGATGTGTGCGCCCGTCCGGGTTACAGTGCATTAAATGTAACTAAAGTCATTATGATGTATTTTGCTTTCTGCGACTGTAATTTGTTAACTCTGATTTATTTCAAAAAATAGATGATAGTTTATTTTGATTCATTTTCATTCTCGTAATTCTACGTTTTATTATTTAGAATTAGTTAAGTACAATTTACAAACCAAAATGGGACTGAAAAATAACGACGTCTTTTATCAATCAATTTCTGTACCAGAATGGGTATGCCTTGTGTGTGTGTCCACAGTTATTTTCAGTGCGGATGTTGCTTTATTTACGAAAAATAATGGATCTTATCTATATCAAAATCATTCTTTAACGCACAATCCCAAAAATCACTTTTGCGATGTGGACCCTTTTAAATAAATAAATAAATATTTCACAACTAACACACAACGCCATCTAGTCCCAAACTAAGCAGATCTTGTACTATGGGTACTAGAATAACTGATACTAACACATACAGGGTGGATGCGACATAGCGACATTTATTGAAACCACAGCTTTTATACATGGCCATTATGCATTTCCACCGGATAAAAAATTCTCTGGCGAAAAAAAAAATCCATGTCTTCCGAACAAATTGCACGATCGCAATGTTCAAATTGTTCGGAAAACGTGATTTTTTTTTTTCGCCAGAGAATTTTTATCCGGTGGAAATTGATACTTACCATGTATAGAAGCTGTGGTTTCAATAAATGTCGCTATGTCGCATCCACCCCGTATATACTTTTCTTTTGTTAATACATACTTATTATACATAGAAACACCCAGACTAAGACAAACCCCCATGTTCATGCACACAAAGATTTGTCTTAAATGGGAATCGAACCCACGACCTCAGCGTCGCAGGCAGGTACACTACCCACTCCGCCATCCGGTCGTCAACGTTTACATAGGACTTTAACATAACATGTGAAATGTAGGTGTGATCCACCTCTGACACGCTGTTTTGGGTAATATATTATTTCATTGGGTAATATATGATTATGATGTTTTGTCATAAATTGTTTTCCCGCCACTTTATAGAGTAATTGGTATCTTCGCCAATATTTTTGTTCAAACTTTTTTTTAATTTAACGGGTCTAGGTTCAAACAATCGAAAATATTTATAAGTTAGTTTTAAATTTAATTACGTTTTGTTTATTTCACTATACAATCACAATAAAAGTGGCATATTTTGCCGGAATGGGCACTCAGCTTTAAAGAAGGTACAAAACATTTTGAATGAAATGATATATTTATAAAATAAATGAAATAAAAAATTAGATAATTCATATAAATATTGGATTCCACGCGGTAATTAAATAGAAACATTATATTGTACATATAATATCTGTATTTATCTACTTTCGTCTTGTTATCTTTCTGTTTAGAATCTGCATTCGTTTTCGAGGCACGTCCCACGAGCGACGTCGGCTATTCGCTTCGTCCGGTCTTCAATGAATCAAGTGTGACAACCGTACTACTTGGAGTATTGCTATCTGCTCCAGTTTCGGACGTTTACTCGAAAATTTAATTATTGACATCGTTTTTATTTTATCTTTAAGTGCCAACCATGTTAATACTTTAATTTCATGTAACAATACAAATTTGAACTACTATTTGATACTTTCAGATTTATTAAATATGGATTTGCCTGCTAATTTATCCACGTGGAATTCGTTAATAAAGTAGTAGCTGCCCCCAAGCTTTGACTTGCGATAAGCTCCGCTCCCGTGAATTTTAGCGTAATGTTAAATATCAATATAAATTAAATTCCGTCCGCGGTTTCGTCTGCGTGGTAGGTACATCGATAAAAAATAGCCTGTGTTACGCGATTTGTGGTCAGTTACCTGCATCTTAAGTTTTATCAAAATCTAGTTTAGAAGATTACCTGATACAAACAGACAAATAGACAGACAGACAGACAGAGAGACAGGCAGATATACAAAAAATATATAACTGTTTTTTAGGCATAGGTATCGTGCAAATAACTAAATCAACAGGAATAAATATTGTTATTTTGACATTAAAAACAGATACTTCATTTTTGTTTATTTGTATTAATGATGTTGTTTCATAATGTTTTAGACAATTTCGAAAGCAGAATTGTTGTTTCTAAGTTTAACTAACACAGTGACACGAGATTTTTATATACTATTATTAGGTTAGAAGAAGATTATGATCATATAGAGCAATACAAAGTGAGGGTAAATATGGAGTAAATTTCGTATTGTTGGCTCTGTCTCGATGCGCTTTAGTTTGTATTAGCAATTCAAATGTCCAAACTAGATAACCATGTTCGTGGAAATGTGAAGCGATTACAGTCCTCCCGGAAGACCCAAATAGAGCAAATAAGCTTTTGTAGTGAACTGTTCATATTTTTATAACATACTACAGCTGTTGCGCTGTGGTATATACTTGGTTAAAATATTTGTTAAGCTTCATTATAATTATGTTTAGTATAAAACAAAGTCGCTTCCCGATCTCTGTCTGTCTGTCCCTATTTATGTTTAAATCTTTGAAAATACGCAACGAAATTTGATAGATCGTTTTTTTTTGTTTTTTAAATCTCGCCAGTACTAGGAATAGCTCCTGTGTAGCGGAGGTATTCACGGTCATACATTTCACACACACAAAGCAAACCCAGAGTCAAAACAAATCTTTGTGGATCGCACAACAATTTGTCCCGTGTGGGGCTCGAACCCACAACACCAGCGCAGTTGAAAGCGGCAAGGCGACCACTTTAACCACAATGCCAACCGTGCACTCTGAATGATTCATAAATAATGTTTTTATGTGTAAAATATACATATTATTGTACTTCATAGTACACGGCGCAAAGCCAGGGGGCGGGTAGCTAGTAAATTTAGGAAAAATAAACATTTGGCGACCGGATGGCGGAGTGGGTAGTGTACCTGACTGCGATGCCGAGGTCGTGGGTTCGATTCCCACTTAAGACAAATCTTTGTGTGCATGAACATGGGGGTTTGTCTTAGTCTGGGTGTTTCTATGTATAATATGTATGTATTTACAAAAGATAACATCTTTTTTTTTTTTTTTAATTTTTTTTACATTTTTTTTTAATTTGTTTTTTTTTCTATACAGGGTTATTGGGTAAGTCGACCTAGATCCGTTAAGAGGTGGTAGTCCCTATCATTTCTGACTGATCTGACTATGAAACACCCCACCCTAAACCTAACCGTTTTCGAGATATTGGACTTAGAAGGTTTTTTAAAAAATATCCCGATTTCTTAACTATAGCCTATTTTTTTTGTATCCTATGCCTTTTATTTTTTTTTAATTCTGATTTTTGTGTGCCAGATAAGTTTTTTTATAATTCTCAACCCAAAAAGTGCAAGTATCTGAACCAATGGGATCGTAGTAGACGATTGATACCGTAAAAAAGTAATTAATTTGAAAAAAAAAATTGTTTCTTTTAGTAATATTTAAAAAAAAATCTATGGCGTTAGTTCTGCAGATGTTTTAAATAATATCTACGTTCCATTAGCTATCCAACAAGGTATCACAAGCTAGGGTCTTATCACAATTCATAGAAAAAAAATCGATAAAAGGCTCCCAGGTAGTAAAAAAAAACAATGGTACTTAAGATTAAACTTCTCTTTTGGGCCAGGAAACGAAATAAAACAATACAAATAATTATTAAACAACATTTATTTAAATTTATAAATCTTGTTCTACATGGCCGCCTCTGTTTCGCACACACACTCTCATTCGGTGTCTTAGTCCGCTTTTAACTACTACAGTCGTTAAGTCTCTTCGAATTTCGTCAGCAGCCTCAATAATCTTCTGTCTTAATATGTCAATAGTTTCAATTGGATTATTCTCATTGTAGACTAATGTCTTCATGTGTCCCCACACATAAAAATCCATGGGAGTCAGGTCAGGACTTCTTGCTGGCCACGGTATGGGTCCACCTCTTCCGATCCACCTATTAGGATACTCGTTGTCTAGCCATTCCCTGACCCCTCTTCTGTAATGTGCAGGGCAACCGTCGTGTTGGAACTTCATGTTTCTAATCAGATTTAGGGGTAAATCCTCTAATAAATTTGGTAACTCTTCTCTTAGAAAATGTTCGTAAAATTCTCCGTTTAAATTATCAGGTAGAAAGAAGGGCCCAATTAATTTGTTTGCTATGATTCCCATCCAGACATTTAAACTAAATCTTCTTTGTGCGGCTTTTGTCCTCTTCTGGTTAGGATTTTTTTGCGCTTTTGGGGCCCAATAATGAGCGTTGTGGTAATTTGTAATTCCATCTTTATCAAATTTTGATTCATCTGTCCACAAGATAGGGTGGGGTGTTTCATAGTCAGATCAGTCAGAAATGATGGGAACTACCACCTCTTAACGGATCTAGGTCGACTTACCCAATAACCCTGTATATGTATTAGTATCAGTTATTTTAGTACCCATAGTACAAACTCTGCTTAGTTTGGGACTAGATGGCGTTGGAAATATGTGGATTGTGAAATATTTATTTTATTTATTTATTCATGTTTGAGATACTCCTGCACAAATTTATAAATTACGTCTTCGGTCCACTTTGCCATTTTGTACAACAAGCGCCCGACGCTACGCACTAAACACTAAACACTAAACACTCCTGTCCAAACGTGCTTAGAGACAGGCACGCTGCGAGTGAGGGGAAGGGAGGGCGCGCGGGACGTGGCTACTACGCAGTCCACTCGCAAAAAAATAGAACACGCTTCTATTCACTTTACTACACAGCCAACTAAGCACTCGCACTAATCAGTCGCTGTCCACACCTTGTCACTAAACACCTGCACTAATCACTTGCACTCGCACTAAACAAAGTCTATACCGGGCTTTACTTTCAACTTTGCAATTCGCTCAAAGAGAAAAGCCGAGTATTTCGAGATGACATGCCGTGCTCTATATTCTGTAGCACTAAGCTAGCTCTTTAATTAGCACGGGTTGCAGACCGGTAGTAGGTGAAGTTAGAGTGATATTAGGTTACTCATTGTTTTTCGATACCGACTTGACAATACAGACAGACAATAAGAAATGGCCGTGGCGCAATGAATAAGGCATCGGTTTTACGATCGAGAGATCGTTATTACGAATCCTGTTCATTATACGACAGACGTGAACTTCCTTTTAACACAAGTGACATTAAGTTTAGCTGAAGGGGGTTAACAAGAATACTAGTAATATCTGCATATCTGCAATTTGCAAATGAAAAAAAAATATTCTCGTACACAATAGACTAATATTTTGTAGAAAAAAATTAAGTATTATAGCATACCGTTTTAGTGAAACAGTCTAAAGATAACTCTTTAAATAATTATATTTTTGATAATTAAGCTATGTATCCGAATAGGATATAAATAGGATATAAAACAGTGACGGTGCATTTTACTAGAACTGGAATAAACTTTCCCAGAACATATCACGGGTTGATGCAAAATAGCGACACTTATTGTACTTAAAGATTTTAGATGTGGTTATCATCTCACCAGATATTTTTTACATATATGTCGCCGTGAGCGACATATATTTAACGTTAAGGTTAAAACATTTTAGTTATAAACAGCTTAATAATAATGATTAACTGTTATCATTTATCAATAACTAACATTTAGTACTTTTGAAACGTGTAACGCCATCTAGTTGATACAAAACGTAACTTCCTGCTATATTGACCTTGATAGGTGATTCGGGTTAATGAGTTTTTATAATCCTTTATAATCCTTTATAATTCAATTCATAGTAAATAACAAGCTTAAACATCACAGTTAAAATGTATCATGATTTATAATGTTAAGTTAGTCATAAATTACTGTTCAATTTTATGTGTAATCATAATAAGTAGTAAAATGTGATACTCCATTATTTCTCTTGTTTAGCCAATGGGGTGATTACTAATAACGCCATTGGCTGAACAGAGTTACGTTAAAAGATAAATTGCTGTACTTATTTTCATTAAACCAAAGTCTTAAGAATTACTGTAATTAGGAATAAGTATAAACATAAGTAGTATTATTAAGTAATGACTCACTTAGAAATAATGTTTGGAAAACTATGTAATTATAATAATGCGAATGTACTGAGTATACATCCGCTGTGATTTTTAGCGCCGTCAGGCGAGTAAAAAAGGGACTAACCTAATCTTATAAATAAGGGCTGAATAAAAAATGGCAGCACCTTTTTTCCCGAACCTGCGAGCGTGTAAGTACTCTTATAATTGTTTTTACTTGTACGATTGTAAATTTGTATTGTGTGTGTAAAGTATATTGGTGTTTCTTTGAAATATACTGACATAAGTTCATTAATTCCTGCGTTTTCATTGTTTGCGATGTCCGATGATAAACTAGCTTCCGAAAATGGTGACGTGGGCGATAATCCCGACGTACCATATTCGGGAGTGAACTCTGGGGGTATGCAAAATACGTTATCAGAAGTGGGATACCTTCCCACTGCTGGGCATCCTTTATCACATTCAAATAACACTACTTCTGTTACCGATGTACCCACGGAGTTCTTTACACGGATTTTGCAAATGATGGAGCACATGTCCGATCGTATTGTAAAACAAGATTCTAAGGTAACTATTAAAGATGTATTCCTTCCATCATACGATCCGGATACTGATACGGGAATACGTGAATGGTGTCAACATGTTTCTACAGCAATGGAAACCTACGGTCTGACCGATTACGAGATAAGGATGAAGGTAGGGAGCTTACTTAAGGGTCGGGCCAGATTGTGGGTGGACAATTGGCTGGTAACTGCCAGCTCGTGGCGGGAACTGAGGGATGTTTTGATTACCACGTTTGAACCTGAAAATAGGTATTCACGTGACATTGTTCGTTTTCGAGAGCATTGTTATGATAGTACCAAGGACATTACTCAGTTTCTGTCTCAAGCGTGGGTCTTATGGCGTCGCATAACTAAAGATAAGTTGTCAAATAACGACGCGGTTGAAGCAGTTATTGGTTGTATTGGGGATGACCGCTTACGAATAGAACTAATGAATGCCAAAGCATCTTCTGTACCGGAACTCATTTCAGTTGCGTCATCTATCCGTCACGCTAAGCGACCATCTCCTAGTGCATCTAATGCATCTTCAACAAATAATAAACGGACCCGATTCTCTGATAAATCGTCACTTTATTGTCAATTCTGTAAAAGATCCGGTCATGACACGAGAGATTGTCGTTTTAATAAGTCCGAAAAGCCTCAATCGATTCAACATGATGACAAGTCTTTGCAATCCAAAACTGCCGATACTAATAAACCGACATGTACATTCTGCTCAAAGGTAGGACACACGTTTGATACGTGTTATAAGCGTGAACGTGCCGTTACATCGGGAGCTTAACAGAAATACTCTAAGAGACCATTATCCATTACCAATAATCTCTGACCAGATAGACCAATTGGCTGGTGGTAAATTCTACTCTACATTTGAAATGGCAGCGGGGTTCCATTAAATACCTACCTGTTTCAGAAAGCTCAATTGTAAAAACAGCCTTTGTAACACCTGATAAATTATATGAATAATTAACTATGCCATTTGGTTTAAGTAATGCATGCTCTGTGCATCAACGTTGTATCAATCGGGTTTTGATGCCTTTAATAACAGAGCAGGTGTGCCAGGTGTATGTTGATGAAGTGTTTTCGAAGTCTGGAGATTTCCAGGAGGGACTTTCCCGTATTAAGAGAATATTCATTGCTTTACAAGGGGCTGGATTTTCTATAAACATTGATAAAACTGCTTTCTTTAAACACTCTAGTGAATACTTGGGCAATATAATATCAGATGGTAAAGTTGGCCCAAGCCCTAGCCCTAGGAAAGTAGAAGCTTTAACAAAATCACCAATTCCTACCACAGCCTAACAAGTTAGACAGTTTAATGGTCTCGCGTGTATTTCAGGCGCTTTATTCCAAAATTTTCACTCGTTAAGGTACCTCTATATAAATTAACAAAGAATAACTCTAAATGGACATGGAATGAGAGGCATGATGAGCCTCGAAACAAATTATTCAACACTTGTCTACTGCGCCTACCTTTTCACTTTTTCAGGAGAATTCACCAATTGAGTTCTACACCGATGCAAGCAGCCTTGGTTATGGCGCCGTCCTGGTACAGATCATCGAGGGAAGACAATATCCACTCGCCTACATGAGTCAAGTTGAGTCAACGCACCACGGATACAGAGAGCCGTTATCATTCTTACGAGCTTGAAACGCTGGCGGTGGTAAGAGCAATAAAACATTTCCGTCATTACCTGTACGGACGCCAATTTAAAGTGGTAACAGATTGCAATGCTCTGAAGGCATCCAAACACAAGAGAGATCTACTACCACGAGTACATCGTTGGTGGGCTTTTCTGCAAAACTACAACTTCGAAGTTGAATATCGAAAAGGCGAACAACTACAGCAACTTCTTCAGCAGAAATCCTTCTGAGATAATCCTGCCCCTGGGTATTCTTTGGAAGATGGTGTACTAAGGAAGACCATGACAGATCCCGTACTTGGAACTAGCCTAGTGGCTGTAGTACCCAAATCATTCCAATGGAGTTTGATTAACTCTTACCATACCTCACTACAACATCCAGGATGGGAAAAAACTTTACAAAAATTGAAGGAGTCTTACTGGTTTGAGAAGATGAACACTGTAGTCAGAAATTTTGTGGACAATTGTATCGTATGCAGAACCTCAAAGGGCCATTCAGGAGCTATTCAAGTTCAACTTCATCCAATACAAAAACCAACTGCGCCGTTTCAAGTAGTTCACATGGATATCACAGGCAAACTGGGTACCAAGGATGCTGAGGGCCGAGACGAATACGTGATTGTCATCATCGACGCCTATACAAAGTATGTAATGCTTAACTATTCTACTAATAAGAGTCAAAGTAGCAGCCTCGCAGCAATCAAACGCCTGATACATTTGTTTGCCACACCAATTCAAGTTATCGTGGACGGAGGAAGAGAATTTCTTGGTGAATATAAAGCTTACTGCGAAAGAGTGGGTATCAATATCCATACCATAGCACCAGGAGTCAGCCGAGCGAATGGACAGGTGGAACGAGTGATGGAAACATTAAAAATGCATTAACCATGATAAAACATATGACACTGAAAACTGGCAGACTGCGTTAGAAGCATTACAGTTAGCATTCAACTGTACAGCACATAGAGTTACGGGCGTTGCACCTCTCACTTTGCTTACACGGAGACAGCATTGTGTACCGCCTGAACTATTGAGAGTATTAGATAACGACCGCTACATGGTGAAACGAGTTACTGGCAGAGGACGACCGCGCAAGGTTGCCCACGATCAGCTGCGACGAGCTCCACAACCGGGCGATCAGGCTGCCGTGTCGACGGTCCCAGATGACACCGATGAAAGCTCTCCAGCAGTGCAGCCATCATCCAGTGGACCTGTAGCAACTACGTCGCAAGATCTCTCATCGACGGATGCCTAAAATAATCATGTGAGTTCAAACTGTTTTGGCATTGTTTTAATAATCTTATGACTAAATGACAGTCAGTCATAACTATACTCTACAGTCAGTGTAACTGAACTATAAATTGACTGTAACTAACTTAATTCATATGGAGAGTGGTACCTCTGAGCTAAACCATGTGTTACCCTTAAGCTAACCACGGATCCTTGATGCATCCACAAGTGAACCCTGAGATACCGTAGGGACGCCTTGTTTAACTATGGGTAGACATGTATTCACCACAGATTCTAAATTAATAAGGCAGTGCACTTAAGATGTCTTTGGGTACTTTTTCAACTAGGATTTACATGAATAAAATGTCTGGAGAGTGGTACCTCTGAGCTAAACCATGTGTTACCCTTGAGCTAACCACGGATCCTTGATGCATCCACAAGTGAACCCTGAGATATCGTAGGGACGCCTTGTGTAACTTTGGGTAGACATGTATTCACCACAGATTCTAAATTAATAAAGCAGTGCACCTGAGATGTCTTTTGTGTACTTTTTCAACTAGAATTTACAAGAATAAAATATGTTGACATTACTAATGAGACATAGACATAGTAAAATTTCTAATGTATGAATTTTAAATTATCATATTATGTTTTCTAACAATTTCAGATTTTCTTCAAGGTACAACACAGCTGATAACTTGGTGAAGTTCATCTAGCTTTTTATTCTAACAAAATCAATTTAACGTTGTTTGTTTTTGTTAACAACAACTTCATCAACGAATTTATCCAAGTTGTCAGCTAGAGTACCTAGTTATGGTACCTAACTGATGTAAACAATTAATTCATTTCAGAGAATGACCTTCCTACCCCGCGGCTAGGGCTGAGCTCGCCCTGCCTCGCAGAACGGCCGTGTCGCCGTGAGCGACATATTTAACGTTAAGGTTAAAACATTTTAGTTATAAACAGCTTAATAATAATGATTAACTGTTATCATTTATCAATAACTAACATTTAGTACTTTTGAAACGTGTAACGCCATCTAGTTGATACAAAACGTAACTTCCTGCTATATTGACCTTGATAGGTGATTCGGGTTAATGAGTTTTTATAATCCTTTATAATCCTTTATAATTCAATTCATAGTAAATAACAAGCTTAAACATCACAGTTAAAATGTATCATGATTTATAATGTTAAGTTAGTCATAAATTACTGTTCAATTTTATGTGTAATCATAATAAGTAGTAAAATGTGATACTCCATTATTTCTCTTGTTTAGCCAATGGGGTGATTACTAATAACGCCATTGGCTGAACAGAGTTACGTTAAAAGATAAATTGCTGTACTTATTTTCATTAAACCAAAGTCTTAAGAATTACTGTAATTAGGAATAAGTATAAACATAAGTAGTATTATTAAGTAATGACTCACTTAGAAATAATGTTTGGAAAACTATGTAATTATAATAATGCGAATGTACTGAGTATACATCCGCTGTGATTTTTAGCGCCGTCAGGCGAGTAAAAAAGGGACTAACCTAATCTTATAAATAAGGGCTGAATAAAAAATGGCAGCACCTTTTTTCCCGAACCTGCGAGCGTGTAAGTACTCTTATAATTGTTTTTACTTGTACGATTGTAAATTTGTATTGTGTGTGTAAAGTATATTGGTGTTTCTTTGAAATATACTGACATAAGTTCATTAATTCCTGCGTTTTCATTGTTTGCGATGTCCGATGATAAACTAGCTTCCGAAAATGGTGACGTGGGCGATAATCCCGACGTACCATATTCGGGAGTGAACTCTGGGGGTATGCAAAATACGTTATATACAACTTAATGTTTTCCAAAGAAATTAAATGTTAATAATGTTGAATTTGTTCAGGAAACGTATTGTTATTTTAAACATGTGGAAATAAACACTGACCTAGTCTTCAAACTGTAGAATTAATAAATGGCACATATATTATACGACAACATGTAATATTACATAATACGTACGATTAAACAAAGGGTATAGAAATGTGAGTGGGATGCAGCTCAATGGGATGGAGTTCAATATATATGTATAGAGGCTATAAAGCTTAATGACCAACGTGACATCGCTCCGATGTTCAGTGCATCTCCCAACGATTTAATTTAACTATTTTCTACTAAGTTGGGAATTCCTCGCTTAGTACTTTGAGAGAGTCAAAGTCAAAGTCAAAGTCAAAGTATTTATTTGTAAACATAGGTTTAAAAGGTGTTACAGAAATACATAATGTTCAGCCATGTTTTGCCTTAAGCGTACAAATATAGATAATAATATTAAAATAAAAATAATGAAACAATAAATTTGAAAATCGGACATAATAGTAAATTCTCATGCAGTTGGTGTGTGACCCAGTTAATTCACTATATCTTAATATTTTTATCATTTAAGTATTCAGTTATCGTGTAATATCCCTTTTTAACCGACTTCTAAAAAAGGAGGAGGTTCTCAATTCGATTCGTATATATGTTACTTTTTTTTTTTTTTTTTATGTTTGTTCACGGATATCTCCGTCGTTTATGAACTGATTTTGATGATTCTTTTTTTGTTGGACAGGAGATGATTCCAAAGGGGTCCCATTGTCAGCATGTCGTGATCTGATGATGGGATCTTAGAGAAATCGAGGGCAACCCTCAAATTTTATAGGCACATGTAATGTTTTTAGTGTGTTTTTCAAAGCTACACCAGTATTTACGTATTTTTATGTGGATGAGCTGATGATGGAAGGTCAACTCCTCAATGGTTAGGAGTTAAAGGATAATTCTTTCACTACTGTACACATATTCAGACTGCTAGTTATGATGTCAAGTGAGCTGTTGGAACGGAGATTTTTCAAAGGTGGTCCCATTGTCAGCATGTCATGATCTGATGATGGGATCCCAGAGAAATTGGGGGCAACCCTCATATTTTATTAATCGAGGCTACACAAGGATTTACGCTTGGTCGCAATAATTTTATGTGGTTGAGCTGATGATGGAAGGTCAACTCCTCAATAGTTAGGAGTTAAAGGATAATTCTTTCACTACTGTACGCATATTAATTCCTACCGCTAGTTATTGTGTCAAATGAGCTGATGATGGAAGGTCGTGACCCTCAATAGTCAGGAGAAAGGATTAAATTCTTGTTTATTATTAATAAGTTTTCCGTTTTCAGTAACCGTCGTCTCCTCATTCGAGAAACATTCTTGCTCGGTCTACCCATCACTTAAAATCGTAAAATAAAATAATTTTTAACAAAAAAAAAAACCGACTTCAAAAAGTAGGTAAACTAAAAAGCAAAAAATAAATTTACTTCGCACAAAATAATACGTTTTTTCATTTAGTTAAATAGAAATTATTAAATAATTATTTTATAATTCTGAAGTCGGTGCCAAGTAAACAATTAATAACTCTGTATAGATAATATCAATCGTTCTAACAACTTTTTTCTGACTGAATATTAGTTATATTTCTGTGGTAAGTACTAATACTGGGCGACCGCGCACTGTAATTTGATATTGTGGAAAGGTTGTTTTTACTTGGCACCGACTTCAGAATTATAAAATAATTATTTAATAATTTCTATTTAACTAAATGAAAAAACGTATTATTTTGTGCGAAGTAAATTTATTTTTTGCTTTTTAGTTTACCTACTTTTTTTCGTTAATATGTCAAGAAGTGTTTTTTTAAAATGTCAAATCTATTAATTTCTAGTAAGGTCAACGGTAAATGATTGTATATTCTTGGGGCCATACCCAGTAAATTAGCAGAATAGATGGCCTTCCTATGCTGTTTGGCACGTATTTTATATTGATGGCGAGTGTTAGACAAATTTTCAAATAAGTGAAGATTTCTTTTTACAAAAAGCACTAATTCAAATACATATAAAGAGGGAAACGTTAAGATTTTTAGGTCTACAAAGAACGCTTTACAGCTATCAGTACTTTTTAGTCCACACATAGCCCTTACACACTTTTTTTGCGCCTTGAAAATAAGTTCCCTATCGGGCGAGTTACCCCAATATATGATACCGTATCTCAATGTCGATGAGACATATCCATGGTAAGCTGTCTTTAATGCTGCTTTGTCTACTACTTTGGCAAGGTTATAGAGTGCATATGAATACTGACTAAGCCTTTTACAAGTATTTTCAATGTGATTTTTCCAGTTCATATGTTCATTTCGAATTTCTATGTAGTGAAGTCACGTCATGAAGTGGACAAAATTACATAACAGATAACGCTTATATTATCCAGAAAGGTGTGGCAGAGGTATAACACCCACATTTCACCTGTTATGTTTAGGTATGGGATAGCCTATTGCCATCCACATGGCACTATTCGAACTGCGTGCTGGTATTGTAAATTTTCTGACGGAAAGTTCAGAAATAACACTTTGCCCGACCCGGGAATCGAGCCCGAGACCTCGCCGTTAGAGGCGAATACGCTAACCACTAGACCGTCAAGACAGTAGACAAAATTATGCTTGCTTATATTATATTGGTTGTGTTAGCGCCAAAATTTGATAATAATGAACGCGGTGACAGAATCGGCTCTTTGGGATTGAACGTTTTTGAACGCATCCATTTCCTGTTCCCGCCCCTCTTAAATACCTTACCCCTGTCACTTCCTCGTACCACTCGATTGGAACGCGCGCACGCATACAGCGCAACTTGTGAATAATCTAAACTTTTAGTGGCTGTGACTATAACCAAGTGCTGTGCATCCAGTCCTGCAGTTCCTGAAACCTGTAAGTTCCCTCTTTTCCGTTTTCAAAACATTTTGGTCTGGTCCTTCGAGCCGGATACCTGTAGGTTCCCTCTTTTCCGTTTACAAAACAGGTTGCTTAAACAAATGGTAGGAGACGCTGAGAATAGAAACTCAGTTAGTTATTTATGACACATGACATACACCGTGTGGGTACGACTAGGGGCAAACAAATATTCGAACACATATTCTAGATGAAGTCAGTGTTTATTTCTCTAATTAAAAATTACAAAAACTGGGACAAATGGGTTATGAAAACTAATTTTATGAACTAAACGTTTAATTTTTACGAAAAATGCTTTATTTATTTGACAGTGGCATTTTATGTTTCAATATTTTTATCGACAAATACTAAAAATCATGAAATACGGGTGTTACTCACGTTATGTTGGACTATTTAGTCGACCGCGGTTTTGCCTATACTATACTTTTAGGCATTTTAGAAAAATATAGTATAGACGAAACCGCGGTCGACTAAATAGACCAACATTACGTGAGTAACGCCCTTATTTTATAATTTGAATAATGTTACAAACTCACGTCAGTTTTAATAAAAATCATATAGTTAGTGAACATTCCAAACATTTCATTATTCTAGAAAATTCAGAGACATAAGTCTTGTCAGCTTGTACTCGGTGCCGAGGCAATTCCTTTAATAGTAGATCGATGTGTCAGACGCCAGATGCTGGACATGTGTGACACTGCAGAGCCACTCCAATTTTCCTTTATGATGTGTTGTCAATTTAGATCAAGTTTCAATTGTATTGAAAGCTTTCTATAGCAAGATGATAACGGTTCAAAATCGTCAGACGCCGTTCAATGTCAAAGACAAATTATTTTGTGAAATAAGAACGTTTTGTTTATAAAGCGTTTTTGCATAAACTTACAACATAACATAATATAACATCATGCCTATATTACGCAGAAGGGTGGTAGATATGTACAACAACCACATTTTACCTGTTATGTTTAGGTCTATTGGAACAGGGGTGAGCCAATTGCCATCCACCGGCCACAATTCCAAAACTAAATAATATTAAGAATTTCCTAATGGAAAAATCACAAATAACACTTTAGCCTGACCTGGGCATCAATCCCGAGACCTTGAATACTTACAAGTGCTTCAATAATATAAACCTGATACTCAATTTTTCAGAAACACGTTTTACACGCGCTTCACAGTTATCTTGCAAGTTTATCCAATTGTCTTTTATTATGTGGACATTATTAAATACTGCGTAGGTTAACTCTGATATTAAATAAATTTGAATATATTTTTATAAAATAGAACACCAGAGGCAATTACACTATCCAATAGTCCCAATGACAAGGCCAAATACACACATTCACTCACAAAAGCACACCCAGTCTCAGAAAAAAAAAATTGTTAATCACACAAAGATTTGTCCTATGTGGGGATCGAACCCACAATACCAGTTATTATAGTTATAGTTATATATAAAGCAGTGTTAGTGTGTACAATATTGAAACCATAAAACTGTTTCTTGTAAATACCAATTTAGTCGACGAAACATGCAATGCAACCCTGTACAATCCGTCATCCTTTCACCTAGTGGGAAATATCTTCATTTCTTTGGCACGGTGACTTGAACAATGCACTGGCGGCGCTACGTGATCCGGATTAAACGGTAAATTGCGTTAAATCCCCACTGTTCGACGCCGATAGAGAGCTATGCATACTATGGCTGAGCAAAAATTGCGCACTCCGGTAAAGGATTTATCCGTAAGAGAAAAGATTCCTTTGGGTAAAAAATGGATTGCATGAAAAAATTATACAGAATTTGATGAGCACTCATTCTAGCTTGTGTTTTGATACATGACCGTTCATTGTGGCAAGCTTTAGGGGAGGCCTATGCTGGTAAGCAAGACAATCATCAAGAAACCGGTGTCAATTAAGTTTGTGTAAACATAAGTGTATAATTGAAATGTAAGATTGTTAAATAAAGGCTTTATTATTTTTATCATTTTAGCTTACATGTCATTATATAAAACATGCTCATATTTAGAACGCTATGGATAATTACAAAAGACAATAGGCAGATATAATTTTTTCTCACCACAATTTACAAAATGCAGTAATTTATTATTGCTAATATACATATTTATTTATTTATTTAAACTTTTGCACATATTTAAGTACAGAGGCGGACTTAATGCCTAGTGGCATTCTCTAACAGTCAACCTTGGGTGGTGCAGAGAAAAGCAAGGGTAGGTGCAATATGAGAAAAGAACTGAAGTGTTTACAGTGTTGAATTTAAATCAAATCAATACATACATAGATATACAAAATGCTATAAAATATATAATGTAATATACTTATTAGTCTTATTACATACGTGAATAAATACAGTAATATAATACATAAAAAAGAAATATATATAGAAGATGATAAAAGGTAAATTTAACACATTATGATGATTCTGCCAATTCACATATCGTTGTTCTCTGCTTATTGTGGGAGACTGGTGCCTAAGCTAGGTAGAAGCCTGTATTTCAGGTCTCCAGCTCACCCGCCCCGTTTACAGTAATATGTCAAGTGTAATATTTATAAATAGCGTGACATCACTAAAGAAGCTAAAATGTAGTGAATGAAATCAGAACCAACGCTCAGAATATAGTTTATTTAGTAGTTACAACAATTTGTTGTAGTTGTAGACCTGAAGTTGTAATACACAATAAATGATTCAAAGCTGAATAATAAACATCTATTATACCTAGTTGGAATTGATAATTATTTCAGTTTATAGAAATAAAATTTTCCATCAAAGACTTCTTGCTAAAATATTCAAAAACAATAAATGTCTAATAGAACAATGCCTTTAAAATAACAGTGAATAATAAGGAAAATTTATTATTGAAGCTGGATGTTGTACAGTGAATCGTAATTGGTATAATTAATTACTTGTATTTGCGGGAGATAGCGAGAAGAGTAACGAATCGTTTGGTAAGTTATTTTAGTAACTGAATATTAAACAATGACATGAATATTGTTGATATCAAAGATGAAATAAATAAATTAAAAAAGCACAACTTACGCACAACCCCAACCTAAGCAGAGCTTGTACTATGGGTAATAGAATAACTGATTCTATTACATAATAATATATAATTTTCTTTTGTAAATACATAATTATAAATGTATTAAAACAAAGTCGTTTCGGGCATCTAAATATATTTTTCGAAAATTTGCAAATTCAGAACTTATGAGAAAAGATCCGAGATCAGTTAAATAAACATTATATTTATTTTACGTTAAACAAAAAACTAAATTTTAATAAGGGCCCTTTAGAACCCGATAAAGAATAACAACTTAACGGAATCCTACGTCATTAAGTGTGAAGTAGCCATTACTTCTAGCCGCGAAATCACCAATATATTACCGCCATATTTGGACAGACTCAACATTACCATAAACCAGTTAATAGGCTCAGACCCTTACTTCCGTGGTTTGTGTACTCATGTGTATGAGAGATAGTGATCCCATGTCCTTAGAAAATGGGTTAACTTATACGATTATGTACTCAAATATATAATATTATAACGAAAATAATACTATAATTATATTTAAAAACCAGTTTCCACGTAGTATTCAAATGCAATATAGTAGAATCCGATTATTTTGAATCCGCCTATATTGACCAACCGATTATTATGACGTAATTACACTAAGAAGTTTGGTTTTGTATTTGAAGTTACGAATAAGTAACTTTGTATGGTAATAATGATTGAATTACTTACCTAAACATATCAGTAAAACAGAGCCAGATCATACAAGGAGACGAGGCGTACAATCAGTACCACCTAACTAGATTAAGTTAATCCGAAACGACCCACTAACGAGCCGAAACAGCATGTTTGACATGGAACATGTTTTGGAACAACACCGAAAATCCATCATGGCTGCCGCATGTACTGATCCATTAACAAACGTCCGGCTAACCCTAATTTGCCCTCTCCAAACCGTAAATCTTTCTCATGTCGACTAAATAAGATTCAAAGTTGGCTGTACCCTTATAATTTCCTTTATGTTGGTAGTAAATTGAAATAACCACGTACCAACCTAACGAACCGCATGAATGTGGGTTTTAATTCAATTTTGACGGCACCAGTGCAGGATTTCAAAATTTTGATTGGATATAAAACTGTATACTACCATTTATTAGTGAAATCATAAATTGTCCATTGTTACTCTTATATAGTTTCGCCAAGATAGTCTTGTCCTTCTGTCCAAGATATTAAAACACTGAACAGAACAAAAATCTTTAATAATAATTACTTATATTAACTGGTTACTTGTTCAATAAAGGTTCTTAATCTCTTTTTAACCGACTTCTAAAAAGGAGGAGGTTCTAAATTCGTCTGTATTTTTTTACGTTTGTTACCTCATAACTTCGACCGGGCTAAGCAATTTTAATGATTCTTTTTGTATATTTGTATTTCTCGTGTGGTACCATTTCAATTTGGTCCAGTTCTGACAATGGCGCTCATGACAAAACCAAATAAATTTAAAATTATTGTAATTGAAGTCAGTGTTTTTTGGAAAATTATGAAGTCTATGTTGAACAGACTGATGGGATCCTGTAGCACGCAGAAAAACTTTTTAAATGTAAAACTCTCGGTACCCGGTTTGTGGGCTAGGAGAACTTATTTCTACTCAAAATAAGTTATTTTTTCTCAGCGTGAAGCAGTGGGCCAGTTTTAATTATTATTTTATAGAAAACGATGCTGCAAAATTTTATATTAGCTTCGGTTTAGCCACGAGCTCCTCGACCTTTGATCTTTTTTATTAGAGCTTATTTTATGGAAATGTTTAGCTTATTTCTATAAAAGTGAAACAAAATTTAATAGCCTTAGTCTGGCTATTGATGTGATTGGTTTAAGAGTTTGAAGTCTTTATAGTTTATTTATTTTTTATTTAAGCAAACTAATTTGGTTAAAATAATATTCCTTTGATATTTATTTTCCAGCGCTCTATTTTTATACGTAAAAATGCTGTAATGTGTAACATGTTTTTCAAGTAAAATGTAAATTTTTAAACTGTATCATAAACGTGCCTCGAAGGTCTAGTGGTTAGCGTATGCGCCTCTCATCGCGAGGTCTTGGATCCGACTCCCGGCTCGGGCAATGTGTTTTTTGTATACGTTCCGTCAGGAAATGAACAGTAGCAGCACGGAATTGGAATTGTGCCCGGTAGATAGCGATAGGCTTACTCCCTATCTCATGGGACCTAAACATAATAAGTGAAGTGTGGGTGTTGTACGCCTCTTCACCCTTCTAGGTAATATAGACGTGATTTTATGTAATGTTATGTTATCATAAAGGTGCTGTAGAGGAACAGGGTGTGATGTTCCTCCACCACAAAGGATCCTTCGACCAGGCTCGGAGGTGCCTCAGTCAGCTGTCCAACGGTACGTCACGTCGCGTATCTTCGTGGACCCCCCTCACGGCAATTTGCCCGTGGCTGAGCCACTCTCAAATGGGGTCATACTCCTCCTCATGAAGACAAGAAGTGGCTTGGGCTTCGGACTCAGGCTCCTCGTAGATGTCTCGGGCTTTCAGAGGGGATGCAAGTTAAAGCGACTGAGACCCTCGGCAAAACCGAGGGAGGGCCAGCTCCGAGCGACCAGCGACGAGTAGGGCGACTTGCAAGCATCCCTCCGGGTTTCTCTGTCTGTCCAACGGTAGCGTTTTGGAAGTGGTATATATGTACACTCTCTGTGAACACTTCGTTATCGCGATTCAGTGCTCTTTGACATATTATGTGACGTGTGTGTCATTACTTGGCGTTGTCCATGTTGTCCGTCATTTATTATGTGCGGATACCGCCACAGTGCTAAACGTTACATTTTTACAAGCGAATGCTCGCGGTCTAGGATAACCTTTACAATCAGGGTACAATGTTGTTTTTAATTTAATATATTACTGGCAATACAAAACTCTTAAACACACTATTCCAAACTAGAGCAGCAAGAAGCAATATCCCAAGTAGTGTAGTTGTCACACTTGATTCATTGAAGAAGGGACGTAGCGAAGAGCCAATGTCACAGAACGTGCCTCGAAAACTAATACATAACAATACAGGGTACCAAAATAATCTGACGAATAGTATATACACTACGTACAAAATATAACAAATCTATTTTTAACCGACTTCAAATAATGAGAAGGGTCTCAATCACAGATCTATATCTGTGGTCTCAATTCATCTGTATTCTTTTTTATGTTTGTTACCTGATAACTTTCGACTGGGCGGAGCGATTTTAATGATTCTTTTTTTATTTGAAAGCTGGTGCTACCCGTGTGGTCCCATTTAAGTTGGTCCAGGTCTGACAATGGCACCCATGAGAAAACCATATGAGTCTAAATTTTTTGTAATTGAAGTCGTTTTTTTTTTTGAAAATTGCCTGAGTAGCTTGAAAAGTCGATCTTTGTTGTATAAGAACAATGAGTAAAACTCGATATTGCATCGAATTTTGCTCTCGCTCGAATCACAGTTAAGTTTTGCTTTCTGCTCGCCTTTTTATTTATTTATGTCACACAATTTTCACACTACGTCATCTAGTCCTAAGCTAAGCAGAACTTATACTATGGGTACCTACTCTTTTGAGCTGCTGACGTGAAAAGTTGTATGTGTGACACGAGACCAAAGTTATTTTCATCTCGTACTTTTGAGGCCCTCACTACGCTCAAGATTCTAATCTAGAATGACAAGCGCAGCGACTATAGAATCTTGAGCGTATTAAAAGTCAAAATTAGCACTCGAAGAATATACAAACTTTGCTTTCTCGTTGCACTTATATATATTATGCCTTTTTTTAAAACGATCCTTATTGAAATGTTCTTAAAGGATCGTTATTATTATGTATGATATTTAACGTACTAAATTTGATAAATACCTATTGAATATTTATTTAATCACAAATATTTTGTTTGTTTTTTTTATCCATAATGACATTTGTGTAAATGAAAACCTTTAATAATATTTCATGCTATAAGTTTTAACGAAAAAGGCAATCTTTTATTAATAAAATTCATAGTTACATTAAACCAAGTTTTCCTTGGAGATCTGTCGCACAACGAGCTTGCTTCAGCAAAACACATTTAACTGACGTAATAGCTTCCCTATGGGGGAAATGTGTTTGTCCGTCTTGCGACTGCAGTAGTTGGTACACTCGTGTAGCTTTTATGAAAGGCGGCCGAGAAAAAAGTTAAAAGTCTTGTATACAAGCATACTGGAATATTTATCACAAAATAACTTTTCATCAAATGTACTTCCATTGCTCCAAGGGGTAGGTGTGTTGAAAAAAAGTATGGTCAAAGTCCTTCCCCTTGAACCATCTCATCACAATTTTTTATTAAAATCAGTTCAGTAAATTAGCTGTGAAAGCGCCACAGACAGACAGCTTAGACAGACAGACAAACAGTGAATTTCTCATTTATTAGAAAGGATTCTTGTTATTTGTACTCGTGGATTTTACGTATCAACGTTTCCTAGATAAGCATTGTCACTAAATTCTGCAGTACATTTTTCTAAGATTTTGTAAATAGCTTAGAACATTTCAAATCACTTTAATTAACCCATGAACTGCCACAAAACGTTTAAAAGCCACATATTCGACTTCAGTATTTTGACAGCCTACTCCAAGCTACCCACAACACGAGAAAATTAAATTTTCGAGGGCAAGGTCTAACAATTTATGTGAGGACGGAGAGTAATCCGTCTTCCTCAAGGGCCAAATATCTTGAGATTTAGTTAATTTGGTAAAATATTCACTCTGATGGAGAAACTGGCTTTAAGTAGATTACAATTTAGTAGTTTGTTTATAAAGATGTTGTTTATACGTCAAGGAAAGATAATTATTTAAGCGTTTTAAAAGGAACCACATAAAATAGTGTAAAAAAAACCTTCTTATCTCCGTGTAGGTTAACAAAAGAGTTGAAATATGGAAGATGTGTCAAAAGGCACAGTGGGCCTAGCAATTAGGTGTGCAGGGCAAGAACTTCTATTTACGTCACAGTAAGGACTGGCTACACTAGTTATGCATGTGTGGGTTACATATTTGGGAATTGTAATACATCCAATAAAACCCCAAAAAGACTGAAGTCGAATGTACAGAAGTCGCGAAAGAGAGAGACAAAAATACCACTCAAACAAATAACAATATAGGTACATAAATATATTAAAAATATATATTTTATTTATTTATTTATTATACAATGATCATTTTAGAGCTCACAGTCTTAAACCAAACGCAACATAATGGAAAATATGGAAAAAAAATATAAATTGAATACAGTAAGAATTAAAAATTAAACTTTCTAAAATTAAATTAAATGAAATAAAAAATTGCAATTATATAAAAATAACAAATATTATTAAAATAACACAAAGATACAAAATTATATAAAGTATTAAAATAAAGCATAATTCCAATTAAATTATATTATAATTATCATTATTGAACTAACTAATAAGGTATACTGCTGCCAATGGATAATGTCTCAATATACCGCGCTGCTATATCAAGAAACCTGTTCTCGAAACAAATAAAAATATCTAGGCTCTATATGGTCATCACAAGACATTTGAACAGTAAACTACAATTATATTGTCTGCATTGCGACGCTGGCTATTTGTAGGATATAAAATGTAGTAGTCTGACAATATGATATTTATTGCTTTTGAGATAAGCCTGAGCTTTTACTTGATCTATTTTTATGTCATTTTTACTGTGTTTTTAAATCTTTCTTCGACTTTACTCGTGGGCTTCAAAATACTAAAAGCTTCATAGGGCATTGGTACAAAACACGCAAGTAAATAATAGTATCTACCATACGATGTTGTAAATATATAAAACTGATAAAAATAATATTACTAAGATAACAATTTTTTAGGTGTAATGATTTTATATTTGAAAGAAAAGAATAGGTACAGTTCAATAAAAAAATGTCTAAGATTTATTGATAAAAGCCCTATACTCAGGTATGATACGGTATTTTTTGCCTATCGAGTTGTGATTGCAAAGATACAAAATAGAAATAAACAAAACAAACAGGTAGTGAACAATGTGTAGAGTCAATGCCATGTTTCCATGTAGAATGTTGGTATAAGTCTACATATTGAAAATATGTAAAGATATAAAAGGTTTTGCGGTGACAATCCAAAATCACATAATATTTGGTATCATTGAGATACCTATCGGTTCTACTCATATTTTTATATTTTCTATAATCATATTGTGCCTTATTTTTTTTTTAATATTTTGTTTTATTTGCAAATACAAATTACTAGTATTCTGGTTAACCCCCTCTAGCTAAGTTTAACTTTAAAATCCGGGTACACTTTTACGGTGACTTGTATCAATAAAAAAATTCGAGCCGACTTGTATTGAATCAGTATTTCATGAACTCCAGCGCTGAACACACAATTCTAACCAGCCTGGCTAACAATACGTTCATATTTTAATATCACTGTAAAAAGTACTAATTATTAATGAGTATTATTTATGACACCAAATCAAAAATAATTGCCGTCCAGTAATTTCAAAACATCATCAAACCTGAAATGCAACACCAACGAAATGAAAAACAAACGAAATAATGGCTTACAACACACGGTACACTTGTACAATGGCCCGCAATGGACTGCGGCTGTGTTTATCATTGGTCTTTGTAAAACCTCGTCTACATTACACTACACACCATACTGATCTATGTGATGACTTTATTTTGTACGTTTCAAAAGATTATAAATTAAAATTGTACAATTATATTATAATTTTATTATATTACAAATGATATATTTTGTCCCTTTTTTGGTTATGCAATAAGGCTCATTGCGGTCAGAAAATATAAAAAAAATTAGGTGCTCGGTTTCTTTTTCGGTACCCTTAATTTCTATGAGAATATTTTACCAAAACATCGTTGAACTTAAAAACGTTTTTAGTCCTGTTACCGACAGGTAGACGAGTTGTAGAAGGTTACTGGAAGGGATTGGATGCAAAAGCTGGAAGACAGGGTGTTGTGGTGTGAATAAGGAGAACGAGAACCCTATGTTCAACAAAGCACAACGAGATGCTTCTTCTTCTTCTTTCGTATCGATAGCTGAAGTCATATTCTCATGGTGTTGACTTGCCATTGTGGTGAAAGGATTTGCCAGTCTGCTTGGTGGAAATTTGCAGACTGCCCAGGGTGCGCCGGACGTAGGGGTTGATTGTGTACGTCGCTCGGGGAGGCTCCTTTCATGCACCTGCAGATGCTGAATGATGATGATTCCTGTTTCTAAAAAGATAACTTATTTTTACTTACTTATTTTTCCTTGGAACGCTCTTTATGCGCAGTGTAAAATCACCTTAAACCCTATTCCAAGCGGATTGTTCGAACAAATCACGCGGTTAGCGCTGGATTTTGAATTACAAAATTTCCATTCAGAATTGGAATTAGAACCTGTTATTGGAGCACGAAAACTAAATTGGAAGTTCTGGGTGAAATGTTGACTAATCATACTGGTTACGGTTATGTACCGTTTATTTATATTTTTTCATTTTTTATTATACTAATAATTATAATTATTTTTATTTGGTCATGTCATTGGGACCTTTGGATAGTGTAATTTATTCTGGCGTCATATTTAATGTAAAAAATAATCCAACTTATAATCCAAAATAACCTTAATATAATGCTAAATAATTTGTTTGTATCATTGATTGGTTGATTGTTCGTTTAGTTCAACATGATTTTCTTAATAAAAAAACTGGTCCAAATAAAAATATATTTTTGTCTTGGTAGCCTCTTTATTTAAGAAAAAGCTATATAACATTACCCACCTTTAACTTGCCGCCAAATATTAGATACTACTTGCAGTACAGTGTGTCAGGCTCTGAAATGACGAGCATATGAGATTTAACACCGTAGTTCTCAGCTGCAGCGACGCATCTACAATCTGCTTGCGGAATATTGATGTCCATGTGCTGCACTCCAGTAACCATCAGGTGGGCTACACGAACGTTCGCTTAAGGCGCAGTATTTAAAAAAAATACATGACGTCATAAGCGATGGGAGCGAAAAAGTGGTGTTTATCACGGGCAAAACCACGAGGATCTGCTAGCGTAATGATAGAAACTGTTTCAAAATTCTTGTTTTATACAGAATTAATCTTGAGATATTGACATAGGAATGCTCAGCAAAGTCATTATTTACTTTAACCAAGTGCTTACTTATTTATACAAAATTGTTCATTGTTTTGTTGACTTTAAGTTCTAGTATCTAGTACATTATGATTTCAGGTATATTTAACTCCAAGTTTGGTGTTTGAGAAACTAAATAAATAATTTAACAAGAAAATTTATTTTACAGGCATTAAAAATTAAATATGTCATAATTAAATATGTCATAATAATATATGTAAAAAAACAAAATCATACCTAACTATTAACAGCTGGAAGAGAAATAGAACAAAAAAATTTAAAAAGTTATGCGTCAAAAAATACTTCCGTATCAATGTCAAATGCAAACTAAATCGATGTTTGTCGAAGGTATTTACTATTTGCATTTATGATTTAATAAATTTGGTTATTTAAGTATATTTTATTTAATTCACCTATCTATACTAAGGCGTTGTTTTAGGTGAGAAACAAGTGGGACGTGACGTAATGCGACACCATACAAACGTCTCTGCTTTTATAGCAACCATCGCGTGCCATCGCTTATAATATTTAGATCGGGTCGCGTGGCACATGTCACTCTGCTAAAAGCTCAGCTAGGATAACAAGGTGATAACAAGTATTATTATAAACAGGTAATATAATATATTTTTATTGTTCCTAAAACAAAAAAGCAAAAAAAGATGAAAAAACTAAGACTACTTTTTATCGACACACGACGCGGGCGAATCATTGGACGGATATTTAGTAGTAATATATAGAAGCTGTTTAACTTATTTTACATACTGATAACTATATAATATAGCACTATAAGGCTATCCGGGAACCAAATATGTATTTACTTCTGCTTTATTCATAACTCAACAATTAGAATACAATAAAAACTTAGGTGTTTCTATGTATAATAAGTATGTATTTACAAAAGAAAAGTATATATGTATTAGTATCAGTTATTCTAGTACCCATAGTACAAGCTCTGCTTAATTTAGGACTAGATGGCGTTGTGTGTAAGTTTGCAGATATTTATTTATTTATTTTAAGAATAAAAACTTTAGTACAGTCATAAGATGGCTGTTTTTTATAGAAAATAATGTGGATTTAACGTTTATATTATTAAGTTGTTTACCTATTTTTATAGCTATTATCATATCTGAAACACTCAAATGCATGTTAATCCAAAAGGTAAATGACTAAAGAATGTATGGCAATCGTGTTTACTTTTTTCATAAAAACAACAGCATTTTATTGGAGCAATCATCATTTACCGCTATCACGCACGATGCAAAACACTACTTTTCTTCATCTTTGAAAGTAGGGCGACATTTTTCTCTTTTTCACTTAGGCCTGATTGAAAATCAGCGTCAGACCTGAGTCTGACAATATGCTGAATCAGGACCTATTTGGTGCAACCTTGGGGCATAATTCAAAATTTTGTGTATTTATATAATCTGTATATTGTTAATTTTCTGTGTCCCATTTGTTGGAACTAAATAAATTTATTTTCTTTCTTTCTTTTTTTAAAATTGCCTGACACTGACACAATGAGAAAATCATTTTAATAGCTAAATGTAGACAAAACTATATAAGTTCACGTTTGCCCGGACTTATTAATAAGCGTTCCTTTAGAGATTCTTACTTGTACACATTTTATTTAATTAGATATGTTTTTACTTGTCAGGAAGTTTCGTAATCATATTATAAATTATTGTGAAATGTTGGTTTTGTCACTTTTTGAGTAATTTATTTACATAGCCACGGATGAAACCACATATTGTAGACGTGGCTAGTATTCATTTCCATGAATAGCATTTTGTTTACGAAAAAATATTTTTCATTTTTTTCGAGCAAATTGAATGACTCAAATTCTCTATGTTCAATTTTATCAAAGGACATACATTTCTATTTCGTAGAAAAAGTAAGTTTTAATAAATGTCATAAATGAAATAAATGTACGAAAAATAATCAGCTAAAGTTCCATACAAACATGAATATTCATTATTTTTTATTAAAACTGGTGTGAGTTTGTAATATTATTCAAATTATGAAATACGGGTGTTACTCACGTAATGTTGGTCTATTTAGTCGACCGCGGTTTCACCTATACGTCTAGGCATTATCAAGAGAGTGCGATACGTCACGCCTGAGTCGCAGCCAGTCTTGCTCTGATAATCACACTCTCTTTATAAGTAGGTTTCACCTAGACGTATAGGCGAAACCGCGGTCGACTAAATAGATCAACATTACGTGAGTAACACCCGTATTTCATAATTTGATTAATGAATATTCATTCTTGTTCGGAATCTAATAATATTAAGTTTGACAGAAACAGTGTTAGTTTACTATCTAATACATTGCCACGATTTGGATGTAATTCAAGAAGCTGTCAAGATTTGCGTTATATTATCAAGGACAATAATTATTTGATAAGCAAGCTGAGCCCCGCGGTTTAACTCATCGTTCCTTTAGCATTTGCACACAATAGTAGAAAGTAAGAAAGAAAATTATTTTATTTTCTTACACAACATTAAAACACTGGCTATAATTTAAAAGTAACTTACTACCAAATTAAATAATAATTGTAGGTAACCCTAGATGTTTGGGTTCCGAGACGCGCTTGGCCGAATATATGCTTTTTTTGTTTGTATATATTGTACATATTGTAATGAAACATATTTGATGATAATGCTTTTCACGTAGCTTAGTAGCGTAGTTTTTACATTAATTTGCACACGTAAATACAGACAGTACTGTAGACTGTATGGGTTGTATTGAAATAGATAATAGTAACATTGATTGGACTATATAATTATATTTAAAAAAAAATAGTTCACAAATAACACTTTTCACGAGCCGGGCATCGAACCCGAGACCTCGCAGGCGCATACGCTAACCACTAGACCATCGAGGCAGTTTATGTAATATCATTCTAAAATCTAATTTATTTATAAATTAAACATCATCGACCTTAATTTTAACGTAGTAGTTGTTATTGTTTGAATTCAATTTGTTAAAATATTTGATTAATGAAAACAGTAACTACTTAAATAATTTATGAATAAACACTTAAGTAAATTTATTAAATAAGGATTCGCTTTCCAGTCCAAACCTACCTTTCCACGAAAAAGTCGTTAAAGAAATGAATTTTATTAGAATAATCACGTGGATCCAATTTGTTGAACATATTCTGTGTATTTACAGAGATTATTTTTCATTGGAAATACGCAGCAAAAGAAATATATTAATTCGAACTTCTAGCGAGATTTTGCTCTGGATAATTTGTTTCATAAATGCCTGTTATTTTATATTTTTTTCAATTCCTTTTGGTATTGGTGTAAAACTTTTAATATTCCTTTATATTTGTGTGTCGTCATCAAGTTGTGTTGTTTGCATAATATTTGGATTATTATATACAGAATCTTACAAAATATTGTTACAAAACTTCAATGATTTACACACTGTTTACAAAACGGATATAAATTACATAAAAAACATGAAACGATTGGAGTATATAACTTCATCGTGTTTTTTTCTATCTCTGATATCTCGAACACTATCGACCATTTGGAAAATGTATTCTCTGATAATGCCATACAAGCCTGATTTAAAATTGTTACTAGTGTTACTCTCTCAATGGCGGGGTGAAGTGCATTTTATTTTAGAATACTTAATATTGTTTACATTTTTAACAATTCTATATAATTTATTCAACTGCGTTACTGCCTCTATATACCGAGCTATCCCAGAAGTAAATCAAAGTGATAACGAAGTAGCAATTGAACTAATCAAGCAATTTGCTGAGAAGTACGACTGCTTAGTGATTTGTAGTATCAATTTGTCAGCATGTTTTAAACGACAAGTAATTAAATATTTTTTTCAATTTTCATTTTTTTTAATAATATTATGTAATACATTTAGTTACAGTTTTCCTTTTGCTCTGTATTTGTATCTACCAATTTTCTTATTTTTTAATTTTTAGTTTATTTTTCTTGTATGTTTAGCTCTAATATTCCTTTGTTTATATTTTCTTGTGAGCGTTGATCTACTGTGTTGTTCTTTCTGGCAGGGACTAGCTGAAAATCAGTGCTGTGCATTGCGCGCAGCAAATACTGAGCTAGATCCCTTGCCGCACATTTTCTGTGTTCATTTTATATTTTCTCTTAACTGTTTTTATGTTCTCTAAATGTAAGATAATGTGTGGTTAATATTTGGTTTCAATTGTTTAAACAATATTATATTCGCGATATACATTGCATCACGTAAGAATAATGCTAGCTATACCGTATTGCAATGAGCGATTTATGGACCTAAGAGTGGTAGCATGAAGGGATAAGTGACGCGACGTGGGAATAGCCCGATGGTACGTCAGTGGGCTGACGTGATAGGCATGATATAAATCAATAGCCTAATACAATAGGACGTGACAGTATCCATGAGCGGACACAGACGCTCTTCTGTCGCTTAGCGTTCTTTTTACATGACCCGATGCAAACTATATATTTTGTAGTACCTAGGCAACATTGATATTTTTGTAAATATTGCATCTTTTTAATTTTACAGATTATGTTGACGCTAACTAGTTCATGGGGGTTGTTACTCAATTGTTTGTATAATGTTGTGAAAGCAATCGTCATGAAGGTAAAGTAAATGTGACTTTAAACCGTGTTTGATATATTTTTTTGTTTATATCTACCGCAGGATATTTTGTTCTTTAAAATGTAATCTTTTCTCAAGTTTATTCCCAATTACATTAAATTCGGCTTTTAGTCTAACGGATGCATAAGAATATCAGTATTGTGATTATTGTGCGTTATTGGAACGACTCCCATTAGACTTCCACGAGCTTAAACGACCATCTTTAATCCCGTTGTCCTACGTGAGCAACCAACGCAACGCGACGAGATCCAATAATTGCAGGCAATGGCATACGACTGTTGCTTTGGAAACTAAGGCACTAGTATGGAGTCACATCGCGACTCAGTCGCAGTCACGATCTCTTCTTATTTTTGTACATGTAATGTTATTGTTTTAGGATCAAGACATTATGGCATTTAAATATGACAATTCATCAGTGCTGCTTTGTTACACAGTCTCCATTTTCTTGGTTTTTTATGCCGGTCAAAAGCTTCAAAATGAGATAGCGACAATAAATAGGGCTTTATTGAAAATGTACAGCGTTTTGTCAATAAGTAAGTATAAATATATTAGAATGTTTATTAATAACTCTTTTAATCTCTATGTTTTTTTAAGTTGTAATATTTTTAAAGCAGGTTATGGGCTTGCTATGCCTTTTTATATTTTTATATATTTATTTCCTATTTTAAAAAGCACCTGGGTCGATTACCCGGGGGGGGGAGGCAGGTTCAAATCCCACTGAATTCTCGACTTTTCAACCTTAATTATGACTTTAATTCTATTCAAATGTGATTTTAAACTAAATAAATGACAGCACTCGTCCCCGATGGCAATAGTATGAACTAGAAAGAAATGTAAATGATCAATAAGGGAAAAATTGGCAAAATAATTCTCATCCTATTGCTCTGTAGTCAACTGTGTGTATACAATGCAAGAGTAAATAAGTATATTGAAGGTGCTTCGCCATCAGGTGAGATCGTGGTCAAACGCGCTATTAGGGTGGGTCAATAATGTATGGAGATTTTACAAATGTATTGAATGCGAATAGTAATATTATTTTGTGTTACTAAAAAGTTACTTGATATACCTACTAACGTAACGGCGAGAATTTGAATATTTATTTGTACAATATTGCACTTAATCACTTTCAGAAAAGAGTGTGTAATAACTTTTAATGTGTGAGGTCGCGAGCTGCCACGATCCGGTGGGCATTGAAATACTTGTTAATACGATATTGAATTTTATTGCATTAAGAATAGAGTATGTATGCCCTTTACATCACGAGCCGGATGACGGCGCGCTGTTAAAAGGTTCAGCGTGCTTTCAATTCACGCTCTGCTCTGCCTCGCCTCGCTGGTAAAAAAAAAACCTTAATATTGTATTACTTATTTTCAGAGCCAGATTCGCAAGAATTGCAACATTTGAAAATGTTTAAACGTGTGGTTAGTTCAAAACCCCTCAAATTGGATTTTTTTATCATGCCCCTTGGAATGTATTTGATTCCGTCGTTTTTGTCACTGATTGTTACCTATGTCATCATTTGCTTACAATTTAATCAAATTATTTAGATCGATAAGGAAAGTAAAACTAAATATGAATATACTCATACTTAAATTCTGTCATATTCTTATTTAAGTCAGCAAATAGCTGAGGAAATTATGAAAAATTTGTAGTAACTTATGTATGTAATATATTTATGTTAAAATTATTTGTGTATTATTCTAGCTCTTCCCCATTTGCCCAAAATGTTTTTACACGAAACACGTGAACAAAACAAAGGCCACGAACTTGTGCTAAATTAAAGTTATTAAATTAAGATAAGTTACTGGTGGTAGAGCTCTACTGGAGGTAGAGCTATTGTGAATGAGCTCGAGGGCGGCAGCACCGCCGTCTCACCTTTAACCTGCCGCCAAATAGTAGTGCTTCCATTACTGTGTTCCGGTTTGGTGGTGAGATCAGGCCCTGAAATAACTGGTACATGAGGCATAACACTGTAGTCCTCAGCTGCAGTGACGCACTATAATCTGCTTTTGTGGATTGTTGATGTCCATGGGCTTTACTCCACTTACCATCAGGTGGACTACATGTTCGTTCACTGTGGGCGTAGTAGAAAAAAAAATGTTTTAGAAACATCTTGCCGTGAGCATTTTAGAAACAAGTGGAACATGTTATAAATAAATAAATAAATTTGGATTTTTTACATTAGATAGAACGCCAGAAGCAATTACTCTATCCAATGGTCCCAATGACAAGGCCAAATATAGGCCATAGTAAAAACTGACTGCAATAGATATGCATTGTATTTCATATTTAATAAGTGTAATATACCCACTATTTAGATATATAACTCACTTATCCATAACAGGTGTCGTAAGTCTTTACTATGACTTAGAAGTTTTTGCCCTGCATACCCAACTCATTGGCCGACTGTACTCACGGCTACCGATAAACCCAAAGAGATAGCAGATCTGGATCAACCCATGCATTTCCATTATAAGATGGCCCCGCATTGCACGGGAAGCCTTTGCCATGCGAAATCATCTAATACTGGAAATGTTCAGCTTGATGTGTATTCGTACGGCATAAGGCACTTTATATTCCAACATATTGTTGACTTGAAACCATACATTTATAATTGATTATTTTTATAATCAATTAGAAATGTATTGCCATATAAGCTACGGTCGCCTCTTACCAGAACCCTGGTAAGAGGCGACCGTAGCTGGATGGCTAAAGCGGCTGCCCGGTGTGCAGTAAGGTCGCAGGTTCAAATCCTGCCGGTCCCATTTCTTTTTCAACTGTTCATTAGTATAAGTTCTTTTTGAAACAATACACTCTAAGTAATGTTTTATCAACTGAAAACATTGTTTGTTTTACATTGCTTTGAATAGAATAAGTCTGTGTCTAGAATTTACATTATACCTTAATTAAAGAAAGCCGCTTTGTTTGCTTATAAAAAAATGAAAATCAAAAGTATTAGTTACTAAATTATAAAAACAATTCAAGTAGTCATAAGTTATAACTAAGTTTATGAACCCGTAGCTTAGATAATATTAAACTTAACCATATGAGTTAGTTAGAGTTAGTGATTAAGTAAAAAATTACAAACAAAAACAGTGATAGTTCAAAAGACAACATGAACAAAGTGTCTTCGCCTTAATAAAAACTAAGTAAAGTGTTATTGGACGCCTCTTAGATTTATGTTTACATATTAATTTAGGTTAAAATAGAATTACTCATTAGCCTTTATGGGCTAGATTGTAATAAAATAAGAAGTTTGTGATATCTTACAATACAAAAAAAAAGCAAAGATAATATTAAATTAGCATTATGCATTACGCACGATGCAAAACACAATTTTTCTTTAGCTTTAAAATTAGGGCAAAATTTTACTTTTTTAATTCAACGATCGAAAAATTGGCTCTAAGTAAATTAACCTGTTTAATATTTTACAATAAATTCATACAACAGCAGAGTTGAAAGAAACGAAGCGAATTATTTAACAAAAACATTTTCACAGTAATATACAAAATTGCTTTCTCAATCTCAATTATGGTTTTAATTTCTTGGGAAATGAACCTGATACACATTTTTCATACAAAATATTGAACGCACTCATGCGAAAGATCCAATTTAGGGGGCATTCGTTTGAAAAATAATTTCACGAATCATTTAGCGGAGGAAAAAACAATTTTCTTATACACACCTGACATTTTAATAAGAGTTTCTTTTGTAATACTTATTTTTACAAATTTTATGTCACTATTAGGTATGATCTAAGTATTTTAATTAACCAGGCAAATCCTTTTTCCCTACTCATATTATCAACAACGCGGCATTTTCTGTATTTGTTACTTTTTTTAACGATTTTACAGTACACAACAAATTCATTCAATGATAAAGTAAAATAGCTCTTACCTAGACGAATTCGATCGTTTATTCAGTCGGCAACAGAAAAAGATAATTTTGAAAATCGAAATTTTTTCATGATTGGATGAATCAAAACTTCTATAACTTTGTCCATTCCTTTATTTTCTTTTTGACAGATCACGCCTATGAATTACCGTTTTTTTCGTCAGATTAATGTACTACAATAATAATGTACTTTATTGACAAGCGGCACTTTTTAGGGAAGTTCACTGTTTTTATTAAAACTGACGTGAGTTTGTAACATTATTAAAATTATGAAATACGGGTGTTACTCACGTATTTCATAATTTTAATAAGTTCACTGTTTGTAACAAACAACCACAGACTATAAATCAAATCGTGAAATGAAATAAATCGATCATATGAAAGCATAATTTGCCTTTTTTTGGTGTATTGTCTGTATTTTTATAAAAAAAAGAATATAATAATAGTATCATGATTCCGTAAATAATTTTATTTGCAAGAAATCAAGTCGAAATCTTGGAATTAAAAATGAAAATGTAAACAAAGGTAACTAGGAAGTCGTCATAGACTAAGTATGTGACATTATTATTATATTATTATTTTGTATATTTATTTAATCTAACAAAAACTACTAATAAACGAATAATTAATAATGAACTAAAACCATTTCGATGTAATTAATTGATTGAAAGTTCTTCGTAGACAACATCGATTATGATTTCAAATCGAATCAGTAACGTGTGAAGGCATCCCTAAATGTAATCTGTCAAAAAGAAAATAAAGAAATGGACAGAGTGTAGTAATCGATTATATGTGTATTATTTTATAGAATAAGAAGTTTTATAGAATTTGAAAATTGTTAAGTTAATTGGTAACAAAAAAAGATACATACTTTCCAACTCCAACTATATACTTCTGATTCAATTCGTTGCGGGTTCCAAGACAATTTTAACTCTCCCTGGGATTGCCCGTGTGGCACGGTGCCTTTCAGTTGGTTTCCGCTGTAGATCCTGGCGTCACAGGAGTCACAGTGGTGGGCGTGTGGGTAGGATTATATCCCGTAAAAAAGTTTTGTTGTTGACTGTACATTGCGAGCCTTCGTACTTGATGCCCAAATTGGGCAAAAGTGTTATTAGGTTTTTTTTTGTCAAGAAATCTAAGTTGAGGCATGGAGTCCAGAACATTTAAACATAACTAGTGAAATGATAGTGTCAATTCAACTCTGTCATACCCTCCTGGATAATATAAGTTGTGATGTTATACTAAGAAACAGTTGAAAAAGATATGGGACCGGCAGGATTTGACCCTGCGACCTTACTGTACACCGAGCAGCCGCTTTAGCCATCCAGCTACGGTCGCCTCTTACCAGAACCCTAAATTTCTCAACTGTATGATATGTCGTTTCGTGACGTCACTTTTTTTCAACTTGCACACGTTTTTCAACTGTTTCTTAGTATAATTTACTAGCTAAATGCGGTAAAAATAATTAATTAGAAGTTGTGATGTTATGTTATGATGAGAAAAGATAAAACTAATTTAACTGAGTTCCTTGGTCAGTATTTTTATAGGGCACCTTATTCTCTTCTCGCCCAAAAAACTTACTTTGGCTGTTCGCCAAACAACTACTATTTGTTTTAATAGCAAAACTCGATTAGAAGTCGTTTGAAAGCAAATTGCGTCTAAATATACCGTGTAATTGGAGTACTCAAATGCTGTATACAATTTTATTCAAGCAGAATTGAGGCTGGTGGATTATAGCGTGGGCGGCTAGGCAAACATTGGGCAGACAGCCAGTAAATAAAGTTGTAGGATGTATATTGTAGCCAGAAATAAACATGTATCATTTTGTTAAATTTTTTCCAAAAGATTTGGGGTCTGTTTTACAGTACCCAACTACAGTCCAGAGTAAGCTACTTGCAAATTACCGAACCGGGAAAGCCATTGTTAGAGTTTCTGAATCTTTTAATAAGCTTATCCGGTATGTAAAATATGATGAGCAGGTCAGAGTGGATCAACTGCCACGTAAAAACATAACTAGATGGTTAATTTACATGTCAGATCATTTTCTTTATTTGGCATTTTCACACGTTTTAATAATCATTATCTAACAATGTTTTAAGTCTGAAAAACTGCAGGGTAATGAAAAATACTTCGTCATTTAAATGCAAACCTTTTATATAGTGACTACTTATATAGCGCCTCGCGTATCTTAAATAAATTAAATCTATTCTTTGTAAAAAAATCACTGAACAAAACATTAAATGTCAATTAAAAACTCATTTTGTCAACAGCCTGTAAATAAATAGCCGTCAGATACCTTGTTTGTAACCAGTTTTTTGCATCGATGTACAGTGCTCGACTGGCTCGGCGCTTGACTTTTTTTACACATTATAATTCGGGACAAAATAGACCATTTTTATGTTGATGATCATGCCTTTTTATTTAATTTGTATGATGCTTTGTATTTTTTGTAACTATTAATTAAGCAGAATGTGCAGTCCAGACAAACCGTTGTGGTTTTTGGTCTGCTACTAAGTTGTATTAATCTTTGATTATATGAAAATAATTGATTTAAAACCAAAATAGTTATCTCAAAGATTCACAAATGAATATTTGTTTCTTTAGTTTTGTCGACATTCCCTTGCCCCCTTAGTAAGAACCAAAAATATCACGAATGGGCGTCGGTAGATTGTGGCGTGCGAAGCCGGCGTGCCAACATCCAACGCGGGGCTTACCTTTAGTGCTTACTGTACTTACAACTTGTGATCCTATTGCCAAAAACTACCTTTATACTTTACGCTTACATTTTTGGCATCAACTTTTTAAACTTTTCGAAATATGATTGCTCCACAATAGAAAATGAAAAAAAGATTGTTGGATTAAAATACGTAAATTCCAACGTAGTTTGGAAATTACGTAGATAAACATTATCGGGTTCAAACTTAAATTTAAATGATTCTTTACCTATTTTTACAAACGTGTCATATTTAAATCAATTAAATGCTTGTTATTTCGTGCTTATTTTGCCAAATTTATAAGTTTAATTTATTAGTTTATAGACTGTAAATTGATTAGTGACTAAAAAAGTCAAAAATGCCACCAACAAACATACAATTTAGTGTTTTAGATATAATATTAATATCACAACTCCATTCCGAATGTTTGCATACACGACGCGGCTGACAGAAGTTTTCCTTCTATGAAATCAGCATAAAGAGTGGAGTAAAAACATTTAGCACCTACCATTGCCGCCATGAAAATATATTGATCAAACTTATCTCGCGATAATCTCCGAGCTGTCCGAAACACGACCGTTTATTCCTTTACAAGGGTTCCGTACGTTATTAATGAGTGCTCGTATTATTTCTTTTTATTTTCGTCTGAAGATTTTTATGATGGTTTCCTTAGTAAAATTATTGATAAATGTCATCATTCTCATTCTTTGAACCTTTACCCAAGTACATTAGGGTCGGCTTTTAGTCTGATGGATTTATCTAAATATCTGCATTCAGGTTGGATTCTGTCCGTATTCAGTCCCGAGTAGTCGTACAACAATTTGTGTGGTAGCTTACGCACTACATCCAATCAACATCATCAGATTTCACATGCCAATTGTTTTGACGGACAAGAATTGTAGTACGATAGCGCTCTACGTATTGTTCTTTACCAAAATGTTGTAGGGCTTTGTTGAAAGTGAGTTTTCAATCAAATAATCTATGTGTATGTGCTTAGTATACTTTTCGAGTAAAAGCATCAACATTTTGAAAAATAAGCAAAATAATATACGGAATCTGTGACTTTTCTCAAATCTAAATCTTGCGAGGCGAGTTTTTTTTTCTAATCGCCCTTAAGATGATGGATAGGGGCTTTGTCTTAACAAATTGAGATCTCGTTGATCCCGGCTTTGCACACAAAATACCCAAATAAATATTTCCGGACTTTGTCTCAGATACATATAAAAAGTTTTATTTAAATGATTATTGTGTTCTAGTCTTCTCCACTTTCAAAAACACTAAAATGCATATTTTTTCGTGGCCATTTTGTCAAAATTGTTTAAATCATGAATTGATTTTACATTCAAACTGAAAATTTAAACCAATAATTTCGTCTAAATTGGCACGAAATCATTTGTATTTTAGTAGTCTAGATCTGATTTGTTACAATCAGATTACGTTTATATTGACAAAACACTATTGATTATCTCTTGTTAATTGCCATTTCATTGGAAATTATTGAAATCCTTCGACGAATAGTGAATAGAATTTGAATCATTTCCTATTGGAAACGTTATTACGCCGGTGACAGAGATATTGGCCCTTATAATTGAGTTAGGTTTGCTGGACTTGATATTCAATTTGAGCATTACTGGTTACGGGCTGTGATTACAAAATCTAGTTCGGGAGGTATTCCAGCAAACAAATTGACTGCTATACGCTCACAAATATCAGAATCTAAATGAATAGGTCTCTCTGAAATTGGAGTCATCATTATATTGTGTAAATCCGCGTAACAACATTTTGCTATAAGGTCGTAATTTGAATAGAATAACATGGAAAATTCGGTTTAATTGCTACAGAATACTGAAAATATAAACGCACAGATATAACCACCTTTGAAGCGTTAGAGTTTAGGATAATTTGTAAATGAAGTAAATATTTGCAATGTTTTGTAGATAACAGTTTAATTAAAAACTGCAGACAAAATTTCAATTTTTTTTTTACAGCTTTAAGCTATGCTATATGTACCGGCAGGATTTGAACCTGCGATCTTACTGCACACCGGGCAGCCGCTTTAGCCATCCAGCTACGGTCGCCTCTTACCAGAACCCTAAATTGCTCAACTGTATAATACGTCATTTCCTGCTGGCCCCATATCTATTTCAACTGTTTTTTAGTATACAGACAAAATAACGTTTAGATTTTACTTTATAAATATTTTTTCTTAACAAACTATAGATAACTATAAATATGAGTTATAAGTATTTTTATACCAATACGGCTTTAAGATAATAAAATATTCTAGTGGTATTTTATACATTAACTTTTCACAACAATGCCACTTTATATAAGGTTTTAGTATACAGACACATTTGTGGTAATATCACTTATTAGATACACCTAAATAGTGAGTAGGTGCCTGACTATAGTTTTATGTACTTCTATTGAATTTAAAATTGTAATTCACTTTCCCACAGACAAACAACGAAAGTTATTTTGTGGAACTCTGTTTAGTATAAATTTTACTTTATTTGTTAATAAAAATAATAAATAAATAAAATAAATAACTTGATTTAATTGTGTTGATAATAAACTGGTATAACCATTGTTTGGATCACTAGGTCGATAACAACATGAATAATCTACCTATGCTTTCGGAAGTTTTGACACATATAAGTACTCATATTTATAATTGCATTCAGCCGTCCAGAAAATAACAAAAATTGTGTAATTGTACCAATTCTAATAATAACCTTTTAAAGTTTTCTTATTTTTTACCTTAGTGTCGATACGATTCATAAATATTGGGACAAAAGACCGTTACATGCGGTCGTCCATTCTTAGCTTATTCATTCAAGCATTCTACCGTGAAATTGAGGGTTTCAGACTTATAAAACAATATATTATTATTACCCTAAAAATACATAAGCGGGTTTTTGCCCCAGGAATAATACGATCAAGATTTGAACAATGTCGATTACTATTTTATTTACACTCGTTGTTACCCGCGACTTTTTTCGCGTAGGATTCGATATTGCCATGCAAAATTGTGACACTTCCCTCATTCACTTTCAACCCCAAATATCTGAATGATGAGTTTGGAATTGCCAAAAAATCTATCTTCTTGTTAATTTACGATATATCAGGAACCTATAAATAGAATTTCGTGCATTTAGCTTTAAATTGACAAACCGACCGACCATAAAAACGTGAACACCTTAATTTATCTCTATACAATACTATATGATTGTTATTATTATTTTTTCTCATTTATTTATTTTCTCATTTTTTTATATGTTTAAAAATAAATAAAATAAATTATAAAAGTAAAGTACATTTAAAAATATAAAACTATAAAATTCTACATTTTTAAATAAAACGTACTTTTTTTTCTCAATACCTCTTGTTCCTCGGAGGCTTTTCCTGATTACATTTGAGTCAGCTTTCTCAATACCTACAAACATAAAATCAGCTAACTTTTTTAACTCTGCGGACCGCAAAATGAAGTTTGTCGGTAAGAGATAAAATAAAAATACCCACTTACCCACTTTATTTTCTTTTCAATATTGTTATTCAATTTAAGGCATTAAGCGTAATTCAATTTTATAAATATTTAATTAATTACATTGTTCTTTATACAACAAAATCAATTATGGTCAATGAAAATGCGTGATCAAATACATTAAACCATTATTTTAATTATTAATACTCTAATAATTTCAAAAACAGTTATCATAAAAAAGTTCGTTATTAGCTTACGCAGTAGATGTCCTTTGTTTCCGTAGATATTACTTGCTTTATATTTTTAAATTATGGATGCAATAAATATTTTTGATTGGCTAGAAAGACCAGAAATCGTTTTTTGCATTTATCGAAATTTTATATTTCAGTCAAGTTTTTCCAAAGCTTTAATATTGACGCGTGTTTTTGTAGAAGTTTTATTATATCTGGCAACATTTATCTTTAATTGCAATTTTATTGTTGAGTACATCAAGAAGACAACTAAATTTACACTTTTAACGCTGGCCAAGTGCAGATTGGTAGACTTCACACATCCTCGAGCACTTTTTAGGCACTATCAGGCATACAGGTTTCAGACACGATGTTTCCTTCACCGTTAGCGAGCGATAATTTATATGACAAATACACACATATCCTCCAAAAAACAAACCTTAACAATTTGGACAGAGGTGTGTGCCGTGGGTTCGAACTCAAGACCTTGACTTAGCAGTCCTAAGGTCTCCCATTCGGCTTTAGCTGTCACTAGAACAACCTATTACATATAGTATAATTTCAATTATTCGATGTTAAATTGCAGCAATATGATGTGGTAGTTTACACAAGCGTCCAAACCAAATCAAAGTAAAGGCAAAAGTGTCTTAGCGAAGAAATTATGGTATTAAATATTGGTATTAAATATTAAATATGATTTAATTTTAATTTAATTTATTATTCCTTTTTCATTTTATATATTATTATTCTTTTTTATATTTTATCATTTTAATGTTATCATTGATATGTGATTAATCATGATTGTAATGTTCTCAATTTGAATTATTTTTATTTAATTTCTAGGTAGCTTTTTATTTGTCTATTAATTATTTGCTTATTTTTGTTGTCAATTTGAGGATAATGCAGTGTCAACATCCTGTACAACTAAACATTGTTATAAATATATATATTGTAGCTGTTTATTATCCCTCAATAAATAAAATAAAATAAAGTATGCCCAGTAGATGGTGATAGGCTCATAACGAATTGCATGGGTCTTAAACATACATAATGAAGTGTGAGTGTTATACTCCTCTGCGACATCCTTCTTAGTAATGTAAGCGAGATGTTTGAAAATGAAACTTTTTTTTAGCTCCAAATTCACCGCAAATGAGGATCGTCAAGGATTTTAAGCGTTTGGTTGCGACGAACTCAATCAAAATTGAATTCTCTAAATCAACACTTGGCACATATTTGATTCCTATGGTTTTGTCGATAATTGTTAAATATGTCATTGTAGCCTTACAATTTAATAATCTTATTTAAAACATAATTTAGAGCATCTAGGAAAAGTATATATATAGGAATGTAAATAATTAAAACTATAACGTACAAAGGGCGGCCTTATCGCATTGGATTTGTAGTTTTTTTTTTCTCAAGGCTTGTCAAGATTAAAGACTAAAAAAATAAATGAATATACATTTAATATTAGATAGAAGATGGTAATTATGATCATTTTTTAATCCTTGTCCGTGTTAAGGTAAACATGTTTTGAATAAATGTATTACTTAAATAGTAAATCGTGATAGATTATAATGTTCTTAGAATTTTAAAACTGGTGTGTGCATTATTGTTATCAAAATGAATAATAAAGTTTAATTTTAAATAGAAAGTTTATATTTTATAGTTATATTTACTTTACTTGTCTTTGAAACTTTAGGACCCAATGGCAGGTAACCACCTGCTTAGACAACATAGGAAAATGGCGATTCGACTGGAAACGCACCTACAACTACCTACACCTTAAATCTACAGCTCATAATATAAAAGTGCTTTGAATTTGACACCCAGTACGCTTTGTCAACTATCGGAAAGCTTTCGACCGCGTCATGTGGGATAAACGATGGCAGATATTAATGCAGTAAATTTGACGGGAATCACCCAGAATCATGCATATTATTTGCCGAAACAAACAAATATTGTATGAATTATTTGACAAGATGGTGCACATGAGTTTCTCACCAGCTCTTCTCATGATGCAATACCCATCGGAGCTGGTACTTGGATTGATTTTAATTCAAATCTGTAAGTTGAATTAAAGTTTATCTAAGCGCCGGTGTCAAATCATTTTATTACAATAAGTATTATAATTTAGTTAGCTAAGTTTTATTTTATTTTTTGTATTTTGATGTTTGTTTTGACGTGTTCAAGCGCCCTTTGGGGCCCATGGAAATAAATGATTTGATTTGATTTGAAACGTATAGCCAAATGGTAAATAATATGCATGATTCGTAAATATTCCCGTCAAAATTACTGTAATATTTATGCAACGCTAATAGTTTAAAAGTTCATTGTGAGAGATATTATCTGAGTTTGGAGTGCCTGCCCACCTGACAGCATTGATACGCAGCGCGAGTCTGGATATGGAACTGGGACGTTGAGCGATCGTTGCGATTGTTCTACGTAAAATACTGATATTTAGTCGCAACCATTAGGTAAAAAATAGACCGTTACGTAGGAAATTGGGCTTTTTTGGTTCAATGTGCTCTCCGAGGCAATGAGGTAACTCGATATGTTTGTAATGGTAGCCCATCCCAGGTGCGACCAGGTAAGCGTTGCTAAACCTGACGAAAAAGTATTACTACTTATTTTTTCAAACACATTTTTTGCCTATTCAACAGAAGAAGTTTATTTGGATAACGATATTATAAAATGAGTGAGATATGAAAAAACGTATGCATACTAAGATACAGTTAAAAATCATGGCACCGGCAGGATTTGAACCTGCGACCTTCTGCACACCGGGCAGCCGCTTTAACCAACCAGCTACGGTCCCCTCTTTCCAGGACCCTAAATTTCTTAATTGTATGTTAGGTTATTTCGTGACGACAGGTTCATCCATTTGTATTTAGCTTAAGTAGGATACAAACCAATATGGCGAAGTTACATTCAGGACAAATGTTATAAAGAATGAACGCGTACGTTATTTCAACTTCTTATAGATTATTTTTATAGAATTTAGCTATGCTTAGCAAATTATACTACGAAACAGATAAAAAAAATATGGGACCACGCTTTGAGCTTTTAAATGTTTACATACCCGTCAACGCTGAAATTTGCGTGATCTCAATACACTCTTCTCACATCTTAAGCCCCCTAAATGCCCATCTTGCCTTATATCCCGTACCTGAACTCTAACCACGATTGAATTTAGCGTTCCACTATTCATCGTTTACTTCTCTGGCCTGCTCATTCTTCAAGTTTTGTCATCTCTTCTCTGGAATGCGCTCTCTCTCGGAATAAGAATGTCATCGAACCGCTTCAGTTCCAATGTCAAAGTTTCTGAATTACTATTTGATATAATTATGTTAATATATATATATATATATGTTACGGTAAATATGATAAATTGAAAACTATTAATAATTGCCACATGAATATAAATTAATGTGAATAAATTCGATTTTAAAATTAAAATTTCCACTTTTACCGGTAGTTTATTTTGTCTATCAAGTCTTTAATTTAGCAAGCTAAAAATACGCAGATGTAGGCAAAGACAGCAAAGAACCAACTCAGTAAAATATGGAAGATCGGAACATCTCGAACAGGACCAAGATACACCTCGTCCGCTCACTCATCTTCTCCATATTTATTTTTGGAGCTGAGACCTTGCCGCTCAAAACTGCTGATAGGCAGAGGATTGACGCTTTCTAAATGTGGTGCCGTCGAAGCCTGCTAGGGATGCCTTGGACAGCCCACCGCACAAATGCCTCGATCCCTAAAGAGCTACAAAAAGGAAAACACCCAATGCCTATCATGTGTACAACGTGCTGTGACTTAGTTTGGCCATAAAACAAGATGAGAAGCTAATTCTTTTTAAAAACTGGTTGTGACGAGAGAGGTTGAGGGCCATAAAGATGGTCGGATCAGATCTCCAAACGGCTCTCAACAGATGATCGCCGACCCCCAACAGGCTTTAGACTGGATCAGCTGGAGACAGGCCGCTGCTCGTCTAAAAAGGAGTCACGATCCTCAGTAATGGGTAAAAAAATAAATCCCAGTAGAGAGGGAGAAAGAGTTGCTTTTGAGGGCTTAGTTGCTTTTTTGGTAATAGAAATTTTAATACCCTGAAACCAAAACAAAAAAGTTTAGGTTCTGCGCATAATTCAATTTTGTAAAATTTAATGTTAAATTATCACGTTGTACTTAGTGACTCTGATGATGATGGATGATGTTGTTATTGCGTGATCTAATAATGTTTGATATATTGACTCAGATATAGAGATGTAATAAATTGATAATATTCTAATTGTTCCCACTACCGTGTGTCTAATAAAGTATGTCACTAACTTCTGTTTCTGTCTCAGACGCAGTAGGAGTGTTTTTTTTCAGTAGATAAAACTTTATTTTTTTAAATCATGTTACCAAAAAATAATTTTGATTGGCTAGAAAAAACGGAAATAGTTTTTTGCATTTATAGAAACTTTATATTTCAGTCAAGTTTCTCCAAAGCATTAATATTGACACGTGCATTTGTAGAAGTTCTATCATATCTGGCAATATTTATCTTTAATTGCAATTTTGTTGTTCGGTACATCGTAAAAACAACAAAATTTACACTTTTTTTTGTTTTGCTTCAAAGTTTGACCTTTTTTTCTAATATTATTTTCGTCATATCTGCCATTCTGAGTACAAAATCATATAAAAACTACAAAAGATACTTTCTGTTAGTACAGAACGACTATGAAAAGGAACTAAATAATAAAATCTTTAAAAAAACTCAATACATAACAATATTAGGCATTTTTATTTTTACAGTAATAGACTCAATTTTAGCTGTTGTAAGAATCTTAAATCATATTATTATAAGTGGAACAGCAATTTTACCGTATTTCCTTGTATACGTTTTGTCAGAACTGTGGTACAATATACGGTACATTTTTGCACATTTTGCTTTATACGTGCGCATTACTGCACTATGCAATTTGGTGCATTGTTTGAATTCATCTATATTGGCAGAAATACAAAAAAAATGTCCGTCTTCTCTGACAATGGAGCAAATATTACAATGGTCGGAAAAACATAAGCACTTATCAAATTGCTCTAAAGAATTGTTAGCCTGCTTCAAATACGAAGTAATTTTTTTTATCTTCATGTAGTTAACTTTCATGGTCAATAACGTATCAATATAATGCTAGTAATTTGTATTTAGAAGTTACTAAAGGTTTACAAAAAAATACCTCATTAATAACGGCATTTAAATTTTAGATAATATATGCAATGACAACTGCATCTACTTTCTGTATCAGCCGCATTTATGGAATATTTTCAACATTTTTAACAAAGGTAAAGTATTCTAGTTAATTTATTGTCCACATCAAGAAGCCTTATTAACATTACGAAACTATTAACTGCATGAAATAATACAATTATTTGAATTTGATTAAGAACCTCCTCTCCTCTCCTCTTTTTCGTCGGTTAAATATATTATTCAAATTAGTTTGTTTTCATTCTTTGCAGGAATTGCACAAACTAGGTCCTGGTTTAAACTCAGCATGTGTTTTGATTTTCTCAGTGATAGGTATGCTCTTGGTTATTAATGCTGGACAAAAACTTGAAAACGAAGCCAAGACTGTGAACAGACTTATATCACAACTATATTGTGTATTAACCATAAGTAAGTATTAAGGCATATTCACACCAGAATGGTAGGTAACATCCAGAGCTAGGTCTGTGTTGTTCTAACCAAGTGAACCATCCAGACCTGGTTCAAAAAAAGAAAGATCAAACTTCACACGTGAATCAATAGACCAAACTATTATAATAATGATAGCAGCCTTGTATTACCCACTGCTGGGCTCGGGCCTCTTCTCATGATGAGAAGGGTTTGGCCGTAGTCCAGCAGTGGGTCATGTATTAGATACGCTGGCCAAATGCCGATTAGTACTTATAATATATTTTTAGTTATCAATGTTATATTGCACCAATATGGTCTGGTAGTTCGTAAGTGACTTTTTGCTGCAAAATCAAAGTACGATTTCCGGGTGGCGCAAAAGTGTTATATGTGATGATGAATGGTGATAGACTTATCACAAATCATGGGTCTTAAACATAACATAATGAAGTGCCAGCATTAATTACCAAGAAGGATGTGGAGGTCCACATCCTTCTTGGTAATTAATGTAAGCGAGATGTTTACCTATAAAACGAAATACTTTTCAGCTCCAAATTCACCTGAAATGAGGATCGTCAAGGATTTCAAGCGTTTGGTTGCAACAAACTCGATTAAAATTGAATTCTCTAAATCAACACTCGGAATATATTTGATTCCTATGGTTATTTCGATAATTGTCAGATACGTTATTGTAGCCTTACAATTAAATAATCTTATTTAATACATTGTTACAATAACTAGATAAAGTACGAATGGGATGTATTTTAATAAAAACACCATCTACTGCCCGTAACTATGCTCATTTACTTACTTGTTCATCCTAAGGTTACCTGTAAGCAATTGCTTATAGCAATAAGGTCGCCCATTGTGCAACATAATTTTTAAGTGCAACTGTTTAAAAAAAATTCTTTGTTAATATTGATGTACAATAAAGATTACTCTATCTATCTTTCTATCTAAAATATTAAAATTCGGTTCATTTGTTTTATGAGTTTAATCAAACAAACGAACTTTTTTTTTCCTCTTAGTATAATAAGATAAAAGATTTTATGATCATTTTCTGATCCTTATCCGTGTTTAGATAAATATGTTATGGTATAAGCGTAGTGTTTGAATTATAGTAATTTTAAACTATTATAAAATATGTTTCTTTTTTACATTAAGTTGTAAGGTTCAAAAGGAGTGTGTATAATTAATTATAATAGCAAAAATAAAAAAGTTTCTATTAATTTAAAACAAGTTTAATTTGTGTTTTACAATAAACCTCTATCTTAATAATATCTTAGTACAAAATATCCTGGGTACAATCATATAATTTTAATTGATAACATTAAGTTCGTTGAAATAAATAGGAAAAAAAACAAATAACGGACTTAAAAAAATACCTTTTTAATACTTAATATTTAATGATTTTTATAAAGTTTCATAATATGCCTTTTATTAACTTACGCCGCGGAATAAGAACGCGTTAAGTAGACCAACATAAGACGTACGAATTCAAATAAATAATAAATGAAGCTCAACTCAGGTAAGCCCTACCGTGTATCGCCTCAATCACGTGCGTCTTTTGTTCTTTTAAGGAAATGGTATCAAGTCAGAGTTCTGGTTATTATTTATACTGTGGTGAAGTAGAGTGAGGCTGGGCGGGCATTCAATTATAAAAAAAATAACGTGTGGCTTCAAGTAAGGCAAATCAGAGTCAAGTGGAATTTCATGTAAAATAAATGAACACGTAGCACCGCTCCGTCCCACTCCTCTCCGCTTTGCTCCGCTCCAATGGAAGTGCATCCGTCCTTTAACCTCAGTAGCCTATAAAATAATAGCAGTCCTGTATCTAATACTTGTCCCACTGCTGGGTTCGGGCCTCTTCTCATGATGAGATGGGTTTGGCCATAGTCCACTACGCTGGCCAAGTGCGGATTAATAGACTTCACACACCCTCAAGCACTTTTTAGGCATTCTCAGGCATGTAGGTTTCCTCACGATGTTTTCCTTCATCGGTAGCGAGCGATAATTTATATGATAAATACACACATATCTTCGAAAATACGAATCTTAACGATTTATTGACAGAGGTGTGTGCTGTGGGTTCGAACCCGAGACCTTTGACTTAGCAGTCCTACGGTCTCCCACTTGGCTATTGCTGCTATAGCCTATATATCAAATAGCATTGTGATTCAACTCATGCACAACTTAACATTATAGTCCATACTACAACATTCGTTTTAGCAAAACGTTTTCAATTATTACAAACATGAACGGAATATGAATCAGTCAGCCAGTTATTACAGTCTGAAATGTCACAGCAATATTATATTACGCATCTGAGAAGAGAATGCGTAAATACTACTCTAACTGTCAAGAATTTTCTTTTATGTAAATAGAGTGACAGTGATAAATTACACGAGGTCCACAAGGAAAACTCAAGGATTGGGTGGTTTTGATGAAAATTATTTTTATCGATTTTCGTACATAGTGTAATAATGACGCGGGTACTTCTAGAGTACGCGATCCGGAACCATGGAATTGCTTGCTAATTAGCTTTACTCCTCACACATTCCAGATTTGGATTTTTTGATTCAACGCTCGTGTTTTTATACATTTCTAGAATATAATTATTCTTTTTATATATCATGTTTTATAGTAAGATATGCTGCTTATAACTTACACAATCCATATCCAAATAGACATAATATAGGTTTTATATTTCATTTTGGCCAGGTTTGATTCTTGAGCTGAATACATTCTTTTTTTTTCAATCTAAGAAAGCGGTTTTTGTTTTTACTGAAATCAATTTCATGATTCCTAAGAACACAGTTTTGTACCTATTTCTTATAATTACAGACTTTCCGACCACCAGAACGATTGGATAGACTTCTCCTCATCTTTTTTTTAATAAATTCATTCACAGGGTGTGAATGAATTTATTAAAAAAAAGATGAGGACATCATTTATATTACGTCAATAAGGTATCTATGTAAAATTAGTTGTAGTTAGTGTTTGCGCTCGGCGGCGCGTAACACAACACGGCTCATTCATCTCTCTTCATTACAGCTACTGATAATAAATCATTATACATAAATAAATAGCACGCGTAGTTTTCACGTGATTAATTATGTGATGAAGGCTATGTCACAAATTAAATATTCTTTGTTCATTCATGAATTTACTTATTGATAGATAGTTCTTATCCGAACCATAAAATTTAACCTAACCGAATTTAAAAGTGACACAAGGTTAAACTTGAAAAGAGAATACAGCTGTCAATTTTATTTAAGTGTGATATTTGCTTATCCAACCAATAAGGTTTTTCCAACACCTGTAAAATAGGTGCTTAGTCTTTCCGAACAAAACAGGGCTTCCAATCAAAGGCAGGCACACGTTCTAGAGTACATCAAGCAACCAATTAAATCACAGTAATCGTATTGAGAGCGATCGTATATTTCAGAAAATTTTATTAAGGTCGTTGTTTATTTTGATCTAGTCAAATATAATTGAGGTATTTTTATAACACAAAACCTGCTTTCAGGATAAAATAAAAATAAAAGTAATTTAAAAAGTAGGTACTGCGTAATTGGACAATTAGTGTTTAATTTTTTAACACGCTTATATTAGCTTCACCTGTATGTTTGTTTGTTTGTTTGTATGTAACCGACTCCTTTGGACTCGATTTTGACCCACTTTAAACGGACAGATTTCATTCAAATTTTGCACACCTGTCAAAGATCGATGACAATGCAATAATTCGATAAAAAAAATTAAATATATAAAAAAAAAAAAAAAAAAAAAAAAAAAAAAAAAAAAAAAAAAACGCTCTTATAAATAAACCAAACTAAAAAGTAGAAAATAAATAATAGTTTAAAAAAACTAAAAAACACGCTTTTAAAGTACTTCTAACTAAAAAGTGAAAAATAATTCCTAATATAAGCTGAAAAAAGCGTGGGGCGCTCTGTGCCATATTTTTCGTCTATCGAGCAACCCACGCTTTTTTCAGCTTATATTAGGAATTATTTTAAAAGTAATTTAAAAAGTAGGTACTGCGTAATTGGACAATTAGTGTTTAATTTTTTAAATAACTAGCGCCACCGCCACCTGTGTGATTTTTAAATTCAAAACATAATATGTGCTTTGTTAGGCATAAAAAACAGTGTTTCTTAAATTACATACTTTTCTCTTTCTTGTACTTATAAAAAATAAACACTCAGTCTTTCAAAGTCTTTTCAAACATTTTCTCAGTACATAAGCATCTTGAACGTTCATCGGTTGTGTTGACTCACTCGGGGTCCAAAGCAAGCACTACATGTTGTTTAGCTAGTTTACTTATTGAAGAATCCTTGGAACTGAAGAATAATTCTGTACATAAAAGCTTATTTATATATTTTTCAGATATAATTGATAGCGTGCCGAAAAACAGCACAAACTTATTCCTCCGTTCCCTTTAACCATCGGACTACCCGACAAACGGCACTCCGGGATCGCTTCGTGGTAGATATTCCTAATAGACGAGATAATTATAATAGACGAGATAATAATAATTAAAGAGAATACCACTAGGCATTAAGTAGTTCACGTCACAAATTTTTGTACCCATAATCAGAATCATATACTGAATCACTGATCACATGTCATTTAAAGCGGCCGTGGCGCATTGGATCAGGCATCGGTCTTACGATCGAGAGGTCGTGGGTTCGAATCCTGGCCATTACACCACGGACGTGAACTCCCTCCTAATATAAGCGAATCAAGCTTAACTGGAGAAGGTTTAACAAGAATACTAGTAATTTGTATTTGCAAATTACTAGTAAGCTTTTTTTTTTTTTAAAAAAAATTACACTCCCTGTAGAGTTTGAAAAATGTGGCATTACTTTTTCTAAATACTTATCCTTTTTTGACCACACGAGGAGAAATATTATAAGAGGAGCTCGTGGCTAAGTTTGAGCCACACAAACCGGTCGACCTTTCAGGTTAAGCGTTGCTAACCGCAATCGGCCGTGGATGACTTTAACATAACGAGTTTTCTTCCGTATCCCGGAGAGCATGCTAAGCCGTCGGCCCCAGTTACCATTTGAACATCTATGTAATTTATTATATGCGCTTCAACGTAATACAATATTAAAAAAGAGATAACGTAGATCCCTGTCTGAGCGACTGTTTAACATTTACGTTGCATTTTTAGGCAATTATAATAAATTATACCTACTATTTTAATCTTTCTCGAACATTAGGTCTGTCCCTAAATGAGGAATTATATGGTAACATAAATTTGGGAGATTAAGTAATAAATGTGCATAGATAATGTCATTTTTTCTCAATTATCTTTTATTATAACGCGGTTTTTATTTTTATGACTAAGCTTAACTTAATATTTTACGTTAAAAACGTAATATTTAAGGTTAAAAAAAATATATAATTGACGAGACGTAAGTGTCAGGTAACAAAGATAATTTTTAATAATAAGCAACACGCTATTAATTACTATCCAAAATGGTGAGGCAGAGGTTTTTAACACCAACATTTTATCTGCTATGTTTAGGTGCCATTTGATGGTAAGTGAGCCTGTTGCCATCCACCGGGCACAATTCCAATTCCCTGCTTCTTAACACTTGGCCGACCCGGCAATAGAACCCGCGTCCTCGCGCTGAAAGGTTGTATACGCTAACAACTTGATCAAATATTTATGAAAAAATAATACAAAGCTTTTGTTGTAAACGTAAAACAATCCAACACATATTTTTGTACAGAAATAGCATAATTGGACAAGTAATAATACAAATAATTCTGAAGTTCAATAAATCTTTTGATGTTGATTTTGTAAATAAATAAGGTACAAGTCTGTTCGGAATAAAATAATTGTGTACATTTAATTAACAACCGTAAGATGAAAGATATTTATGCTCTACTAAACATTGTTTAATTTTTATCAATTATTTTAATGGAATGTGATCCATTTTTATTATTCACTAGCTAAACAAGTGTGTTCCCTGCAGTTTTAAAAGTAGCCAATGTTCTACCATAAACTTACACCTACCTTCATACCGCACATACTGGCGGTATTGCAAACGATGCAATACGACCCACCGCCACCCACCGTCCATTCAACGACACCTGTGAAGATTACGACTCGCGTAAGTACGTTAACACCTAAATGTGCTTACTCTGCTATTGTCGCCAGCAATCAGCAAAAAGAGCACAAGCAGAAGCATTGCGAGCCCGAACTAAAGGACTCACAACGGGTTCCTGAGGTAGATAAGGAAGGCTTCGTCAAGGTTGTGAAGAAGAAGAAGAAGCACGCTCCTAAAAGTGCTGCCAACGACACTGTTGTATGTGTCGCGTTCACATTACTCCACAAAAGAAAAGGAGATTGTGCAGTACATCAGCGTAAAGACAAATTTCACGGTTGTAGTCACGCCGTAATGAGAATTTTAATTCTTTTGTGGTGAGAGAACCGACCGAACATCTGCGGATCTTTACAAATGAGGAATTTTGACCGAGAGGTGTAGTGTTCCGGCGATTCCGGGGTAGCCTATCTGACACAGTCATAGAAATCTTAATAATAAGGCAATAGAAATGTCAAAGACGCGTGACCTTGTCGCCGCGCATCTGTCTAGTCAAACACAAGTGCGAGTTGAGGAATTGTCGTCTTAATGTCATCGCAAAAAGAATAATTTTGTTAGCAGGAATACAGCGCATGAGTCTAATCGAACACAAGTGCGAGTTGAGGAATTGTCGTCTTAATGTCATCGCCAAAAAGAATAATTTTGTTTGCAGGAATACAAAAAGTGATATTTGAAAAACGGCGACATACGTCCCAGTGTTAAAAGATAGTCGATAGCATTTCTATTGACTAGTTATTAAGATTTATATGGACACAGTGCATCTCATGTCGCTGACGGAACGTGTGAAATAGTTATAGTGTTATAATAAAGTATATTTATAGTACTTATATTTTATTTTAATATTGATGATGTCTGAATCAAATAAAAAAATTAAATAAAAAATACAGACAGAGTTACTTTCGGATTTATTTTGTATGGCCTCTTAAATAACTCTGACTTTGAGTTTCTAAGTTACATTTATATGCCTACGGGTGCGTCCCACTGCTGGGCAAAGGCCTCTCCCCATGACTTTTAAGTATTTCTGTTATTCGCTATCTCTAGCCAATCGTTTGGAAAAGCATCCAAGTCGTTCCACCATTTTCGTGTGAAGTTAATTAATTCCTTAAGTTCATTTTAGCCATTTTAGCTTACATTTTTGATTGACACTTAGATCCTTGAGACTATCAACTCTTCAATTGAAGTTCACTGAAAGCCTAAAAGGAGCAAATAGGCTGGCCGCAAAAGGGCTTAGAAATGTTTCAGTAAATTGATTTCAGAAGGTCTCAATCCAGACTGTTTGTGGACCCTTTTTGTTACTTATCTATGTTTTTTTAGCATAGCAGTAAAAAGAGGATTTACAGCTTTTTTTTCGTATTGAATACCAGATGCTGCTCGCGACTTCATCTATGTAGACTTCGTTTTATTAATAAAATTAATAGATGCCCCGTGCTTTTACTCGCGTTATACATTACTGCTCCACTCCCGTGAAGTTTACCACCATTAAAATATCGAAAAAAAATCCCTAAAAGTTAAACTATGATATAATAAAATAATTATTCAACTTCGACTTGTAGTGTCTGAGATTTACGTGTTCAAACAAATAAACTATTTTCGCCTGTTATAAAAATAGCCTGCCACTTATTGTTTTTTTTTTATCATTTAATCCGTTTTGAAGATTATCCAATACAAGCAGACAATACAGACAGATAGCCTATAGCTCAATAGATGGCGTTAGGTTCGAGTTAGCTTGCGATATTATAATGGTTCCGTTATATGATTTTTTTGGTTTGATAAATGCCATTGGCATTAAAGTAGATCGCGCTCTGGTTTCGTTACAAAAAATATATAAGTCTTCCCGAAAAGTCTAGTTTTTCAGTTCAAATCTAGCACTAAAGTTGTATTTATTTGCATATGCTATCTAAACTTCCAATATGTATCTTAATGAAAATTAGCAAGTGATGTCTACTTGAGAATTTAAATTCAATATGCCAATATCATAACGTTGTTGAACTTACAACATTTTATATACCAGAATTATCAATATTTCTGATTAACCACAAAGCTTTCGTTGTTATTTTTTTAAACTTTTACTATGGGCTGAAATACACCTTATATTAAACAAAAGGCTGTTAAGTTCTTACATTGCCCACGATTAAGTTAAGCATACTCTCCACTCACAAGAGGCTCGAAACTTCTGCATGAGGGCTGTTACTTCAACCAAAAGTTTTCTAACTCCGACCATTTATTGGAACAGGCCTTTTGTGTCGCTGATATATGGCCACTAAATTACCCGCCAACAATAAGTATTGGCAGTTTGGTATAATCTTTGTTGCGTAAAACAGTTGTGAATTTCAAGCAATCAAACTTAATTTGTTTTCGTGATTTAGAGCCTTTGAAATTGTGTTTTGGTATTGCTTTCATTTTTTAAGCCTTGTAATTTTTCGGAATTCTATTGATGTTTTTAAAGAAAAGTAAAGAAGTACATAATAATATAGCAATGGACAGAAATCTCACAATGTCTGAAGTACAGATCTGCTCCACTTGATACAACATATTTTTTTAAACGCAGTGTCTATTACAAAATTAAGCAAACAATAAAACTCTTAGTTTAACTTACATGTATGTAACACTAGAGTTTCAACAACCACAGAAATAAGTGTCAGAGAAAACAATCTAGATAAGGAACATTTTATTCATGACATTAAAAAACCTTCATCATGTAATAAATCACACTAATTCAACTACTATTAATGTATCACAATTTATTAAGCGCTAATGACGAGAGAAGAACGAGCCGTATTGTGTTACGCGCTGCCGAGCGCAAACATTAACTACTGCTAATGTTCAGTATATAATGTGAAAATGATTTAATATTATGCCTAAACTATATTTCAATGCCATACGCACAAATGCGGGGTTCGAACAAAATCACGTAAATAATGTCCTAAGTCAGGTTGACATTAACGTAGGTACATATTTTAGAAATATAAACAAACAATTTTAAATGTTCCTCGCGCCCGTGTTCTTTTTTAATGAGTTAAGAAAAAGACTAGTTGACTCTTCACGTGACCAGAAGACTGGCTTCTACTTTGGACAAAGAATCAGAATTGCCATACAACGTGGCAATCGTGGCTTCTAGGCACGTTACCCGCGGGCGACATCAATGCAGACGTATTTTTTGACATCTTAACTTTTTATTAGATCTATTTTATTTTATTAGTTTGTATTATTATTTTATTTGATGTATATATATATTTAGTTTTCACGTATATAATAATATCATGTTATTTTAAATGTTTAATTGTATCATAATAAAATTATAAGATATAATAATTAAATTGTTATTACAATACTTTAATGTTTGATTTAGTTGGCAACTTGGGTTACTTTTGCGTTTTTGAGCACTTTGATTTCGGTCGTTATGAGCGCTGTCCCAGGTGCGTACATATTATTGTAACTACATTACTATTCGTAATAGTCGTGTGATTGCCTGCTTAAATTATATTATAATAAATTATAACAAAACTACTGCTATTTTTGTATTACTAATAATTAAAAACGGTAATGAAGAAAGATGAATGAGCCGTGTAACACGCTGTCGAGCGCAAGTAACAACTAAGTAATGTTCATTACATAACATGAAAGTGATTTAATATTCTGCCAAAAAAATATTTAAATACTAAATAGTATTGGTACTAAAATGGGAGCCGTATTAGAGTGCCTATACTAACAGATTCATGAATTCAAATAAATGTAAAGTTTAAGTTTATCGACTTAATTCAGAATTGAACAACTTGATCATGAATTAAAATTTACATAATAAAAATCACTTAATTTTAAATGCAAGGCGATGGCATAATTTTGATTCAATATCAAAATACAACTAAAAAACCTATTTTCTCGACTTACTATTTTACCGGTTCAAGCTATCGCCTCGCTGCTCTCCAATGCACTAGTGTTGTGGGTTCGATCCCCACATAGGACAAATCTTTGTGTGATTCGCAAAGATTTGTCCCAAGACTAGGTGTGCTTGTGTGAGTGAATGTGTGTATTTGGCCTTGTCATTAGGACCATTGGATAGTGTAATTGCTTCAAGCGTTCTATACAATGTAAAAAATCCAAATTATTATTATTTATTATAATTCTATTATTATTATCACTCCATTTACATAGTAGAAAATACCTACAGTTAGGGTACCTAATATTTACGAAAATTACTTTGAGATCTATATTATATCATTGTGACATTTCAGACTAATAACTGGCTAACTGATTCATATTCCGTTCAGGATTGTAATTGAATCGCTAAGGATATTGTTGTGGCCTTTTCATGTTGTGAATATAAAAGTTATACAGGATGTTTTATCAACAAGATTATGCCAGGATTGCGGCGGTGCGGTGATGGCTCTCTACGTAAAATATAGCTAATTATATATAGCTTAATTTGCTTAACTGGAAATCGAAAGGTTCGGAGGATGACGATGATTATGTCTGTGCCATAGAAGTGATACCGCCTGTAGTTCAAGCAGGTATGAGAAGACTTATCATAGATCTGAACTATCTAACAAACGGAACATCTTGTTTATTTTTTTATATGACAATACCTGACAATTATCGTCGCAATCGTAAACACGTACTATCTGCTGTGCCAACGTGGCGCACCGTTGCGCGCGCTAAGTCACCCATACCACGCACCCTTTCTGCATTCAACGCTCTCCTGGATGCCTACCCTGACTGTGATTTGTTTGCAGATGGATGGCCAAATGTGTTTACAGTGTGTTTGCGGTTTTGTGAAAGAGATGGATGAATTATTTATGTTTTTATGTTCTTTTTAATTATATTGTATGATCTTTATCCTTAATTTAATTATGTTATCATCATCAGCCTAGGGACGTCCACTGCAGGACATAGGCCTCACCAATCGATTTCCACAGCGTGCGGTTTTTGGCCGACTGAAACCAACGACTCCCCGCGATCTTGATCAGATCGTCCGTCCATCTAGCGGGAGGACGTCCCACGCTGCGTTTGCCAGTTCGTGGCCGCCACTCTAGGACTTTCTTGCCCCAACGGCCATCTGTCCTCCGAGCTATGTGTCCGGCCCATTGCCACTTCAGCTTAGCGACTCGCTGAGCTATGTCGGTAACCTTCGTTCGCCTACGGATCTCGTCATTTCTGATTCGATCGCGTAGTGAAACCCCGAGCATAGCTCGCTCCATCGCTCGCTGAGCGACCTTGGGCCTTCTGATGACTCCTATAGTGAGCGGCCACGTCTCAGTTCCATAAGTCATCACTGGCAACACACACTGGTTAAAGACTTTTGTCTTTAGGCACTGGGGTATACTGGACGAAAAGACACTACGTAGTTTTCCGAACGCTGCCCAGTCAAATTGGATTCGGCGGTTAACCTCTTTCTCGAAGTTGGATCTACCTAATCGGATAATTTGTCCCAGGTATACATATTCGTCCACAACTTCGAGTGTAGAGTTCCCAACAGCGATTGGGGTGGGTACTACATGGACATTCGACATAATTTTCGTCTTGTCCATGTTCATGTTTAAGCCCACTCGTTGAGACGCTCTACAGAGATTATCGAGCATTGTGCCTAGGTCCTCCAGGGACTCCGCCATGACCACTATATCGTCGGCAAACCGAAGGTGGGTGATATACTCGCCATTAATGTTGATGCCGAGTCCATCCCAATCCAGAAGCTTAAAAAGATCCTCCAATGCAGCAGTGAATAGTTTCGGGGATATAACATCACCCTGCCTCACTCCCCGCTGCAATTGGATAGATTCCGAGCTCTGGTCATGGAGACGAACCGACATAGTGGCGTTTTCATATAAACACCTTAACACCTCGATATACCGATGGTCAATTCGGCACCTCTGGAGAGCCTGTAGCACTGCCCATGTTTCCACCGAATCGAAGGCTTTCTCATAGTCCACAAACGCTAAGCATAAAGGCCGGTTATACTATAATTATGTTAATCTGTCTTTAATTATTGTAATTGGTGTAAGAGCCGTTGTAATTAAAGTAAAATAAATAAATAAATAAATAAATATGACGCATGACAAAGGGTCTGTAGTCCACCTGACGAGCGGCAAATACAGCTCATGAACATACACAACAGTAGAGTGTTAATGTGTCACTACATCTAAAACCACGTCTGCACCTCTCACCGCGATGTCTCGGGTGCGATTCCCCAGGGAATGTGTTATTTGTGAAATTTTCGTCAGGAAACTCACAATAGCAGTATGGAGTTGGAATCATGCCCGGTAGATGGCGATGGGCTCACCCTCTGTCCCATGGGACCTAAACAGGTGAAAAGTGGGTGCTGTACACTTCTGCCACACTCCTCTGGGTAGTATAGGTATGATGTTATGTTTTGTGATCTAAAACCACGGTTTTTGTCAAATCTTAACACGAAACGGGCACATTATAGCAAGCACTTCAATTTGTTGGCAGGTTAAAAGTGAGACGGAGGTGCTCCTTCGAGCTTGTTTATAAAATATCTGTCATTTCAAAACTGACGTGAAGACCTAATACAAGCCACAAGCAAGGGAGTACAAGTTGCTGCCTACAGGACAAAAAAAAAAGAGAAACCATAATGCTATTGACACTTAAGAAGAAGAACTACAAAATTATTGTTTAAAAGACTTTATGCTAATCTAGACTATTAGCTACAAAACTATATCAAAATCGACGCAATAGGTATTTCGTGAAAGAGTCACACACACAGATTCACATATCTTCACCAACTTGCATTTATAATATTAGTAGGATAGAATTTTACTGATACAGCAAAAACCCTCCGTGATTAATCACATGACAACTACGCCTGCTATTTATGTATTACAAATTATTATTAGTAGCTGTAATGGAGAGAGATGAATGAGCCGTGTTGTGTTACGCGCTGCCGAGCGCAAACAGGCAGCTCACTATAGCTAATATTATTTATGTAGGAATGCTAGAAATTTTGAAACGTTAACTTGTTTTTAAAAAAATATTACAGAGAGTTATATTTATACACATTATCCATAACATCACGCCTATTTTACCCAAAAGGGTATGGCAGAGGTGTATAGCATCAAAATTCCTTCTGTTATGAGACTATCGCCATTCACCAGGCACAATTCTAGACTCCGTGGTGCTACGACAATGCCTAACAAAAGACAGGGACTTAAAGAGTTGTTGTTGCCTAGCTTAATTTAGTTTATTTAGTAAGCACATTTTAAACTAAATAATATTATATTAGGTGTATGTGAAATGTAAAATATTATTATTGTTTAAATTTATATTAACAGATAGGTAGGTTATTTTAATACATAAAGAACGCATCTCGCCTATAAACAACTGTGTTTGGCGAGGATAACCATCAAAATTGTAAATGTAACTTACCATTAAATAAAAAAAACATTTGCCTGACCCATGGACCATCCCCGAGAATTCACGACGGGCCGCCGAAAATTATACCTCTAAACCACGAGGCAGCCAACTATTAATGTTAAGTAAATATCGGTTCATGAATGTAGTACATAACAGGGCGCCGGAAGGGACCAAGCTCTTGAAACTAACATCAAACAGACCTAAAACTACGAGCAGATAAGCATCATTGGAGTGTTTGCTGCGGCGAGGGTGCTTAACCTATCTGCTGACAAAACAACCCTTATTTAATTTCACATGAGCTTGTTATTTTTTACGTACTTAAGAAGTGAAATTAATCGTTTCATGTTTTTAATATTAATTTTATTCTTACACATAAAAATAACATCACACCTATATTACTCAACAGGATATGGCAGAGGTAAATAACATCCACATTTCACATGTTATTTTTAGGTCCCTAGTGACAGGTAGTGAGTCTATCGCTAATCACCGGGAATTCTATTCGAATTATCAAAAATCACAAGTAACGTTATTATATTATATAAGTATACCCGAGAATCGAGCTCAATACCTCGTGAAGAGAGATTGCATTACGTGAACCACTAGGCAGGCAGTAATAATTAGCATTATTATAGTGTTTGCTGCTGCGATGAGGGCACTTTAGGGTGACTATCGAGCGCCGTGTTTTCGTAAGAACATAATAAATATAGACTTAAATTTAATATTATTAAGTCTTACCTATTTTATAGACAAATCATTATCTTAAACACTATAGGTAATGCATGTTTGCTTATTACTATTTCGTCAAAATTATTTTAATTATGATTTTTACATATGATGAGTTATAGATGTTATTATGATTTGTCTATGATAATAGATGAAAACTTAATATATATATTTTTTTTATGGTTTTAATTTTGTTTAATTATAATAATAAGAAAATTTATTTTCAACATACAACTAAAATAATAATTAATTACTTAAATATTTACGACTATACATTTTGAATTAAAAAAATAATATTTATGTACAATAATATATATAGAAAATATAAAAAGATACTTGTAATATTTAAAGCAAATTTTAGCTTTGCTATGCATTTATTTTTATGTAATATTAAAGTTGAAAAATTAAGAATCCAGCAGGACTCGAACCTGCACCTCTTGGGTATACGCCCCAAGTGCTTTGCCAATTCAGCTATAGATTCGCATGCTGCCGGACTCGAAATTTCTCAACTCTTTTGTGCCAGCCGAAGCTAGACGAACCATTACTTGGTTTTAGCGCCATCTATGCGTTACTTATTCACATAATCGCATACAGTACGTTTGAATTAAGATCAACTCATTACTGTCGAGAGATGACGCATTTTTATCAATACTTGTAATATTTAAAGCAAATTTTAGCTTTGCTATGCATTTATTTTTATGTAATATTAAAGTTGAAAAATTAAGAATCCAGCAGGACTCGAACCTGCACCTCTTGGGTATACGCCCCAAGTGCTTTGCCAATTCAGCTATAGATTCGCATGCTGCCGGACTCGAAATTTCTCAACTCTTTTGTGCCAGCCGAAGCTAGACGAACCATTACTTGGTTTTAGCGCCATCTATGCGTTACTTATTCACATAATCGCATACAGTACGTTTGAATTAAGATCAACTCATTACTGTCGAGAGATGACGCATTTTTATCAATACTTGTAATATTTAAAGCAAATTTTAGCTTTGCTATGCATTTATTTTTATGTAATATTAAAGTTGAAAAATTAAGAATCCAGCAGGACTCGAACCTGCACCTCTTGGGTATACGCCCCAAGTGCTTTGCCAATTCAGCTATAGATTCGCATGCTGCCGGACTCGAAATTTCTCAACTCTTTTGTGCCAGCCGAAGCTAGACGAACCATTACTTGGTTTTAGCGCCATCTATGCGTTACTTATTCACATAATCGCATACAGTACGTTTGAATTAAGATCAACTCATTACTGTCGAGAGATGACGCATTTTTATCAATACTTGTAATATTTAAAGCAAATTTTAGCTTTGCTATGCATTTATTTTTATGTAATATTAAAGTTGAAAAATTAAGAATCCAGCAGGACTCGAACCTGCACCTCTTGGGTATACGCCCCAAGTGCTTTGCCAATTCAGCTATAGATTCGCATGCTGCCGGACTCGAAATTTCTCAACTCTTTTGTGCCAGCCGAAGCTAGACGAACCATTACTTGGTTTTAGCGCCATCTATGCGTTACTTATTCACATAATCGCATACAGTACGTTTGAATTAAGATCAACTCATTACTGTCGAGAGATGACGCATTTTTATCAATACTTGTAATATTTAAAGCAAATTTTAGCTTTGCTATGCATTTATTTTTATGTAATATTAAAGTTGAAAAATTAAGAATCCAGCAGGACTCGAACCTGCACCTCTTGGGTATACGCCCCAAGTGCTTTGCCAATTCAGCTATAGATTCGCATGCTGCCGGACTCGAAATTTCTCAACTCTTTTGTGCCAGCCGAAGCTAGACGAACCATTACTTGGTTTTAGCGCCATCTATGCGTTACTTATTCACATAATCGCATACAGTACGTTTGAATTAAGATCAACTCATTACTGTCGAGAGATGACGCATTTTTATCAATACTTGTAATATTTAAAGCAAATTTTAGCTTTGCTATGCATTTATTTTTATGTAATATTAAAGTTGAAAAATTAAGAATCCAGCAGGACTCGAACCTGCACCTCTTGGGTATTGTGTGATTGGCGATTATGTGAATAAGTAACGCATAGATGGCGCTAAAACCAAGTAATGGTTCGTCTAGCTTCGGCTGGCACAAAAGAGTTGAGAAATTTCGAGTCCGGCAGCATGCGAATCTATAGCTGAATTGGCAAAGCACTTGGGGCGTATACCCAAGAGGTGCAGGTTCGAGTCCTGCTGGATTCTTAATTTTTCAACTTTAATATTACATAAAAATAAATGCATAGCAAAGCTAAAATTTGCTTTAAATATTACAAGTATTGATAAAAATGCGTCATCTCTCGACAGTAATGAGTTGATCTTAATTCAAACGTACTGTATGCGATTATGTGAATAAGTAACGCATAGATGGCGCTAAAACCAAGTAATGGTTCGTCTAGCTTCGGCTGGCACAAAAGAGTTGAGAAATTTCGAGTCCGGCAGCATGCGAATCTATAGCTGAATTGGCAAAGCACTTGGGGCGTATACCCAAGAGGTGCAGGTTCGAGTCCTGCTGGATTCTTAATTTTTCAACTTTAATATTACATAAAAATAAATGCATAGCAAAGCTAAAATTTGCTTTAAATATTACAAGTATTGATAAAAATGCGTCATCTCTCGACAGTAATGAGTTGATCTTAATTCAAACGTACTGTATGCGATTATGTGAATAAGTAACGCATAGATGGCGCTAAAACCAAGTAATGGTTCGTCTAGCTTCGGCTGGCACAAAAGAGTTGAGAAATTTCGAGTCCGGCAGCATGCGAATCTATAGCTGAATTGGCAAAGCACTTGGGGCGTATACCCAAGAGGTGCAGGTTCGAGTCCTGCTGGATTCTTAATTTTTCAACTTTAATATTACATAAAAATAAATGCATAGCAAAGCTAAAATTTGCTTTAAATATTACAAGTATTGATAAAAATGCGTCATCTCTCGACAGTAATGAGTTGATCTTAATTCAAACGTACTGTATGCGATTATGTGAATAAGTAACGCATAGATGGCGCTAAAACCAAGTAATGGTTCGTCTAGCTTCGGCTGGCACAAAAGAGTTGAGAAATTTCGAGTCCGGCAGCATGCGAATCTATAGCTGAATTGGCAAAGCACTTGGGGCGTATACCCAAGAGGTGCAGGTTCGAGTCCTGCTGGATTCTTAATTTTTCAACTTTAATATTACATAAAAATAAATGCATAGCAAAGCTAAAATTTGCTTTAAATATTACAAGTATTGATAAAAATGCGTCATCTCTCGACAGTAATGAGTTGATCTTAATTCAAACGTACTGTATGCGATTATGTGAATAAGTAACGCATAGATGGCGCTAAAACCAAGTAATGGTTCGTCTAGCTTCGGCTGGCACAAAAGAGTTGAGAAATTTCGAGTCCGGCAGCATGCGAATCTATAGCTGAATTGGCAAAGCACTTGGGGCGTATACCCAAGAGGTGCAGGTTCGAGTCCTGCTGGATTCTTAATTTTTCAACTTTAATATTACATAAAAATAAATGCATAGCAAAGCTAAAATTTGCTTTAAATATTACAAGTATTGATAAAAATGCGTCATCTCTCGACAGTAATGAGTTGATCTTAATTCAAACGTACTGTATGCGATTATGTGAATAAGTAACGCATAGATGGCGCTAAAACCAAGTAATGGTTCGTCTAGCTTCGGCTGGCACAAAAGAGTTGAGAAATTTCGAGTCCGGCAGCATGCGAATCTATAGCTGAATTGGCAAAGCACTTGGGGCGTATACCCAAGAGGTGCAGGTTCGAGTCCTGCTGGATTCTTAATTTTTCAACTTTAATATTACATAAAAATAAATGCATAGCAAAGCTAAAATTTGCTTTAAATATTACAAGTATTGATAAAAATGCGTCATCTCTCGACAGTAATGAGTTGATCTTAATTCAAACGTACTGTATGCGATTATGTGAATAAGTAACGCATAGATGGCGCTAAAACCAAGTAATGGTTCGTCTAGCTTCGGCTGGCACAAAAGAGTTGAGAAATTTCGAGTCCGGCAGCATGCGAATCTATAGCTGAATTGGCAAAGCACTTGGGGCGTATACCCAAGAGGTGCAGGTTCGAGTCCTGCTGGATTCTTAATTTTTCAACTTTAATATTACATATAAAAAGATATTTACAAAACTTTATACAGCATCAAAAAATTCCTTCGCATCGATGTCAAATGCCGACATCGTGCCCAGAAGGCTGGCAGCATTGCCACGTTGTATGGCAATGCTTATTCTTTGTGCTAAATAGAAACCAGCCCTCTGGTCACGAGTCGTATCGATTAATCTTTTTGAGATATCTTTAAAAAGCAGCCGGGCGCTCGGACCCAGTGACCCTAAAGCTTCTACCCCCAACAACAATATATATTCTCCGACGAGATTATTATATTTGCGCCGTTTGAGGTTCTCTGCAGAGGCGGCCGCTGCTCCCACACAAACTGCCGTGCTTGGAAGATGAGATGGCGCGAGGTTATCGACGCGAGGTTATCGACGCATAGTTATCAAAAACCAAATATGAAAGTGACCCAAATTACACTTAAAAATTGAGAATAGTTGTCACATTCTGTGTATGCTATTATATTTATCACACAGATAAGATTTTATCTTACGCTTTTGAAACTTGGCCCATAGACTAGAGGTTGGTAATTTAAAACAGAATATGGGTAGAATTTGAAAGTAGGTTTAACGTACGTATTTTGGCTGTTTTCCGTACGTAAGAGCTTTCACAAGGGTTTTCTGCTATAGGGTAATACGAGTTTAAAACTGAAGTACAAAACCTAAGCGCGTCAAGTTTTAATGGACAAAAATGTAGAACACATGTGTGCGAAGGGACAGTGGGTTTGAATTTGTCGAGTTTATTTTCATGTTGTTAAGGTTTAATCTAACTTTTATTTAAACCTTTATTTCAAGGGATGGGAGGTATCGCTTTGTATTGTCTGTGTACCAATAAAAAAACTTTTATTTGGAGAAAATCCACACATTTTTGTTAGAGTTTCAAGTGCTTTGCTAATTCTTTAGATGTGTGAGTGTGTGTATTGCAATATGATATATGCAATTGATTCTGGCGCTATATATAAAAAAATCAATGTTGTTCATTTAATCCTTTATTACAATGATATTAATTTTAACATTTAATAAGGGCGTAAACACAACATATAAATCATTATTGATAATTCAAGTAATAAATAACAATAGAAACACATTGGAATGAAATGAAAACTAACACTATCTAACGTCGACACTTATTAAAAATATAATGATTACAAATTAAATCAAATATAATTTAATTGCAAGTAACTTCCATAGCATTGACAAATAATTCAAACTAAAAATAACTAATAGCCAAACTAATAATAATAATATACATCTTACAAATATAATAGATACAATAATATCATTAAATTTATTGTCAAAAAACTCCTCCGCATTGCTGCCCACAGCAGATACCGCGTCCAAAAAACTGGCACCATTGCCACGTAATAATAATAAAATTTATAATTATAATTATAATAATGTAAACTTTTAAGATGTTCATTTCATTAAAGCAAAAAACCATTTTAATATATGATCCAATACGTATATTTTTCTGTAAATAAAGATGTTTTTATGTAACTTAATCTTACAGCAAAAGTAATTAATTAGGTCATAACTATTCAAAATTAATAGATATTTCAAATAATTAAAACCCACTTCTATATAAATGAAAGGTTTACTATAGTACGATGCAAAATGTTGCTACCTATTAGGTTGCTAGACGTAATGGAAATGAAATATTTTGATATTTTAAACAGAATCGTACATATTTTATTTAAAATTTTCAAGATATAGGCAAATTAGTTCAAGGTCATTATTAAAAACTAAGTTCAAAATCAAGTAAGTCCACTGCAAATCCCGTTCACCGCAATTATCCGTGAATCACACAGTTTTGCTCCGTACGGGGATTAAAGCCGCAACTCTGCGGTGAATAGGTAGTGGCGAAGTGACCAACGTGACCACTTTTCCAATGCAGCTGGTTCCAGTGCGGTGATTTACGAGGAAATGATTATCGCAGCAAAAAATAATTATGTTCGATAATGGACTACTGCGACGTTCTACGTTGATCGAAAATTATGTCAAAGATTTATCTATTTACAAGATGTTAACTGTTAAAGAAACTGAATAAATTTTCAACCAAACCGTATGGCAATAAGTCACACTAACACGTCGAAATATTACAACAAAAGTTTTTTAAAGTTTTACCACATGATCGATTTAAATACATTGAAGTTGATCAATTAAACAACAACAAAAAAAAATTTGCACGTAAGATTAAACGTTTATTGACTTATAGGAATAAAACAGACCTTCTTTAGTTTATTTTTGGAACGAAGTTTTTGAAACAATGTTGGAACGAAGTTCCTTATCGCGCGTTGCGAAAGGAGGCTAGACGGAAAAAATTGCTACGAAAAGTGTAACGACACATTTCGTAGCAATTCTCGTAGCGGCGTAGTAATTACATGCTACGTTACAGCTACGGTGCTACATCATCAGACACACAGAGTGAGTATTCGGTGAACCACATTAAGATTTTTTTATAACTTAGAAAAATAAAAATTTCTTTACTAATTAATCGAAAGAAACTTCGTTCCATTCGGGTGTCCCTTGACACCTCAGTAGTTTTATATATATATATGCTGATACTAAAATGTTGTTGTGACTCAAGGGCTTGTTTCAGAAGTTCCAGATAGATCTTATCCACCCCATAAAAAATAACCTAAACGAATATAAAAGTGAAAAATAAAACGGCCTTTACTTTCATTTATGTGTGTTACATGCTCAACCTGGTAATATCATTTGTGTACTCAATGGTGGCCTAGATATAAAAATGTTTATCCAGATCCAGATAAGATTATTTATTGTAACTTAACACCAACATAAACAGGTCTCGAAACGATGACGTAATCAACCCAAACCTCCAGATCGTATACCAACAGTTTCTTAAGTAAATAATACGAAATAACAACCAATCAATCACTAGCTAAGTCAATTCCACCTTCGTTACCGCGAGTTTGTTCTATCAGTAAATAAATAAGAAAGATAACTATTTTGATTGAGACATAAATATATTTCAAGCGTCAATTTTCCTTCATTTATTCTTTGTCTAACAAGAAATAAAATTTCACCATCGGACTACCAAACAAACGGCACTCAGGCATCGCTTCACGGTAGATATTCCACCAATACGCACATTTTTGTAAATCTTCACACTAATGTCCATCCAAAGGTTGCCTGGAAGAAATCACATTAAGCGATAAGGCCGCCCGTTGTGCATAATATTGTAATTGAAACTTTCGTACAAAATGTATTTCCTGTATTTCTTATGCACAAATAAAGTTTTTATCTATCTATCTATCTAAGCGTTTCACCTTTCTTATGCGAACTTCCAAAGAGTGGAACGCCTTGCCTGAGTCTGTGTTTCCGCATGAGTACAACTTGGATCTCTTCAAAGCATGGGTCAATAGGTATCTCATAGGTTAGCGTGCTCCTCTGTAGACCACATCATCACTTACCATCAGGTGTTATAAATATAGTTATCCATGGTGCAATAGATTAGTCATCGGGCTTGAGATAGCGCTGCTAACAAGCTGGCCGCCCGCAGCGATTCACACCTGCGAGCTCGACCCTGATAACCGCACCACCTTCCGGACTTGATAACCCGGACTGACCAGCGGGCTCACCCGGACACCACCAAGACAGGCCAATGCCTGGACTGGATACCCCGAGACCCCTAGGGGGTCTACGAGAAGAACTTCGATACAGCCATTCGAATCCTGGCCATTACACCATCGCTCGAATAACATGGACGTGACACTTTCTTTTAGCTCAAACAGAACCTGCAGTCGTCTTTTGTGGTGAAAAAAAAGTATGCCTCATGTACCAGTAATAAAATGGTCTAAAAGTTGGATTGCCAGGGACTAATCTCAAACACTAACTGAAATATATAAAGCACTCCAAACATATAAGTCAAGTAAAAGGTAAAACTAACGAAATATATCAGTTAACCAAATTAATGAATATAAATCAACTTTATATATATGTATAATACCTGTTTTTTAATAAGAAAAATTCTAAATAAAACTATCCATACTAATATATCATTCATTAAAAAATCCCAAATATCCAACCGCAGTCTTCGTCATCCTAGTTTACTTGTTTTGCCAAAAATAAGAACAAATCACGCTAAAAAAACTATTACCTATGAAGGAGCACAACTTTTCAATAATTTACCCTCCCATATTAAGAATGCAAAGCCATTCGGTAGCTTTCGCTCTCAATTATTTACCTATATATTAGAAACATATTGATATTGTAATTAAAATGTATAATTAAAATATATAATTATAATATTTAAAATTAATGTTATATTCTCATGTGGCTTTGTCTTTTTGAGAATAAATGATTTAAACCTAGTTATAATAAGAAGTCGAAATATTTTTTGGACTTGAACCAGCGATTATAAGATGCCAGCCTATCGCTAATCTACTAAGCTGTCCAAGCCCAGCTTCAAATCCATTAATCTTTTTACAGTTATGTAGCTGGAGGGCAAACTTAAAAAAAATGGTAAATGTTTTACCTTAGTATTTTATCCAAAACAAGGTAAATTAGGTGGTTTAAGTTTATTTGGGGATGGAAATTCTGCACATAGGTTTTCTACAGGATATAATTTAACGGTTAGATAGATTTAAAACTGACTAAAAAAAGGAGGAGGTTGTAAAATCAATTATTTTATGTTTGTTTGCCGATTACTCGAAGACGTTGCCGTAAATTTGGGGTTGGAAGTGTAAGAGAGAAGTTCTATATAATCCTATATCTAGTGCTCTATAAAGATCAATCAGAAATATTTCAGTTATTGGTAAAAATGAAAGCCATTATATTTTTATCTAGCATTTTGAACGATTAGCGCCATCTATTGGTGTAACTTTGAAGTAACCTTGAACAAACTTATTTAACTGTGCTTTTTACATTTCGCCATAAAATGATATTATAACGAAAGCTATTGAATTGTCCTTAAAATAATATTTTCTGTATTTAAATTTAAAGAAAAAAAAACATAATTATGATAGTTTACTTTTGATTAGCCGGTTGACAGAATAATGTTAAAAACTTACAAAATGTACAAATTACAACCATATAACTATGCAGAACTGTGTTAAAATCAATATTTTAATATTAGAATTATAATACAACTATTCATCTCAATCGTGAATGTGATACTAGGATCCTAAACAGCGATCATAAAATATACTCTCATATAACCCGTTAAAAGCATAACACGATACATCAAATCAAATTGCCATAAAAATACTTCTCGGGTACAATTTCAGCTCGTTATATTTGCTGAACAACTCTCCTTCCAAGAAATTCGGGACTGACTATATATTTTTCATAATAATCTACTTACAAACCAGATAACGAAGTACTTTATTAAATAAGTACACATTGTCCCCATTTTAGTACAATTTTAATTATTTTCCGTAGCTCCGCTCTTATTAATGTATAAAGTTGCTTGCAGAAAGAAACCACATAATATGAAACTTGTGCTATCGTGGCTCGCAAAGCATAAAATATTATGAGATGTTATATTTAAAAAGTTATGAATGTAATAGTTTCATTTAGTATCATTGAAGCTGAGCGTTTGCTACGCGCGTAGCAGCCAGTCGACTTCTGGTGACGTAGCGAGCTACACGCCGTAGCAGATAAGCGTTTCGTAGCCGCGTAGCAAATCGTGTAAGTTAGTGAGCGACGAGGCGGGAGTAGAACAATTTTGAAGTGTTATGGTTTTTGTGTTGTGTTTTGAAAAGGGTGTTGTTATTTTTGATGGTAAGTGCTTAATTATTTTTTAGTGTTATAATTTAAATAGCTGTATATATATTTTTGGAATAAGTGTTTTCAGAGCAAAGTAAAGGGTGTAACTAATCTATACAAATATCTTTATTTAATTTTCTTTCAAATTATTTGTTGACATTTTTATTTATTAGCAACGGTATACAGAAGGCTTGGTTAGATAAACACGCCCTGTTAGAACACGCGAAATGTCCATATTCACTCTAAGTACTCATTAAATAATTAGAAACAATAAAACTATGCAACGTAGCGTGTCGTCGAATTCTTTTTATTTTATAAATTGAAAAAAGGTTTTAGTGTCAATCAATCAAAGGAGTATATAAATTAAATATTTTAAAACATTTTATTAGCTAGCTGTATAGGTTTTACTTCTTTTTGAAATATTAATATATATTAATTCTAAATGAAAAAAAAAAACTATGAGTGTAAAGGTAAATAAATAATTATTGAAATTGTTCTCTTAACTATCTTTGCGTTCTTATTCTGAGGCGAAGGCATGTCATGACTCGTTCGGAGTGTCTCTATGAAGATGAACTACTACTACTCAAAATAAAATTTGACTCAGCCATCGACAAGAAGAAGAAGATCTACTCAGTGATATCTTCAATCGATTAGTTCGTCAAAACTTGATATACGGGATAAATGCGACATAGGAAAATTGATTCTTCTTCGTCGTATCGATGGCTGAGTCAAATTTTATTTTGACTTGCCTTGAATAGGAACATTGATTGAAAACCTAGATTTAATACATGGCCAGTATTAATTTCCATCGGTATTATATTTTTAAACGAAATAAATATACCCTTTCGAACCAACTGAACATTAAAAAAAAACTATATTTTTTTCGGAAACCGTGTTCTTTTTTGCGTATTGAGTTTCATAATATAGAGGATAAAAGAAAAAACGAAAAAATTCAAGGTTAAGCAGAAAATAATTATGATGGAGAACATAATAATAATGCATGTGCAAATATGAAATTTTTATTATATATTTTAGCAAAAACTAGTATGCGTGAAATCGACAGTAAATTTTATGAAGCGGCTTCCTTTATTGGCTTTTATGTAGTTATTTAAAAAACTAAAATGAAAAAAAAATACCCTTTTTTCATTTGAAACACAATGTATCTACTTTGATCAGCGTACGACACAATATTTTTTAAAAACAGCTCATGATTGATTTTTTACTCCGATGAAAATATTGATAGATTAACAATGTTTTTTAATAAAAAACTTGGATATTAAAAAAGATTATTTTTTTATTTAAATGTTTAATATAATAAATAAAACTCATTGAATTCTAATTAAATATAATGCATTATTTTTACAAAAAGTTATAGAATTTTTAGGATACAAGACTATTTACACTAATCAAGTCAACCGTTCCCGAAATTCTGGCAGCATTTCCGCGATGTGTGGCAATGCTTAGTTGTTGACCATGTGTATATTATGCCAGCAATCAAAACGTCGTAATTAAAAAAATAATTGACGCCGTTTTAAAATTTCATTGTTATTGAAAAATTTACTAGGTATCTATTTATGCAGAGAGTGTTGATTTTTTTTATTTAGAAAACTATTGTAATTCTTATCTTATCTTGGACAAAATATGCGATTAACAAATACTTATTCTTCTTTTGAATAAAACCTTAGCTACTAGTGATTCGCAAATACAAATTACTAGTATTCTTGTTAACTCTCTTTAGTGAAGCCTATTTCGTCTGTGTTTGGAGGAAGTATCACGTCCGAGGTATAATACCAGGATTCGAACACACAACCGTTTCAACCATTGCGCCTCGGCTATAACGTAATTAATTAAGAAGTCAATATTACGAATGATTCCAAAGACAGCTGCATAACTCGATTGCTATGTGCTACGTGGTGTAGGATTTCATTGTGTTTAGACTTCGGATACTATAATTGTCCCAGTTAACATTATGATAAAATTATTTAAGAATTGTTAGGAATAGGAATGTATTGCATACTTGTTTTGCAAGGGACTCTGTATGCGTGGATCTGATAACTTATTACTGCAACGAAGTTTTTGAGCGTCAATTCATAAAGAGTCAGCATTACAATGGATTCTAAAGACAGCTATAATTCGGTTGCTATGTGCTCGGGGCGCTGAATAGTGTCCGTCGTACGGTACGTGGTTCATTGTGTTTGGAGGACTTCGGATACCAAACTCCGCTTCGCTTGTCGAACACAATGTCATTTTGCTGGTTTTGTCCTAGCTAACATCGTGATCAAATTATGTAATAATTGTTTGGAACTGTACTATATTAGGAACTTGTTTTACTTGTTTTTTCTTTTTTTACTCTGTACGTGAGGATCTGAGAACTGTGATTTTTAGAATAGATTCCAAAGACAGCTATCATTCGGTTGCTATGTGCTCGGGGCGCTGAATAGTCTCCGTCGTACGGTACGTGGTGTAGGACTTCATTGTGTTTGAAGGACTTCGGATACCGAACTCCGCTTCGCTTGTCGAACACAATGTCATTTTGCTGGTTTTGTCCTAGCTAACATCGTGATCAAATTATGCAATAATTGTTAGGAACAGGCAATTTTACCTACTTGTTCAGCCAGCGACTCTGTACGTGAGGATCTGAAAACTGTGATTTTTACAATACATTCCAAATACAACTATATATATATATATCTCACAACTAACACACAACGCCATCTAGTCCCAAACTAAGCAGAGCTTGTTCTATGGGTACTAGAATAACTGATACTAATACATTTATACTTTTCTTTTGTAAATACATACTTATTATACATAGTTTTTTTTTTAGAACAGGACTATATTACATATACACAGACATAACTCGTACGCGTGATTTTAAACACCAATGAAGTTTCTGAGCGACAAACATTATAAAGAAGTTGAGAACCGATCAAGTTTATAGGTTAAGCAATACTCACAGCAGAAAGCCTCTGGTCGAGTGATCACCTTAACATAGCGGAATTTCCTCCGAGCCTCAAATAACACATTAAACTGTCGAATGTCATAGAACATCTATAACAGTCATTACGGGTAGTCAGAGACTAGAAAGTCTGACAACTAGTTTCACAATGAGTATCATATCGCCTTGTATTGGGTTGTGGAGGTATGATGGCAATTGATTTCCGTAAAATACTGATATGTGAAAGCCGTTAGACTAGAAGCTGGCTCGGAGGAAGGCTCGACAAATTGTGAGCTAAACATATTATAATGTACAGTGGGCCAAGCAATTAGGTATGCAGGGCAAAAGCTTCTACGCCATAGTGAAGACTGACTGCAATAGATATGCATGTGTGAATGATATATTTAAGAAGTGTAATATACCCACTATTTAGATATATACCTCATTTATCCATAACTAGTGTAGTAAGTCTTTACTATGACTAAGAAGTTTTTGCCCTGCATACCTAATTCGTTGGCCCACAACCCCTCCTAGTTATTCATGGCGCACAATTACCACGGTCAATGTTACTTCAACCACCACCGTCTGTTTTGATTATCATCTAAATGGGAAGTCGATAGCAAGATCGCCTCATAGGAAACTTGGGCTTCAACTTAAAGCAAAACTCATGTTTCATGATCATTATGATAATATTCTTCTCTCAAACTTAACGTATTTGATGACGTGGGGAAAAGGTTTTCTAAGTCATCGGTTAAGTAAACGAGAATCGATTTGGAGTCTCAAGAAAACTGTACACCACGATAATTGTCAAAGCTCAAGTGACTACGCAGTTTCTTTTCAGAGCTGGGCTTTCTATTTTGTGACCTGTGGCTGTCTTAAGATAAAACTGCTGTCTTAAATTAAGATTTATAGATTAAAAAAAATTAACTTGATCAACACTTCAACATACAACATCAATAATGGCAAGTCGAGTTTAATTAAAAAAGTTGGTGAACAAACGTAAATAAGATGGTTGTTTCGTGCAAACGATGTTTAGCGACCAGTTGATTAAGTTCAGTCACTTTTATGTAGTCGGTTTCATTTAAGTCACATATTATTAGGTAAAAGATAAAATCATGATACACAAAACTCGAGATTATTTATATTATTATGTTAAACTCGTGACACTTCCAGGTAAAAATTTGATGGCGATACAGCTTTTGGTTCATTCCTTTTTATGCATGCATAATGCATGCATGTTATAAATGTGAAAGTTTCTCTGTGAGTAAGTTATACTTTCGCGGGTCAGCCACTGAATTTTTAAAATTGGTAGGAAAATAAAATAATCGACAATCTAGAAAAGGATAGATACATGTTTATTCCAATATCCATAAGACCCTCAACACCATTTGTCGCAAACGTGATCATTGACACAAATCTAATAATCAAATAAGGAGACACACAATGAGTTTACGTTAACCTGAATTTGAGAGCACCGGGGTGGGGAACCTTCCGAAATCCATCATCAGGACCTTTACATCATTCGCCATGAGAGTGATTATTGTGACAAATCTTATAAGCCCAAATACATTGGAACTAAAACGTAACTAAAAAACGTAACGTAAACTAAAATTGGAGGTATATCCAAAAATTTTGATTTTTTCCTGTGCTATGTGTTCGTTAAAACAACTACAAGATTAGAATCACAAAACAAAATGTTTAATTGTACTTAAAACTAAGTTTTTGGCGATGATGAATGGGATACACCTATATAGGTTTAGCCATTGGTGTGCGGTTGCAACTAGATCTAACCGCTGTGACGGGGGTTAAATATAGATCTAACCGAAGGTAAGTATTATTATTCATGCAGGTGAAATCATGTGTAGGCTGCATCTTGTTATATCCAGGTGGAACTAATTGTAACCGCACTTAAACTATTAGCTGTAACATAAGAACACGTCGCAAACAAACGCTTGCAATTCAAACGTCTTTAATTACTGACCGGATGGCGGAGTGGGTAGTGTACCTGCCTGCGAGGCCGAGGTCGTGGGTTCGATTCCCACTTAAGACAAATCTTTGTGTGCATGAACATGGGGGTATGTCTTAGTCTGGGTGTTTCTATGTATAATACGTATGTATTTACTAAAGAAAAGTATATATGTATTAGTATAAGTTCTTCTAGTACCCATAGTACAAGCTCTGCTTAGTTCGGGACTAGATGGCGTTGTGTGTGAGTTGTGAGAAAAAACAAATTATTTACTTCCTTTCACACAATTTAATCTTAAATTTGGTAGATATTCGATCAGGACAATGTACAAAATCTAATTTTGTGTAATCGATTGTGTACCTGACAAACTACTGGCGCAGCGGGAAATACAATTTGTGTATCGTATCTGCATACTGCACTGCACGACAGTTCCATCTATTTCTTGGGTACTTGACGCGCTCCATACTCTCTTAATGGGAAAATCTTAGTGACTCATTTTTTATTGAAGTTGATTTTGTGTTTTCTGCGCTTTACCCATCGACAAAATCTAAAAGTCTCTAGAAAAAATATGATTAAAATATTTTAAAAGTTTTGAATTTTGTGTTATTAAATCAATCTATGCATTTAATTCCTTTATTTAATAGAAAATGAGCTTTTACTTTTAGTTGTTTTTCTTTCTATTAATCCCAATACAAACCTTTTGTTGTTTTAACGTATAAAAACTGTAGATTAGTGTTAGTGAACAACGCAGAGCAGCTTATGTTGTTTTAATATTTGAATCAATTTTGAAACAAAAATAGAAACAACATTTTTATTCCATTTGATTTGCGCAACGTGCTACAACAGTGTGTTGATAGCTACGTTTTTTAACAGATGTCAACATAAATGTTATTATTACATTTTGATATTTTTTGCAGTTTGCACGTGTTATTTCGTGAAAAAGTGGAGCATGCAAGTACAAAACTTAACTTTGAATTAACCTTATGTTTTTGTTGTTTCAAATGCAAATGAAGAAATAACCATTGTAATAAATAAAAAAAACAAATGAAATTCAATCCGACTATGATTCAAATCAAATCATTTATTTCCATGGGCCTCAAGGGGCGCTTGAACACGTCAAAACAAACATCAAAATACAAAAAATATAAAATTAAAATAAAACTTAACTAATTAAATTATAATACTTATTGCAATAAAATGATTTGACACCGGAGCTTATTTGAATTAAAATCAATCCAAGTACCAGCTCCGATGGGTATTGCATCATGAGAAGAGCTAGTGAGAATCTTATGTGCATCATCTTTTTAAATAATTCATACAATATTTGTTTGTTTTTTTGACAATAATTCTATTTGTAAGTTATAGCAACCAAAACAACATTATGGCTAAAGATGGTTATGGAGATTTTACTTCACCTATCTAAAGTGCAAAACAACATAACATATGTAAGCACCAGAGATCCGATAACCTAAACGTATACTTTTCTTTACCAAGTTAAGACACTTACTCACTTACCCTTAAAAGGTGGGCCCCTATTTACTTAAACTTGGACGGCCACGGCAACCCAATTTGGGTGGATTAAAGTATGCGTGTAGTTTTTTGATGCGGAGTATTAGAAGAATTATTTTCATAAGCAATTTCAGTGTCGTGAATGACATCACATTAGGATAATAGTTCAGTAAGTGGTTTCTTTTAATAGAGGCATATTAAAAACTGTCTAAGTGTACTATTTTTCTAATTTTCATTTATTTAGCTATGCTTAGCAAATTATAATAAGAAACAGATGGGACTGGCAGGATTTGAACCTGCACGTCATAACGTAATATTTAGTTGAGAAATTTAGGGTCCTGGCAAGAGGCGACCGTAGCTTAGTGGTTTAAAGAAGCTACTCGGTATGCAGGGGTTCAAATCGTGCTAGTCCCATATTTTTTTCAACTGTTTCTTAGTACAGTAGGTATTGTTGTAGAACGTAATTAGTCTGGAGGAAAAGCTTAGATAAAACAAATATACAGATGAAAGCATTGCGATGTTTAACTAATCTATTCTCAAGAAATAGACATGACATTTACTGAAACATTACCCAAAAATGTTCCTCAAGCTGCAAACAAAAACAAAAAAAATCTTTCTTCAATATATACAGGGTTATTGGGTAAGTCGACCTAGATCCGTTAAGAGGTGGTAGTTCCCATCATTTCTGACTGATCTGACTATGAAACACCCCACCCTAAACCTAACCGTTTTCGAGATATTGGACTTAGAAGGTTTTTTTAAAAAATATCCCGATTTCTTAACTATAGCCTATTTTTTTTGTATCCTATGCCTTTTATTTTTTTTTAATTCTGATTTTTGTGTGCCAGATAAGTTTGTTTATAATTCTCAACCCAAAAAGTGCAAGTATCTGAACCAATGGGATCGTAGTAGACGATTGATACCGTAAAAAAGTAATTAATTTGAAAAAAAAAATTGTTTCTTTTAGTAATATTTAAAAAAAAATCTATGGCGTTAGTTCTGCAGATGTTTTAAATAATATCTACGTTCCATTAGCTATCCAACAAGGTATCACAAGCTAGGGTCTTATCACAATTCATAGAAAAAAAATCGATAAAAGGCTCTCAGGTAGCAGTACAAATTTGGGTTCTTTGGTCCTATTGTTCTTCCACGGAGCTGTGGTGCGTGCGAGCGGGACAAACTGACCAGGTGCAAGCGAGATAAAATAATCCCGGCCAATTTGTTGTTATTGTTTCGTTTTAGTCTGCTTCCGTGATTCGTCCGTAGTAGATGCGATATTTAGTGCTCTTCATTTCTTACCCGACTTGGCTTGTATTTCTGGACTGTTTCCTACAAATTGTGACTGTGCTTGTTAACTGGACTTTGAATTGTGCTTCTGAATTGGAACTGTTGAAGATGGCAACCTTCACGAACGAGGAATACGCGGATATTCTACTTTGTTATGGGTACTGCAATGGTGTTTCTGCACGAGCTCGTGACGAATACATTGCACGTTATCCCAGCCGCCGAATACCGGATGTCACTGTCTTTGACGGCGCTTACCGGCGACTCAGAGAGACTGGCTCTGTTTTAAGGCGTCGAGCAGACCTAGGCCGACCACGGATCATTGTTGATGATGAAGATGAAGATAATCAAATAGTTCAACGGTTTAGAGCGGATCCAACTACTTCAACTAATGCTGTTGCCCGAGAACTTGGACTCTCGCAGTGGAAAGTGTGGTTTACGGTGAATACTGCAGGCCTCTACCCCTATCACTACACGCCAGTACATGTTATCGAAGAGGGAGATCCAGTGAGGAGGTTAGACTTTTGTAGATTTATGCTTCATGGAGATTTAGAAGACCCAGCATTTTTAAAACAAATCTTGTGGACAGATGAATCAAAATTTGATAAAGATGGAATTACAAATTACCACAACGCTCATTATTGGGCCCCAAGAGCGCAAAAAAATCCTAACCAGAAGAGGACAAAAGCCGCACAAAGAAGATTTAGTTTAAATGTCTGGATGGGAATCATAGCAAACAAATTAATTGGGCCCTTCTTTCTACCTGATAATTTAAACGGAGAATTTTACGAACATTTTCTAAGAGAAGAGTTACCAAATTTATTAGAGGATTTACCCCTAAATCTGATTAGAAACATGAAGTTCCAACACGACGGTTGCCCTGCACATTACAGAAGAGGGGTCAGGGAATGGCTAGACAACGAGTATCCTAATAGGTGGATCGGAAGAGGTGGACCCATACCGTGGCCAGCAAGAAGTCCTGACCTGACTCCCATGGATTTTTATGTGTGGGGACACATGAAGACATTAGTCTACAATGAGAATAATCCAATTGAAACTATTGACATATTAAGACAGAAGATTATTGAGGCTGCTGACGAAATTCGAAGAGACTTAACGACTGTAGTAGTTAAAAGCGGACTAAGACACCGAATGAGAGTGTGTGTGCGAAACAGGCGGCCATGTAGAACAAGATTTATAAATTTAAATAAATGTTGTTCAATAATTATTTGTATTGTTTTATTTCGTTTCCTGGCCCAAAAGAGAAGTTTAATCTTAAGTACCATTGTTTTTTTTTACTACCTGGGAGCCTTTTATCGATTTTTTTTCTATGAATTGTGATAAGACCCTAGCTTGTGATACCTTGTTGGATAGCTAATGGAACGTAGATATTATTTAAAACATCTGCAGAACTAACGCCATAGATTTTTTTTTAAATATTACTAAAAGAAACAATTTTTTTTTTTCAAATTAATTACTTTTTTACGGTATCAATCGTCTACTACGATCCCATTGGTTCAGATACTTGCACTTTTTGGGTTGAGAATTATAAACAAACTTATCTGGCACACAAAAATCAGAATAAAAAAAAAATAAAAGGCATAGGATACAAAAAAATAGGCTATAGTTAAGAAATCGGGATATTTTTAAAAAAAACCTTCTAAGTCCAATATCTCGAAAACGGTTAGGTTTAGGGTGGGGTGTTTCATAGTCAGATCAGTCAGAAATGATGGGAACTACCACCTCTTAACGGATCTAGGTCGACGTACCCAATAACCCTGTATATCTGCCAAATAATCTTTTGTAGGCAATATTCCAACAAAATAGCTATTCAAGCGAAGGTTAAATGAAATAGACTAAAATAATCTTAATATTGTAGGCGCTAGTGAGGCAACGTATAATGTGAAAGAAGTACAAATGCCTGCTAACTGATATGTTCTGACTGACTGACAAAATTGAACTTTTGACGGTGCGATTCGAAATATAAATGTTATAAATATGTCAGATTAATTTATTGGTACTTAAATGACGGCGACGTCTTACTATGTCAATAGCCAATATCTCCATCTGATATTTTATATTATTATTGACAATAGATAACGACTAGGCAATCCTTCTTCAGGTTGGAATCAAATCAGCTTGACTGAATAAACAACTGTACAACCTTGTATAAAAATGTACGTGTTCGACTGTCTCCTTTAAATTTTACTGGTGGTAGAGCTCTTGTGAATGAGCTCGAGGGCGGCAACACCACCCTCTCACCTTTAACCTGCCGTCAAATAGTAGTGCTTCCATTACTGTGTTCTGTTTTGGTGGTGAGATCAGGCCCTGAAATTACTGGCATATGAGGCATAACACCGTAGTCCTCAGCTGCAGAGACGCATCTATAATCTGCTTTTGTGGATTGTTGATGTCCATGGGCTGTACTCCACTTGCCATCAGAGAACGAACGTGTAGTCTACTACACTTTCGTTCTCTGTGGGCGTAGTATAAAAAAAAAGAAACACCCACACAAAAAATAATGATACTTATCCAATACTAAATCGGTTCAATATTATCCTTTATACCCGTTCCACTCGTACGATATGGCTGAGTGCCAAGAAGTGAAGTTCTTTTAACCTCTAATATCCTCAATAATTCTTCCAAACTGTACAATGTTCGTTATGTTCTAGCCTCAAGCAAAAGCTTTGAAAATTCGCTGCAAAACCGCAGGCCCTTGAAAACTAGGCCACATCCGGGGTATTCGAACGGATATAGTCACGAGAAACTATTTTTAAGCTGCTTTGGAAGGTATTTTGTGTTTAAACAAAAAATCTACCATCTATCCTATCTACTAATAATAATAAAAAGATTGAATTGAGATGAAAATTTAACACTAATCAATAAACAAATGACTACTTCTGGCAAAAGAATTCCATGTTTTTAAAATAGAATTAATTTGAAATTCGTTTATTTTTATTTTAGGTTAGTAGGAATTTTGTTTTTATTTTTATTTTTGTGAATAAATAAACAGTTTTTGAAATTAGAATTCTTAGCCAAACAAAAATTATTTCGATTTGAAATGGCCAGTACTGCAGAACGACAATTTCATACCTTATATTATTAGACCTAATAAGAAACGCTAGTCGCGAAACTGTGTGAAGCTGATTGAATGTGTGTATTATATTTACTTTTTCACGCAATATCTACCGGGTTAATTTTGATGAAATTTTGCACACATTCTGCCCAGCTTGAATTAACATTATACTTAGGCTACTTTTTATCTATGTAACACGTGGATGGAGCCGCAGATTTCTTAACGGAGGTTGATGTAAAGTACTAAACTGTCTTATGGAATATTTATTGGATTTAATAAATCTTTTTAGTAGTTTTTCGTAGCTTGCTACACATTGCAATTGTCGTATAATACAAAATCTACTAAAGCTGTCGAGCGGCAAGAGAATAATTCAAGAATTAAATTGTTAAAAAATTGAGATAAATCCAATGGTCATAATGCACAAAGATAAAGGACGCACATAATATTGCACGTGAACCGTTTTAAAGAAAATTTTAAATCTTTTGAAGGAAGAAACACTTGTTTGCTCGGTTTTTCATTGTGTGCAAAAGAATAAAAAGGAATAATCTTTACTTAATTTTCTTTTTATAATTAACGCCTGTGTTATTGTAATTCACGTTTATTATGTAGAGCTTATTTAACCGTGCCTTAAATTTTATAAAAAATGATCTTCAAACTAATTTTCTAAACGATGAACAACATTATGAAAGTCATTTTAAAGGGATTTTGAGCTATTAGATTTGTTATTCTCCTTAAATCTAGCACCACGGCACCTACTATACTAAATTGAATCAGAATAGAAAACCATTTCCCTGCATATTTACAGTTAGAGCACATTTACGCTACGCTACGCCACACGTCACTGTCATTCGTCACTGCGTTCACAGCGAGCGTGACATACACAAATAACGTTGTCACGCTGTGCTCAGCGCAGTGACGTCACCGTCTTCGTGTTTACATGCGGTTTCAAATCATTGTGTCGCTTTTAAAGTGGCTTTTAAAAAAAAAAACTTTTAACAAAAAAGAAGCATTAGCATTAGATTGGATTTCTAAAAAAGGCTATAAATATCAACCAAACTAATCAAATTAGTTTATATTAAGGTGATGAAATATGTAACATTTAATAAACAATTCTAAAAAAAGACGAACGAAATCATTTTGCATTATTTCAGAAATCTGTTTTGTTCACTAATTTATATTAAATTTGGTAGCTCTCTGGACGTTTCAGTGAACAGTGACAGTTTATTTATCAAAATAGAAAATGTATTTTTTTTATCAAAGCAAAAGAAATATATTATCGTATCATTAGTTGCATACAAAGTATTTGCTTTAATTTTACCTGACAACGTCTACCTTCAAGCGAGAAAACTTTTTCTTTTAGCTCTTATCCCATTTTTAAGCGATAATTATTGCCAGAAAACCGAGAACAAAAACATTGATTCGAATATACGATGAAATATTATTCCAAAGTCTTCAATAAAATATATCTGCCTATAACTTTTTGTAGGCAATATTCCAATAATCTAGCTGTTCAAGTGGAGGTCAAATGAAATAGACTGAAAGAATCTTAATATTCTTGAAACGAGGGTAGTATGCAAACGATCATGTCTTGCCCCGTGGGTCGGCGGGTGGAATCCGGGTCATGAATTTATTGTCAGTTGATAACGTTTAAGGCTTTCTTCTAAATTTGAAGTAAGGACATCAAAATCTCAAGACATTTCTGTAATGTGCCGTATATCAGTTTGACATTCTCAACTTTTCCGAGGAAATTTTAAATAACAACTTATTATAGCAAAATTTTCTTTGTTGTAGAGATGCAAATGCAATGCCTTGTCTAAGGTTTATTCATCGGGTGCCACTTGCTATTAATCATTTGTTTCAATACAATACAACAATTTACTACTATTTTGGTAAAAGGCCTAGTAATAAAATTAATAGATTCTAAGCCTATAATTACATCGTTTTTTAAGTGGTTTAAATGTTGGTAATCTTTTTATAGTGTTTGATACTAACCATTTTTGTTTTCGTATAGAATAATAAGACTGGTGAATGAATGTATTAAAGCTAAAGTAAATAATACTTGAGCAATGACCAAACAATATTGAAAAGTTTATTGAAAAATATAGTTCTATTAGGTAAATCTATAATGAAAAAAAAAGGTTAAAGGTTATCTATAAAGGTTTTTTTTTATTAATGTAGTGAAATTAGAACATCACATTAATTTGAAAACAAAACATTTTTTAAATGTGGCAAAATATGGCACACTAATGATGCCAAAATTTCAATGTTATGTTTCAATTTAATATTTTTTAGTTTATAGAGGCGTAATTTTAAAGAAAATAAATCGCATTTGGTTGTTTTTTTATTATTTACTTACAACTGTAACTTAAATCACCAGTTTACTATTACAGGACGCGGCCCTGTTAACGATTATAACTGCATCCAAAACAACATGGTAGCAGAAAAATTACATTGGCAGGATTTCATCCCATTTACCCTTTCTAACAAATCTAAAAACCCCTAAATGGTGGCCCCATTAACTTTAACTTGGATGGACAACGGACATAGCGATCCAATTTGGGCGGATTATTGTATAAATGTCTCTTCTTTGATAGGAGGTATTGTTCTAATGGCATGTTCAGCTTCTATATTAAAAAAGCGAAGAATTTATTTATACCGCATTTTATGTAGTTATTACGGAAGCGTTTTATATTACCGTTCATCTTTACTTTACGATGTGGTGAGAGTTCCGTGTTTATATTTACGCGTGCGGATGAACTGATAAAGGTATAAATATACCGATAATTGGAGGAGAATTTATTCGTGTTTACGTGTACGTGTCAGGAATGTGTATATTACGTTCGCGTTTCTAAGCCGCTATGAAATTTAAGGGGGTGGTATTATACTTTGTATGGATCCTCTTGCTTACGCGTGGGCTGGGTATTTACACGAAAATAGAAAGTTATGTACGGATGGCTACACATCAACCTATACATTTCTAGTATAAGATGAGTTCGCATTGTATAGGCTTTCCGTGCAATGCAAGAAAAGCTTACTGCAAATGTAAGATTGATTGGTCGCCGTATCTTCAATAGATACATATGGTACATTGAAATGTTCCAAAACTGGAACATTGTCCGAGTTCGATAATATTATGAAAATATTGTTTTTGTAATAATAATAGTATATAAAATAAGTAAGGAATAATAATAATAAAGTTAAATAATAAGAAATATTCTTTATTTTACACCAAAATACAAAAGAAAGATACATAAAACAAACTCTTAAAACTAGTTGTACAAGCGGCGGTGTTATTGCTTAAAGCAATTTCTTTCACACAACCTATTTTTATATTTATATTTTATATTTATTTATTGATTCATATTTTTTTTATTTTCCCTAGCGTATTTATGTAAATATGTTTGTTCTAATTAAACAAGTCGTTGCAGAACATATTGATAATTGTCACTGTTTTTCATGATTAAGTGAAATTGGAATTAAAGCGAAGTGTTTATAACATATTTTATTTTTGTCCCTGTAAGAGACCTGTGCTATTTGTATCTTCTCCCATAAACGTTTTACTGTGCAAGCTCGCTTTTTTAAATGTCCAAAAATTCATAATAAGTAAAAAAAAATATCACGATCAGTATATATTATTTTAATTTAATTAAAATGTCAAATTGGGTTTTAAATATAATTTACATTTAAATAATAAATTCGTTTATTTTTGTCATCGAAACAAAAGCCTGTTTTTCTTTTATTTTTTTTTATTTCAATGGCTTTTGAACTGCCATTGAATGCTTAAAATATTTTTATTTTACTTTACAAAACGTCGCTAGATAACTAGCGGCGATAAACAACTGCCCGCGCCGTAGCCACAATAGTTTTTGAATAAATGAATAATATTTGAATATGATTACTAAGTTACAAACCCCTGGGGTTTAGCAGTTCGTTTCTATAATCTTTTTGAAATTATAAGTTAGGACATCCAATAAAACTCTAGCCCCTAACATGACGAGTGCGAGATAAATTTTGTCGCGATTTGTCTTATTTTAGAGAGACAGTAGATATTACGATAGACTTTACGGTAAATATTCCACCAATACATTTCTTATGCGAACTGCCAAAGAATGGAACGCCTTGCCCGAGTCTGTTTTTCCGCATGAGTACAACTTGGATCTCTTCAAAGTAAGAGTTAATAGGTATCTCTTAGGTAAGCGTACTCCACCGTAGACCGCATCATCACTTACCATCAGGTGAGATCGTGGTCAAACGCGTGCCTATCCACCAAAAAAATTATTAATTTAATTTGGCTGCAAGAGAAAAGAACGGTAGTACCTTTCATTTTAAATTACATTTTTTGTCTCACTCAATTTGCTCTTTACCAGAGTACTGCTGTGAAATTTTTCCTTCCTTCCTTTAATTTTTTCATTTCATTGCAGACAAGTTGGTGACATTTTACATAATTATGTGAAACGTTGTTTAGTAGATAGTACCTGGAAACCGAATCTCGCTCAGTTTTTATATCTAGCAAAAACATTATATAGTTAATTTTTTTAACGGTATTTGCCATTTGGCTTAAAAATCGCACGAAGATAGAAAAAAAAAACCGATTTCAAAAAGTAGGTAAACTAAAAAGCAAAAAATAAATTTACTTCGCACAAAATACTACGTTTTTTTATTTAGTTAAATAGAAATTATTAAATAATTATTTTATAATTCTGAAGTCGGTGCCAAGTAACTAGTATAATTACTATCCAGTCAAAAAATAGTTGTTAAAACTTGGCACCGACTTCAGAATTATAAAATAATTATTTAATAATTTCTATTTAACTAAATGAAAAAACGTAGTATTTTGTGCGAAGTAAATTTATTTTTTGCTTTTTAGTTTACCTACTTTTTGAAGTCGGTTTTTTTTGTTAAAAATTATTTTATTTTACAATTTTAAGTGATGGGTAGACCGAGCAAGAATGTATCTCGAATGAGGAGACGACCGTTACTTGAGACGGAAAACTTATTAATAATAATCCCCGTACTCCTAACCGTTGAGGAGTTGTACCTGCCAGCATCAGCTCAGCAACATTAAATGCTGACTACTAGATGCAAATATTTGAGTAGCTTTAGATAATATACAAAAAACAATAAAGAAGCCTTTTAAATTTCAGGGTTGACCTCGATTTTTCTAGGATCCCATCATCAGAACGTGACTTGAAGAAAATGGGACCACATGACAAGTATATCCTTTCAAACAAAAAAAGAATTTCTCAAATCGGTCCAGGCGTCTTCGAGTAATCGACGAACAAACATAAAAAAAAAAAAAAAAAACATACAACCGAATTGAGAACCTCCTCTTTTTTTGAAGTCGGTTAAAAAAAGAACTATATTTATAGACAAACGACCCAAACCTTTTTCGATCGCTTGTCTGTGTGTTTGTGTATCTATGTGAGCAGCAGCAAATACTTACTAATAACCTTCTAATAAAATACTAATAATTTATAAAACTAGTGGAAACTAAACATAGCTTTATTATTATCCTAGTGAAACTATATTTATTTCTTATAAGTCTATCTAATCCAGATCCAAAAAAAGACCACTGGGTTGTCATCAAATCTTGTGGTGCGAACCGACCTATTCAAAAAGAGTCTTTGGTGGTTCGCACCACTCGACGACAGTGGTGATCCATACCGCGTTGCAAACCCCTTGTGGTATGAACAACCCCAGTACCCAAAATTATATGTTTTATTCAAGCGTGATATATTATGCATTATAAAATTAAAAATATAAATAGATATCAGTTGTCACGTTAATATGCAAAATTAAAGGTAGTTGTCATGGATGCTATAACTTTTTTAATATTTTTATATTATGCTCAAAAACAGTAGTTCTTGATTATGCTTGCAGCCAATAAACCCTGTAGCTTTTTAACTCTTACAATTTTACACAATATTACTAATTTTATGGACCACTCAGCTTGTTCCCAAAATTGCTAAAACTCGATCGAAACTGCAGAGTAATGAGTGATTTAATCCTCAAAATATTTACGCGATTAAGAATAAGTAATTTATAAAATTAGTTAAGGGCAAAAGGGCATTGTTTAGTAGTCTTGTTCGGGACTTTTGCTCACGGCCATTTATCCAATGTTTACAGGTTTGTGCGGGGCTACTTTACTCTTCTCTCTCTTCTTCTTCTTCCTCGTGTCGATGGCTGAGTCAAATTTAATTTTGACTAGCCGTCATGGTGAAAGGATTAGCCAATTCGCTTTGGAGAGCTCACGAATTGCCCAGGGTGCGCCGGACGTAGGGAATCGTTGTGTACGTCACTCGGGGAGGCTCCTTTCATGCACCCTAAAAACTTTACTCTAAAATATAATTTGCGTGCCTCGACTGTCTAATTCATAATTCTTTATTATATTATAATACATGTTGCTATGTTCTATCACTAATCATGGTGTACAAATTAATTAAATGAGTATTATCATTTTTTGTAATGTTTTGACGTGTTCAAGCGCTCTTATGAAAATAAATGATTTAAATTTTGAATTTTAAATTTAATTACACTTAAAGTCTAGTGATTAGCGTATTCACCTCTCTCCACAAGGTCTCGGGCTCGATTCCCGGGTCAGGCAAAGTGTTGTTTGTAAAGTTTCCGTCAGGAAATTCACAAAAGCATCGGTCAGAGCGGCTTAGACTTAGCTTCAAATGTATGTATTTGCTGGAAATTCATATGACGCATACATTTTGAGAAAATAAGTACGGCTTTTAAAAAAATTGCCTTTATCTTTTCATAACGCTAGTTCTAGTTACGCGCTTGTTATTTTCATATTACTTGATGTTTTTTGGCTTTCAAGAGCCTGAATTAATTAGTAACAAGCTATAAAAAATAAATAATTTTATTTAAGTACTTTAATTTCAGGACAAATTAAAATTTATATATTTATTAATAAAGTTGTATCGTTTCTTTTGTTAGTTTAAGATAGATTTATTTATTTAAGTGTTAATATTTTTATTTTCAAAATTAGAATATGCATGATGACTAATTTTTATTTTTGTATGTAATTGAAATACCTCTTGATATAAGAAACATCATTACAAGAATTACTTTGACCTAACATAAACTTCCTGAGATAATGCAATTTCAAATTCACATTAATAATAGACCAAACAAAAGGCTACTCAAGCGTGACGTCACGCTTGAGTATTTTGTATGTGAAGTTATGAATTTTGTTTGATAGCTATACGAAATATTGCGTTTATAAAAATGGTTTTATTACAAATATTGCTATAAATTATGTATGTAATTTAATGATAAAAAAAAATCGAATAATTTCGTATTTTAAAAATGAACTCGTCCATGAAACTTTAAATGATCATAAAATGAGTTAGATTTATAGTATGTAACAAAAAATTATTTCAATTGGTTTATGTTTACCTATAGTTTGATAAGGTATCCTATATTTTACTATCTATAGATCAGTCACCATGCCTATTATAATAAAACAGATGTCAAAACATAATAATCGGGTAGCATACAATTTTGGGCATTGCAATGGTTCACGTTATTTCGCTAGCAAAATACACAGGGAACATAATTTACAAGTCAAAGTAAGTTCCTAGTAATCCTAAACATGTTTCTATATACGGCTACTCGTCAAACTATATATCTCTACTATAGGCTGGGAAGCCCTTGTTGTGTACCTACGTAACTATTGTGTAAACATAACTACTAACAGTGGTGCACAAATCATTGAGTATTTCGTGTGTTGTGTGCCCTCGTTGGTACACAACATCGGAGCAAATATCTGTCAGATATCGGATTTGAAATAGGAACATCCATTTTAAACTGAACAGTGCCAATAGGATTTAGTATCCCGCCAAAATATGTCTGTTGTTAAACGTTCGAAATAGGTTTGTTGTAAACCTTGTTGTGATTTATTGGCTAGTTCCGTGTACAAAACCAGCAATGTAGGAAGAAAAAAAATCTTTTTACACTACCTGGTTTTGTACGAAGAATTATCATCTTATTATTGTCGTTACTGTATAGCAGCGTTACTGTATAACTAAAGCGTTACTGTATAGCAGTTAGGTCTGCATATTCATTGAAAATATTTTTATATCGTTAAAACCTTAATCTTGCTTTCCCTTTAATTATTTGAACACATACTTTACCGTCCAATGAGTTTTAGTTAATCTTAACATTGATGCAAAGTATTTTTTGACGCATAACTTTTTAAATTGTTTAGTTCTATTTCTCTTCCAGCTGTATATAGTTAGGTATGATTTTGTTTTGTATTATTTAATTTTTAAGATTGTTAATACATGTAATAGATAAGTTTGCGTTTTAAAAAAAACTTAAAGTACTTTCAAAATACTCTATATCTGTAATGCCCGTAATGACGCTCGTGTTTAAGCTCATAAGTACCACTTTCAAAAACAACTCTCTAATAGCAAAGAATAATAATATAACAGCTTATCATAATTAAATGTGTCCAGCTTCTAATTACGCCATAAATTAACAGGGATGGAGAGTTCTGGGCAGTAATATCTGACACGATTATCTTCATAATTGGGCCGTTAATTCAAAGACTTTAAAATTTCCTACACAATTATTCTGATTGTCATTATTGATGGTGCTTTATATTTAGGCTGGATAACTGCTGTTTTGAATAATGGTAGTATCAGTCTATAACAATCAGTTTGGAGTGAAGAATTAATCTCAAGGGCCATACCACGTTTTCTCCCGTGACCTTTTATGAAACCTTAAACCTTTTTTTTACGGCGAACGAAGAAAATTCGATGACATTTGAGTGGAATAAGACACAATGAAACAGATTTCAGTCTTTGCCTGCAGGAGGTTTTGATGGAAAACTCCTATTTTATTGCCAGGTCTTGAAGAACCTTGGCCGAAGGGTAGCCTAAGGCCCATTTTTTACGAACGAAGAGGAGATGTGTTTGAATTACCTATCAGGTTCCGTTATTTCCATATCTCCTCTCATTTTGCTCCACGTTGGTGGCAACCGAATCTAAAACTCGCCCTACAATACACAAAATTAACAACAAAATAATGGCCTTTATATTTTTCACATATTTTAATTACTAGCTGTTACCCGCGGTTAGCGATACATTTACATACCAAATTTTATCCAAATCGGTCATCCGTTCGAGCGTGGAGACGTAACAAACACACATACACACACTAACAAACTTTCGGCTTTATCATATTAGAAGAATAATCTTCATTTTAAATCATCCGTAAAACATTTGTTCATGTTGCCGAACTATACCTAGAAAATATAGATTGTTATTCGAACTACGTACTCATTCATGATGTTCGTATTAGCAAGGTCAATTAAAGCACACAAATGCGAGCAGGCTGCACCGGCAAAATATTTTAGTCAACACAGCCGGACTCGTTAGAACGATTCAGCTTACATTCATGTCAGGTAATACAAGCCTCAGTTCGGTTGTGGTTCTAACTAATTGGAAACTATCAGCATTCCGACCGAGCCGCTAATAATTTGGTTTTGCAGTTCACTGAATTGCATTTAGAATGTAATGAAGCAGTAAACAAACTTTAGTGTTTTTGATACAATACAGGCTAGTCTGATTCAGAAACTGACATATTATGAATAATGACTTTAGTTTATGTAAGTAGGGACATACAAAGTTTAAAATGCAGCACATTAGCAATGTTTAATATTAAAGTAAAATGCAATATTAAAAATACGAAATTCAAGGTTGTCGAGCAAGTCATGTTAAACAGTAAAATACAAATTGGTATTTTTTTTTTTTTTAAGAAATCAATGATTAAATTTATGATATCTTATTTACATTACATTCTAACCTATCAAGACTAATAAGTAATATTATGTTAAATCGAAATTTCTCGAAATTTCTCAACTCTTTTGTGCCAGCCATAGCTAGACGAACCTTACTTGGTTTTAGCGCCATCTATGCGAAGTTTGGCAAAGCACTTGGGGCGTATATCCAGGGGGTGCAGGTTCGAGTCCTGCTGGATTCTTAATTTTTCAACTTTAATATTATATAAAATACAAAAAGGCATAGCAAAGCTAAAATTTGCTTTAAAATATTACAAGTATTCTTATATTGTTGTTTTCTGTATGTACACACAGTAGTAAGATGGTTTCGCATTGTTTAGGCTTTCCGTGCAAAGCAAAATTTGCTTATACTGGACAAAATATCGCTTGCTGTGTAACCGTGATAAGTGTGAGCCATCCACCGGGCCATCCCTAATAACACTTCTGCCCGACCGAATCGAACCTAAAACCTCGCGTTAAAAGGCCAAACACGCTAACTACCAGATTATCGCGGTATATAATTACGAATAAAAGTAACGATACACTGAAATTGAATTTCATGCTTACATTGACATTGACAGGGATTGATAGGGAGCCTGACAAAATAAACGAAACCAAAAACCTATTGGTACAAATTTCTCAACAAATTAACGAACTTTTTTGTCGTTTCTGATTTCTCTAATACGTCAAACACACTAAAGCGAATCGAAGCAAGTCAGCTGTGTCACCAACACGCCAAGCGGCAAAAAGTTATAGCACAATATTTTCTGTGGTTTTACCGATATCAATCAATCAAGGAAAATATTTGCGGTTGAGACATTTTTCGCTTAAGAATAATGTAAAAACAAAATTAATATTACTTGTTTAGTTTTTTTTGAAAGCCCAATTTCAACTCCGTGCTGTTATTGTAAATTCCAAATAAAAAAAATAAAAAATATTAATTTCTATTTGGGAAAAATCCCAAATACACTATTGCTCGACTCGGTCATCAAACCAGACACCACGCAGTGAGAGGCCGTACACGTCAACCACTAATAACTAGGCAGTATTTAATATACATAGGCCTCCTTTTACATGAGACACATATGGCCTCCTTTTATAAGAAACATAACAGGTACATTTACTTTTTTGTTTATCTGTGTATAATGTACTTGTAGTTTATAAATTTAAGTAATCAATATGTGCAGTCCGGACAGACCGCTGTGGTTTTTGGTCTGCTACTTAAAAGTTTAATTGTATGTTTATATCTTCTTCTTCATTCGAGTCGACGGCAAAGTCAAATTTTATTAGCCCAATATGTGGCTACCTGAACAGCACTTTCATCCGCGTTCATAAGCGCGTCCTTCGTGCAGGTAGTGGGGCACGCAGGACAAGTTAAAATATGGGCCATGGTTTGTGTGGCCGCACATTCACAATTTATGTTTGTTTTATCTGCAAAACCCCCACTGTATCATATTGTCTTTGCTTCGGCCAACTTGAGTTCGAAGCCTGTTTAGAGACTTCCAAATTGGCAGGCAGGAACACTTCCTACTCCGCCATCCGATCGATCGGTCCGAACTACTTTAACTTAACCATGAGCTCTTAGACTAGAATTTAATGTAATAATATTATTGTCTCGAGGAATTAACGATTTTGATTATTAAACTACGCAATAACCGCATGAGGTACAATGTGGTCTTTTAATTAATCATTAAAGCATAAACACGTGGTGTAATAATTTTATACAGCGGTTTCGCGATGCGATGATTGCAACCTGCGGTTTTCCTACAGAATGATCGATAACGAGCTGAAGCAGTTTTAAGCGATACAGTTTGTAGTTGGTAAAAAATAAACATAGTTAAACGTGGATATTTTAAACTGAAATTTATTAAGTATGTCACTTTAACGTTAAAAAATGTTAAAATGCACGTAAATTTCGCTTTGGTCGTTTTAAATAAACAATATTGATCTAAGTGTTAATAAACCACAAAGAAGGGGTTTGAAACTTTCGTTTTCAAGCGAAAATCTTGCGTTGATCAGAAAAGTTCAAAGCATAACTTCAGCATATGTTAACACTAAAATAGTTTCACAACTGAAATTTCCACATACCTGAACAAAGTTATGTGAGCGGTAGGTTGGAGCGATCGTTAGTCAATCGTAAGTTTGACAAAGCCACGATTGCCACGAACTCATCAAAGAGCGAACCACACAATTTAGACCGTGGTCAACGAAAATTGTTGTTTTATTGTTCATTATTTTGATTTGAATTTTACCAATATTTGTGTTACCTAGTTAGACAATAAGGCCGCGTTTTGACCACAGATCAGTTATGATATTGCTATGGATGCGTTTGTTTGATCATAGCATCTAAAACAAACGCATCCATTACAATATAGCATAGCTCATCACATTGATCAATAGAATCACTCTGTTTCTAGTTGCACTTAGCGAAACTAGATAAATAAAGCAGTTTTTGTTCGTAATTTGACGTCCTTTCAGCTTTCTTTCTGAAACAAATATTTCAATTAAAAATTATTACGGTTAAGAATTTCCAATTGAAATATTGTTTTACAGTAAGTTATTATTATTTCGAGGTGTGGTCCTCTTCGGCAGACAAATAGGGACCTGATAAAAGGCGTCCTTCAGAAAGAACAAGTACGTAGTACACGAAACCGGCGAGCATGTATGATGAGTGTATAAAAATGTTGAGGAAGCGAAAGGAGCATGCAAGGAGCGTTGCACGTCCCGTTCCATCGTTTCTGCCTTGCCATGGGATATAGGCGTGATTTCATGTATATATGTAGATGTATAATTGTATTGACAGACTCCAAAATAAAATAAACTTATTCAAATTAAAAAATACTAAATAATAAGCTTGTTGTTGGTGCTTGATGTACATTTTTTTTGGTTTTAAATTATTTTATTAGGCATGAAAGCACATTAATGTTTTTTTTATTGTCTTCTACATCTTTGGCTTTTTATTAGCTTATACAGATGCGTCTCACGGGCTCCTGTTATTGAATTCCCTCCCTTAACCTTGGCACCTTTCCATTTTACCGGTTTATGTGCGACCAAACGTGACACGCATCTTCTTTCATGAGGAAATATTATAAAAATCATGTATAAGAATATTTTTTCTTTATATACCACTCATAAAACAATAAACATACAGTCTATTTGATGGTGAATGATAACTACACTCCATAAACAGAGAGATTGCAGACGCGGCAACTGAAGAATATAACGGGCGTATGCCATCAAGCAGATTGTATTGAAAGCACTACTATTGGGCGGATAAATAAATGTGAACTAGTGGTACTTTAACCACAGAAATAATACAGAATCTTTAACAAATATTAATATAAACATAAAAAAAAAACATTTAAAAAAATGTTATCTTTGGAAAACCCAAAACAGAATGTCGATGACTGTACTGTACATTATAGAATTAAATGTGTTGTTTTCCTATTCAAGCTATTTTTTATCTGACTTCAAATAGAAAATGTGACATTTCAAATGTGTTAAAAATATTTTCTAAAAGTGGTGAATAAATAAGGAAAATTTTTCAATATAAATTATGTGTCGGTACAAAGAAAATATTTAAGAAGATTTTTTTTTATTTTACTTTAAAACTAAACGGAAATCCTTCTTTTAACTTCAGCATTACAAATAATAAAACTTCTGATTGCCGGTCACCAAAAAAGAAAAGTCTTTTTTTACAATTTATTTTTTTATTATCCAGCTGATAATAAAAAAAATTATTGTACAAATAAATCAGTACAGTACATTAAAAATATTAATAATCTAAAAATAGCTAAAATAATTCAGTGTCACCTTCCCTAACACAGCCATTTCCTTTGCAAATTAGTACAGAATGCGGGTACTTCATAGACCAGTTCATGTCACCTGAAAATTTCTCAATTTATCCCGGGACAGTAGACTTAGCCATTTAGATATATAGTTTTTGAAAAAAAAAACCTTCAAGGTCATTATTGTAATTATCTTACTAAGAAACAGTTGAAAAAACTACGGAACCGTCAGGATTTTTGACTGTTTGTTTTAATAAAAATCTCTAACTATCTCAAATCAAAGATCATTTATACGAAATAAACGGAATCCCAAATGAGCTAAACACTTATTAACGATTCCAAAAAAAGACCCTTAGTTCAAAATGTTATATTTAACAACATTCTTTTATTTTATTTTATTTTTTATAACTTTATTTTCATAATACAGAAACGATGAACTGAGGCACAGTTTCATTCTGACATTATTATAAATAGTTTAATACATCGGCTGATCACTGTCTCTTGAGATACAGAACTACCTAGTTTAAGAGGCAGGGACACTATTATGAATGTATATTACAGATATAACAACATGAATATCATCTTTGTACCTAATAATATACCATTTAATACTTAATGTACACCATTGTTGTAACTCTGTATTTTTTTTTTTTGACAATAAATTTTTATTATTATTATTCCGTTTACTTAGACGTAAATTGAATTTAATGCTGAATGGTTGAATCAAAGCGCTGACATTTCAAGGCACATATTTGAGAGCAGACACGCCAACTACGCCTTTTGTATTTCACATCGGAAGCTTCTATTCTCGTCAAGAAACCGCAAGCAAACACTCCAAGCCCCTTTCAGAGCTTGCAAAGTTCTATTGTAGGGCATAAACGACCCCGCCGTAATTGTCATTAAACCATCAAACGAACAAATGAAACAGAAAAGAAATTTTCTTTCATATTGAAATTCAAAGGAAAACGTTCAAGACGAGCCGTGAATTGCGTCATAGAATTCTTTAATAAGGGTAGAATGTAATTATTTTGTGAATAAATACCTACCAATCTACATAAAGATTTTCTTTCAAAATGGATTCTATCCGTCCGTCAAAAACATTATGTTAATGTTCTTTGGAGATCGTTCATTCAAGTGGTCAAAGGAATTGACGTATTGATATACTAAGAGCTTTGGTGATCCATAATTCATAGTCAGGCATACAAAAGGGGCAGTTTTAAAATACGTAGAATAAATAGAAGAATAAATAATTGGCACTATTTATAGATTTAAGCTTATAAAAGACATCAACAACATAACATTTTCGTCAACATATATATTTTTTTTACATTACAGACATTTTTTTATATCTCAATCAGCTCTGTTTTGGAAACAAAAGAAAACAAGTATTTAATAAACACAAACAAGAAAGACACGTTCGCTCAGAAATGCCCTTAGGGGAAAATACCTGAAGTTAATTAGTTAATCTAAAAGTAAGAGTTTCTTGTTCCAGTTAAAAAGGAAATAATAAAGGAATGATTAGATTATCGCATTTTTTTTTTTTGATAAATGACGACAAAATTACTACAAGCTTCTTCCAGCGACCTTTGTTACGGTAATTGTTTAAATTGCAGCATTTTGTTGCTACACACTTGTTATATACAAGCAATTCATATTCATTAACAACATAGCTGAATTTAACATTATATTTTGTATCAGTTTTGTCGTTTCCCTTTGGGGATGCGAAAAAACAACAAATTTATTTACATAGGTAAAATAAACCGGATCTTTTACATACAATTGTATGTACGTACGAAATTTAAAAGGTCGAAGGTTAATGTGTGGGCTGTAGGGCTATCTAGACTGTTTGTCTTCTTATCCTTGTGGATTAAAGTACTTTTTGTTAATAGAGGAATGTTATAATTTCAATTATAATAGTGAAAAAAATTGAAAACAAAGTTGACTTCACCATGGAATGTATTAAAATACATTCCTAATCGGGTTATAAAATGTATATATTTTAGTTTTATTTATTTTTGTAGACATTATCATATTTAAAACACTAAAATGCACGTTTGTACGCGGTCATTTTGTCAAAATTGTTAAAATAATTAATTGCTTTTGTCAAAATAGACACTAATTAACATGTATTTTAGTGTTAAAGATAATAATATAATTATGTCTATAAAAACTAATTAATATACCAAATCAAATTTCTATTGAAAAATAAATACATTATTGATTGTCCTCTAAAAGATTGTGCAAATACTCTTTGAAGACCTTTAAAATAAAGTAGAAAAAGATTTTGTAGATGTCTTAAAACGTATATTTAACAAGGTATAAGCTTCATTGGACCCTCGTATTCAGTCAACCACGTTAATTTACCCGAGTCTTTTGCACCTGAAAAATCTGTGTTCGCCCTTCTTATCTTAAAAAATCTGATGCTCAGATGGCGTAAAAAAAACGGTGTACTAAATTCTTTTTTATTTTTAATAAAACAGTCTTTCTTGTATTGTGAAATTAATTTAATGACTAGTTTGTCTTTATATTGTTTTGTTTTAACAGCTCCGTCCAAGTTGTACGTCCATTAAAAGTAGCTCAAGATGTTATTCATAGGGTATTGAATTATCTTCATATCAATTTTATTCAAGAGCGATCCAGTATTCAGAGATTCGGAGCCTATTTTATACCAACAAAAAAAATCATTATTATATCAATTAGCATAGAAGTATAGATAGAGAAAACATTTTTTTTCAGGAAGACATGCTAATAAGTCATGTTCATGCCTATGTTATTGCCTAAACAAAATAATGCCTACAGACACAATTTATTACCTCAAAAGTAGCTCAGATTTTGCTCGCAATTACAAAAGATTGAAAATATTAAGACAAATTCTCGACTTGTAATTCGGTAATCAAACACGTGCAGGCTATAACCGTCGGTCTCATTCTTTATTTAGGAATCGCTTGAGCCGCTTTTTACCGAACACCGCTGGTAACGGCCCACTTTAATATTGTATGAGATTCGTCCTATACTATTCCAGATTGCCATTGTCAATAGCTTAGTTTCGGTAGTAGTGACGAAGATTTTAGACAAATGTATTATGAAAAAGTTTGGACGTCTTTTGTCTTATTTGACCTGACAACCAACCGTTTGTATGGCACGTGCTTACTAGAACATATCCACTTAAATTGAAAATCTTTCGTTCCTCCTAACAAGAGTAAATAGCTCTCAACATACCAATTCACTCACCCACTTTGACATCCTAACATCTCAAACAAAGGAACCGCAATATTACCAAAACCCTACAACTCAACATGTCGATAAGCTATCAACTCATTCTCTACATTTCAGGGCTCGGGATGAGATACCTTGACGTGTAATTTGTCAAGGGTTATGTAAAGGGTTATGATATAAGGAAAATGAATAGGACAACACATTTGGATAACAGACGAGAATGCATCGAAATTGTGTCTTCTTCTTCGTCGTGTCGATGGCTAAGTCAAATTTTATTTAGACTTGCCATCGTGGTGAAAGGATTAGCCAATTCGCTTTGGAGAACTCGCGAATTGCCCAGGGTGCGCCGGACGTAGGAAATTGTGTAAAAAGAGTAAAGGAAAACGTTTTGTATTTGCATGTTTACTAATACTCGAGAGTTCGATCAAATCTATTACGCCATGGACAATTATTACATTTATATATATAATATATTAGGTAGGTATAATTATTTTATGTTTATTACATATTCACGCCCAAATGGATGGACCAAATTTGTTAAAATTAAGAACATGTACAGCTTATAGCACTGGAAATACTTTGTTTCACCAAACAAAAGTAATTAAACATAACATACCAATTCACACACAATATCTCCCAAAACCGCACTCACACCCACTTTGACATCCTTACATCTAAAACAAAGGAACCGCAACATTACCGAATCCCGAGTCCCTACAACTTGCTGATTGTCTAACTTGTCGATAAGTTATCAAGCCATTCAGAACATTTCAGGGCTCGGGGTGAGATACCATTGCATGTATTGATCTGTAAAAGGTTAGGGAAAGGAATCGTCACACTCATTTGGATAAGAATCGAAAATACATCAAAGTTTTGGATTTAGGTAGGAGAGAAAGTTTTGATTTTGTATTGGTTAGTTAATAGTCTGTTATTTTTAATAATACTAATTACCTATTTCATTGAAAAATGTTTTTGGCGATGTTTTAATTTTCAAAATCTTGCTTAACATATTATATATATAACTTGCTACACATAAACAATTTATTGCATGCCACAAGGTTAAATACCGTGTTCCTCAAATGTACATGAATTTAACATCCTATGAACCTGTTTTTGGAACTGAATAAACGAATTATCAATTATAAATTATAATAATGGTGATAAATATAGAGTAGATGCAGCATACCAGCATTTATTGAAACCACAGATTTGAGAACTGGTCGGTATTCATTTACGCTAGTAAAAATAAAATTGTCGTTACCTAAACAAATGGAACATTGAAACCTTGAATTTATTTGGAAAACTGTTGTTTTTCATTTATTCAGGGTTATTTATGTTTAATCTTGAAATCAGTTCAATCTTCTTGAAATATTTTTCATTTACGTTTCAAGGGTATATTTGGATAAAATCTACGCAATATGCGAAAACACGCTAGCACTATTTTAAAAGAAAATACCTACCTACCGAAGAGTTTGATCTCGAAATCAGCTTTTCACAAAAAAAACATTGTATTGTGTTGATTTCGATTCGAGCCGTCTCATTCTCTTGGGGCCCGACGTGGTTGATTTGCAATGTTGTTCCGACTGTACTTTGCTTTCTATGGCAGTGTTTAAATAAAACAAAAGACACTATAGTTCAGTAAGCATTCATTTATATTTTTTTACTTTAATGAGAATTTTGTAATGTTATGTTCCGGTTAGATGGGCGTAAACAGGTCCTGAAAGCTTTTTTGTGGTATATTTTTATTATATTGCTAATCTGTTTTGTAAAAAAAATAACCTTGGGTAGAAAAAATATTTGATCTTTAAAATATTGCAAAAAAAAACGTGTGGCACTCGGGGACTGCCGCGGCAAAGCTATTGCATAGCATTAAATATAAACTCATGCAATTATATTTTTTTATGCACGATATTTCGGAGCAGCTCGTATCGATCCTTGCGAGCTTCGTACAGTCGTACCATATACATACACGTTAAGCGAACGCTCGGCCGAGCTACATGGTAGGTTTTATTTTCGTTACGGAATTTCTTGATTCGGTCGCCGCGCTCAAAGCCCGTGATAAAAGCTATGCAATAGTTTAAAAGTAGTAACCTTTAATTAAAATATTCGCTGTTGTTTGATTAAGAATAAGAAAAAGAACAAGGTTTATAAAGATACTAAACCAATACAAATCCAAGTTTTATTAATTTGTCAAAAATCAAATAATGCCTTATATCTTACATAACAGGGTTCCAAAGGATAAAATACGTTCTATTTAACAAAGCGTTTAAACGGACCTTATTATTCATACGGGCTTATCTACAGCCCACAGTGTCCTAGAGACAGTGTGTTTTGCATAGACATACCCAGCAAGTAAGTTACCTACTGTTAACTCGGTTACAAAGGCTCGATTCAGACCAACGAAGCGATACAAAGCGTGGGTGCAAGCCTGCTAAATAGATTAGCACCCTATTTGCCAGTCGTTAAGATACCTATTTCTTTGCATTAGATAGCAAAAACGGATTTATCGTAGGAGTAGCTGCAGATGAGTGTAAATTGCATTGAAGTATATTAACTGTTCATTAAGTACAACATAATTTAATGAAAAGCTAAACGTAGTATCGCAAGTGTCAATGATTTTTAAATCTAAGATCGTTTTGTAAAGAGTGATATTTTCAAAGGCTTTTTTTAAATAGCGTAAAGTTAAAAGTATTTCGCAATTTATTTGTTGGACCATAAAGCAAATGGAATTAGACAAACTAAAACAGTTCAGACTTCAATTACATCAAAGGTAAAGCACATTTCACGAAAAATCATTATTTATAAAGTATTCAAGTCGTAATGCTAGGAGACCAAAAATTAAGTGTCTGTTTTTAATGTCAAAATAACAATGATTTTTTCAGTCGATACAGTTATTTGCACGATACCTATGCCTAAAATATAGTTTTTAAAATTTTTATCTGACTGTCTGTCTATTTGTATCAGCTAATCTTCTAAACGACTGGACCAATTTTAATAAATTTTTATATACAGGTAACTGATTATAAGGCACGTAACATAAGCTACTTTTTATTGATGTACCTACCACGCCGACAAAACCGCGGGAGAAAGTTAGTTTGTTTTTGCTAATCTCAGAAACTAATGATCGGATTTGAATCATTCTTTTTGTGTTCGAAATTTAAACTATCCATTAAAGTGTTTTGATATTTAACATTACGCTAAACTCCATGGAAGCGGGGCAGTAACGTTTAACGCGGGTCAAAGCGCGGGAGCAGCAACTTCTTAATATACGAACTCCACGCGGACGAAGGCACGGGTAAAAGCTAGTTCAGAATAAAATTCCATCAACCAACCAATAGTATAATAAAAAATATAATAGCACATTTCTGTCGATTCATTTTTCTAAGAACTTGTTGTACGATAAAAAGTTTTATCTGGTCCGTGACATAAAAAGTCATGTCCTTTTGTAAGTGTGAACGGTTCCTTAAGCATTAACCTAGTTACATACGGGTAGAGTAATGCAATAAACTGGAATGGTTGCGGGTTAAGATTACGAAGGTTTTGATTTAGTATGGCCAGGGTTCTGCTTTCTTGGTAAATGAGAAAATATTTTGCTGTGTGACTTTTATTAAACAGAGATAATTTAAGCGTTTAATGTAAAGCTGTGTCTTCTGCAAGATGTTCAGCTGAACAAAACATTTAACAGCCAATCAAAATGCTTGATTTCGGCTCGCTACCGCTAAAATTGAATTATATCGTTAAAATATCCGTCGTTTTAAAACACGTAAGGCTCTCAAGAAACACGCCTTTAGTTAAAAAGTTTCTTGTATATATTTTGAATTATAAATTTCATTTTCAAATGTAGGTAAGTATGCAGTATTATAATCTTTTAAGCGTGACCTAAAACACTGCTTTAGATATGGAAACTCAAACAATATTATCTTTTGTCTCTTAGAAGTTCACTTTACCTTATCTCTAGTATGAAACCTACTATAATTAAGCGGCATGTTGCTAAAGAGACCAATAACCCCATTAACCTGGAAAATTCTGCAATACCATTAAATTTGAATAATAATTGCATTATATTTCACGCAATCAGGTAAACAGTTATCGAATTCATAGCAATTAAGCTTTGTTAAATGAATTTTGTGCAACGTTAGTCATGCATCATCATTTGTACAGAAAACCTTGTTGGATAGTTGCCAGGGGATATTTAATTATTTATTCTTATTTATGGAGGCATTGCGGGTTTTATGTGGCAGTAACTTGGGCCTTGTGTCAAACTTGTTTAAAGAGACACCTGATTAAATTACGGTTCTTTAGGTAAATTACGAATTTAATAACTTTGTTGTGATTTTGCTGCTAATTAATATTTATTTATTAAACATTTATTATACCATTACAGGACCTCTCCTTATACGGTATAAGATGAATTTATACAAATAATAATAGGTAGTTTATACTAATGAACTATAAGAGAAATTTACTGCTCAATCATCATAGATCAACGAAAAATAATTTAAGCAGTCTTTGATACTATAAATATTTTTTATTAAAACTAAAATTACTAGAGCTTAACTTAAGAAAATCATGAAAACTTATTGTTTCGGTATCCGCACATAATAAATGACGGCCGACATTGACAAGTAGTGACACACGTGAGCACAAGAGCGCTGAATCGCGATAACGAAGAGTTCACAGAGTGTACATATCTTCCACTTCCGTACGCTACCGATGGACAGCTGTCCGCCAGGCAATACCACCGAGCCTGGTCGGAAAATCCTCACTTTGTCGTGGAGGAACATCACACCCCGTTCCTCTACACTTGTAAGGTCTGAATTCTTAATTGACTTCTAGTGGTTTATCCGAGCCAACCAAATACCAAAACATTTTACGAAAATACTAACCTCTAAAGAATCCAATTAATCAAGTTTAAGTGAAAAAAAGTTTTTACTTCTTTTACTGAAAAGCTGATTAATTGGATTCGGTATCCTTTTTAATACAGTATGGAAATATTTTTTTTAAGGTTGAAAGCCAACTTTCCATTGAAATATATTTTCGGACTAAAAGTGACGGCATACCATTTTACTTTTGGTGCTGGCTTTTGATCTAGGTAATAGTGGCTTTTTAGCTCGTTTTTAAGCTACCAAAAATGTACGTGTATTTATTGGTAGCGAGTCTGCCGATATTTTGCAGCTGTTGTTAGCCGCTTGTTCACGATTAAACATAATAATAGTTTTGGAAATAGTCTTTTGCGGGTAAAGTGAAAACAGTTTTTATTGGCAGACGAATCAATGATAAATAGCCCGTGATATTTAATATTTCGTAACAAAATAACTATGCTTAGTATCAAAACAACCAAAAATAATTTCTAATTGATAAGCATCTTATCAAAATTTTGGTAACTACTTTGATAAATCTAACCAGTTTTACAGTAATATTTGAGTTTATATAAAATTATAATCATAGAGTAGTATGCCAATACTGTCGATTCACTTCAGCATTATATTAAAATTACTAGGATATTTTAACCCTTTATCAAACAAGTCAAATAAACGTCACCTGCCGATAATGTTCAAACTATAGATTATGTTTGTTTTTTGTTATTTTGATAAATATAAACATCAATATTATTTCTGTATTATTTATATTTTATAATCTCCATTGTCATTATCATGACCTTTCATTTTACTTTATTTTTCTTATTTTAACGCACCAACTACTGCCCATAACTTTGCTCATTACTTACTTGTCCATCCTAAGGTTGCCTGTAAAAAATTGTTTATAGCGATAAGGCCGCCCATTGTGCAACATAATTTTTAAGTGCATTTGCTTATATAATAAACTTACAATAAAGATTACTCTATCTATCTATCAATGTCTTTTTTTATGGGTCTTCGAATATAATTATTATTGAAGACCTAGGAATAAATATATACTAGTAATTTTTTCCTGATGGGTAAGTCATATCTAAGTAGGTCAAAAAATCATATCCGTAAAAGAATATTTCTGTATTATTATTATCAAAAGAGAAAAATCACAAAACATCTAAAGAGGCCAGGAAGGGTCGCGCGAAGGATTCGAAGCGTGCAAATCTTATATTCATTGCCTTTCAAAGCAGAAAATGCTGAATATGTATTACATACCTACTTTCTAAGCATATTTATGAAGGGACTTTAGCTACGGTCACAAATGAAAATCGTTACACATAAACAAATATTAATGCTCGCGTCGTCTTCGGTAGAGTTAAAATCATAATTACAAAACTGATGGTAGAGCTCTTGTGAACGAGCTCGAGGGCGGCAGCACCACCGTCTCACCTTTAACCTGCCGCCAAATAGTTAAGCTTGAATTACTGTGTTCCGGGTTTGGTGGTTAAACCAGGCCCTGAAATTACTGGCATATGAGGCATAACACCGTAGTCCTCAGCTGCAGCGATGCATCTACAATCTGCTTCTATGGATTTTTGATGTCCATGGACTGTACCTACTCCACTTGCCATCAGGTGGACTACACGTTCGTTCGCTGCAGGCGTAGTATATAAAAAAAACTACATGCATTTAATTCAATTTTGCTTTTGTTTTACCGTCTCTAAACAGGATCTAAGCATTTTCAATATGTGTATTATGTGCTAATATCACCATATAACAATATTGATTTATGTGTACTAGATCTCAATACCTATAAGACAAATATTGTCAGACATTTCTTTAATTTAAATTCAATTGATATAGGCCCAAATGTAAATTATTCAAAGTGGGGCGTCCTTACTGCTATGGAAATAATAATTTCACAGCACGTAAATTCTGTCTACCCACGCTTTTATCAGTTGGATAGGCTATGTTTGTAATAATAATTACTAGTGATGTTACAGAATCAGTATGCAGTAAATACGGTATCAATATTTTTTATTATTTAAATTGATTATTATTAAAAAGTATAAATCATCTGGATCCAATGAACATCAACTATTGCTAACACATTGCTGTGTGTGTTTATTATTGTTGGGACGAGGCTTTGGGTGTTCACGTCGACCTCCGTGGGTCTATTGTGATTGTAGCCTCATTATGACGACCGGATGGCGGAGTGGGTAGTGTACCTGCCTTCGACGCCGAGGTCGTGGGTTCGATTCCCACTTAAGACAAATCTTTGTGTGCATGAACATGGGGGTTTGTCTTAGTCTGGGTGTTTCTATGTATATTAAGTATGTATTTACAAAAGAAAAGTATATATGTATTAGTATCAGTTATTCTAGTACCCATATTACAAGCTCTGCTTAGTTTGGGACTAGATGGCGTTGTGTGTGAGTTGTGAAATATTTATTATTATATATTTATTTATAGACTCTCCTTTAAGCCAATAGCCTCCATAAACTGGAGCAGTCGGCCGATCGGGAGTGACTTGACATCATCCGGGTCCAAGATATGGCGTCCCAGAATGATGCTTCGTCTATGGATCAGTGGTTCGCATTCCCAAAAGAGGTGCAGTGGTATTTCCGGTTCCTCTTTACAGAATCTGCAGTAGTCATCGTCCACATAGCCCATACGGGATAAGTGCCTATTTAGCTTGCAGTGTCCTGTGAGGGATCTAACGTGGCACAGTACCTATATTTATACTGTGAACGAGGTGTGTGTTTGCTTCAATACCTATCATTTTGTTTGAATATTATAATAACATAATAATATATTATAATATATTACCCAGAATAGTGTAGCAGAAGTGTATAACACTCACATTTCTCCTATTTATGCCCCATGTGCTGATATTGATAATTTCTTAGCTTAGACATAAACCAAAAGGACAAGTCAATGTCAGGCGCCCCCAGCTGCCAAATCTGGCAGAGCGCCGCTCTAGCACGTTTAACGAGTTGTCAAATCATAAATGCGCGAAATTGAAATTTGCATACTACGTATCTTTAGTTTTAGTTTCCATAGCAACAGAAATTAGACTGAGGTATTGTAGGGGGTTCTTGATGTTGATGTGATTAACTAAACCTAATGATCTAACGGCGTGAATGTGGAGAGACGACTGCCGAGCCGAGCAACTGCGCATTTGCGCCTAAGTACAATTTGTAGCGTCAGAAGTCGTACGCTACAGGTATACTGCACATAATTGCAAATAATCAATGAGCACTTAATCAATATGGAGAGGGAATGAAAGTAGCAATTATGTATAGTATACCTCAGTCTAATTTCTGTTATTATGGAAACTAAACCTAAAGATATGTTTAAGACAAAATATCAGAGTGTATTCATCATTCTGATAACGTAGCTCATATTATTTTGCAACGCTGATTAAACTTTTATTATTCTGTACTTCAATCCGCTGGCATTTTTCGCCTCATTCTGGAACGTCATAAAACTGAAATGGTTTCGTTCAACGCGACAACGGAAATAAATATTTATTAGAGAGAGATAGTGAGATCCTGATATCCTACTCATCCAGTCGTGTATAATAAAATTGGCAAGATAATAAATGTGTTTTATTATTTACAGTACAATGTATGTAACGATTTTTGAAGATGCTTGTTGTACTCGTATTATGCTGAATAAAGAATAAAATATTATAAGCAAGAGTGTTTACTGTATCATCAGCTAAACATGTTTAGTAGATAATATTTTGTTTTAATTCAATTCAATTCTTTTGTCCGTATGTTTGTTTGCTTGTACTGAATAGGCTCGGATAAAAATAGGCTCAAAAAATAGGCTTATTTTTTATTATTATTACCTCATATTCATACATTTATTGAAGTAGGTTCCACACGTGCAAAGCCGCGAACAAGAGTCAGTATAATATATATTGCCTTTCTGTACAAGCAATATATTCGCACGGTTTTCACATAATAACTAATAAAACTAGGATGGCGGTTGCTAACAGAGTAATTTATTTCACAATAATCTGGAAGACAGATATTTCAATATTGTTCTCAACATCATAGAAAACATACGAGTATAGTCTATATTTATAAAAAAAAATCATGTTAGTTACACTATTTATAACTCAGAAACGGCTGAACCGATTTGTCTAAAATTAGTAGGGAGGTAGCTTAGAACCAGGAGATGGACATAGGATTTTTATCTCGTTCTCATAGGACGTGACATAAAACGTAGCATAACAAAACCCAACTAAAAAAAATTGGGAAGCCACTATTACTTACTACAACGAAATCAACACTTACGAAGTCGCGGGCAAAACTAGTTTGATATAAAAAGGTTCCACTATATTATTTTGTTACTCATCTGTACAATAACATACCCAAACAATATTACGCCGACATAAGAGGAGCTTACAGAGGTGTATCCATTTACATTTCACATGTAATATTTAGGCTCATGTGATAAGAGATGAACCTTTTTCACATAATATTGTAAGCATTCGTCGACTAAATTGAGGTCAAAGGGACTAATAAATAAAATTGGCTTATATCCCTACTGGGTTTCTGATTCGTTGATGGCATCGACCCTAAGGATCAGTTCACATCTGAGGGCATGCGTCGCGTATTATCGGTAGCATAACGCCTAAACAGACAAATATAATTATTAATAAATAATAATTTGGATTTTTACATTAAATAGAACGCCAAAAGCAATTACACTATCCAATGATCCCAATATCAAGGCCACACAAGAGTGTGCTTGAGTGTGGCCTATACTATACTTTTAAGCATTTTCAAGAGAGTGCGACACTCTAATAGTAGTATAATATAGGCGAAACCGCGTTCAACTAAATAGATCAACATTACGTGAGTAACACCCGTATTTCATAATTTGAATAATCTGTGCTGTTGTATGTTTTCTTTAGTGCGACTATTTGTGAGCCTTTGAATTAGTGCATCTATGATTCATATTGAGATGAATTAATATTGTTCGCATGAACGCATAAATCAGAATTAGTGTTTGAGTGTTAATGTTTGATTCGAATATTGGATTATACTCAGCTAAATAATTGATCAGTACAAATATTGATATTAGTTCTAATAGTGTTGTGATAAATAGGAACGTTAAAATTATTGTTATAAAAAAATACCTTTATAATATGTATGTATCTATATGTATGTATTCTAAAATGTAATATTTTTTGTTGCAGGTAAGACGTCATCACGCTCATCAATCTTTGGTATAAATCTTATTGTTATCTACTATAGATTGATTGGCAAATTGTCAAATAAGTTGATCATAACGATTTTGCCAAGTTTAAATTAGCTTATTATGATTTGCTAATCGGAGCTGGATCGGCGTTACAATTGCCATTTTTAACGTGTTTCTGGTATACATATTTACATTCTTTGCATATCTTTCAATTGCCAACTTTTCAGTAAAAATTGATTTAAATATCGATAACAAAACTGCTTAAATTATTATTTAAAAATAAAATCCAGTTTTACCAAAAAATCTGATGTTTTTCGTTAACCTCACGGGAGCAAACATAATTAAATGAGAGTAAAGTTTCATTAAGTAATGTGAATATTAATGAAAATTTTGTCAACAGAAAACCCACACTCGGGTTTTTAATTTCGGCTGAAGATCTCATTAGGGTAACGAATGTTCCTCGTCTCTTCATAAATATGAGTGTTATTTATCCGCGTTCCTATTAGTTATTATGTAGTGCTCCTTTTCATGATATTTTTTTTTATGAGCTTTAAAACTTTTCCATTATATCCGAAATACATTATCGGTAGCATAACGCCTAAACAGACAAATATAATTATCAATAAAAAATCATCTTTTCACAACGAACCGATGATCTGATTGAAATACGCTCATACTTAAATTCACGCCTTTATCACAGGGGGTAGGCAGAGATGATAAAACGCTATGTGCTATGCTCCTTACATACTTTTTTCGCTCCCTCAACATTAATTCATGTCGTCATATATGCTCTCCTACGCCATGTAAGGAACCTGCATGCAAAATTTCATGTTTTTATCACCAGTGATTTAGGCTCTGCGTTAATGTGGCAGTCAGTCGGGGGAAACATTTATATATTTGTAAAGGTTGCTAACTTCATAAGTAAGCTATTGCATCGCGTACAATAAATACTTACAATGAATAAATCTAACACTTTTGACTTGACCTTTTGACGGGATATAATCTTACCCACACGACCACCACTGAGACTCCTGTGACGCTAGGATCTACAGCAGCGGTAACCAACTGAAAGGCACCGTGCATGACACACGGGCAGTCCCAGGGAGAGTTAAAATTGTCTTGGAACCCGTAACAAATTTAATTAGAAGTATATAGTTTTACTTGACCTACAAAATTAGAAGGTATCCACTACATAGTTATCATAAAATGCAGGAAAAATATTTAAACGTCGGCATTTAATCAGTCAGTGTTAGTGCAGCAATAATTGCCAACACAAAGTTCAGTCACTGAGTGGACGCAAGCAAGTGATAATTAAATTGCCAGGAGTACTAAAGCTTCGGACTACACTTGATATGGTGGACCAAATTGGCCCTTGGAAGTTCAGTTCCAAAACTTTGGTGTAAGTAAAGTTGGCTACTTAGAAACTGGAAGTAACAATGGGAACCGGAATACCGTTATAGAGTGTCAGCGTTTGACACCGTTGTTAAAGATTACATCAGATATTGTGGTAAGGTTCTAATCTGTTGTTAAAGTTGGCTGTGCAGAGATTGTTTCGTTGTTAGTTAGCTAGAGTGTGGGTAGAGTTAAATAGATTGCGTTTTTGGTAGTTGCAACCAATACAATTCAATAATAACTCAAATAAAACAATTTTTGTAGTATTTTAAAGAAAATTATAGCTTTGCTATGCCATTTTGAATTTTTGTATAATATTAAAGGTGAATAATTAAGAACCCAGCTGCAGAATTGTCAAAACACCTAGGGAGTTTACCCAGGGGGTGCAGGTTTGGCATTGTCCGACAGTCAATCTAACACTGTAATGATTACACTGGTGTTATTATTATTTTGTTTTTGGTTGACTATGTCATATTATACAAGGAGTAAATGATATCGTTGAGGAAGTTGCTACATGATTCTGAGACTGTGGGTATAAGAAAAACATTGGAAATGAAATAAGCATGACAAAATCTACAAATGGGTTTTTTTTCATTGGAATTCTGATAAATTACTATATTCAGTCGGGCAAACTACGGCAAATTGAAATTTTATGCGTCGACATCACGTTTTCTTATGTAAAACTAATTTGCTCCCAGCTCATATAGTGTAGTGGCTATCACGATGAAATTTACATTCTGTATAATATTAATAATACAGAAAATAGCAAAAAAGAAAAGCTATTGAAAACAAGTAAAGCGGCTAAGTAAGTAGATGGCACAAGTGAGCGAATCAGCTAGTAGCAGAAATAGTAGCAACTGCACTATTACGAAGGCAATAATATTTCGTAGTTACTCAGAAGCTGTTATTAGCAAATCAAATACCTCAGTCAAATTAGATAGACTAGAAAACTAGACCACATCTAGTTTTTCTAAATTGACTGCACAATGAAATAAAGTTATCTTTATTTACTTTTACATTTCGGATCTACTAAATACTACTCACGTTAAGGCTTTCAATCGAATTAAAAATAAGGTCCCTACTGGGTATATAGACTCCACCGTGAACGTAATAATTCCGGTAACCATAACCAAGATTTTTCAGTAAAAAAAATTCTATGTTAGATTATGTAAGCAATTACGTAAGCAAAAACAAAATCGTACAGCAAACACTTCATAGAAAATGATCCACATAAAAAGCATCGATTTTTGTCGTTAAATAACAACACCAGTTTGTTGTTGCTTGTCATCCATCTTACAGCGGCACAGCTTTAGAGATAAAATGCGTTTTTCATTGTTTGCGAGCGTATTGTTATCGATGGTGGCTATTCCTCGGGGCTTAGATTCAATCCCCCGCTATATTGAGTTGTGCGACGTACTATTGATAGATATATATCCTGTGTGCTCAGCAGCGCTCGTTATAAGTATTTATTTTGCTATTCTTATTTTATTTTAACTGTACATTTTAGTTTAATTCAGAAAACAGGCTTAAATCGGATTAGATTTTACTAAGTTCGGTTAAAAACACTATAATTATGAACAGCTGTAAAAGTTAAATGAAAGCACTTATAAATTAACTCGAGACTAACTTACTAAAGATGCTGTTTATAAAATTAAACAGTAATTACCAACTTAAACAAAGAAGTACATGTGATTTAATATAGTGTGGAATTGAATCTCCACTGAACTGTTGTTGTGGGTTCGATCCTCACACGGGACAAATCTTCGTGTGATTCGCAAAGATTTGTTCTGAGACTGGGTGTAATTGTGTGTGTAAATGTGTGTATTTGGCCTTGTCATTGGATAGTGTAACTGCTTTTGGTGTTCTATCTAATGTAAAAAATCCAAAATTATAATTTATTTATTTATAATTTAATCCTACTACGGCTGAAAAAATCTTAGAAAGTTAAAACAGCTCTGTAAAGCGAAAGAATAGAATTATCATAAATAAATTATTCACGACATAATACCACTCCATAAGCCCTGAGTGCCACCTCAGACGGCTCAAGTGAACTCGAAAGACGTATTACACCTTCCATAATCTCATTTACTCTATGCATAATGAGACATTGAGCGGTGATAGCTTACGGCTAAACACGTCCGTATTGTTAAGTTCCCGAGCGCCGTGTTTTCATACTAACGTAATGCTTAAATTAAGCTTTTATCTATTTTTATAGAAAAATCATACCTAATACACTGTAACGTGGTCTTCTAATGACCAGTTGGGTACACAGAATAAATAAAAACGATAGAAAATTAACAAAGGTATTATTATTAACAATTTACAATATTAAAAATATTTCAGAAGTTAAGTTAAATGGTAGGCTCAAGGCGTAGATAGGTAGAAGGTACACTGGTTTGGCGAAGTCCAGCCGAAGCGAAGTTTGGCAAGACACTAGCAGCTGGTAACCGCAGATAAGAGCACAGAGTACATTTGTATATAAATAAGAGAGGCCGTGTCGCGCGTGCACCTCCTACATATATAGCCCACCGGGGTCTGCAGTGGGGAGCGCATCTTCAGCGACGTCACAACACTGAAATGCATCTAATTGATTATTTTTATAGCATTTAGCTATGATTAGCAAGTTATACTAAGAAACCTATTTTGTATCCTACTAAAGATAGAAACAAATGGATGAACGTGACGTCACGTATTATACAGTTGAGAAATTTAGGGTTCTGGTAAGAGGCGACCGTAGCTGGATGGCTAAAGCGGCTGTCTGGTGTGCAGTAAGGTCGCAGGTTCAAATCCTGCCGGTCCCATATCTTTTTCAACTGTTTCTTGGTATAATTAGCTAAGCATAGCTAAATGCTATAAAAATAATCAATTAGAAGTTAAAATAACGTACGCGTTCAATCTTTACAACATTTGTGCTGAATGTAACTTCACCATGTTGGTTTGTATCCTACTTAAGATAGGAACTAATGGATGAACGTGACGTCACGAAATGACGTATCATACAGTTGAGAAATTTAGGGTTCTGGTAAAAGGCGACCGTAGCTTGATGGCTAAAGCGGCTGCCCGGTCTGTAGTAAGATTGCAGGTTACAATCCTGCCGGTCCCATATCTTTTCAACTGTTTCTTAGTATACTGTAATGCATGTTTGTTTAAAGCCATTTAAAAAAATCCACTAATAAACCAATTTGAACCTTAAAGTTGTTTTAGCAAACAAACAAGTGTAGAAACTTCGCCTCAGTTGTTTATATTATTGCCGCTTAAAACAACTTACTGGTGTAAATTAGATTAGTTGGATGTTTTTACTCCTTAGTACCATATTGAAGTAGGTTGCTTCAATATTTATTTTGAGTTCAAACTAGTTCTAATGTATGCAAAGGTTACGCTTGAGATATAATTGGTTTTAGACATTTGTTAGATAATAATATTTTGTTATGATAAATATCTTTAATATTATAATGTCGTAGACAGCCAAGAGATTGCAAATAGTTTTTGATAGGCAACGCGTAATTTCTTTTCATTTGTTGTTCAGTATTATACGAGATTAGATAAGGTACACAGTAATATACAGGGTGGATGCGACATTGCGAGATTTAGTAAGATGTTTTTTACCGGTGAAAATGAACATTGGCCTCGACTACAATTTGTGGTTTCAATGACGCTATGTCGTGTCGTGTATTATTATCACGAGTTAATCTCGTGATTTTGTTTTTTTTTTAATATACATATATAACATAACATCTCGCCTATATTACCCAGAAGGGTGTGACAGAGACAACAACCACACTTCACCTGTTGTGTTTTAAGTCCTCCTAGGTTATGGGATAGGTAGTGAGCCTATCTCCATCCACCGGGCATAATTCCAACTACGTGCTGCTATTGTGAATTTCCTGACAGAAAGTTCACAAATAACACTTTGCTCGACCCGGGAATCGAACCCAAGAACTCGCGGTGAGAGGCGCATACAGTTAAATCCATTTATTTATTAAAATCATCCACTGACATAAGCTATTCTTTATCGATATACCACGTGAGTGGAACCGTTAACGGAAGCTTGTATTAAATAACTAAAACTACGTTTCCGTTTTGCCGCTTCCGCGTGTTTTAAATTTTAAATTGGATCATATTCGTTAGATTGTTAAACTAACACATATTTTGTTATTGTAGCGGTTGCGGGGCCAAAATAATAAAATGAAGCCATAATGTGAAAATGTTGGTAGTGATATTAAATAAAATTCGTTATTATTATGTTAGTAACTTTATCGGTTAATATTTTTTTTATCAAAATGTTGAAATGAAATAAGAATATCGAATAAACTTATGGTACTTACGTTTTGACTCAATATTTTATATAATATATCAAATGAAAAAATAAATATTGGCCTTCTTATTCATCACTTTTGATGTATGGGTAAAAAATGGTTGTGTATTGATTTATTTGTAGCCTCAGAACATCTAGGAAGATTGTGAATTTTTGAAATCTACAAAATTTAATAAAACTGTAATTCATAGTTACCTTTTCTTTTTTGTTTTTTTTTCTTTATACTGGATGCCTGACGCATGCCACTGATCCGGGCAGAGTCAGTGATTATGTCCGAGTTGTACGGACTAAAACCAAGTGTGTTCCGTCAGCAAGAATTTGCCGGGGTGTCAGGTTAGTTAATTATAGTAACGAAACGTAGCCATACATTAATTATAATGTGGTATTAGGTAACTATAAATAACAGTTTTTTATAGTGATTTATGTGTCTTGACATAATAACATTATGTCAATTTGAATTACTGAATTTGAAAGAGATGGTAGAGAACAAGCATTGTAAAATAAATATTAGTTAATGTTGCTATTTATTATGTTTTTATTTTAATACATAAGAATTAACCATCTTTTCCTATATTTTTACAAAGTCAAACCTTTTTTTATATCTATTGAGTGAAATAGATTCAGTTGTACTGAAAAAAATATAAGTAAAATACGAAAAAAAACTGCATGAGTGAACACTACCTATAACATAGATGTTTTTTTTTTCATTTCTATACCTAGTTATAATATTAAATCTTTTTTTCAATAGTATCGTCGTCAATGAGTTTCAAGTTTACGCTTTCTTAACAAAATTTCAGTAACAATAATAAGATTGTGAGTAAATACAACAATAAAAAGAAGATCAATTGGTAATTTGAATGGAAGTTTAAACCGAAGTGATAATGGATATTCATTGTAAGAAATAAATTGTTTGTATTCCGCTTTATGCGATTTACACTTTCAAATGAAGGCGGTTCATTTTGTTTGATAATTTAAGTTGGAAATTGTGTTAGAGGATAAACAGTCGTTACCTTTAAATTTATCTTCGAATAAGCCCCGATTTGACCAATCTTCTTAATCTACGGTTTTATTACACCCGTATTTGCGTCTCTCTCTTTCATTCCGTGTTTGTACGAGACAGAGAGATCGATCGTAAAACTTGAGTTAAACAAGTTGTTGAAATCGGAACTAAGTTTACTCTGGCGGTGGAAGATTAGCATTATCATTAAGACAATTGAGTATTCGGAGCTTATTTAAATGTATTTGACCTACTTACGAATTACATTATAATGAAGCTGTTATTTGAATGACTAGACTAATTGTGTGCCAATGGCAAAGTAATTTAAATAATACATTACTCGGAAAATGTAAAGCGTGGATTTTAGAGTCCCTAACATGAGTTTACTGAAATAGGTAGTATTTTCAAGTTTAACAAAAAATACCAACAGCTCGATTCTTTTATCATAAGGCCCGCTAGCCAACTATTTTGGAATAGATATTCATTAGAATAACCATGAAAACATTATGTTAAATTTATTACAAATGATGTTCAAGCGCCTCCTGGGACCTATGAAAATAAATGATTTGAATTTGAATTTGAATCATAATAATATGATACTAATAGAACACACACAACGAAACATTTGAGGAGTGTGGCTTGGGAAAGGCGGTCCTGAATATTTGTTCTACTTGAAACAAACGGGTTTATGACTGAGAAAACTTCCGAATGACAAAAGTCCGTGAATGTATTTACAGTCTGAATCTGATAACAAGAAGAACTTAATCTAAATAAATGGACTGTGGATTTCGATAGATATTATCATTTAAAGTTGTCTAATATCTCGCTTTGCAATTCGAGATTTTTGTAAATTTTATTCATGAAATGGTTGCTAATGTCTTTGTTTCATCTTATCTTGATTTTGATCTCTCAATTCTAACTCTATTTTGGTCTAAAGATAACAATGAATGTTACTATTCCTCAATTACTTTTTGAAGAAGTATTATCTTTAGTAATTTTACAATAATCATGCTGTCTTACTCATACGCCCTAAAGCCGTTATACCTGCTTCGATTCGGTTGTCCGGGTAAGGACAAAATCAAAATAGATAAATAAGTAGTGTAATAATGAAAAGTCACATGAAGGAACGATAGATTAGTGGGCGGTGGATCCCAAAGCAAACAGGTTTGTATGAATGTTAATATGAGATGAATAACAGGTAGAAGAGATAAGGTACGCTCCGAGATACGTAGTAAATTAAATATTATGAGCCATTTTTTCAAGACCCCGAATAGATTTTGGTATAAAATATTTCAAGTCATGAAAAATATTGTTGTTACCAATGTTTGATATACATACTGATATAAATATATGAACACAAAATACACGCTGATATAATAACTTAAACATGTAGGTACCTATATGCTAAAATAGCTCTATCGGTCAAGCTTATTCGAATTCAGGAAACGTTATTTCATCGTGTAATAAATAGAGTAATGTTTATTCAGATTCAAATGATGCATCAATGTTATTATTTACCTGAAGTATCACAATTAAAATATAAAGAAGCAAAATTCATGCACATAAAATCGGTAAAATGTAGAGATCAAAACGATTAATTTATTACTCGGAAAATTCAATACCGCATTAAATTTTGTTGAATAATTAATTTTCAATAATTGTTTCTTATATTATTTACGCTATCAGGTAAATAGTATTTTTTTTTTCACTTCTTACACACAACGCTATCTAGTCCCAAACTAAGCAGAGCTTCTACTATGGGTACTAGAATAATTGATACTAATACATAATATATTTTTATTTTCGTAAATACATACTAATTATACATAGAAACACTTAGACTACGACAAACCCCCATGTTCATGCACACAAAGAATTGTCTTAAGCGGGAATCGAACCAGCGACCTAGGTGTCGCAGGCGCGGAGTGGCTAGTGTACCTACACCAGCCACTCCATCATCCGGTCGTCACAAAATAAAATTCATAGCAATTAAGCTTTGCTATGTTGATTACAACGAATTTTTATGTTGTCATGGATTTTTGTGTAGAAAAACCTTGTTGGATAGTTGCCAGCCAGATTAATTATTTATCCTTATTTATAGAGGGATTGCAGGTTTTTATGTGCACGTAACATAGGCCTCGTGTTAAATTTGTTTTAGAGTGCTAGCTGTTACTTACACCTGTTACAGATTTCAATAACAGAAAAAATAACGGCTTAAGATATTATTTTTTTAAAACGGCACGAACAAATTTGTTTTGGCATGGTGTAGTTAAACAGTCCTTATAAGGTAGGTGAAATATTACAAATTTTACATATGTATATAAAAATGAATCCCTATTTCTCCTGGTCACAGTATCACGCGTGAATGGCTAGAACGATATCGCTGATTATTTATTTGTTGTGTTTGTTATTGTCAGGAGATAGTTCTTTTGGAAGAAAATATTATGATTATTAGAAAATTAAAGAATACTTAACCACCATATTAATTTCTCTAGTTATTTGCTAATATTACCTTAGCGTTTTTAACAATAAAACCTTTTTTTATGTAACTTTATGGGGTTTGACATAACATTGACAGAAAGCGTATTGCAAAATTTCGTCAAATAGGATGTATATATAGTATATATATATATGTGTAGACAGGACAGCGTCTGTCGGGTCAGCTAGTGTATTATAAAATTGCTGGAGCAATTTTTGTTAAAAAAACAAGCCTTCGACCACAATTTCACGTGGTGGTAAGTGATGATGCAAAAAAAAACCTTCTAATAAATAGAAGGTTTAAAAACATATAAACTAAATAGAATCTATTTATTTTATATGTTTTTAAACTTTCGCGATTTGAGGACAGTTTTCAAAAATTAGACGTCGAGCATAGGTATTATTTACCTTTATAATAATTATGCGATTGAGACCCGTTGTCTATTTTTGAAAAATCTTCTATTTTGTTGGAAAACCAACAACACTCCATATTACAAAATATCAACTTGCTTGCTATCACAAAACAAGTCTTCAACAGAGAGCTGTTTATGTTCAACAGTATTACCTATCAGACTGAAACTACAAGAGAGCGAACTAAAGTTGTAGCTTATATTCAAACATAACAGTAGCAACATTATGTACTACATGTTGTATGGTAGCAAAGCAACTTAGAGGCATTGTTAAAATAGAACATAACATATATCACAGATGTTATGTTCTACTTTAACAATGCCTCTAAGGGTTCTCAATTGTTTTGCATAATTTAAGTTGGCGTAATTTACCTTCATTTGGCATAATTATAGTAAAGCGTAATATTAATTTGGCATAACTTTTTACGCATTTTTTTTTGTATAAAGTTTTTATTTTCCAAAGTGGAAAAAATTGTAACCCCCCCGTAACTTCTAAAATAAGGGAATGATAAATGTAAAAATAATATATTGTATACATTACCAAGCAAATTTCCAGTTAAAATTGGTCTGAACGAGATCTAATAATTAGTTTTTTTTAATACATAATAAATCATAAACCCCATTTTATCTTTCATTAAATCAACTCCAATATAATAAAGAATTAAGAAAAACATTTATTTAGATGTATAGTGGTACGGAACCCTACGTCCACGAGTCTGACTCGCACTTGGCCGGTTTTTTTATGTATAAAACATGCATATTATAGCACAACATAGTATCCGGAGCAAAGTAAAGGTGGGTCGCTAGATCAGAATAAAATAATCCTAATAATTTAAATATCTCTCTAAATTAAATATCTCTAATTTAAATATCTCTCTTTGTTTTTTAAGATAAGAAAATATTAAGTTTAATCTCAGCGATGTTCTAGATTAGGTTATTGTTAGGTCTATAGCTAGTTTACTTTTATGTTAAACTTCAAATAATGAAACTTTTCAGACATCTTAAGGGTTTACAGTTGGATATATTTTTGTTCTCTCAAAAATGAATAGTTATGTTTAATATTTTTGTCATACTGTTTTTGGATGTCAACAAATAAAAGCAGCGATAACCGAGTGGGAGACCGTAGGACTACGCTACGAAGTCAAAGGTCTCGGGTTCGAACCCACGGCACACACCTCTGTCGATAAATCGTTAAGGTTCATCTTTTCAAAGATATGTGTGTATTTATCATATAAATTGTCGCTTGCTAACGGTGAAGGAAAACATCGTGAGGAAACCTGCATGCTTAAGAGTGCCAAAAAAGTGCTCGAGGTAGTGTAAAGTCTACCAATCCGCACTTGGCCAGCGTAGTGGACTATGGCCTAACCCTTCTCATTATGAGAAGAGGCCCGAACCCAGCAGTGGGACATGTATTAGATACAGGGCTGCTATTATAACAAAAAAACTGGCGTATGTTAAGTATAATATCTTCAGCCTAGTTGATGTTGACCAGAGGAGCACTACTGAGATTTACTGAATAAAAAATTTATTAAATTTATCGGTAACATCTAATTAAAACAAAATATATACAACTTTCAGTAAATATTGCTTCCAGCAATCTAACATGATGCTTCATTATAAAAGTACCCCTGGAAAATAGGTACAAACAAGAAACATTTAAGTTGATCAAAGAAAAATATTTCCAAGAAATTTAAGCCTACGCTCAAAGCTCAAGACCAACCTAAGACTATAAAAAGAATATTGTATAGAGAATATTGTACGGGGGAAAGATTAGATTTTTTTATTGTTATTTAACATAACATCACGCCTATACGACCCACAAGTGTGTGGTAGAGGTGTACAACACCCACACTTCACCTGTTATGATTTAGGTCTCATGGGATAAGGATGAACCTATCGCCATCCACCAGGCACAATTCTCACAAACTTGGTCGTACTATTGTGAATTTCCTGGTGGAAAGTTCACAAAAAACAACTGGTGGTAGAGCTCTTGTGCATGAGCTCGAGGGCGGCAGCACCACCGTCTCACCTTTAACCTGCCGCCAAATAGTAGTGCTTCCATTACTGTGTTCCGGTTTGTTGGTGAGATCAGGCCCTGAAATTACTGGCACATGAGGCATACCACCGTATTCCTCAGCTGCAGCGACGCATCTATAATCTGCTTTTGTGGATTGTAGATGTCCATGGGCTGTATTATACTCCACCTACCATCAGAAAAAGAAAAGAAACCAAAAAAAAAAGAAAAAAGAAATAACACTTAGCCCGAACCGGGCATCGAACCCGCGACCTCGCAGCGAGAGGCGCTTACCACAAGACCAGCAAGGCAGCTATATTTTTATTGAGGTACCACGTGGGTTAAGACGCGCTAGCAAGCAAGTCTTATATAATAATGTGTACTGAAAAAATAACTATTTTCCTACCTACCGACTTTACTTCATCGAGAAATACTAAAACGCATATGGCTCTCGGGATATTATGATTATGACTTCTAAAAAGGTCAGGACCTTTATTTAGTTGCCTTCAGAATATCAACAATTATTTCGTGTACGGTCCACATGTATTAGGAAAATACACTAGGACTTCGAATGGTTAGTATTTAGTATGTTTTTAAAGTAGGTATGTACGTGTGGTGCGGCACTGTGTAGGTGACTGACCACAGAAATAAACACGTCGTGCATTCCAATCTATCATAATCTATTGTTAAATATCGTTTTATAAACAACTTCAAATGTTTAAACTTGAAATCTTACTTTATTAAAAAGTCATAATTTTTCATAAATTTAGAAGCAGGGTAAAATTTTGCTATTTTGTTACATAAAGACGTGGCAGGTAGCAGATATTTCACCAAATTTTGTTTGCTTAAATATTTGCCTGGAAAATGGTAAATTTTATAAAGCTCATTTGCCACAAACAAAAAGTTTTACTGTAAGCTTTGGTAAAAGGAAAAGATTATATCTTTTTTTGTTGAATGCTTTTTGAATCCAAAAAAAACAATACACCACTCTAACAGGAAAAGCCAAAATTAAGAATAGGTATCGTAAAACGAAAACGTTGAACCTATTCAATTGTATGTGCGCATGTTGCGAATTGGCAATAAACCTTTAGCGATAACCTTTTTGTTATAAAGGTTAATTTTAGCTAAAATGAATCAATCAATTACAATCCCCCTTCTCATACTCGTCAAATAAACGTCACTAGCCAATAACGTAACGTTTTATAGACCGACACTATTTGCTTTTACATTCTCAAAACAATATGCCAACCGGAGGCCTAATTGTCAGTCGTCGCCCGCTACCAAATGTAGAAGAGCACTGCTCTTGCACATCATATGAAACTAGTTGTCATATCACAGATACAGGCACGAAGCTCGGCAAAATCTAATCCTCACCAGCTCTCCCGCGAGTTTTGGCAGGCTTATTTGCATAGATATTTGCGTTCATTTCGTGTCTATATTGGATTTTAGTCTGAGTATTATTACAAAATTTGATACGGGGTCAATAACCGTGTAGATATTTTATAAGTTGATAAAAAATATAAATCTTCGTTGAGTATATTATATTTTACTATAAAAAAACAAATAACAGCCATTTGAGTTCAATTAAACAAACTTAAGTAAGTTAATAATGTTATTTAACAAGCAAGCTGCCTATAACTGCCATACTCCACGACTGAACGCTGTCTTCCAAAATACAAGCAATAGCTTAGTTTGGGAATCAGTATCAGTACTATTTGTATCAAACATGTTCTAGTGTCATACTTCATGCAAACATTGTTGTGATTAATTTTGAGTCAATAAATACTTTTTTATTTTTATTTTTTTTATTTTTAAATTGTTGTTACAAATCCTCGAAAGATAAGAATATGAAATACTGAAAGGTTTAATTTATGAGCATCGTATTTGTATTCTGTGAATGCGATTGTGGGGATGTTGACAATGCAAATAAAAAGACGAATAAAAATGGAATTTTTCTTCTTCTTGTAATACTATTAAATGGGTCGTATAGAAGCAGAGACGGTTATCTCACTTTTATAGTTTTGAAATTAATAACGGCTTATTTATTATATATACACTTAGATGTGGATTATATATACTTAGATGTGGGACACGCTATTGTAGCCGTTTGTTTGGAGCGTTGGGGCGAGTCTGTTATCAATGCGAATTGAAATAGTATTATTGGGTGCATGAAAGGAGCCTCCCCGAGTGACATAAAAAGTGAACCAGTTTTTCCAAACGTCCGGTGCACCCTGGACACCTAGATTTCGGTTACACAGGGTCTAGGTGACCAATCCTTTGACCACAATGGTACAAAGAAGTCCTCCCCAGGACACTTCCCAAACGGCTCTTTTCAGAGCCAACCAACATCTGAAGAGCGACCATCACCCGCTCTCAAAACCCGCCGTGACAAGCTACAGAGAATGCTATTACCATGGCTACGTACTGGGTGGGGGAAACTTTGACCATTGAAACGAAAAGAAGAAGAAGATATCTCAGGAAGCTTATGTAATATCAAAGTAAGCTTTTAATGATGTTTCTAATATCGAGAGGTGTTTCAATAACATACGAAAATAAAAAACCTTCATCATGCCTATTGGTATTAGTACTACATGTTGATGCTTTAATAGATTAGTCTAAATAATAAATTGTATGCAGCTAAATACAATTGACTGAATTTATAATGTGATGTGAACATTCAGTAATTGAAAAAAAGTCACGTTATCCATTCATTTTGACCATTTGGAATGTTCAATTTGCATGAACACCGAGATTATTTTTGTATTAATTTATTGGTATTAATAATTACACGTCATTACAGTAAATAGCAATAAAAAAAATAACACAATTAAATAAGAAAACAATAATAATAATAGGATTGAATTAAAATTTTTATATCAATAAATAAATAATAATTATAATTAATGTCTTAATTAGTGCAGTGTCATTATACAGTCATTGTTATTAAAAAATATTAATCCAATACCAAGCATTCGGTAGCATGTCAAATTAATTGTTTAATTTTTAAAAAGTCGTCGATATTATATAAATCATACAACCTTATTTTTCTTTATCACCTGAAACTTATGTTAAACAGTTAATTTTCTATTTTATAAATCACTTAGTGAGCTAAAAACTACAACTAGATAGTTATTATTGTGAACATTTTGCTACTTATTTGTAAATTGGTTCCTAATGGAAAACTGGTCACCTGTATTACAGTTTATTTTATACCTACTTCAAGAACCAGCGATCATCAACCTACGCTGTAACATAGCTATATAGATTACAATTGTATAATATGGAAATTATATAAAAATCCACTTCTAAATTTTTTTAAACGATAAGTGTATGTGTTATTGCCTCGTTGGTCTAGTGGTTAGCGTATGCGCCTCTCACCGAGGTTTCAGGTTCGATTCCCGGGTCGAACAAAGTGTTATTTGTTAACTTTCTGTCAGGAAATTCACAATAACAGCACGGCGTTGGAATAGTGTCCGGTGGCGATAGGCTCATGCCCTTTCCCATGGCACATAAACTTAACAGGTGAATTGTGAGTATTGTACACCCTTCTGGCTAATATAGGCGTGATTTTATGTTATTTACGTGTATATACCAGCAACTTAAAAGTAAAATTAAAGGTAAGCTCACAGTCGGGTGAACAATAACATATTCTCGACGAAATTCTCCAAAGAACACAATGATTACAATTTCCATGACTACATTATAAAGGGTGGCGAAAAAATATTGACAGTCGTCCCGATTAGATGGGTGTCGAATACAGCGTGCGCACAAATTATGTTAAGCGCCTCGATCCCTAGTGTTATGGAAATACCAATTTCGAAGCGAGTAAATTCCTTGTGTTCAATTTGATACTCGCTGAAAGTACATATTTATGTAGTTATAAATTGACAATTTATTTATGCGTGTGTGCGTGCGATATGGTGGTTATGGGCGCCTGCGTCAACTATGGAGATTAATAGACGATGAAGTATTGCCACTATATCCATAATTGACAGCGAGTTATTACCATTATCTACACCAGCTTTTACACATCCTGCCTTGTGAAACTACATCTTGTTAAACGCATCGTTGAAGTTATAACTAAGTCTTAATTAAAGAAGTGTAGCAAGGGATATTTCAAGTGTCAAAACATTAAAATAAAAATATAAAAACACTGCTTCGATGCTCTAGTAGATTCCCGTTTGGTTTAATTCCCGGGTAGGGTTTTATGACTGAACTAGCAGCACGGAGTTAGAATTGTGCCCGGTGGATGGCGATAGGCTGACCGTCTATCCCATGGGACCTAAACATAACAGGTGAAGTGTGGGTGTTGTACATCTCTGCCTCACTCTCCTGAGTAATATGGAGTGAAATTATGTTATGTAAAAAAAAACAAATTACTGACTTTCAGATAAATTATTCTATGCTAAAATTGCTAAGTTAAAAGTCTGTCAGTATAATATAGATTCGTTCAAACTTACCACGTTTCAGTGGTCGTTTGTACGCAAACAAGTTTTCTGAGTACAAACAATGGGCGTTTGTTTTCTCAAGCATAGTATAAACTAAATTAAGAACATCAAACAAGTTGAAACATTAATTTAGTGTCGAGAAAGATTAGTTAACTCAGTACCGATTTCACCAACCAACGTGGTAAACTCCTTGAGTTTACCACGTTCAGCTTTTTGACTGTAGGACCAGTCAAAAACACACGATTTTGAGGTTGCCCAGTCTAGGGTCAATCTCACCAGCCCCAGGTCAACGCTGAACTCAGTTTTTGGTCTCTCTGTTCCGTTTAAACAGTGCATTATATATCTAGAATTAAAACCTATTTGAGCGTTAGACCAGAGCCGGTAAAATTGCCCATAAAGCGGACTACCTCAAAATTATGTTTTTGCACTTGTACTAGAGTACTTAGGACCCTACGTTTCAAGGTCTCTATTCCGTACAAACATTAAATGAGAAAAAGAGAGATACAAATAAGGCTTAATAAAACCGTTGTTCAAGAAGTTTGGTGGAATCGGCCTTAGACAAAAAGGCGCGTATTTGTGGATACCAATTACTATTATCTAATTATGTGAGGCCAATTCATTTGCAGACACCCACTTTGATTACGAAATAGCATTAGTCTACAACTTGATTAGACGAAAGACTGTCGATTAGCAATTTAGTTGGCACGTTCCTAATTACACGCACTTAGAGAATATGTAGATTAGAATGTGTACGTGTGGCTTAAATTATGGATTCAAGTAGCGTCTGTTCACGTTTACTTGAATATTTTTGTGGAGTAATTTTAGGTTTTCGATTCCAAATTCTTAGTTACAACTCTGATTTCGGTAGTCTTTTTGTTTCCTTAATTCTTAAAAATCAGAATCATTTTGTAATGAAGAAAAAAATATAATTAACATAATACAAAGAATATATATTTTTACCACATTTTTATTGGAACGAAGTTCCTTATCGCGCGTTGCAAAGGAAACTAGACGAAAAAAAATGGGACGAAAAGTTGTAACGACACAATTCGTAGCAATTCTCGTAGTGGCGTAGTAATTACATGCTACGTTACAGCTACGGTGCTACGTTACATCATCAGACTAAAAATCGAAAGGAACTTCGTTCCATCCGGTTGTCCCTTGACACCTCAGTAGTTTTTATTTTTTTATATCTTTATCTTATTGATATGAATACCTACATAGCAGCAATCATACCGACCTACAAACGGAGAGATCAAATGACTTTACATTGTGTAAGGAAGGGTAAAATTGTGGGTACTAGCTCCCATTTCAGTTGAAAACTCAGACAAAAGCCAGACTGAAGCCTCTAAAATTCTAACATTTGATCTAACTTCAGTATCTCAATTTCGCTTGAGGGAAACCTAACAATAATTGTTTTACACGAGATTCCAAAATACGTTTCCTGTTAATAAATTGGACACGTTTTCCCCTGTAACTTCATCCGTATGTGTTTGAATACCAAATGAAAGGTTCTATCAAAAGAAAATAACGCTGAAATAACCATAATATGATTCAGAAGGGACGGAATATTATTTTTGGTGTGGAGAATATAAATACTTCGGTAAAATAAAGGATGACAAGTAATAAAGATTCTCTTAAAGGCTTTTGTGGTTAATAAATGGAATACGATGCTTTACTACGTGGACAAAGTACTAAGAAGTTTGACAAAATATAGCTTGGCTTTATTTGACCATTCATGGTTAAAATCTTTTTTTATTTGGACGTCTTATCTATTTTCTGTTGGAAAAGTCTAATTGACATGACATTTAATGTTTGGATTGTAAAAGTTTATATTTACACGGTGATATTGAAAATTGAAATTAATGCCCCAATATTTTTAATTCATCAATAATTTAATCGTGTAAATATCACTTTTTACGAGTACAATGCATATAAATTTTAATTTCATGCTACAAGTTTCGTAATCTATAATGGGCTTTTGCATAAATTGTTGCTACTACTTTTCTACGGGGAGGACTACAAATGTTAACGTGAATTACGTAAATGTTGATATCTGCTTTGTACCATCTCTTTTCATGAGAGTTCGTATACTGAAGTATAAAAATAAAAAGTCGTCATGTCATATTTTGCCAGAGGCTAGTTCATTTTACTTACTCGTATTTTATATTGCGTATTTTTATTTAACTTGAATCATACTTTATACTTTTCATTTTATTGAATTCGTAGTTGAGCGAATTTATACTTTTAGAATTTAGAATTTAGACAATGTTTTTAAATGTCTCCGTAAAATAAGTATTAAGGTAGATCATGTATCTATTGGTCTGATAATACATTGAACCTCAGCTACATCTGCGTCACCTGCAAGCTACGCCCACGACAAAACTGTTTTAGCAATTTAACATAGCAATATGTGCCTTAAAAGCCATGGGATAGGATGTTTATTTATTAATTACGCCTTGTATCGTTTCGTTGGTCTGAATCGAGCCTTTGTTACCGCGTTAGCAGTAGGTAACTTTCTTACTGGGTATGTCTATGCAAAACCTACTTCCTCTAGGACACTGTGGGCTGTAGATAAGCTCGTATGAATAATAAGGTCCGTTTGAATACGTTATGTTAAATATAACGTATTTAATCCTCTGGAACCCTGTTTTGTAAGATATAAGGCTTTGTTTAATTTGCACGAGTAATTAATAAAACATGGATTTGTATTATAATAAAAATATTAATTCATTAATGGAATATATGGAATGGATTTAATTGAAATTCAATAGTTTTAACACAAGCCAAATACCTAATTGGTAACAAGTAAAAATAACATGAGAGCATTTAATATTAATTAAAATTTTAATATAACTTGAAAGATTAATCCAGTGTTCAGTATTTCTGAGAATTTCACAGTAGAATTTCGATAATACAAAGCCGAACTCAAATTTGTTAAAATAAATACGAAACACAAAAGATAGACAATAAAGCCATTGTTTACATCAGATCTGGCAGTAGTCAAAGAATAGTACAAATTATAATGAGGACAATTTATTTGTTCGATAGCATAATATTTAGATTTTAGTCCAGAATATTAATTTAGAGATTGCAGAAACATACCATCGAATCAAAACACTAATATTAAATGCTTTCTCCATCAAGCCGCTTTTATCTTTAAATACAATAAACATCCAATATAAAAAATAACAAATATATTGTGATTTCTTTTAAAATAATGTAATTGAGTGTACGGTTGGCGTAGTGGTTAAAGCGATCGCCTCGCCGCTTTCAACTGGGCTGGTGTTGTGGGTTCGATCGACACGGGACCAATCTTTGTGTGATCCGCAAAGATTTGGGTGTGCTTTGTGTGTGTAAAATGTATGTTTGTGAACACCGTCGCGATACAGGAGTTATTCCTTGTGCGGGTTTCATTAAAAAAAAACAAAAAAAAGGAATGTTATCTATTTCTATCTCACGTTTTATCTTGTGCGCTCGGTCTTGTGAAAACCACGTCAAGTCCCAGGAGCATACGGCCTGAATCAAAATCAATAAGACACAACGTTTTATGACATCAAAAGTAGATACGACTACAAATCAAACAATATATCCAAAATAAGTTGGTCTCGCATAGTTTGGCTTTCTGTTAACTGGGAGACCTTCTTGTACTGGAAATATATAGCTTTATGTTAAGTCGTGTATCTGAAAAGCTGATGTTCTATCCTCCGTTGGTATTTTTTTCTGGATATGGAATGTAATATTCAGGTAATGCCTACGCAATACTTAAGTAACCTTGGAACTTTTTATGTTAGCCATCTTTAACATTCTTTACACAAAGCTAATAAACTTACCGTTAGGCTTTTACAAAAGGCAGCAAATGAAACCTTCCAAACACCAAAAATGTTTGATTTATTCTTGCTATTTCTACAATTATCGAAAGGGTTTGTTTTAAATACCATTTCCTAAAACCTTTTCGAACATAAAAGTAACTTATCCCTAACTGTGAATTGTTCGGAATGTGTTATAACTTATCGACAAGTTCACAAGTTAGACATCTGACATTCGAAATCGGGTACATTGGTATTGTTGCGGTACTTCTGTTTCGGTTTGTCAATCAGAGGGTTTTATGAATATAATTTAATTAAGTTTAAGTGGAAGCATTAAATATGTATTCAGGCTTCTTCTTCTTCTTCTTCTTATCGTGTCAATGGCTTGTTTAATTATACTGTCTTATAATAATAATAATAATAATAATTTATTTGCCTTAAAGTTGGTACAATGTAGATCTTACATACTACAGATAGTTCATGCAACTTCAGTCAAATGTATTGACATGCAAATATAATTTACTAAACTAAATGTACACCACATGCGAACATCATCATTGAATAATTTAAGCTCCACACATAAATGAATTAAATTGTAATATAAATTTGTTAATGTCAGTTACAATATCATTAAAGCATGTCAATAAAAATAAAAAAATAAAAAAAAACAATTCAAAAGTTTTTAAACGTCACATTAGAATAATATTATAAAATAATTCAATGCTTATAATTATGTCAAATACAATTACGTTAATTATAATTACCCATGTCATTTAATTAATTGATCCCATCCAAATGACACAATTAGTAACACAATAATTATCTATGTCACTTTCTATTCATAAAGATAAATAAAGATAAATTTGGATTTTTTACATTAGATAGAACGCCAGAAGCAATTACACTATCCAATGGTCCCAATGACAAGGCCAAATGCACACATTCACTCACTCAAGCACACCCAGTCTCAGAACAAATATTTGCGAAATACACAAAGATTTGTCCCATGTGGGGATCGAACCCACAACACCAGTGCAGTGGAGAGCGGCGAGGCGACCGCTTAAACCACTACACCACACGTGCAGACAAAAAAAAAAAAAATTAAAAAAAAAATAAACTAAATAAACTCGCCTATAGTATAATAGCACCGTTCTAATAACCAACCTTTTAATTCTTAGACCAGTAGGTGGTGACTTCAACCCCTTCTTTGTTTGCATGCATGAGGCCATCGCGGGTGCAGGTAGCAGGTAGTAAAGGCCAAGATATCAGATGGGTCATACTCTGGCTAGGAGATCCACATTCGCAACTGGTATTGGATGAAATGATAAATCCCCCCTTGGCCAGATTGTCTCTGCAAAGTTGTTAACTTAAATTTAAACTTTTGTGATTTCATTTAGAGAATTTCATTAAAATAATACTTTGCTTTACCAAAAATTATAATGAACAATTATAAATTATATGTAAGACTGATTTATAGTTCCTAATATATAATTAAGTTTCGATTTACACATGGCACAAATCTTTGTATGATCTGCAATTTTTTTTTTTTTATACTACGCCCACAGCGAACGAACGTGTAGTCCACCTGATGGTAAGTGGAGTACAGCCCATGGACATCAACAATCCACAAAAGCAGATTATAGATGCGTCGCTGCAGCTGAGGACTACGGTGTTATGCCTCATGTGCCAGTAATTTCAGGGCCTGATCTCATCACCAAACCGGAACACAGTAATGGAAGCACTACTATTTGGCGGCAGATTAAAGGTGAGACGGTGGTGCTGCCACCGCCCTCGAGCTCATTCACAAGAGCTCTACCACCAATTTGTTCTAAGATAGGTCGTAACTAATGTAAAAAAATCCAAATCATTTATTTATTTATGTATTTAAGCTACACCCAAGTTTTGGATAAAATTTTAGTGTTGAATCATTATATAATAATATTATGTCTAATCCAGTCACTTTTGTCAATGAATCAAGACGATATCATTTATCACTGTCCCATCGTCGTAACTCAAGAGTGTCCCAACTATCGAAACTAATCTATTGACAATAGTAATCTGGATCAGTATAGGACGGGTCGCATACAATATTAAAGTGGGCTGTTACCAGCGATGTTCGGTAAAAAGCGGCTGAAGCGATTCCTGAATAAAGAATGAGAGCGTCGGTTAAAGCCTGCACGTGTTTGATTACTAAATTTTATGTCAGGAATTGGTCTCACTCTCAATTGAATCTTCACTCTCTCTCATTCGTCGTTGTCGTAAAATTATCGAATTTTCCCTTAACGAATATTGGCCCAAATATGCCAAGTGAAGTGCCGTCATAAAACGAATAAATAAACCATTGTATTTTTCTTAAAAATGAATGTATTGTACCTAAACTGAAAACCCTTTTAATAATGAAATATATTAACAAATTAAAGTTAGTTATTTGTGCAACAACTGGGCTAAGTTCGTATTGTATTCGTATGCAAATTTTGAGGCCGGAATAAGCGAAAGATTCTATATGTGAGTGATTGATTGAGAATAATTCTGAATTAGAACCTTAAGCGTAGTAAAAGACTCAAAATTACGAGATGACTGTGTACTTTGCCTGACCCGGGAATCAAACCCGAGACCACGTGGTGAGAGGCGCATACGCTAACCACTAGATCACTGAGGCATTTTTTTAGATTTCAAAGTCATTTTTCTCACACTCGAAACAAACAAGAGTTTTGCTCACTGTTTTCACACAACAAAGCACGCCTTTTTGAGCTGCTGAGGTGAGGTGACAATATAATTTAATTAAGAAAACAAAATATTTTCATTTTCATTTAAAACTCAACTCAACTGAATTTTTCATTTTACTAATAATAAAAATATATTAAATAACATTTAGAAACATAATTATGTATATTTTATATTTATAAATTTAAAACTCATTGTGTTCTTCTAGTAAAGTGAAGATAGTGAAAGAGTAGAGAAATTTAAATGTACAAATAACTTCTTCAAAGAAAATGAACAATAAATTATTATTAAATTAAAAACATGAAAATAAATTTTGTTTGCAACACAGAAAAGGCTATTCACATCAATAGTTATTTATTGTATTAATGAGGAAAGTGTGATATTTCGTTGTTTTTAATCATGAGCATAGCGAATGATTTAATCGTTGGCTCCTAGGCACAGCAAGGGATTAAAAATTACAACAATTACGAAAAATCTAATCCTAACGAGTTTTGAAAATTGTATTGTATTGTAAATCAAAAGTGTTTCTTTTATATAAAAATAAATATATTTTATTCTATATTTGAATGAAAGATGTTGAACAAAACCTCATTTGATAGAAATGATTTATGTCTACGTTTATTTTAGAACTGTATTGTTACTCCTTTACTTGTTTTAGAGCCTTAACATTGAAAGGATATTGTGTTTCGAAATTAGAACACTGTGAGAAAAAACGCAAAATAAATATTTAACACCATTCACATCATTCTGATTGTTTTCTCGAAATGAAAAGGTAAAATAGATTTGCAAGGAGCAAAAGATTTGAAAACATAATACGGCACTGAATATGATGGTGCAGTCAACCTTAAAAGATATCTAATACAATTAAATGGTTACCTTTAGGGCTGGGTCTTCAAAAAAACTCAGAAAAGATATTGCTTGATTTCAAAAAGACTTCCATTAGTAGCCTCCTCTGGTGAGTACACAAAAATGATACAGGGTAGGTAATGTAACGACCTCAATACTGATGGCTCTTGTAAATGAGCTCGAGGGCGGCAGCACCACCGTCTCACCTTTAACCTGCCGCCAAATAGTAGTGCTTCCATTACTGTGTTTCGGTTTGGTGGTGAGATCAGGCCCTGAAATTACTGGCACATGAGGCATAACACCGTAGTCCTCAGCTGCAGTGACGCATCTATAATCTGCTTTTGTGGATTGTTGATGTCCATGGGCTGTACTCCACTTACCATCAGGTGGACTATACGTTCGTTCGCTGTGGGCGTAGTATAAAAAAAAAATCTAAACTTTAAAACAATTATATTAATATGAATATATAATTAAAAAGTATTTAAAAACATATTATTCTTATTATAATTCTTTAAAAACTTTAAACGTAAAAATTAAAATATTTTACATATAATATAATATTAACATTTTATAAATTATGCTTTCCTCCCTTCTAATTTTCCTTCCCGACAGGGTACATGATGATCTAATTTATGAATACATAACACCTGTAAACACTCTATGGAATACAATAAACGTATTGAGTATTGAGATTTTTACTCTGAAATGTTCCTCGTTTCTGAGTAAAAATCTCAATACTCAATACATTATTAAAATTCTCTCTGTCTGCGTGGAGCATGTTAAGATTTACGCCTTGGGACTAGAAATAAATTTACTTTACGTTGCCCTACATAAGTACCCACCCACGACTTTTTCGTTTAACATACAAAATAATTCAGTTCATTTACTATAGTATCTTAATTAGTATATAGGAAAAAATGCAGTAATATATGCTACTAACATAAAAATAACGGGTGGTAGCTAGCTATGCTTATATATATTTAAGCTTGCAGTTGGAAGCAAGCGTCAGCGTCCATGCTCGACGTATGAAAATATGCCTTGAAGTTACATGCCGGTATGCTCCGCTCCCTGTCAACTGCGACCTTTGCAGTTCATTATGGTTCCATAGACAAACATATTCATTTTCATACATGTTGATCATCAGCTGAGCGACATTTACCTGAGTTTGAGATATTTTTGTGGCTAAGCTTTAGTTCTAATCTAATCTACCCCATTGGAAATCACCGGAGCAAACGTCAGTAAAAACGAAACAGTCGGCATCGAGCACTTTCAGGAAGAGCGATGCTATAATCGAATCGGTCTATCCTTATTTTCCTTTAACTGGAACAAGGAACTCTTACTTTTAAACTAACAAATTACCGTCACGTATTTTCCCCTAAGGGAATTTGAGAGCAAACGTGCTGGCTTCTTCCTTGTTTGTGTAAAATAAATGTTTTGTTCTTTTTGTTTCCAAGGGCAAAGGTACTTTGATGAAAGATTAGATATAGGCGTAGCTATATGCTGTAGAATGTTCTGGAATAAAAAAGTAGTCTATAGAGATACGTTTGAGCCTTGTTCTTTGCGTTCGTATCGTAATCAACTGACAAGTTTTCTCAAATGGTCTTGAACTTAAGTGTGTCGTATATGATTTTATATGAAACCATCTTTCAGCATCTAAAAACAGGGTTAATTTCAAGATTTTGGGGTTTAATATTTTGTTTATTACCCATTAAATATTAACATCTTCTTATGTATAAACAATCTCAATTACAAATTGTTATTATAATAAATATGGAAGTACCAGCTTGTTTAATTATTTACATAATTATTTAACCTAAACAGGACCTATACTTGAAAATAAAATATGGATCGGAAAAGCTCTTAGCATATCAATACGCCAAAGCTTTGACCACTTGAATGAACGATCTCTAAAGAACATTAACATAATGTTTTTGACGGACGGATAGAATCCATTTTGAAAGAAAATCTTTATGTAGATTGGTAGGTATTTATTCACAAATTACATTCTACCCTTATTAAAGAATTCTATGACGCAATTCACGACTCGTCTTGAACGTTTTCCTTTGAATTTGAATATGAAAGAAAATTTCTTTTCTGTTTCATTTGTTCGTTTGATGGTTTAATGACAATTACGGCGGGGTCGTTTATGCCCTACAATAGAACTTTGCAAGCTCTGAAAGGGGCTCGGAGTGTTTGCTTGCGGTTTCTTGACGAGAATAGGAGCTTCCGATGTGAAATACAAAAGGCGTAGCTGGCGTGTCTGCTCTCAAATATGTGCCTTGAAATGTCAGCGCTTTGATTCATTTAGCCTACAGTTCATAAGTTAATATATGATAATGTTGTTTTAGTTGCTATAACTTACACATAGAAATACTGTCAAAAGAACAAACAAATATTGTTGTTAATTATTTGAAAAGATGGTTCACATGAGTTTCTTACCAGCTCTTCTAATGATGCAATACTCATCGGAGTTGGTACTTGGATTGATTTTAATTCAAATTTCTGAGTTGAATTAAAATCAATCTAAGCTCCGGTGTCAGATCATTTTATTGCAATAAGTATTATAATTTAATTATTTAAGTTTAATTTTAATTTTATATTTATGTATTTTGATATTTGTTTTGGCAAGTTAACAAGTTTGACGTGATCAAGCGCCCCTTGGGTCTCATCAAAACAAATGATTTGATTTCATTTCATTTAAAATGAGTGGAATTCTATTTAAGATAATATTTTTATTGTAATTTTATTACCTTTAATCGTACCGTAGCAGAAAAGATATTGAGATATTATTATGCTTTTTATAACGATTCTCGCCCTAAACATTTTGCTTCACAAAGCTAAACGTGCTTAGTTGAATTGAGTCTTTTCATAACGTTTTCGGTAAACACACCATTTCCGTATTTATTCGCACCTTCTCAGAAAATATTTAACACGTTTGATGTATTTTATGTTTTCTTTGAAGTACTTTGAAGACAAATGAAAAGTCGTCGTCACGTATAGCATTATTAGGCATTATTCGATTTAAAAAGTAGAAAAATGTGTATATACTGGTTCACAATATCGTAAATTATTCATAAGATTTCATGTAAAATCTACTACTACTAAAAAAAAACTGTTTTGTTTTGTTGTTAAAAATTATTTTAATTACTTGTAAATAAAATAGGTTAGTATGACTGATTCCATCTTATTACTGAAAACAATTCTCCAATTACGTTGTTTAGTTTTTATTAAAACATCACATTGTTTATTGTGCGGTAATGCCGTTGTTATAGTTATCAAATCAGTATTTGTATAATGTTTTAATGAAATTAAATACTAACTAGTTAAGGTGAAAAATGAACTCTAGACCTTAGTTTATCACTAATAATCAAGTAACAATACACAAAAAAAATATATTTTAGATATTTTCATAGAAAATTGGCACAAAATATGTTGTTCGATAACTTTTTCCCGCTTGTCGTGTGTTGATGACACGGCTGGCTTGCTTTGATTCGATTTAGTGTGCATGACGTATTGGAAAATTCACATTTGACAAAAACTTTCTGCTATTTAATAGAATTTTGGTTTTGATAGGACTTTTATTTTTCTAGGTAAAGTACCATTTTTATTACTTTAATGTTGTCATTATACTCCACGAGCCCTTGAACATTTTGATGCACATATAATGTACATAGTCGTAAGCTTACGTTCATCGGGGAACTTAGCAAACGTTTTGTACAACATGCAAGTGCTGCAATTAGGTTTAAATCATTTATTCTCATAAAAGACACTAAAGCCACTTACATGAGAATATACAAATATAATTTTGTTAACTTATCAAGATAACCGCCACCAAAGAATAAGTTTAATTATTATAATATTATAAGTATAATGTATCAGTAGCGCCCATTCGACCGTTAAATTCCCAACTATTTTGATAATTTTGAATAATTTATTCAAGGTAGTTTTCAGTTAAGTGTTTTGATAGCCGAGACTTAAAACTGCCGAGTGAGCTAACATGTTTTATATCAGCGGGTAGACTGTTAAAAAGTTGTGCTTCTTCATAGGTGATACTCTTTTTAGCGTAATTAGTGCGTATTTTTTGGCAAAACAAGTAAACTTGGTCGACGAAGGCTCCGTTTAGAAAGTCAAATGATAAAAATTAAAGCTGAGCCGAGCCTTTTCTCATTTTTTTATTTTTATTTTTTTTATACTACGCCAACAGAGAACGCACGTATAGTCCACCTAATGGTAAGTGGAGTACAGCCCATGGACATCAACAATCCACAAAAGCAGATTATAGATGCGTGCTGCAGCTGAGCACTACGGTGTTATGCCTCATGTGCCAGTAATTTCAGGGCCAGTTCTCACCACCAAACCGGAACACAGTAATGGAAGCACTACTATTTGGCGGCAGTTTAAAGGTGTGACGGTTGGTGCTGCCGCCCTCGACCTCATTCACAAGAGCTCTACCACCATTACATTGGGGTCGACTTCGAGTCGGATGGATTTAGCTTAATATCAGTTAATATCACATGGAACGACTGCCATCAAACTTTCAAAAGCCAGCGAGGTGATGCAATACTCTTTGTAAGGTTAGTTGAAGACTGCAATAGCTCTTCAAATGGTAACGGGATGGCTTAACGTGTTCTCCGAGGCACGGTGGAAAACTCGTTTTGTTGGCCACTTGCCACCTATCCACATTCGACAGCAGTTAGCATTGCTTTACCTGCGAGATTTAGCGGTCCACGCGTCTTCGAAATAGCCACGAGCTTATCAAATTCAAATGATAGAAAACGTAAAATTTTAGCTCTTGAAAATGCAGCAGAGATTTGAATAGTGACTACTATTTAGCATAATGTTTTAAAGTTTTACTATTTAGGCGCAGATTAACAACTTTTTAACTAGTAAAACTATCATAAAATATGATTTTCTATATAAACAAGTAATAAAACTTCATATTCATGACATAAGTATTCAGTAAACAAATACAAAAAGAAAAGTAAAAATATAGTAATCCTTCATGTTTCACTTTATCTGTGCCAGACAACCTTTAGTTTCATATAATGTATTATTATTGTCTTTATGAAAGGTTTATTACTTCAGTTCAAAAAGGTTTAGCTTTCAAGTTTTTACCACATTTTTTTCAGCAGCATTATAAGTTTTCATACTTAATATTTTGATCTCACGTCCCTTAGAAGCTGCTTTGATGTTTTAATGCAAAGCAGCTGGTAAGAAGCTCTGTCAAAGTAAAGACGTGTTTATAAGAAAGACAGTAACAGTTCTTTAGAACCATTCATTTAAGACCTATTATAACCTTTTTTATGAAAATTACAGTCGTGATAATCAAACAGTTGAATCATATTCTTAATTTAAAATTTGACAACGTTTAAGGGTAGACCCGAGCGCCGTGTTTGGATAATATTACTAATGTAATATCGGAATAACTTAAATATTATTAACATAAATTAAAGGAATTTACAGAAAAAATATCTAACCAAAAATAAATAACGACTAATAATAAAACTATATAACACACACACATACAATCAATAAATTAATAAAATGAAATAAAATAATAAACCACATTATGCGTCATAAAATTACTCCGCATCGCTGTCCACAGCGGATACCGTGGCCAGAAGGCTGGCAGCATTGCCACGTTGAATGGCAATGCTTATTCGCTGGGCGAAGTAAAAACTAGCCCTCTGGTTATTAAGCAACTATACTACTACTACTACTATATTGGATTATTAGGCAACACGCTCTCAGATAAGGTCGTTCTTGGTATTTAAATGCACTTTTATACGACTAGCCGTTCTTACTATAGTTGGAATAGGCACTGGAAACCGTACATTTTAAGATCAATAGCAATCTTTACGGGTACCTAGTCAGAGGCAAGAAAGTCTGATAAATAGTCAGATGGCAGTCTACTGGTCTTGAGGCAGCAACACTAATGTTTAGCTAAATCCGTTGGACTAGAAGCCGGCACCCATGTAACTGGCTTGCCTGGTGTGTACTATAGGTAGTCGAGTGGGTGTACCGGGAGGATCGAATGAAATCCAAGATGTAGATATATGCAGGTACACTTTAATCTCGACAAGAGAGAAGAATGAGATGTGGTGCACATTCCATGCCCTGCTGCATACTACGCATAGCGCGCGGGTATGCTTGTGAATTAAATATAATATTATAAATATTGATATGTTATAAATAATTGCATTAATGAGAATAAAGTGTATGGTTACTTATGTTATGTATTTGTGAAGTGTATAGTTATTAATAAATGTAAGTTACCTACATGTACATTCTATTAATAATAAAGACTCATACTTTCAACAGTCAAAAAAATGTTTGGCCTTGAAGAGGGATTTGAGACCCCGTTAGATATCTCATCGAAGGCTCGTCAATGATTTGTCATTATAATTGTTTTAATTATTGCTTTAACGAGATGCCAGTGACACAGGAATAGTGAGAGCAATTTTGTGTCATAACGAGAGTTTTAACCCAAAAATATAACGATGTGACATTCTTTAAATGATATTTAAAATTTAAATAAAATAATTTAGGGTTTGATAAATTCGTTTTTAAACCGCGAGGGCGTAATTTGTGTTTATGTACTGTACATATGTTTTATATTTATCAAATTGCATCCAACCCTGCGAGTTAATTTTATGAATACGCGAGCACGCAAACATTGGCGGTGTTATTTGGATTTCCATGGATTTGTTGGCGACATAGCTTTATTCTGAGGCAAGGATTTATTTTTCTGTTCAAATTACAAAACATAGCTGCTCAATTTATTTTGTACTATGATAAAATTCTGTACAATTACACTAAAACCTTTGGATGTTTTTGTTTCTTAATGTTATTACCGAACGAGATTTTCAGAAAGCCTAATTTATTCTTGATGAGTAATTTATTTTCAGGCAAAACATTCAGCGTCTTAATATGACGTGTCTAGAATTCTAGACTGTAAAATAAATTAATTGGTGTTACATAATTGGGTTGGGGTAGACATGAAATTTATTGAATTTCAGCTATCGGGTATGTTTTTAGTAACTTCATGCTAAATTTCAAATCTCTTTCACAGCTAACTGTCTCGTTGGTTTATTGGTTTGCGTAATGCGACCTCTCATCGTGAGTTCCCAGGTTTGATTCCTTGGTCAGGTAAAAGCGTTATATGGGTGTTTTTTCAGAAAATTTTTAAGCAAATTTTTGGTAAATAACTGGTAAATACTTAGAAGTCGACTTGTTCTTTGTTTTATGTTAATGTTTGTTATTTTTAAGTGATTAACCATAACCTATGTAACTAATCTGTGAGTAATTTTTCATCCACCTGTATGGTTCACTGTGCGCATTAGGAAACTGTAAGCACAGTGAGCAGCTGAGTGTAAAATAAAATAAAAAAAAAGCAGCACGGCATTGTAGTTATACTGCATGGGCTCACCCTCTAACAAATAATACTTAAATATAACAAGTGAAATGTGAGTGTGACACACCTCTGACACACCATCTTGGTGGTGACAGTTCTTGATTATAATGTCAATAAGTTTTACTTGCATAGCATTTAATACACCTATTTCCCAGGCAAATGCAGCTTCGGACATATTTCAACTGGATACTAAATCCTATTGGCAGCTCTGAATTTAGAATGGATGTTCCTATTTCGATTCCGATAGCTGACAGATATTTGCTCCGATGCTGTGTACTTATGACACACAACGACACACAACGGTACACAACACCACACAACACGCGACAAACTCAGTGATTTGTGGACTACTGTTAGCAGTTATGTAACTACACTAGTTAGGTTGACTTTTACACGAAACAGGAACTGGCTTTTGCTTGTAATTCGGCTTTCTGCTAAAATGTTTTTGTTTCGTTCGTTTGTCTGCACGTGTAGTGTAGTGGTTTAAGCGGTCGCCTCACCGCTCTCCACTACACTGGTGTTGTGGGTTCGATCCCCACATGGGACAAATCTTTGTGTGATTCGCAAAGATTTGTTCTGAGACTGGGTGTGCTTGTGTGAGTGAATGTGTGTATTTGGCCTTGTCATTGGGACCATTGGATAGTGTTATTGCTTCTGGCGTTCAATCTAATGTAAAAATCCAAATATATGAGGCTTTGTCGCTATTGATAAAAATATCTAGCATTAGATTAGTTGTAAAGTAATGTTCGAACTTAACTATTTACTAAACTAACTAAACTAAAATACTTAACTATTAATGACGACCGAATGGTGGATTGGGTAGTGTACCTGCCCGTGCCGCCGAGGACGAGGGTTCGATTCCCGCTTCAAACAAATCTTTGTGTGCATGAACATGGGGTTTGTCTTAGTCTGGGTGTTTCTATGTTTAATAAGTATGTATTTACAAAAGTAAATATGTATTAGTATAATTTATTCTAGTACCCATAGTACAAGCTCTGGTTAGTTTGGGACTAGATGGCGTTGTGAGTCAGTTGTGAGATATTTATTATTTAATACTATAACTACAATAGATAATTTCATGGATTTGTTGATAAATTAGATAAGTTGTAATTTTACTAGTAAATATAAAAATTAATCCAAAATAAAATAAGAACACTATTGTCCAAATCCAAATTTATCATTAAATTGCTATATTTCTTTAAGTTTATATTATTTCCTTCGTAGACTTCAAAAGAGAGATACACTTTCATGTAACTAACCACGAAGACAGTAACGTCACTCCGCGGAGCAAAGCGTGACATCGTTACTTGTGTATGTCACGCTCGCTTCCACAACGAACGCAGTGACAAATGACAGTGACGTGTAGTATAACGTAGCGAAAATGTGTTGTTGTAAATGCTATCATACTGGCATAGATTATACACTTTAAACTAACGGATAACAAGATTAATAATATATATATATTTTTTTATGATGGATAGGCACGCGTTTGACCACGATCTCACCTGATGGTACATGATGCTGTCTACGGTGGAGCACGCTTACTTTTGAGATACCTATTAACTGTTGCTTTGAAGAGATCCAAGTTGTACTCATGCGGAAACATAGACTCGGGCAAGGCGTTCCATTCTTTGGCAGTTCGCATAAGAAATGTAGAGGTGAAACGCTTAGTGCGTATTAGTGGAATATCTACCGTGAAGCGGTGCCTGAGTGCCGTTTGTCTGGTAGTTTGATGGTGAAATGGGGACGGAGGGATAAGGTTGTGCAGTTCCTCGGCACACTCTCCGAAATGTAAGCTATAAAAGACCGATAGGCTGGCAACCTTACGATATTATCTTGGATTCAGGTTTACAATAAACGTCGACTTATACGGAATTTCCCAGTTTAGGACGTCAAGCTGAATGATAGGGTAAACTACATCATAAAATATTACAAAAATTCTAAATTTTATATTAGAAAAATAATGGCATTAAAAAAAAAATATATACCTTGTGACGAACTTTCTATTGCTCTGCTCCTATGCTCTTATTGCTAGAGTTACTTAAGTATGGAATCATTATTTTTCTTTAACTGTGACACTCTGTATAATAATAATATGTAACTTCATTGATAACAAAAGATACAACGTCGTTTGACAACCAAAACTTATTTAGTTATTTTGTCAACGGAAAATTTATTTAGGGAGCGACTCGTGAAAGTATACTTTATTAAAAAAATACTTAATAAGGTTTTGTTATCGACCAGCGACATAATACATCTTTATATACTTATATATTCAAGACACACGGGTTACAAAAAGTTAATCAACTGAGTACTTGGGGCACCCAATATATCGTAGTAGTTTATGAGCAGCAGATGCTTATATCCAGATCCCACTGGCGCATCAATCATCTAAAGTACTAAGTACTGTATTATAATAAATCACTTTCTTGATATTGGACAAACTTACAAGCAGTCAAAACCAAAATCATGCTTTGGAAGTTAATTTTTTGGTCAAAGTCAAAGTATATTATTTCTAAACATAGGTTGACAAGTTATTACAAAAATTACAAAATGTCCAGCTATGTTTGGCCTAAGGCATACAAATACAGATATTTAGATTCTAATAATATAAATAAAAATAAATTTAAAATGTAGTAATAATAATATAAATAATAATGTCCCCCAGTTATTTCTTAATATTTTGTTTTTAAGGTATTCTATTGTTGTGTAACTGTTTACTTCTTTTTGATAATTTGTTAAGTGTTTTTCCTCAGATATTTTTACGTATGAAGGTATAATTTATACTGGTTAGCATAAAAGTATAAGTTCTGGTAGCCCGGTACAAACCTTTATATATTTCCACAGTTTTTTTGAGATACTAATGGAAAATGGCATAAAAATAAGCATCGCAATGCTCTTTTAAGATCACTTCGGAGCGGAAAGGAGCCTCCCCGAGTGACGTACACAACGATTACCTACGTCCAGCGCACCCTGAGCAAATCGCGAGTTCACCAAAGCGAATTGGCTAATCCTTTCACCACGATGGCAAGTCAAAATAAAATTTCACTCAGCCACCGACACGACGAAGAAGAAGAAGATCGGTTTTCACAAAACTGCGTTTTATCAAATTAAACATTCAGTTAACCCGACACAATGGACGAGAATCGCAGTAAAACTTTACAGCAGGACTTAGTAAAGAGCAGTCAAGTCAGACAAAAATGTAATATAATTAAATGAAAAGCGCCACCGTTCCATTCTCTTGCACACAAAATTAAAAACCGGGCAAACAGAATTCACTTCCTTCAAAAGATTTAAAAGTTTCTTTGACACCATTCACGTGCAATTTCACCGCTTTAGCCTTTGCTTAGTAAGATCATGGTGATTCAGAGCATTAGTGATTCAATTTTTTAAATATTGGTTCTTATTTGACTGTCTAACGATGAATAAGATGATCTGATCAAACATAATTAGATACTTAGTGAGTAGCTTAGATTTTTCTTCCATGCATGATTTTTTTTTAAATTTAAACAGAAATAAAAGTTTCTTAGTATAATTTGCTAAAAATAGCTAAATACTATAAAAATAATCCATAAGAAGTTGAAATAACGAACGCATTCATTCTTTACAACATGTTATCCTACTTAAGATAGAAACATATAGATGAACGTGACGTCACGAAATGACGTAACATAAAGTTGAAAAATTTAGGGCTGGCTAGAGGCGACCGTAGCTGGTTGGTAAAACGACTGCTCGGTGTGCAGAAGGTCGCAGGTTCAAATCCTGCCGATCCCATATATTTTTCAACTAATTTTGAGTAGAGTGAATATCATAATTGTTTTTGGTCAAATCCACAAAAAACTGTAGCAGCTGTAAGAATAGTTCCACATCACTTTAGCCGTTCGACTGCACCAGATGTGGCCTAGTTTTCAAGGGTTTGCGGTTTTGTTTTGTGAAGAATTTTCAAAGTTATCGATTGAGGTTAAACAAAACAAAGAGTGTACAGGTTGAGAGATTTATTGGGGATATTAGAAGAAGTTGAGTTCAAACCTTGGCAGTATGCCATATATTATTATGTCATGGTAGAATTAGTATGTAATCTGATTGTTAACCGTATATAATATAATGTGTTTCCGTTAACTAGAAATGTTGAGATTTATTTAAAAACCACTATATTTTGAAAGGTGTTCTACAATACTATATTTAAATTTTACTATCGGTTATCTTTAATTTTATTTGTTAATACGTGTACGAAATTTTGCTAAGCCCAAGGGGTTTGTAGCTTGGTAATCATATTCAAATATTATTCATCTATTCAAAACCTTTGTGGCTTCGGCCAGTTGTTTATCGCCGCTAGATAAACGTAGTATAAAGCAAAATAAAAGTATTTTATAAAACTCAATGGCAGATATGAAATCACTGGCATTTTAAAATAAAACAAAACAACCTCTTATACCTATTTGTATTAAAATAAGTTTAAAAATAAAAAGAATAGATTTAACACAAGATTTTTCTTTCGGACGGACGGCTACGGACTCTAGGTTTAGGTTTAAAGATCTTTATTCTCAATAAAAACATAAAGTCACTTACTTGAGGAGAAGTACTTAGGAAATTACTTTATTTGACTTTAAAAAAAACTTCTCATTCTGATCCTGGTGTCTAATCATTCTATTATAAATAGATAGGTATTTATTGAAGGTCAGGACACGTTTAATAGATGATTGAGACGTAAATGTTGCTCATAATTATATACGCCCACGATCTCAGCCCAGGTGTAAGTAAAATGAGCCGTATTATCTATTATATTATACTAGATAATAATATCCGTCCCCATTAAATTTCATAGCGGTTCGGCATTGCGTACGTAATATACACATACCGGGCACGCATACCAAATTACCAATAAATTGCCTGTCATCATCAGAATCATTATAGCTTTATCAGTTTATCCCAACTCGTAAATATTAAATTATTTGACCCTCATCAAGTCATCACGTTACAAAGAGACCGAGTAAAATTAAACAATTTTATTCGCAATGCTTCCGTAATAATACAAAAAAAAACAATCCATTTTCCGCCGCTTTTCGTTTTTTAATGGCGAAACTGGAAATTCCATTTAAAACAATACCTCCCATCAAAGGAGCCTCACTTATACATTAATCCAGCCAAATTGGATCGCCGTGGCCGTCCAAGTTTAAGTTAATGGGGTTCACCTTTTAGGAGCCCGTGGCTAAAACTTTATAAGGAAAGGTAAACCTTTTATTATCACTCTTGTGGCGTTTTGTGCAACTCTTAGGTAAAGTACAAATGTTGGCAAGAATGAATCCCAAATCTTATTGTTATACCTGGATTTTGTACTGAGCTTTTAAGAAAATCAAGAAAAGAACATGAGCATGACTTTTGTTTTTAACTACGTAACTGAGCGTCAGCTTTTCTTTAAATTAAATAGTACAAAATACGTAACGTATATACTAGTGATTTCGTTGTTTGTTCGGGATTTCAGTAATAAGTCTAAGATACACATATAAAATTAGGGATTAAAGATAACTTTATGCGCGTATCTTTGTACACAGACTTATGTGATAAAGAAATAATATATAATAATAAAAACATGATTTGAACATCTTTTGTATCTCTTATATCTTATCTAGTAGCGGGCGGAAATAATCAGTATCAGTCAAGTATCATGATTGCGAAAGTTTGTAAGGATGTGTGTGTATATTTGTTATTCCTTTACGTAATAACTAACGGGTTGATTTTGATAAAACTAAGCACATATGTTTTTACCCAGAAGGGTGTGGCAGAGGTTTACAACACCCACACTCCACGCTGGTTGTTGCTTTGCTGATATGTTCAAGGTCCCATGGGTGAGCCTATCGCCAGCCACCGGGCAGAATTGAAAAACTTGAGCCTCCCCGAGTGACGTACACAACAATTCCCTACGTCCGGCGCACCCTGGACAATTCGCGAGTTCTTAAAAGCGAATTGGCTAATCCTTTCACCACGATGGCAAGTCAAAACCTTGACCACCTTAATGACTGTCCAAAATGCCCTACCACCTGCACAAGAGAGGCGCTCATGAACGCCGACGAGAGCGCCATAACAGTGGCCATTTATTGGACCAATAAAATTTGACTCAGCCATCGACACGACGAAGAAGAAGAAGACCGGGCAGAATTTCAATTCCGTGCTTCTAATGCGAATTTCCTGACGGAAAGTTCAGAAATAACACTTTTCCCGAGACCTCGCGATGAGAGGCCCATACGCTAACCACTAGACAATCGAGATAGTTGTAGTTTATAATCTGCATTAACATATATAGGTTACGCGGACGGAGCTGTGGTTGGAAGCTATTTAGTAATAAATGTTTTGTTCCTATTAATTAACGTCTATTGGCATTCACATATTATGATAATGTGTATTGGAAAATTACTAGCTCGTTATAACATGTCCAATAATTCAATAAATAATATTGTCCGTATTTGTATGCCTAACGAACTAGTCACATTGTTATGATTATAGCCGTAATTTATTATTGTATTACTGTTATTGCTTTAAGGATTTATTAGTTTTAACTTCCTTACTAATATTATAATTAATGAGATAGTAACTCTGTTTTACATGAATCATAATAATAATAATAATAAATATTCTTTATTGTACACCACTAAAAAAAATACAGTTAAGAAAATAACAAAAGACAATGTTGCACAATCGGCGGTCTTATCGCTAATAGCAATTTCTTCCAGACAACCTAAATGGACAAAAAATATAGGACATTATTTATAGCCATGGCATACCATACAGAACGAAAGAAAAACAATAAAAATAGATATTTACTCCTTAAATCTACTAACTTATACTACATTGTACAAATATACATAATTATAGATACATGATATAATATATAATAATATATTTATAAAATACTTATATACATATTACATAAATAAATATAATATAATATATACTTATACATAAATAAATATTTAGTGAGCAGGAATGTACGAAGGACGCAATAACGACTCTATAGTCAAACTTACTAAATCACTTTTGTAATCAAGTAGTGCTCCTTAACAAATTTTTTGAATGCTGGTAGGGATTTGGCACGTCTTACTTGTATAGGTAAAGCATTCCACAAACGAACGGCTTGGACAGTTAACGACTTGTCGTAAAAAGTGGTTGAATGCATTGGTGTGCTTAACTTCAAATTTTCCGATGATCTCAAGTACCTGTTATGTGTATCATTAATGAAATGGAAACGTTTTTTGAGATAAGTGGGAGTTCTGGGATTAAATAAAATATTGTATAGCAGTGACAGAATATGAGTATTCCGGCGAAGGCGGATTGGTAACCACTTGAGCTTTGAACGAAATTCGGAGACGTGGTCATACTTGCGTAAGCCAAATATAAACCTTATGCAGAAGTTTTGAAGTCGCTCAAGTTTGTTTAATTGTTCCTCAGTGACATCCAGATAGCTGGCATCAGCGTAATCTAGGATAGAGAAAAGTATAGAATGAACAAGTGCAATTTTGGTGGGGATCGGTAGAAAGTTGCGTAATCTTCGCAGAGATCCCGCAGATGCAAAAAGCTTCCGACTAACTTCCTATAATTGAGGTTCCCAAGACAAAGTTCTATCGATGATTAATCCTAAGTTTTTAACTTTAGTATTTACAGGAATACGGATACCATCAAAGATTACATCTGCCCAAAGACGTCCACTGCTAGACATAGGCCTCACCATTCGATTGCCACAGCGCGCGGTTTTGTGCCGACTGAAACCAACGACTCCCCTCGATCTTGACAAGATCGTCCATCCATCTAGCGGGGGGCCGTCCCACGCTGCGTTTACATAAATAACATATTATAATTTCAAATCAAATCAAATAATTTATTTCCATGGGCCCCAAAGGGCCCTTGAACACGTCAAAACAAACATCAAAATACAAAAAATATAAAATTAACATAAAACTTAGCTAACTAAATTATAATACTTATTGTAATAAAATGATTTGACACCGGAGCTTAGATTGACTTAGTGATTTGAATTAAAATCAATCCAAGTACCAGCTCCAATGGGTATTGCATCATGAGAAGAGCTTGTGAGAAACTCATGTGCACCATCTTTTCAAATAATTCATACAATATTTGTTTGTTTTTTGAAAATAATTCTATGTGTAAGATATAGCAACCAAAACAACATTATGGCTAAAGATAATTGGTTATAAAGAGAAAATAAACTTAAATATAGAAATGGAATCAAATTAATACTTATAAATAAATCCATAGTATAATATAAGGTTGCAATATATTAATTTAACGCTTATATTATCCAGAAGGGTGTGGCAGATGTGTACAACACCCATTAATAATACCCACTAATAACAGTTTTCCCGACCCGGGAATCGAACCCGAGACCTGACGTTGAAAGGCGCTTACGCTAACAACAAGACTATCGAGGCAGTTTACGTCACAAATTACAGTGAACAGAAAATAGGATTATATTTTTGGGCGTGTTTAATATAATGATAACCGTTGGCCGTTATACCCTTTACGGTTCGTGTTATGATTGGAAAGAGTGAAAATATTTATATTACGAGGAACCGATGCTACGATTCTCCATTTAGATAAAAATAAAGTATGTATTGAAGACATAAATTTATTTATGTTTGTATTTTATTCGGTTCGGTTTCGCCTTTACGTCTAGGCATTATCAAGAGAGTGCGCCTGAGTCGCAGCCAGTCTTGCACCATAGACCAACATTACGTGAGTAACACCCGTATTTCATACCTAATTTGAATAATGTTACAAACTAACGTCAGTTTTAATAAAAAAAATGTTTGTATACTTTACTGGTGGTAGAGCTCTTGTGAATGAACTCGAGGGCGGCGGCACCACCGTCTCACCTTTAACCTGCCACCAAATAGTAGTGCTTCCAATACTGTGTTCCGGTTTGGTGGTGAGATCAGGTCCTGAAATTACTGGCACATGAGGCATAACACCGTAGTCCTCAGCTGCAGCGACGCATCTATAATGTGCTTTTGTGGATTGATGATGTCCATGGGCTTTACTCCACTTACCATCAGGTGGACTACACGTTAGTTCGCTGCGGGCGTAATATAAAAAAAAATATTCCAGCTATTTTGAAATGGATTTTTTAGGCATTTGAACAATATTAACGGAAAAAAGTTTATAAGAGTGGTAATTGAATCTATAGCTAAATTGACAAAAGCACTACAAATGGAGGATCCTACTGGATTCTAGTTTTTTTATAGCAAATTATACTAAGAAACAGTTGAAAACAGCTACGGTCGCCTCTTACCAAAACCCTAAATTTCTCATTTCGTGACGTCACGTTCATCCATTTGTTACTATCTTAAGTAGAATACAAACCAACATGGCGCAGTAAGGTCGCAGGTTCAAATCCTGCCGGTCCCATAATAATCTTTTTCTAGTTTTTTTTTCTCATTCCTCTTTTAATTACATTCAATTTATTATTTAATTGCAAAAATATGCTAACAGATGTTATAGCACTATTTGGACATAGCATAAGACATAACGCTTTTATTACCGAGAAGGTTATGTAGATGTGTAAAGCACCCACATTTTACCAGATTTCATGTAGACAGCCTGTCGCCCTGGCACAACTACAACTCGGTGCGGCTATTTGAAAATTTCCTGACGGAAAAATCCAAACGGTGGTCCCGATCCGGGTATTAAACCCGAAACCTCACAGTAAGAGGCCGTATATGCTTACCATAACCCCAACGAGGCAGTTACAACTCGCCCGTATTTCCATTCACACGCTTATATTAGCTTCACCTGTATGTATGTATGTTACATGTATGTAACCGACTCCTTTGGACTCGATTTTGACCCACTTTAAACCGACAGATTTCATTAAAATTTTGCACACCTGTCAAAGATCGATGACAATGCAATAATTCGAAAAAAAAAATAAAAATAATTAAAAAAAAAATAATTAAATTTAAAAAAAAACGCTCTTATAAATAAACCAAACTAAAAAAACTAGGGGCGCTCTGTGCCATATTTTTCATCTATCGAACAACCCACGCTTTTTTCAGCTTATATTAGGAATTATTTTTCACTTTTTAGTTAGAAGTACTTTAAAAGCGTGTTTTTTAGTTTTTTTAACTATTATTTATTTTTGTTTTATAAAAAAGTTATTGCATTGAAGACTAGTACAATTCACATAGAACACTCAATCGATAACGATTAACCCTTACGACTAAACTCACTTAAAGAGCGATACAATTCCATGCATCTGCATGTAAACAGAAAGGCGTCGCTCCGCCGAGCACAGCGTGACAACGTTATTTGTGTATGTCACGCTCGCTGCCACAGCAGACGCTGTGACGAATGACAGTGACGTGAGACGTAGCGTGGCGTGGCGTGGCGTAAATGTGTTCTAACTGGAACTGTTCATTAGCTGTCGGTCTGGCTGAAGTGAGGTGAAAATCAGAAATATTTGTTCAAACTTCAAACTTAATTTATTCATTGCAAACATGGGTGGGGTACATTGGTGGTATAAAATTATGATCACAATAGAACTCCACATTTTGCTCTTAAGCATGCAACATTAACACATAATATTAACTTAATTGCCATCAATTAAGTTTATATTATGTGTGTGTGTTTATATTACATTGCTATGTGATAGGTTCATTTCAGAGATAATTATAAGCTGCATATACCTATATATATATTTTAAATATAAGCATAATAAATGTTCAACTGCACAAACGATACTCACTTTCACCACAAAATAGGTAATATTTGAAATAACTTTTTGGACTCTTTGTACAAGGTTATATAATCATAAATTTGCAAAAAAAAAGTTTTGTAAAGAGAATGATATATGTAATACTGCCGTCATTAGAAGGCCGTAACTACGTCAATGCTGATTCCGAGATAATTAAAGTTTTATCTAAAATGAAAGCCCGCGGGTTACTGAATGGTTTTAGTAAGTGGTTATTGTTTTATAAAACGTCAATAAATACAGGCTTTATTATTAACCTGAATTTATTTAAATTTATACACGCGTATTAATTTAATTCAATTTTTTCCCTTTTGTTTTAGCAAAAAAAAAAAAAAAAATTGTGAAATACTTATCTGAAAGGGCGTAATTGCAAATAATGTAATTACGGCTTTTCATATAAAGAACTTGATCCTCTTTAAGCCAAAATCCGTGCATCTAAAGCCACAAATGTGCAATTGCGTCTTTTTTTTTTTATAGTAAACGTAAGTTACGAATCAATTGTGTCGATTTTACAGAAGACTTATTAAAATGTAACCAAGAATATTTACTAAATAAAATTGGTACATTATTAATTCAGCTCAACTCCTGCGCGCTTGTCCCTTCAAAATACTTATAAGCAAAGCCCTTATTGCGAAGTTAGGGCTTTTTTTTTAGTAAATTTAAAAAGCTTTGCTTTGTTAAAAAACTCTAATTGGTAATTGCGGCCTTCCTGACTAGCAATACGAAAATAATAACAAAAAAAGCCGTTATTTTGTAATTACGGCTTTTCAGATTCAAAAATCAGAATTTGTGTCGTAGTTAGGGCTAAAATCGTTATGATATCTCTGGTCTAATACGCTGCCGTCATTAGAAAGAAGGCCGTAACTACGTCAATGCTGATTCCGAGATAATTGAAGTTTTATCTAAAATGAAGGCCCGCGGGCTACTGAATGGTTTTAGTAAGTAGTTATTGTTTTATAAAACGTCAATAAATACAGGCTTTATTATTAACCTGAATTTATTTAAATTTATACACGCGTATTAATTTAATTCAATGTTTTCCCTTTTGTTTTAGCAAAAAAAAAAAAAATAATTGTGAAATACTTATCTGAAAGGGCGTAATTGCAAATAATGTAATTACGGCTTTTCATATAAAGAACTTGATCCTCTTTAGATTATAATAACATCGACCCGCTCTATTTGAAAGACCCTTTATAATTTTAAAACATCAGCTTATATCGTTTCAGGAACCTCGCGTGGCCTCCTGGCTAGCAACTGAGCCACGCGGGTTCATTCAAATACTCTCCCCGCGCCAACTCCTGGGCGCTTGTCCCTTCAAAATACTTATAAGCAAAGCCCTTATTGCAAAGTTAGGGCTTTTTTTTGTAGTAAATTTAAAAAGCTTTGCTTAGTTAACAAGCTCTTATTGGTAATTGCGGCTTTTCTGACTAGCAATACGAAAATAATAACAAAAAAAGCCGTTATTTCGTAATTACGGCTTTTCAGATTCAAAAATCAGATTTTGTGTCGTAGTTACGGCTAAAATCCTTATGATATCTCTGGTCTAATACGAGTTACAGCTTTGTGTGTAAGACCATAAGATAGCATTTTCTTTGCTGATCCCGAATCTGTTTATAACTCATTTTTGACAAAAATGTCAGTTACGGCCTTCTTTATTATGACGGCAGTACGAGTTACAGCTTTGTGTGTAAGACCATAAGATAGCATTTTCTTTGCTGATTCCGAATCTGTGAATAACTCATTTTTGATGTTGTTACGGCCTTCTTTATTATGACGGCAGAATAGAAGAAAATAATAATACGTAGATGCATTTCTTAAATGACTTTATACTTATATTTAACTTTGACTTTAATAACTTAGATCTATACATATAATTAAATTGTAGACTAGCCAAGTCTGTACATTGAAGACATTTAACAGAAAATACTACGTGGAGACTTTATGGTAGCCATTAAAGCCAAATTATTCCTTTTTAGAGTTTTTGTCTGTCTGTCTGACTGTTTGTCTGTCTAACTGTCTGTTTGTATGTTCATACGAGCATAACACAAAAAATACTCCATAATTTTTTTTTTCGGTCTTCACAATTATGTAGCTAAGGGTCTAACTTAAGAACTGATAGATGTTTTATCTCAGTATTTGAACCCTAAGGGGTCACTCCCTTAGGGGTTGTAAGTTTGAATGGAAGGTTTGTTAATTTAGAAGGGAATAGCATAAAATTCTGCCAATAGGTCCCTTATATGACGTAAGTGAACGGTAAGTTAGATGTTTTGGAAATTTTAACCCTAAACGGTTGAGTGAAGGTTAAAAGTATATATGGAAAGTGCATAATTTTTTAAGGAAATAGCATTAAGATCTTTTTATGAGCTATAAGATAGAGATATGTAAATTCTACTCCCTAATGAGATAAATTAGGGGTTGAAAGTGTATTCACATATCGAATCCCACGGGGGACAAAGTTGCGAGCAAAAGCTAGTTATAAATATTATCGCGAAGAAAAACAAAAACAGACATTAAACTTAAAAGCTTCTTCTTGGATAAACCACAATAAGGCCAGCACAAAAATAACGTCTTTTACAAAAATATCTGGAGCTATTTTTGCAGCTGCTTTCTAGCTGATTATGATCTGTGGGTTTTGTTTCCTCGGATTCGTATTGTTTTTTTTTTGGTGGCTTAACTGTTTTGTACCTTTTAATAGTAATTAATACTGTGACAAAAAAACGAGTTTGATTTGTGTAATAATAAAATAGTAAATACATCAACAACTTGCCATGAAAAACAGACTTGTAGAAACTGAGGTACCGTACTACAGGTATGTACCTGAACTAGTCATTAAAAATCGACGGTCCCTACGTATATAAAGACATGTCAAAAATGGCAATTTTTTTTATTGCTCAATTGGCTTTAGATTTTCCATATACATGGTCCTGGATATAAATATTTTTTTAATATTACCTATTTAACGTCTTTTGCAAATCGTATAAGAGAACAAGTAATATATTTACAGCGAATAAGTGTCGTAGATACGGATATCTATACGTGTCGTCTTCTACATTGTTTTTTTAATGCGCGCCACTCGCTGCGAAGACGGTCATGTCTGCCATAACGTCATTTACGGCGGCGCTTGAGTTCCCCAATAACTCGTGTCGATACTTGTCCACGTCGTGAAATATTTTTGTTATGATACAATATTGCAGAATTAGTAGTCTGTTTTTTAGTTATAATTATTCATAATATTAACTGCAACGTTTTAAAAATAAACCAAATTCCCCGTGTTCATAAAACATTTTATTTATGTTCTATTTTATAAACCGTTTTCTTCTTGCCGGCGGCGTATAAACAGCTATCATTGACATGTCTGACATGTTTTTATTTTAATATCGGCGTATAAACAGTCATCTATCAGTTTTTCCAAGAAAATATGTATTGACTATAAAGTTTCTAAAACTAAAAAATCATTTTAGAAAAAAAATCATATACATTGTCCATACAAATTATTTCTAGAGCAGTTTGAACATTAAAAACGCTCTCCTGAAAACCTCGTTTTTAACACGTCTTTATATACGTAGGGACCGTCGAAATGGCCATGTCATTTTATACGAGTATCGATCCATCATCACAGACATAACTGTTATAGCTAATAGACCTCATATTGTGGTGGTGGACCGATCTGAACGCCTTGCAATAATTGTCGATATCACCATCCCACATGACGAGAATATCGTGAAGGCCTGAAAGGACAAACAAGAAAAAAATATGTGGACTTGGCTCATGAGATTGTCGACATGTGGGAGGTGGACTCGTGATCTAGAAATTGGTTCACTGCGTTAATAGAAAATAACAAGCTTACTGCCATTTACAGCCCATAGTCCAAGTTGACTGTATCGGTACCCACTCCTCGTCACTACTATATTTTTATTTAATTCATTTCAATAAGATCCATTATGATACTTCTAAAACTTAAATAAAAGGATGACAATGGCCACTTTAAAGGCTAAAGACATTTAAATGAGCTCCCAAATCTCAATTGTCTTAATGACAATTCAAATCTACCAACTCCAGAGCAAACTGACTTAAAGATAAAGACGATGCCTATTTATCGGTTCTGTAACACAATTTCTAACTTAAATTATCAAACAAAACGACCTACTCATTTGAAATTGTAAATCGCATAAAGCGGAACACAAACAATTTATTTCTTACAATGAATACCCATTAACGTCTCGGGTTGAACTTCTATTCAAATTATCAATAGATCGCTGATATTTCATCGCTAAAAAGAATCCATTCATTGTAAATGTTTTTACTTCAATTGAAGTTCTGAAAAGAAACAGTCAACTTGAAGAAACTGATTGATTTGATAAATTGAATGGAGTACGTTGAAGTAATAGTTTTGAAACAGATTTGAAAACGGCAATAATGGTAATTGCTTTGATTAACATGAGATAGACTAATATTGGTTGAGTATTTTTAACCTCAAGATGGCGATACGTAAGATTACACTATGAAATAGTGTCGCAACATGCACAATACTTTAAATTTTAAGCTGTAGTTTTTGGCTACATAAGGTTTGTTTAATTTAGTAAAATACAAACTGCCTCGTTGGTCTAGCGGTTAGCGTATGCGCTTCTCCACTCACCTTTCCTACCGCGAGGTCTTGGATTCGATTGCCGGGTCGGGCGAAGTGTTATTTGTGTACTTCTATCAGGACATTTACAATAGCAGCACGGAGTTGGAATTGTGTCCGGTGTATGGCGATAGGCTCACCCTCTTACCTATGGGACCTAAACATAACAGGTGAAGTGTGGGTGTTGTACACCTCTACCACACCCTTCTGGGTAATATAGGCGTGATGTTATGTTATGTAATTTAAAATGTTGAATATTTTTTGTTATAAAATACAACGAACATTTCTTTGTTAAAAGCACTTAAAATGTTTCATCGCTGAAATTCAAAACGAGAACGCAAACACACTAAATTTGAAATAAAAACACGTAGCCACACGCAAAAGCGTAAAAACGAAAACATAGTTCGCTAATATAAAACACAAACACGTAGGGGAAACCGTAAAAAATAAAATTGCAAAGGAAATATAACCGACCATCTGTCTGCTAGCTAACAGAGTTAGCTATGAGTTATCGGCGCCAGCTCGGGACTCGAAATATGGACCGAAATTCACTCGTCGCACTTTTAAAAATATATCGCAAGTATTTTTAAACTCACGGTTTTTAGCGTTGCATAAAGTGCTATTGAGAGTTTATTATAATTACATCGTTATTTTATTAAACTATCGATGGCTGTGTACATTTATCTGTAAAAAGTATTGCAAATTAAAAATGAATAACAGTAATAAAAATTTACTTTAACCATCCAACTATTTTTTATTGGGTGGTAATCAACCGGGTTCAAGTAGCATTATTCGCCTCTAAACATCTTTGACTGATCCTGACCTTATCTTACCTCTGGTTGACTAATTTTAATGGTTATGTAATACATTTTCTCGTGTCACTTATTATTTCTCTCTATCAATCAAATGATTAGGTATGCACTTTAATTAAAATAGAGCCTCACTTAAGCATAAGTGTTAGCCGTAATCTACAAGCGCTCAATGCCTGTTTATGCATAGAGTAAATGAGATTGTGGAAGGTGTAATACGTCTTTCGAGTTCACTTGAGCCGTCTGAGGTGGCACTCAGGGCTTATGGAGTGGTATTATGTCGTGAATAATTTATTTTTGGTAATTGTATTTTTGTCGCTTCTTGCGAAGCTGTTTTACTTTCGTGCGACGTAATTTTTTATGCATTTTATCTTTTACGCCTGTTTTAGCGCTGGCTTTAGCCGGGTTAGGATTAAAAGAGTTTTCTTTTCTTTGTTTAAGTAACAGGACGCTGTGAAATTGTTTATGTGTGGAATAGATTTTTATACAATATCTGTTTAATTAGAATAGTAAAACTTTGATGATTTATAACTTTACGTCATTCGTGCGGGTTGGTAGAATTTTAATCATGCATTGATTCAAATGTTTTAGTATAAAAAATATGGAATATTTCTTTAGAAAGAAATAAAACCTTAAAAAAATTATGAGAAATTAGTTTATGAGTAGCTCCTTCTGTTGCTGACTGTACTTTATCAAAAGCAAAGCACAATTTCAAAATAAAAAGAAGACCTTCTATTAACAAAATAAATAATGTATTAAAATAAAGTCATAAATTATTATTCAAGAAGTGTTTTCGCAAATAAAATAAGTTCAAAAGTTTGAAACCTCGAGGATAATTCCAATAATACTAATATTATGAAAAGCAAAGTTTTTATTACAGCTGTGGTAGTTCATGCGAAAACAGTTTGTGGTTCAGAAAACACGATGTAAAATCAAAATGTAAATGATTTGGGTAAGAATTATGCGAGGATAAATATGTAGTCTTACTTTCTCATAAATCAAAGAAAATATGAAAGGTAGATTAACGTATCTCTAATTAAGTACTTGCTATACGTAGTTCAAAAGTATTTCGATATGTAGTAATAATAAAAAAAAAACAAAAGGTGGACAGTAATACGCCATTATTTTTTTAGCCCAAAAGCGTTCACATTGTGTCATCTGCACCATCTGCAGCAAGCTTTGGCCCAAGTATTGATATGATAGATACGGCAGAAACATTACATTTTCATTCCATTTTGTATCGTAAACTCAAAACTCAAAAAGTTTCCAAAAAACATGAGAATGTACTGCTCTTCCCGCGTTTATACGGCACAACGCCTGTCTTACTCACAAATGATTTTTAACACGCTTATATTAGCTTCACCTGTATGTTTGTTTGTTTGTTTGTTTGTTTGTTTGTATGTAACCGACTCCTTTGGACTCGATTTTGACCCACTTTAAACGGACAGATTTAATTCAAACTTTCTACACTTGTAAAGAATCAGCGACAATATAATAATTTCATAAATTTATCTCATTATCCTGATTAGGATCGCCAGGATTAAAAAAAAACTAAAAAAAGTGAAAAATAAATATAGTTTAAATAAAAAAACTAAAAAACACGCTTTTAAAGTACTTCTAACTAAAAAGTGAAAAATAATTCCTAATATAAGCTGAAAAAAGCGTGGGTTGCTCGATAGACGAAAAATATGGCACAGAGCGCCCCACGCTTTTTTCAGCATATATTAGGAATTATTTTTCACTTTTTAGTTAGAAGTACTTTAAAAGCGTGTTTTTTAGTTTTTTTAAACTATTATTAATCTTCTTCGTCGTGTCGATGGCTGAGTCAAATTTTATTTTGACTTACCATCGTGGTAAAAGGATTAGCCAATTCGCTTTGGAGAACTCGCGAATTGCCCAGGGGGCGTCGGACGTAGGGAATCGTTGTGTACGTCACTCGGGGAGGCTCCTTTCATGCACCCCATGATTGTTAACAAAGAATTCCCTTGCGTCGTGCCCATAGGTAATAAAATTTTCTAAGATAATTACTAACGGGTTTTTTTGCTTGTTTCAGTGTCCATGAGGATGTAGGAGCGATGTGCGCGCCGGCCACTGCGGCGCTGTTGCTCGCCGCCCTTGCTGCCCTACCGTGTCGAGGTACGAGTATGTGGCTCACTTTGTATTTTTTTTTTATTGTTGTTTTTTTATTGTTTGGTCCACTAAACTGGACAATACATAGCAAAAGAAAAAACATGCTTAAAATTAACATACAAAAATAATGTTTGCCCTTCTAGAAGTGGACACACGTGCGTTTTTACGTGCGTTTCAATTGAAACGGAGTGGAAAGGAGCGGAGACGAGCAACGTATTAATAATATTTTTCTTACTTCCGACCGCGACTTCACCCGCATGGTGTGTTGATAAAACGTCGCCTATATATCAAATCAAATCAAATAATTTATTTTGCAATAATGTAGTACAAATACAGGTGTTAGTAATTAAACAATGGTTCAATACATTCTACCATAACAATGGCGTGCAAAAAATTGAAAATATAAAGAGTCATGCAGTGCAATTTAATTATAGCATGTTGAATTTCTCAACATGCTATAATTAAATTTTAACAATAATTATTATAATATTAATTTCATTCTCAATTTAATTATTCATAATTACATAATTATTAATATCATTCTTTATATGTCATAATATATAATCTTTAATACGGTAAAAACATTTATCTAATAACAGTTATAACCATTTACTTAATTTATTTTTTAACATTGGTAAAGGCCTTAAATACGGTCGGTAATTTATTATTATTTATATTTGAATGGCATTAATGTAGGAGTTCTTTTTAAATATCTCTAGTCTACACTGAAACTAACTAGGCTATATTATTATGTACAAAGTTTCATCAATATCTACCGGGTAGTTTTTGAGCGAAATAGTAACAAACTTACTTCTTACTTTCACATTTTAATACACATTAGTATGGATTTAAAAGTCTACCCCACCCCACTCCGCTCGACTCTGCTATGCCTAACTCGGAGCCGCGTGTTTATTTGTATAAATCCGCGCAGCCTGAACTTCGAGGAGTGTAGCGGAGAGTAACGTAGCACTCTTACACTAGTTATTCTTTGACTTGCGTTTCCCGTGAGTACTCCCACTCGGTACTTTGATAAAAGAAGGTTTGTTCTGTTGATTTTGGCTGTGAGTCTAAGGGCATTCGCTGCGTTAAGCGGACGCACGGCGCGTGCGGCCGCTTCGCGTGCTTGTTTCATGTCATTTGATGTAGCAGCGCTGCGTGAGGCGGGTAGCCGTCGCACGCGGGGCGGCTGACGGGACGCGCGGCGCGGGCGACGGAGTACGCGCCGCGCGTATGCGCGACGTGGCATGCGAGCGGAGCTGTTTCTACAAAATCAATAAACGCCGCTACGTTATCCGTATCGCACGCGCCGTGCTTGTACAGTCACAATGAGTGTTATTGATACAGAACGTGTTATTTTGGCAGTACAATGTCGTCCCGTTTTATGGGATATGTCTAATGACTTAAACAAAAATAGGGATGCACGTCAAGCTGCATGGCTTGGAATTTGTAAGGAGTATACCTACGCGATCGAAATTATACTGGCGGCGCTGCGATAGACGGACGACCGTCGCGGGCGCCCGCGACAGAGCAAGCGGGCGCACGGCGCGGACGTCCGCGGCGGGCATCCGCGACGGACACCCGCTTAAGTGTGCGTCCATAGTGAATGCGCGGTGACTGGAGCCTGAGGCGGGTGCGGCGAGCGGGGGCGTGCGGTGGCCACAGTGAGGCGCGAGCTCTTGTAGCGGTACGAGGTATATCAGGTGTTGCAAACTATGGACGAGGATTTGCTATTTTTACTAGATAGTCCGGGAGTTGTTTGCTTTGCCATATAGGTGGTTTTGATTGAATTTCACTTATAAATAATTCAGTATTTACCGCCATTTTTCGCATTTAACAAACAGACGCGCACACGCCGAGCGGCAAGACCGAACTGGTTCGTTACCCCCGCCACCCGCGCATTGGATCGCTCGCGCACTAGGCCCGTAGTGCGGCCATAACGCGCGGATAGGAACGTTTGAAAACTACGCGCGCTATCTCGCTCGGGTCTGTCGCACTAGGCGCCCGCCTTAGTCACTACACTATGGACGCAAACGGCGGTTTCATAATATGTTTGATACTTCGCGCCTGCTGTCGCAACCGCGCTAGGCTGGCAATGTGGATGCACACTATCGCAGCGAATGCCCTAAGAACTATTCATGTGGCAAATTTTATTAAAATCCATCTTGTAGCTTTTCCGTGATATAGCAAATTCAACACATTGACCTTATAGATCTATAATATTTATTATAGTGGAATATTTAAAGGTTTTTAAATCCATATTACTTATCTTTTGTGGCTTATCGTATATTTGCGCCCATAACTTAGTTTATTTATTTAACCAATACGCACAAAGGTTTTTTACCAAAAGGGCTCTTTCAGAATAAAAATATTGATGACTCTACGCGCGACTCACAAATTAAATTACAAATTCTTGAGAGCTTTTAACTTTTATTCGTAAGTGCCCTTATTAAATTTAATTCTTAGAAAGATTTCAAATAACTGTACAGGAAGCTTTTGGAGTTGCTCAAAACATTCACAAACGGTAATAAAATTTTATGTTACGACTTGATGATCAAATTTAAAACTTATCTTCATAATACAATTTACATTTTAAAGCCGCGGCATAAGAATGACGACTAATCTTGTTGTTGAACTTCCACTTTAAGCAAATTGGATTCCCCAATCTAATATAAAACATAGGTTGCTATAAAATAAGGTAATAGCAAAAATAGGACAGAAAAACATTTAGTAAATATTTTTTGTACTATCCAAAAGCTATTAGTATAGTAACAAGTACGTAAGAAATACAGCCTAAGATAATAAATCTAAAACTAAAGACACTGTTTTATTTGGTTTTCAAGTTTAAAGAATTTAACAAAAACTTCGTACCTAGTACATAAAACTTCAAACGAGAAGGTTAAGTAAACTCTCAAAAGCCCAAGTAGTTAATTGTTTATCGAGTCTACAATTTACATTTTTGTTTGCAGGCACTGACGCCGATGATGCCTCAAGGATATTGAACGAGACCAACAATTTTCAGGCGACGAGCTCCCAACCAACAATAAACAAACTCTACCAAATGTTACACACTAACTCCGAACTACATAATCAAAGTAAACTCATCGAAAACTTTAATTACTCTAGTGCTAATTTAACACATAGTTTTAGTTTATACGACAATCTAGAGTATTCCACACGTGTAGATGAGAAACAAGTTGAGTGTTGCCTGAATGTTGATCAAGTCGATGATCAAAGGAATCTAAGTTTATCAAATGAGACTGCTAACGTGATAGTGGATGAAATGAACGAACTTGACGTTAAGAAAAATAGAAAGAGAAGGGTTGTGAACGTAGTACGAACAGATGTAGAAGTCACCACGGGAGATACCAGGAGATACATAGAAGGGACCACTTTGTCCTTGTTGTCAAGCCAATCGTCTTTTGGAATGGACAGGCGACGGAAAGGAGAGGCAGGATCTAGTGCTCCACTTCTTAATTATATATTTGATACATTCCACTCTTCTAATACTCATCAACATCATAATCGAAATGAAAAGTAAGTATACAAATATAATATTGTTTATCAAAAATCAGTTAATTTTGTGCCGGTAATTAACAATATAATATTATCAATCAAATTTATTAGAATGTTATTTTACCTAAAATAATTTAAGGGATCCTAAACAAACCAACCCAGAATTTTCACGACTAATAACGAAGTTACCTTTATTTAAATGGGTTCTCGATCACAATACTGTCAAAATAAATATGCAAATATCTAAATCTGGCTAAAAGTGGAATAACCAAGTGAATATTTTATTACAAATATATTTACAATAGAGTTGATGAACCAACGTCAATGTTTGGCCAACATTTTGTAACAAAACAATGTTTGCCCGAGCTTAATGGTTTGGCAGAACGAAGTACTAAAATTAATTCAATTTCGTTGACTTTGCCGAGAACCAACTGAATAATATAAATTTTTAAGCGTGTAAATAAATTCGAATTCAAAATTGAGAATGAAATACACAAGAACGTTTTGATTGAATGAAAATCTTCTTTACATTTCTGTCATATTTCATTTTCTAAATGAAGTGAGCAGTTTTCAATGTCCCTTAAATGATTAAATATTTATTTAGTAACTCAATTTCTAAGCAATTAATTTAGTTGTTTTCGGTGTTTAGTTTTTTAGTTAACAATTTTAATTTATTTTTATTGTTGTGCGAAACCAGGGCCAAACCCGGCAACAGTATCTATGCCGCGGCTGCTCCAGAAATAGAAGCCTTAGTTGGTTCCACAGCGCACTTAGACTGCAAAGTGGATTCACTTCATGACAAACTGGTAATAAGTATGTTTCTTGTTACAAATTCATTTGCTTCTCACTGCTCTGACTGTATATTCTTCACTCCTTTTACAGAATCATATTCATCTTCTTAATTTGCTTTATCATTTAGAATGTAGATATCAATTTTTCTTTAAAATATATTGTGTTGATTAGGTATCATGGGTTCGCCGAAAAAACGATGAGCAACCCATGGAACTGCTCACAACGGGTACACAACAGTATACAGCCGATGACAGGTAAGAGCTCCGTAATTATAGTAAAATAAACAGTCAGTCATTTTTGTATAATGCTGTTGAGTAAACTCCGTACAAAGTTGGAGCAATGAAATATACTTAAGTGTGTACTTTTCCTTCCATGAGGATGAGTAGTCCGGCTTTAGACAAAGATAATGTAGTAGTTGCATAGGATACATAAAGTCAAAACCCTCTAAATTATGAAGATACTTTAACTTTTTTCCTTGCTACTCTTTTACACACATACGCTTTTTTTTAAGGATATATAATTGAATGTAGGGTGGCTGTATATCGCTCAATAAGAGATGAACGTTACACAATCAAAATCTATTCCTAATATTATTATGGTCCTTCATGATATACTAAAACGACATATTAATTATGTAATATTACTATAAATTTAAAATAAGCTAAAATGGCGAGAAGTGACTGGTGTTACCTGTGATAAGAGGATGCCGGTTAAGCTCAAAGGCTTAATTTATAAAACTATGATAAGACCAGTCCTTATGCATGGCAGCGAAACATGGGCAATAACCCAAAAGAACACCCATGCCATCCAAGTTGCTGAGATGAAGATGCTTAGGTGGATGTGCGGCGTTACCAGGCTCGACAAGATCCGCAACGAATACGTGCGAGGAAGCCTAGGGGTCCGTGACATTGCCGAAAAGCTACAAGAAAGTAGGTTGCGATGGTATGGCCATGTGAAAAGGAGGCCACCAGACTACGTCGGGAACTTGGTACTACAGCTCTCCATCCCCGGTCGAAGATCCAGAGGCAGACCCAAGATAGGGTGGAGGGAGGTAGTCCAAAAGGATCTACAAGAGTGCATGTTAAGTGAAGACGATGTCAAAGATAGAGCGAAGTGGCGGCAAAAGACCCGGAAGGCTGACCCCACCACCATGTGGGATACATAGTCAGGAAGAGAGAGAGAGACTATAAATTTAAAATAAGAAAAGTTACGTAAAATTAGCTTGTCATTTTTTTTTACAATACCCCCAATATAGGAAGTCTCAGTGAAGTCCCGCCTCTTACAAGGCTGGAATGATTTCAATGATGATTTATTTATCAGTCTGATAACACCGTTCTGGCAGGCATTTCGCGGTTACGTCATAAAACCAGGAAATTTTGAGAATGTTATTTTTTCTTTACCCTCTGCCACAAGGCTGCAACTTAATATGCTGTAATTTACATTATTATGTAATATAAAAATAAATTGCCATTTTGGTGGTTGCAAGGGTCTGCCAGAACAGAGTTGTCTACAGCAAAGCTAAAATTTTGAGGATACATTATTTTATTTGTTTCAAAAGTGTGTATAAATGACATGGTGAAGAAACGGATTACAAGTAATTCAGTACATGTCATGATGGGTGTAAAAAAATTAAATCTGTTTAAAAAAAAAAGCGCGAATGTCTGAGAAAACCGTGAAGCTTGGGAAAGCCGTGTAGTTACGCTCTGGCTCTTATTGAGCGTTATAACCTCTGCCACCCTCTTCTGGATAATTTTATAAGCGTGATATGGTTATTATTACGGAGAATACAATTTTTATGTCTGCAGGTACTCGGCTCGCTTTATACCACCAGATATTTGGAGATTGCAAATAATAGAAGTGCGGCCATCTGATGCAGCACATTATGACTGCCAGTTGTCTGCTCACCCACCCCGGACAGCGAGGATGACGCTGCGGGTGCCAGGTATTCTAACAGCTTAACCATTAAAACAGTGGTCCAAAGCATTGGTTAAAATTTCACTTAATTTTTAAAATGTTACATAGAAATTTTTACAATTAATATGTTACAATTATAAAATTGGTTCTGACAGTTTTTTTACATTAGATAGAACGCCAGAAGCAATTACACTATCCAATAGTCCTAATGACAAGGCCAAATACACACATTCACTCACACATGCACACCAAGTCTCAGAACAAATTTTTGCGAATCAGACAAAGATTAGTCCCATGTGGGGATCGAACCCACAACACCAGTGCAGTGGTGAGGCGACCGCTTAAACCACTGCATCACACGTGCAGGATGTTTATACTTTTTTGGTGCACAACTTGCATATTTTGACTAATTTCCTGTTGTTAGAATATATGAGGCATATTTTCTTTGTTAATACGAATTAGTACAAATTATAGTATCTGTGTCAATTGATAAAATACTGAACCTTGGATTGGTATATCAGAGTTTGTTAAATATTGTATTGTGCAAATTCTTAACCAATACATCTCGTTTTAGAAGTGTCAGTGCGAATCGTAGACGGCGCAGGCGCAGAGGTGTCTGAGCAAGTTTGTGAGGTTGGCAGCACTGTCGCCCTGCGCTGCGAAGTGAACGGTCTTCGGATGGAAGGTGGACCTTCACTGCTGTGGTACAGGAAAGAAGACCTACTTAATGATGATACAACTAGAGGAGGAATAAGGTACTAGCATAGTCTACAGTTCAATATCATTACGCCTTAGATTTCGATTGATGGTAGAATGGAATAATCGAAGTCGATCGATAGCTTTTATTTCTGAAAATGTTCAATTTCGTTTGGGACCGGCTAGACTCTAAACTGTGACCTTTGGAAACTGGCCTGTCACTTTACCCACTAATGTACGGTCTCATCTTGCCAGGACCCTAAATTTCAAGATGAGACCGTACCTTAGTGGGAAATACGGCTGGCCGCTTTTATTTTACTGAAACAATTGAACGCCGTCGACTCTTCTGTCATTATTTAGGGTTCCGTAGCCGAATGGCAAAGAACGGAACCCTTAATGAGTCGTCATGTCTGTCCATCTGTCCGTCCGTATGTCACAGCCACTTTTTCCCGTAACTATAAGAGCTATACTGTGGAAACTTGGTAAGTAGATGTATTCGGTGAACCGCATTAAGATTTTTATACAAAAAAAGAAAAAACACTTAGAACAGAAACTCAATTTCTTTTTCATCAAACCCATACGTATCTATGGATAGGTCTTTAAAAATGATATTGAGGTTTCTAATATATTTTTTTTCTAAACTGAATAGTTTGCGCGAGGGACACTTCCAAAGTGGAAAAATATGTCCTCCTCCTTCCCGTAACTTCTAAATTAAGGGAATGATAATTGTAAAAATAATGTATGATGTATGTTACATTACCATGCTAACTTCCACTTAAAGTTGGTTTGAACGAGATCCAATTATTAGTTTTTTTTAATACGTAATTAATCGTAAACCGCATTTTACCTTTCATTCAATCAACTCCAATATAATAAAGAATAAAGAAAACATTTATTTAGATGTATAGTGGTACGAAACACGAGCGCGATCTCGACTCGCACTTGGTCGGTTTTTTGCTCATTGTTTTGAGTTCCATCACCATTTCTGCATATCAGTGACAAATTAACTATGACCAGACTATTAAAGCGATTTCCTTACCATTGATGCCTTTGGTTTGTTACAGCGTCCGGACAGAATTTGGATCTAACGGCGCGAATTCCGTGCTTCGCGTGGCTCGCGTGCGTGGAGACGATGCGGGTCGCTACACCTGCGCAGTGGCACGTGCGCCGCCCCCCACGGCACCGCCTGCGCATGTCATATTACATGTCATAAAGGGTATGTCATTAAATTTAGATATTTGCAAAAAAATATGCTTAAGCGTGTGAAAACGCGTATAGAACGAGACAGGAGTTTACGCATCTTTAATATGAGGTATTGTCATTGGCAAATTATACTCCAAAGTATGTTAGATAAACACGCCCATTACGAATTATTGATAGGAAATGATCAAACTGACATTCATTTTATAATTAATGTTCATTTAATAAAAACAGAGGTATTTCTTTACTGGGTGTAAAATTACATTACCTAGTGACGCTTAATATTGAATAAATGATGCAAAAAAAACATTATTCTTTTTAAGAAAATGTTTGCACTAACAGCTTCAAAATCATGGTCATGATCACGGACAAACGTTTTATTACACTTTTTCTGATAATATGCGTCTAACAACTTGAAAATTGCTTCCAAGACTGTTTTCCGATGTGTAGAAATCGCCGATGAAACCTTTTGCAACCAAGGTCTTAAAATAATCTACTGAATTACTAACTTCGAAACGATGTCATTTACACCCAGTATAGTAAATGCCGTTGAGCTAAGATTCACGAAAGAGATAGACGGTAAGACTTGATTCATTTGTTCCAGGGGAGAGCCTGGCCGAGCTCCATCAAGGCTGCCCTCCACTACCCACGAGCGTCGCGTGGGTGCTCACACTGGCGCTGTGCGTCATTTTACAAGCCTACTAATAAATTTGTTTAATAATAAATCGTTCGTATTTTATACCTGTTTTATTTTCATACTATGAGAGAAAGTTTTTTTTTCAACTCAATACGAATTTAGTTTTATAATATTTTAATTCCCAAGCATTTCAGAAATGTTGATTATTGTATTAAAAATTTAATAAATATGGCAATTCGTAGGCAAACTAAAGTTGCCTATCGAAATAAGACAGAGAACCGTACAGCGAATGAAGTGGCAATGGGCAGATCACAAAGTTTGCTAGACCTCAAATACCTGAAATGGTGGCCTGAATGCACAGAGGGGACGGTGCCCCGCCAGTTAGACGGAGGATCTGATAGATTGCGGGCAGTCACTGACTGAGCGCAGCACAAAACCATACACTGTGGAAGGTTCTCGGTGAGGTTTATATATATAAGTATATTGGTTTATATTTATTTATTTAAACTACATAAACAGAATTTGTATACAAGGCGGACTTAATGCCATAGGCATTCTGTGTAGGTATGTCTCTTATATGCAGCAGTTGACAGTTATAGGCTGAAATAATGATGATAATTAAAACTTAATTTTTATAAATTTTTGACGCTTAACGAGGTAGTACAGCATTTTCATACAAACATAAGAGAGAAAGCGTCATGAAAACTACTTTAACTCAATAGTTTTTTATTTACGCAATTGTTTTTTTTTTTTTAAGACAATCTACTAGGTATAACTCCTGTGTAACAGGGGACTCCACAAACATACATTTCACACACACAGTGCACACCCAGAGTCAGAACAAATCTTTGTGGATCACACAAAGATATGTGCCATGTGAGGTCCTAACCCCTAACACCATCACTACTGGTGGTAGAGCTCTTGTGAATGAGCTCGAGGGCGGCAGCACCACCGTCTCACCTTTAACCTGCCGCCAAATACTAGTGCTTCCATTACTGTGTTCCGGTTTGGTGGTGAGATCAGGCCCTGAAATTACTGGCACATGAGGCATAACACCGTAGTCCTCAGCTGCAGCGACGAATCTTTAATCTGCTTTTGTGGATTGTTGATGTCCATGGGCTGTACTCCACTTACCATCAGGTGGACTATAGGTTCGTGCGCTGTGGGCGTAGTATAAAAAAAAAAAAACCAGCGCAATTGAACCCGGAGAGGCGACCGCTTTTACCACTACGCCAACCGTACACTCAAAAATATGACTATTTCATTATTTATTTATTTTAATCGTTTCTAAAACTATTAATATTGCAATCTAGATCTAAAATTCAATAAATGCTCTCATAAATTCTATTCAATTAAATGTAATTCAATATACTATTCAATATTCATGCTCGTCTATTATATGTCAAATACTAATACCAATTTATGCGTTCATGCGAGTAATAATTACTCCATATGAATATCAATCATGCACTAATTGCTCTGGCCATTGTTGTACTGGTAGGCTTATAAATTATTATCTATATATATAATAAAATGCCACGAAATACGGATCACACTCTCCGCAGGGATGTCAACCATATTAGGTATGGTAACAAGCAATGGATTGGAACCCTCAAAGAAAGCGAAAGCGTGGTCGCCCAAAACAAACCTGGCGACGCACTGTACTGGATGAGGCAAAGAAAATCGGCAAGAGTTGGAGCGAAATCGAACGCGACGCTCAAGGCCGCTCGAGATGGAGAGTCACTGTGCACTGACTGACACGCTGGGGTCATAGGATCTTAAGTCATATAATAAAATTAAAATTGGCCATGTCAGTACATTAAACATGTTTAAAAAAAATACGTGGGGTCATTATAACGGCAGTAAATGTCATAACATATTTCTTTGCATGCTGGTTGAAATTTAATGAAGTTTTCGCAATTGTAGGCCTGCAGGTGTAACTTAAAAGCAAGAGAATACTTCGCGTGCTCGTAGGTTGTTTTTTATCATCTCAAATTGTGAACGAAATTCAATTTGTACCATAAACAAAAACCAATTTCCGCACCTTTTTTTCCAAAATATCATTCTCTGAACTCAATCCTATCATTTTTACAGCATGGCGTTATAGACAGGCAATGTTTTCGGTGTTTAAGAATATGAAGGTAATTGTTTGATTTAATTTAGCTGTATTAAAATATATTTATTTACAGAAAAATATACATCTTGGATCTCTAATTAAACTAGTCCAATTACTTAATCTAAACTTACTATAACTAATGAAAAGAGATTTTAAATCAAGAATAGTAAGTATAGTACATAATAAGTAAATGGTAAGTAAAAAATACGTCTTTCCATTTAGGTTTTAGTCGAGAGAGATTCAGAGCTTTCCTTTTTATCACAATATTATAAAAATATATATTTATTGTGTAATTTTTCAGCAGCAGCATTCACGAAATAAATATTTTAAAAAATAATAACATTTTGAACAACAGTCCACACTTTATAAAATAAAAGAACTATATCTTATCGATTTCTATGGCGTAGTTTCTAGATAAAATTTTATCAAACAAAAACTAAACACTTCGCTTTAAAAGGTAAATGGCATAAAGCAGAATACAGTTTATTTTTAACAATGAATACCCATTAACATAGGTTTGATCTTTTCAAATTACCGATTCATCTCCTATTTATCGCTTCAGGAAACCCATTCATCGAAAAGCTTGTTACAAACTCGAATGCTGAAAAGAAATTGTAAACTTGAAGAACTCATTAAATTCGATACAATCGATCGACCAACGACTAGTGATTTTTATTTTTCTTACAGACAATGGTCTTAATAAACGGGGTTTTTAAAGCGCAGATATAATGTTTATCATCATTAGAATATAAATTAAAAATTAAATGAAATTTCGTTTGAAGTTAATCGCGCTGTTATAACAACTGGAAAACTGCAGCCACTTTTATTTCTAACATTTGAAATGTCTGCCTCTATGTTCTAGTGAATAGCGTATGCTTCTCTCACCGCGATGTCTTGAGTTCGATTTCCGGGTCGGGCAAAGTGTTATTTGTGAACTTTACGTCAGGAAATTCACAATAGCAGCACGGAGTTGATAGCGAGACCCACCCCATATCCCATGGAACCTAAAAATACCAGGTGAAGTGTGGTTGTTGCATACCTCTACTACACCCTTCTGGGTTAGATAGCCGTGATGTTATATTATGTTATTTAAAATGTTGAACAATTTAACTGTGACTTTATGTTCTATAATCTTTAAAATACTATTCTGAAACTGAAACGTAACGAACGTAACCTAAGTTCTAAAACCACAATTCAAATCAAATTTACATTCAGCGACTGTAAATTTTGCATACATTAGGCCCAGCTTGAACTCAAAATAAATATTAGAGCACCCTATTCCAATATGTACCTACTAAGGGGTAAGAACATTCAACTAATCTAATTTGCATCAAAGACTTAAGATAATTAATTGTTTATCAAGTCGATGTTAACTAAGTTGTTTAGCGCGGCAATAAAATAAACAACTGGAACTAAGTTTATCTTAAGTTGTTTGTTTGTTAAGACAACTTTGGATTCCAGTCGATTCAGTGTTGGAAATTTTTGGAACTTACACTGCGTGAATTGTGAAATGAGCGCTAGTTCTAAACGGTTTGCTCCACCAACATAAATCTATCGTATTATTGTAGGTAGTAAATGAGGTTTTCTCAATCTCCTAATCTATTAAAGTAAGTATTTCGGTAAAGTAAAAGTATTTCGGTATTTTATGGTCAGTGGTTAATAGTTACTTTAAAATTTTTAACGTTTTCGCTTTTAACTTTTCTAAAAATATAAGATTAACATTTAAAAAAAATCTATATCTTCATCAGCATGCCAAGTCAATTTAAATTGATAACGATGTCTCTATCCTTTTTTTTTTTTTTGTATCCCAATGCTTGCACACGTTTCTATATTATATCGGAGCGATAAATCAGTACAGATCGGTCTGTACAGATTTATAATCAACACAAATTTAATACCGGTTGCGATCACAGACTCGTCCTAAGCTCTCTAGATATCAATTTCAAGACCGAAAAAGTTAAGATGATGGAACTACTCTCCGAACCATGCTGTCCCAAATAGCCTTAGGTTTGAAAAGTTCCAGTTAGAAGTCTAAAACCGTTTCGCATTGCTAACGACCACCGAAAATGTTGACGAGAAAAGCGACACGGTGGTCAAAACGGTACAGGACGTATCTGGAAGGTTGTTAGTCGGGGTAGGCAATCCAAGATCTCAAACGAGACTCTCGTATTTATGAAGGAAAGACGTGAAAGGCCAGACGCCCAAATATTATCGTCATATAGGAGGTTCCTAAATATGAAAATCATGAAACTGATACGACGTGACCTCCGACGCTGCAGCACTTGTCTGGTGAGTATCATAAGATACCTAATTAACCTAATTTCATGTCATCTAAAACTTTTCAACTAAGAATTATCGATCGTTCCCGTTTCCAAAAGGAAATCTAAACTCTAAAAATGAATCTTCTAAATTGAAAAAAAAAAAATGAGAAGTATCGTCTAACAAAAACGTTTCAATATTCATGGATATTTCAGAAGAAAATACAAACAATGAAACACTGATTCATCCATAACATAGTAACACTTCCTTTTGAAAACATACGGCATACTAGCTAGCTTATAACAACAACAATCTCTACACAGCAAACTTCAACAACAGATTTAGAACCTTAACTACAATGTCTGATGTAATCTTTAACAACGGTGTCAAACGCTGGCACTCTATAACGATATTTCGGTTCCCATTGTTACTTCCAGTTTCTAAGTAGGTAATTTAACTTACATAGAAATTTTGGGACTCAACTTCTAAAGGCCAATTTAGTTCACCATATCTAGTGTAGTCCGAAGCTTTAGTATTCCTGGCAATTTAATTATCACTGTTGCTAGCGTCCACTCAGTGACTGAACTTTGTGTTGACAATAATTTCTTCACTAACGGCTGCTGATAAAGCGCGGACGTTTAAATGGTTAAAAAGAAAAAAACTAATTTATGGATGAATAAAATTATTTATTTTGTTATATAGTGATAAACCTATTTACAAAAGAAACGACAAGCCTATCTAGCTGCAGCAAGTCGATTTAGTACTAGTGTAAAACACTCTTACAAAAAGCTGCGAACCCTTATGAGATTGACTACGACAAAATTTTAATTAGCATTCATATTACTTGATAAAAGTTTACTCTTACTTACCCATGAGAGTAACTGAAAGGTCCCTTCTTAAAAAAAATATTCTATCAAATACGAAGACTGAAGATATTAGAGATCGGTATTTAACAAGCATAAAAACCAAGTGAAAATTAATTATTATATTGTAAATATGTCTAACATAGATAATGAACCAACGTCAATGTTTGCGCTACGTTTAGTTGAAAAACAATCTCTGCCCGAAGAATGGAGTACTAATATAATCTTGTTTTTATGAAGATGTTAAATAATTTAATTTTGTTGACTTTGCCGAAAACCAACTGATATTATGAAATTCAAAGCGTCTAAATAACTTCGTCAAATATAAAATGTTGAACGAAACATTTACACAAAAACGCTTTGATTGAAAAGAAACTTCGTCAAGATGATTTGGTCTATTTGTCTTTCTTGGTTAGCTAGAAATTTTTGCTTCCCTTAAAATTACTTAAATTATTACTTTGAAAGTGAATTTTAAGGAAAATATTTCCGAGTTAAAAGTTTTACAAAGTTTTTCCTTAGTTGAATATTTTGGAACATTATTTATTATTCATTTATTGCGTAAAACCAGGCTTGGTAAAAAGTACGGTAAATATTTTATGCGGCTCTCATGAATCAAGCTTTGGCTTACATTATAATAAGTTAGCATCATAACTATAGTAGTGTAGTAATCACTACACTTAATTGATTAGAATTACCTTATTCCCGAATCATGTTAAATATGATTCATTAATTTAGATTTTACCTTTAATAAAGATTAATAAATTTTATTAATTAGACACCTATCTATAGCATGACATGAAGATTCATATCATGCTGTAGATAGATAGATAAAGCTTTATATATAGTGCATAGAACATAGGATATACATTTAATACGAACGTTTAAATGTGCACAAAGGGCAGCCTTATCACTTAACGTGATTTCTTCCAGGCAACCTTTGTAAGGACATTGGTGTAAAAGATTTACAAAATGGAAGTTTTAGTCAAAACTAAAGAAGAATTAAGCGCTCAATAAATTATAGTCATATTACTAAAATAAGATAAAATGCTATTATTATTGAAAATACGGGTTACTCACGTTACTTTAGCCGGGATATGCCGACTAGTTTCGAATCTAATACGTAGATTCATCAACTGGGCTGTTATTCGCGTGTCGTCACCTCCGCGCGACGTCTAGCACTGTGACGTCGCGCGGAGGTGACGACACGCGAATAACAGCCCAGTTGATGAATCTACGTATTAGATTCGAAACTAGTCGGCATATCCCGGCTAAAGTAACGTGAGTAACCCGTATTTTCAATAATAATGTCTTCACCTCACGTCGGTTTTAATAATATTATAAAATGCTATTTTTATTATTTTAATGTATGCTTAATGTCCTTTAAATAAAAATGTTTTTAAAGTTACATAGATGCGCCAAAACATTATAAACAGCCGATAAAACTACTTCCAACGGTATGCAAACGACGACAGGTAAAGTAACTTAAATTTAATATAGAGGAGCCCAGTCATTGCACTCAGTTATCATGACAGCTCAAATAAACTTTTTAATATATCGCTGTTGAGTAAACTCCTTGCAAAGTTCAGGCAACGAAATATAAATAAGTGTGTAGCTTTCCTTCCTGTCGGATAAAAGGTCTTGCTTTTGAAACTGTGCAAAATTATGTACGGTGAAGTATTCTGAAGTGAACTCGAAGATAATTTAAGGATTCTGTGGGATACGTGAATTAAAACTCGTCTATACTATAGAAGTAAATACTTAGAGCGATCTTTTGTAACCGACTTCCAAAAAAGGAAGAGGTTTTTACGATTGTTCGGCCATTACTCGCGTCTTCACCGATTTGAGAAATTATTTTTGTTTGAAAGGGTGTAATTTCCACGGTAATTTGGTTGCGATCTGATGCATCCTAGAATTATCGAGGATAAACCTTTAATTTGATAGGCTTTTATATTTTTGTTCGTACATTACCTAAAGTTAATTGGACTTGCGCATATCAGCATCTCATGTTGCTGAGCTGGTGCTGAAAAATACATCTCCTCAACGGTTAGAAGTACGATGATAATTCTTTGAATATAAGCACCTTAAGACCGTTTCCAGTATTATTTAAAGTTGTAAGTAGGAATATATATGAAGCTAAGAATAAAAAAATACTACAAAAGGATAGTCGTCTTTCGTACCCGTTTGAAACAAGAATGACTCATGGTAAAGACACTTAACAAAAAACAGATCAATAAAAAAGATTTTGAAAAAAAAGACTACTTTAAAATACCTTTAACACGCAAAAATTCAATTAAATATAGTAATAGTAATACGGACGCTAATATAATAAAAAATATTGAAATAAAAATGTAACAAAATAAAAATGTGACAAATAAATAGTTCTTGAAGTCGGTGCTCATAAATTGTTGTTGTTGGAATAAAAATATAAAGCAATCAAGAACCATTTAATCGACTTTTTGCGCCTTTTCATGTTTTTTTCAGGTATTGGAAGTCAGATTTTCAACTATAGTATTTTAAAGTACCTAATACTCTCAGCTCGCTTTAAATGTACCATCAGACATTAGGAAGATAAAAGTTAAAAGATGCCATCTGACGTCATTCGTAGCAATTGTATAGCAAGATTTTTCAACTAGTTTGGACAACGATTGATTTGTCAAAAATTTTATTTTGTTTACTTTTGTGTCGAGAATGCATGTTTTCTACAAAAAACCTACCTATTATACTACACAACACTGACATTTATACATCTTTAAACATCTAAATTTTTTGTAATACCTATATAGATTTGCATGTGTATACTTTCACTCTCGGATTACATTGTTAATGTATTTTTTGTGTACTTCGTAACTAGCGTACTGTTCCAATATAAATTATTTACCTACTGCCTGTAAGCTGTGAAGTGCCACTATGAAATAAATAAATAAATTATAAACTTATTGATGAAAATAATCATTGTCATTGTTATTTCTTCGAGGATGTCAAATATTGTCTTAATGGGAACATTTTTAAAGAAGCTCTCTAAATGCAAAGCTTTTGAATAATCATAAGGACTTTTTTAAAAGTTTGTGCGAAATAAAAATTACTTTGACTTTGACAAGTTCTTAACATCAATAAAACTCTAAGTTAATATTGGCACCGAAAAGTTAAGCGGAAAGGAAGACTTGAAATTACTCGTAAACAAGGCGTTAAGATGATAAATTGTTCCTTTCAAAGCTATATTTAAGTTTGGAATACCTAACAAAAATTGAGTTCCTACTGGAGCCCTGTTACATGACCACTTTTATTAATAATATACATTAAATGTGAAGAAGGCTAACAGAACTCGAACACTGCACGCGTATTTAAATGAAATCCAATTTAAAATACTTTTTCCTACCAATAATTGACCATATTTATATAAGTAAAGATTTTATTATTGAGAATACTTTAGCCGGGATATGCCGATTATTTTCGAATCTAGTACGTAGATTCATCAACTGGGCTATATATTCGCGTGTCGTCGCCTCATTATATTCTCTTTGGTCGCCTCCGCGCGACGTCTAGCACTATCGGCATATCCCGGCTAAAGTAACGTGAGTAACCCGTATTCTCAATAATAATGTCTTCACCTCACGTCAGTTTTAAGAATATTAAGTAGAGATTCACTAAAATTGGTTTGAAAGGGTCTAATAAGAATCATAAACAACAATGCTACACATAAGTAAATGGACTCGTTCAATACCAAAAATAAAAAATAAATCAGAAACAGCAATACTCATAAATAAAATAATTACACGTAAAAAAATATCAGCCATTTTGAGCCATACAGCCTCTCCGAATAATATATTATAATACCACGTGATCCGATAAAGCAACATGACAAATAAAATGGTCATTGGAGCAGACGTGAGCTCTCCCATTACAGCGGAATGGATGGCATAAACAACAGTGATGACATATACCAGCAAATATTATGTTACTTTTTGCCAGATTTCTGTATAAACGGCGTATAAAAGGTTATGAGGTCAATGCTCAGCGAAGAGGAAATGAGTGGAGATGAGATAAGCGTCTGCCACGTTATACTAGCGGTTGTTTATGCGAGCATTTGCCGTGACGTCTTGAGTTCAGTTTAGAACTGGACATTAGTCTTATAAGAAAATGTATGAACACATGGCTATCGATCAAACTATACATTTCCAGTTTAAACTGTCCTGGCTTTTCACGGGTAGCCTAAACAATGTGTGACCATCCTTTTTATAATAGTATAGGTTGATGCATAGCCATTTGAACATGGATTTGCATGTAAATATTGTATAGGAAGAAGAAGAAGTTCTTCGTAGTAGAAGTCATTGGCTGTTTGCCGTGCCACCATGTCGTACTGCTGCTCGCGTCACTTCTCCAATACCACGCGCACTTATCACTCTCAACAATCTTATGGACTCCAATCCAAAATTGATATATTTTCAAATGCATTCGGTGTATTATTGGTGTTTTTGCAACAATTTTGTGAATGTCAGTAATATGTTTTTATAAATTGTGATTAATATAATTGGTTCTAGTAGCCGTTTTAATCAAATAAATAAATTTAATCTTAGCAATGAGCTGTTAACATTACCTCCTGATGCTTAGTTATACAGGGTAGATGGGACATAGAGGAAATTATTGAAATCACAGATTTAGAGTCAAGTAGCCGCAGTGTGTCGAGTCGTAACAGTGAGTTGTCAAGGTAAAATTGCTTTTGCTGTAATGATGATTTAGATTTATAGCATACACGCTACTTTAAGCATCGTTTGTCAGATATATGGTAACTCTTTCCATTCATCTTAGTGTGGTCGACATGATGTCTATATAATTTTACAAAAAAGACTTCACACAAATGCACTAAAAAGTAAAAAATAATTAATATTATCTATTTAATAAAATAAATAATATTTAATTTCTCGCCACATCTGTGGCCTTAAGCAGCCACATACTTAAAGAATTATCTCCGTACATCTAACTGTTGAGGAGTTGTTCCTTCCAACAAAAAATATTTTCTCAAATCGGTCCACGCATCTTCGTGTCATCGGCGAACAAACATTAAAAAATATAAATACAAACGAATTGAGAACCTTTTTTTTGACGTCGGTTAAAAAATAGATATCGACTTTAATAATATTAGACCCAACTTCGTTCGTATTAAAAATCAACAACAATTTTTTTTCCCTCTTAGACATAGTTATGTATTTTATTTAAGGTATTTTATGGTGAGATTTTGATATTAGTGTTCATCATCATCTAATTAAGTTGTAGTTATTTATTTAGCTAAAAAGTTCTGCCTTACATTATTAGATAACAGTAAATGGTATCCACAGACATGCGTGCCTTTTAGTTTAGTTGCAAACTAATCTTTTCTATAAACTTAATAAACTGGTTGAACATGTTTGAAGTTCTTAACTTAGTTTGTACTTAGCTTGATAAAACAAATTCTCATCGCTCTTGCTAAGCAAACGTGTTTACCAACAAAAAACCACTGAAACTTATATAAAAATAACGTTACTCCTGAACTAGTCTATTAGACTGAAACATGTTCATCTTATATAATTATCTACTCCTCCTGTAAGGCTAACCTGTATATGTTAATATTATTATTATTTTATTTTTAAATGTATGTATTTTATGCTATACAATTATGTATCTCTATTACGTGTTTTATACAGGGTGTATTTTTGAAACGGGGCAGTAAGGGCAAGTACCTTAACCGTTGCAGTTACAGCAAAACGTTCTTAAAAGACCTTCCCTAACTTTTTGGGACATTTTGAACTGCATTCACAGATTTTGTAAAAAACTTACAGTTAGCAAAAAAAATGCAAAAAGTTCAATTTTTTTTTTTTTATGCCAATCGATTCTATTTCATGTGGGGATCAAAAAACTCTATGGGACCATTTTAGCTTTCAGTACTAGAAAAGACAGAAATCGCCAAAAACGTTTCCCATACATTTCGGCAACAGAAACGAATTTCTACGATGGTCTAACTTTTTGTTATGGCCTGGAAGTGGGTAGAATTGACTGTAAAGTAAATAAAAAGAATTTTTACCCTCAAATTTCGAATTTGATTCGAAAATCTGTGTGTTATACTTAGTTTCAGCTGAGAAACTTCGTATGAGTTATTAATTAAAGATTTTCGCTAAAATGTCTTCTAATCGTGAAAAATTGACTTATTAGAAGCGTATTTTGTCAATAATCGAAATGCGGGAGCTGCATTAGTGTGGTACCGCAATAAGTATCCGTTGCGGCATGTGCCAACAAGAAAGGTTATTACAAATCTTTTGAAAAACCTGGAATTGCAGGGTTCTTTCAAAATACGCTTCTAATAAGTCAATTTTTTCACGATTAGAAAACATTTTAGCGAAAATCCTTAATTAATAACTCATACGAAGTTTCTCGGCTGAAACTAAGTATAACACACAGATTTTCGAATCAAATTCGAAATTTGAGGGTAAAAATTCTTTTTATTTACTTTACAGTCAATTCTACCCACTTCCAGGCCATAACAAAAAGTTAGACCATCGTAGAAATTCGTTTCTGTTGCCGAAATGTATGGGAAACGTTTTTGGCGATTTCTGTCTTTTCTAGTACTGAAAGCTAAAATGGTCCCATAGAGTTTTTTGATCCCCACATGAAATAGAATCGATTGGCATAAAAAAAAAAATTGAACTTTTTGCATTTTTTTTGCTAACTGTAAGTTTTTTACAAAATCTGTGAATGCAGTTCAAAATGTCCCAAAAAGTTAGGGAAGATCTTTTAAGAACGTTTTGCTGTAACTGCAACGGTTAAGGTACTTGCCCTTACTGCCCCGTTTCAAAAATACACCCTGTATAATATGTACTTCTTCTATCTACATATCAATAATTATTCCTCTGTCTGAACTGCACCTACCTTTGCTTATCTCTGCACCACCCTAGGTTGACTGTTAGAGAATGCCATCAGGCATTAAGTCCGCCTATGTACTATTTTTATGTGCAATATGTGAAAATGGAATATTAACTTATGAAAGTATATAAATAGGGTTATGTTAAGCGCGTAAAAATAAATAAAAACAATAAGTAAATATAAGTTCATATAATATAAATATAATATAATATAAATAAGTAAATAAAACATACATAACTTATTGTTTAATTATTATTTTTTCAATGATTTCTAGTAAAATTTTTTATTTGTGCTAAAATTATTAAGAGGATTTACTTTTTGTTTGTTCGTTTCTACCCAATAAGCTCTGAATCTACCATACCTACTCATGTTAATGTAAATTGGTGTAAAGATAGATCAAGACCAACGAAATAACGTAAAGGGTGTAAATTAAATCGTAACGAAGCCACTTACCAGTGATTGAGTTCATGTTAGAGGCCCTTAATCATTTTATCAAAATAAAGTTGTCAAAACAATATTTTTTTAAAGTGCAAGACTGGTTGCGACTCAGGTGCGACGTGTCGCTCTCTCTTGAAAATGCCTAAAAGTATAAGTAAAACCGCGGTCGACTAAATAGACCAACATTACGTGAGTAACACCCGTATTTCATAATTTGAATACTGTCGATACAAATAAATAAAATTGAAGTTTCTGTTTTTAATGTCAAAATTACATGTTTTTTTCAGTTGATATAGTTTTTTGCATGATGCCTATTCCTAAAATACATCTTTTAAAATGTTTATAAGTCTGTCTGTTTGTCTGCTGTTTGTAAACGGCTAAACCGATTTTAATAAAATTGTATATACAAGTAACTGACTACAAGCTGCGTAACATAGGCTACTTTTTAATGATGTGCCTACCTCGCAGACGAAACCGCGGGCGGAAGTTAGTTTGTTTGTTTGTTAGAGCTAATCTCGGGCACTAATGATCGGATTTTAATAATTCTTTTTGCGTTAAATAGATTAACTTGCCATTAAGATTTTTTGAAATTTAACATTACGCTGAACTCTATGGAAGCGGGGCAGTAACGTTTAACGCGGGTCAAAGCGCGGGAGCGGCTACTACCTAATAAAACGAACTCCAAGCGAACAAAATCGCGGGTAAAATCTAGTTAGACATATAAACGTAAGATCAAAATTACTTGACAAACCTGTATTTAGGCACACAATACAAGATGTGGCTTCACTTATTGTTTGAAACAAGACGTGTTAGCGTTGGATAACTAATAAAATAATACTCATAACTATATTTAGTGACAATACTGCAGCAAGCTACAATTAGGTACTATCCGTAAATCTTCATAGTTGTCACAATATATTTTCATAACCACCATATCGCACGCACACTGGCATAAATAAATTACCAATTGATACCTACATAAATATTATTATGTACATTCAGCGGGTTTCAAACTGAACACAAGGAATTTACTCGCTTCGAAATTGGTATTTCCATAACACCAGGGATCGAGGCGCTTAACATAATTTGTGCGCACGCTGTATTCGACACCCACCTAATCGGGACGACTGTCAATATTTTTTCGCTATATAATCATGGAAATTGTAATCATTGTATTTTGTAGCAACTTTCATCTGTACGCAATTTTGTAATAAAAACATTTTTCACCACACCAGCACGAAAAAGATCGTTTGCTTGCGAGAATTCAGTGAGTAATAACGCTTATTACTTACTAGTGAGGCAAAGTGATTCAAATTTCGAAACACTAAATCCTTCCAATGAATAGGCACAAAAAAAAAAACAAAATAGTCACCATGTAGGTTAGTAATAAACATTGACATCAATTTTATTTAAACACTACTAACGATACGTTTTAATTATTTTAAATTATATAAATACACGCTTATTTAGTATTTTCATGGTTTTATATTCGTGATTAACCATTAAATTAATTAAAATCGGGTACTTAATATTAGACTATAAATAAGTGTTACGGAACGAATTTCCGAACGCACGATTTAAAAAAAAAAAGTCTGTGTCTGTGTCAGTCATCGCGGGCAACTATTAATTCTTTTCAGTTTATGTTTAATTGTTTACTGGAACTTTTTAACAAAAAAATAGTGAATCCAGTGATGAAGAACTTTGTGGAACTCCAAAAGAGTTGCGGTAACTTGCTTCTAACACAGAAGTTTGCTTTTTTACCAGAAAATTCACGTGAAAAGTATTTGAAAGCGTACGAGATATTTAATTAGTGGCGACTTTCTAAAGGCCCTAAAACGCATTATGAATCGGTATTACTGTCGTATTTCATGTAATTATTTCAGGTTAAGCAATCGAGTACGAGTTTATTTAAATCTTAATATTTTCTCACTGGAAGAGGTGAAAAGTTTTGTATTGTAACGCGTGAGAAAAATTTAATTTCCAGTTCGTAACCTCTTAAAATCTTTCGCTTGCGAAGTAGTCTTTATTAGAATCACTCGCTATGCTCGTGATTCAATTTAAGACTACTTCGCAAGCTCAAGATTTAAAATTGGCACTCACAACAGAAATATAAACTTTTTCTCACTTGTACCATAAATAACTATTGTAGTTATGGTTATGATGATTCACGTTTTAAGCTGAAGAAAAATCTTTAAAATAGCTTACAGGCTTAATAATAATTGCAACTGATTGAACAAATCTAATGAACTTCTAATTATAAATCATAAGACCATACAGTCTCCAAAATCCTATGACAGAGAGGGAGAAAAATAATTTTCTATGACTTTAATCTTTGGTTTTTAATCTTTCTTTGATCCTTGAGACATGGTAAGAAATACCATGTCTCAAGGATCAACACCCAACACACCTATAAGTATACCTACTTAGCAAGTAGGTTCGTAATACATATTCAGCAATTCGAATATTGGATGGTAATGAATGCAAGATTACGCGCTTAGTGTCCTTCATCCGACCCTTTCTAGGATTTTTTTGTTATTTTATATGAAAATTCTTTTACGTCTAGGTCTACAGTGGTATATCAACCTCGGTTTCAAGACAAGAGGAAATGACACCGCTTATCATTGGATCCCTAATTTATTTTCATAGGCGGATAAATTTTAATAAAATAACAGCATGAATCTACATGCTTCAATTTGCATCAAGCAAAAACCAATTTCCGAAAAAAGACAGCCACTTTCTGCTAAAACATATTTTCACAAAACATCGTCAGTTTAAAACCGTTGCGATATTGGCATGTGACGTTAATTTGACGTATCTGATGATGGGCCAGTAATTGGTTGATTTATTATAGCTAAAACAAACAGTTATTTATGTGAGTAGACGCCAAGCACCGATTCGGAGAAGGTGAAGCATATAACTGCACTAGCACTGAGGACTATTAAATTAGTTCCATGAATTTTGATTTTTGGTCAAACTTACCGTTGGTTTTTATTTGGATTTATGAAGTTTCTTCGCGAAAAATGATAGATTTTCCCCTTGAATTTCACCAAAATTGTGATCAACAATTTACTGGCAGCTATTTCTTCGTGAAGTTTTGTAGATTAAAATGAGTTCCATAAAATAAAATATACCGAATATTTTTATAAAGGATACCAAAATTTTTGCCGTGTGTACTTATTTATGTAGTGAGTGAGGTATACAGAGAGACAACATCCACCGTTACGTCACGTCCTTCAGAAACATACTGTAGCTTTTGTCCTAGTTTATTTTCCTAATGTATGTGGACCGCACTCGAAAGAATTGTGGCTATTCTAAACGCACGTAAATAAAGGTCCAGACCTTTTTAGAAGTCATGACCATATATCCTGAGGACCACATGTGCGTTTTAGTATTTCATGTAGAAATAAAGCAGAAAAATATCTTTGCTCTGTTCGTCTTCTTTTTACACGCTTTATACCAGCTTCACTTGTATGTTTGTTTGTATGTAACAGACTCCTTTGGACGCTATTTTGACCCACTTAAAACGTTCAGATTTTGCAAATTTTGCACACCTGTCAAAGACCGATGACAATGCAATAATTCGATAAAAAAAATAAAAAAAAAGATATAATATATTTTTTTTTTAAATAAAGAAACACTTATAAATAAACCAAACTAAAAAGTAGAAAATAAATAATTGTTGAAAAAACTAAAAAACACGCTTTATATAGAAAACCAAACTAAAAAATAGAAATTAAACTAAAATAATTTTGAATTAAGAATAGTGCAAAAAATTGTAATGAATATAAATTAATAATATCTAGTGTAAATAAGAAAAAAAATATATTTCAAAAAAAGCGAAGCGATTTATTTGATGTATAATTTTAATCATGTCTATATCGTTTAATTGGATACGTAATATTGCCAATCTAATGTGAGAAAGGAGGCGTAAATTTATGACTCTTATTGGTTTTTTAATCTCTTTTTAAAGGGGAGATTTTTTGGTTTGTGTATCCTCAGGGTTCTTTTGCAATTACGTTATACCTTATATTTAATAGTAGTTTCTGTGTAAATTTTTTAGTTTGTAAATTAGCTGTAATATTTGGAAAGAAATATATTATTATTATTATTAATTGGAACAAATAGGACGAGAAATAACGCTCTTTTTTTTTATTATTGCTCTCACGATAATAGAGGCAAAATGGTTTAAATTTACTCCTTGTAAAAAAATCTTGAATGAAATTTAAAACCTCACTCAAGAATCCAGTATATAAAAGCCTGTATCATAAAAAATAGTATACAGCTTTTATTGTTAATACTTGTATGTGCTTGTAGTTTACATAAGTATTTTAACTTCGCCATCAAGGCTGCGTCTGCATTGGAGGAGAGTGGAGTGAAGGAGAGTCGAGCCGCATGTAGACATATGAAAGTCCGCACCGTCACACTCCGCTCAACTACACTCTGCCCAGCTCGAAGCTGCGTATTTATTTGTTCTCTTTGAAAAGCCGCACAACCGGAGTGGATGGATCGGAGTGGAGAAGCGAGGATTAGTGCAGACTAACACGGTTTCAAACAATATGAGTGGCCACACGGTTTGTACCGCACAACTCTGCTCCAATGGAAACTCTAAGTCACACGAAACTCAAGTAGCTCGGTACAATATGTTGGAATATGTGTTGTACTGCACTGTAACGCTTTCGTGTAAGCATAACTTTTGCTGCCAGAACTTTAAGCTTGATAGTTGATACTGTTGAACATAAAGAGCTAACGCTGTAAACTTATTTTAAACAACAAGTAGATACGAACAACTAATCAAAATTTTGCAATTACTTCCTTTTTGTTTGATGCTGGGGCGGTTTCCACACATGATAAATAACGGATAACATTGACAACGTCAAGAAGTGAATATCAAAGAGCGCTGAATCGTGATAACGAAGTGTTCACAGAGAGTATACATATATACCACTTACAAGACGCTACCATTGGACAGCTGTCCGCCAGGCAATACCACCGAGGCTGGTCGGAGGATCCTCCCTTTGTGGTGGTTAAACATCACACCCCGTTCCTCTACAATGCCTTGATAACTAGAATTTGCTTTGACATTTTCACTTTACAAAAAGCACTTAAAATATATGTAAAAGCTCTTTAAAACAAATTTAACACGAGACCTAAGTTAAGAGCACGAAAAAACCGTGCAATGCCTGCATAAATAAGAATAAATAATTGAAAAATCCGCTGGCAACTATCCAGCGAGGTTCTCTACACGGAAAATGCATGGCTACCGTCGCATAAAACTTGGTAAAACAAACGCTCATTACAAAGCTTAATTGCTTTGACTTCGAAAACTATTTACGTGATTGCGTGAAATGCAATGCGATAAAATATATTTATTATATTATATATTAGCTTTAGTTGTAAATAACGCATTTTCTAATAATACAAATAAATTTATAAATCGGTACTTGCAATAAATTATTCAATTTATTTATTATAAGTCAAAAAGGACATAATTTCGAGTATCCGAGGCTCACAAAAATGGAAATTGTGTACGTTTATCTATCTGATATTTTTTTTTGTAAACGACGCCCGCACTAGGAATAACTCCTGTGTCGCGGGGGTGTTCACAAACATACATTTCACACACAAAGAGCACACCCTGTGACCGTGATTAAAAAAAAAACAAAAATGAGTAAGTTTCTTGGTCAATACTTAACAAAAATCAGGATACTACAGATGAATGAATGTGAATCATAACTATAAACCCACGTTATTTGGAACATGATACCAAAACACACTACTCTGTATTATCCTATGGGACTACTTCCTGAAATCTAATACCGCGAGGGAAATTTTCCCGAAGTAGTTATTTCAGTATGTATTTATGCCGTTCACATTATATCAGCGGGTGTTTTCATGTAGAATTCTAAGTGACGTACCTATTTGCTCTTGAAATAGTGGATTTGAAATCTATTTCTACTTCACGAAATGTTGGCTTAATTTGCTGTTTTATTTACATCATATTTCACATCTACATTTCATTCTTAGTGGTGTTACTTTTAGTTTTTTGCTGTGAACGTATTTTTAATGAGAACATAAATCCGGAAACAAGTACCAAACAAAAAATACGAAAAAAATGTAGTCAAAATGTGTTTCATTTTTATAGTGCCTTGAAGTTGCCAGCCATTATAAGCCATTGTTATAGTGCCTAGTGGGGTGCATGAAAGGAGCCTCCCCGAGTGACGTGCACAACGATTCCGTACTTCCGGCGCATTCTGGGCAATTCGCGAGTTCTCTAAGGCGAATTGGCTAATCCTTTCACCACGATGGCAAGTCAAATAAAATTTGACTCAGTCATCGACACGACGAAGGCTATAACCGCATATAATAAATGTTACAAAATTGCATTATAGGATGCCTCAACATTTCATACTAACCACTACCTACCTCTTGGGTCAATTATTTTACATAAACTCATTAAATCTAGCAATAAAGTTTACAAGTTTCTGAAAATCTTTGCTTCAATATATTTTATTTATTTAAAAACTGGGGTGCATGAAAGGAGCCTCCCCGAGTGACGTACACAACATTTCCCTACGTCTGGCGCACCCTGGGCAATTCGCGAGTTCTTAAAAGCGAATTGGCTAATCCTTTCACCACGATGGCAAGTCAAAACCATGACCACCTTACTGACTGTCCGAAGTGCCCTACCACCTGCACAAGAGGTGCGCTCGTGAACGCCGATGAGAGCGCCATAACAGTGGCCACATATTGGACCAATAAAATTTGACTCAGCCATCGACACGACGAAGAAGAAGAATAAAGAAGAATTTAAAAACTTAATGCCATAGGCATTCTCTACCAGTCTACCTTTGGGTGATGCAGAGATTAACAATGCAGGTGAAGTTATAAAATATAGCGTTTATATTTTAAATAAAAGGTAATAAAAATCAATACAATTAATGAATACGTAATGAAAATATATGCGTAAATATATGCATAATGCCTACATAACTTAATACTTAAATACAAGTAAATATTCAATCAATATAATATATATAAATATATGAACGAATGAGAAATATTATATCTGCAACGTGCTCGGCTCAATAGTTCAAAAACAATTGCATTCAATCGTTCATCTTTCCTTGTTATAATGAGAAGACCTACATTTAAAAGCAGTTTTCCTGATCAATAGACTTGCTGCCGTAAATGTACTTGTAAAGCGTGAGCCAACTGTTCGGAAAATCTCATAGCACGAAATGTATTATTGTTACTATAATATTTAATTCGGCCGTGTAGTTATAATACTGCTAAAGATTTTTTTATTTAATTTATTTGCAGCTGATTTTACATCCTTGATTATTTTAAAGCCAGGCAGAGGTTATTTTAAAACGACTTCTAGAAAGGACGAATTTCAATGTTTGCCACGTTTTTTTTAAATGTATTCTAGTGATTTTTTTTGTCAGTAGTGAACCGATTTAAAAAAATATTATTTTATTTCGGAGAGTGTACTGCCAAAATGGTCCCATATCAACAAAGTCAGGAGCTGATGAAGGAATCCCAAAGAAATCGAGGGCCACCCTCAAAATGTATAGGTCTATTTAGATATTTGCATCTAGCAGCCTTATGTTGTTGAGCTGATGCTGGAAGGTACAACTCCTTAACGGTTAGAAGTATGGCAATAACACTTTTAATATAGGCACCTTAAGACCGTTTACTGTATTATTTCAAGTTATACACAGACAAAGCGAGACGCTGATGAATATTACTTTAGTAAAGTCATATAAGAAGTTAAGAGTAACAAAATAATATATCTACATAGGATAAGTCGGTTTATGTACCTGTCCTTCTAACTGTGAGATAAAATAAAACGTATTTGAAAAAAATACGACTTCAAAAACCTTAATAATTTTTTAATGCTTTGTATTAAGGTTTTTTGTAGATAAGTGTTTTTTTTTTCATTGTATTTTAAATATTATTTAGCAAGTAAGAATGTAGTTAGACACCTCCGCATCATCGGTGAAAAGATTTATAAGTAAAAGTTTTTTAATCTCGTAGCATACAAAACTTCTGCGTGATTTTTAAATTTTGCGAGCTGAAATAAATATTTGAGCGTATTTATCTTTTGAGGTTAAAGAATATTTATCTTTATACCTACATATCATTAGGGCACCGACTGTTTTGGTATCTTCACATGATCATAAATGTTAAACTGTTTTTACATACATACATTCATATATTTTTTACATTCATACCTTTATACCACGGGGGTAAGCAGAGATAATGGTACGCAATGTGCCACGTTCCTTACACATCTCGTCATACATGCTCGCCGGTTTCGTGTACTACGTACATACCTACTTGAAAAACTTTGTTTTCAAAATAACTCAAAAAGTAAATATAAATAGTGGGCCTTTTAAACAACACTACAAGTATTTGTTTGTCATCCATCTTAGAGCGGCGCAGCCTCAGAGATAAAATGCGTTTTTCATTGTTTGCGAGCGTATTGTTGTCAATGGTGGCTATTCCTCGGGGCTTAGATTCAATCCCTCTGTAATTGTGTTTTGCGATTTACCTACTATTGATAGCTGTGTGTAGCTATGTAGCGGGTCTTGTGAGATGTGCTGTGAAGATGTGCAGCTTGAGTCATGTCTATCGGGAGCAGGGAATTTGATCCCAGGGCTATTTTTCAACCCCAGGCTTTCGGGATTTACGTATTGCAATACCGGAATGCCGGGATAATACCGGCATTGACGATTTTTAGAAATAAAACTAGAATGTACATAAAAACCAGTTAAGAGCCGAGGTTCTTTCAGTAATATTAGGAAGAGCAAAGATTAACATTACAGCTGTCGTAGTTCATGTAAAAACCGGCAGCATCTTAAGAAACACGTTACATAAAAAGGTTGATTTTATGAATAAATAAAATAACCTTGAGTCAAACCCACACGTTTGACACCAGGTGTACTACAATGTAAACTAATTAAAATGCATACAATAATATAAACATGCCAATATTACCCAAAAGGGTGCCCACCCACAGTTCACCCGTTATGTTCAGATCCCATGTGATAAAGGGTGAAGGGTGCTGCTTTTGAGAATTGCCTGACATTAATTCAATTCAATTCATATTCATTTATTTCGTAAATTATTATAACATAGTATTTGAAATTGTCAATCAAAATGTACTAACAAAACTTTACAAAATACATGAAGCTGAGAAACGGTAATCTAATCCCAAGCATTATTATCGTCCATATAATCTTTAATGGAATAATAGACCTTCGAAGACAGTTTTCGTCTTATTATAGACTTAAAATTATTGAAACTTTTAATTTCTTGAATTTTGCTTGGGATTTTATTATAAAATCGCACACATTGACCTCTAAATGATTTTTTTATTGAGCCTAGTGGCAGGTAAAACTAATATGCTTGTTCCTTGTATTGAAATTATATATATCACTTTTTTTTTTAATTCTAAAATTTTCTTATGTTCATAAATAAGGTTTTCATATTACAAAAATATTTTAAAAATACATAAAGACTGCAAAAATTACAACACTTTTAAATTTAAAACAATTTTACTAAAATGGCTTAGCGAATTCAGTCGATGTTGAAAATATGATTATTAAAAAAAATATCTAATATAATAATTCCAGCTGTATAAACACACACATACACACACGCACGCAGTCACTCACACACACACACACACACACACACACACGCACATACGCACACATGATATTAATATGTAAACAATAAATAAAATATGAGACATAATAGATAATATATAATGTACATAATTATAAGGCGAAGACACTGATCCCCGAAATACAGTTTACACTAGTTCGGGGGTCAGGGAATTCAAAACAATTGTAACAAAGTTATGTCAATAAACGTTATTATTATTATTATTATTCCTCTTTATTTATTTTTAACCTTATTTTATATATTTTTAAATATGATTTATTATTTATTATTACTATTATTATAAACATATTGACTCGCCACGGTCAAGATACCGATTTCTTTAAATCATTAAATCCCAAATAACACCTAGACCTCGCGGTGACCGACGCAAACCACTAGACAACGAAGCAATCTACAATACTATCAAAACAAAACTCAAAAAGAATGGTTTTCCATCAAAAGAATTCTGCGCTTACGAGAAGATTCCTAAGTGCCGTCTGCAACCATTTTTGGCACAAATATTGATAGTTACGGCAGTAACAGTTATTGTTCCACCCCATTGCTTCGGTATCGTACCATTCAATTTATCCTGAAAATAAGTACTTTTGTTTGGTTGCAAAAGTTAACTTCGATGTAGTTATACAAAAGGAAAAGACTTGAAAGCATGTCATATCTTATTGGATTATGTTTTAGGATGTACATAATAACGATACGTGCCAAACAATAATGATATATTACAGTTCTATATGATCCAATTTGTGTGTATAATAAACGAAGATATATTTACTTATTTATTTAACTTTTTGCCCATAAAAAATAGTACATAGGCGGACTTAATGCCTGATGGTATTCTCTTACAGTCAACCTAGGGTGGTGCAGAGATAAGCATAGGTAGGTGCAGTTTAGAAAGAGGAATTATGATTGAATGATATTTATTGACCAACTGATTCATAGCCATATCCCGGTAGACGTGATCATTATGACGTGATTCTCATCTTTTAATGCGCAAATAGTAGTAAGTAAGATAGATTATACCAAACAAATAGGTAAAATTTAGTTTAATCATTTAAAAAGTTATCAATAACTAATTTGTTTTATTTTAATATTTTTAGTTATATTTATTTTGTATTTTTAAATTTTTAAACAGCTTTTATTTATTTATATATGGTGTATCCTTTCTTTTTTTTTTTAATTCAACGGACATTTATTATAATAAAATTTACTTATATAGTAATTTTGAGCGCACGGCACTCGAGGACTGCAGCTGAAAATCAGCGTTAGGTGACTATTATATATTTCATTGCAGTCACTTAGCATTATGCTGAGCTGCTTGGCCTATTGGTACAGACTGTATTACTTTATTTCACGGTATTTACTATATTGTTTCTTTTTGTTTTGTGCCAATAATCAAAAATATTTTCTTTTCTTTGCTTTTATAAAATATGATCTTTGAGGCATCATCAAAATATTGAAAAATTGATTTTAATGTTTAATTTGGTTTTTTTTTGTCTGAATAAACAGAAAAAAATAACAGAGTTTCGAGAAAGCAATCAAGCTAAACTTTACGGTCCAACTTAAATATATATAGGAAACCCAAACTTAACGTTTACTTCATCAACTTGAAACTTGAGACAGGTTTAAACTAAAACCCAAAACATCTTTTGTTAGGATGTTGTCTAAAGAAGTAAACAGAAACTTAAACTAGAACGGGTAACTGAGTATGTGCATAAGGCATTAAAAGAGATGGTGAAATTAACTTAAAAACTTTGAAAAATTTATATTATATATAATTTATATTATACTAGCTAACCCGGCAGACTTCGTACTGCCCCAATCGATAAATAAAATACCTAAACTTTTCTACAAAGTAAATTTAAAACAAACTAAAAAAATCAATAAAATAAAAAAAAATGCTCGGTATGTCTACATTGAAATAATCTGATAGATAGTTAACAACTTTCATATTTATTCACCTTTTTAACCTTCTCTGGACTTCCACAATTAATAATTCAAGACCAACATTAGCCATATCGGTCTAGCTATTCAAGAGTTTTAGCGAGACTAACGAACAGCAATTGATTTTTATATATATAGATTATATTATTATTTGTATATTTATCGTATCACTACAAAATAATACAAAGACTTACTTACTTTACTTACTACAAGAACTAAGGTCTTAGTTTATGTTTACAATTCCACAAATACCTACGCAAAAGTTGGCTTCGCGGAGTAACTAATTTACCTATTTTAGAAGGCTACGCTGTATTTTCCACGAGTTCCAGACTTAATCAGAATGATGGTGTCGTCATCTACGCCAAAACAAACCTGAAATGCAAAATACGTGAACCAAATTTTAAGGATGCAACTAACATCTTTACTTATGCAGATGATACGGCGATTTTTGTCTGGGGGCCAGACTGGAAAACAGTAAAAGAAAGAGCTGAGTTTTCACTGTCAAAAGTCATGAACTGGCTTACAAATAACTTGCTTACATTAAACCTCACCAAAACATACTTTATTCCGTTCTCAATTACAAAAGTAACCTCCACCACAAACCTTCACAATCACAGCCCATAGTTGCCTTTCTCAAAACGCCTGCACATGCCAACAAATAGATAGAGCTGAACAAGTCAAATACCTCGGTGTGTACATTGATAGTAGGTTAAAATGGGACAAACACATTGAAACAGTAACATCTAGAGTGAGGAGACTAATACACATATTTAAAACTTTGCGAGACTGTGTTCCTATAGAAAAACTGAAATTAATATACTTAGCTCTCTGTCAGTCCATTTCCGAATACTGCATTCCTGCATGGGGTGGTGCTGGCAAGACACTTCTCGTGGGTTTGGAAAGAGCACAAAGAGCTGTCCTTAAAGTCATGACAAAGAAGCCTTATAGATACCCCACTAGGCAACTATATGTAGACTGTAAAGTGCTAACAGTCCGACAGCTATTTGTGCTCAAGTCCATCGTGAGAAGACATCGTAATGCACCGTGCCCTGATCCAAGCCGTCGCATAAAAACAAAAATATACCCACACATTCACTGCAAAACATCCTTCGCTAGAAGACAATATTATAATATAAGCATAAAATTATACAACAATGCTCACAAAACACTCAATATTGCGGGTCTTACCCGCCATGAACTCAAAAATACCATCACTGACTGGCTTTTGGACATGGATTACACCAAAACTGAAGCATTGCTGACATACATCGAGTAACCTAGCATACACAAACAAAAGAGGTACTAATATAACTCACAACAATCCAACAAAAACCAACAAGTACATAATACAAACACACACACACCCACACACACACACACACAAACACAAACACCACACACACATACACACACACACACGAAATGGTCTACTTAAATAATTAATTACTATTACTTACGCTGCGACAACCGTTCACTCAAACGCACCTTAACATGATCAAACGTAATCGATTCACTTTCACGACTGTACACTGTCACCCAAAATACAAGCAGACGCTTAGTTTGGGAGGCAGTACCAGTATTTTTAGAGCAATACATCACCGTTTGTCACTAGCAATAAGCTTCTTTTGTGAACAAAATATGTATTATTTTGGCGACAATAAATACTTTTTATTTATTAAAAAAAAAAAAAAAAAAAAAAAAAAAAAAATATATTTCTAATCGAGGTAGTAACCTAATGTCAATTGAAAATGTCATCAATATCCAATTAGCATTTTTCTGACTAGACGGCACGGCTCGGCGGCGTGCTACAGGACGGCGAATTTATTTTTCTTGGGCCCGTACTGTCACTGTCTAGTAAAATAACGTGCGTTCTTCACAAACATCTACTCAATTATCCTTACAAACTAGCATTTATATATAGCGGGTGCATTAAAGGCCGAGTGACGTACACAACAATTCCCTACGTTCGGTGCACCCTGGGCAATTCGCGAGTTCTTAAAAGCGAATTTTCTAATCCTTTCACCACGATGGCAAGTCAAAACCTTGACCACCTTACTGACTGTCCAAAATGCCCTAACACCTACACAAGAGAGGCGCTCATGAACGCCGACAAGAGCGCCATAACAGTGGCCACTTATTGGGCCAATAAAATTTGACTCAGCCATCGACACGACGAAGAAGAAGACTAGCATTTATGATAATGTAGAATCTTTAGTCCCACATCTTGCTACTTTACATCAAGAACTCAATCTGTTTCTTAACACATACCTACTGGTTTACAATGCAAATTACTGTCGAAAACTGTCGATTTACACAAGGAAATTTTAGCCTACAATAATCAGTTTGAATATGGAGATGGGAGATCCATATTTATGAGATAACTTGGTAAGCGCGCTCGCTATCGGGTGTTCAAGTACGGACGTTACATAAGAACAACAATTTCTATGTGTAGTTAGGTATTCCTGGAATGTATAATGTAATAACAAATACGATTCAAATACTGCCATGTTAGGTTAGCATATAAAGTAATGTGTACAAGAAAAACATATCAATTTTATGCAACTAACTTAATAAATAAAGCTAAGAATGTGTTTTTAAATCAATAGCGGTATTTGTTGCATAACGCTTAATGATGCAAGCAAATTACATGATGTTAATATAATATTTAATGCAAACCTGGAGTCGATGAGACAGGTGCTAAGCCGTGATTTCTTTGTGCAATATCAAGGTGTTTAGTATTATTGAAGCAATTAATTTTGTATAAGGCCTTGTAATGATTTGTTGTAGTACATTCGCAGTTCTTAATTTTATTATTATTATTATTAATCATTTATTCTTATAAGTTTTACACATATAAACATAACAATTATTTCGCCAAACTGCATAACAGTTTGTTGACGAATATTGAGCACTCACTTATCCATAATTATAATATATGTATAAAAATTTTAAGTGATACATAATCTATTGATTTATATATATATATATTACGTACATACAATGTAATTGAGAATTTAATATATTAATTATATTATAATATATTGTTACTTATTCGTGAGGACCTGTAATTGGCTGAATGTTGCATAATATTTTTATTAATATTAAGTTACTGCTGTTGGTCTTCCAATAAATAAATAAATATAAATTCATCTGCTGAGCCTTTCCCCAAATATATAATTGGGTCAGCTTTTAGTCGAAACTACTCAAAACCACTGCCATCAGACCTCCACAAGCCGGCACAAGATAGCTAGATAGATAGATAAAACTTTATTTGTGCACACAACATAGGATATTCGAGTACATTTTGAACAAAAGTTTAAATGACAATACATGCACAAAGGGCGGCCTTATCGCTTAACGCGATTTCTTCCAGGCAACCGTTGGATGGACATTAGTGTTACAGATTTACAGAATGGTAGTATAAGACAGATATGAAGAAGGATTTAGCCCTCAGTAAATAATAGGTATAATACTAAAATAAGTTAATATACTATTTTTATTATAATATATAAATATATAATAATATAAACAATATAATATAATAATATAAACAATATAATATAATAATATATATATATCGTCGGTGCGACCGCACAAGGTGATGCGCTTCTCTGTGTTAAACTAGTAGTCAAACTTTCGGGCCTCTTTCTACCCATTACGACTGCCATAAATCTTAAAAGGGCCAGGATCAAAGTCACGGAGAAAAACTCGTTATATTAAGATGGACACTCGTCCAACGGCCGACTGTGGTAATTCCATGCCATTGTAACTTAACCTGTAAGATTGATCGGCCCACGCTGCGTTAACTAAGACATAATCTTCTCTTTTTTTGCAATCGACAAAGGGGTAAGTTTAAAAAGAAATAAACTAGATTTTTCTTGTACCAACAGTTTCCGAAAACGCAATGGAAAGCCCTAAATGTTCAGTCAAACAAATGGTTAGCTTAACAACTTTAGAACAAGTTTGGGCAGTAGGATTTAACTGACTCATATATAACTCCGTCTTTACGTTATCATATTCTACGCTAACTTTACTGTTGAAATTATTTAGTTTTCAAGACAGGTGAATTTTAAATGTAAAAATAGTTAAGTAAATCTTGGTGCAACTTATTTCTTCGCAATATTGTTCTTGTGGTTTGTTGGCTAAAAGTTATGTGACACTTATATCCTGGCAAACGGTTTCCTCTAAGTTATGTTGCTTATTCGTTGATGGCACGTCTCACAGCTATCGTTAAAATCAGCCAACCCTTACTTTTCTTAAGGGAACTTAAAAATGAAAAATATTTTTTTTTTTATTATTTTATTGCAGATTCACATCGATAACTTGTTAATACTATAATATATCTTATTATGATCTATGTAAGTAATTATTATTTATTTTAATGTCATTTATATTGCATAAAATATTTTTATTTTGATGTCAATGTCTGGCCAGTGACGCACAACAGGGTCTGGCCGTTGGGACTATCTCGCACGCGACGCATCAGGGAAGCAACTCGCTTTCTTAATATCGCTTGGAAGCAATCAACATAAGCCTTAGCGAACATTCCTGATGCACTACAATAACGGGGCAATCCCAACATCGTCCGAAAACAATTGTTATATTGGACGCGCAGGGCGTTAAACCAAAAAAAAAAAAAAAAAAAGGGCGTTAAACGATTGACAAATACTGTTAACCCTTAGGTTGCACAAATAGAAACTTTGACAGTAAGTTCTAACCAAAGTTATCTTCACCGCTGGCGTACAACACGTAAACCTACGAGCCAACATGTTGCATCTAACCGCTAACGCCCTGCGCTGGCTCCATGTCAAGGTCATCCGAGAAATGATCTAATAATAAAAAAAACGTATTTATAATAAAACTATAGATACTTTTTCTTTGTTTACTTCATAGAAAGAAGGACATTCTTGAATCAGATGAATAAAGGTTACTATCGATATAGGTAACACCCGAGTGGGTGTCTATAGACTTACTTTGATCTTCAATGTCTTAGATATTTATGTAACAAGTAAGAAGGAAAATAAAACAGTAGATTCGATAGATTAAAGAAATTTATACAAAATAGTCCGTAAAAGATCATACAAAGTATTTTTAGCAGAAAAATTATAAAATTGCGAGTTAAGTCACGCACGCAAAGAAATTACGGAGTAGTCCCTTGAGGTGAAGGTAAACGAGCTGAAAACTTCAGATTCCGAGGGAAATTTCATGCATGAAAATATTAATAAATTATTAAGCAGGAAAGCATTATGATGATAGCGATGTCACGATATCGAGGACCGTCGTCATATTCCTCAATAATTGCGTAAGTATAAACCAAGTTTTCGAGAACCGTGTAATTTAAACACCTGTCTGCTTACATAACAGAACATCATGCTTATAACCCAGAGAGGTGTGGCAAAGTTTTTTTTTTACACTAATACATCAATATTTACTACAACTAATAACAAGTGACATTATCCTTGTGAATTGGCTCAGAATACTAACGAATAAATATATTTCCACGGCGACCAGATTTAGGATATGAAGTGCGCGTGTTAAGGGTGCCCATCCTGTAAATATATGCTTTGTCAGCTTAGCAACAGTAACGGAAACGACTCAGCATAATCTTTACAAGTGTAGAAAGTTCTAGAACAAATATTGCTGATGCACATAATGCCGACTGCGCATTACCGAGGTTTCCATTATTATTGTAAGTAGTTACTAATCAATCCTGTTTCAGTCTTTGCTCTAAGAACATTGTAGTTAGGTTTTATTGAAAATAAACCTTTTTTAAACCGCTTTTGAATCTCTTGCCTCACGCGTCAGAGGCTGCTGTTTTAAGTTAGTGCGCGCGCCACACGGGGCAATCGCAATAGCTGCGGCCGTCGGCACCGGTGCACGTATCCATCTGGTACTTCAAAGTTTATTTACTCGAGTATAATGGCATTTTGTATTTTACCTCTAAACACTATATACAAATACAACACTAGTGCGAACTCCCTCCTAACTATCAGTTAAATGTATTCTTCCATACTTGGTATAAATAAGGTTGGATACATTAAAGGCTAAAAAGGATACACTCCATACTAACGCAAATATAAATTACTAATACATTTATTTTGTACTTGCTTCAACATGAGATCACTGATTCTGACGGCACGAAGTAAAAAACCTAGATTTCTAAATAGATCTTTTATTTCTGTTACTCGGAATGAAGGAGTACCGGCTATCTCGTTTTTTTTTTACTAACCTACGGGTGTGTCCTACTGCTGGGCAAAGGCCGCGCCCGATGACTTCCAAGTCTTTCTGTTATTTGCTATCTGGCCAATCGCTCTGAAATGCATCCAAGTCGTCCCGCCATCTCCGTCACGTGGTACCCAGATGGTCGATTTTTGGGCCCACCTCTCTGGACTCATACGGCAAACGTGGCCAGCCCAGTCCCACTTTAGCCTGGCAGACTTTTGCCCTACATCCGTGACACCGGTTTTAAAGGGCAATTCTGTGTTTCTGATACGGTACTGGTGCAAAATTGGTGTGAGCGCGAGATAATGTGACTGTGGCATGTTTTAAGATATTAACCTGGAGGAGATTGTTTATAACTATATACCACTATATTTATATCATTTAGGTAGGTATCAAAAAAGTTTCCGCTCTTACTCTTAAAACTATTGCCGTGGGACGTATCTGTGCAGCAAGAAACATTATACACCGCACTACGTGAGTGGTGCTACACAATTATCACCTTAATAGTAGTGGGCATGCGAGAAAGTTTATCTTTCTCGATAGTTCATTGATTACAAGCTCATCTAGTGTACACTGGTCCAAAAGGTAAACCTATTCCAAATATGAAACAAGACACATGACATTACTGTAACCATAACAACAAAATGACACAGAAAAGTGGCACATCCTTTCATCGTATTTACATATTGAGAATTCACAATAAAAAGGAAATAGGGAAACATATTCCACCTATCCTCAAAGGAGTGGTTGAAGTACATATTGTTTTGTAAATCTCAAGAGAACTGCTCGATTGTGTGCGTTACGGTATATAATGTAGCTTTGGAAGATAAACTAACCGATTCCTTCGATATACTTATATTTATATATAGACTAGAGAATTTTCATACAAAATGGAAGATATTAGTTAGATATAACTGGAACTTTTTTTTAAATCGTAATATAATGTTGACATAAGGTGTTCAAATATTTGGTCGTTGATAAAAAGGAGAGTACGTGTTGTGTGCAAGTAATTCTCAATTTTATTGACTAACTTAACAGTTTACATAAAAACTAATATAAAAGGAGAATTTGCAACTTTAATAGAAAATTATAACTTTATCCACCAGTCAATTAAATTAGAATTTAATTTTGCCACGTGTTAGATTATGTTGTAACGTACATTATGGTATACTCATCAATCGTACTGTTTCGATGGAATCAGGAGCCGTGCCGTAATGTTCTGTCACTAGCAATCAACCATAACTGATAAATATAAAATACACGTGTGGTGTAGTGGTTTAAGCGATCGCCTTGCCGCTCTCCACTGCACTGGTGTTGTGGGTTCGATCCCCACATGGGACAAATATTTGTGTAATTCGCAAATATTTGTTCTGAGACTGGGCGTGCTTGTGTGAGTGAATGTGTGTATTTAGCCTTGTAATTGGGACCATTGGATAGTGTAATTGCTTCTGGCGTTCTATTTAATGTAAAAAATCCAAATTTATCTTTATCTTTATAATATATAAAAAAATATATAAATAAATATAAATATAAATAAATTGGTTATTATTTTCGTTAATTATGATATTATTGTCAGAATTGTCAGTGACTTGTATCATTTAAAATTGAATAGTACTCAGTCATCAGCTACACAAATGCCGTCCGTGCCGTGTGGCAGTTAGTCCTCGGGTAGAAAATATCATCATTGTCATGTCAAATGTTGGCAAAAAAAACGTTTCAATATTTAACCCAAACGGTTATGACACAGGTGTAAAACATCTACATTCCATTTGTTATTTTGGGCCCTATGTGTTTCGTGAGCCAGATATGCTGGCCCTCCGCCATAGTGTAAAGAGGCGGATGGAAGAACCGGGGTTAAGTTCTTTCATCCGCGTCTTCCGCGACGAGAGTGACGTCCTTTGGTCGCGCCGGGACGTCGCCCGAACCCAGAGACGGTACCCCAATGGCAAACGCTGAACGGGTCACTGATGTATGTCATAGTTTCGGTGACCCGTCCATAAGGCAAGAGAAGGCGCACGGTGGTGTTTTAGTGGGTGAGGGCCCACATAACCGCACCGTCTCCTCGAACGGTGCGGTATGCGGACAGGAACATTTCACCACCTATAAAAAAAAAAGAAGGTATGCTGGCTCTGAACTAATTTAGAGCAATTTTTTTATGTGATAGAATGTAAGGATGAGCACCAAAAGTATGTCATCTTGCTATACTCATTTATAGCAGCTCTTCTAAAATATTATATTAATATTATATTTATTTATTTATTTATATGTACCTGCTGGTACGAGGGTTATTTTGCAACATCTCCTTTAAAGGCTACATCTGCATTTTTTTTTACTTTTAATTTTATAGCTAAGAGTAGTTTTTTTTTTCAAAAGAAATCTTAATATTTTAAAAATACAAACCCGTGGGGTCAAAAGTAATTAAGAAGTGCTAAAACTATAAGATGAGACTACTCTTTAGCCAATTTAATTTGGCAAACTATGTACCAAACACCCTGTACAATCTGTACTTGTAGGTAAATATATATTGTGTATACTACTTACTCGTCTTTTAATTTATTCATTTAAATATTTACATCACTAACTTACCAACGTTTTAATCGTTAAATATATATTTAAATTTCGAAATAGGCTTCGATCACCAAATACATACTATCTACAACTTATTTACAAAACCATCTTATTATTAAAGCTAAACTACCTATTTAGAGATGGCATAAATTTACTTCATATCGAAGGCAAACCAATGGAGGCTTTCTGCAAAATTCTCAAACAACGGCGAGAATTTTACCTGGTGACAAAATTACACTGTGTTTGTTGAAAAAGAAAAATACACCTACATAAAACCAGGAGATTGCTTACATTTCATTAATAATAAAGGTACTACACATGTTTCTACATAAGATGGAGATAACATTTTTTTAATAAGAGTACGTAAATTGTATTCGATATACCTTTGCTAAAAACATTAAAGTACCAATAACTATTACTTATTGAAGCAATATATCAATTAAACTAATATATACTGCCTAAATAAATAAATTTTCCTCAGATTTACAACTTGCAACGTCACTAAGTCAAGTTTTAGTTATATTCAAATCTAAAAAATCTATATAAAGCGTATCAGTATGTGGCGGTATCCGCACATAATCAAGTGACATTACGCACCCCCAGTTCAACAAAGACGTAAGTACAAATTACGTCGATTTTTTTTTATTGCAGATTTGAATAGTACAAGTAAAAATACATACGCTCAATTTTTTCCTTTAATTTTTGACGTAAAATTAGGATTTTATAACAAAAATATATTTTTGGACGTTCTGAAAGAGTTTTATTTTTTCAATCAAAGAAGTCGATAAACCAGCTTACTCACGCAAAATTGTATCAAAATATACTTAATCGTGCTCAAGCTATTATTTCGTTTAATAATTAAAATATTTAATAGATATATTTCTTATTACGCTTTTTATTGCTCTATAAAAAATCTAATTTCTTAAAATAATACTGATTACATCCCATCATATTGAAAATAAATCAAACAAAGAGTGCCGTATTCCTTGTTTACGTGTACATCCGTAGCACAATTAAACAAAATAAACATGCTTACGCCTTTTTTTCGTTCATATTATTCATTAGTACGCGGACGTAATTACGAACAAGTCACAATCAAGTCAAAACTTGCGTAGGTACTCATCCTTACAGCGCATGCATTAGTGCGCACTGTTTATTTTCCTTTCATAACTCACGCGCCGCTTAGAGATAACAGCACTTAATTGTTTGTATTTTCGCATTTAAAACCAAGTGTTGCTAATAAAAAGCCTATTTGCGTAATAATTTTGATAATTGTGTTTGTGTATCTTGTTTTTATCTGAATTATTGATAATAAATTTCAAGTTTCAGTTAAAAAGACAATAACTTTTTCTGTTCTTATAATGATTGAATGAAAAGGTGCTCATCGGCCGAGGATCTATGGTTTACTCTTATACTGCAGGCAAGAATCCTCAAATCTCTTATAAGATATACATCGGTGTCGTTTATATTATGTAGTCAAAATCTGGGGAATTCGTTAGCGAATCAACTTAATATTTTTTTAAATAATTAAATGGATATAGTCCTTACACACCCATAAGACAAATTTGTTATTGTAGGTGACTTTAAACAACCCAGTATCTCTTGGATTCCCTCAAATGTTGACTGCGCGTTGAACCAGGATAAAGTACAGGGTACGATCCAGTCAAACTTCATCGACAATCTAAATATCAATTGTTAAATCAATCTAAATCTAAATCTAATATCAATCTAAATATCAAATATCAATTATACAATTGTTTCATGAACACAAATGATAGGATTTTAGATTTGGTGCTGTTTAATAACGAAGTATCAGTCTCTCTTACGAACGATCTATTGCTACCCGAAGATCAACAACACAAAGCCTTATGTTTGTTATTACACTTTATACAGTTTCACAGCTTACCCATTCGCCCCTACGTCAAATTCTTAGATGCACTGGCCGATTATGAGGCAATAAGGAGGGAGCTTGATCAGGTGGCCTAGCACTATGTACTGCAGTGTAGATCATTCGAAAATGCCTAGGCGCACTTCTATGAGTAACTAAATACAATTCGCTTAACTTATAAACCCACAAAAATAATTAAATCCCACTTTAGATATCCTTCATGGTTCAAAAGTCCACTGATTAAAATAAATTAAGAAAAGTATAAAATTCACACAAAATTTGAAAAGTATCAATCAATCTTTACTTTTGGACTATCAATCTTTTGTTTTATTGACGCAGCGAGCTAAGGAACTTAAGAAAAAATTATTCAATGATTACATATCCAAAATTGAGTCTGACCTTTATAAAAAACCCTCGTGCTTTTTAGAGCTACGTCAAGTCTAGAAGGTCATCAAATGCGTATCCCTCAATACTGCAGTTTGGGCAGATTTCATCCAGTGGGGGAGCGGAAATACGTAATATGTTCGGCGACTATTTTCATTCTTATTTTCTTGAAGTATTGAATGCCGCTAACTAACACTTCACATAGCGAACAAGACCTCTTTTCGCAATAAATCTAATTCTCACATTAACAGCATCGAGGCTTGCAAAAGGGAAGTTGAAAGGTTACTTAGAAACGTGGATTTAAAGAAATCAGCTGGCCCAGACGGTATACCTCCCGTGTTAATTAAAAACTGTACTGAAAGTCTTACCGTTTCTTTAATGATTTTATAAGAACTATATTTTAACAATGGACTGGTACCCAATATCTGGAAGTGTGCATACATTACACTAATACACAAAAAGAGACCAAAAGACCACGTTGAAAGACACAGATCGGTTTCTAAGCTATGTGTGTTCGATAGAGTAGATATATTATACACAGACTACAGCAAGTGTTATGACCGAATATATCATACAACGCTGTTAAACTAATTATTTGATGTAGGAATAAGAGGAAACCTCTATAGATGGTTCAACTCTTATGTCGTAAATAGATGTCAGACTGTGGTGTTGAATGGATACAATTCTACGTCATTTCATGTTCCCTCTGGAGTTCAAAAAATAAGTTATACTGCTCCTTAGTTTGTAGTCATCTCGAGTACGCTTCCCGGGTGTGGAATCCTCATTACAATGTGTACGCATTACATTGATGGCATTGAGATCGTTTAGAGGAAATTCGCGAAATACCTACAATATCGCTATCAAACTGCTATTTGCCAGATTATATAAGTCGCTATAAAAGTTCCACCTATTAACTCTTGATGAGCCAAGTAAAATTGCTGACTAATCGTTTCTGATAAATACCACGAATGGAAGCATTGATGTTGCAGAATTTGTGAGCAAAATTAGTCTACGCATTCAATCTACTTTTCTACGTAGATCACAAATTTTACACGCTCCGATGGTGAGTATTAAGTACTAATTATAGACAGAATTCATACTTAGTTAGGGCGAGCCGAATGTACAACGTAGCGTGCCAGGATGCAGATATCGACTTGTTTCCCACATCAGTATCGAAATTAAATCAATTTTATTGTAAACAATTTTTCGGGGATAATCTGCGATAATTTATTATGTTATTTATTTATTTACAATTATTTTATTATATGCTGGTTGTTTTTTAAGTTGCTTAATTATTAACTTTTATTTGTGGGAACTTGTAATTGGCCATATTTATGTAAAAAAACAGCAATATACTGTTTAAGCTGTAAGTTCTCCTATTATGAATAAAATAAAATGATGATTCTAATAGGTACTAATATTATTATAACAACGGACTGCCGTACAACAATTGATTAAAGAGAAGTAGAGAGATATTGTTGTTTTTTTCGCGTTAAATTAATGTCTTGTCATGATTATAAACGTCATACATAGTTAACAAAAGGTTTCAGCTATTTTTTTTAAGGAATTGGCCCTCAAATATTTTTTTTTACTTTGTATGAATAATGATTTTTTTTAAATTTGTTTTAATTTATCAGAATGGTTTAAATTAATCAACGTCATAAACATGTTATGTCTTTATGTTTTTTATGTTTTAGTTTTTCATATTTTGTCTAGTATTATAAATAAAGTGCAATTTTCTAAAAACCTGTATTATTACACCACTCAAATGTATTTTATATAGAGTCTTAACAATGCTTAGTGTTATTGATTAAAAGAAAAATACTATTAAAAAGTCAATATTCGTAGTTAACATAACATTTCATCCTTATTACAAAACAAACAAACCTGTAAATATGTCATACCTTTGATAATATAAAACATAATAAAGCAAAAAAGGCCGTAAGAAGTATTTACGCCCTGTATTTTATCATAGTATAGAACTTCGTAAAAGGCGTAACCATGAATGGTTACAGTATAATAATTATTTGAAAAACGATGATTAGGGTAAGAATGATTACATTAGAGAATTTGACGTAAATAAATAACAATAATGTCTGTAAAATTTTTAACATTAATTTATTCGTTTAAAATATAATTTGAGATATTTTAAATGTATACAAAAAATAAGGTTGATTTTTTTTCTATTTTTTGGTATATAACAAAAGGTCATGGAATCAAAAATGTAATAGATATACCTGATCAAACAGTTTTTTTGCTCTCCTGTAAAGTTAGTGTTTTGCTCTTACGCCTTTGTTTCCCTGGGGGTGCGATTATGTCAACGAGTGCTGAATCGCGATAACGAAATGTTCACAGCAAGTGAATATATATACCACTTCCAATACGCTACCGTTGGACAGCTGTCCGCCAGGCAATACCACCGAGCCTGGTCGGAGGATCCTCCCTTTGTGGTGGAGGAACATCACACCCTGTTCCTCTACAAGTATAAAGTTTAAGGCTGGTTCACATTTCCGGACAAGTCGCTAGTCGACAAGCGTATTCGGAGCTTTTTTTAATGTCGAAATGTAAAAAAAATATATGGCAATTAATCGAATTAACGAACACTTAACTATCTGAAACTATATCGGGATCTGGTTGAATTGGGCCTCAAACTAGGACTCAGTGCCACAAGCTTCAGATAAACCTTATTCGTAGAATAAACATATATAGCACACACCTGTAAGTCATAATCATATACACTTATGGAGTGGTCAGTACACGCATTCACTTTAAAGGCAAAATAAAAATGGCACCGAAGTATCTTTGCCCCCACGACTAAGGAAGCGTCTTTATTTAGCCAGATTAAATTTTGTTTTATGGATAAAGCTTATCCAGAACTGGCGAAACCAACCCATAGTAAAATATTATCATACAATCTATTTAAAAAAACAAGCCAGTGTAAAAGATTAACTTAATAGATGACAGAGTAATCTAAACCTCATAAAGTGCTCCCTGAAGCCCGTTACGTCTTACCACTTACATTATTCATGGCAGTAACTCCTGAAGCTGAATAGGTTTTATGCTTTTATTTTCAGAACAAACTTCATGAATAAAATCGAGACTAATTTCGAAAACTTTATATCGTTTTGAACTATTTAAAAGTCCATTAAGGAGCAAATAAAAACTTGTAATATTTAAAGCAAATTTTAGCTTTGCTATGCATTTATTTTTATGTAATATTAAAGTTGAAAAATTAAGAATCCAGCAGGACTCGAACCTGCACCTCTTGGGTATACGCCCCAAGTGCTTTTGCCAATTCAGCTATGGATTCGCATGCTGCCGGACTCGAAATTTCTCAACTCTTTTGTGCCAGCCGAAGCTAGACGAACCATTACTTGGTTTTAGCGCCATCTATGCGTTACTTATTCACATAATCGCAAACTTTAATATTACAAATAAAAACTGTTTTTGAAATTTGATAGTTTGGTTATACAGTTGCTTAAGTGGCTTTTAAGATCAAGTAAAAAGGTTGCTATGTTACATTAAATTGAATACTGTAACATAATAAGTGTTTACATAAATATTTAATTCTGTTCAAAGGCAAAAGTCATACAACTGTGGAACCAACCATAATTACATACTCACCAATAGATTATTTTGAAAAAAAAAAAAAAATCTATTTGAATTCTTCTAATAAATAAATCCTATTTAGTCTTTTAAAGTACCAACAAAACAAACTTTTATGAAAATATTGATTTTTTCTCCATTTACATTGCGAGGTGTTTTTTTTAAACATGTTGATTTCTGGAACAACAAGCGCTGAAAACCAAATTACAAACAATCCCTGCGAAGTAATAAAAGCAGGCTTGCCTAACAACGAAGGCGTAAAAAGTATTAAACTTTGTAAATTAACATTTATTTCACACAGGTTGTGCAAACAGGATAACTTCTGTCCCGAAGGCTACATCCGATTTAAACAAATTATGCAGAAGTTGTGTCCAACGACGCTAGGATTGTACTAAAAGAGACAATAGCTCTGTCCCACAGCTCGATTAAACTAAGTTCATGCATATCCCTCTCTCTAACCTCATTAGAAAGGGACAGGGACGGTACCCGATAATTGTTTGAAAGGATTAAAACTTATAGGTCAAGATCCTAGGCAAGCCAGACTTTACCCATTTTCTGACGGACAAAATATGTCCTATAAAATAGTATTTGTGTGTACAATGAACTTATGCAAACTCGTTAGTTTGGGCTAGTAGGCAATTTTAGGGTAGACCCATCAAAATTGCACTTACTTTACTTACAACTGAGGGATGAATCTTACGTATATTGCAGGTACTATTTTGAGCCAGACCAGAAAAATTAAAAGCTGAAAATTCTAGTTACAGACTAGTACAGGTAGTTACAGTAGACCTGAGTCTTTTACTTTAATATTTTTTTAACATAAGTGACGTTTACAACATTTTATTTTATTTTATTTTTATTTCATAGGGAAACTTACAGCTAACTTAAAACTAAAAAAAACATTAATAACATTAGGAAGGCCAATTACAAGTTGCCGCATATATACATATCTTATAGCAAAACAAAAACAACAAACAGTACAGCACAATAAAAGATGAATTAAAAAATGAACAGGACATAACAAACATAAAAAAAATAAATGAAAAATGAATGAAAACAATGAGTTACACAAAAAAAATGAGCCATCGCCCGTAACAAGCTAGTATGCATACGTTCATTCTATACATGAATTCTTTTTAATGGCATATATTATGTCCCCCTAAAAATACAAATAGTGGTTTGCCTGGGAATTTTGGATATCACTAACACTTGTTATGCTTAAGTTTTATTTATAGATAGTTATATATATGACGACCGGATGGCGGAGTGGGTAGAGTACCTGCCTACGACGCCGAGGTCGCGGGTTCGATTCCCGCGTAAGACAAATCTTTGTGTGCATGAACATGGAGGTTTGTCTTACTCTGGGTGTTTCTATGTATAATAAGTATGTATTTACCAAAGAAAAGTATATGTATTAATATCAGTTATTCTAGTACCCAAAATACAAGCTCAGCTTAGTTTGGGACTAGATGGCGTTGTGTGTAAGTTGTGAGATATTTATTATTATTATTATTATTTTATTATAGACGTGAAGACGCGTTTAAAACTAAGCTCAAATTACACGTTTTCATATAATTTAGTTTGTAGCGATAGGTAGGTACCTATTTAAATAATGTTGTACAATTAGTTTGAAATATAAATATAATTATATTATATATAATTATTATTAATTATTATTTTATTTATATATAATTATTTGCCTTTTTATTTTTACCTATGTATATATTTTCAATTTATTTAATGTAACTTTATATTTCTTTAGTGTTTTTAAAATAATAAATAAATAATAATGTTTGAAATTAAATTTGATTTAAGAAATAATAAATTGATTTAAGAATTTCGTCTTCTACAGTTCTCAGCAAGTTACAAGTTAATATTGACTGCTTCCTAGGTCTATTGGTTAGCGTGTGTGCGTGCCTCCGTCGTATGCCGGCATTCGACGCTGAACCCGGTTTTGAATTCCTTGGGTAAAATAAATAGCTATCAAATACTACGAAGAGCGTAGAAAATGCTGACATTGACTATAAATAGTTACCTCCTTCACTGAGGAAATTGGCTTGATAAAAAGGGTATCGGGTACGGCAGGAAGGTATATGCCTCATATCCGACGTTAACTATAGCACTGAAGCATCTCATAACCGGTCTTGATCCGAAAATATCAGATATTTGGAGGTTCTTTATTGGAAATTATTTTGAAGATGCTCTTTATACTCGAATGGTCGCAGATCAGTATTGAATTAAAAAGATTATTATACGAATAAGTTTGGCGAATGTGTCCCTTTTTAGTTAAGCTACTCGTACATTGGCGATGATCGGTAAAAATAATTCAGAGTTCATCAACTTAACCCATCAATAGCTGATGGGAGACTGTAAGACTGCGAAGTCAAGTTGAACCCACGGCAAACATCTCTGTCAATAAATCGACTGTCTGAAGATATGTGAGTATTTATCATATAAATGATCGCTCGCTTACGGTAAAGGGAAACATCGTGAGGAAACCTGCATGCCTAAAAAGTACTTGAGGATGTGTTAATCCAATCCACGCTTGGTAAACTATGGTCTAACCCTTTTCATTACAAGAAGAGGCCCAAGCCTAGCAGTGGGACATGTATTGGATGCAGGACTGCTATGATTATTTTTAATTATGACCGCACCAATATTTTAAAGATAGTAGTCTATTAATTGCAAAAATATCGACCTTTGGCAAGAAATAACGGCTAATTTCGCCTTCGTAGAGCATCTCAAAGCGTTTCTTTTGGTACATCAACGCTTTGGTTTTAAACATTAATTTCTTATTTTAAATAAAGTATAGTAGATATACCGCAATGTATAACAAAAGAGGATCAAAGTTCCTTATTTCTGGACAAAAAATTGCTACTCGGAAGTCTTTAAGTACGTCATTATCCTCAAAGTTAAGGAGGCTTGACGCTTTACGACGTAACTGGCAGTCCATCACAGGGACGTTAAACCCACAGATATAGATCTACATGGATAACGCAAGTATCACGATTTGTATTGAAACCAAGCGTGCCGACTTTTTAATACCTATTGTGACGTCACAGCCGAAATTTAGTGACGGGAAATCCAAACCGATTCAAAGACACCGATGCCGCCGATGCCCATCCGCCCAGTACGTTCAACTGGAGCCGTCCGCTATGATTTTCTCTGACAAAAGACGCGCGTGGACTGAAGTTAGCGGCGACCAACCTCGACGCTTGGTCGGGGTTGAGACACGCGAATAGAATAGAATAGAATAGAATAATCTTTATTGCACACCAATATTAACAAAGAAATTTATGCTGTAAATAAATGCACTTAAAAATTATGTTGCACAATTAATGGGCGGCCTTATCGCTATAAGCAATTTCTTACAGGCAACCTTAGGATGGACAAGCAAGTAATGAGCAAAGTTATGGGCAGTCGTTGGTGCGTTAATTAAAGAAAAAAGAAAAGAAAAATACAATAAAAAGAAACGTCATGATAATGACAATGGAGATTTTAAATATAAATATTACAGAAATACATGCATTTGCGTTATCTATGTAGATCTATATCTGTGGTTAAACCTCTTCGTGTAATATTTCAGCACCTTAAGTCAAGTTACCGCAGAAGTACAATTTAGGTATTTTCAAAGCGCGATTTAGGCTCGGCGCAAATGGGCCACCGACCACAGCCACCCACCGGTGGCCAGCGACGGTGACTTAACACACTTTTTAATATATTTTGTATAGACACGCGGCACACTTGTATCCGGTGGCGGCCACTCTCTCCGCGACTCGCCACTAGTGGTCACTACGTGCCACACAAAACACCGACATCCGCCACTGTCGCATTGCTCCACCCCCCACGCAGTAACCTTCCGACGTTATACGTATCGCACGCGTACCATCATACAGCACGACGTCTCAATGTATGTTGATACATTCATATCGGAAATCCATTCACGTCCCGCTATTTGGGATGTGAATTCTGATCTGCACTAGCGGGTTATAAAATGTAGCGGTTTCCAGACACCGGTAGCTGTCGCTCGCTTCTGACACTTTTAGAAATGTGGCGGTAGCGCGCGACAGACAGCAGTGGCTGTGGTCGGTGGCCCATTTGAGCCGAGCCTAAATCGGTTGCTACCTTACAGGCAAGTCAATACGACTTGCCTGTAAGGTACCACCGATGACCGCGTCACTCGTCACGTCACCGTCGCGTCGCCGTCGTCCGACACGAAGACAATGAGACGCGATTGTGATCAAAGATAAACTCCAGGGCATAAAAAAGTCAAAAGACATAACATAATAATCACGCCTATGTTATTCAGAAGGGTGTGACAGAGGTGTACTTCCCCTGCTATGTTTAGGTCCCATATATAGGATATAGGGTGAGCCTATCGCCATCCACTTTACAAATAACACTTTGCTCGACCCAAAACATCAAACCCGAAACCCCGAGGTGAGCGAGGTATACGCTAACCACTAGAACAACGAGGCAAACAATACCTTATTGGAAAGATACAACAACTGGATCTGACTAAAGGCTCTGAACGCGTTACTTTTTTCTATTGGTCACATTGGTTCAATTGGTTGGCGCGAAGATTAAACTTGGTTGACAAAATGTCAAATTCTCAACTTCAGTATGGTTGGTAGTAGGTTAATATGACCATGATTCCATAGAAATATGTGCCAATAATATTCTCCACTAGTCTTAGGATTTTGTACAAGATATATTTAAAAGCTAAGTACAACATAGAATGAGGTTTAGCAGTTTCAGTACCATTAATAAAACATGGCCTCTAGTCATAAAATGCTTACTGAAAACTAAGTGCGATAAATAACTTTTTCCAGAAATTCCTTAGGTGGGAAATGGAAATTTTCTTTTAGGCGTCCAGATCCCCCATTTGTTTCAAAAGTCACGTTTCTATAATCCTTCATGAGTCTGAAAAAAGCTTTTCGCTTTAATTGTATAATAGGGTTGACTCTTAAAACATTTATACAAAAGTGGAACTTGAAACTAATAGCCACTTAAATGTGGAACAATTTATTTTCGAATAGCATGAATAATTCATAATAATAAATATCTCACAACTTACACACAACGCCAAACTAAGCAGAGCTTGTACAATGGGTACTAGAATAACTGATACGAATACATAATTATATACTTTTTAAGCGACTTAAAAAAAAGGAGGAGGTTCTCAATTCGGTTGTATTTTATTTTTTATGTTTGTTCGCCGATTACTCGAAGACGCCTGGACCGATTTTAGAAATTCTTTTTTGTTTGAAAGGATATACTTGTCATGTGGTCCCATTTTTTTCAAGTCACGTTCTGATGATAGGATCCTAGAGAAATCGAGGGCAACCCTCAAATTTGCCGCAGGAGAATGTTCAAAAAATTAAAACTGGAAATACTACTTTAGTAGAGCCACAAAACATAGCTAAAGCTTTTAACAACTTCTTTATAGATCAAATTCAACCCAGTCAAAATACTAAGCCTGATATAAAACACTTAAGCAGTAAATGCTCGTCGATGTTTTTACGACCTACCATACCACAAGATATACATAAAATAATTATGTCCCTGAATAATACCAATAGCACTGGTTATGATGGTATAAGCACAAGGGTGATTAAATTTGTTTTCTTAATTATCTCACCAGTCCTAAGCCATGTCATTAATGTGTGTATGGCAGAAGGAACTTTTCCAGATACCTTAAAAATAACCACCATCATACCTCTTTTTAAGAACAATAATAACGAAGATATGTCCTGTTATAGACCCATAGCCTTAGTTCCAATTCTCTCAAAAATATTTGAAAAAGTAATATACAATAATGTTGCTGAATATTTTGAAAAAAACAAGTTGTTTGTAGATAATCAAAAAGGTTTTAGGAAAAATAAGTCCATCGACATGGCAATATATGATTTTTTGAACATGGTTACATCCAGAATAGATAAAAGATTGCCTGTAGTTGGACTCTATATGGATATGTCAAAGGCTTTTGATTGTGTCGATCATAAACTGTTGCTGCGTAAGCTTGAGTCATATGGCATTAGAGGAAACGTATCTAAATTAATTGAATCATTTCTCCACAATCGCAAACACCTAACACAAATCAATAGGATAGTGAAGAGGACTCAGATATCATATACTTCAAGTCAAAGAACCGTAAAATATGGTGTGCCCCAAGGAAGTGTTCTTGGGCCATTATTGTTTATAATATACATCAATGACTTTCCATCTGCTGCATCGTATCCTATGATTATGTTTGCCGATGATAGTACACTGGTATTCAATAGCGATAATGTTAGTACACTGCAAAAAGATGTAAACCAAAATATTGTCTCTGTTGTTGATTGGTTAAAAAAGAATAACCTAAAAATAAATTTAGATAAGACTCTAATAATGAAGTTTGGCCAAAATGTTAACAAAGATTTAGATTTAGATGTAAATTACAAGGACCAGGCTATCAAAGAAACTAACATTACAAAATTTCTTGGACTACATATAGACAACTCACTGAATTGGCATGAACAAATAAATACAGTTTGTAGCAATCTTCATCGACAATCTTACGCCTTGCACGTGTTAAGTAAATCGGTTAGTCAAAAAACTGTTCTTGCAGCGTATCATGGTCTGGTTTCCTCGACACTAAGATATGGACTAATATTTTGGGGAAACGCTACTGGAAAAGAGAGGGTCTTTAGAGCGCAAAAGCGTTGCGTGAGGGCAATTGCAAATATAAAAAGAACTGAGAGCTGTAAGCCATACTTTAATAACCTAAAAATACTGACCATGCCATCCCTATACATTTATGAATCAGCTGTGTTTGTTAAACGCAATTTAGATAAATTCTCTCCCATTCGTAGTCTAAGGAGAGCTGACAAACTACATTTAGTTGCCGGCAGAACTACTCTGTTTCACAATAGTATTTTTGTAATGGGCCCTAAAATCTACAATAAATTGCCTAAATCTATAAGACTTTTAGAAAATATAAAAGAATTTAAAAGTCGGTTATTTGCTTATTTAATTGAAAAGACATATTACTCAGTTCGTAGTTTTTTTGAAGACCCACATAATACGTAAGTTTAATATATTATCATGTAAATATAAATAAATGTGTATTTATTGTTGTGAACGAAATAAACATTGACACTATTTTTACTTTTAACCAGATAAATATGTTTTAATTAAGTCACGTCGTCATTCTGTCATGCTATTGATTTTTCATCGGTATTTAATGTCATTATTTAACTAATTTAACATTTACTACTAGTCATTTTATGGACATTGTATATTATACCATTATTGATTATGAATATTATAAATTTGACATACATTTTATAATTATGTGTTGACCTATTATTAATAATATTTCTTTGCATTAAATCTAATTATGATTGTTGCTTATAAAATTTAACTACTTGCATGTCAAAACTATGTATACTAACATTCAATTAAGATTTGCACACCAATTTTGGTGAAATGTGACGCTAACCTAATTTTATTATAACATCTGTATGTACCACATTTCATGCGAATAAATAAATACAATACAATACAATACAAATTTAAAAGGCTTCTATATTGTTTTTTGTATATTATCTAAAGCTACTCGGATATTTGCATCTAGTAGTCAGCATTTTATGTTGCTGAGCTGATGCTGGAAGGTACAACTCTTCAACGGTTAGGAGAACGGAGATAATTCTTTTAATATAGGCACCTTAAATAAGTTTTAAGTTCCGTCGTCTCCTAGTTCGAGAAACATTCTTGCTTGGTCTACCCATCACTTAAAATCGTAAAATAAAATAATTTTTAACAAAAAAAAAACCGACTTCAAAAAGTAGGTAAACTAAAAAGCAAAAAATAAATTTACTTGGCACAAAATAATACGTTTTTTCATTTAGTTAAATAGAAATTATTAAATAATTATTTTATAATTCTGAAGTCGGTGCCAAGTAAACAATAACTCTGTACCTATAGATAATATCAATCTTTCTAACAACTATTTCCTGGTAAGTACCAATACTGGGCGACCGCGCACTAGCACAACTACGCCTCCCTTTATTGTGACTGTAATTTGATATTGTAGAAAAGTTGTTATAGCTTTTACTTGGCACCGAATTCAGAATTATAAAATAATTATTTAATAATTTCTATTTAACTAAATGAAAAAACGTATTATTTTGTGCAAAGTAAATTTATTTTTTGCTTTTTAGTTTACCTACTTTTTGAAGGCGGTTTTTTTTTTTGTTAAAAATTATTCTTTTGTAAATATATACTTATTATACATAGAAACACCCAGACTAAGACAAACCCCTATGTCCATGCACACAAAGATGTGTCTCAAGAATTAGTCATGACTTGTTTAAGACATCTAAATTTTCTATATAGGCACGGCAGACGTGTAACATGTACATTTTACATGTTTATCTTTAATAAACACCAGTAATATAGTATATAGAGAAGAAAATAAACTGTTTCTTTTCAATTTCGTGTTTTTTGTATATATTGGGACAGTGTATAAAACGAGTAGTATTTTTGTTTCTATCCTACAGTAAACGATTTTTGAAAAATTGCCCTGAATAGTTTTGTATTAATATCAAAATAACACATTAATTCACATTCACGTAAATTAACAATAAGATAGATTTTTGGGAATTTCCACTTCCCTTGGCGATCAATTTGGGGTTGTAAGTATATGTGAAGAAAGTCAATTTTGAATAAATTTCACGAAATATAGCATAGAATTATCAAATTCCACGCGGATGAAGTCGCGGTCAACTAGTGGTTAAATTTCTATACATGACATTTTTTCTTGAAATACCACGTCTAGAATGTTAATGTATAACTAGAATATGTAAGTATGTAGGTATACATAGCATAGTTCTATTATCTAAGTATCTTATTTATATTGTCAACACTCTCTTTGTTTTTACTTTGTACACTTTACTTTAATATGTGAACATATTACGAGTCTCTTTTTGCTCTGGCGCTCACAGGTTTACTGGCAGAAAACTCATTTTTGAGTTCAGTTCACCTTTTGTAATTTTATTAATGTAATTTATGTGTACAATGTAGAGGAACAGGGTGTGATGTTCCTCCACCACAAAGGGGAGGATCCTCCGATCAGGCTCGGTGGTATTGCCTGGCGGACAGCTGTCCAACGGTAGCGTATTGGAAGTTGTATTTATGTACACTTGCTGTGAACGTTTCACTATCGCGATTCAGCGTTGCATCCACTCTGTCTAAAAGACTCATTCTACGGACACGTAGTACTGCAATTTATTATGATCAGGGGCTCCAAAAGCTTAATAATTGCGATCAAATTACCGGCACAATTGCAAAGAAAACCCATTAAACCGATATTCCCACTGATACCGAGTTAAAAGTTTGTCATTAAAAAATGTGCATGCAATATATCCTTGGTTCAGGAAGTAGGGCGCAGTGGGCAAACTAATCTAACTTTTGTTTGCCAAGTAGCTTCAGCTGCGAACAATCGAGGGTTCTATAAAGAGAATTCAATTAAAATGTTTGACGATTGAATCGAGTAATTATTGGGATTTGATTTGTTGGTAACTATTGTATTGTCTATTTATCCTGTCGTGATGCCGAGACACAATATTACTCAATTGGTAAAAAACAAAGTGGTTGTAAGAAGAGGTTCATCACGCCTATATTACCAAAAGCGTGTGTCAGAAGTGTACAACACCCACATTTCACCTGTTATGTTGACTCCATGGGATTGAGATGAGATTATCGCCATCCACCGGACACAATTCCAACTCTGTGCTGCTATTGATAATTCCTTTACGGGCAAAGCCCAAATAAAACCAACCAACCCGGGCATCGAACCCGAAAACTTACAATGCCAACTACTAACCATTATTACTGTATTTAATATAACCATGTATAGTGTTTAACTGTGTACATGCACTTTTTTCTTGGGTCTTGCACTTTTCATCTTCATACCTATTTTCATGGAGATCGGTATACTGGACAGATAGACAAAGTAACTTTCGACGTACATAACATCGCGGCTTATAATATTAAGTAAGGATAGACACGGATGGGATGGCATTGGGATAGAAAGAAGGCCCAAGGGTAAGTTCCGTACAGCAATATTCATTGGAGCGAACCACTTATCGTGACGTCACGTGCAATCATTGTCCTCGAAGGCAGAAAAATCTAAAGTAGGACGGATAAAAATCATGTACTGAGTTTATTTTTTTCCAGGTCGTAGCCAGTTGTAGGGTACGTGCACCTTTACCAACTAGTACCAAATTTAGCTAAAATATGTTTAGGTTAAGGTTATAAGGTAAACATTTCTTTTTTACAAGTCTGTACGTAATAATAACATAACTTTTTTTTTATCATAATTTTTTTTTTAACATAAGATCACGCCTATATTACCCAGAAGGGTGTTGCAGAGGTGTAAAACACCCATACTTCACCTGTAATGTTTAGGGCCCATGGGATAGGGGGTAAGCCAATCGCCATTCATCGGGCACAAATCCAACTCGGTGCTGCTAATGTGTATTTCTGACGACTGGATGGCGGAGTGGGTAGTGTACCTGCCTGCGACGCCGAGGTTCGATTCCCACTTAAGACAAATCTTTGTGTGCATGAACATGGGGGTTTGTCTTAGTCTGGGTGTTTCTATGTATAATAAGTATGTATTTACAAAAGAAAAGTATATATGTATTAGTATCAGTTATTCTAGTACCCGTAGTACAAGCTCTGCTTAGGACTAGATGACGTTGTGTGTGAGTTGTGGAATATTTATTTATTATTATTATTGATTTCCTGACAGAAAGTTCACAACGTCCTCACGGTGAGATGCTCATACGCTAACAATAAGTCCATTAATTATTTATTTATTTTTCGGTTTAAAACATACTTCAAACAAGTAAAAATAATAATAATAATAATAAAATTGTTTATTTATTTCAACACAATATAAAAAATTTTACATGAAAAACATACATTAGGGATACTTAACACATTACAATATAATAATTATATTGTGTGAGACTGGTGCCTAAACTAGACTTACGTCTGTATTTCAGGACACCAGGTCTCTATTCCTCTCAATTGATTTCATTTCTTGTGTAAGTGAAACAAACAAACAAACCTATAAATCTATTCATCTCATTCATATTTTATCTGTGGAGGCTTTTCAAAAGCAATCTTTTCTTAAATTTATGTACTGTAATATTCACATTTTGTTATTAGACTGTAAGCTTTCCTAAAAACAATAAAAAAAAAAAAAAAAAAAAAAAAATAAGTAAACCTACATCACAAACACGGTAAACAAAAACGTTAACAAAAGTTGGTAATATTCAACTGCCCAAATGTTTGTCAGTTTTTGCCGCTTATCCTAAAGAAATTGTTGTTCACTGAAACAACTAAAACAAATAAATCATACACATTTTAAACTCAGTAACAGTCGTTAGTTATAATACTTATAATGAATGCAACATTAAAGTGACATGATTCAAGCGGATTGTACCACTAATGGAACTTGCGATTTGTATTTGGCAAGTTATTTATGATAAATTATTTACAGACAGACTGCCTCGTAGTTGGGATGAGACCTTTCATTGCGAGATCGCGAAATTGATATTTGTTTTTTTTTGTCAGGAATTTTTTTATTGCAGCTCGGCGTCTAGTATTTTCTCCGGAGGATTGCATTAAGCTCGTCCTCTTTTAAAACGACAGGTGAAATGTGAGTGCTATACAACTCTATTACTTTATACATCTAGTAATATAGATTTTGTAGGTGAAAGGGGGTAGGCTATCAAGAAAACAAACGATTTTGGAATAAAAAGCGACACCAAAGTTGCGCGGGCGCGGCGATGGTGCGAGCAGCATGGGCTTCGTCGGGAAAGTCTGTGGGCTGGTCGAACTGGTCGACTCAAGAAAGAGACGCAAGCGTTGCCGGGCGCGGGGTGCGCAGCGGCCGTCAACCCTCGGCAGCTTATCGTTTTATTAATAAATCACATAACACAGGGAACACCAATTTTCATTTAAAAACTGTAGCAAAATCTGTGTCCCATCCCTAAAAACTACCGTAGGTGCCGAATCAGGAATAAAAATGAATTTATTTTTCTTATCCACATTCGACACCTACGTAAAATACCTATAGGTGCCGTAACAGGAATAATATAGGTGCCAAAACCATAGGTGCCAAAAAATTTGGTGCCGAATGTGGAATGCTTCCATATAAAAAAAGATATGTATATATATACACACACAATATTATATATGCGTAACACTAGTTTTTATTTCAGGTCGGTACGAGCAGGACGAATACTATCGTCAACAGGTGTGATGATGAAGATTACTCAAGACTGTACTTTTTTATACGAGTTACTAACCAGGACCAGCCAGGACCCTAAATTTGACCCTAAATCGTTTATATATATTATTATGTCATTACGTGACATCCAGTTCCAGCTATCTTAAGTAGGATACAAACCAACATGGCGAAGTTACATCCAGCACAAAATGTTGTTAAAAATTAAACGCGTACCTTATTTCAACTTCTTATTCATTATTTTTTTATGCAATTAGCTTTGCAATGCAAATTATACTAAGAAGCAATTGCCCGGTGCAGAGATCGCTGGTTTGAATCCTGCCGGTCCAATAATTCAACCGTTTCTTAGTATAAATCACCCAATGTTACTCAAGTCCATGAGAAGCAGTTATCATTAAATACAACAGCCTGTCTGTCATCTCAGACAAAAAAGGTAAGGCAAGGTGGGACGGGACTGTTGCGCTTCCTTCTTCAAGCTGGATCACAAGCACTGTACAACTATTAGTGACATATTTCGTTCTACCGGTATTCATGACAAATCTCAGAGGATATCCTCAAGCGTTGTTAGTACAAATTAGCTGTAACTGTATATTGCGATCTCCCTCGGGGCTATTACGACAGTGTCATTGGCCTACACGGACTGTTACACGAGACGGTTAATCAACTATAGTGTTAGATGGCTTAAAGACTTTATCGCGATAAACAAAGTAAGCATTAGAATTACCTTGCAAAACTTGCATCGTATAAATGGGCATATTAGAAAGAAAGAAATAAAAATCAAATAAATTTATTTGGTTACAATAAGCGGAGCACAGATAAATAACAATATACAAAAAAGAATGCAACAAAAAAAATAACATGATGCCCGCAGTTGCACCAAATAGGTCCTGATTCAGCATTATGTCAGACTCGAGTCTGACGCTGGTTTTCGATCAGGCCCAAGCGACAACACGGATATCAACATAGGAATTTAATTTATATAACGATAAATAAACAAAATTAACACTACTAATTAACCTATTTATAGTTCCAGTGCATCGGAACTGAATTCCGCTGAGTATACAGTGAGTCGAGACTGTGTGCCGCTAATTCCTCAGTGAGTCGATGCGTGCGGTGGAGCGGTGAGATACCCCAGTGAGTCGGGGTGATGCTGCGTGTTCATATCACGTCGGGGTCACCAATGTAGAGGAACAGGGTGTGAAGTTCCTCCACTACAAAGGGAGGATCCTCCGACCAGGCTCGGTGTATTGCCTGGCGGACAGTTGTCCTACGGTAACGTATTGGAAGTGGTATATATAGTCACTTGCTGTGAACATTTCGCTATCGCAATTCAGCACTCGTCGACATATGTCACGTGTCATTTATTATGTGCGGATACCGCCACAATGGCAACTTTGAGTACCAAAAATATACTTGATTGACGACAAAAATATTGTTAGACCATTTCTAAGAAACAAAATGATGAAATTTTGAAGCGAGTCACGCACGCAAAGATATTACAAAGTGGTCCCTTAAGATGTAAGTAAACGAGCTGAAAACTTCAGGCTTTCGAGGGAAATTTCATACACGAAAAGATAAATAAATTATTAAGCAGGAAGGCATTTTGTTGATAGCTTTGTTGTGGCACGTCGTCAGAAAATGCGTCGAGAGCTTTGTAGGTTGAGGTCGAGTTTTCTTTAGGAATTTTACTATAAACGTGTAAAATGTGGTATTATAATTTATTTTGTCATAAAATAAAAACGACCGCCACAAAATCTTTTAAATTGATATTAATTATTATATCGTTACTCATCCGCGTAGTACCTACGTCATTAAAAATATCCTACGTATAACTAAATAAAAAACAAACATCTTTCTAGCCATTTCAGTAGGTTATAATTAACGCAGTGACATGAGATTTTTTATTTATTTTGGAATAATCACGACTGTCGAAGCCGTGATTTTTGTAAATTGATGAAATAAAAAAATAACTTATTAATGGCATGATACAACAATGAATACAATGTTGTTTAATTTGCGTCTCATTTTATTCTACACTGAAACCATAGAATTATTAACGCAAGTGGCTTTGTCACAAGAAACTTTACTTCTACTGAAATTTTACTCCTTAATTATTCAAAACATTGTCACACCACTGGAATAACTTCTCCGCAAAATTGTTAACAGAAAATTATTTAATAAAATTATATTTTGTCGACCTTAAAGTTGGTGGACTAACTGGTTGGTGAGCAGTTGAAGTGAACCGAACTACCTGATGAAAAGTTGTGAACTAATTATAGATTTGAGATTCTGCTGGCACTTGGGAATGCTGAATACTCGTACTTGGGATGACTACGAATATTAATGAGATAGCAGGTGGCTGAATTCTGAAACTCCCAACAATTTGTTTCGAGTGCAGTACCTACCGGCTTCAAACAAGAGTGACAAGGAAGGTTTCATCGTCGTCGAAAAAAGACGCAAGAAGAAGCCCACCTGCCGAAACGAGTGCGGTACAGCACCGACCGGCCCAAACATGCTACTGCGTCCTGCCATCCCAACGACGCAGTTGTATGTCTCAAGATTAATGCATTCAACAAAGGCTGAAGATATTGTGGAATACATTCGAGTGAAGACCAATTTAACGTTGAGAGTTGTTAAGCTGGAATCGCGTCACAACGTTAATTTTACTTCGTTTGTGGTGCGAATCCCGACGGAACGGCTAGAAACATACCTAAAAGTAGACTTCTGGCCGAGAGGTGTCGTGTTCCGGCGAATCCGAGGAACGCTACATGACACCGCGCCGCGCGTCGCCGAATCAACGTGCAAAACATTAAAATAATAATAATTATGTATGTTAATCTAAGGTATTAATGTATATGAGCCTTAGATGCCTGCAATAAAAATAAATAAATAAAAAAATAAATAAAATTCATTTATTAAAATACATTGGTCAAATACATAAGCGATAACAACATTTAATATTATTGTATATACATAAGTGTATATATAAACAATTCGGTGCCTGAACTAGGTAATCCTGTGTTTCAGGCTAATAGACTAGTATTACAAAAATGGTCTTAAAATTAAATAATCTTGTAAAAAGAAAACAAAAGGAAAAGGAAATATATTTTTAGGAGGTAGTCAACTCTTAAGATAAATTGGAGTAACTAACTAACTAACTTAACTTTATTTATTTATCAATTATATAAATTAATTTAATTTAAATAGATACTTATTTTAACACTATAAGTAACTTTTCTGTATCTTCATAAGACATTTTTTGGAGCAGTTCTTTGAAAAAAAAAATGATTTGATTTGATTTGATTTGAATTATTTGAAGTAAAACAATGGTAGCCTACTGAGGGCTATCGCGTATGAATTCGCCGCTGGGAATGCTTGTGTAGCGTGAGGTCTCCGAAATGTCAAATATCTCTCTCTCAATATTTGTGGGTTGGCTATGCGGTCATTGAGTTTATATATCTAAAGCGGCTCAGTTTATTAGAGCTTTCCGATGACATACTTTTTATAAGCGGCAGAGAACGCACTTGTGCATAATGCACGTATCAAAGCAAGAGAGACGGACGTATTAGGGTCGACACACACCAAAAGCGCGTCGAAGCGCAGCGAATCGAAGCGCAGTTTCAGTGTCATATGAATTTTAACTTTATTTTCATAACTATAATACTTATTATCGCATGTGAAACTCAAACGAGTCGCGCAGATGCCCGCGGCGCCGCGGGAATTCCTGCGAATTCCATAGTAGTAGTAGCGTAGAGTTTCGAGTTTAGATATCGAGTTAATAATTTTAGCACAAGTTTTATCTTTTTTGGTACATTGTTAAGGTACCATTCTCATTTTTCTTTCAACTCCAACAATGAACATTTTTTTGTTTACATGTTCTAAAAATAAAAATATCGTATCAATTACTGGGACAAATACAAAGAAAACTGTCATTTGGCTTACGTTGTTTTTATATAAGTTATTTCATTGATTGTTTTAAAAGCTGTTTGTTTCCCAAAATAAATAAATAAATAAAACCCGCTGAACCGGTATGCCCTCTGATACTGATATTTTTAAAAGTAATATAAGTTTGCATGAACATTTTTTAATGATAAACTTTACGGATATATCCTTGGTTTAGTAAGTAGTGCACAGTGGGCAAACTAATCTAACTTTTGTTTGCCAAGTAGCTTCAGTCGCAAACAATCGCGGGCAAGCTTTATAAAGAGAATTCAATTAAAATGTTGATCTGCAGAATTAAATAATTATCACATTGATTTGTTGGTAACGATTGTGTACTCTGTCCTGTTTGTTTATCCTATTTACCTTTTACAATTTACCACAAAGTTCAAATGATAAATCCGATTGGCGGTTGTCAGTCTATACTGTTGTAACTTTGATTTAAATCTTATCACATAACATAACATCACGCCTTTATTAATTACCCATAAGGGAGTGGCAGAGGTGTACAACGCCAACAATTCACCTGTTATCTTTTAGGTGAGCCTATCGCCATTCCATTGCAACTCCATGCTACTTTTGTGAATTTCCTAACGGAAATCTTGGAATTGTACTTTGCCCGTCCCGGAAATCGAACCCGAGACAACGCGGTGCAAGAGGTGCTAACTACTAGAGAATCGAGGCAGCTTCTATAATTCTTATTATTTCCCAATATGTCATTTTTTACTTTCTATAGAGATATTTAACAACCTATATTAATAAGCTAGCTTCCGTCCGCAACTCCGCCCGCGTGGTACTTTAATAAAAATATCCTATGTTCTGTCTGGGAAATCATGTGATAATGATTAATAATTTTTCAATATTTTTATAACTAAAAATAAAAACAAAATTTATTATTTTTATAATATTTCGACGGTCCCTACGTATATAAAGACATATTTTAAAAACGAGGTTTTCAGGAGAGCGTTTTTAATGTTCCAACTGCTATAGAAATAATTTGTATGGACAATGTATATGTTTTTTTTCTAAAATGATTTTTTAGTTTTAGAAACTTTATAGTGGTATCAATACATATTTTCTTTTTTTATATTTTCTTGGAAAAACTGATGGATGACTGTTTATACGCCGATATTAAAATAAAAACATGTCAGACATGTCAATGATAGCTTTTTATACGCCGGAAAGAAGAAAACGGTTTATAAAATAGAACATAAATAAAATGTTTTATGTACACGTGGAATTTGGTTTATTTTTAAAACGTTGCAGTTAATATTATAAATAATTATAACTAAAACACAGACTACTAATTCTGCAATATTGTATCAAAAAAAAAATATTTTACGACGCGGACAAGTATCGACACGACTTATTGGGGAACTCAAGCGCCGCCGTAAATGACGTTATGTCAGACAATCATGACCGTCTTCGCAGCGAGTGGCGCGCATTAAAAAAACAATGTAGAAGACGACACGTATAGATATCCGTATCTACGACACTTATTAGCTGTAAATATATTACTTGTTCTCTTATAAGATTTGCAAAAGACGTTAAATAGGTAATAAAAAAATATTTATATCCAGGACTATGTATATGGAATATCTAAAGCCAATTGAGCAATAAAAAAAATTGCCATTTTTGACATGTCTATATACGTAGGGACCGTCGATTTATTATTTTTCAATTTATCATATTTACCGTAACATATATATTATTGGAATGGGTCATACAATTAGATTTTAATTTAACATCTATTAAATCTTCAGCAGGCATTTTAAAAAGTACGATTTAGAGATATTATGGAAACCACTCGAGAGACCTCTGTCAAATTGCTGAGAGCTGTCAAAGACAGGGTCGCCTCGTTATGGGCAGTGTGTAGGACAATACCGATGAGTAAGGGTATTGAAGGCGATCCAGTGCTAATTAAATGTGGCTCTGATGAGTTTTATAACAGGGATTTATGTTGGTTTAAATGTAGGTTTTGTGTTATTTTTAACCATCAATAAGATTTGAAACAAATCAACGGTTGACCAATTGTTTAATTAAATAACACAAGCACTGTAATTAAATCCATATCGATGAGTTTCACAAACTTACGTCTGACATCCATAAATCTAGCCCAGACTCAATATCTAATTAAAGACGCGGTGCGGTGTGTGTCCGTGCACAACAGCAGTGTACAAACACACATCAAGAATTTAATTGGTCATACACCTAGCTTCACATCAAGCTAGAATAAGAATAAGAATATAATATATGTATTGTAGGAGTAGGTTTTATATTGAGACACATCACGGTTACCGGTAACAGTTTATATTCATAAGAATGAAAGTCAAAGAACACTAGTTACAAATAATTAAATAATTGCTGTTGGTGCCGACTGCCGGTGCAGTACTCTCGTGTATGATTCTAAGGGTCGACACACACCAAAAGCGCGTCGAAGCGCAGTTTCAGTGTCATATGAATTTTAACTTTATTTTCATTACTATAATACTTATTATCGCATGAGAAACTCAAACGATTCGCGCGGATGCCCGCGGCGCCGCGGGAATTCCGGCGAATTCCATAAACGGAGCCGTGCGACTGCGCGAGAAGTCGCGGGAATTCCCGAGAATGCTCGAGCAGTCGCAAGCGGCCGCTGGCAATATCCCGCCCCTCGCCCCACTCCCCGCGCGCGTCTGTTGCGCGTGAGCATTCGTAATCACTCCTTGCAGTGCAACGAATACAGAAGTGATGGAAATGGATGAAAAAAATAAATCTTTTTCTCTTTATCTCTTCGGCCGCTTCCTCTTCTTCTTCAATTATATGTGCAATAATAATTAAATCCAAAATACCCATTTTCACTGCTTATACACAAGTTTACTCGAGTTTTGTTGAAAGTGAACTGCGCATAGAAGAGCGACCCGTAAATACATCGCGGGCAGGCCCAAGAAGGCGCGCGGAGTCCCGCGACTTCTCGAGCATTCCAGCGACTTCTCGAGCAGTCGCGGGAATCCGCGCGCCTTCTCTACCGAGCGGGTCGCTGCGCTTCGCTGCCCTTCGCCGCTCTTTTGGTGTGTGTCGACCCTAAGAATGGCCGCCGGGACGCGGACCGCGCCACACGGAACCGGCTAAGCGTAGCTTTTGGCGGGCGGCGCGCTGATTGGCCGACACAGGTTCGCCAACATTCTAACCTTAATTGCGTGCAAGCGAGAGGCACCAACATGCTACAGCGCAGTGCAGCCAACATTATCACAGTATAAATATGTACAGTACATATTTATACTGTGACATTTATATATTACAATTTATACATACGCGCGACAGCATGTAAATTAAATAAAATAAGCTGGTGTCGCGTAGCAGTCGCAATGCGAGATCATCTGATTCTTATACTTGAAAATTGAGCTTGTGTAGCTGTGTGTATGACCACCACGCTGACCGTGCAGTTGATATTGGTAAATTATTAAACATTATGAAATAATTATTTATGTATCCCCGAACGCTCTTTTTTATTTGAATATTGAAACAATTTTTATCCTGAAACACAGCAGCAACGAGAATCCAACTTTTATTTTACCTTTCCTGTTAAGACTACTACACACAGTGCCGGCGGCAATACCGCCGGCCTTATGCCGAGCGGCTTTGCCGCCGGCAATACAAGCCGCCGGCACAAGCCGCGAAAAGCCGCGACGCATCATTCCGGTTGAGACAGTCAGATAGAACGCTAGTGAAGTGCACATTTTGTACAGGAACGAACTGACGCCGGCATGCCGCGTAACCCGCCGGCTCAACCCGGCGACCATGCCGGCGGCTCCTTTGTGCGGCAAAGCCGGCGGTTTTGTATGCCGCCGGGTGCACGGCGGCTTGACCGGCGGCTTGCCCGGCGGCACTGTGTGTGGGCACCTTTATACAGCGAGTTGAATAAAATATTACAAAATATGCTAGGTATTTTTCGACTACGAGGAAAGCATTGATTGATTGAAAATGATAATTAGCAGTTTATTGAACAAAATAAAAATAAATTTATTGACAGAAAATGCCCAAACACTTTTGCACCACTCGGGAATCAAACCGTTAAATGTTTTCAGTACAATTTGCATGCTTTTATGCTATTTTCAATAAAAAAAAATTAATATTTGCATGTTATTATCATATGGCAGAATGTATCTTGTGCTTATTATTGTATACCATCTGTTATGTATTTACCACATTTTTTGCAAATAAATATATCTTATCTTATCTTATCTAACCTCAGACCTCGTGGTGAACGGTCGCATACGCTAATCACACCAATGAGGTTTTTTACATTACAACATAAAACATGTACTCGTAATATTTTAAATACCTTTGACACTTGACCTAAATAGACCGATATCGTGTACTACAAAAATTTGCGCATGCAGGTGTTAATTAACAATATAGTAGTTGAAATGTCAAGTGTTTTCACGTGTTATTAAGTAGGTATTGTAATTTCCTGAATTCTAAAAAAAACTACCCAATGCTAGCAGAAATTAAAAATGTTTTTGCTTATTTGCGTATTGCGTTTTGAATGTGCTGTGTAGAACTGTGGAGACATGACTGCTGAACTTACCAATACTGTAGTATCTCCTTCAATATTATCGGCTCTTAGTCACGCGTGCCCTCTCACTCGCACCGCTCACAGCTTACTGAGCTGTCAACGGTCGCACGCGCGCCAGAGATGACATAATGCTTCCCTCTCTTTCACTCACATACACTACATCCCTTCCTTATTTTAATTTTTTAAAACCAATAAATGATTAAACAATTTAACAATTAATAATTTTATTATACTTATGACTATTGATTCAAATCAACATCGATCACCTCATTCTAACTTTAATTCTGGTTTTCTGAGTAAATGTGCTAATCTCCAACATCCTCTTCTAAACTCTCTTCTACTGCAACTTCGATTTCTTCATTCATCGCTTTCCATTCACCCTCTACTTTCTTTAGATGTAGTATGTTTCGTCTTAACTGTTGTCCCGTTTCATCATTCTGTACTTCCACGTCTCCACCGGTTTTAGATTTCACAGTATGTGTAGCTGTATCAAAATTTAAACTCAATTTATTGGATTTATTGGTGTTCTTTACATACACTTTATCCCCTATCTGTAAATCTACTTCGCGTGCTCTTCGTCTCCTATCAGTATATTCTCTCCCTTTTTCTTTTTGTTCTTTGTCCTTATCCCTTACATCAAAATCCTCAAAATTTTGTTCCGCATAATCTATCATGGGGATCTTGTCCTTAAACTACCTTTGAAAAAATAGCTCTGCCGGGGATTTTCCAGTCACACGATGTGGGTGCTATTGTACATAGTCAAATACTCAATCAGTGCTTCTTTCCAGCTTTTTCTCTCTACTTGGCATATTTTGAGACGTTTAAGGATATCCCGGTTCTGTCGCTCCACTTCACCGTTCTGTTGTGGCCAGTAAGGTATTGAATTAAACAGTTTTATATCATTTTCATGACAATAAGTCTTGAACTCTGCGCTAATGAATTGTTTTCCGTTATCGGAAGTTATTGAAACTGGATGTCCTAGGCGGCTAAAAATCTCTTTTAGTAAGCGGATCATTTCCTTACTGCTTATGTCTCGACAAGTTTTGATTTCTAGTCTACTTTCTTGAGTAGTAATCAATTACCACTAATAGGTGATCGCCACTTGGTAATGGACCTAAAAGATCTATGGCGATATCAACCCAGGATTGGGTAGGTAATTCTCTCCTTTTGAGTGGGTGCGGTGGGTTTAGTGCCGATACTAGTGTACACCCTTTACAGGACCGTACTAAGCTTTCCACGTCCTTATCATACTTAGGCCACCACACTTTCGCTCTAAGTCTCAACTTCATTGCGACTATTCCAGGATGGCCTTCGTGGGCAGCGTCCAAAACAAGTCGTCGTAATTGTTTTGGTATAACTATTCTAGTGCCTCTAAGCAATATGTCCCCAAAAAAACAAAACTCGTTCTCAAATAGTTTGTATCCCTTCACTGAATCATCCCACTTTCTGTTAAATATGCCCTGTTTTACTTTTAGTATATCAATGTCGGTCTTTGAATGTTCTTCAATATCTTTTAACGATACGGCTATTGGTCTAGCATGGTCAATTATATCCTGAACGTAATCTTTTTGCTGAGTCTCATCATGCTTAAATGTACACAATCTGGACAAGGGGTCGGCTATGTTATTTTTTCCTGGACGGTATATGACATTGTATTTATAAGATTGAAGTCTCAGTATCCAACGTTCTATCCGTGCACAGGGTTTGGACTTTGGACCAAATATGACCTCAAGAGGCTTATGGTCAGTGATTAAGTCGAATTCCTTGCCATACAGAAACATATGAAAGTGCTCCACAGCCCACACCAGTGCTAAAGCCTCTTTTTCAGTTTGGCAATACCGACGTTCGCAATCACTGAGAGTTTTGTTTCCAAACGCAATAATACGTGGACCACTTTCATTTGTCTGTACCAGAATTGCTCCAAGTCCGACCGGACTAGCATCTGCAAATACCATGGTTTTATCGTCTACATTGTAGTACCCCAGATTTGGTGTGTCACTCAAAGCAGCCTTTAGAGCACAAAAGGCTGTTTGCTGACTTTTCCCCCAAGAATCCCTAATATCAGCGTTTCTGGCTGATCCTTGGCGAAGCAATTGCTTCAACGGTTCTGTGAGGGTAGCCATATTTGGAATCCATTTTCCAATATAGTTAATAAGCCCTAAAAAGCTTTGTAGTTCCGAAATATTAATTGGGGTTCTAAAATCTTTTATAGCCGATAAATATTTGTCTAATGGTCGAATTCCTTCCTCCGACAATTCGTGTCCTAGAAATTGGACTTTCGTTGTTGCGTAGATACATTTATCTTCCCTTAACATTATGTCATTTGCCTTTAGTGTTTCTATTACTTTTTGTAATCGTCTGTCATGTTCTTGCTTGTCCTTTCCATGTACTAAAATGTCGTCGATAAAATTAACGACCCCTTCACATTCTATTAACACTCTTTCGAGTGTTTTTGAAACATTTCCGGCGCACAGGTTATTCCGAACATTAATCTTTTAAAACGGTATAATCCTTTTCCAGAAATGAATGTAGTAATGTGTCGTGAGTCAGGCAAAAGCTCCAGTTGATGAAAAGCATCCTTTATATCTAATTTGCTAAACATTTTAGCATTTTGGATCTTTGGTAGTAGCTGTTCCATCGTTGGTAAGGGGTGATTTTCCCGCTTGATTGCCAAATTTGCGCGTCTCATGTCGATACAAAAAAAAAAAAAAAAAAAAAAAAAAAAAAAAAAAAAAAAAAAAAAAAACATCACCATCTGCTTTTAAAATCGGTACTACCGGAGATATCCATTCTGACGGTCCTTCCACCTTTTCTATTATATCCTTTTGAAGCAGTTCGTCTATTTTAGTGTTGATTTTTTCTTCTAAAGGAATCGGTATACGTCGGTACGGTTGAACAACTGGTGTTACATCCTTATTAATTGGTATTTGTATTTGAATATTTTTGAATTTTGGAAAGGGTGTCATCTCAACCTGATTTATGTCCAATCCTAATTTTAGTACACCTAATGCAATCGCAGTTGTTTTGCCTAGTAGATTACGTGTCCCTCTCTCTATTACATAGAAGGTGGCGTTTTGTGTTTTTGTTCCAACACTGATATCCGCAGTAAAAGACGTCAATAATTTGAGAGGGACTTCACATCCATATGCTACGAATGTTTTTCCTGGATTTTTTACTTCTTTTCCTGTCTTTAAAACGTTTTCTTTTATTTCTTTCCACGTTTTATCTGTTATTAAGTTATGTTGACATCCTGAATCAATGAGCATCTCTACTTGAGTTCCACCTTCATGACAAGCGAGCGTATCATTATGCAGAACATTAAACACGTAATCGATTTTATCTTCTATCGCATTCGCCTGTTTTATATCTTCGACTTTGTGATTTGACTTCTTTCTTTTCGCATCTTCGCTTCTATCCGATTTGTTCACTTCTTCATAGCTTCGTTTTTGGCCTGTTCCTCTGCACTGAGCCTGGAAATGTCCCACCTTCTTGCATTTGTTACAAATTTTACCCTTAGCTGGACACTTCGCATCATGCGCTAGATGATTCCAGCTACCACATCGGAAACATGTCCTTTTATTGTTCTTTATAAATGTCTTTTCCTTCTCTCGTGTCTCAATTTTGCTTACAGTATGCTCCTTTCCCTTCTGGCTAAAATCACCTAGTTGTCTTTCCACTACTTCTAAAGTATTCGCTTCGGTTATCACTTCATTTAAAGTAATTTTTTCTCCCGCACGAAGTACTTTTTTCCTCAGTTCTTCCGATGAACACTTCTCAATTATCTGATCAATCAAACTGTCTTCCACATCTTTAAATTAATTCGCTTAGTTTGGGAGACAGTAGCAGTACCTCAAGTACAAATACATTTACATGTAAATTTAAATTTATCTTATTTTGTGAACCTTTATGTATTATTTGTGTTAATAAAGACTTTTTATTATTTTTTTTTATTTTTTTTAAATTGACATTTTAATGCTTGTTGCCTTAGACGAACCAAATACTTCTCAAATTTCTCGTTTTCTTCTTGTTTCATTTTTCTGAATAGATGTCTTTCATATCGTTTGTTTTGCTTGGGTGCGAAATATTCATCCAACTTTTTTATTGCTACTTCAAATACATCTTCGTCTTGACCACCTTCAACCGACGTGATGTAGCCACCGGGTATATTAAACAATATTTCTTGAAGTTCTTGTCCTCCCCAATGTAACAGACTTGCCCGTTTTTTAGAACTAGTATTAACATCCGCGGCTTCCAGGTAAATATTTAAACTCCTCTTCCAACGTTCCCATTTAGCGCCAACAGAACCTGCTTCGCCATCGCACTCAAATTTTTCTAATGAAAGACTTGGCATTATTTAATCTGTGAACAAGGAAATAAATAAAGAATGTCTTATTTTGGTTACAACATGAGCATCATCTTTTGAACACCTGACACATTCATTATTCATTCCTTACACCCTCTCTTCCAACCCTATGTGAACTGTTATTCATCTTTAGTAAACGGGCGTCACCCGTATAAATTTTGAATAGCGGGCATCACCCGTAAAAAAGAACACGTCACGGGCATTACCCGGATTACGGGCATCACCCGTAAAAACAACACATCACAGGCATCACCCGCGCAAATATCACGTTAAGGGCATCACCCGTAAAAGCAACACATCACGGGCATCACCCGTAAAAGCAACACATCACGGGCATCACCCGTTTGCGGACTACCAGGCATCACCTGGTAACATCACAAGGTGGTTACAAACATCATTCGTTCATTTTTGAAACTGAAAGAAACCACGTTCAAAACATGTACACCTGGCAAAGCAACAAATAATCAGACATCCGGTAGGGTAAGTGAAATAGGATTAATCATACATATCAACAGTATGAACACATTTTGAACCTGGAATCGAACCCGGCCTCTTAGTGCAAAACAAGGTTTTTATTATTTTATTCATATTATTCAATCACTCATCACATCACTATCATTATATTATTATATAACACATAATTTACCAATATTAAAAGCAAAGTTTACGTAAACGTGTGTGTGTGTGTATGTATGTTCTTTCTTGTTGCCGAACCGGCTTTACAGATTTGCATGAAATTCGGAACAAAATCGTTCAAATTTTAACTCCTTATAGGTACTTCACGCGAGCAAAACCACGGTCAATAACTAACGACTACCGGGTTCTTCTTCTTTTCGTATCAACGGTACAAAAATATTTTATATTACTACCGGGTAAATACTAACCTATAAACATCTTACCAATAGTTTCTAAGATCAGTCTATACGCGCCGAGAAACATAGATTATGTAGGATTTTATAAGTAGGTACGTATAACAGTATTAACGTTGATCGGTGCAGCTCCGATTCACTTCTCAATAAACAATACGGATAAACTCAATAAACAACTAGATGCAATAATAAAATAAATATCTACTTACAATTTGTACCAGTCTATTTAGTGTTTGTTTAATGGATTTTACTTTTAACTAACACATAGCACACACTTTTTTTTTTTTTGTTTTTTTTTTTTTCTAGTATAATATTAATTACTCAAAAAAAATGATCCTCGTCGCCAAAATGTAGTATCTCCTTCAATATTATCGGCTCTTAGTCACGCGTGCCCTCTCACTCGCACCGCTCACAGCTTACTGAGCTGTCAACGGTCGCACGCGCGCCAGAGATGACATAATGCTTCCCTCTCTTTCACTCACATACACTACAAATACCTTCTTTAAAAAATATACTATTAAATAAAAAAAGAATAATTAAAATCCGAACAGTAGCTCCTGACATTAGCGCAATCCAAAAAAAAAATAACATTCATCCACGGTTTCGTCTTCGTGGTAGGTACATCGTTAAAAATAGCCTGGATTACGTGCCTTTGTAGTCAGGTTTCTGCATCTTAAATTTTATAACAATCCATACAGCCGTTGTGATGATTAGTAGATACAAACAGACTGACAAAATATTTAATCACTGTCTTTTGCCATATATTTAGTTATTAACACGACTTATGGTGTTAATAACGATATAAGCTTAAAAAACATTGTTATTTTAAGAGAAGACTCCTGGGCGCCGTGTTTTCAAACTATACGTTAGAAAGAAAATACGGTGCTCGGGAGTTTTGTTTGTGCATGGCCATTTTGTTAAAATTGTTATAATAATTCATTTTTACAAACTGAAAAATAAAAAATAACAATATTTAAAAATAAAAACCGGCCAAGTGCGTGTCGGGCCACGCGCAGTAGGCTTCCGTAGCTAGTCGTAACAACATATTTCGACTTAAAAGGGATTTACTATCTGTATTAAACAAGTAACATCTTCATACAAGTCATTACTTTCAAAGGTTTTTGTAATTTGCACGAATTATTCTAAGTAACTGCATTTTACACTTTGGACCCCAATTACTCTAGAACTAATTAAGTTAAAGTAACCAGATAAATAGCGTCCTTCAGATAGGAAATGTTTGTAGTACACGAAACCAGCTAGCACGTATGACGAGATGTATGAATGTTAAGGAAGCGAAAGAAGTATGTAAGGAGCGAAACACATGGCGTTCCATCGTCTCTGCCTACCCCCGTGGGATAAAGGCGTGATTTTATATATGTATTATGTATGTTTATTTATGTTTCAAGAATTTTGAACGAAATATTCTGAATAACTGCATCTGACATTTCGGACCCCTATTCCTCTTGAACTAATGAAGTGAACTTATCCGCTATAGTTTTCCTTTAAAGTTCATTAGGATCCAGTAGTTTAGCTTTTAGAGGGGGGGGGACGCCCTACTCGAACAAAAATTTGCTCTTTAAAGTTAATTATCTCGCAAACGGATCCCTAAATCAAAAAAATGTCTTAGCAACCCCTGAACGCTTTTAAAAGTCCTATCTAACAATACCCCACACTATGGGCTAGGCGACAAAAAAAACATCCCTACTTTACATGTAGGGGAGCTACCTGAAAAAAAAATATTTTTCCAAATTTTACTCTACGACTTTCTTTGTTTAGTTAACATACATGTTTATGCAAAATTTCAGTTTTCTAGCACCAACGGTTTCGTCGCTATGCCGTGGACAGACAGACGGACATGGCGAAACTATAAGGGTTCCTTGTAGGTACTACGGAACCCTAAAAAGGGGCGCCAACAAATATGATGATACGATTTGTCTAGAAAAAATTATAAAATCTTAATAATATAAATTTTTAACCTTTTCAATTATATATCTGCTTTTATACATACAACAACATACATTTTGAATTAAGAAAAATATTTATATACAATAATATACATAGAAAATATAAAAAGATATCATTATACGGCACCAAAAAATTCCGCATCGATGTCAAATGCCGTTATCGTGCCTCATTTTTAACCCATAGGTATTACTTTTGTATGGAAAACCGCCAACCAATGGTTCTGTCTTAACATTAATAACAGATATTTCAGCTTTTTTTAATTGTATCGACTAGAAGATATGTGATATACTACGCAATTAGTAACACCACTGGTAAAAAAACTGACCGCTATTAGGTCTACTACATCTTCACCCTGCAAAGTAAGAGTTAGATATGATGCAATCAGAAAAATATAAATCTAGGTCGTCTAAATCCCCCATTTGTATTCAACGTCACGTTTCTCTAACGATCCATGAAAGTATGAAAAAAGCCGTTCCCTGTAAAATAGACATGCGTACTAAAAACGTTAGGTGGAACTTGAAAAATATAGCCACTAAAAGTGTAAGGTTGTATTTCGTTTTATTTTACCGTCAATAGATTACGATTTATAATATAATATAATAATAAAATCTATTTATTTAACTGACCAATGACTCATAATGTTAATAGAGCTAATATACTGACGACCGGATGGCGGAGTGGGTAGTGTACCTGCCTGCGACGCCGAGGTCGTGGGTACGATTCCCACGTAAGACAAATCTATGTGTGCATGAACATGGGGGTTTGTCTTGTCTGGGTGTTTCTATGTATAATAAGTATGTATTTTACAGAAGAAAAGTATATATGTATTATTATCAGTTATTCTAGTACCCATAGTACAAGCTCTGCTTAGTTTGGGCACAGAGTAACGAACAGAGGCTAACCTTTTAAAGAACGTCTAAGATATTTACCTATTTTGCTAGGGTTGGCACTTGGCAGTGTTGGCACAACAGGACAAACCATGTGACTAGTACAATTACTACACTGGCGGCATAGTGGTGTTATAACGACGCGGCAGTTTTTTTTATTGTATTACCTGTACCTAATCATAATAAATCAATCGCTAATAATAAGGGTAGATAGGTATTTTTTACATATTTCAACAAGTCAAAAAAGTAATAAAAGTCTTTAAGTATAATCCTCTCAAATTGGTACCTAATGTGATAAGTAGAACCTTTTACAATTTAATTTTAACGTACCTACCTACCTATTAACGTATTAGGTAGAAGAGCGCATGACATTAGAACTGTCATTCTCATACATCTATACAATTATAGGTATAAAAAGATAAGACCCCAGAAATAATATAGGCTACATCGACGTACCACGCGGTTGGAGCCAAGCGTAGAAGCTAGTGACTCATACATAAGTAGGAATATATTATTAGCTGTGAATTGTGTCAAGGTTCCATCGCATTACAAACACGGCACAGATTTAAATTTGCTTTAATATTGATGTAGGTGCACTAGGTACCTACCTATGTAATTATGTATGAAGTATCTATCTACCCCACTAATATAAATTGAATAGGTACCTATATAAAAAAAATAGCTACTCTTTTACTATCAATTTACTACTCACCTAGTAGATTCCTTGGGATAGAAAAAAAAAGATATGTGGTTTGGGACTAGATGGCGTTTAAGCTGTGAAATATTTATTATACTATGTTAGTAAACGATTACAAAAAGAGAAACTTATTATATAAAGAAAGATGAGCACATAGTTTATCGCCTCACCGATTTGTTTTGAATGACTTGGTGTAGTTGTTTGCTTATGCGTTAATCGCGATTCGATACCGGGCTAAAGTGTTTTTTGGGGCTTTTCCGTCAACGGAGTTGGGATTATGACCAGTGGATAGCGAAAAGCTCACCCTCTTTCACATTAGACCTTACCATAACAGGTGAAATGTGGATGTTTTACACCTCTGCCACTATATACCGCCTATATTTTACCCATCACCCTTGTTTAGGGTGCTTTCCACAGATATACTGGTGGTAGAGCTCTTGTGAATGAGCTCGAGGGCGGCAGCACCACCGTCTCACCCTTAACCTGCCGCCAAATAGTAGTGCTTCCATTACTGTGTTCCGGTTTGGTGGTGAGATCAGGCCCTGAAATTACTGGCACATGAGGCATGCCACCGTAGTCCTCAGCTGCAGCGACGCATCTATAATCTGCTATTGTGGATTGTTGATGTCCATGGGCTGTACTCCACTTACCATCAGGTGGACTACACGTTCGTTCGCTGTGGGCGTAGTATAAAAAAAAAAAAAAGATATAGATCTCTGTGGTGCTTTCATTTTGGTACGACAGGTAACAATATTGTTTGCAACAGAAATCCAAAATAAACAAACTAACCTTGGTGCATTTAAATTTAAACTTCAACTTTCAACAGGCTGGCTTCTACTTTGGACAAAGGATCAGCATTGCCATACAACGTGGCAATGCCGCCAGCCTTCTGGGCACGTTACCTGCGGTCGACATCGATGCGGACGTATTTTTTGACACCTGATTTCTTTACGAGTTTTGGTTTTATTTAATAATTTTATATTATTCTTTTATTCAATGTATATATATTTAGGTATTTATTTAATTAGTTTAAAATATTAAATTGTAGTTAGGTTAGTATTGTAAATTATTTAAATACCTGATGTGATAAATAAATAAAATATAAATTCTTCAACTTTCTAAACATGAAACATTAATCACACAGCAATTGAATGCTTATTTGCAGTTATATATTAACCTGAAAAGAAATCCGCTTAAGTTATCTAACTTTGAAATTGGCTCTTTTCGAAGAATAATTACTAAAAGGTGAAGGTAATGGCCGCTTCAAAGATCCAAGCTTCGGATTGGAATTCTACGAAAGTATTTTGCTGTCTGAAAGACGTTAATAAGTTCAAAAGCTAGATTCTTGAAAAAGGATTTCAGTTGAACGCGCTGAGAGACAATTATAAAGTAGATTGAATTTTTCTGAACTAGTTCAAGCTGGGCAGCACCACCGCCTTATTTATAACTTTTACCGTTAACTAATAGTCAGGAAAATATTTTACCGATTAATTTTTGAGTCTTTTTATACTATTGTTAATTGATTTTACTAATCCACCCAGAAATTAAGTATCAAAAATGTTTGTTCAAGACCCGTCTGACAATAGCTTTGCCTACTACAAAATTAGTCATGTCGAGGTCATCTGGTCGAGTTCGATGTCAAGGTGAGGTCAGCTACATTGACAAAAAACACAATTTTAGTTAAAAATGATAAAAAATAATATCCAAAATAAAAAAAAGTGTAGAGATAAGATTTTGTCTAGTTATGTCGCAAAGTTTGAGTCAGACAAATCGAAACACAACAGCTTAAGAACTTTAATGAATCTTCTGGCAGTTGGATTTAGCGGACTCATAGAACTGGTATTTTGTGTAGGTAAATGTGAACCCGTGAATATTCATTGCTTTTACATAAACCTATTTATTCATACATAAAAATATTAAAAATAATTGAATAACAGCAGCCCAGTATACAAATACATATCCAACTGCTCGCAACGGGCTTCTTCTCATGATGAGCAGGGTTAGGTTTTAGTAAACCACGCTGACCAAGTGCGGATTGGTAGACTTGAAACACCCGAGACTACTTTTAGGCACCCTCGTGTACGCATGTTTCCTCACGATGTTTTCCTTCACCAGTAGGGGGCGAATTTTACAAATAAATGTGTAAGACGTAGGATTAACTGATATAAATTAAATCTGGAAAAAAATTAAAACATGCATACCTTAAAGATGCGAAAATAATAATTATTAAAATTTTTCTTTCATGGTCATATTTGTTAAAAAAAACTCTCGTTATTCTTCCAAAGAGAGCTTTTGTCTATTTGATTTGCCGAATCAGATACAGTCCGATAAAAATATCGCTTTCTCATCGTTTTGAAAACAGGTCGTCCTTTGTTTTGTTTGTATTAATATATAATATTAATATTTATATTTTCTTTAAATAATGGTCAAACACTAACTAATCGCGTCTCTCAAATAATTTAAACCATTCAAATTAACTGAAACTTCTTCTAAAACTTGTTAACACAAAATTATTCAATAAAATTGTATTACACTTCTCGAGCTGAAAGTTTGCCGGCTAACCCGTTCATGCGTATTTAAAGTCCTAATTGTCCTTATGAAGTACCTGGTAAAAGTTAGAAACTAATTATAGGTTCTGAAGTCCAGTTAGCTTGGGAATACTGAGAATACTTTGACATGGCGACGAATATTAATGAGAAAACCGGTGACTGAGTTATAAGAATTTTAAAAGTAGGTTGAATTTCTAGAAATTTGCAATTCCGGCCTTTTGTTATGCTCACTAAAAATGCGTAGTTCTACAACCGACTTTATTATTTGAAAAATCGTATTATAAGTTTCCTTTATTTTTGTTTTGTAATGGTATACTTAATTTAATATAGTAAAGTTAGCATTTCGCAAGTGAACAAACATCTGGAGCATGCTTATGTATATTATAATTAAACAATATAATAATAATCATATAGTTATATATAAAATCTTAAGTAATTTTATAATATTTAGCGAAATTAAATCTCAATTCTTATTTAATACAAAACAGTATTAAACTTGTTTAAGCTAACATTTTTCTAGTACTTTAAAACAAAAATTTGAGCACATAAAAGTTAAAACTTAAAAAAAAAAAACAATTATAACCCCAGAAAACATAAACTTTAAACAGACGTGATGTATTAAGTTCGATATAAGTCAGATAATATATCCGGCTGTACCTACACCGAACCACAAACATCCTCTCCGTTCTCCTTTCAATTCTGGTCATCGTTACAAACCACTTCAGCGTAAGTGCGGCCTTACCTTAAGGGTTCAAACCAACAAACACTCGCCATGATGGACGGTCGTATACAAACCCCTCTTCGTGCTTGACAAAATAAGGTTCAGTCCAGACTTATATGCCGCAGTGTACGTTATTACGTGCTCCTTTATCTCTGCCTATTATAGTCTGTGTACAATGCATGTTTATGTGATATTGGGTTGTGTAGTAACGGCATTTATATTTTTAAACTTTCGCGATTTGAGAACATTTTTCAAAAATTAGACAATGGGTCTAAATTGCGTAATAATTATAAAGGTAAATACATAGGTATGTATTTCTGCTCGACGTTCCGAAATGACTAGCATCATTCGTGGTCACGAGCCGACTGGTGAAGCTCAGCGTCGTCTCCGTGAAGCGCGGATATTGTCCACTACCCTCACTTGGTCGTCATATTTTTATTTTTTTATTTAGTTCGGAACCGTCGGTAGTTCGACACAATACTAAGGGTATCAGTTGGTTTACGCGTAACATTGGTTGAACACTGTACTTGCTTAGTACCAATTGAATGTTGTTAAAAATATAAAACAAAAATTATAGTGAAACTAATAGAATTAATTTCATTTACGTCTTAATTGTTATTGCACCAATCGATCATTCGCTAATCGAAATCGTCATATAGAATTCAGGTTTCTTGAAAGTTATAACAAATCGAAGGATGTTAAATGTTGACCAGTATTATAGCCATGTTTGTTTCGACCCTAAGTTTCGTCTCGGGTTGTACCACTGTCTCAGTAATTCACTTTAGTCTATCGTGTTCTATGGACGTGTTCACTACCGTATTAGCCATATCTTAGTCTGAATAGGATATCCGTTGGTTAGTTAATGGTACCTATTTATGCACACAGTCGAATATACAGCTACACATTTCCAGTAGAAGCTGGCCGCATTGTTTAGGCTTCCCTTGCAATTCAAGATCATCTTATACTGGCTAATGTAAAGCTTGATGTATGTACGTGAATATGATTTTGTGAAGACTTGCAATGTAGGTGTTCAATGTAAAAATAATTGTAACAAGACTGATTCGATCCCCACGCTATCGCACAAACATAATCCATATTTTGTTAAAAACTTACCTGATAGCGCGATAGATGGCGTTAGGATCGAGTTAGATCGCGATATGGTTTCGTTACCTGGCAGGCTATATTATTATAAGGCTCGGGCTTGTCTTGGATCTAGTACCGACAATGCACGGTAGGTGATTGTGCTCGGTAGATGGCGGTAGGCTCACCCCTATCACATGGGGCCTATATATAACATGATGTGTGAGTGTTATACACCTCTGCCACATCCCTTTTGGGTATTATAGGCGTGATGTTTTGTTATGATATGTTGCAAATTGCAATGTAGGTTTGTTTATCGTGAAATGAACAAAATAAGATGATAAAATATCATACAGCATAATTTACACAATGCCATCTAGTCCCAAACTAAACGAAACTTTGAAAAGCACTGAGTAACGTGGTCTTCGCATATTTATTTAGCCCTTTTTTTAGTTGCTGCTTCATCTTCGTTGCAATACTGTGCACGGTTGGCGTAGCGGTTAAAGCGGTCGCCTCGCCGCTTTCAACTACGCTGCTGTTGTGGGTTCGATCCCCACATGGGACAAATCTTTGTGTGATTCGCAAAGATTTGTTCTGACTCTGGGTGCGCTTTGTGTGTGTGAAATGTATGTTTGTGAACACCCCCGCGACACAGGAGTTATTCCTAGTGCGGGCGTCGTTTTAAAAAAAAAAAAAAAAAAAAACTTAATTCTATCAAGATCAGTGAAGCGCTTAGACCGTAAAGGCGTAACAGGCAGACAACGTTACTTTCGGATTTATAATATTAGCACATAATATATAATATTATAGTTTCAATATAATTATTTATGTTGGTTATGATATAAATAAACAGATACAAATATAAGCATTGTAACGTGGTCTACAAATGACTAGTTAGGTAGGCAGAATAAATAGAAACAATCGATAGATTAACAAAGGTATTATTATTCTATATATTTATATCTATTAAATACAAGGTAGTCTCAAGGCGTAGGTTGGTAGGTAGGTAAGTGGTTTGGTAAGTCCTGGGCAGCGAAGTGAGGAACACTTAACTCGGCGCTGGTGACCGCAGGCAAGAAGGGCGCGACGCGCACGCAGGTCCTTTATATACCCCACAGGGGTCTGCAGTGGGGGGCGCATCTTGAGGTTGCGGTGGCCGTGCGGTTGCGACGTCACACACCCCCTCCGTTAGGGCAGAATTTTTCTTAAAAAATTCGGCTCCTGGCTGACATGGAAGACCTCAGGAAGCAGTTCTTAAGCAGCACCGGCAGCTCGATCCGGCTTTACTGAAATCAGAACAATAAGTGTATATAAAAAAAAATAACTAGAAAAAATATGAAGTTACGATACCTAAATAAAATTGAAAAGAACCGGAGTGATCGAGCCAAACGCATTCAATACAATAACAATGTCATGATGTCATTCAAAAATAACACTACGTGCAACCTATTAAGATTGAATTTTTACTAATTAAAGAAGATTATTGAAACTCATTCTTATCTAACGGAACTAAATATAACTAAAAATGTAAGTATAACAACTTGTTTACCAAGTAGCGCGTTAGCGAAGTAGTATTGGGTGTGCGCGTCTACACAGAAGGCATGACACATTTCAAGATGAATGAATGAACAACATCGTATAGTTGAAAATAATAGAATTCGACATCATTAGTAGATGTGATTCTAAAGGAATTATGAGCGTGAAGAATATTAGCGAACAAAATGGTATACCCGATTCGACAATGAGAATTTTAACCACTGAACCATAGGGTAAAAATTTTTTTTTTTTTTTTATACCATTATTGTTTATAGTTTATTTGTTTAATATCCTTTATATGCCATTCGCCAAGTGGCTTATCAGACATATCTGCTAGTTTGTACACTAATGGAGACTTTTTTGCTACGATTTTACATTTAATAAATTTAGGAGCGAGTTTTTTACAAAAATATTTATCCTTATCGCTCAAGTAAAAGGTACGTTTCCAAACAATATCACCAACATTGAATTCTGCCGTTTTACGGCGAAGATTATAAGAATGACAATTACGCTTGTGTGCACCTATTAGCGCTGCCTGTACTCTCTCGAAAATAGAGGATAAGTAGCCTAGTGACTCAGCATAACTATCACGTGGCTCATGAATTATATTAGTATCAGATTTACTAGAAACATAATGAGAACCACAGGTTACCATTTCACGCCCGAATACGATCATAGATGGTGTAAAACCGGTTACTTCGTTTACTGCACAATTCATTGCGAACTGAATTTTAGGTATAAGTGTATCCCATATGCGTTGATCGTTTGAAATGAACGTAGAAACAGCTGTTATTATAGTTTTATTATATCTTTCTACCGTATTTACATGAGGTGCATAAAACGGTGTGTAATGTAAATTTGGAATTTTATATTTACTTAACAAGTTTTTAAAAGTTGCGCTTATAAATTGTTTGCCATTGTCTAGTACTACGGTAGATGGAATACCATGTACCAGAAAAACTTTTTCCTCTAAGATTCTAGTTATTACGTCAGCAGTCGCACGTTTAATAGGGAAAAGTAAACAATATTTTGAGAAACAACAACAAACGACAAAAATAAAATTGTTCTGTTGCCTTGTAGGAGGCAAGGGACCAATCAAATCAATACTTATCATTTGAAAAGGTTTAGAACAAGACTTAGGTTCACCCATAAGACCCAAAGTTGCATGATTCTGATGCTTATGTGCGATGCAACTATCACAAGAATTTACCGCTTTTACAACATCGGAATACATTCCAGGCCAATAATAATTGAGGGCTAAACGTTTGAAAGTTTTGAAAATACCCATATGACCCGCCGTAGGGGAGGAATGGCTCTGAAGTATTACTTCGTTTCTCCGTTCAGATGGAACTACTTCCTTCCACTGAAATTCTCTGGTAAGAGGATTAAGACTCTTTTTGAAACGATATAATTTATTACTGATCACTTGATAGTCAACAAAGGATGTAGGAGACTGCGAACAACCATTAAAAATATTCAAATACCAAGTGTCATTAGTAGATAAGGAACTACCATCTGGGAGGAGATTACTATCGATATCCATAATATTAGGTGATCGAGAAAGAAAATCTGGTACAATATTATCTGAACCACGACGGTGTCTTATTTCAAAGTTATAAGAGGAAAGACGAACTCCCCACCTGGCTAATCGCCCTGTAGGGTTGTTCAGTTTTAAGAACCATTTCAAAGCAGCATGATCGGTGTACACAATAAATTGTTTTCCGTTTTCAATATAACACCGCCAATGTTCGATAGCAGATAAGACAGCAAGCGCTTCGCGCTCAGTAGCACTGTAATTTTTTTCCTGGTCCGATAAGGATTTACTATAAAAGGCTATGACTCTTTCCTGTCCCTCCTTGACCTGGCAAAGTACAGCTCCAATGCCGTAATCACTAGCATCGGCGTGTATTTCAAAAGGCTGATCAAAATCGGGACAACATAAGACCGAGGAAGAAGATAAACATTTTTTTAATTTATTAAAAGCTACATCCGCCTCTTGCGACCATGCGAACAGTGGAGCCTTTTTGCCGTTAGAAGTTAATTTATTTAAGGGAGCCGCTAAAGTACTAAAATCGGGTATGAACCTTCTATACCACGATGCAGCACCCAGAAAACGACGTACCTCTTTTTTATTTGTCGGAGTGGAATAACTTGTAATTGATTTTACCTTCTCAGGATCTGCATGAAGACCTTCTGAATCCACTATATAGCCCAAATATTTAAGTTTGTCTTTGAAAAAATTACATTTTTCTAAATTTATAGTTAAGTTTGCATATTTTAATTTGTTAAGTATTTTAATTAGAAGTGAAATGTGATTTTCAAAGGAATTTGTCACACATACGATGTCATCAACGAAACAAAAGACCTTGTTTTCAAATTCGGGCCCGTAAAATAAAATATCTGCTAAACGCTGTTGTGTCGCAGGAGCATTTGTTAAACCAAAAGGCATGGATTTAAATTGAAAAGTTCCACGTGACGGAATGTAAAAAGCAGTTTTACAACGGTCCTCTGCCCTTATTGACGTCTGCCAGAAACATTTAGATATATCTAAACTAGTTAGGTACTTAGCGTCTCTCAAGTTATCCAGAATCTCAGAGATATAAGGCAAATTGTACGCGTCTTTTTTTGTTACCGAATTTAGTTTACGGCTGTCGAGACAAAAACGCAATTCACCATTTTTTTTAGGCGTTAAAATGACGGGATTAGACCAAGGGCTTTCAGATGGTTCAATGACATCTTCTGCCAACATTGCATCGACATGTTTTAACAAAATACGCTGTTTATCGGGAGACATACGATAGTATCGCTGACGAATAGGTGGACTATCACCTGTATCAATCGAATGAGTAATGAGTGAAGTTCGGCCGAGCCCTCGCCGTTCATAAGATATATCGGTGAATTGGGCGATGATGTCGTTAGCAGTAGCTCTCTGCTCATCAGACAAATGATCAAAAGATACCAAGTGACTGGTAGAACTAGGCTGTAGTTCCGAAACAACAACGTCGTTATTATTTTTCGTGAGTAAAATAGATTCCAATTGATCAGGGAACAACCCAAAACCCCTCCAGAAATCCATACCAAGGATTAAAGTTTTCTTAATACCCGGTACAATATGAGTAACAAGAGAAATAATTTTATTTTGAAATTCAAAAGGAAGTACCACTGAGCCAAGTGAAGAATATTTGTCGCCACCAGCGGTGATAAAATCCAGAGGTTTAGAATGTAATAATTTAGATTTATCCAAAAAAAGTTTGTGGGAATTATTACCCAAAATAGTTACACATGAACCAGTGTCTAGTAAACCAACAGTGTTCTTCCCGTTAACCGTAACGGGGATAAATGGAGTATAATTAATGTTAGAATTAACGATTGAGGAAAGTTGATATGAATTGAAAAATTTAGATACATAATTTAGCCAATTATGCCATTCATTTTTACATGTTTTCACAATTACTTTTGATTTTCCCCAACCGTATTTTTTACGTTTTTTGAATTTTTATTAGTTTTATTGTTACAACTAGGACAGTCTAAAACTCGATAGCCAGGTAATCCGCATTTAAAACAAACCAAAAAACGAGGTTGACGACAATATTTTAAAGAATGTGAATCTGTTCTGCATCTCGGACAGTATAATTTAGGTATAGCAGTACTAGTGACAGAAACAGCATTGACGCTCGGTTCAGCAGAATTACTATTTTCTGTCGAACATTGATCTGTATTTAAAACATTGTAAGTAGGTTTAAAGTACTTATGTTTTTTGTAAGAATTATTGCTATAAGAAGTTTTTTTCGAATTCGTATCATTGGGATATCTATAAGCAAAATCTGGCGCTAGAGTATTGGCAGTAATTTTAGGTGGTTCCGAAAATTCCTTGCTACGACTGTCATACTTCTCAAAATTTCTACAAACACTAATTAAAGAAGGAATATCCACAATATTGCCAGTTAAGAGTGAATTTGTATAACACGGCCTGATATTATTTAATAGTATTTCTAATTTAATAGACTCGCTGATGGGTACGTCCAGACAGGAAAATAACCCTTGCATTTTAGATACATAGATGGTTATGTTCTCTTTTTCACCTTGAGTACGAGCCCTAATTTCCGACATTAATTTAAAGTCATAGTTATGAGGACTGAAATCGCGTTTTAACAAAATACACAAATCCTTCCAGGAACGAACACTATCTTTAATTGAACGAAACCAATGCAAAGCATCATCACAAAATACCTCAAAAGCAAAAGAAAATATTCTATCTTCGGGTATACCTCGACACGACATGAACTCGTCAACCTTCTGAATAAACGCCCTCACACAGGTTCGACCGCTATATTTAAACTTGCAGATTTCAGAAAACATTTTGCGTTCATTTATAAAATCCACGTGTTGAACTTCACGTGGTAATGAACACGTTGGCTCGACCACATGACACGGTACATTGGTAGGAACCGACCACGTGGTAAAAGATGCTAAGATTTTATAATTAGCGTGAAACATATCCCATACAACTTGAATTGATGATTTATCAGTAAGCAACGAAGTATCTATTCTTGATAATCTATGAAAAACATGATGCATAATAGATTCCGATCTAACAAACAGGTTTTTATCATAATGAGTTTGCAAAGTCAAAAGGTTATTTGAAACGCGCAACAATGAGCCATTACATGCGGTAATATCAACATCTGGCGAAAAGCACGACGATATTATTTCATCAAATGCCAGGTCAGTCATTTGTAGACCACGTTACAGTGGCCCCACGTTGGGCGCCACTGTAACGTGGTCTACAAATGACTAGTTAGGTAGGCAGAATAAATAGAAACAATCGATAGATTAACAAAGGTATTATTATTCTATATATTTATATCTATTAAATACAAGGTAGTCTCAAGGCGTAGGTTGGTAGGTAGGTAAGTGGTTTGGTAAGTCCTGGGCAGCGAAGTGAGGAACACTTAACTCGGCGCTGGTGACCGCAGGCAAGAAGGGCGCGACGCGCACGCAGGTCCTTTATATACCCCACAGGGGTCTGCAGTGGGGGGCGCATCTTGAGGTTGCGGTGGCCGTGCGGTTGCGACGTCACAGCATAATGGAACGTATTTTTATGTTGTAATATTAGTTTGGATGATCAAACAATATAAATCCATTATAACGTAACTACACAAAACACGGCTTGGCACAAATATAGTTTGGACATTTGAAGCTATTACGTCCGGGAATAATCTAACAACGGAGTTTTCATAACTATGCACTTGTTTCTACTTTCATGAAGGCTCTAGAGAATATACAAGCGCTATGTTTACACGAACTGTACCTCAATTGTTTTTATAATGTCATTGTCTTAATAATTTAAAGCCTAGTCTGAAAATAATTGAGGAAAACTAGGTAATAAATATAAATTAATTACAAAGACTCTAATTAATAAAATTACATGATACAACGGCAAAATAAGAGTGTAGATAACTTACATTTATTAATAAATATATTTAATAATTAATTAAATATAATATTATAAATATTGATATGTTATAAATATTTGTATTAATGAGAATAAAGTGTATGGTTATTTATGTTATGTATATATATATATATATATATATATAAATAATTACTTTAATATTATTTATTATGTATTTGTGAAGTGTATATTTATTAATAAATGTAAGTTACCTACAAGAGACAAGATTTGAAAGTATTTGTGTGAATCGGGTGAAACGGAACTGTTCCCAAATGATTAACAGTATTTTTATAAAAAAATAAAATAATGTTTCTAAAACTGTTCTAGCTGTGTAATTTACGACCGCTCACAGGCCTCGGGTTCAATCCCCGGGCTGGGCAAAATGTTATCAGGGATTATTACTTTCCGTCAGGAAATTTTACAATAGCAGCACCGAGATGGAATTTAAAAACTAGAACCATGGCTTTTCCAGTTGTTTTTTTTTGCATGTAATAATAATAATACTGAATCACTCGTAAGCGATTTCGCCACGATGCCACGATGTCTTTTATACCCTGTATAGTCGTGATTTTATGTGAGTTCTTCGGAATTTCACATTTTGATCAAAGTAATAAGTTTACAAAATGGACCCCACTTTGCAGGAAGATTCTGGTAACGACAGTTTGATGCGTTTCTGGTAAACGGTCGGAATGCGCTTTTGTTTCGGGCTATAGAATTTTATTTTTAGGTTCTATCGAAATTGAGTTTTTAAGGACTTACCATTCTTTCTTATTTGCCTTTCTAACACTCTCAATATTAAACTAAAACTGATATTAAAGTTTTACGTCCCTATTTACACCGAACAATAGTGTAGTCTAAGTATAATTTGTGAACTTTCGTCAGGAATTTAACAACAGCAGCTCGGAGTTTGAACTGTGCCCGGCGGAAGGCGATAGGCTCACCATTTATGCCATGGTACCTAAACATAATTTAAAATACTCATTTCCTTATAGTATTATGTATGGTATATTTGTAAGTAGGTATATATATTATGACATATTTATATATCTTATATATATTTTATTATATGTAATTTATTGATATAATATATTATATAACAATGCTTGTTAAATATAAACTGCAAATAATTTATAATTATCTTAGCATAAACTACCGCATTATTTTCTCTTTCCGAAATGTCCATCCTAAGGTTGCCTGGAAGAAATCGCTTTAAGCGATAAGGCCGCCCTTTGTACATTTTTTTCTGTTACCTACTTTCCTTTTTTGTTACCTCTTAACATTTTTATGTGAAATTATGTACAAATCTAACACACAATTCTGAGTAAGAAAGATGTTATGTTATGTTATTTCTACGCACATAAAGAAACGTACACTCATCACGAGATTTTTGTTGAAAATGTAGTCTTGTTCTGTTCACTAAGCAAAGGCCAAAATCAGTTTCAGTAACCTTCGTAGACCTTAATCCGATTTACTCCAACTGAAATTGAAAAGCTGAACCAAAACATTCGTAGAAGCTTTATGACATTTTGTTTAGTTTTTTTCACCGTCGAACTTTGAAGGTTTTTTACCGGAGCTATTTGAGGAAAAGGAAGTGTCAAGACCTTTTTTAACTTGAATTTGTGAACCTCTCCTCATTATTTGCTAAGCTGGCATTAGGAGCAAATAGTCTTAAGGCTTCAAAAGACGCTGTTGAAATGTTGTTTATATTTTTGTAATATTTACCATCGTTTTCGGAGCTTTGCTCTTGGATTGAAAAATAAATTAAGGTTCAAACATTGGATGAAGTATTTTTTATTTATTAGCTAAGTTCATAGTACTTTTTTGAGCGCGCGGAACTGCTCGTATGGTATAAGTATGTCAATAAAATACATATGTTCTTCCTCGTATCTTGATGTTATGTGATGTTTTCTTAATATTTTTATTAAGAACTATTCAATAGTTTAGCGATAACAGAAAGACAGAGTTATGTACTTTAACAAAACATAACATAAAATCACGCCTATATTATCCTGAAAGGAGTGGCAGAGGCAAAGGCAACACTCACACTTCACCTGTTATGTTTAGATACCATGGGATAGGGGGTGAGCCTATCGCTATACACCGGAAACAATTATAACTCCACGCTGCAATTGTGATTTTCCTGACAACACTTTGCCCGACCCGGGAATCAAACTCGAGACCTCGCGGTGAGAAGTCGCAAACGCGACCATTAGACCATTAAGGCAGAGTTAAGTACTTACTCATTCATTATATTGTTAAGTAAGAATAAATATTTCTTTTGGATTAATTAAACTACTCCATGGGTAAGTAAAGAGATAGATAGATAGATAGAAAATACTTTATTTGTACATAATTTCACATGAAAAACTTAAGAGATAACAAAAATAAATATAACAGAAAAAAATGTACAAAGGGCGGCCTTATCGCTTAAAGCGATTTCTTCCAGGCAATCTTAGGATGGACATTTTGGAAAGAAAAATAAAGCGGTAGTTTTTGCTATGATTGTTAGAAATTATTTCCATTTTATATTTAAAAAGAATTACAGTTGATAATGACAAGAATTACAAAGAGCTATTTATTAAAAACATGCCTACGGCTCCGTATAACCTCTTATACGGTTGCGGATATCGAACAGTGTTGTTTTTTATTTTAAACTTCTCACTAGCAGCAGGGGATTTGGAAACGTGCCCAATTGGGTGGTAGGAAGGCTTGTCCGCTGTAGTCTGGGACCTTAAGAGCCCTATTACATTTTTACGTTGCGCCAAATTAGGTGTTTTTCTGCGACCGCGCGGCAAGTTACGACACTCGATGCACATGTTGCGTGAACAGTGACTAAATAATCTTGATCCGCTGTAGTATGATTTCCTATGGCACTTCCACGGTAAACGAATCGTAAAGTATGCTTTGTTGTTAGAATAAAAAGTATTTTTTCAGTTTACCAGTTTAGTAGTTTGCAGAATTGGCTCCTTATCAATAACAGGTATATCAGTTTTACAACATTTAGTCAATTGAAACACATTAAAATTATTTTATTTCGTATATTTTTGATAACATTATGAAACTTAATATAAAGTAAATATGAACATTATGCTAAAGTAGGTGTGATCCACAAAAATAAATACATACATTATAATATGTCGATAAGTGTCGTTTACTATAGTGACTTGATGACAATTTTTCGCTATGCGCATCAATTGCAACCAACTGATTCATGAAGAAACGAAAATCAATTAAGAGTCTTCCTTGAATATCTATATTATCCTGTGAACAAGGCAAAATAAAGCATTAGCATTACCCATCAAAGAGATATAAGTAAATTGTGTAGCGTAAGACAAAGATTAGTTATAATAGGGATTTCCTAAGTCTTAAGCAACTAGTTAGCGTACATACCTTTTCATCATTACGGTTAACAGATATTTCTTCTTTATCTATTTCTTCAATGATTAAACTATCATTAGTCTCGAAGCCTGGATTTTCATTGTCAACACTCTAAAAAATTAAAAAAAAAAACATAATATTAAATAATTTTCCCAAACGAAGCATTACCTAGAAAAAAGATATAAGTACATTGTGTAGCGTAATACAAAGATCACTTATGGGGATTGCCTAAGTTTTAACAAACTATTTGGTATACAATGTATAATATATATACCTTGTCAGCGTTACAGTTAGCAGATATTTCTTCTATATCTGTTTCTTCAATTATTGAATTATCATTAGTGTCGAAGTCTGCGTATTCACTGTCAAAAGTCTAAAAAATTAAAAAAAGCATGAAATAAATTAAATTTTCAATACGAAGTATTTCATATTAAGAAAAGTTCATTATTTTACCATGTCCTTAGTTTCATTGATGTTGCTAGATGTTGAAGCTTCAAAGTTTTCCAGATTCTGTTTTTTATTATTTCTATAAAAAAATATAAATTATGAATATACAGGGTGGATGCGACATAGCGACATTTATTGAAACCACAGCTTCTATACATGGCCAGTATGCATTTCCATCGGATAAAAAATTCTCTGGCGAAAAAAAAAATTCACGTCTTCCGAACAAATTGCACGATCGCAATGTTCAAATTGTTCGGAGAACGTGTTTTTTTTTTTCGCCAGAGAATTTTTATCCGGTGGAAATTGATACTTACCATGTATAGAAGCTGTGGTAAATATAAGCAAATTTCTTATTTTTCTTTCATAAGAACTTTCTCGAACACGCCGAAAAAGTAGGTATTGAGGGGAGCGGATGTCCTTTCTATTTTTTTTTTCATTAGAACCTTCTAACAATTCATAACAAACACGACCAATTAAATAACGACGAAAAAGAAATTAAATACATACCTTGCTTCTCTAGCTTTGCTCAGGTTTTCGATGTTATGCCTTTTACGTTTCCTTAAGCATTGGTATTTACATTTACCCATATTGACTGTAGCACAACTACAATAAAACGCAATTATCTGTATAATACAAAAGAAGTAAAATAATTGTGCTACTACAACACACAATACCAAAATAATATTATACTCACAATGATCAAGAAATCGCGATCCTACTATGAGATGCTCACACGCACACACACTGACGTAGCGTTTACTTGCCTAGTTACGCACACTAGCGCACGAAATAAACTGACATAGGTCCGACCTCGACAAGCGCTCGTGCGCATCTGATTGCATCGCCCCGGCGCAGTCAAATAAGTACTACTTTTATTTGATTTATTACAAAATAACTATAGCAATTTTAAATAAAACAAAAAATTTATAGGATAAAGCAAAAGTGAAATATTATTTTAGTAAAAACTTTATATTGAAATAATACGAAATACCAGAGATATTCTGACTTGTTTTGAGGTAATTTTGATTAAAACTTGTATCAATTCCAGACCTTTTTTTATACTCATAAAAGGTCAATATTAAAAATATATTTTATAATGATGTTAGTAGAGGATACATTCAATACAAAAAATAATATTTTGATGGGCAGTGTTAGCCAGTTTTTACAAATTAGAGCTCTCAAACAAGGTCTGTTCCCCTCTTTTACTGAATCATACATCAGCAGAATGATGATTACTGCATAATTAAATTAAAAAAATAATATCTGTTGTATTAATGTTTAAGACGAAGAAATGGGCTATCTTTATAATGTAATTTTTTTAAGTAATAAACAGCAAAAAGTATACAATTACGACGGCGAAAACCTTGCACATACGCATTTTTTTGTAATAGGGCTCTTAAGGGTAGACTCCCGAGCGCCGTGTTTTCATACTAACTTAATATGGATTTAACTTCAATATTATTAAGTATTTATCTATTTTTATAGACAAAAACACATCTTATTCATTAAAATGTATAGTTGTTCGAGGCCATTTTGTCGAAACTGGCTCATAATAACCTTTATATTAATTACGCAATTTAGACCCGTTGTCTATTTTTTTTAATGTTCTCAAATCGCGAAAGTTTTAAAACATATGAAACTGATTTAATCATTCATAATTAAATTATGTATGGAGAGATTAATAAAAGAAACAAAATTAATTGAGTTACATACAAACTGAACAATTTAAATAATAATTTTGAAAAAGTGGGATATTTCAGATATGATTTGTCTGTAATGATAGATAAAAACTTAATAATATTAAAGTTAAGCACATATTACTATTGTATAGAAAACAGCCAAGCAATTGTTCCTCCCTTAACATTAAAGGTGCAATGCGGATAAAATACAGCTCTAGCTAACTCTCAGTAGTTTTTCTTTGATTGTTATTTAAGAGCAGGTATGGTTTTATATTTAGGTATAAAAATTATAGCAAAAAGCAGCGTTTGTGGGAGACCGTAGGACTGCTAAGTTAAAGGACTCGGGTTCGAACCCACGGCAATCTATCAATAATACCTTAAGATTCGCCTTTTCGAAGATATGTGTGTATGTATCTATATTATATAAATTGCTCGCTAACGGTGAAGGAAAACATCGTGAGGAAACCTGCATCCCTGAGAGTGCCTAAAAAAAGTACTCATGGTCGTGTGAAGTCTACCAATCCGCTTGGCCAGTGTGGGGGACTATGCCCTAACCCTTCTCATCGTGAGAAGAGGCCCGAGCAAAGCAGTGGGACATGTATTAGATACAAGGCTGCTATTATTATTATTAACATCACGCTGAACTGCACAGATGGAGCAGTTAACGCGGGTCAGAGGACGGCAGCAGATGTTGATGTTGGTGCAACTATATACTTCTGATTAATTCGTTGCGGGTTCCAAGACAATTTTAACTCTTCCTGGGATTGCCCATGTGTCATGCACGGTGCCTTTCAGTTGGTTACCGCTGTAGATCCTGGCGTCACAGGAGTCACAGTGGTGGGTGGGATTATATCCCGTAAAAAAAAAAGAAAAATAAGATGTTAGTTAATATAACGAATTTCACACGGACGGTGTCGCGGGCAAAAGCAAGTTGAATATAAATTCTAGGTAACAATAACTGCAATTATTGAAGTCGTGGTTAGATAATAATCAGTACAGCATTAAAGTGTGATAATTCAGGCTAACTTTACCACTAATGGTACTTGTGTCCCCATTTGTATTGGAACAATTATTCGTGACAAATGTACCGACAAATCGCTTTAGGGTGTACTGTGGAACATTCATTTGGGTTAAATTATAACAGAACAAAACATCACGCTTATATACAACATACTGTCACACACAGTAAATACAACATACAGGCAAAACTCATTCATGATTCGAGCTAGCCGTACATTCAATGCGGCATGCCGGAGTGTTGATAAAGATTTATATTTAGATTTGTTTGCGAAAAGTAACAATTAAAAAAAAACTTGTGTAAATCTTTCTTTCACTTTTAACTTTCAATTCCTACTTGTGTCTATTTCTTGCTTTTTCGTTTATTAATTGTTATATCTATATGTCTTAATGTATTCCTACTTTATTATCTGTGAAAACTTTTAATTAGCCTTCATTTTCACATTACCTCTTTCAATTATATCATATTAGCTGTAAGTTTTCCTAACATTGTAAAATAAAATAAAATAAAATATTAGCCAGACGGGTTTGGCAGAGGAATATAACACCTACACTTCACCTGTTATGTTAGGTCGAGTGTGATAAGGAGTAAGCCTTTCGCCATCCACCGGGCACAACCAATTTAGTGCTGCTATTGAGAATTTCCTGACGGAAAATAACACTTGCCTGACCCGTCATCGAAACCGAGACCTCGCGGTGAGAGGTTACATACACTCACCTAGACCAATAAATCAGTATTTATTGTAAAATTATATATTTTTTTTAAACTTACAGAATTTTAGTAAATATCAACGTTAAAGATTAATTTGGAAGTTCTCGAGTTAACTCGAGAGCAGCTCTGACTTATATCTGAGCATTGTCAAAGGTCCTGCCTTTGACAGCTCTTAATTCTAAATATTTAGGACCCATTTTTATGTTCGGTACATAACTGACGAGAAGAGAGAATTTAAGTTCAATGCATTAAAATAGCCTATATTATTTCTGAAGTCTTCAACTATCTTCGAACCAATTTTCATTTAGATTGGTCTTGTAAATTTGTGGTTTTTGGGCACAAACAATCAAACAAGCAAAAATATCTTTCTTCTTTATATAGTATGTGGTGCATGAAAGGAGCCTCCCCGAGTGACGTACACAACGATTCCCTACGTCCGGCGCACCCTGGGCAATTCGTGAGTTCTCCAAAGCGAATTGGCTAATCCTTTCAGCACGATGGCAAGTCAAAATAAAATTTAACTTAGCCATCGACATGATGAAGAAGAAGAAGTAGTATTAGTATAGAAGATAGATAGATAACAGAAAGCTTGATTGGTTGATATCCATGCATAGATGTATGGTTCCTATAAATATCGCGAAGAGAAGATTCTACACAGTAAGTATTTTAACAGGACAGGATTAAACGTATAAGCTTACATATTTGTTTTCTTTAAATCGAAATAAAATCATATTTTACATTTAAATAAATAAGTATGTAATATTTTATTTCCATTTATTATTTATGCCTCTCAACCGTTCACACTCATAACACGTTGGATTACAAGTTGATTAAAAACTGAAATGTACAGCATTGGACCATGAGAAGCACATTGATTCATTAAAAAATGTTGAATAAAATATTATATTTATTACTCGTTATAAATTCATTTTATTGACACGGTTTTTCATCGCGTCAATATTTTAAGGCATCGTTTTGAATCACATAAGTTGAAGTTTGACTATATATATATAGTTATTATATTTTTTTCATTAATCTATGCTCTCATTTTTTATATGTGTATATACTAATTATAAAAGTTAAGTACCTACATTTAAAAATATAAAACTAAAATATTATTTTTTAATACAAAGTACAAAAAATATTTAAAAATATAAAAATAGTACCTATCCCACCAGTATCGGATGCAGGGACCAAGCTACCGGTTGTTAGGGTTCCGTAGAGCAGAACCTCCTCACAATGCGTGCCGTGTCGAGTAGCCTTCTGCATCAAACCCTTGATCCAGCTACCCAACGTGAGCCTCTTGAGATGTTTGTCGAGACGAGACTCTTTGCTATCAGTCCGTTTACGGATACGACTATCGGTACAATAATAGCCGAGTCCACCTCCTAGATGTCCACAATCTCATGAGCCAAGTCCAAATATATAACTATACAATTTTATAATTAGCATGTCATTGTGCACGTAGCATTATAGTACATTGTACAACAAGGGATGAAAGTAGTTGATTTCATTGAGGGTGTAGTTTGAGTACACCTTAATACACCCGAAAGAAATCAAACTTTCGCCCGAGTTATACATAGTGCTTTATACTACACCTACAAGGAAAATAAAAATATTGTGCATTTTTCTCACTTCTCCATTGCAGAATCACTATCACTCAACATATTAAGTTCTTGCAACAAATCGTTTATTGAAAAGTTTTAAAATGATGAGGAATTTGGAGCGAAATGCAAAAAAAATCACAATTTCTTCTTTCATACGCGCATAGAGACACGGGTAACAATCGCATGCAGCCAGCTACACTTTATGAAGTTGATTTGTGAAAAAACTTTCTTTGATAGATAATCTCCGTATTAGATACTGCAAAGAGGTACTTTCTACGTAGGTGTAGTATAAAAGTATTTATTGTATATTGTTCAAATCATAGATTCAAATTAACAAAATTCTTTAACGCGGCTAACGGTTAAAATTGTCGGTAAGGAATCATTAATTCCATTAAGAAGTCATTTTAATATATATTTTTTACTACTCCTGCAGCGAATGAACGTGTTGTCCACCTGATGGTAAGTGGAGTACAGCCCATGGACATGAACAATCCATAGAAGCAGTTTGTAGATGCGTCGCTGCAGCTGAGGACTACGGTGTTATGCCTCATGTGCCAGTAATTTCAGGGCCTTTTCTCACCACTAAACCAGAACACAGTAATGCATGTCCATTTAGCGGCAGGTTAAAGGTGAGATGATGGTGCTGCTACTTTTGAGCTCGTTAATAAAAAACTTACTTACTTTGTGTACTAAAATAGAAAGCCATAAATTATTTTGAGCTAAAAGTTGTTTAATCTTGAAGCTTGAAAGTATCTTCACCAAATGAAATTACTGCAAACTAGTTTTTGAAATAAGACAATAAATTAGGTTGGTTTTAAATAACTTTAACAATTATTTGAGCAAAGTTACAAGCTCAATCGTGACCGACCTAGACCAATTATATCTCTTTATTATTGAGAATACGGGTTACTCACGTTATTTTAACTGGGATATGCCGACGTCTTGCGACGGCGACGAAACGCGATTAATCGCCCAGTGATGAATCTACGTACTAGATTCGAAACTAGTCGGCATATCCTGGCTAAAGTAACGTGAGTAACCCGTATTCTCAATAATAATGTCTTCACCTCACGTCGGTTTAAATAAAATTATATCATTTTTATTTTTTTTAAGATTTCATTGCTCTATAATACAAATAACTACAAATTGTGATTCAGGTAAATCGCATCAGCATGAACAAACAATACAGTTGTTGCCAACAAATCGATTCTCAATAATTACTCGATTCAATCGTCAAACATTTTAATTGAATTCTCTTTATAGAACCCTCGATTGTTCGCGACTGAAGCTACTTGGCAAACAAAAGTTAGATTAGTTTGCCCACTGCGCCCTACTTTCTGAACCAAGGATATATTGCATGCACATTTTTTAATGACAAACTTTTAAGTATATGGGTATCAGTGGGAATATAAGTTTAATGGGTTTTCTTTATAATTGTTTTGGCAACATAATCACGATTTTTGTTATAAAAGCACGTTTTCGTGATAAATTAAAATGCGTTATTTATGCACCCAATTCAACTAAAAACTATGCCAACTAACGTTAAAGAAATTGATTATATAAATTATGGCATTACGTTAGACCATTAGATAGTGTAATTGCTTCTGGCGTTCTATCTAATGTAAAAAATCCAAATTTATTTTATTTTATCTTTATGTATACAGGGTGACCAGGCAATTATTGTGTATCTTTATGAGATATCATAAAACTTTAAACTAATATAATTAGTACTTAACTTTACTTATATTTTCCGTTTTTTTTTTTGTGTGTGCAAAAGTTAATTAAAAAAAATAAAAATATTGAAGTGCAAAAAAATTAATCGTAACTTTTAAATCGTCTGGTCATAAAAATAGTTCAAGGCACAGTCACTGCAGCACCATGTCAAGCGTAACGTGCTTAACACTCGCGTCTTATTTATTATTTATTTTAATTTTCACACTTTTACTAATTAGGACACGTCGCAGTTTCATGTTACATGCAATTCATTATTTATTTAAACTCCTGGTGTTTTATAACATACTGCCTATATGACGTTTAACATAGTGGCTAGTTACTACCGGACAAATATTAATTGTACCGAATTAATCCAATGGCAAAACAAGTCGCAGTATGTGACAATTTTTTTTTATGAAAGATTGAGTATATTGCGCAAATATGAAAATTTCTCGTTTTGTTTTTAAGGTGTCAACTTTTGTAAAAAACTCGTTAAAGTACAAATGTTTTGTGACCTGCCATCTTGCTAAGTCATTCAAATGCGTTTCAAAATTTGTGTCCACATCTTCTTTATATTTATATATCCTCGAACACAAACGAATACAAAGAAACTTATAAACCTATAAAAATCTTTTGCTTGTACAGTGTTTGATGTAACATAAAGAAGAGATAGGATATCAAAGGAAACATAAAGAAACCCACGCGTGTATTACTAACTGTTCAAAGTAAGTAAAGGTGAAAATAATATTGCATTCATGTGAGATTCAAAGATGTATTTCAGTCTGTAGTAAATTGACAAAAGGAGTTTAAATAGGTAAGACATTTTTGAAAGACACCCGTACTTGGATTTCCGCGTAGGTTTAACACACATAGGTACATCTCACAAATACAAAGCTCATTCACCAGCGTTGTAATGAACACCAAGGAGCCCTCTTAAAATACGGCAACCAAGTTCAGTGCAACATATTTTAGGCGGCTATTACACAACACGGTATTTAAGAATCTTAACTTTTATTTGGGGCAGTGTAAAAGAATTCCTGGCGTAACCAAAGGAGTACTGGACTTTCCGTGCCTACCGGGCCCTGAATACCGTGCGTAATAGCCGCTTTATGAAACCAGTCCCCCGATGTACGGTCAAGTATTACCTTAAAAAAACTAAAACCAAGAGGTGTTGTACCAACAGAACAAAGGAATAATTTATTTCAAAGCTTAAACTTTTCTCCAAGATTCACTTATCTACACTCACATTTAAAATTCATCTGACTTGAAACAACATAAATTTCAACGGCTTACGGTTCGCGCTTACATAAAATAAGATATGTACAGACGGAGTTATATATGAGCCAGCTAAATCCATCTGCCCAAAGTTACGTCAAAGTTTTTCAGCTGCAATGTATACACATTTGTCTGACTTATAGTTGAGGAACAACTATTTGAGGAGCAAGCAACTTTTGTGTGTCTTCTTCGTTTTCGAAAACTCAAGTAGTCTAAAATGTGTGTTGTTATTCTGAACATTCCATTTCGTTTAAACGTACACTGTTGCAAAAACTTGTTTGTCATTAAGATTGCTATCATAATGACAGACAAGTCATCGCAACAGTGTTAAAGATAGATAAATTTCTCAACCATTTCCATAATTATGTTGTTTTTAACACGCTTATTTTAGCTTCACCTGTATGTATGTATGTATGTTTGTAACCGACTCCTTTTGACTCGATTTTGACCCACTTTAAACGGACAGATTTCATAAAAAATTTGCAATGACAATGCAATAATTCGATAAAAAATATAAAAAAAAAAATAAAAAAAACGCTCTGTGCCATATTTTTCGTCTATCGAGCAACCCACGCTTTTTTCAGCTTATATTAGGAATTAATTTTCACTTTTTAGTCAGAAGTACTTTAAAAGCGTGTTTTTTAGATAGTTATATAACAACTTCATTTGCACACCATTCAATTACAAACTAAAGATAACTATTTAAAGATAATAACAATATGCAAAGGGCGGCCTTATCGCTTGACGCAATTTCTGCCAGGCAATTTTAGTTTCTTTTTAACTATTATTTATTTATTGAAACTGACGTTTATAACTTAATTCCAATTATGAAATACGGGTGTGCCTATATGTAAAGGTGAAACCGCGGTCGACTAAATAGATCAACATTACGTGAGCATGTATTTCATAATTTGAATAACAAATGCTTATGGTTGAGAAATGTAGATAAAGTGGAAATTTAATCATATGCTCAATTGGCAAGAGCACTGGCAACGAATATCCCAATGATTATCTAACAATAGGTTTAAGTCTCGCGGGATTCTAAACTTGTCAATCTTTAAATATTGTTTTAAAGCACACACAAACACACTGATACTGATTATCTTTTGAATCGTCCACATTTGAACACGGTTTCTGCTAATTTCATTTTGCGCAAGTTGGATTGAGCGAGTAGCCGGCACAACGACCTGTTTGTAAACACTGTTTGCGTAAGCAAGATGGAGAGTATAGCCGGACTGAAGTTTATTTTTTTTATTTTATTTTATTTATTCATTTTGGGATAACAACAGCCGTTATACATCAATTGCTTATAGCTAACTTAATTAAATCTGAAGGCCAGTTATCCACATCGTAATAATAAACGTGTTTCTATCTTTATAAAGAAATACAGTACAAAGGGCGAGCTGATAACCCGAGAGCGGTAGGTACACAGGTGTGTTGGCTTGGAGTCAGAGCATGTCGCGCAATAGTAAGTATGGGTTTTACCGAAAACGGAATAGGTCATAATACTTAATGTGTACCATAATTTTAATTAATAGTGAATTTTCAGCTTAAATACGATATAAGTTTTTTTTTTTTTTTTTTTGGCACAAATAAGATGGTGATATAGCCAGGGCTCTACATTTTACTGAGAGGTTTAACGTCTGTGATAAACTGCCAGTTACGCATTACGTCGTAAAGCGTCAAGCCTCCTTGGCTTTGAGAATAATGACCTACTTAAATACTTCTGTGTAATATTTTTATGCCTTGCAATAAAGTTACAAAAAAAAGACTGACTACAGAAGCTGTTTTTGAAGTCGCTTAAAAAGGTAGTTTCCTGATTAAGAGGTGAGATAAAATTTTATATCAGGATAGCCACATGAACAGATTTACTGCTAACTTAAAAGACATCCTCCTCATCAGCTCGGTTCTGGATGCCTCAGAACCATAACAGGCGCTTGAGACATCCTAATGTAATAAATAACATGTTTTAAGTTTTTTGTATGTTTTTCAGAGTTCTCTGTGATTTTTATTTTTTATTTTTTATTATAGATTAGTTGCATGTACATGTATTTACGTTATGATCCAGATCGAAATATTGTATTTTGTTATGTCTTGTTTTATATTGATTGTAATGTGTTTTGTGCAATAAATAAATAAATAAATAAATAGCCTCACAGACGCAATATTATTATTAGTACCTTTCACCACGAGGTTCTCGGGTTCTCGGGAGGAAGATGACGCTAGCTGTCACGAGTAACATCGGCTCCGTGTTGTTATCTATTTTAAAAATAACAAAAGTGCTTTTATATGACTATTAACCTTTAATTATATGTGAAACCGTCCAATAATTGTGTACAAACGTTATCTAGACCCTAAATATAAAAATAAGAAACTTAACTGTGACTAAAGGTGAAAGTGAAATAGTGCGAACGAACTAAATAATTACATGTTTTTAAAATAAACTAAATCATAAAAATGTGTATGAAAAGTGTATTAAATCATCCAAAATAACAATCCTTAAAAAACATCAAACAAATCTCTAAAAATCAAAATGCAAAGACATTATACCGTTACGATAAATTCAAACTCCGTGAATGACTTGCAAAGTGTACCGATAACTAGTGCTACCAGTACGTGACTCATACAATCCTAATAGAAAATTACAAAAGACTACTAATTTCGCAAGATTATGTTAAACCGTCGTGGTCGAGCTGCAACTACGTTCGGTCAAGACTAAATGATACCGAGTTCGATCCCCAGTGAAAAATAGTCTTTTTGTGTTATTTTCTTTCTTACTTACATCTTTCGTATAAACATTAAATGAAGAAAAAGAAATAACAAAAAGATGGATTACTCAGAGAATGTTACTTTACGCCGAATGCGAACCAAGTCCGATTCTCCGATAGATGATGATAGTTATTCATTCGCCGAAACATTAGAACATACTAACAACAACACAAGTATGCCAGATGTCTCCACCTATGACGATGAAAGGGTTAAGGTACTCCAAGACCAAGTTACGAAATTGACTCAAGAATTAAGAAGTGCCCATACAGAAATAGAAACGCTTTCTTTAGAAGTAAATGACCTGAGGAGATCAAATGCGGACCTACTGAGAAAAAATGACCTGCTCAAAAAGGTAACTACTAGTCCTGCAACATCAAAACAATCCACACCCAAAAAAACCTACAGAGCTTTGAGAAAGGACCAATATTCTCAAACAGATTTTTCATCGGTTGAAAATAAATGTTCAAGTCAAACACAGACGATGTCTGAACTTCAAAATGTTTGTACATTTCCTTCTACGAAGCAGACAAAGACGCTGGAAAAATTTGCACCGCATAGTAATAATAAGCTTTGAATTATTAGTAGTAATAAGTATAACAACATATTAAATATTGCCGAAAACAGTTTTGGTAACTATAAAATATGTCACTATTTAAATAGAAACTGTGGTATAAACAGGTTACTTAATAATCTTGAGGTAAAGCTTCTTGACTATACGCAGAAAGATTATTGTATTATTTTCATAGGCGATGATGATTTTAAAACAACACATAACTACTCAGAACTGGTTGCTTCTATAAGGCAAAAACTATTGAAATTAAATCATACCAACATAATTATTTGTTTGCCGACATATAGATGTACCAATTTCAGTGCAATGTATAACTGGCGAGTAGAAATGTTTAATAATCTGCTTTACCATGACATTCAAATATACAATTATGCAATATTATTAGATTCTAACCGAAACTTGACATGTGATCATATAATGTTTTCAATGCATAATGGCTTACTAAATAATAATGGAATGAAGATTATTTTTGACGATTTACAATATTATATTCTTAATGACATTTCCTTACCTTTGACATATGATTTAAATTCTAACGAGTATAATGAGATGATAAATAATAGTTCAATTAAATGTGACTTGCCAAAAGAAGATACATTTTTTCGCCACTAATAAGAAAATATGCACTCTGTTGCACCAGAACATAGCTGGTATTCTTGGTAAAAAAGATAACTTTGAAATAATATTAGAAAACCTTAACTGCGCCGTAGATATCATTTGTCTTTCCGAAACGTTTATGAAAAGGGGCACTGAAACCAATTTATTATTAAATCGGTATAAGTTAGCAGCATCCTACTCAAGGTTAGACCAACGTCGAGGAGGAACATGCATTTTAGTAAAAAAATATCTAGATTGTAAAATACCTAATTTTAAAATAAATCCAATACCTTTACATTTTGAATACTGTGCAGTGGAAGTGTTATCACTTAAACTTCTTGTGATTTGTATATACAGGATACCGAATTATAATGCCAACATATTCCTCAAAAATTTAGCAATTCTATTAAATATTATATGCAAAAAGGCAAACAAAAATATTGTAATATGCGGCGATTGGAATATTGACATGTTGAAAGATAATGATAATTCAAGGAAATTACAATCAATTTTATGTAATTACAACCTTCAAAATCATATTACATGCCCGACTCGTCAACAGTCCTGCATTGATATCATTGCAAGTAATTTAGCTAACACTACTTCTGAGTTATTAACATTAGCACTATCAGACCATGAAACGGCGCAAACTATATCGTTTGAATTAGCAAGCACCACACTAAAACATAGAAAATATTGGTTTGAGGATAAAAGAGATTTTGCCAAGGAAAACGTTGAGAAATTTTTGGAATGTATATCTGCTCTTTCTTTCAACAGTGTGTACGATTGTGCTGACACTGAAGAAGCTTTTAACGAGTTTCACGATATTTTTATTCTATTTTTTAACCTATGTTTTCCTACGATTACGGTGAAAGTTACTAAGAAACCTACAAATATTAAATGGATCTCAAAAGGACTATTAAAATCCAGTAAGCAGAAACGACATCTCTACATGCAGTATAAAATATCCCGTACAAGAAAAAATAAACGTAGATATATTCATTACAACAGAATTTTTAAAAGATGTATGATACAGTCCCAGAAAATTGAGAGTCTAAAATACATAAATAAGGCTAAGAATAAATGTAGAGCTTCATGGAATATTATTAAAAATAATGTATCTGAAAAACAAAATTCATATTGCATAGAAAATATTAAAATAAATGATGATATATATTCAAATCCTGCTCAAATAGCTCAGGAGTTCAATAATTATTTTATAAATTTAACTTCACATACTAATAATTCTATCATAACGACAGCCTATCCTACTAAAATTCCATTTAATATTGACACATTTTTTTTGACTCCTGTAAATAATCTTGACATTTTTAAAACAATTAATTCTTTAAATAATACAAATTCAACTGGCTATGATGATCTTCGAACTGACATTTTGAAATTATGTTCTAATATAATATGTGCTCCCTTGTGTCACATAATTAATTTGTCATTTACCCAGGGTCACTTTCCTTCGAAATTAAAACTATCGATTGTTAAACCTCTACACAAAAAGGGTGATACTAATGATTTGAACAATTACAGACCGATTACTTTAATTCCAATTTTATCGAAAATCTTTGAAAAGATAATGCACGCTAAATTATATATTTTTTTGGAGAAAAGTAGCATTTTAAAACCTGAGCAAAATGGTTTTAGAAAAAACCATTCTACCACACACGCATGTTTTACATTGTCTAAACTAATTACAGAAGGCCTTAATAAAAAAAATAATATAGTTTCGATATTCCTAGATATGTCTAAGGCATTTGACTTTGTAAATCATAAGTTATTGTTACATAAGCTCGAAAAGTATGGTATTCGGGGAATAGCATTAGATTGGGTCAAGAGCTATCTTGAAAATCGCTATCAATCTGTAGAAATTCGTAGTATGTCTGAGAAACATAACTTATCAGTAAGATCAGATTTTAAATTATTAAATAATTCAGGTGTTCCTCAGGGCAGCATCCTTGGCCCACTCATGTTCCTATTATATATTAATGATTTACCTAATGTGACTATACACAAATGTGTACTATATGCTGATGACACTACTCTTATTATCGAAGATAAAAATAAAAAAGATCTAGAGCAGAAAATAAATATGGCATTGAATAATATCATTAATTGGTTGGATAGCAACTACCTAAGTGTTAATATGAACAAAACAAAAATGATTCAATTTCAGACTTACAATAGCAAACCTATAAAATTAGATATAAAATACAAAGATAGCATAGTTGAAGAGATAGATGCAACAAAGTTTCTAGGCGTTATTATCGACAAACACTGTAATTGGAAATTGCATATAGAAAAACTTTGTTCGGGATTAGATAGATTTGTTTTCGCTCTATATCGTCTTAAACAAGTATCTTCCGTAAGGTCTGCTCTTAGTGCTTACCACGGTTATGTGTCATCCAAACTACGATATGCTCTCATCATATGGGGTAATTCTGTGGAAGCAGATAAAGCATTCCTTGTGCAAAAAAAGTGCCTACGAGCATTAATTGGAATACAACAAACAGATAGCTGTAAGGAATATTTTAAAAAATATAATATCCTACCATTACCTAGTCTATACATTTATGAAATTTGCATTTTTGTTCGTAAAAATCTACATCTTTTCTGTAAACATAATGATGCTGTGAGCAGGCCAGGTAGACACACTCACAAACTATTAATACCCAAGCAGAGGGTTAATGTCTTCAGCAAAAATGTATACTGCATGGCGATACATGTTTATAATAAGTTACCTAATAATTTTAAGGAAATTGAAAGTATCTTTATTTTTAAGCAAAAGTTATTTAGTTTATTATTAGAAAAATGTTACTATAGTATTAAGGATTTTTTAGAAGATAAGAAACTATGACAGCATGTACATAACCATTAAATTATAAATTAAAAATTTGTACGCCAATTAATGGCAGAATATGGCTCGCACGCATAATGTTAACATGATCTCTGTATACCCATATTCAGACAAATAAACGTATTTCATTTCATTTCATTTCATTTCATTTCATTTCATTTCATTTCGATTCCCGGGTCGGGCATACTGTTATCTTTTCGTCAGATAATTCACAATAGCAGCACGGAGTTAGCATTGTGCTCCGTGGATGGCGATAGTCTTACTCCCTATCCTATGAGACCTAAACATAACAGGTGAAATGTGGGTGTTGTACTCCTCAGTCATAGGGTTGTAACGGAGGCCTTCTTAACGGAGGCGGAGGCGGATGCGAAGGCGATGAGTTTCACTTCCGCGGATGCGGAGGTTAACGGAGGCGGAGGCGAAGGTGAAAGTGGATGTAAATAAAATAGTAATTTAAGGTTTAAAAGTTTTTATATTTAATACTTAACACTTTCGAAACATAAAGTAAAAATTTTAAGTTAACTTTTTTGTAATCAAAATTAGTAATCAAAATTACGGAGAGGTAAATTAAATTTGACAAACAATAGTTTTGCGGCTTTATCACCTTCCAAACGATTTCTAAGGGATTCATAAATTAATCCAGCTGAACTAAATAATTGTTCACTTGGCACTGAACTTGGCGGCGCCGATAAGTACGTGCGAACGATGGGAGAAAAAGCTTTATATTTATTGTTATTTCTCCACCACAATATGCTATATGATTACGTAAATAAAACTCCGTTACAACTACGCAAAAATTGTGCGGAGGCGGAAGCGGAGGTGAAGGTACGATTTCTTGCGGAACTTCCGCAGTAACGGAGGCGGAGGCGAAGTTCCGTTACAACCCTAATGGTGTGACTGAGTCAGTCACACCATTCTGGGTAAAATAGGTAGGGTACTAATCAAAGTTTTACAAATAAGGATAGTCAATACAGAAAATATTGTTTATAATATTGCGTGTGTGCGATTGCTAATAGTACAGTGGGCCAACGAGTTAGCTATGCAGGGCAAAAACTTCTCTGCCATAGTGCAAACTGACTGCAATAGATATGTATGTGTGTATTACATATGTAATTAAGTGTAATATACCCACTATTTAGATATGTAACTCTCTTATCTATAACTGGCGTAGTAAGTCTTTACTATGACTTAGAAGTTTTTGCCCTGCATAGCTAACTCGTTGGCCCACTGTACATTGTACACCAAGGGATGAAAGTAGTTGATTTCATTGAGGGTGTAGTTTGAGGCCCGAAGCGTAGCTGAGGGCCTTAATACACCCGAAAGAAATCAAACTTTCGCCCGAGTTATACATAGTGCTTTATACTACACCTACAAGGAAAATAAAAAGATTGTGCATTTTTCTCACTTCTCCATTGCAGAAAATCTGCTTACGCTTTATTATATCTGATTTTTGACTTTTGTGGTAAGAGGTCCTCAATCACTGCTTGAGCAGTTACTTTCAATTCCTCCGGAGTCAATAAATCGTCAGTATCACTATCACTCGACATACCTATTAAGTTCTTGCAACAAATTGTTTATTCAAAAGTTTTAAAATGATGAGGAATTTGGAGCGAAATGCAAAAATTTTCACAATTTCTTCTTTCATACGCGCATAGAGACACGGGTAACAATCGCATGCAGCCAGCTACACTTTATGAAGTTGATTTGTGAAAAAACGTTTGTAATTATTTTGTAACAGGTAATAATAGTGATTTTAGTGGTTTATTTATGCAGTTATTATATAATTAAGTTACATTATTTTTATAAAAGTAGTTATTTTATTCTTTTAATATTCTTTTTTATTTATGGTTTACCAAAAAGTACAGAAAACAAAATGAAAAAAAAAAGAAATTTAAAAAAAAGTTCATTACTCCCATGGGAGTAATGAATTTAGGAGTAATATTTCAGACCTCTAACATACATTACATGTTGCTTTTCAGAACTCGTCTGAAAAGACTAACTTTCTATGATAGATATTCTCCGTATTAGATACTGCAAAGAGGTACTCTTACGTAGGTGTAGTATAAAGAAATATATTTTATAACAATATTTTACTACACCACTTCTGAACCGATTACTCAAGCTACGTGCAACAGTCTAAAAACTCCACTTGTAAAATTTCATAGACAAAGGCGAATGATAATGCTCTAGTATTTGTTCAGTGCTCTAGACAACATTACCCTGCATACAGGGTACTGTGGCCGATATAAGTGGTAACGCACAGTTGGTTTACGAATTGATGGCCATTGTAGATACAACCTCACCATGCCAAGACCACAGCCCGAATTAATCTAGTTGGTTTCATGTTGCCGCTCGATTTGGTCAGCCAACTCACCAAGCGCCTTGAGGTGTTGGTTAAGGCTCTTTAGCAATTAGATCCGTGATTAGACTAAAGCCCATTTACACAAACAAGTATTCAAGATTCAAGATTCATTTATTCGCAAAAATATGGTACAGTAGATGGTATACATGTTTAAGCAGCCCGACATATTCACCTTTAATACGAATGCAAATTCTTTGTTTCAAGTAGTAAACATTGATTCAAAAGTAGCACAAACAAACAGAATAACTTATTTTTTACAGGAATAATGAAAGCACTTTCCAAGTAACCAACACTTAAGTTTTTTTAAAAAAGATGTAAAGGATGTAAATTCTCTTAATGTTTGTGTAATGTGATTAAAAAAGAAATATTGACATGTTGTAACTGCTTTTGTAGTGAAGAGTGCTGCTTTTGTAGTTTTGTAGAGAAGAGATCCTAGTAAATTAAGAAATGTAATATGTAAAAATATTACATTTCTTAATTAACAAGGATCTCTTTTTGGGATGCAAGGCATTTCTCTTTTTAATCGCGATAAAGAAATCAAGGATTAGAATTGCGTTGCAGAACTTCCATCGTGTCAATTGTATGAGTCAGATATTTTGTATGATATATTTTTCTCCAAATTAGGTTGGGTTTGAGTCTTGAATCGTGCCCGGTGGATGGCGATAGCCTTAACACTCACATGGGACCTAAACATAACAGGTGATGTAAGGTTGATGTACACCTTTGGCACTCTGGGTTGAGAAATATAAGCATGATGAATATTATAAGTAAACTAATTGTTTTAAAAATTACATACATATAACTAATAGGTAGATACTAAGAAACAGTTCAAAAAGATATGGGACCGGCAGGATTTGAACCTGCGACCTTACTGCACACCGGGCAGCCGCTTTAGCCATCCAGCTACGGTCGCCTCTTACCAGAACCTTAAATTTCTCAACTGTATGATACGTCATTTCGTCACGTTCATCCATTTATTCTTATCTTAAGTAGGATACAAACCAACATGGCCAAGTTACATTCCGCACAAATGTTGTAAAGAAATAACGCGTACGTTATTTCAACTTCTTATTGATTATTTTTATAGCATTTAGCTATGCTTAGCAAATTATACTAAGAATAATAGGTAGATATCTATCTAAAAAAAGAGGCAACAACATCTTTAGGCAGTTTTCTGGCGCGTAATGCTATTTGACTTGAATGCTATGGGACTTCTTTATTTTACTAGAATTAATTGTTAAACTTGTTCCTTGCAATTACTGTTAAATAGGTCTTACTACACCCATTTAAAAGCAACCCTATCCAAAGAAGAATGCCAAACGGCACTTTACAAGTAAGCGAATAGATTAAGAGCCCGTGGGCGACCGTCTAATTTTTTTTTATTTATTTAACTTATTATAATAAATAATAAATAAAAATAAAAAAGCCTTATATTTCTTACTGTACAAAAGATATACTTAAAATTAAAATAAAGATAACACTTATATTATTAGCAAGAACCCCTCGTTTCGAAGGTGAAGGCCTCCTCTAGAGCTTTCCATTTCTCTCTGTCCTTTGCGGTCTCTATCCATTTTTTTCCTTATTATAAGGATATTATAAAAAGGTATAGGAATATTTATCAATATATAAATAAAAATAATATATCAAGAATAACACAGATAAAAGAAATTAAAAAAATCATAAAATACCTACTACCATATACCTAAAAATATATTAAATATACATATAAATAAGATTATAAATATATGTTTAAATCAAGATAAGACTATTGATAGGATAATACTGCTAATTCATCAGAGAGCAGTGCTCGAACCTTCATCTTAAATGAATAACGTGTGGTGGCCGTTCTGATTTCGAAAAGTAGCGCGTTCCAATCATGTCATCCGTCCTATGTAATTTTATAAATGCTGAGTTTCACTGAGTGCCAGTAACAGATGTAAAGTCGATCACCAAATAATGATGGTAGAAATCATCCTCCACCATTGGCAGACACTTATCATGGCTCCAACCCTTGACAGAGAGTTAAAGTTACCATACTTATGTATTCGAATTGTTGATATAATATTATTCTATGTATGTATTCACATTTTCAGCACATTATTTTAATTTATTTATGCACCTACCTTTGTTCTCTACGCATCACCTTAAGGTTGACACGTAGAAAATCTATAAATTAAGTGCAAGAAGTTGAAAAAAAAAAATCTAAAAGTTTAAGCTTTTCTGGAGTTAAAACCATGCTAAGTATTACAACACAAGTATTTTTTTTTCTTAAAATATTTCCCGAAGCCAACAACGATCACAATTCAATATAAGATCATTCTTACCTACATCAGAGGCACACCCAGGAAAACTTTCAGCTTTTAATGAAGTAAGCCGGCCGCCCACGAGCTTTGACTCTATTTACAAGTAGGCGAGGCAAAGAAATGAATTTATTCCAGTGTCTTTCTCAACAGTTGTAGCGTTTTGGTCGCTGGGTACAACTTTTTACATAATTTGTTTAAATCGAATGTTGCCTTAGGGATACAAGTTTTCTTGTTTCAACAACCTGCGAAATAAATGTTAGTACTAAAGTTTAACGCCGTTTGTGTCCGCTGTGAAAACCAGCCTACTTTTATTGCTGTAGAGTAGAGATAATAGGTTTGCTTGTTCCTATGGGATTGTTTATGATGATTAAGACGTTAATTGTTATTTTTATTATCAAATAATATAATGAATACATTTTAAAACGAGGCAAAAAACGTAACTCTTCAGGGCAATCAGGTAAATAGGATGATAGTAAAGTTGAAAAGTCCAATGTATTAATTATTAATTACACTCTATTTTATTAATTAGCTGTACCATGCAATAATTTGCAAATACTTGCACAATCTTCTAACTAAATATTTGTATCGATATGATGCTTTTTAAACTCTTTATTTAACAACCAAATCCAAGCAGGACTCGAACCTGCACCCGTGGGTATACGCCCCAAGTGCTTTGCCAATTCAGCTATGGATTCGTATGCTGCTAGACTTTTCAACTTTCTCAATTTTCATATTTTATAAAATACAAAATACAATAGCAAAGCTAAAATTTGCTTAAAATATTACAAACCAAATCCAAGTTGAGTATTTAAAATTGAAGTATGGAGCTTTATGAAAACTGATCTATCTATTTTGTATAGAAATTTTCTTTTTATTCTTTCATTTTTCATTCTTTGTTTTTTCGACATACCTCAGGCTAATTTTGTTGCAGTTGGATCCCCGTAGACTTATTCCCTAAAGATGACTGTGATTTCTTTTGCAATAGTTTCTGTCAAAAAGTAATTATTCCTGTCAAACAGATATAATTTCTGGTTTCTTAAGTAATAGTTACTGTCAAATAGTAATAGTTACTGCCAAAACACGCATTTTTGACATAACGCAATCAAATTACTCTCCTCAAATGTATGCTTCGTTCACACGTAATAAAATAAAACAAAAAACACTAAATTTGTCTATTATTTTATTGTCTATCTGGAATTGAGACAAAAAAAATATTAAAAAAGCGTGCATGAGCAAAAGAAAAATTGAACGTCAAAACTGGCGGACAATTCTTTACATTTAGAGTACGTAGAAAATTGTTTTCCTTTTTGCTGCATTACCTAGTAAATTGAAAATAAAAATATTTATTTGGGTCCAAAAAACAATTAAAAAATCATTGTTAAATATTAATTAAAGTGCCTTTAGGTGTAATTAGCTAGTTCAGTTTGTTGTTTGTGCAATTATTCATATTTTATTAGTAAGTACCAATTTTATTTCATTTTAATGTTTTACCCTAGTGAAATTATATTATACTTATCCATTATTCTAGAATTTTATATCACGTAGTTGACCTTATCTTTCAGTGGCAAATATACTTATGATGTTAGTTTTATTTATTTTTATTAGTATTATTTGTATTGATAAAACCTTCTTGTTGACACCTACTAAAATATATTTTTACTCTGTGGCATCTAATGTCTTTTACCAAAAAAAATTGGAGCGTTTCATTACAACAAAAAGCATATAAATAGCTTTGAACTGAATTAAGAAAGTAACAAATTCAAACAATAAAATTCAAATTATATAACTGATTATATCAAAAGAAAACTGAACACATTATAACAACAAACACAATATAAGTCATTATGGTAAGAGGTATTTTCGGAGAGATTTTCTCTTTAGTGTAAAACGAGTGCTTAAAATTAAATAAAATAAGAATGGAACGCGATGTAATGGAAAAAAAAGTTATTCTCAATACAAAACAAATATCAAAGATCGAGATAATATTTTAAGACAACTATAATAAAAACGATATATAAATGTGATTTTAACTCTTTGCTACTGCTATGTACTAGAAACAGTGAGTATGCGTTATAATTTCTACTTAGTCCTCCGTGACACGATGAAATCACATATCTCTCACTTGTGTTGTAATGTTTTTTGTCTTTCAGGTGCAATACACGAATATAGCACACCTATATTATAATAGTATTATGATAAGATGATGGCGGCGGTTGATTTCAGAGCTAAACATTTTTTAGACTTAAGTTTCATCAGTGCAAGCCTAGCGAACATTAGAAGAAAATAAATGTTCCTGAAATTCTGTGAAATAATAAAATTTTTCAAAACTTCTGATTTTTCTTTAATATATTCTTATTTCTCTCACATAATTATCATAGACATAGACACTACGTTACGTACATAAGAAATTATAAATGTAAACTCCAAATAAATAATAATAATCGTGAATACAGAATGTAAGTAGTTACATTATCTGGTGCATAACCTGTATTGTCCCATTGTTGGGCAAAGGTCTCCACCATCCTTGAAATGGAATGAATCAGGTTTTTCGTTTTTTATTAAAGTATGTAACTAGATTTGAACTACGTCGATAAAAAGCACTTACCCGTGTGCCAGAATTCATTAAAATTTGTTTAGTTTGGCGAGAAAGAGGAAGCCTACAACTAAGCTACATAATATTATTGTTTCAATATTTTGAAGATACATTATTTTCATTAAGTGCTTTTTATATCCCAGACTGCCATAATTCGTGCTACTACTTGTCGTATTTATAAGTTTTCGTATGAAAAATCTCGAGATATATGACTAAAAATAATATGACCTAAATTCTATTGCATTACGTATTTAATTAGTATTTTATGACATACATAGTATTAAACAGTTATTGCTTTGATGTATAACGTTAATCTGAAGTAAAAAAACCTTTTAAATATCATTATTTTATCTCGCCAAAGTACAAGAAATTACTAAGAAACTGCTCCATGACCAGTTTCCGATTTTGACATAAGAAATTGCGTTACTTGCCTGTAAAGCTGTCAAACCTGCAAGAGGATAGTAACTGGCAAGCTGTCAATTTTTTTGCCAAGCAGTTATCAACCGTATGTGTATGGAAATAAGGATGCACTAAATCCGAGATGAACCGGTTTCAAACGAAATTATTAATTGCTTTCGAAATCGACTGGAAATTAGTCATCTTTACAGAATAGCCATGCGGGATCTCGCGGGATCGAGATTGCATTCCCTACATACATACCTACATTGACGCCTAGGTATAGTGGCAGGCAGAGATAATTTCATTTTTGTTATATATTTTTTGCAACATTTTTTTATAGATCCGTAGAGTAACCGTAAGAATCTCAAAAAATACTTTATTGCGTATTGCTCTCCTGGCTTACGTTTTGAACTAATGATTTTTACTTTATATAGGTATGATGGTAGGCAGAGATAATGTCATTTTTGTTATATATTTTTTGCAATTTTTTTGTAAGTGTAAAGAATAAAATCATTGACTGAACTTACGTAACCAATTGTAGTCCCAGTTACGATTTGGATCAGCTCCGTAACACCGGCTAGTAGATCTTGAACGAGTTTTCCTCCACATCCTATCCTGTTTACATAAAATAATTATAAGGTACATATTACTTTATATATAATATAGGTATAAATAATAAACAGTAAGGAAAATATTAGATACAACAGATTAAAAGTCAGCTTAATCAGTGCCGGCTAAATTATAACTACCTCTTATAGAACTCGCACGAATATAAAAATGGTACAATGTACAGCTGTCATTTTCATTTGTATGTAGGGTACTGAATAGAAAAATATCAAGTATCCTTGACCACTCACTCTAGTGAAACTGTAGTGGTATCCATCAGGGTTCACTGATGGAAAGATGTGCCAATCGAAGTTGTTCCTCAAATTCTGTATCTTCGGGTCCTCACTGGTTAATAGCTCGTTGATAAAGTAAGTCGTTGTTGCGGGAGTAATCCATTCTCTTGCGTGAATACCTGGAATCGAATTCATTTTATTAATTGATTCATTTATCGATTTTTGCGGACGCCATCATCAGATCTATTGTATCTACATACTAGCAGGTAGCAACCAACATGACTGATGTTACAATCAATACAAATGCTGAACACGATCGGTTTTTTCACTTTCTAATTAAATTATGTATAACATTTAGCCCTGTTTAGCAATCTATTAAGAAGACATTATTATTGAGAATACGGGTAACTCGATATGCCGACTGGTTTCGAATCTATTACGTAGATTCATCAACTGGGCGATTAATCGGGTTTCGTTGCCGTCGCAAGACGTCTCGCACTCGTGCGAAACTAGTCGGCATATGCCGGCTAAAATAACGTGAGTAACCCGTATTCTCAATAATAATGTCTTCACCTCACGTCGGTTTTAAATATATTAATATTATTGTATTATTTTTAAACGTTTTTTATGCATTGGTTGGACAAATTAATGTCAAGACGTTTTTAGGTATGAAACAATGTTTTCTGTGACTTTTCTATCACCATACTGTATTTTTTGTTGATTCAAAGCCTTCATGAGGGTACAGAATCTTCTTACTCACCAGACTCAATAAACATAACAGGTTTAGTGTTACGAGTCGGGCTGTTAATTCTAAGTCCTAGTATTTGCCTTCCTTCATAGCTTTGTCCACCAACCACGAGCTGAGCTGTTTCTGGGTGGGATTTACTCATGTTCTGAAGATAGCCATAAATCTAAAAATATAAAAATAAATGTGTGACAATTCCTTAAGAAAAATATATAAATTTATGATTTTATTGCAGCAGCGATAGCCGAGTGGGAGACCATAGGACTGCAAAGTCCTATATCTCGGGTTTGAACCCACGGCACACACCTCTATCGATAAATCGTTAAGATTTTTTTTTTATACTGCGCACACAGCGAACGAACGTGTAGTCCACCTGAAGGTAAGTGGAGTACAGCCCATGGACATCAACAATCCACAAAAGCAGATTTATAGATGCGTCGCTGCAGCTGAGGACTACGGTGTTATGGCTCATGTGTTAGTAATTTCAGGTCCTGATCTCACCACCAAACCGAAACACAGTATTGGAAGCACTACTATTTGACGGCAGGTTAAAGGTGAGACGGTGGTTCTGCCGCCCTCGAGCTCATTCACAAGAGCTCTACCACCGGTAAAAGATTCGTCTTTTTGGAAGATATGTGTGTATTTATCATATAAATTATCGCTCGCTAACGGTGAAGGAAAACTTCGTGAGGAAACCTGCATGCCTGAGCGTGCCTTAAAAGTACTCGAGGTCGTGTGAAGTCTACCAATCCGCACTTGGCCAGCGTGGTAAGGCCTAACCCTTCTCATCATGAAAAGAGGTCCGAGCCCAGCAATGGGACATGTATTAGATACAGGGCTGCTATTATATGATTTTATTACAGATTCACATTAAGGCTCTAAAGCCATTTATAGCTGAAGTCATATAGACACGGTCAAGATGACTGAATATACTTACGGCATCTATGTCGTGGTAAGCAGTCCAAGAAAACCCACCTCCTCGCAGCGGATTTGACTTTTCAATCTTAATTATTCTGAAATATGTAGGCATTACAATAAAACTTATCACATTACATTACAGAAATATATTATGTGTTCTTAAATTAAACATCCTCATACTATATAAGCTTATAACCTCATTTAGTAAACGAGTCAGTGGTTTCTAAAATGTGTCATATGACATTCTATATACCAGGGTCAGCATTATAATTCGAAGATTCGATATTTAAGTACACATATTTTATAATAGTCACAACATAAGCCACGCTCGATACCAACATTAATGGTGGTGAGCCATTCTGGTAAGTCTAGAATCTAAACAATAAGAAACTTAACGAAAATTCACACCACTAGTTGGCACCACTGTGGCAATAGATCTCCTAATCCCATCCCAATAATGCGCAGAAAACTATGATTGTATAATCTAATCTAAGGGCCATACCCAATAAATTTGCAGAATATATGACCTTCTTATGCTGTTTTGAACGTATTTTAAATTGATGACGTGTATTAGACAAATTTACAAATAATTCAATATTTTCTTTCACAAAAAGCACAACTTCAAATATATATAATAAAGGGATAATATTTTCAAATCTATAAAATAAGGTTTACAACTATCTGTGCTTTTAAGTCCACACATAGCCCTTACACATTTTTTTTGTCTCAGGAGTCTCCCTATCAGGAGAGTTACCCCAATATATTATGCCATATCTTATTGTTGATGAAACACTCATTCGATGATCTCCCTTTTTCTAATTACGTATACTTAAAAGTACTTACTCTGAGTAGTCATCGACAACGACTTTGGCAGTAAGACCTGCCGCTTGCACCATGTTTTCCAAGATTGGTACCAATTCGGGCGCAATGAGCATTTCACACTTATTGTCACCTCTAACTGTATGATATGGTAATTCCTACAAACATTGGTAAAACACTTAAATTGTGACTAACTTTTACCTATTATTACTATGTGAGTGTGAGTGTATTGGGTCCGGTCCTGTACCTTTTATACACCTGTGACATCCCAGTACCAGAAGAAAACTTCATTGCGACTTTTGCAGATGATACTGCTATTATGGCTACAGGCAACAGTCACGAGGAAGCTGTAGAAAAACTTCAAGCAGCTATCAACCAAACTATACAATGGACGAAAGAATGGGGTATTAAATTGAATGAAGCTAAGTCAGTACACGTAGACTTCACAAACAAGAAGCCGCAGTATTTGCCGGTGTTCATAAACAACCAAGAGGTACCATATGCTAATACAGCTAAATACCTCGGCATGACGCTTGACGTTAAGCTACGCTGGAAAGCGCACGTCAAGAAGAAGCGAGAAGAACTAGACATGCGCTACAAAAAAATGTACTGGCTTATCGGAAAGCAATCACCCCTTTCAGTACCTAACAAAGTCCTACTATACAAACAGGTTTTGATGCCTGTATGGACTTATGGCATCCAGCTGTGGGGCTGTGCCGCTCAAAGTAATCGGCAAATTATACAAAGATTCCAGAATAAAGTACTCAGGAACATCGTGAACGCGCCCTGGTACGTAAGAAATTGCGACCTCCACAGGGACCTCAACATTGACGTCGTAGATAAAGTGATGCAAAAATTGGCAGAAGCCCACGAATATAGGCTTCATCATCACGTTAATGTCGAGGCCATCCAGCTCCTCGACAATACGGACATAGTGAAAAGACTTAAACGGACAAAACCATATGAGTTAGTTAGTGTTAGTGATTAAGTGAAAAATTACAAACAAAAACAGTGATAGTTCAAAAGACAACATGAACAAAGTGTCTTCGCCTTAATAAAAACTAAGTGAAGTGTTATTGGACGCCTCTTAGATTTATGTTTACATATTAATTTAGGTTAAAATAGAATTACTCATTAGCCTTTATGGGCTAGATTGTAATAAAATAAGATATTTGTGATATCTTACAATATAAAAAAAAAAAAAAAAAAAAAATACTATGTAATATTAAAATATATATAAAAATCTCGTGTCACAGTGTTATTTCAGTGACAAAAATCAAAAATCAGAAGTCAAATCATTTGTTGGGTCCCAAGGGGCGCTTGAACACGTCAAAACAAACATCGAAATAAAAAAAATATAAAAAAAAAAAAAAAATATAAATAAATTAAAATAAATTATAACACTTATTGCAATGAAATGATTAGTTAGGTTAGTGTGTTATAGATCTCGCCCGAAATTGTGGATATTGGGTGGGACTAAGAATAGACTTTAAGGCTTGTAAGCCGTTCTTTTTAAACAAATCTATGAATGCCAAGGCAGACTTAACACAAAACATGCAGACCAAACGGAGTTTATGGCATTGATCCACTGGACCCACACACAAACGTGCCGGCTTCAGGGACGAGACTATCCTTTTGTTCAAAATAAACGGTTATTTTAACAAATGTAACTTTTAATTCCGCAGTACCGACATCCAAAATAAAATTAAAATTAGTGACATCCTGAAAATAATCGCTAAACTGAAATGGAACTGGGCAGGCCATATTGCAAGGACTAGGGATGGCAGATGGACTGAAAAAGTTCTACACGGGTATCCCAGAGACGGCAAAAGAGACCGGGGTCGCCCAGCTAGAAGATGGCGAGACGACATTGTGGCTACAGCTGGCGTTACGTGGACTACCAAAGCCCAAAATAGACACGACTGGCATGCGATGGAGGAGGCCTTTGTCCTTAAGTGGATTCCCCCATAATATAAAAATTAGTTTTATAATTTCTTAGTTTTTTAGTTTTTACATGTATAGTAAAAATTCATATTTTTTTAGTTTTAGTTTGTAATTCTCATTTTTACTAGATACTTCATTTTTTATTTTTTATTTACTATTTTGTAACAATTTCTTAAGTGGGATAATTAAAGGCTATTTTTATTTTTTTATTTTTATTTATTTTTTAACTTTTAATTAAATGTTTGGAGGTTGTTTGTTTGTTTATTAAAAAACCATATTTTTTTTGTAACGATGTAACGGACAGCACTGCTGGTAAGCTTAAAACAATCTTTATAAAAATACTTACATAATTATCATGTAAATACTGCATTATTTTTCCCATGCCATATTTATCCCCTTCTACCTCATATATCTTATAGTTTTTATATGATTTATACCCATCGATTCTAGCAGACAGAGAAACTTGCACAAACACAAAGACGATCAGATACAGTAAAATCATCTTGCTAATGGCAGTGAATGGTTTGGTATCGCCCGCACTTACGGCTTTTATTTAAAAAGATAACATAGATAGGTATTTGTTAATTCATTGAAAATATTTGCTTAATGTTCTTAGCTATCTGTACCCATCAATGTGAGCATGTTAGGTATTTTTCAAGGCTTATGCTAAGGTCAAAGAAAATGCAGAAAATTTTAGGTGTGATATTTTGCAGTACTACACTTTATTTGCCCATCCTTAATATTGCTTACGATTGAAGTTTTTTTTTTAAATAAAGTGTTAATAAAATAAATATTTTTATATTGTAGTTTATTGACTAGTTGTTAATTTGAAAGCATTTTATTACAAATTTTATAAATTTAAAAGGAGTTCTGTCTCTACGTTACGATTTTACGGCTAAACTACGGAACCGATCTTAATGAAAATGATTATGTCGATATTTCAAGACTTCAGATCCGTTTGATAAGAAAAGGTATAATTTTATTAGTCATTCAAATTACGAAATGAAGTGAAAGTAGATTTTTTCTTAGACTTCACAAAGCACCTAGAACAGTCATACAAAAATAATTCTACTCTAAATTCAGGTCGCTTAAACTCACTTGCATCAATCATCACAATATCTTGAATGTGAAAGTGAACTGAAGTACTAGTTCGGTAGACTTTTTTTTATTGAGAAGAACTGGCAAGAAACTCAAGGCCGAATTTTTTAAATTGGCAATTTGTGTTTACAATATAGCTAAGGAAATAAATAAAATCAGTTCTTCTTATTACATAGTGTTTTGTCGTTCAAATAATCGTTTATCGTATAATAACCCTTCTGCATAAAGTGATTCTTCACAGTAATCTTGAATTTGTGTAGTGTCAGATTAATTACTTCTAATGGAAGTTTATTATTAAATATATAATAAACGAATTGTGCACTTTGTGCAATCGGTGATGCGAGCCCGCCAATCTGTGACTATTGCATGTTGTAAATATGAATATCGGCGTAATAAGTGTATCAATGGTTTATGTAACAAAAATAATTATTAAAATAGCTTATATATATGAAAATTAGATTTTTTTTAATAAACGGCACAGGATAGGGAGTTTTCATCAAGTTTTTTATCAAGGTGGGGCCGCAGGCCGAATCTAGTCACTAATAATCTTTTCCTTGTTAGTCTAATGAGGTCAAACTGCCCGTTTGCCTCGTGTTAAATAATAGAGTAATTACATAAACATAGTTTACATTACCACTTACTATAACATTACGAAGTAGCTAATCAATTGATCAGTAATAGCCTGAGAGCCAGTGCCCGGCCGTCTTACGTAATTTTATAAAAGCTGAACATTTTCCTTTTTGTGCCTCTAATAAAGGTTAAAACGATCACTAAATTATTATGTATATTGAATTCACAAAACACGACTGTCCACTCTCACCCAAAATACAAGCTTTCGCTTAGTGTGGGCGACAGTATCAGTATTTCAAGTACAAATAAATTTACATGTGTCTTAATTTTAACTCATTTTGTGAACCTATCTGTATTATTTGTGTCAATAAAAACTTTTTATTTATTTTATTTATTTATTTATGAATCGTGATGGTATTTGGAGATATGAAAAAAAAGGTTACAGTTATAGGTCATAGTATAAAATTAGTTGTTGACCTTGGTGATGGTAGATATCATCTCCTACCATTAGCAGACATTTACGATGGTTGTAACCCCAGACAGAGACCTCTTTGAACTTTTAAACTTGGGCTGTCAGTCTAGTGTTGGACCTATTTTTTTTTTAAATTATTGTATTTCTAAACAATTTGATACTTTATAAAGATTACAATCTAGTCTAGATATAAAATTAGAGATTAATCAGTAATTTAATTTTGATTTAAGCTACTAAATTAATTTATGCTAAAGCCAAGATAAGTGTAAAAAATTACGCGTTATACAATTTTTTTGCAATTAATGTTATTATCTCCTTAAGACACTACGTTCCAAATTCCATATTTGGTGATCGTTTCAACCTTTATTGGCGAAACAGATAAACTTTCGGCTTCTATAAAATAATGTAAGTCGGGCGGCCACTAACTCTTAGACTATTATACTTTGTCTAGGTCACAGCAATGCATTTAATCTAAAGTATGTAGCAATGACACATAAAAATAATCTAGTATTGTATACGGGTTAACGTCACAAGTATACGTAAATAAATATTTTGTTATTTTTTGATAAGATAAATGGCTAGCAGCAATGATATTATATAAAAACAAAAGCAGATATGTTATAAGCGCTCGCGCTGTGAATACTCAAATACGTCCCAGTTGGGACGTCTTGTGTTTAGTTTGCGTGTGGCCTGCGTCGAGCGCAGTCACGTGCCAGACGCCATGCGCCATGTTCAAGTTAAGAAAGAGAAAGCGATATTGTTTTGACGTTAGAGCGATAAGGATGCGTGCGCTGCGGACATTTTGTCAATGTGTGCAATTTGGAATAGCTCGGAACGGATTTAAATCGTAATTTCTATGAACGTAACATATCTATAGTTCTATTATATCATTGGCTAGCAGCAATTACTACTACAAAAAATGTTATTCTGTTTTGGTACTTAGATGTCTCTCCTCCATCAATCAGTACTCTTAAGGTTCTTCTAGAACGCGAGCATGCACTTAAAATCTAATTTACCATATTTGAATGTAACACCAGTGTAGGCGAAAAACCGAGCAATACAGTGCGCAACCTAAAAATCAAATTTTATAAAAAAAACATTAAAAGCTGAATGCGCGTCAGTCAGGAAGACAGTTTGTCAAAATGTTATGCTTAAAATCGAGCATGCAACGTTAAATTTCAAGTGAATTATCTCGGTCTGGAACCACTTTTTAATCGACTTAAGAAAAGGTTCTACATTCAACACGTAATTTTTTTTATGTTTGTCTAGCTATTTCTGCGCCATTTGTGAACCGCTTTCAAAACATATTTTTATTTGAGAGAGTGTCCAAGTGGTCCCATAGCCACACCAAGGTAGGATCCCATAGAAATCGAGAGCTATCCTCAAATTTAAAAGGTTTTTATAGTGATTTTTGCTACGGTTTCAATTACTTAAATATGGGATTAAGAGTACAGCATTCTTCGTTAAGTTCTTCTACCGAGTTGAGGATTTAAAGACTGGGAGTTTTTTTATTATTTATACGCGAATATAATCTGCTTGATGAAAAGTGAGTGCATCGTGAAGCATCACAGTTTCTTAAAAAATGGATGTATGTTCAAAATTTTAAAACTGTTATACTTAAGTTAAAAAGCGTTCTGATTTTTTTTCGTTTAATTACATGTAGGTACCTGTTCCAACAGGTTGGATAAATAGACTTTGATTTTATGTCATGCCTTCAAGGCCAGACATTTCAGGCTTTAGCCACACCACCAATCACGAACGCAATAGTGGAATAGGCTTCAGGTGACTGACTTTTACTCTCTGCTTTTGTCGTTTCATTTACGATTCCATTTCAACTCTCGGTCGTCACTCGGAACGATTTTGATTGAATTTCTTTCTCACATATAGTTTGGCCAGCCGTCTAATAGTTGTTGGTGCCAATCATAAAAATCCAACAAAATCATTGGTTCTAATAAATTTTACATTGTGGTTTTAAAACGGCCAAGGTTGTGGAAATAGCGAAGAATACGACTTAAAATTATACTTTTTTATTTGGAATATTATCTAGCCTAATCCAAATTACTTTTATTCTTCCATAATTACCTGTCAAACCATGTCATCTAACAACTATCTTATCTTTCATATAATCGATCCAATTTAACTCTTTTTTTATTTTTTATTAATCTTTTGTAATTTGTAAGTTGAATTAAAGTCAATCTGAGCTCCGGTATCAAGTCATTTAATTGCAATAAGTATTATAAATTAATTAGTTTAGTTTTATTTATTTTTATAGTTTTTGTATTTTGATGTTTGTTTTGACGTGTTCAAGTGCCCCTTGGGCGTATGGAAATAAATCATTTGATTTGATTTGATTTGAAGCTGCCTTGCCTGCCTCTTTCCTTAGTTTAATTCGGATATGGTTTTTTATGCTCATGAGTTTTGGCTGAACATGAGCGTTATAATTAATTAACAATTATTTTCTCATTTATTTTTCTAATTTTTTACATGTTTATAAAAATATAAATTATAAAAGTTAAGAAAATTTAAAAGTTAACATTTTAAAATAGAAAATTATAAAATTCTACGTTTTCAAATATTAAGTACTAAAAAATATTTAAAATATAAAAAATAGTACTCCACCGGCATCGGATGCAGGGACCAAGCTGCCGGTGGTTAGGGCTTCAGGGAGAGGAACCCCCTCACAATGCGTGCTGTGTCGAGTAGCACCGCCTTTTGCATCAGACCCTTGATCCAGCCACCCAACGCGAGTTTCTTAAGATGTTGAATAAAAAAATTAAAAATTAAAATTACAATTATTATTATTACTTTATTCGTGACTGTGTTAATTATTTGGGTTTTGGTAATTGTTCTTGATTTAGCAAACAAAGCATTTGATTTGATTCATAATACTGTTTGTTTCTTGTACCACATTAAATAAATTATGGTTTTGCTTTTCGATGCGAACAATAAATACAATATGTTTATCGTTACTTCGCATTAAGTGCAATAACCCTTCAAGGCAAAATTCAATGAATCAAAACATATTGCCTACACTTGATTCGGAGTCAGACACTCGCTTCATCACTTCAAGATAGGGGTTATCAAATATTACTAACTCATTGATGTGTAGTGTGTCGATTCAGTAACTCATTTTGATTAAAAGATAATAATGCATTGTTTCTAGTTGAATTTGAGAATTGTGTGATACCACACAATCTGGTACTAGAAAATCCGTAATTTCATTTATTTTGATTTAGGCTGACCCCACATTTTGACGATTTTCAGTGCTTTGTAAAGTCTAAGAAATAAAGCTATTTGTATTTCAAAGTACTTACTTAAACCAAATGAACTAACTTACTAAGACATCCCCCACATTAGGCGTGCGCGATCGTCGGGTGTGTGGGCGCGCTGGCTGCACACACGACACACGGCACCGCGCGCGTGTTGCTGCCGTTGCCGACTTTGAAATTAAAATAGCTTTATTCCTTAGACTGTACAAAACATTAAAAATCTTCTTGAAAATTTAATTCATTACTCTACTGACCAATATCTCAATTTACTTATTCTTGTCCATCTAAAGGTTGCCAGGAAGATATCACTTTATAGCACCTAATTATAGCGATAAAGGTTGTCCATTGTGCACGTTTAAACCAGATTCTCTATATACATTCAAACTAACAATGAGACTGGTACTCTTAACAGAAAGGACAGGGCTCGGACGAGACGCGGACTCTACGCTTTAACGAACTGAAACATCAAAATAATGTGAGGCGCTGACAAAACGCAACTTGAACACGAGGTACTCGCGCCTCTTGTTCCAAGCCATTCCGCGTCGAAGTTGCTAGTGTATATTTTATCCATTCCGTTTTATTTCAGTGATTTAAATAAAATCTAATTATGAACACGTAGCCGGAGCTTAAAATAAGCAAAAAGTTTCTAAAACACGTTCTGAAATCGTATCGTGATTATGAAGGTACCTTCATCACGTATGAGTTGTGAAACATTTCTCAAAAACTTGTGGAAAACCCGTTACCTCTGTAAAGTTATTATTCTGTAAAAGACAATTCATTTAAAACTTTCAACTGTTTAATTTGTACGCTCTTGCTCAGTAAATTAAGAGCGCCGTTTTGATTAATTGATTTCATTTGAGTTTTGCGATGTTCTCTTCTGAAGTTCTTCGCTTACCTGTGCAAAACGTTGGCAAGGTTTCTTTTTACTTTTATATTCTTCAACTCTCTCATTTATTTATTACAAGCTTCTGCCCGCGGCTGCGGCTTGGAGGTCATAACAATTTTTAAAAGCTTTCATTTAGCTTGCAATGCATGTATGTATGCGTTCTATTCTGTATTAGCTATAGTATGTATTACAAACTCCCAAGGTGTTAATTTATTGGCCTAGATATATATATGTATAATAAAATGTTATATGATTCTCTAGGGCAAGATTTGCCTATTACCAACTATTACAGAGAGATTCAATGTATTGGTGTTATAGTTATGCCAAATACCGAAAGACCAATACATATTCGTGCCATTTATTGGTTGTTAATAACTTCACATAAGAACGCAGAATATTATTAATATTTTTGACTATTTCATAATTTGATTTGTTCTGAGACTGGGTGTGCTTGTGTGAGTGAATGTGTGTATTTGGCCTTGTCATTGGGACCATTGGATAGTGTAATTGCTTCTGGCGTTCTATCTATTATTTCATTTATTTCTTTATGTAGAAAGTAAAAGTATAAAAAAGAGACATAAGTTATTTTCTTTTGAAACATGAAGAGTGAACTGGGCGCTGAATTTTTTTTCATAGAAAATTACGTGTTTTTACATTTAATTTTGTTCACTAACATTTTTCATGAAACCCGGCATACTTTTAAAATATCCGGTTACGATTAAACTTTTATATTATTCTATATAGAATACAGCAGTTTTTATCTAGACATAGCCGCATAATAGATAGCACAGCAGCGATACGCAATCCCATTGTCAATTGGTCATACCCCATTAGTGATGGATGGAATTATTTCCCTGAAGTTTTAAAGCGGACGTGAAGGTGAAAAGTCTTTGTAAAGTTTGTTATATTTTTAGTTTTACGATCTACATCTACAAGTAACAAAAATTTACTTAACGAAACATAAAATCAAGCCTCTATTACCTACCCAGAAGGATAAAGCAGAGGCAACATCTCATTTGGTCTCAACTATAAATTTTTTTTTTTTTCATATGGTCACAATTTATCGTGTGGGGAAAATACGGTCAGCACATTATTTTTAATGTAAAATTAAACAAATCCCTTTGCCATACATTCATTTGTTTTTTGCAAATGAATGTGTGGGAAACATACCATTGAGCTGTGACCAGTCGGAGCAGAGGTGTATAACACAGACGTCGCGCGGAGGCGACGACACGCGAATAATAGCCCAGTTGATGAATCTACGTACTAGATTCGAAACTAGTCGGCATATCCCGGCTAAAGTAACGTGAGTAACCCGTATTCTCAATAATAATGTGTATAACACCCTTGTGAACTGAAACAACATTTCACCTGTAATATTTATATGAGCTTATCGCCATCAACAGGGCCAACTCCGAACTGCTATTGAAAATTTTCTGATGGAAAAATATCAAGTAACATATTTACCGAGATCTCGCAGTGAAAGGTCGTATACGCTCACCACAAGCCGTAGTTTAGTTTTCAAGCATTATTAGCTTGTATTTCCCCAACTTATGTTTGTAATGGCTTTTCCATATCGCTTCCAAATACGACATCTCTATTGTCCGATACATCGGAAAATATTTGTTATATAAGAATGGAAACAAATCTATGTACTTAAACGCTGTCTGTGTTTAGAGAACGAAGCAATGACAAAATGCTAACCGACGTTGCTAAGTTGAACTTTTAAAACAGTTGTTTATCAACCTAAATACATACAAAGGTATAATTAACAACTTAATGAATATCTATTTTTGGACAAAAAAAATAAAGCAGCATTCTGGCTCATATATTTGAAAAATAGTAGCGCCATACCGACATCGACTGCAGGGACCAAAAAACTGTCAGGGCCTTACAGATATTTTTAATTTAATTTGGATTTTTCCATTTGACAGAACTGTAGAGGAACGGGGTGTCCGACCAGGCTCGGTGGTATTGCCTAGCGGACAGTTGTCCAATGGTAGCGTCTTGGAAGTCGTATTTATAAATATATACTTGATGTAAACATTTCGCTATCGCGATTCAACGCTCTTTGACATTTGTGACTGACGTTTGTATTGTCAATGTTATCCGTCATTAATTATTTGCGGATACCTCCACAGAACGTCAGAACCAATAACGTTTAATGTTATACATTCACTAACACAACCACACTCAGTCTCAGAAAAATCTTTGCAAATCACACTATTATTTGTCCTATGTAGGCATCGATCCCAGATCACCAGTGTAGTAAAATGATGCGTGCCGTGCTAAGAAGGTCTGCCTTCTGCATTTGAACTTTAATCCAACTGCTTTATATAGGTTTTCTTTACATTGACTTTACCTTAAGGCTTGGGGAGTAGCCGACGACCTTGAGCATATGGCCCTCGTTCAGTTAAGCAAGACGGCACTGAGGGCTCGTCCCGAAGTAAAAGTCGTAAGCGCCAAAACTATTGCTTAAAATTTATAACGTACTTTTCAAATAATCAAAAATTGTTGTTGGTAAAATTGTAATCCTGCCTTTGCTATATTTTTTAATATAAAAATCAAGTCAATAAGTCATATTGGTTGAGAGAAGAAGGCAAAAATATAATAGCATAGAGGTATTTTAGATATTTTTTATATCGAACATAATGCATCTAATCAAAAAACTGTCCTGGCGCTTCTGTACAGAATGAAATGAAATATTAGGTATAGTAGTATAAGAATCCAAGCGTCTATATTTGAAGAGCAGTAAGATGCCAAAATACGCCGGGATCTGGCTCGTCGTTGCTGTGATGAATTGCCAGTTAAATCGTAAAGCGTACAACCTTCTTAGCTTTGAGGATAATGACCTACGCAAAGGCTTCCGGGTAACACTTAAGACCTCTCAAAAAAGGTCTTTAATTATTCTTTAAAATGGAGGTTAGTATAATCTGCGACCCTTTTATTAATGGATATAAAATTTCATAATCAGAAAATTTTATTGCCACAATGCTTTTGATATGAATATATTAACTTCTAATTGATTATTTTTATAGCATTTAGCTATGCTTAGCAAATTATACTAAGAAACAGTTGAAAAAGATATGGGACCGGCAGGATTTGAACCTGCGACCTTACTGCACACCGGGCAGCTGCTTTCGCCATCCAGCTACGGTATAATTCTTAGTATAATTTGCTAAGCATAGCTAAATGCAACAAAAATAATCAATTAGAAGTTGAAATAACGTACGCGTTCATTCTTTACAACATTTGTGCTGAATGTAACTTCGCCATGTTGGTTTGTATCCTACTTAAGATAGGAACAAATTTAATGGATGAACGTGACGTCACGAAATGACGTATCATACAGTTTAAAAATTTACGGTTCTGGTAAGAGGTGACCGTAGCTGGATGGCTAAAGCGGCTGCCCGGTGTGCAGTAAGGTCGTAGGTTCAAATCCTGCCGGGCCCATATTTTTTTCAACTGTTTCTTAGTATGAATATATTAGTTCAATGTTACCAGTTTTTGAGAATTTAGTTCTATATTTTAACATTAATGCTAACCTAAACAAGTTCTCGAGAAAGATAGGCAAAATGATAACAAAGTGACCCTGAACTGTTTATTTTTCCCTCATGGGGTACGGATACGGAACCTCAAAAAGTTATCGTTCCAGTAAATATAGCCAATTCAAAATAACTGCCAATAAAGAGCATCATATTAGACATTTTCGATAGAATACCGGTTATGAAAAACATGAATTCTGTAGCACTTTAGTAAATGAAGCCGAAAATGCGAAACCCATTCTATCATGCCTATTTTTCGTGAAATAGATATCTATCTATTGAAAATATAGGTATTACCTACGCTCGACAATATTCACAAAAATATTCGCTTTTTTGCGGCGTTTCTACTGAAACGTCGGGGATAAAGATGTTAGTTTTTAAAACATGTCAAAATTAAATTTTTGCTAACTGAATGTTTTAGTAGATCCACAAATTCATAAGGCTCTATGTAGATATTAAAAATGATCTCCTGTTAGAATAACAATATAAAACGCCGTGAAATGATTATTAATCTATAACTAATTGCATACTTGCTCTGAATTATTAGTAACCAAAAGTTATGCAATAGGTTAGGCTAGCAATCAATCAATATTAAGAAACAGTCTTAAATTTTTTTTTGTTCTTGAAGCGGGGTTTGAACCCGCGACCTTATGATTCTATTCTATCGCTCTCCCATCTGATCTATCCAAGCCACACTCCATATCTACGTATGATATGATATATCTTTTGACTGTATGATGCACGTCTTTCCGGACGTCTCGTATCATTCATTGTACCTACATATTAGTAAGTAGCAACCAACCAACCATGATTGATTGTAACATCAATCATGTTGGTTTGTTATAATTGAACAATGCTACGTGTACTTAGAAACGCTGTCTGTGTTTAGTGAATAACCGAAGTTGCTAAGGAACTTTTAAAGCAGTTGTTTATCCACCTAAATACATACAAAGGTATAATTAACAGAAGCCTACGTAGCCCGATGCGTTGGTCGGACCAAATCCGATCCGCTCCGAGTGGATGAGGATTGCTGAAGCCTTATGGATGGCGAGGAGGTCACGACCCTCAGACACGAGGAATACGCCTGACGGAGGAGGACGTGTACTTAGATAACCTAACCATAATAAATAAATACAGCTGATTCAATGCTGCAAAAAATATTCTCGCATTGCACGTGCCTAATTCACAAAGTACACAGAGCTATACATCAAGTCTTTCATTTCCAATATAAGATGATCTCGAATTGTTTTAACTTCCCATAATGCGAGACCATTTTATACTGGAAATGTCTAGCTTTATGTGTAGCCATTAAATTTTGTCACATCATGTGTCAAAAAATCAGCAAATAAAGCGTTGAGAGCAACCACCCCTTGCGTGGAATCAACCGAACATTTTAACGTAATCAAGAGAAAATGGCATGACAAAAAATCAGCCAACAAATGTGTAACATCCATTTGTAATATTTACATATTGAGGTTTTTACAATAAAAGAGAAATAAGGAAATGTATTTTACCTATACTCAAAGGAATCGTTGGTTGTATGAGTATGTTATTTCGCCGAAGCCTCTAGAGAAATGCGTGTTTGTGTATACACATATACACGATTCAAATGTACTTGGGACAAACTAACCGATTGTTTCGATACCAACCTGGTTATAATAATATCGATTGTAGTCATAACTTCCTTTTTTATGTTCTTGAAAGATAAAACTGTAATGTTAACTCCTATTCGACGATTTGAATATGGTAATACTTTTCTGGATAGTTTTTACGCCGCCTGACTGTTATTCTGGCATGATTTCAGTCTGTATACTAAGCCGTGTGTAGATTGGCTGACCGACGGGTTGATAGGTGGATATGGTAAATCTAGTAGAGAATACGGAATTTTGAAAGAAAATAAAGTACAATCTAGAGGATAATCTTCTGCCATTGCGGGCAAATAAATGTGTAGTGTAAAAACTTCAACTCCACTTTAAGCAGAAAGATTAAACTGACTCGCATATAACTCTGACGGAGCACATATTTTATTTCATTTTATGTTTACAGGAGACGTAAGCCGTTGAAATGTATGTTGTTTGAAGAAAGTCGAATTTGAAACGTGCAATAAGATAAAGATAATTTACTACGTGAATTTATTTTCGTTTCATGTAATACTTAACATAACATCACGCTTATATTACCCAGAAGGGTGCGGCATAGGTGTACGACACCCACACTTCACCTGTTATGCTTAGGTCACATGGGATTGAGGGTGACCCTATCGCCATCCACCAGGCACAATTCCAATCCCGTGCTGTTACTGCCACTTTGTCCGACCCGGGAATCGAACCCGAGATCTCGCGGTGGTAGGTGCATACGCTAACCACTAGAACATCGAGCAACATTCATCTATAATGTTTGTCAAATCTATATATATAAAAGAAAGTCGTGTTAGTTACACCATTTATAACTCAAGAACGGCTGAACCGATTTGGCTGAAAATTGGTGGGGAGGTAGCTTAGAACCGGGAGAATCTATATATATAAAAGAAAGTCGTGTTAGTTACACCATTTATAACTCAAGAACGGCTGAACTGATTTGGCTGAAAATTGGTGGGGAGGTAGCTTAGAACCGGGAGAAGGACATAGGATACTTTTAAAATATTTTCGAGGGCAAAATTTTATCGAGGGCGAAGCCGCGCGGGGCAGCTAGTACCATATAAGATTATCATTGTTTAAGCTTAGTTTTCAGATATACTTAGTATAAAAATACTTCAGCAATTTAATTTTAAAATGCAAAAGGCTTGTAGTATGTACTAAAATGCACCTGCGACAAACAAAAATATTAAAATTTTAATATAAAAGACAACAAAATGTATTTTAATTTCAACGATCTCGAAAGATCTCTCCCCATTTTACGAGATTTATCCCACAGCATAAAAAGACGATCACCTTTTCTTCGTCGATTGAAAAGTCGGTTCATAATACATTAAAAAACATTCGTTCAAAACGCAAGCGAGGAGAGCAATACGCAATAGGTACTTCAGTGTATTCGTATTAAATACGAATACACTGAAGTTTAGCGTATTGTTCTTTACTGCCTCATTGGTTCTAGTGGTTAGCGTATGCGCTTCTCCTATAGATCTCGAATTAAACAACGGCATGAATTTTTTTAACAGCAGTACGGAGTTTAATTTGTGCCCGGTAGATGGCGATCTACCGCTATCACACGGGACTTAAACATTACAGGTGAAATCAGTGGCGTAACTATACCGACGGGGGCCCGTGGCAAAAATATTGGATGAGGCCCTAGTAAAAATCGTTACGATGAAGCATCTTACTAGTGATTCAGTACCGGTATGCAAAATTTTTCACCTTAGAATGCCAAATTTTTGGGAAAAAAATTGTCTTTCGCGGTATACTATGTTATCCTGCTGCGTTATCTTTTCCTTGTCTTTTCAATACAATTTGCAATTTTCCGGTCAACAATTTTCAATTTTTAGATGAATGCCTTTAAATCTTTTCTTTTTGATAATTTATATTTAGTTACTTTAGAGGTTGTGACATCTTGAGCCTGGAGGCATCCTTAGGGTGGGGGCCCGTGGCATTTTGCCACCCCTGCCACCCTATAGTTACGTCACTGGGTGAAGTGTGGGTTTTATACACCTCTGCCAAACTTGTGGGTATAGCGTGATGCTATGTTATGTAATTTATTTCAGAATACGGTGCAACTGATGACCCATGCGACTACCAAACCTACGGAGGGTCCAAGTCTTTCTCTGAAATCGAGACCAGAACCCTCGCTAAATACATTTCTGGACTGCAACATCTCCTCGGCTATGTGGCGTTCCACGCTGATGCTCAAATGCTGTTGCTACCGTACTCAGACTCCGTGGAACATAAGGATAACTATAATGATCTGGTAGATATGCCTGCAAAGACTGAATATGTCTCCAAGTTTACTAAGAATTCAGTATCTAACCACCAAATAACGGGTGGCGCAAAAGTAAAGACCCTATTTGGTTCAGCTATAACATTTTTTCTAAATTAGAAAACTAGATTTAGATTCAACTGAACCGAAATTGGCAAGTTTTAGTTTGTTTAGAAAAAAATGCCTATTGCGTTGGATAGGTATTTAATACCGATTAGGATGCCACTTTTGACATTAAGATTTGACTAAGACGTAGTTATGACCATAGAAACATCAAAAGCCAAAATAAATAGTCGTTTCTCTCAAAGAAAAAGAAAGTCGGTTCTTAATAAAGTAAAAATCATTCGTTTAAAACGCAAGCGAGGAGAGCAATACGCAATAGGTACTTAAGTGTATTCGTATCACGGCTGTAGCGAGTTACCTACTATTTCGCAGCTGTTGCAAGCCGCTCACCATAAAACTGAATACTAGTCTTGGAAATAGTCTTTAGCGGGTAAAGTAAAACAGTTTTTATTGGCACACGAATCAGAAAACTCGCAACGACAAAATACATGGTAAATGTACCGTGATCTCTAATATTCCGTAAGTATTTAACCATGTTTAGTTTTAAATCTTCTGTCACTTCTATGTAGATAACTACGTCATACTCGAATCCAAATGTCAAGAGTGGCATACCGTGCTATGGGAGCCGAAAACTATACAACTGTCTTTCACAAAAAAACATGATTCCAGGACAGCTGGCATAAATAAATAAATAAATACTTACACACAACGCCATCTAGTCCTAAACTAAGCAGAGCTTGTAATACATAATATACTTTTCTTTTTTAAATACATACTTAGGTATTATACATAGAGACACCCAGACTAAGACAAACCCCCATTTCCATGCACACAAAGATTTGTCTTAAGCGGGCATCGAACCCGAATGTAGATGGAATGGAGAACTAACTTGAAATAATTTAATTTTCAGAAACAAATCGGCCAAACTTCTATTGATTACGGATATGATGTCAACCACGCGAAGTACAAAGGGCCAGGCACAGCAGCTGAACTATTATGTAAGAATAGATAACACCAAAACATTTAAACTTCTCAAATAAAGCCATCAATATTTAGGCTGCTTCGTTGAAAATAACATATTTTCAACGTACGAGTATGCACTGCTATCACGGCAGCAATCTGCACATTTCTAGTATAATCTGGTCTCGGCTTGAATGGGTACCCCATCTTATACAGGAAATGTATAGGATGAGGTACCTTGCGTACAAAACATCCTTAATCTTCAAAGGATTGTCAACAAGACGCTACATCTGAGGGATTACAATATTATGACTTATGTGCCAGTCCAGCCTACTCTCATCACCTAACCTTCACTCCGTAGTTTATTTATAATATTTGGTGCAGTTTAAAGGTGAGACGGTAGAAGCTTCCCTTAAGAGCTACCATTAACACAACACTAAAGGGACCACAGAAGAGCTTTCATAACGAGCGCGAGATAAATTACGCCTATATTTTCCCTTGGGGTTTTTTTTTCTATTTTTTTATTTTAAGAAATCAATTATTAAAATTATGTGAAATATCTTATTTACATTACAATCTAGCCTATCAAGACTAATAAGTAATATTATGTTAACCTAAATTGCTACGTAATAATATAATCTAAGAATGCGTCCATTAACACTTTACTTAGTTTTTGTTAAGGGGAAGTCACTTTGTTCATGACATGTGTTCTTTATAACGACACTTATCGCACTAATTTATTTGTCACTTATCACTACACTAACTCGAAAGGTTTCGTTCGTTTTAGTCTTTTCACTAGTTCCGTGTTATCAAGGAGCTGTATTGCCTCAATGTTCACGTGATGATGAGGTCTTCGTTCGATCCCATGAGGATAATATGTAATTGTATGTATAATATAATGTAATTATGTACTTTTTGTTCAGATAAGGCATCAGGCGGCAGCATGGACTGGGTTCGCCACGAGCTCGGTACTCCACTAGCATATACGTATGAGCTCCGAGGCCGCTACTTCCACTGGCCTCCCAGCAGGATCCACGAGCAAGGAGACGAAGTCACGAAAATGTTGCTGGGACTAGCTACTGAAGCAAACAACCTAGGATATTTTTAGAATAAAAAAAAAAAAAAATTTTTTTTAGAATAACTCAAATATAATGTGGAAAAATAAACCTCCATGTATTTAGTGTAAGTTAATATGTGTGTAAAATATGTTTGCGATTAAATTGACATATCAATACAGTTCTCTCGAAGATATGCAAGTAAACGTTATCCGAGGTATACATACAAATACAAAATACAAGTGGTAATTGTTCGCCCACTGCACGTACCAGTATTGTTTGTAACCGTATTAACACATTTAAAATGGATACCCTTTCCTAAGATACAGACAGGTTTCCTGCCTAGTTTAGGAAAGGGAGTCCTATGATTCCTTTTATTAAAACTGTACTGGTTTCTTTATAACTATAATTATTATAAGATAACTCTGTATGCCATGTACAATCTACTTTTGGAAATAAATTATTATTATTATTATTAATGCCCCAGACTCCAGATGCTAGCTATTTGTCGCAAACAGCAAACGCCAAACACGAGCGTGTGGAGTCATTGCAAACTGTTTGTCATAAATCATTTGGTTTGTAAAGAAACACTGGCAATCACGAACAAAAATAGGCAAACAACAACCAACACCCGTCTACATTTTGGTGATTGCTTTTATTGTTATTACATTACACGCCAAGCGTCTGGAGCCGGCATAAAATATAACACAAACAAATTAAAGAGACAGTGATGTTGAATTTGGTGTAAAAGCTGTTACTAATTATATTTGGTCAAGTTATAATTTACTTAATAATAGAAAAATATTAAAAATAGATAATTAAACAATGTATGGAAAGAAAAACGACGATTTTTTTTTACACATTTTTTTTAATAACTTAATTACAACACTATCAACACAATAAACTTAAACATTTAAACTTGGATTTTGAACATGGGTACTATCAGATTAGTAGATGCATGATCCAACTAATTTTGCCTAGACATTTCAAAACACTAAAGTCTAAATTCACTTGATCTATAAATAAATTACAACCTAATCGACTTTTCACAATTTCAAATATAAATATTTGTTCATAAATAAATGTTCCTGATAGTATAAACATCGATTGTATTAAAATATACATTATATTTATATAAAAAAACATGTAACGTTTAAGAGAAAGCCTAAGTTTAAATATTTTAAATGACATACTGCTTTTTTGTAAAATAGTGTATTTTTAATTGAAACTATTTAAGTATACAGACATATATATAGGAGTTAAGTCGATTCAGTTGCACGGGAGTATAATAATATTATAATAAGTTAAAGACACTTCTAACACACTTCTTAGCCTGAAAATAAAATACTTTAATATTCTAAGGGCCGCTTGCCCACGCTCCTATAATATAAAAGCTCTAAAAGTCAACTTGGAGCTTTATTACAGACAAATTGGCCGTGATATATCTAAAACTTTTTAAGAGTCTAGAGAAAATGGCTCTTTTTGAATAAACCTGTCCACTGGGTTCCAGAAGACAGCGTGCCTATAATGCTGGCAGTAGCCACGTTGTGTGAAAATTTAATGTTTTTTAAATCTTTATTCTAAGGGAGTTTTTACTCTGGCTTGCCAGTACCTATAGGGCAAAGTCCATCTTAAGCAGTTCACACACGGCAGCTACGAGTACTATATAAAAAAAATATTTACATCTCGATACACCTCAATACATTTCATTAGTCTTTCCATAGAAATTGACACCTGGCAGCTATAACGTATATTTGTAATATTTTAAAGCAAATTTTAGCTTTGCTATGCCTTTTTGTATTTTATATAATATTAAAGTTGAAAAATTAAGAATCCAGCAGGACTCGAACCTGCACCCCCTGGGTATACGTAAAACCAAGTAAGGTTCGTCTAGCTAAGGTATATATATATACCTATGACGCTGGCACAAAAGAGTTGAAAAATTTCGAGTCTAGCAGCAAACGAATCCATAGCTGAATGCCTGAATTGGAAAGCACTTGGGGCGTATACCCAGGGGGTGCAGGTTCGAGTCGTGTGGATTCTTAATTTTTCAACTTTAATATTATATAAAATATAACGTATATTTTTAATTCTTTGTAATTTGACATACATTTATATACATTAATGTTAATTATAGCCGCCGCGTGAGAAGTCCATTATTTACTTTTTGATAACTCTACTACTTCGAAAACTTCATCTTCACCAACCTGCAATGAAATCATATAATTATATTTATTTCACATCATCATATCGCCTAAATTGCCTAGAAAAGAAAAACCTAAAAACATTTTCAAAATGTTTTTAGGTTTTTCCGTTAGGTAATTCTCAGTGTTAGCACGGAGTCTTTTTTTTTTTTTTATTCTACGCCCACAGCGAACGGACGTGTAATCCACCTGATGGTAAGTGAAGTACAGCCCATGGACATCAACAATCCACAAAAGCAGATTATAGATGCGTCGCTGCAGCTGAGGACTACGATGTTATGCCTCAAGTGCCAGTAATTTCAGGGCCTGATCTCACCACCAAACCGGAACACAGTAATGAAAGCACTACTATTTGGCGGCAGGTTAAAGGTGAGACGGTGGTGCTGCCGCCCTCGAGCTCATTCACAAGAGCTCTGCAGCTCTGTTCTGTAGATGGCGAAGATAGCAGGTGAAATATGGGTTTTATAAATCTCTGCAATGCCTTTCATAAATTAGTTACTTACGTCTCCTATTTCTTCTTCTGTTATTCCTGCAGCAGCAGAAGAACGAGTGTTTCGTCTCTACAACAAAAAGTTACTTTTATTAAGCATGAACTTTGAGATGGACTTAAAAACAGATAGCATTGTGAAAGTTTTTACGGTTGCCGAACATATTGAATGATTGTAATGTTCAATTTGATCGGTAAAGATTTTTTTTCTTTAGGTATAGAATGAACTGCATGCTGATTTTATAAATGGAATCAAACAAAATTATACCTTACCACTATGGGTGAGTTACACTCAAATTTCAAAATTGACCGTTGTCTTTATATTATAGAATCTCCTCATCACTATATCTAAAACACTGGTTTAAATAAATGTCGATATGTCACATCCACCCCATATGAGCAAAGCAAGGTACTATAGTTATAGTTCGTTTTTTTTTATCATGATTCTTTCGACCCTCTTCCCAATTACATCGAGGTCGCCATTTGGTCTGACGGATTGAGCTAAATATCAGTATTTTACGTGGAGCGATCGCCACCAATTTGGGCATCAACTCGAGCGTAACTAATTCTAATCCTTGACATTTAATTTGCGGCCAACGTCAAGAGAACGTTTTTAAGAAAAAAGTATAGCGAGAGTATACAACCTACAGTATCTATTTCTTGACTGCTGGTCAAGGATAGTGAAAATAAAAAACCTTCGAAACCTTTGATTCGGGCAAGCTCAGCTTCAGTAAAAACGATATTCATTTTTTTCTGATTTCTATTTTTTATTTCTTCTATTGGCCCATTTAAGGAAAATATAGTATAAATTCTTAGGTTCTAGGTACTTACGCTATCTTTGCCTGATTTTCGTTGTTCCCTCGCAGCCATACTAATAAAGCTGTCACGTCTCTGTGAACATGAATTTAATTAATTTTAGTTTCAGGTATTTCATATCTAGTAATAATAAATAAAAAAGAATTTTTTTATGGTACACCAAGGAATATTATTATATGAGACAAAAAAACAAACTTAGTACAAATAGCGGGCTTATTGCAACCAAGTCAATTAAATCTCTTACAGACAACCATTGGATGGAAATTAAGATAAAGAGATGAAAGGGAAGTTAAAGGTGTACCAGCGAGAAAGTAGAACTGATTTTATAAAAATAAGTTTTATGAAATAAAAAGCAATTTATACCTAATAATAGGTACGTTCTTAGATATACGTTAGAAAACTTAAACATACTTATTCATATACATAAACACAAGTACCCATTGTATAACAGTTATGGACTTAACGAGATGTTTGACTAAGGATTTGAAAGATGAAGTAAAAGTTTTGGTGATCCTAACCGACACTAGCAGCGTTACTGCTTGAACTGTAAATGATTTTTCGGCAAAATCGGTGTTCCAGTTTTTTTAGGCTCAGATTGGGGTGCATGCAAGTGCTAGTAAGGCGTGCTAAACCGGGGCCGGTTCTAGAATTCTAGGACGGCCCTAAAACCTACTTACTCTACTGCTTTCAGAACCGGTTCTGCACAAAGCTTGAAATATTCAGGTATACCCGGTTTTTCACAGAGCCGGGTAGAACCGAGTGCATGCCCTTCTTTTTCTTCTTCGTCGTGTCGATGGCTGAGTCAAATTTTATTTTAACTTGCCATCGTGGTGAAAGGATTAGCCAATTCGCTTTGGAGAACTCGCGAATTGCCCAGGGTGCGCCGGACGAAGGGAATCGTTGTGTACGTCACTCGGGGAGGCTCCTTTCATGCCCTAATATAATATCTAGCATATACTGTGATTCGGTAATAATATAATCGTAATACGTGTACTTACAGAATTACGTCGTTTAATACTTTCTCTTAGTACATGCAGCTTCTGTTTTTCTTTTCTTTTGAAAAATCCACACTGAAAAAAAGAAACTTTTAATATTATGAAGATTCATGTGAAAACAAATTGATTTCAACAATTTGTACTTTAATATATAAAGAAGAAAATCGATCGACGTCAATTGATGCATCAATCAATTATTGTAATATAATCCTTATAATAGCTCTGGTTCTTTTGGAATAATTGAATTTCGTATAACGCGTTATGCTTTTTTGAGCATAAAAGTCATTTGGCATAATCATCATTTGCCATACTATTTAATTACGCATAATAATAATTTAGCATTATGTTTTTTTGGCATAAAAGTTATTAGGCATTAGGCATTAGGCATTTTCGCCTAATAAAAGGGGCCTTGGGTACCCAAGTGTAAAAATAGGTGAGGGTGCGGCGGGCGTGGCCCTTCGAGTATTTTATTCCAAAATTATAGTATGCTTCACCTAATGAAATAGTATGCAAAAAGACAAGTATGCCAAATATTATTATGCCAAAGGACCATAAACATAGCAATGATTATGCGTAAACTATTATTGACATAAATAACCATGCCAAAAATTGGGCCATAGAAAGAAATGCTATAAAATAGGGAACCGGTTCCTTTATCGTCATAAGCCCCCTTATTATTACATAATTATTTTTACAATATAACTAATTAACTTACCCTGTATAGAACTGTGATGATGACAATCAATACGAGAGCGCCGACAAGTGTACCAATCACTATAATTAGCCACATTGCGTTGCCAAGCGTCAGCTCCTTCTGGTATCTCGTAAATGTGATTGCGCTAAAAATTTAAAACAAAATGTTAGTTTTACTTATTTATATATTTACTTAGTACAACTTATAAACAGTGAAAGCCGAGTGGGAGACCGTGGGACTGCTAAATCAAAGGTCTCGGGTTCGAACCCACGGCACACACCTCTGTCAATAATTCGTTCAGATTCGTCTTTTCGAAGATATGTATTGTGTGTATTTGTTATATAAATTATCGCGGCTCGCTAACGGTGAAGCAAAACATCGTGAGGAAATCTGCATGCCTGAGAGTGCCTAAAAAGTGGTCGAGCGTAATGTGAAGTCTACCAATCCGCACCAAGCCAGAGTGTTGGACTATGGCCTAACCCTTTTCATCATGAGAAGAGGCCCGAGCCCAGCAGTGGGACATGTATACATTTACACAAAGGAGACTTAAGCCATGATAATTATAATATCGCGTTGAGCCCATAATTTTTTTCGCTAATTTGATCATAACTCAATACAAATTTTGATTTGTTATTGTTATAAAAATTAGGGACTGGTGCGCGGGGAATATTACGTATTATTATTATAATAACTAAAGTTTTATTAACTTTAAACTAATGGTAATGTATTGACGTATTTGCAAAACCCACAAAGCTTTGCATTAGAATATTAATTACAATAATCAATTATTACTATTATATTACTGATTATCGATGTCGATTAATTCATTCCACCATCGATCGCCTGTCGATCGATTTGTTTAATCACACCCTTATATTCTGCATAAGTCATATCATGCTAGCCCTACTTTTTTTATATCGATCTCTGTAGTAGAGGAATTCAAAAGTTGAACTTTGAATGGAAGATATTTCTACTTACGTTGTCTCTTTTTTATCCGAGGTGGGCTGCAAAAACAGTTCCAATCGGGATGATGTTATCAGACTGCCATTTACCAAGTTCTTTTCTGTAATAATAAATAAATAAATAAATATCTCACAACTTACACACAACGCCATCTAGTCCCAAACTAAGCAGAGCTTGTAATATGGGTACTAGAATAACTGATACTAATACATATTATGTACTTTTCTTTTGTAAATACATAGAAACACCCAGACTAAGACAAACCCCCATGTTCATGCATACAAAGATTTGTTTTAAGCGGAAATCGAACCCGCGACCTCGGCGTTGCAGGCAGGTACACTACCCACTCCGCCATCCGGTCGTCATTAATAAAACAATGATTCAAATAATGCCAAACTATTTTCATTAATTAATGCATTTGACTTATTTGTTAAATATATCTAATTATATTTCCTAATTGCTTTTATTATGTTAAGTCCTTCTCCACATTCGTATTAGTTAATGTAGTTTATGTACACTCACAACATCAGCCCCTTTAGCTCGATTTGCCATTCGACTGTGATGTCAATTATTTTGTCTTTTGACGTTTCTATAACGATAACCACGTCATAGTCAATCGTTATGTCAAGAGTGGAATGCAGTGCTTAGGGAGCAGCGGCATTACCCGTGCGTTGCCGACACTTCATAAAAAAAAATCACTAAAGGCTCATAGATGAAGCATAAGCAATATTTAAACAATTATTGTACTTTATAATATTAAAGTCGAAAAATTAAGAATCCAGCAGGACTCGAACCTGCACCCCCTGGGTATACGCCCCAAGTGCTTTGCCAATTCAGCTATGGATTCGTATGCTGCTGACTTATCACTCATCGCATAGGTGGCGCTTAAACCAAGTAATGGTTCGTCTAGCTAAGGTATATACCTACGACGCTGGCACAAAGAGTTGAGAAATTTCGAGTCCAGCAGCATACGAATCCATAGCTGAATTGGTAAAGCACTTGGGGCGTATACCCAGGGGGTGCAGGTTCGAGTCCTGCTGGATTCTTAATTTTTCAACTTTAATATTATAAAATAAATGCATAGCAAAGCTAAAATTTGCTTTAAATATTACAATTATTGTACTGTTTCTCACCTACTTTACTCTTCAATATTTTAGCAGTGGTGATAATTTTTTTTGTAGTATTTGGTAAAAGATTTATATAACATGAATAAGTGTACGCTTCCATTGTATGCTGTACTTGACAGTTCATTGCTTCATGAGATACCTGTAATATTTTAATAGACAACAATAATATTAGCAGCAATAAAAGCCGACTGGGAGACCGTAGGACTCGGTCGATGTCGAAATCGAAGGTCGAGACCTTCGACTTCGACATCGACCGAGTTCAATTCAACAGCAAACAGCACTCTTAAAAAAATTAATAAAATTCGTCTTCTAGAATTTTGAAGACTGTAAAGTTATATATACCAACCCGCACTTGGCCGGCTTGGTAAACTATTATGTATGATAGTAGATAATAAACTAATATGAAAACATTTCTTGGTAATAAAATAATTCTCATATTGCTATAAAAAACCATAACAGAAATGGAACAATGATTACTTCTTATTAACATTGGTTGCGAAAAGGCGACGCTTTGAATCGTGGCTGTTATTTAAATATGAGCTTTCTAGTAAAATAGTTAAGGTCAATCTTTTCTCTTCTTTTCTTTTTTATCATAATGGAGTAGATAAGAGAACAACTATCAATATGATTGTTGGTAGTTGTTCTCTTTCTTGCAATGTGTACATACTAATGACTTTATATGTACTACAACTATCTCTTCTGTTTATACTATCTCATCGATTTATCATTTGAGTAATTTAAGTTATGTTACCCTATTGTATAAAGTTTCAACTGAAAATCGTTATGTATTTTAAAGACAAATAAACGTATTCTTATTCTTATTCTTAAATGTATACAGGGCTGCTACTAGCATAATAAACTGCATATTATACATTTTTATATATACATATATTGTTTTTTATATACTTTTAGCTAGGAAGATCTTGGCGTTACCGGAGTTGGAGATAAAGAGTTACAATTACAAATATTTACCTTGAAACTTGTTATAAAAGGTTCTTTTTTCATTGAGATTATAGTTACAATTTTTTCCCATCTGACGATGCCATTATTTACAATCTGAAAAAAGAGAACATAACGTGTTAGGCAGATTTACCAAAGTAAACCGTAACGTTCTCTGTAAAAGTAGATTAAAGCTACCAGCAAGAAGGAGACAACGAACAAGCGACGCCCTTGTCAAAAGTGGCTTACTGTAAATTAATTTAGTAGCTTAGGTCAAAATCAAATTACTCATTAGTCTTTAATGTTATATCTAGACTAGATTGTAATATTTATGACGTATCTAATTGTTTAGAAACATCATTCAAAAAAAAAAAAAGAAATGTCGCTACGCTAAGCTATACTTGGAACAGCACATTGGAATAAAAACCTACAAATTCAGGGTTCTTCTAAATACTTCTACAACATGAATGCTGAACATACGGCAAAGAATGACTACATCAGCATATCATGGATATGTGAGTTAAATCCCTAAATAGTATATAATTATATTATACTTCTTAAATATGTAAATTGTAAGGCGTAGAAATGTTGGTCCAGCATACACATACCTAATTACTTTGCTATCTGTACTTCTGAATAGTTTTTCTGGCGTCACATAAATTATGTATCCCAAAAAATATATATCTCACCTGATATTCTTGATCATCAATGAAGGAAAAGTTTGGATCTTGGAGCAGTTTATCCGTAACATTTTTGTATACAGGAGCGCTGAAAAAAACGATAAGTCAGTCAGATACAAGTTTTTTTAACATGAGGTGATTCAGTTAGTAAAAAGAAAATAATGTGGTAAGGTGTTAGATGTATGTGTGTAATGCGCAATTATGAAATAAATTGTAATAAAAAGTTCCATATAATATTTTTGTTGAGTGCTGAGCAAAAAAAATTGTCATAGAGCATAGAAACCACATAAACCCTGTCAAATCCCTCTCAAAAGTTAAATAACTTGATGCAAAATTTATTAAATAACTGACCTAGTTTAGTTTAGTTCGCTTTAGTTAAATAATTTGCACTAAAAGTGACCATGTCATGAAATGCGTGCGGAATAACGCGATGCATCCCTCCCCCATCCCGTATTCCTGACAAGCCATACGGGACGACGAAGACACCATGGCAAGTGCATGACGTAGCGCATCAGCTCACGACGGACGAGATAGTGAACTACCTAACTAGTCTACCTAAATTAAATCTGCACTGTAACTCAAACTTCAACCAAAACAATGGCTTCGTAATTGACGCAAACTAATTTGTCAGTGTTTCAATTGAAAAACATACCTATCTGGACTGTAATTGCTTGTCTACTGAATACTAATCTTCTTCTGAGGTGGAGAGCTTCCGTTTGACAGCTGTCCCAGCTGACCAATAGAGCACATTTTTAACTATTGTCTTATCCTACTGGTCAAACTGATATACATCATAAACCACAGATATATCTACATAGATAACGCAAATGCATGTACTTCGCGTGTCTGAACCCCGACCAAGCGTCAAGGTTAGTCGTCGCTAACTTCAGTCCACGCGCGTGTTTTGTCAGAGAAAATCATAGAGGACGGCTCCAGTTGAACGTACTGGGCGGATGGGCATCGGCGGCATCGGTGTCTTTGAATCGGTTTGGATTTCCCGTCACTAAATTTCGGCTGTGACGTGACGTCAATAGGTATTAAAAAGTCGGCACGCTTGGTTTCAATACAAATCGTGATACTTGCGTTATCTATGTAGATCTATATCTGTGTCATAAACGCATTCTTTCTGACTTCTAATTGATTATTTTTATAGCATTTAGCTATGCTTAGCAAATTATACTAAGAAATAGTTGAAAAAGATATGGGACCGGCAGGATTAAAACCTGCGACCTTACTGCACACCGGGCAGCCGCTTTAGCTATCCAGCTACGGTCGCCTCTTACCGGAACTTTAAATTTCTCAACAGTATGATACGTCATTTCGTGACGTTCATCCATTTGTTCCAATCTTAAGTAGGATACAAATTCAATTCCTGCCCGTCCCATATCTTTTTCAACCGTTTCTTAGTATGCATTCTTTCTGAGTACACTACCTACTAATATGGCCATACTACAGTACAATTTAAAAAAAGAGTCAAAAACTCACCTATTGACAGCAATATCGTCAGTATTAAACTTGTATTCTATTGTTTTATTCTTTGTTGAATCACTACTGGCGGGGTCCTCACAAGTCGTGTAAAGGAACGCTTCGATTATCAGTTTTGGGAACACATTAACAGGTTTCGTCATTATTAAAGGCAGTGTTATTAGCTGAAAAATAATTTATAATGAACGTCAAATTTCTACGCAATAGGAACTACGTAAATTCTGTCTCAGTCACTCGCAGTTCGTAAAGTATGAGCAGCTCACTTTCGAACCGCCAACTTATTTGGTCAAGATATACACGTCAATTAGAACAAATTATTGGATCAGATAGAAATGCAGTGGGTTCGAATTGTCTGTTGCACCACCGATGACGGGACGTGAAACTTCCTCTCACACAAGCAATTATAACTTAGCTGGAATGTTAATAAGAATACTCTTAATGTATAATTACAACTTACTACTAAGCTATAGTGTCGCTTAGAGACATGAAACCTGATTAGAAAACTCACCTCAGGCACTGCTGCCTTAAACGGCTTAGGCAAAATGTACTTATACCCATCATTATAAGGTTCATCATTAATGCTTCTGGACACAATACCACCAGTTATATTCACCCATACACAGGCTCCAAACCATCTGAGTCCGGTGTTAACAACTTTAATAACAAACGTCTCGTTAGGTGTTGAACCGTGAACGTAGGGATCCCTGAAAATGTTTAATTCTTAAGTGTAAGTTTGTAAAAGTGTACAGCATTGAAAACGTTGGGTCGGACGGAAATTATATTTTGCCGATGAGATTTTCGTGACATTTTGCCCCCGAAGTTGTCGAATAAAGGTAACAAAAAATCTTGGATTTGCTTTATACAGGGTGGCCCGTTTATAGTAGTCCAAAGAATTTTCACAGATGTAGGGCCGGCTAATGATTGGTTTAAATGCAATATATGTTCCGCGAAAATTAATAGTTTAAAAGTAATGATTTTTTTAAAGTTTTTTCGTAAAATCGCCACTTTGAGTCATGTAAACCTCTCTAAAGTGAAAATGATTGGATAAAATCAAATCAAATTTGGGGTGTTAGTAGCTAAGACATGTAGCTAGCAGGAAATAAGCTATGTTTAAGATTATTCTTAAATGGTAATATGGTTTTATACCTTTTTAAAAGCTGTTTGTAATTTTCATATGTTAAAGTATTATTTTCAAAAAAATCTAGTAAATTAAAAATGTTCTACACGAAATTTTCTAATCGTGGTAAAAACTACCTTAAGATGTGAGGATAGCGTTAATACTGACTGTCGAAAGTTCTTCAGAATTGAACATTGTATGCACTAAGTAGTTAAAAAACTAAAGGTGTGTATTTTTGCCTTATACGTAATTTGAACAAATTAAACTTAATAATCGAAAGAAAACACTAAAGTAGGATAAAGAAAGAGAATTTAATAAAAAAACATAAAAAATAAAAAAAACTAGTAGCTAACATTACTAAACAATGACCAATGATAGCTATCCACAATGTGTTACAAAGTATATCGAACAGACTTATAATAAGAGAAAAAGCATATTAATATTTAAAGCAGAACATTTTAAGAAAAAAATAGTTAATTAGTAAATTTGCAGAACAACGAGTTATTATGAACAAACAAAGTGCAATTTTAATTACCTACAACTTAATGTCGCAAACATGCGGCGAGCGCTCACTTATCAGTTACCCATCTATACGTGTCTATCTATCTATCTATGATGACTCCCGATCGTTAGGATGTCGACAGAACCGGTATAATATTTTACTATGTATGTACCAGACACCATGCCTATTATAACGCTTACCAGCACCTTTATATTATGTACACTAGGATATGCTCAGCAGCAGCACATAAATTTAAATTGTACCCGACAGAAAAGGATGCTCTCACAGCTTGGCTAATAGGATGGATCATGTTGGATAATATAGACGTGATGTTATGCCTTACCTGCCCGACCACGATATTTCCATAGAAAGGCGAGGATATCGGTCGGCATCAGTAGCTTGTCTGTTCACCGTTGTATTAGTAAACAGTGTGCTATCCGAACTTGCTACCACCCACGAATTGTTGAATACTATAATCACACAATAATCAATTAAACGAAAAGTCAGTTTATAGCTCATACGTTACGTTTAAGCCTAATTAACGCAACGTGAAATTGTTAGTGAAATGAATGTCGCTAGTCGCTGCGCTGGATCGAAGTATCAGTCGCACAATTAACAACTAATGGAGCGTGTTTACTTTGGATCGTAAGAGCGATCAATCTCCTGCGTATTGGAACGAAGTTCATTTTCGCGCGTTGCGAAAGGGGGCTAGACGGAAAAAAGTAAGACCAAAAGTTGTAACGACACTTTTTGCTATAGTTGTAACGCGTGCAGCGTGCGCGTTTCTCTGACTCTCTCTCTCTCTCATAGAAAGCAAGCCAGTTATTTTCGTTTCGTATTTCTATTTCGCATTGAACAGTGTGGTGTCGCGACGATTATTTTTGTTGAGTGTATACAGGTATTTTGTACATTATAAATAATAAAAATAATGACAATAATGAATCCCGACAGTGTTTCTGCACAAGTTCCGGATATTTCTGATCGAGTTAGGTAAGAACTTCATTTCATTCGGGTGTCCCTTGACACCTCTCAAGTTTTTTAGTACAAACGTCAACGGGTTGGAATTTTAATATTAGTAAGTCTTTTCTATTTTTATACACATTTCATATATATAAAACATTAAAATGCATGTTTCTCGTTATATTTGGCATTACTAAAACGATATAAAGCAGAACTTTAGCAATTGAAATGTTTAAGCTAGTTACATCAAGTTACATGCCTGAGCTGCTGAATATATGGTCAGTATGCAGCTTTGCCTCTGATGAAAATTCGTAGTGTCCTTCCTCTTGCTCTGTCTGCAATTGTATTATAGGTAATCAGAGTTATATCGCTAGATAAATATGCAATCATTGTAGTAATAAAAATAACTTTGATGGTGGTAGTAGTGGTGAACGAACTTGAGGGCGGCAACCGTCTCACCTTTAACCTGCCGCCAAATTTTCGTGCTTTCACACTACTGTGTTCTCGTATGGTGGTGATATCAGGACCCAACATTACTGGCAAATGAGACATGTTGGTAACCACGACGAGAGTGTGGCAAGTCGTTATTATTACCACATCTGAAGCGAGCAGCTTGTGATCTTCGGAAACCAGTGGATATTTGTGGCTACCAAGTACGAGCCACAAACATCCACATTCCATAAAAGCATTGAATTTAGAAATATAAATAGAGGAACAGTCCTTTAGAGCGTTTTGAAGACATTTTTTTGCGAGGGACAAAGAACCCACGTGTATCCATAAGCCCAAAGTCCACGTATGAGAGCAAAAGAGACGGCGTTTCCCCAAGGGACATGTCCCCACTTGAAACCGGAACAAAAAAGCCGAACTGTTGCTCTATATTTTATTATGTTCTCTTTGATATAAGATTGCTTAATGCTTTATTTGCCAGTATAGCTGTAGTGTTTATCTTTCTCTTATGAAGATAGAACCGGAGGACAGTAGGATAGCTTAACACTACTATTTGGTGACAAGTTAAAATGGTGTTGCAGTATCCTTGTTAGCAATCTCCCTTTAATAAACCTTTTGTTACGAAAGTACACTTTAGTCAAGCCATCATTCTAAACCTACCAGGAAGACAGTGAATTTTTGTGCAAACGTCAAGTTTCTGGAGCCATTGGAGCAAGATATATCAAATTCATGGCTTCGATTCGATAACTTTGTATTCGGATCTATTATGCTGTTGGTCACCGTTAGATCTGAAAAATAAGTACTGATTATTCAGCTTTGCCCTATTTTCGCCACATATCTCATTTTTAAGCCTTTTTGTTTCCTATTGATTGTAGCGTGATATTAGCTAAAAATCTTCTTCAATAAATAGACTATTCAACTCAATAATTATTATTTATTTTAAACCAGTGGTTTCTGAGATAAGCGCGTTCTCCCAAACAAAACATACGAAATCTACAGCTTTATAATATCAGTACGTTTGTATAAAGAGATAATATTATGAGTATTTTTATTGTACTTACGTGCATAAATAGAGGTAGGTAGATGAGGATAATCCACGACCACAGATACTTCCATAGTAAAATTGTTATCTAGTGCTCTCACCTGTAATGTGAAATGTGTTAATGTTTTCATTCATTCATATTTAATTTGCATACTTGTCGGACAAGTATGACGACCGCGATATTTTGTCGTGATTTTCGCTACTTCCTCACTGACTAACTTGAACTGACTAACTAAAAACCAAACAACTATTTTGTTTCTAAATCACTTTGCCTGTGGTTTAACCTGCCTATTGTTAAACCATGAAATGTGTATCAATACTTTAAATATTGTTCACTGCTTCTTTGAACCCATAAAATATTGTTAAAAAGTGAAAATATGGGCGTGCAATGCAAACGTCAAAAACGCGCCACGAAATGTTACATAAAATATCAGAAATTTAGTGGTGTTTGTGAGATTTTTTATTTTTATTGGAACATCTCTGTCTTTTTTATAACATATTGCAATCAGGCCCTTTCAAAGTTTTAACCCTGATTGTATCTTTACTTCTTACCCATCCAACTGATGACTGATTAATCTGACAACGGCCTGGAATGGAAAGTGGACTCATTTTTCCGCACTTAGACTCTCATTTGGTCCATTGTGCGTGGAGAACTGACAACGGCCTAAAACTTCGTTACATTTTTTTTATATTTACCTGATTACCAATGACTTTGCTGGACAGTGTCACCTTAATAAACTGGATACCTTTTAATAGTAGAGCATTACTGCTTCCTGGTGAACCCACGACTAGTTCTGTGAAAAATAAATGTCACAATGTACAACGAATTTTTTTTTATAACAGTCGACCTCTGGCTGTGTGGCGTGCGCGTTCCTCGGCCGCGTGCACGCTGCGTGAACGTCGCGTTTTTCTGCCGTACTACTTGTGTGGAGCGAGCACGCGGCGTTTAATCCCCTTTGGCGGGGTAAGCGGATCGAGGAGTAAGAACGCGACGCAAGGGGAGTGTGTGCTTGCACGCTTCACACACGCAGTTCGGCAGAAAAACGCGACGTTCACGCAGCGCGCTCACGGCGTGCACGTCTCGGTAAAAAAAAAGGATTAGTCACAGAACTAATTATATTCAAGATGATTATGAATTTATAAACTCTAGCTAAATGCCGATTACTAAGGTAGATTGCAAGATAAAAAGCAAAAAACAAAAAAGGGAAAATTATATTAATTTAAGCATAGTCACTAGTCCCTACCCGTTCGTTTCAAGATGGCTAATTTTTTCCGTCCCGCGTCTCCATGTCTCATCTCTTGTAAGCTCCTAACATGTCAAGAACTATAGTATGGCCAACGAGACGAGATAAAGAATGTAAACAAACGGACCGTTACTGAGTTACGTTGCGATAGCGAGGGATTATTATCTCTGTCCTTATCATTCGTACGCGCAGTTGACGTCAATTGATCGACAACAGCTGTCGTTGTGTGTTTCGTGGTACAGGAAAGCAGTCAGTACATTTGGTCCGCCATTTTGTGATCAAGTTCATTCCTGTTTGGATTGCGTTGGAAGTGATACATATTTTTTCGTCTCCGTATTTTCTTGGTTTTTTGTTGTTATTATTCCGTTTCTGTTAGTTTTATTTTTGATTTTTGCTGTTATTACTTAGTTTTAATATATTTATGTTATATTTTTTATGTTTTTGACAATATAAGTTCCTTGTCAGTCTTTTAGTTATGTAGTGTTTCTTTAGTTTATTTCCTATTTTCCTAATATAAATTATTTCCTTTTCGCCTGGTTTCTTTACCGCAACCCAATCCACAACAATAATAATTTATTCAAATAAAAATGTTTTGAACCCTTGAACATTTGTTTACATTTTTTATCTCGTCTGGTTGGCCTTACTATACACGGTTGAAACCGTCAAAATGGGTTTCGAAGAGGTAAGGTATAGAGAAATGGGACGGCATAATTTAGTTAAAATGAAGCAAACGCGTAGTACATTAAGATTATTTTTGTTCTCACCACTGCATCCATTGTCATTTTCGTCAGATATAAACTGGAGACTAAATCCAAGAGTCCGAAAATCACTTCTCTGTATTTTCTGCGTGTTTTTTAAGTCTGATAGGAGAAGGGCTGTTGTCACAAGTGCTTGGGCCTGAGCTGATTGTTGCGGTAGCTTGCTATTCAGCTCTTCACCAGAGAGGATGTACACCGCTCCTAAACCTTCGTCTTCATAAGGCGCACTAACTATTATTTCTAATAGATATACAAACACAATTAATAAGGAATAATTCAATTATACACAAAAAATACATGTTTACTTGAGAACCACCTCCGTTTTTATCGTCGGTTAAAAATGGGACTTTGTTAAGGTTAAGGTTGGTATTAAGACATCTTGAGTACATATGTACATATTTATTTTAAGTATACCTATGTAAGTTAATATAATATAATATATTTAATTTGTAGGTAAATGTACCTATTGAATTTGTAAATGTATGTAAATATTAGTTATAGTGTACCTCCTATCTCATCTATTACACCTTAAACTGCCCCATATCAGTCTAACTATCTATTTGTCCATCCAAAGGTTGCCTGTAAGATATTGCTTTTTAGCGATAAGGCCGCCCATTGTACATGTCTTAATGTTTAATTATGTTCTATTTTGTGTCTTATTTTTTGGTGTGCAATAAAGCTTATTCTATCTATCTATCTATCTATCTTGAGCGCAAGTTTGCGCAATTTGATTAAACATGTTAAGCATTGTCATGTGACACTCACCTGGTTTTCCATCTCCGTCTAAATCCTTGCCTACAATTGCAGTGCTGAATCGACTGTATTCTTTGACGCCTAATATTTGCAAGGCCATTTTATCATCGCCTATCGTTTTCTGCAAATAAATCCATATTGTACTTATCATAACATCACGTCCATAGTACATTTAGGGTTCTGGTTAGAGGCGACCGTAGCTGGATGGCTAAAGCGGCTGCCCGGTGTGCAGTAAGGTCGCAGGTTCAAATCCTGCCGGTCCCATATCTTTTTCAAATGTTTCTTAGTATAATTTGGTAAGCATAGCTAAATGCTATAAAAATTATCAATTAGAACGTCCATAATAACCTGAAGAGTGTAGTAGAGGTATACAACACCCAAATGTCATTGTTCGTTATGTTAAGGTAGGTACCATTGGATCCCCACCAACGGGTCCCGCGTTGTCGTCGCGGTGGGGCTTAGTACCCGTGGCGCCCTCCACGCCACGGCGAAGCCAAGTGGACCCCAGAGGGGGGCTGCTCCTCGGGTTTTGGGAGTGAAGCCCTTGTGGAGCGGCCCATGTTGCAGGGCCCTTATGGGGGGGCTCTGCAACAGGAGGGCCTGCGGTGTTGGCGTGAGTCGGCACCGCGGCCGAGGAGTTGCGGGGCCGCGGCGGGAGAGGACTGTCGGTGTTCCGTTGCCGCTTTCCCTACCTTCCGCGGTCCCGGCGGGGCCGCAGCCGTCAGTACTGCGGCGTGGTGGGCGGTGGGACGAACATCTGTCTCACCGCGGAGGGCCAGGCCGTCAGATACGAAAGTGTCTGACGGCTTTGCACGCGGCCCTCGGTGCCGGTCCCCCCACATTTTTGGGGGCCATGAGGGGCCTGCCTTGGCGGGCAAGGCCGGGCTGCGGTGTTGGCGCAAGCTGGCACTGTGGCCCGGTGGTTTACGGGGCCGCGGCGGGAGAGGACTGTTGGTGTGTCGTTGCCACTTTCCCTGCCTTCCGCGGTCCCGGCGGGGCCGCAGCCGTTGAACTGCGGCGTGGTGGGCGGCGGGACCGACCACCTGTCTCGCCGCGAGAGGACCAAGCCGTCGGACATGGGGAATGTCCGATGGCTTTGCACGCGGTCCTCGGCGCCGGTCCCCCCACATTTTGGGGGCCATGAGGGGCCTGCTTCGGCGGGCATCGCCGGGGGGGTTGTGGATGTAAAGGCTGTGCCAGATTCCCATGACCCCCCCATCAAGGCGAGTGCGGGAGCACCGTGGGGTTTTAGTGGGTATTCCCGTGCCGTTTACCATCTTCAGGCACGGGCGAGTCCCACATAACCACTCTGCCCTTCCCCGGGGTGGGGTGGTATGCGTAAATGCATTTCCCCACGTAAAAAAAAAAAAAAAAAAAAAAAAAAAAAAAAAAAAAAAAAAAAAAAAAAGGTACCATTGGATGAGTGTGCCTATCGCCATCCACCGGGCACAATTTCCTGACGGAAAGTTAGCAAATAACCTTTGCCTGACCTAGGCATCGAACCCTTGCGATAAGAGGGGCATACGCTAACTGCTAGACCATCGAGACAGTTGGCTCTGTTGGTCACAGTACTATAAGGACAAAGTTACTGTTCTAATAGGTTCTTAAACTGAATGATCACGTCCTAAAATCCAAGGTCAAACTGGCCTTTAAGGGCCCGAATGGCATCCGACAAGTGGTTCGAGACTCAATGCTCGTGGGGGGAGGTCGTTCTATCAAGCAATTTTGCTTTTATGGCGCCCGGCTACGTAAATGTAAAATCATTCATTCCTTGACAATCAGGACGTTTATAAAAAAAAACCGTTGGTATTTATACGTTTTTAAAGTGCACAATCATTATTTAATTTTTTTGATTGACTTACAATGTTACCACCCAAATATAAGTGTAGAGCGCCACATTCCACACAGTTCTCTTCTGTATGCGCAGGAGCCGCTACCAGGAGATCTGCAGATCCATCCATATTTATGTCTGCGGCGGTCAGCGCTGACCCAAACATTGAAGCTATTGTTTTTGACCGTATTGTGTACTGTTTAAAATCTATTTTTGGATTCATCGCTATTAACTTTTCATTTCCATGTTCTGCGCCATTATATTCGAGGAATTCTATCTGAAAGAAGGCAATCAATGTTTAGGACACGAATTATACAAGTGTTAATGACATTCTGACGAAGCCGCGAATACGCTTAGTCTTAGAATCATGTACTGAATCACTAGTAAGCTTAATCACAACGCCATTTGTAACCTGTATCAGTAGAAGCCGATGTTAAACGTAATCAAAAGGAGTACTACCACAATTTATTTTAAAAAATAACTGTGTGGTACTATTTTGGCCCAGGCGTTGCACAGCAAAAATATTTTTTTATTCACAATTTCTTTATTTATTTTTTTATGAATATATTATATATGTACGGAGAAACCGTACACTATAAGCATTGTAAGCATTTACATGCGCGCGGGCAGTGGGCCTGTGTCTTTACCTAAGTTACGTTAGTTCGCGATCTTTCCGCATCGGCTAAAGACACGGCTCCACCAAACCGGACGCGTAGCCTTCTTTTATATCATTACACATTTAAGTACTAATTTACGTGTTTCATTGTGACCTTAGCGTTAGGCTCTACAATATATTTATAGACTACTTAAAAACTAGCGTTAAAAGACTACCTAACATAATCTAACAAACCGCAGCCAGCAAATGTTCCCGAAATGCTGGCAGCATTGCCACGCTGGATGGCAATGCTAATTCGCTGTCCAAAATAAAAACCAACACTTTGGCAACATTTCATTCATATAATTATTATTTGTAGTTTAGGTGTTCATATCACGGGAGTGCATGGAACTTCGGCGTCCTTTGGGGGCATACGGAGGAGACAAAGTCAACAGCGCAGAGGTCCAATAAACAATTTAAAACTAAACAGCTCACGTTTTAGAAATGTAACCGTTTACTACTGCTAACAAGTGACTACGACGGAAAGAAGAGAACTCCATTTCTCAACGTTGACATGTTTTCGTAAACATAATGTAAAGAGTGCAAGACTGGCTGCAACTCAGGCGCGACGTGTCGCACTCTCTTGAAAATGCCTAAAAGTATAGTATAGGCGAAACCGCGGTCGACTAAATAGACCAACATTACGTGACTTACACCCGTATTTCATAATTTGAATAATGTTACAAACGCAAGTCAGTTAATAATAAATACAAATAATGTAATGTTTCGAAAGCATGTCATCGTTCTCATAGAGGTATAAATCGTAAGACCACGTCTTGCGATATATACCTCTGAATCTAGAATCTAGAACACTTTTTTTGTGAGTACCCTAGTCGTACGCACCGGATCGCGTGATAAGCGTGCCAGGTTTGCTTGTGTCATGTATTTTGTTTTTGATTTGATGGCATCACTTTTCTTGTTTGGTGCATTCCATCTGTCTTTTTTTATTTATCTATACTAGAATCTATTTTAATGTGCATTTGGATACAAACCGACGTCTATCCCTGTTTGGCTATAAAAATGCACTCAAAGACTTTGACCGGGTTCGAATAGAACTATAAACTATTGCAGAAAACGGAAATTATTTAACTATTATTGAGACATGAACACACCTGCATCTAGCTACAGGGTGTGAAATCATGAGCTACGATTATAAGCCGAATCTTTGAATATTAAAGAGTAACTTAATACTTACAACGCCATACATTCTTTTTGTCATCATACTAAAAGCGTAGACCGTCTTATTCGAAAAAAACTTGCCAGAAGTAATACCGAAACCTGCAATCATAGATAGTAATTTAAAGAAAGAAAGATAGACATATTTTTTCATATCTGTCTTATATTATTGGTTTCATGAAAAAGAAAATTTTAAAACAAGCTTTGGCTTGCGTTTCGGCCTGTGGATCGGCTTGCGTGTTGGTTGGTAATAGATAAAAAAGTTAAATCTTCTGAGCGACCGATGAAGCATGCGGGATGGATTCAACATAATATAGGCATTTATTGAAAACTCAAGTTCGAACTTTACCTACAGCAACGCACCTGTAAATACCGCATCTAATTTTATGACATAAACACAGGCCAATAAAAATCTAAAAATTATCTAATGCCTATTACTGCTGTCTCAAAACAGTCTTCAAAACATGGTTCATCTGCTTTCGTGCCCATTGTGGCCCTCTACGTGTGCCCGTGAAGACCTAATGCAAGCCACAAGCAAGGGAGTAGAAGTTGCTACCTACTGGGTAAAAACAATTTAAATAAAATGAGAAAACAAAATGCCATTGACACGTAATAGAACGAGAGCTAGCAACGTCAGGAAAACAAGCATTTCAGGTAGGCCAATTTTTAGATATGCTATCTCTCTCACTCTCCCGCACGTCATATGGACTATCTGGCTGGTGGCAGTGGTTGCGTTCATCAGTGCGCATCCTACCTGCACAGGTAAAATATCGATTTTTTAAATCATTTTAAGAAGTTTCTTTTTTTTTTTCATTATTCTTATTGAACTTTCCACAACGTAAATCTAATATAGCCAGACATTTTTATTGCTGTTTAAACTGTGCCAGACGCTAATTTCGAATGAAAAAAAATTTTTTTTTTCAAAGTAATTCAGTATGGCTGAAATTTTTTTATAATATTATTTAAGTATCTAAAAACTTAAAATTAATTTGCCATACAATTATTCGGTTGTTAACCTTCAGCCAGACCGATTTAAAAGTTACATTAATTAGTTACATTAAGATTACAGAGAAAGAATTAAGAAATAATGAATAAATGTGTGGATTAAATGTAGTATCAAAATAATTATTAAATTGTTGAACAAAATTAAGATAATAATCAATCTCAAGTTTGAAAATAAACAAAAACTATATATTTTAATTGATAATAATTGTATTACAAAAAACGGAGGCATCTTAATCATAATCATCATCATCATCTTCATCACTGCTGTCATTTTCATTGTCATCGTCGTCTTTTGGGTTGTCATCGTCTTTTAATAAGTTATTATCTGTAAAATAATGAAAAATTGAATAATCTTTCGGCAAAGAAATTTATTAGTATTTTATTTTTAATTTTTACCTTTAATAATAATGTCGGCAACTAATGATGGCAATTGCTCTCCAACAAACCAGACAAAATCATATTTATGGTCATTTATGGTCCAGCCGGAAACTTGAGGTGATAGAGATGTCGGGTGTTTTAAATGAGCATTTCTCCAAAACTTTGTAACATAACGAACTCGTAGTAAATGGTGATACAATTCACTTTTGCATGGTGGTAGGCTTGATGGATCAAAGTTACGAATATTTTTTTCAAAATTATCATTTGATTTTTTAGACCGATAAGTATTTGAAAACAGATTGAACCGAACTTCATTGACGTACCAAGAATCACGATCTCCGTAAATATGACAAATTAACTTTTCTAAGATCTTAAATGTCTCATTCAGCAATTCTTCATCATCTGTAATAATATTTTGACAGGCTAATTGATACTCTTCTGATTGTTCTAACAGTTTAAAAGGTCGAAGTTTGCCTTTCCGGAAAAGAGCTGGTGTGTAGTCGCACCCTGTGAGTGCATGAAAGCACGGTAGAGCTTTCGATAAAGAATGCCCTAGAATTTCGTGTACATGATTGACGCTTATAAATCGCTCATGATTCCCCGCACCCAAATTAATCAATAATAAATTTTAATGATGCATTTAAATGATCCATGTTACGACAGTGAAGGCCATCACTATAGCAGTGACAATAAAAATTTTGCAAATGTGTTACTGTCAAATTGCCTTTATATTTCTTCTTGACATACATATTATTATGTTCTCTGCCGTACTCTTCCAACATGCCCAATAACTTTTCAATTTTAAATCGGTCTGGCTGAAGGTTAACAACCGAATAATTGTATGGCAAATTAATTTTAAGTTTTTAGATACTTAAATAATATTATAAAAAAATTTCAGCCATACTGAATTACTTTGAAAAAAAAAATTTTTTTCATTCGAAATTAGCGTCTGGCACAGTTTAAACAGCAATAAAAATGTCTGGCTATATTAGATTTACGTTGTGGAAAGTTCAATAAGAATAATGAAAAAAAAAAGAAACTTCTTAAAATGATTTAAAAAATCGATATTATACCTGTGCAGGTAGGATGCGCACTGATGAACGCAACCACTTCCACCAGCCAGATAGTCCATATGACGTGCGGGAAAGTGAGAGAGATAGAATATCTAAAAATTGGCCTACCTGAAGTTCTCTCTCAAAAACGTTGCTACCTCTTAGACTATAAGAAAAAGAAGAACTGCTGTCTCAAGACCCCTCGCATATTTTTTCTTAAATCTTTTTTTATGAACAGTCAAGATTAATTTACAGTTATAGGTACCATAAGTATGTAGTATTTAATATACTTATAATTTAATAAATTACTTACCGACATTAAAAAAACTCTCAGTCGAAAACGAAACTTTGTCGTCGATACCCATATACTTTGCATTCCGACTAGGTTCGTCCACAGGCGTATGAAGTATATCGCCAGTGTTAGATGTTTTACCAATCAGTAGTACTCCATTGTCCTCATCTACCAATGTAGTCCATCCTGTTCCGCTTACAACATTATCTAAAAAGTATATACGTTAGAAGAAAATGTTCGAACTTACAATAAAATGGTAATTACAACCTTGGTACCGATGCCGTCCATAAATTTAATATATTTTATTATTATTTATTTTATTTATATGCATCTGCTTCTCTAATACATAATTAGAAGGGCACTGTATAGTTTGACAGCACTAAAACTCACTGAAAATTATTTATACATAAACGATATTTATTACGATACTTATGTAGTAAGTAAAAATCACAGGAAAGAGAGACATTATTGTGTGTTCTGTCAAAATAAAATGAGTCATCTGTTCATTGCTAATGAGGTTAAATAATTATTATTAATCTAAACTTAATCTAGTTGTGCTAACACCGAATTGGCGTGCTATTTTATTTCCCCTAACAGCACAGAGTACGGTCAACTAGATGCGAAAGCGGGAGGCGATGCGAGCAACAAGGATAATTATGCACCGCGCTATGAGAGCAGTGCTACGTTATTATTATCTTAAGGTAAACATAAACTTTCCTGATAGTACAGTGAGCCAATGAATTAGGTATACAGGGCAAACTCTTTTCCATCGCAGTGAAGACTCACTAAACTCGTTATAGATGTGTAAATTACATATATAAGAAGTGTAATATACCCACTGTTTAGATATGTAACTCATTTATCTAACTACTATACTTTACTAACTATTTACTTACTAGTGTAGTAAGTCTTTACTATGACTTAGAAGTTTTGTTACCTGCATACCTAATTCTTTGGCCCATTGTACATAAGATACAAGTGGGATGGAGTGTAGTAACTATTGAGTACAGACGGTAAATAAAATACTCTGTCTCAACATTTTGCGTACGACTAGTACGTATGCTACTACTCACACGATGTCATTATTTAATTCTATTAAATTATTACTTACTTAATATTTTTGAGACCTCCTCTCCGCTATCTCTTTTGGATTTAAGCTGGCTGAACATCATCCTGACCCTGGGCCGTTTAGGGCTCTCATTTAAAATAAAGCATGTACCGACGGCATCCAAAGCATCAATAATAGATGGTAGAGATTTAGTTACAAGAGGAGCACAAGTCTGAAAAAAAAAAAAATTTCAATATTTTTGATATCAGTTAATAATGAAGCAGCAATAGCCGAGTGGGAGACTGCAGGACTGCGAAGTCAAAGGTCTCAGGTTCACACCCACGGCACACACCTCTATCAATAAATCGTTAAGATTCGTCTTTTCGAAGATATGTGTTTATTTATCATATAAATTATCGCTCGCTAACGGTGAAGGAAAACATCGTGAGGAAACCTGCATGCCTGAGGGCACCTAAAAAGTACTCGAGGGTGTGTGAAGTCTACCAATCCACACTTGACCAGCGTGGTGGACTACGGCCTAAACCTTCTCTTCGTGAGAAGAGGCCCGAGCCCAGCAATGGGACATGTATTAGATACAGAGATGCTATTATTATTATTATAATAATGAAGATGGGCTGCTGGAATCGCTAAGCAATTATGTTATTTTAGTAGAAAACCGCAATAGAACTCTTATTCTGTGATAGAACACGGACGGAGGTTAATAATGCTGGTTGCACACCCAGCCAACGAACGACGAACGAAGGCTAGGGATGTAACAATTATTTGCTCCTCTTACACATAGTAAAAATAGATAAGTAGGCCAACTCCCGGCGTTTAGGAGCGCACGATACCTAAACTTGCTGGAGGCGCAGGGTTGTCACTTGTCAGATTGATATTTAAATTACCTGTACTAAAATTATTTTTTTAATTATAAAAAAACGTTTTTTTTTTTACAAAACAAAGCATTTATTTATATCAAGTCAAAGTCAAATCATTTATTTCCATGGGCCCCAAAGGGCGCTTGAACACGTCAAAACAAACATCAAAGTTCATATAAATAAAATTAAAATAAAACTTAAGCTAATTAAATTATAATATTAATTGCAACAAAATGATTTGAATCACCGGAGCTTAGATTGATTTCAATTCAACTTTGAGGTTTGAATTAAAATCAATCCAAGTACCAGCTCCGATGGGTATTGCATCATGAGAAGAGCTGGTGAGAAACTCATGTTCACCATCTTTTCAAATAATTCATACAATTTTGTTTGTTTATTGACAATAATTGTTATGTGTAAGTTATAGCAACCAAAATAACGTTAAAACCTTAAAGAACGTTAATTCTGGGTTTGAAATAGTGTCGTTTGAACAACCATAAACTTCACAATAATATATTTTGACTCGCGAAGACATTTAGCAGTGCAGCGCGTAACCGTACCTAACTTTTTAAACAAACACCGACCGCTCACAGTAATGACACGGCCCGCCCTACCGGTGACCGAGTGAGTGGCCGAGCGGCGTAGTGTGTGTGCGTACGTACATGAACGGCGCGATGTACCTTTGTTCGAAGATAACATACTTATCTATTTTTACTATGTCTTACATCTACTACGTTTCATTGGATTTGGAATTGGTTTTGAGCTTAGGTTTAAATGTTTATTCGAATGATGACTGACGGGACTTGCGAAAAATCAACTCGAATTGGCATCATCTGGTAATAATTAGTAATTGCGACTTGATTAACAACTGTTATGCAAGTTATTAATAATCGAATAAACACACGAATGAAGACAATTATTATTGAGAATACGGGTTACTCACGTTATTTTAACCGGGATATGCCCACTAGTTTCGAATCTATTACGTAGATTCATCAACTGGGTAATAATCGCGTTTCGTGCGAGACGTCACGCTACGGCGACGAAACGCGATTAATCGCGGCATATTCCGGCTAAAATAACGTGAGTAACCCGTATTCTCAATAATAATTATTGTCTTCACCTCACGTCAGTTTTAATCAACTTATGATGTTAGTGAAGCGAATAATTATATTAAATTCTTAGTAAACGAACGGTCTACGTTGGCTAAGAGTGAATCGATGGATGGAGAAGAAAGATCTAAGCAAGTTCGTAATTGGTTCATTTTTTGGATTAATTAATATCGTTGAAAACTGAATATATGAATTTTGTAAGACTTCAACTGAAAAATAGCAAAATTGTTTATTGTATATAATTACAAACTAGATAATTATGTAAAAGCCACTTACCACGAAGTACTTGGAAGAGACAGCTATTGTTGATCCCAGGAAAAAATGTTGGTGTGCAAGTTCCTTGCCTGAAAAGTTCAATTTAATAATATAATTACCTACTTTTGATGTGATTTATTCATTTTGTTACTTAGCATTGTGTTACAAGATTAATTAATTCACGTTCAAAAAAATATGTGATTGTTTCAGCAACGTACAAGCTTGAACCAATTTCTTCAGTGGACTCACACAGCTGGCAATTCAGATTCCTAATTTATTCTGAATGCCGGTATGTGTCTGTGGTGTGTGTGTTTTATGGTTATATAAATTTATAAACACGAGCGTTCCGACTAAATTTTTCAGATTTATCTAACAAAATATATTAAAAATCAGAAGGCGTAAAGAAAATGTATTTAGTAGATATTCTAATATGTATGCTATTCCGTGCTTCCGGATTAAAAATCTGAATTCCCATTCTAATAGTATGTGTGAATCGTAGTGAAACTTTTTGTAAACAAGCAATAAGTAAAAAACGCTTAAACGGTTTTATTAATGACAATATAATGTATTGTCATCAGAACTAAATACGTATGCCCAATATCTGATTAATCTGGCACCAGGAAGGGCGTAAAAACAAGTACTAGAGTTCACCCAAACAAACAGGGCAAACAATAAATCCGTTTAAGGATACTCTACCTATACTAGGAAACAGTTAAAAAAGCGTATGGGATCGGCAGGATTTGAACCTGCAACCTCTGCATACCGGGCAGCCGCTTTAACCAACAAGCTACGGTCGCCTCTTGCCAGGATCCTAAATTTCTCAACTGTATGTTACGTCCTTACGAGATCTCTACCTACTCTGTACCAGCATATTTTTCCATGTATCAAAATAAATTGAATTCTAAGTTAGATTTCCATTACTTACTTTTTTCAGTTAAAACTGCATGATTAAGCGGCACGCTTTTTTCCTTACAAGTGATTTCCTTATGTTCAACTCCATTTTTCATGTCACAAGTATATACCTTCCCTTCTAAGCTTTCTCTGGGAGCGCCAATAACTGTAAAGATATTGTATTGTAGGGAATGGTTTGTAGTACTATTTAAATTCCGGGCGATAGTAGTGTTCTGGTTTAAAACTATACAAACTTATCAAACTAATACATACAAAATTGGTCAGGCAACACACATGGTAGTAGAAGAGCACACAAAATCCTTATATCTAAAAGTACAGACCACAGATATAGATCTACATAGATAACGCAAGTATCACGATTTGTATTAAAACCAAGCGTGCCGACTTTTTAATACCTTTTGTAACGTCACAGCCGAAATTTAGTGACGGGAAATCCAAACCGATTCAAAGACACCGATGCCGCCGATGCCAATCCGCCCAGTACGTTCAACTGGAGCCGTCCGCTATGATTTTCTCTGACAAAAGACGCGCGTGGACTGAAGTTAGAGGCGACCAACCTCGACGCTTGGTCGGAGTTGAGACGAAGTACATGCATCTGCGTTATCTATGTAGATCTATATCTGTGGTACAGACATATGCCACTGGAGGCGCGAGTGCGCGCGCGCTCCGTTCGCTTGCTAGGCGATTGCGGTTAATAAATACCTATGCGAGACGTTTCGAAATGACTTGCATCATTCGTGGTCACGAGCCGACTGGTGAAGCTCAGCGTCGTCTCCGCGAAGCGCAGATATTGTCCACTTCTCTAACTTGATCGTCACAATTTTCATTGATTGAACCGTTCGGAACCGTCGGTAGTTCATTTCAAAACTTCGAGTATAGGTATTTATTTACCTTTATAGTAATTATGCGATTATGTTGTCTATTTTTTGAAAAATGTTCTTAAATCGCGAAAGTTTAAAAACACATTAAGGAACATAGTTAACATAGTTAATTGATTTCCATAGATGTCAATGATTATTTATTTATTTATTTAATTAATTATGGATCTCCAACAAGAGCTATACACATTATAGACATATAATATAACACATTAAATGATTTTAGTGAATTCCCTCAATTAAAGGAGACCACAGCTTACAAAATATTAGATAAAAAGATCAAGTATAAAATACAAATAAAAAATTACATTACATGAGATCAAAACTTAGAATGAAAATATTATTAATTTTTAACAGGACGTTATTTTACTTGAAATTCGAAAAACAATTACAAGTTGTTACAGAAAATTCGCTTGGAATCAAGCTGTGCGAATTAGGTTCCATTAGTTTTGACAAATACCTTAACTACACATCTTACTCTACCCTTTCCTCATTGGTCGGTAGAAGCGACGCGGTATCGGTATTTGTAGATACTTCGATATACCAAAAACAAAAATCGAGCGCCATTTTTTTTTTACCTTAGAACGCCAGAAGCAATTACACTATCCAATGGTCCGAATGACAAGGCCACCATATACACACATTTACTCACACAAGAGTCAGACAGAACAAATCTTTGCGAATTACAAAAAGAATTGGCCCATGTGTTACTGGTGGTAGAGCTCTTGTGAATGAGCTCGAGGGCGGCAGCACCACCGTCTCACCTTTAACCTGCCGCCAAACAGTAGTGCTTCCATTTCTGTGTTCCGGTTTGGTGGTGAGATCAGGCCCTGAAATTACTGGCACATGAGGCATAACACCGTAGTCCTCAGCTGCAGCGACGCATCTATAATCTGCTTTTGTGGATTGTTGATGTCCATGGGCTGTACTCCACTTACCACTTGGGGTGCATGAAAGGAGCCTCCCCGAGTGACGTACACAACGGGGGTGCATGAAAGGAGCCTCCCCGAGTGACGTACACAACGATTCCCTACGTCCGGCGCACCCTGGGCAATTCGCTAGTTCTGCAAAGCGAATTGGCTAATCCTTTCACCACGATGGCAAGTCAAAATAAAATTTGACTCAGCCATCGACACGACGAAGAAGAAGAAGAAGACTCCACTTACCATCAGGTGGACTACACGTTCGTTCGCTGTGGGCGTAGTATAAAAAAAAAATGTGGGGATCGAGCCCACAACACTAGTGCAGTGGAGAGCGGCGATCGAGGCTACCGTTTAAACCATAGTGGTTTGCTGCACACGTTCTGACAAAAATATGGTATGTATATGGTTAACGATGGCCAAAGTTTGCGCCATCTTCGATGTTAAAGGTAGTTAAAGGATTTGAGAACTTACTCAAGGTTTTATTTTTGGTGTGAAAGCCCATGGCGAATCCAAAGTCCGAATGATTCTTATGCAAATGAGCATGGATTTGTACAAACGAACGTTCATGGAAAAAGATGGTGGATGCTGCAGAAAGGCTCGAAACTGTCGCTAGTAACAGGAATGCTACTCTTATTTTTTCTGTAACACACATATATAACAATAATAAAAATACATGGTAATATTTTAAAGCAAATTTTAGCTTTGCTATGCCTTTTTTTCATATTTATTTATTTTATATTATATAAAAATAAAAATACAATATAAAATAATATTGATTTGCCATACAACGTGGCAATGCCGCCAGCCTTCTGGGCACCCGCAGTCGACTTCGATGCGGACGTACTTTTTGACACCTAAAGTTTTTATTAAATCTATCTGATTTAATAAGTATGTATTATTTTTTATACGATGTATACATAGTTAGGTATATGTTTAGTTTTCACGTATTTAATAATATAGTGTTATTTTAAATGTTGATTGTATCATAATAATTATATGACTGTAATCGTCTTTCAAAAAAATAAATAATAAAAATCTTCAGAATACATTGTAAACTAATGCAAGTACTGGGCTCAGTCACCTTATGTATCGGTATATCGCTGCATTTGCTAGGAAATTAATTAAATCAACACAAAAAAAAACAAATCCTTCAATACCAGCAAAAGGCTCATCCTTCTTACTATACAGGGTGAGAACCCGCTTTCTAGTCACTCAGTTCATAATACTAATAAACAGTTGAAAAAGAAATGGGACCGGCAGGATTTGAACCTGCGACCTTACTGCACACCGGGCAGTCGCTCTTAGCCATCCAGCTACGATCGCCTCTTAACGGAACCTTAAATTTCTCAACTGTATGATACGTCATTTCGTGACGTAACGTTCATGCATTTGTTCCTATCTTAAGTAGGATACAAACCAACACGGCGAAGTTACATTCAGCACAAATGTTGTAACGAATGAACGTGTACGTTATTTTAACTTCTGATTATTTTTATAGCATTTAGCTAAATGCTATAAAAATAATCAGTCAGTTCATAATTATGAGACCCAGGGTGCAAACATTTGCACCGAAAAATACACGTCTTTTTCGAGGAAACTTTTCGTGTTTGTTTTTCCTATTTTTGGAAGAATAACGCTATTTTAGAAAATACAAATCCAATTGCAATTTTCCGCATGCGTATTTCCTTAATGAAATCACACGAAATTTGAATTCTGTCAGTCAAATATCGACCGTATTTATATGGATATCAGGAAGCACGAAATTTTTGAAACTGACCTTTTTCCTTACAGGACACCAATTTTGGGACTTTATCATGTAAATTTTTCCTTTTTGTAAATTATATGTTTTCGATACATAATTTATGTACATGGAAGTTAAAATCATGTTCTTAATCACTAAAAAGCTGCAATAATTTAGCTTAATCTCATACATTTGCGATTTTCTTATGAGGCGTAAAATTCTTCTAAGATTGTGTGGGAAATCCGCAATTCGGATATATAATTTTTTTGGATAGTTATTGCGTAGTGGGACCAGATTCCATAAAAAAATGGCGCATCTCCTTTCTGAAGATTTTTTTTGCACTGAATCACTAGATTGAATTGTCATTAAAATTTGCTCGTTTCCTTTATTATAAATTATACGGTTACTACCCATATTTGTATCCGTCTAGTATAGTAACACTCTCGAGCTCGAATGTTCGACAATGGTACATTACTACATGTTATTAAACAATTAAATTGACAACTCTTGTGCTTTATCACGTTGTGCCTTGTCAGTGCCGAAACAGTACACACGACTGCGTTCGCGTCGCCTATTGGCGGTACCTTCAGTACGAACCTGTGCTGCCAAATTTGCACCTACTAATCAGGCAATTTCGCTCTTGAATGGTCTGATAATTATTCAGAAGTGGACTTGTTCTGTACCAAATTTAGCCAATTTTTATGTTACTGTACGTTATTTTTAAGCGATTACCTATAATCTATGTCATCTAATCTGTGTGTAATTTGTCATCTACTTGTGTGGCTCACTGTGCGCATTAAGAAAGCACAGTGAGCAGCTGAGTGTAAAATAAATTAATTAATTAATGTACTCACCTTCCATATTTATGTCCCAAATATTGATCTATTATTTATTTATAAATTTATATCACATATTCCACATGCAAACCATGTATTTACTCGTGTTATAAGATTGATACTGGATTTAAAAGGAAAAATCAATAAAGGCAGGATAATATACAATCAAGTACCTAAGGACAAACAAATAAAATATAATAATAAAAATAATACATACATTAAAATTGTACGTTTGTAAAATAGAAATAATATTGTTAAGAAAGCTGAAACAGTTATAAAAACTGGAATCAGTTTTTTTACAGTTTCGTCTGTCTGTCTGTATGCACCGGTTAATTTTCGAAACAGCTACTGACTGATTTTAATACGATTTTACTGGGTAGCTAATGTCCATCTATATTTATTGCTTCTATTTTTTAAATAGTGACTAAATGCTGATGGAATACCATTAAATGTAGCTTATTGTTGAGAATAAATAGGGACTTTACGAGTGGAGCCACGGGGAAAATAATAACTCGCTGAGTTAGATGAATAAGGAAATATCAAAATAAACTTGCGGTAATAATAACTGTATATCTATTTTTGTTTAACCGTCAACCGTGGCTTGTCCTGTTTAAATAAGGAGGATAACTGCATAATTAACCCCAATTTACACTAGCTACTTAACCTGCAGTTAACGCTAAACCCAGATTTGCTCTCCTTCTCTATTTTTGGGCCCTCGCCCACGACGACTTTTAGTAGCGATGCTGTCGCGCGTCCGTATTGATACAATCGCGAAGCGATCGTTATCTGTGTGTCCACGCATAGTAAAATCTATTTTTACTATGGTCCACGCCCACGGGCCCAAATTCAGTCGCGATTCAAATGCGATACTGTACTGTACATACATACTCACGCACCACCCGCCCTTCATTCTCTCCCCGATATCGTCCGACACGGTCGCGCGTTTGCATTGATCCAGTCGCAATGCAGTAGCACGTTTCAAATGTGAATAACACTACTATTATTATATTATCTGTGATAACACGCGTTAATAGCGATGCTGTCGCGCATGCATTTAACACGCGACAACATCGCTACAAAAAGTAGCCGTGGGCATTGCAACATTGAATGAAAGCACCATTCAATGTTTGAACAGGACAGAGAGATCGAAAACGTTGGTTCTGCGGTAAACGTCAACTCGTTGGTGAAATTGGTCCTTAAAAAAACAAAGAATATGGGTTATTTGGTGTGTAAATAATGTCACTTTTAAACTTAGAATAACGCAAACTTTGAAAATAACTATCCCTCAAAAGTGGAGTAGAATAAGTATTGTTGAAAAAATCTACCATAAATATTCTTCAAAATGCATGGTTCGTATATTTAAAAACAGGGAAAACTTTAACGATAAACTGGTAACTGAAGAAAGGTACAATCACCAAAAGAACCTAGAAAAAAATCCCGCCATTTTCTTGTATAATCGTTTAGGTGAAAAAGTTGGCGCATTTTATCATGATTCCAGAATAGTCATCTATTTTTTTTTTTTGCAAGTGACTCCCAGCGACTCACTACCACTACATACATATTATATTTAACCGCAATCCAACTGACAGACTTTTATCAGTATTTCACATCAAAGAAATGTTATTAAGGAGAAAAGAACAATACCACTAGAAAAAAAGAGAAGAAAATAATCATTCAAGCACAGATGCAAGATAAACAGAAAAAGAACACACAGGAAAAAAAAAGGAACAAAGTTTAATGAAGAAAATAAAAAAATAAATAAAAATAATAAAATAACAAAGTCAAAGTCACATTCATCAAGAGTATCCGTGCAGGAATCAGGATATAACTCAACGTTTGTTTTACAGCGCTTGCATTGCTGCAAGACGCCGCAAAGCGCGTATTCTGCGATAACCAATGCGGTGACGCCAGACGTTCATCGCAGTCTAAAATAAAATATTTGCATATAAATAAACATAATAAGGACATGATAATTTAAAACACCATTTTAAAGAATAAAAAAATAAAAATAATAAGTTTTAAAATATGTAATAATTGAAATACCTACATTAAATAATTTTTAACAAAAAAAAACCGACTTCATAAAATAGGTAAACTAAAAAGCAAAAAATAAATTTCAGATTTCAGAATTATAAAATAGTTATTTTATAATTTCTATTTACTTAAATGAAAAAATCGTATTATTTTGTGCGAAGTACATTAATTATATTTTGCTTTTTAGTTTACCTACTTTTTGAAGTCGGTTTTTTTTTTGTTAAAAATTATTTTATTTTACGATTTTAAGTGATGGGTAAACCGAGCAAGAATGTTTCTCGAATGAGGAGATGACGGTTACTTGAGCCTATATTTAAAGAATTATCCCCGTACTCCTAACCATTGAGGAGTTGTACCTTCCAGCATCAGCTCAGCAACATAAAATACTGACTACTAGATGCAAATATCCAAGTAGCTTTAGATAATATACAAAAAACAATATAAAAGCCTTTTAAATTTGAGGGTTGCCCTCGATTTCTCTAGGATTCTCATCAGAACGTGACTTGAAAAAAATGGAACCACATGACAAGTATATCCTTTCAAACAAAAAAAGAATTTCTCAAATCGGTCCAGGCGTCTTCGAGTAATCGGCGAACAAACATAAAAAAAAAAACATACAACCGAATTGAGAACCTCCTCCTTTTTTTGAAGTCGGTTAAAAATTAGAAAATGTAGTGTGTAGGTTCTTCGGCCGGACAAATTAAGTAAGTAATTAAAGTGTAAATTTACATAATGATATTATACAGTGGTATTATCGACTTAGGCCCAAGAGGATAGGCTAACATAAGCCGCAAATAAAACATGCGTCAGCAGTCCCGATAGACAATTCTATAGAAATGGACGTTGTCATGCAATCTTTAAAATCTCAACAACGCACTAGAGTTCCCGATAGTTAATTCCAAATAAATGGACGTTAATACCAGTAGTCAACAATAAAACTAATTAATACTCCTGTAGTTATTCAGCCGTGGAGAATCTCAAATCGAAACACCGCGAAAGTGACGTAGATGTTACAGTGACATCTAGTGTAAAGCTATAGAACTAAGTGGTGTAAAGATAGCACTACTCGTCGTGGATCGATGAGCCACAGCTGCTCACGTAGCTTGAAGGCAGGCGTACAGATGGCGTTAGTGGTATTAAAATATTATTATGCTACAAAATCAAATGAAAAAAAAAATTCTCCTCCTCCCATTCTTTCGAAAGAAAATAAAAAGAGACTATTTTTATAAAAACTCTCAGTCTAGATAGGGAAGGATACATTTCAGGCCTTACAGAGAGTATTTGTTTTTGCCTCTGCGATTCTCATGTTTCTCTGTGAGTGAAAATTTTGTCTTTGTGAAGTTTTAGGACCTGCTAGGAGCTTAAATGTGTTTATGTTCGCAGTGTTAGCTCATCTGTTCATATCACGATAGAACCAGCCAAAACTATTGTATGCTAACTACGTTACTCATAAATTCATATTCTACTACTGTAAAGGTTCACTATTTTATTAAAACACTCTTTCAAATACTAGTAAATCGTTTTATTGCATCAATGTAACAGACTTGACTAAGCAACACAAATCGTTTTCTTTAAAACCTCCAAAAGCATAGCTGCATAATGGAATAACATAATTTAATTACCTTAAATTTACAGTAAAACTGTTCACTGTTATCCGAAGGCCGGATCAAAAGTTACTCTCCTCAACCGTTTTTTCATGATGATTGAACGATCATGCACATCGTACAATATTTATATTTTCCATGTATCAGCATTCTTTAAACAAGCAATGAGTTCAGATTTTACCATCATCATCATCATTATCAGCCGAGGGACGTCCACTGCAGGACATAGGCCTCACCAATAGGGTTGCCAGATGTCCGGTATTTAAGCGTACAGTCCGTTATTTTCGAGGCCTGTCCGGTAAAAAAGAAATGGTCATACCGGACAGAACAATGTCCGGTATTTTGAAGAACTTTGTCGGTATTACTGGTCACAAGCGCCTACAACAGTAGGCATACAAACATAACAAAACATACAAATAAAAAATATTAATATTAAAATAAACGTATTTTTTTTGCGTCACATACCCCCCCCCCCCCCTTGGGGTTGTCCGGTATTTTTTCGCGACTCACCTGGCAACCCTACTCACCAATCGAATTCCACAGCGCGCGGTTCTTGGCCGTCTGAAACCAACGACTCCCCGCGATCTTGACAAGATCAAGACTTTTCAGTGATTAGGAACATGATTTTGATGCTTTTAGCTATCGAAATATTTGACATAGAAATGAAAAAAAATCTGAATGAAATCCTGAAATTGCAAATGTTTTCGGATAGTCTAGGCAAGGGTAAACTGTTCCAAAATCAGTTTAAAATAATAAATTACCGGCGATATTGTTTTGCACCGTTATGATGTCATTTACACACTGCGGTATATTTCATTTAAAAGTATTAATTGGTAATGTTATTTATGAGAACTATATTATATTCGATAGGGAATATTCGATAATCTTTTTTCATGCATAGAACTATAGACTCATTTTATTTTAAATATTGTGAAGTAGGGTGGTCTGTGTTTACAGTTTTTGGATTAAAAAGTAATTACAATATGTATAACACCTACCTAATATGTATAATACCTTTATAAGACCTTTGTTAGTTTCCTATGTTTCACAAATAAAGAATTATGAATTATAATTATGAGTATTTTATAGTGTTTGTTCGTTGCATTATGATAAAAACCTTCATCCTTCTCTTCTTGTACCAAAATGCATTCACATATACTTAGTTATTTCATAATTAATATTTTCATTTGACAAAGAATGTTTATTCTTTCGCAACATGTTATTTTATTTTTATTTTTCTTTATACAAAGATTTGGTGTTGCAATAACTTACACTTATTTAAATGATGGTGCACATGAGATTCTCACCAGCTGTTCTCAATGATGCAATACCCATCGGAGCTGGTACTCAGATGGATTCTCATTTGAACCTAAACAGTTCGATTAAAATTAATCCGAGCTTCGGGAATTCAAATCATAATTTTGATGAAAGTAAATTTAATTTATTTCGACTTTGACTCGGAATAAGGATATTATAGCAAATAATAAAATAAACAAACTTCTACTTTTTAAAATTCATTTATTTTAACAATAAATTGACCTTTAAGAATAATAATAATAATTTGGATAATATTATTTTACATTAGATTAAACACATAGTTTCAAAACAAACCTATGGTACCACACGATCATGACCAAGAGTGCCTTCACTATTTTAAATATGATATAATGATAACCACTGTCAATAAAAAATATGTTAAATACTAAATACCATAATATTCATTTAATGTCTAATTAAACGCTAAATGAACTTGTAAATAATAAGTTAAGCGTAACTAAGTACCAAATAGATAACATTGTAATATGCGACAGTTTCCATCTTTTATAAAATACGGTTTAGGAAATCTTACCATAACGACTTATTTTTTACAATAGGATAATTTTTCAGTATGTGCCTGCAATAAAATAACAATATACATAGTTGACTCTTTGTATTTATTTTTCTATTTATTATGTTAGCTAATAAACTACCTACTAGAAAATAAAGTGAATCATATTTATAATCGTATGTATAGTCCCCGCAAATTGGTATTGTGTAACTATTAACTGCGACAAGGTTCTACCGCGAGGTTACCTGTGATCTTATTGACTATTTAACAGACTATGTTTAAGTGAACGCGCGCCATACAAACTTTATTTAGATTTTGTTTTTTATTATTATATCTATATTTATACTCATTTGATATCTAAAACTCAATAAAAAATCATAATTCGAACCCATTTAATAAAAAATATTTATTATTTTAACTTTACAGTTTTTATGTAAATAAATGAATTGGTGATTCAAACATAATGTTTTCAAAAGAGCCTATTTTTTTTTTAACAAAAATCTTAACGGAAAAACGACACTTTACTAATAAAATAATTTGAAAATTAGATACATCCTTTTAACGTTTGTATAAAAATATCGCGTCGGGAGTGTTGAACGTGAAAGTAGTGAAAATAACAAGATTCTATCTCTTAACCAATATGCGAGGATTTTAATTCCATATTCAAAGAGAAGCTCCTGACAAAGTGCAGCCAAAACAAAAATAAAAAAATCGTATTATGTGGGGATTTCAATATTGATACATTAACGGACACTAGAGTGTCTAGTGATTTTAAAAATATAATAAGAAACTATAACCTGAATTTTAGTGTCTTGCAACCAACAAGGTTAATTAGTAACAAGTGCATTGATAATATTATACACAATATCAGAGGTAGTAGTAGCACAGTACATGATTTTGCACTATCAGACCATACTGGCCAACTCATCAAATGCCCAGTCAAAAAAACCTACACGATTGCTCATTGGTATTCGCTAAAACGAGACTACTGTCCTGAGAATACACTTAAATTTATAAACTGTCTGCAAAATCTCAGCTTCAGTGACGTCTTTGATAGTCATCAGCCTGAAGATGCGTTCAATAAATTTTATGATACGTTCAAGTTGTTCTATGAACTATGTTTCCCCCTAAGCAAAGTGAAAAACTCAATTCGCAAAAAACCAAATTGGATTACCAAAGGTATTAAGTTGTGTTGTAAGAGGAAAAGGGAAGCACTACTTCAATATAGACGCTGTCCTAATACTAAAAATAAAATAGCATTCACTCAGTACTCAAAACACCTAAGGAAAATTATAACATTAACACAAAAATCTAAGAACCAGCATTCCATACATACAGCACAAAACAAATCTAGCGCTACATGGAACATCATAAACAAAAATACTTTTAATGAACCTAAAATAGACGTACCAACAAGTATTTTAGTCAATAACAAAGAAATATATGAACCACAAATGATAGCACAAACATTTAATGATCAATTCATCGATGAAATTACATCTTTCAAACAAAACACTTCATTAAACATTGACAGGAATTTAAAATCTTTGTTTATGGCACCTACAGTATTTTCGGACATTATTAATATTATAAAATCTTTAAAAAGTACTAGTAGTTGTGGATATGATGGCATTACCACAAAAATTATTAAACAAGTATCACATTTAATTGCCCCGGTTTTAAGCTACATAGTTAATTTGTGTATTGAACATGGTCATTTTCCGGAAAAGCTTAAAATTACGATTATTAAACCTATTTACAAAAAAGGTGACCGTAAACTCCCTGCAAACTATAGACCAATAGCTCTCATTCCAATATTTTCAAAAATCTTTGAAAAAGTCATACACAGCAGTCTCTACTCCTTTTTTGAAGGAAATAATCTTCTAGCTAAAGAACAATATGGATTTCGGAAAGGAAGATCAATAAATATGGCAATATATGAAGTTGTCAATAAAATTCTTAATGGTATTGACACAAAAACACCTGTCATTGCTATCCTAATGGACATGACGAAAGCATTTGACCATGTAGAACACACATTACTATTGAACAAGCTTGAGAAATATGGGGTAAGAGGAAACGTATTGGAACTTATAAGATCCTATCTTAGCAATCGTACACAATTTACCGCTGTTACTACAATATGTAAAAAAACGACTACTGAAATGACTTATACATCTGAGACTAGGAAAAATACAATTGGTGTTCCTCAAGGTAGTATCCTGGGCCCTCTTCTTTTTCTTGTGTACATCAATGATATGCCTAAATCTACTGAACATCATATTGTTTTATTTGCCGATGATAGCACGTTAATCTATACTGGCAATAATAAGGATGTCTATGAACATGACATAAATTGTGCTATTAAAAATGTAATCAATTGGCTGAATAATAATAACTTAAAAATAAATATAGAAAAAACTAAATTAATGGCATTCTCCCAGAGAGCTGATCAAACCAAATTGAACATACAATATGAAAATAAACCTATAGCGGAAACCACTTCTGCAAAATTCCTAGGTCTACACCTTGATAGTAATTTATCATGGAAAGACCATATTGAAATGCTTTGTAAAAAACTTCACCAATTTGCCTTTGCTCTGTATAGACTATCAAAATACACTGATAGATCGAGTGTATTGATTGCATACAATGCATATGTGGCTTCAAATATACGATACGGTATTATATTTTGGGGCAATTCTACTGATAACGATCGCGCTTTTAGAGCTCAGAAGAAATGCATAAGGTCCTTTTGCAAGCTCCAATCTACTGATAGCTGTAAGCCATATTTTAAGGAATTAAAGATACTTCCTCTACCATCAATGTATATATATGAAGTAGCAGTATTTGTTAAAAGTAATATTGATATGTACGAAACTCTGAGGTCTAAACGACATCAAAATACCATATGCAATGCACTGCACAGGTCAGCTTTGTTTGATAAGAGTATCTTGGGTATGGCCCCAAGGATCTTCAACAAACTACCGAATGATTTACGTTGTCTGAACGAGCTGCAGACATTTAAAAGAAAGCTATATGTATTTTTGGTTAGTAAATGCTACTATTCTGTAAGTGAATATTTAAATGATAAGACAAATTAAAGCATTATATTAATATTATTAATTTTGACTGTATTTTGAAATGTGTAATTTTGACATCTATAATTTTGACATCTATAATTTTGACATCTGTAATTTTGACAACCGTAATTTTGACATCTGTAATCTTGACATCTGTATTTTTGAGATCTGGTAACTTTGACATTTATAATCTAGACATTAATAATTTGTAATTTTATGTTTTTTCTCTTTTGTTTAAATCTAATTTGTAAAATTCAGATATTCATTGAATGCATGTATGTTTATTATTATTATTTTGTTTGTATTTTGTTTGTTTTTGAATTTACAATTAATTAATTATTGGAAAATTAAAATGACATGTAATTGATGTACCTAACTATAACCTTACCCACTTTGCACGCCATACGGTTGGACATGGAAAGCATCTGTATCAATTTTTTTAAGACCTTTTATTGTACCTGTGTTCGCAAAGTAATAAATGAATTATGAATTATGAATTATATACGTGGTGATTCTGTAATTTCTTCAACACTTTCATCAAGTTCATCCATCCGGCCCAGGATCTGTCTGCGGTCGTCGGTATTGGGCGGTTGCATCTGTGATCTCCGCTGCAAACACATTTATTATATTAAAACATGAAATGAGTGCATGAAAGGATATGCCCCAATGCCCAATAGCATTGGGGTCGGCTTTTACACTCTGTACAAAATTCAGTGAGACAAAAATGGAACTCCAAAATGTCATTCACAAATAATTATTTCTATGGAGGAAAATTCCCTATGTTAAGATTATACGACCGACCGATTGGTTCACCTGCAAAATGGATCAGTTTACGTGACATAGACTTAGCATAGATGTGGATAGACTATCCAACTATCACATAAGACCTTAATATTAAACGTATAATGTCGCTATTGTAGATAGATAGATTAAGTAATCATTATTGTACACCAATATTATAAATAGTTGCACTTAAAAAATATGTTGCACAATGTAGGATTTATCGCTAAAAGCAATTTCTTACAATCAACCATAGGATGGACAAGTAAGAGATGAGCAAAATTACGGACAGTTGTTGGTGCGTTAATTAACGTAAAATATAAAAGATAAAATTTAATGAAACGTCATGATAATGACAATTAAAATTATAAAATATAAAGAATACAGATGTTATATTGTAGACCTCTGGCACATTATTTTGAGTATATATAGACGTGATGGTAGTAACGCTGTTATGTTATTTTTATATTAACGTACCTATTATTTTGATATTACTTACCATGGATTGCCTGTAAACGCTTTTCTTGAGGTGTTGCAGTTTTTCCTTGTTTTCTCGTCGCAAAAAGCCACACTGCGAAATAATAAAATAAATCAAATTAATTACTAGGTATTATAAGATATATTTTTATTACATCTCAATGAAAACACTTAAATTTTATATGTGTCACTAAATTCGTAATAATAAATTTGTTGTTTTATATACAAATCAATTTACAAAATTAAATATAAATAAATTGATGGCAAGAGAAAAATCATAGTTAGTCAAAAGCAAATAAAGCCAAATGTTACTGAACACCAGTACGTAGGAACGATATTTCTTAAACAAAAAAAATGAGGTTATTTATCATAATTATTTATTGAATAAAATTATCTTTATTTGAATCATTTTATTTTATATAACTGTCTCGTTAGTCGCGGCCTGGCAGGCTTTGGCAAAATTATTATTAATTTTTCGACAGAATATTCTTTATTTATTTTTTATTTTTTTTTATACTATGCCCACAGCAAACGAACGTGTAGTCCACCTGATGGTAAGTGGAGTACAGCCCATGGTCATCAACAATCCACAAAAGCAGATTATAGATACGTCGCTGCAGCTGAGGACTACGGTGATATGCCTCATGTGCCAGTAATTTCAGGGCCTGATCTCACCACCAAACCGGAACACAGTAATGGAAGCACTACTATTTGGCGGCAGGTAAAAGGTGAGACGGTGGTGCTGCCGCCCTTGAGCTCATTCACAAGAGCTCTACCACCAGTAAAAAGTTGGAATTGTCCCCGGCGCATGACGATTAGTTCACCCCCTATCACATGGGATCTAAACATAATGGATAGAATGTAGGTATTTTAAGCACCTATGCTATATCTTTGTGGTTAATATAGTCGTGATGATATATTTTTTGTTACTAACCTCATACAATATCCAAACAAGAATGAAAATAATGATCAGTCCTAATAATCCAGCGAGAACAAAAATCCAGATCTCCACATACGCCTCCCGCAGTTGAATTGTTGTGGATATCCTGAAAGAGAATTGTTCAAGTGACTATGCCATTTCTTAACGGTGCTGTGATAAACACGGTTGTTCTTATGAGTATCGATAATTAGTGAAATAAAATTAGGATAAACGAGATGAATTGCGATGATTATGACTTCAAATGATTAAAATGCATGTAATAATATGCGCAAATTCTAGACTATGATTTTATTTTACGTTGTACATACATGAAATGTATTTATGTTTTATCTTTGTTTTCTTTTTTTTCTTTCATTTTGTTTGTTTACTTTATTTATTAAATAAGTAATAGATTGTCATCCGTATAGTCACTGGGGGATTGGAAACCAGCCCCAAGCTTTAGTTTGGCATGCTGAACTAATGCCCATTTAGGGCAATTTTGCTTTGGGGCATACAGCCTCATAAATTACTGTATTTTTTTTTCTTTCCTTACTGAATTTATGTGTGTCTCAATGTTTTTTTGGACCTAAATATATATATATATATTTTTTTTTTTTTCAAATAATGATAAACAATTTTGGTCTTACGCTTTAAGGAAGAAAACAAGTATGAAAACAAAGCGCAAATTTGTATAGAGTTATCAGTCGGTAAGCAATGTCAAATTTTATCAGAAAGTGGTGAAATCGTAGCTGATTGTTATAAAATAAAATGTTGGGTGACCTACAACACAGGTTTTCCTAGTGTAGGCATCCACTTAACAACACACTATTGTAATGTGTATACAATCTTAGATATTAAGTCATTGGTTGTCTTGCTATTTAAATGTAATTTTGTATGCACCTAATTTGAAAATAAATTGAATTGAATTAAATTGATTAGTTAAATAAATAATAGGATTTTACAAAAATGATTTAACTAATAAAAAAAAATAATGACCAATAATAAAACTATATAACACACACATACAATCAATAAATAAATAAAATGAAATAAAATAATAAATCACATTATGCGTCATAAAATTCCTCCGCATCGCTGCCCACAGCGGATACCGTGGCCAGAAGGCTGGCAGCATTGCCACGTTGAATGGCAATGCTTATTCGCTGGGCGAAGTAAAAACCAGCCCTCTGGTCGCGAGAAGCGTCGATTAGGCGTTTTGCTGTCTTTAAATAAGCTCGAGCACTCGGACCCCAAGGTCCTAAAGTTTCAACCCCAAACGGCTCAAATATATAACCACTTCTTCTTCTTCGTCGTGTCGATGGCTGAGTCAAATTTTATTGGCACAATAAGTGGCCACTGTTATGGCGCTCTCGTCGGCGTTCATGAGCGCCTCTCTTGTGCAGGTGGTAGGCCATTTTGGACAGTCAGTAAGGTGGTCAAGGTTTTGACTTGCCATTGTGGTGAAAGGATTAGCCAATTCGCTTTTAAGAACTTGCGAATTGCCCGGGGTGCGCCGGACGTAGGGAATAGTTGTGTACGTCACTCGGGGAGGCTCCTTTCATGCACCCCAACCACTGACGAGATTATTATATATTAGTTGAATACGTACTCTTTGTTTAATAGCAGGTTCATAGCCTCAAGTAGCAAACTAGAGTTCAGCGTCATACTTTGTTTTTCAAGCATAGTAGCTGAAAAAAAAAAAAAAATAGTCAATAATAGTGTGACTGCCTCGATGGTCTAGCAGTTTAATTTGTGTATCGCGAGATCTCGGGTTCGATTCTCGGGTTGGGCAATGTGTTATTTGTGAATTTTCCTTCTAGAAATTCTTTAAAGCAGCACGGAGTTGAAATAGTGCCCGGTGGATGGCGATCATCCCCTTTCCTATGAGACCTAAACCAAATGGTGAAGTGTGGGTATTGTACACCTCTGTCATACCTTTCTGGATAATTAATTAAATTAAATTAAATATCTCACAACTTACACACAACGCCATCTAGTACCAAACTACGCAGAGCTTGTAAATAGGGTTCTAGAATAACTGATACTAATACATTCACACTTTTCAAATACATACTTATTATTCATAGAATCACCCAGACTAAGACAAATCTCCATGTTTATGCACACAAAGATTTGTCTTAAGTGGGAATCGAACCCACGACCTCGGCTTCGCAGGCAGGTGCACTACCCACTCCGCCATCCGGTCGTCATAGTACCACTTTAAGGGCAGGTTCATATCTGACGTAAAATACGTCGAACGTATCATCGGATGCACTAACATGCACTAACGTATCATCCCTTGAGTGTAAACGGTCAAGTGTTTTTCCATACATTTGTCTGTTCTGGCGTTACGCTACCGATAATACGCGACGCGTGTTCCGTCAGATATGAACCATCCCTAAAGCGTAATTTTTGGATATACTGACCTTGGTGGTGGTAAAATCATCCACCATCATTAACAGAGACTGTGGCGGTCTTCCGCACATAATAAATGACACACTCGCAACAACTGTCAAAGAGCGCTGAATCGCGATAACGAAATGTTCACAGTAAGTTACTATATATACCACTTCCAATACGCTACCGTTGGACAGCTGTCCGCCAGGCAATACCACCGAGCCTGGTCGCAGGATCCTCCCTTTGTGGTGAAGGAACATCGCACACTGTTCCTCTACAAGGAGACTATCAGATATTTTCAATAATTAATCTTTAAAAACAGTTCATGTACTTACCTAAATTACTACTGGGTTTGATTTCCATAGGTATAACAATTTTGACATAATCTTGATGAGCCAAACTTTCTATCATGCACTTCACGACTATTTTGGTTTCCAGGTCTAACACCTTCTTACAGTCTCTATACTCCTCTTGGCTTGACGAATATTTGAAATACTGAAAATTGCAATAAAAAACCATCTATTTTGTACAGTTAACAGAGATGAATAAACAGAAATATTTTAAACAAGTATCTAGCTAGAGTTTATATAATATTTAAGTTGAAAAGTTATGAATCCAGCAGGACTCAAACCTGCACCCCCTGGGTATACGCCCCAAGTGCTTTGCCAATTCAGCTATGGATTCGTATGCTGCTAGATTCGAAATTTCTCATCTCTTTTGTGCCAGCCTTAGCTAGACGAACCTTACTTGGTTTTAGCGCCATCTATGCGATGTGATAAGTCACTTAGTCACATACAGTAAGTTTGAATTAAGACCAACACGATTACTGTCGAGAGATGACGCATTAGTATCTAGAGTTTGTTTGGTTTTTATATTTTAAAATATTGTACGTATTTTTTCGAAACAATATTGCTATAACTGGTTAGCGTATACGCCTCTCACCGCGAGGTTTCAGTTTCGATTCCTGGGCCGGGCAAAGTGTTATTTGGGAACTTTTCGTCAGGAAACTCACAATAGCAGCACGGAGTTGGAATTGTACCCGGTGGATGGCGATAGGCTCACCGCCTATCCCATGGCACCTAAACACAATAGGTGAAGTGTGGGTTTTGTACACCTCTGTCACACCCTTTTGGATAATTTAGGTGTGATATAATGTTAAAATGCACTCTTTACCAAATCAAAGACAAAAAAGTCCAAACGTTATTCACAAATATTCTACCAAAATCTGAGAGATATATTCCTTAATATACCTACTCGAGTGTCCCTCTAATTTTGGTAATAGTGTTTGTTTCGGATTATGGCTTCATCAGATTCTATTCGGGTTATTTAATATTTTCTAAATATGTAGTTTAAAACCTAATTTACATTGCGACATGAATTGCATGAGAATAATGCTTGCATGGTAAAAGTTGATGTTTCCACGGTGTAATTGTTGATGAAATTTGTGTCAATCAATCAATATATTTATTTGCGAAAACATGGTAACATAATGATCTTCCATAGTAAATTGTCCAACATGTTACACTGTCAATTACAGCGTGCAACTTTTTTGGCTCAATATTATTAGAATTTATACTCTTTGAAAAGACAATAAACATTTTTATATAAATAAAACAAAACAGAAATACATCAATCATTAAAAAAAAACCTTCTATTCTATAAAAACGCGTATTAATTAAGACTACTCTTAAATTGAGGAACATTGTCGCGACAATGTATCTTCGTAACGAAAATAAGACTTAGGATTGAGTCTGTTCTAGAGTTGCCGCGAATACTCGCTATTATTCGGTATTCGGCATTACTCGTAATTTTTTTGATATTCGTCGAATACCGAATAATAGCTAGTATTATTCGGCATTCGGCGAATAGTCGTCGAAAATAAACTTTTAACGAACAAAAGAACTAATGAGTTAAAAATAATCATTTTTTTAATTATTTTCCTTAATAAAACAATACACAATATGTGTATTGTATGCCGTTTCTAGATCCGAATCATCATTTTCGTCATCTAAAGAAAGCCTAAGACCTTCTCTGAGCGCAGCTCTACGGATCCGTTCAACTTGGGTAACGTCAAAGTATTAGTTCTTGTAGCAGGGGTCTAAAAATGTCGACAAGTAATATGTCTTCGTAAAGCACAGATCATTCAAGTTAAAACGGGCTTCCATATTTTCTATCAACGCTTTTCTAAAATCATCAACGTGTGCAGTTTGTTGAATCAGCGCATCTTTCATTAGGTATCTGATTAATGAAAGTGCTAGGTATCACATCTGATATAGGTGCATATGTGGAACTCGTGATTTTTGTTATAAATAAGAAATATTTTTAATGTGTTTAATATTTTTTTTTATGTCGAATAGTAATGTCGAGTTATTCGACTATTCGCCAAAGTGAATGGCGATTAATCGGTATTCGACTATTCGCTACAAACACTATTCGCGGCAACTCTAGTCTGTTCCTAATTTTAATAGTAGTACTACTCAGGCTACTTCTCGGTAGATATTCCAGTAATACGCACTAAGCGTTCGCCTCTACATTTCTTATGCGAACTGCCAAAGAATGGAACGCCTTGGCCCGAGTCTGTGTTTCCGCATGAGTACAATCTGGATCTCTTCAAAGCAAGAGTTAATAGGTATCTCATAGATAAGCGTGCTCCACCGTAGACCGCATCATCACTTACCATCAGGTAAGATCGTGGTTAAAAAAAAGTTATAACATAATGAATACTTACAGACACAGGGACTTGCGTATAATTTATAAAACTATCCTTCTGTAGCACAACTGTAGCTTTCAAATTGACGAACGTGGTCAGCCCCTTGTTCACAATCTATATAAAACAAAGCGCACAATTTTTATAGTATTAATACAAATTAAAAACAATGAAGTGTCTATTTTTAATGTCAAATTAACAATTTTATAACTAGGTTAAACCTTTGCCTAAATACAGTTTAAAAAATGTTGTCTGTCTGTCTGTTTGTATCGGTAAATCTTCTAAACGGCTGGGCCGATTTGAATAAAATTGAAGGTACAGGTAACTTTCTACAAAGCGCGTAACAAATGCTACTTTTTATCGATTTTTTTTTTTATTTATCAATTATTCACTACTACTTACCTATTTTTTATTTATTTAATTCTAAATTGTACACAAAAGATTTCTAATAAATAAACATATTACTGTAAGAGTATACTAAAGGCAAGCTTAACTCAATGCTTGAGTTCTCTTCCAGCAAACTTAGAGCAATAGAGGAGACGCTGACGCCATAGAGGGCAAGATAAGTGTACAATTTAAGAGGAAAATGCAAAAGATAAATATAACTAAATCCGTATACATAGTTACACCCTAGTACTTAGTTATAAAATACATAGGTACATAATTATGATTTATAAATAATATATGCCTACTGCATTGTGTACAGCTTGTACATATTTTTTTGGGGGAAACCCGCTACTCTGGATTCTTAATGTTTTTTACCTTACTATTGTATTAAATGCAAAAAATGCAAAGCAAAGATAAAATTTGCTTCAAAATACAAGTACGTACTGTAGTTAAATAACTGTGACGATTCAAGACTTGACATACCAACCAAATTATCAAAACGTACCGTATAAATATGCTCCAGATTTTTACCATCATGCTCTGCATCGCTTTTAGTTATATTAACAACTTCTCCCAGATCAGTTTTCCTGCGAAAAAAGATGACCGTTATTCCTCACTGGAGGTTATAATAACCCTTATAACTCACATAAAAGGAGACCCATCTTCGTAAGCGCAAAGGACATCGCTAGATATCTTACCATACAAATGAATAAATAGCGGTCCTTTAATACATGTCCCACTGCTGGGCTCGGGCCTCTTCTCGAGATGAGAAGGGTTAGGCCATAGTCCACCACGCTGGCCAAGTGCAGTTTGGTAGACTTCACACACCCTTGAGCACCCTTGAGCACTCTCACGCATGCAGGTTTCCTCACGATGTTTTCCATCACCGTTAGCGAGCAATAATGTTTTATGATAAATACACACATATCTTCGAAAAGACGAATCTTAACGATTTATTAACAGAGGTGTATGCCGTGGGTTCGAACCCGAGACCTTTTACTTCGCAATCCTACGGTCTCCCACAAGGCTATCGCTGCTTCGAATTCTTTCTTACAAATGAATGCGGTGCATTTAAGGTTTATTTAGAAATTAAAAGGGCCAGTTGCAGAGTTTCCCGATACATCTTTTTCGCCCCAAAAAATATAGTCAGACCAATAATGAAAGTGACACAAATTAAACTTAAATAAAAAAACCGGCCAAGTGCGTATCGGGCCACGCGCACTATGGGGTAGGCGACAAAAAAAAAACATCCCTACTTTACATGTAGGGGAGCTACCCGATAAAAAAATATTTTTCCAAATTTCATTCTACGACTTTCTTTGAATAGTTAACATACATGTTTATGCAAAATTTCAGTTTTCTAGCACCAACGGTTTCGTCGCTATGCCTCGGACAGACGGACGGACAGACGGACATGGCGAAACTATAAGGGTTCCTTGTAGGTACTACGGAACCCTAAAAACAGATGTCACTGACATTTATGTGTTTTCTACAGCCAATAAGGTTTATCCAACACCTCTAAAACTATTAAAAAATATATATATATACATACCCGGTCATGTCAAAATCGTTAGAGTTCTTCAAAGCAATTTTGTACATTTTATGCTGCCCAATGCTAGTTTTCTTCTGAAGGCAATGGTCATAGACTGTCGCATGAAATTCGATATACTGGTCCTCATTTGTCAAACCTTTCAAATTCACGATGATGTTGTTAATATTCTGCGTAAAAGTAATGAATTAAAATAAATATAAATGTAATTATGTACATTTTACACAGAAAATGGGCTTCTGGTAATTTAATGGGTATTATTTAATTTTGTATTAAAGCTTTTACTTGAATAAGCTTGATATGGTAAAAAATATTGATACCTTATCAAAATATAGGTATTGAGAAACCAAATGCAAGCGTTTTAATTACATACTTTAAGTCGAACTCATTTTATGTTTATTCGACGTTCCGTGGGAACTCAATTTTTAAAGTATGTACTTTAAATATTTTATCATTGAATAACTCACATAATTTATAGCCACTTTCGTAATAAAACCATTTTCATAAACGCATTATTGCTATCAAACAAAATTAAGAAATTGGCATACAATGTCGCGGACAGTGACGTCACAGTCCGCTAGTCTTTAGTATGAAGCTGAGTGCTATTGGACGAGTCTATTATTAATGTAAAATTTAAAATTGTATTATCTCTGAATCTAATAAAAAGTAAATTACTTTATTGATGTTATTGATAGAGTATTTTTGATAACACACAGTGAGTACACGCCGAGATAAGCGTTGCCGAAAGAAACCTACTTTTAATTATTATCACCAATAAATTATATAATTTTATTACCCAGGGCTGATCACTTCGGACTGGTTTTCTATCGCGGCACTCCCAGGTCTCATCAAGCGCCGAGACTTTGGAGCATCCCATGGGTGGCTGGTACAGAATAGCGCCAGACACCTTGAATTCAACGCAAGGATCATACGCCACCTCCCCAGTGTTGTTCACGGCTATGTTAAATGTTCCTTTGTCACTTGAACCGGAATGGAAAGGATCCCTGCATAAAGAATTTAATTAAATTAATAAAAGTTTCACTGCTGCACACAGGCTTCAACTCATAATGAAAAAGTTAGGTCATGTTTCTTTTTTTTAAACAGATCCGCTGTATATTATGGCCTATGTTATAATGGGTGAGCTGCCAACTACTAAGCACAACCCTAGACTCAGGAGTGCTTCTGAAAATTGTCTGATGGGAAACCAAGTAACACTTGTCACTTGGATCGAGAACAAGTCCTGGCGGTGAGTAGTCGCAAGCCTATCCAGGCCGGATATAAGCCGGCTCTCTTTCAATGAAAATTGCCTAAAGATACATGCTGGAATGTTTAGTAAATACAGTGCAGGATGAAGATATACTTACGACATGTTAGACATTATTGCCAAGCTGAGTTCAGGCTTGCATTCATCATGGGCGCATTCAGCAGCCGACACGTCACCAACATGTGACAGCTTGCTAACGTCACTAAGGATAACACGCTCTTTGTTAAACGTCTTCGAAAACTGCGGACCGTCGAGTAACTCCACCGATATGCGGTAAATTATTTTGTTAGTGTAGTCACCATCCTTAAATTAAAAAAATAATAATCTGGTCAAACGTAATGCGGCTTGTTGCTCCAATAATATTCAACTTCATCAAATGTTATTTAAACAAATAATTTTCCACAAAAACATCTTCAATTGCAAAAAATGCATTCAAAAGTAAAAAATACTTCGTCAACGTCTCGCCTCATCAGTGCATAACTTAAAAGAATACAGTGAACGGTCTTAAATGCCTACATTTAAAGAATTATCCCCTTACTCCCAACCGTTGAGGAGTTGTACCTTCCAGCATTAGCTCAGCAACATGATATGCTGACTGCTAGTTGCAAATATCCGAGTTGCTTTAGGCAATATACTACTTCTGCCTGCAGCAAAGGAATGCAGCATAAAAAAATGTCATACTAGAAGAAACAGAAGCTTCTTAAAAATCTATAAATGAAAAAACGGCATTCTTATGTAATTTTCAGATGACAACAACAATAATGCAAAATGTGATGGTGAAATGTCTGTGGTCAATCCAGGATCTTCCATTAAACAAAAACAATCAAAGGTCGAAATAGTTGTGTTTTTGGAAATTTAAAGCAGTTTGTTCACTCTCATTAATAAATCAATTCTTTCATCAATGTTAACTATAAAAACGGGATTACTGACTGACTGACTGCTTTTAATATTCCTCAATTTGTTTTGCGAACGTCATTCTGTTTTAAATGCTTTCGTAAAAATACTAGAATGGATTTTGTTACTGAGTTTGAAGAAACTGCTTAAGTTTCCAATTCTTAATTTTTAGCCAGTTTAGATGTAATAATAAGATATAAAAATATACCCGAGGTAAAATAAATTGGACGGGTTCGCAGTACGGCAAGACTTTAGTCTTGTCGAGAGTTGTCTTGAAGGTGTAGCTCCTACCGTCATTAGGTTTATACAGTTCAGCAGGGGAATTGTCCATATCTACCTTTGTGGATAGAGCTAAAAACAAATAAGAAATAACATACAATGAATAAATCATACAACTTTATTTTTTCTTTTTCGAAATTTAAAATTAAAATTAGTTTTTTATAGGAGACTCTTTCAGTGCTTTTCTCATAATTTCGGATTAGGCTCCGTTGAAATTCACTCAATTCACCCCGTATATTGAGATTTTTTTGTTATTTGCTTTTTCTGTTATTTGCTATCCCTGGCCAATCGTTTTGAAATGCAACCAAATATAGCATAGCAGAACAGAAAGACTTGGAAGTCATGTGAAGACCCCTGAGACCAGCAATAGGACACACCCGTAGGCTAGCAAAAAAATAATAATTCTGAAATTACTTTTTCACTTAACGATTGCGAGCATCCCGCTATAAAAGTTAAAGTTCATAAAAAAAACCTTTCTAGTGATATTTCGCATGTTGTTATTGTTTTTCGAGCACATATCTCAATATCTAACAACTTACACACAACGCCATCTAGTCCCAAACTAAGCAGAGCTTGTACTATGGGTACTAGAATAACTGATATTGATACATTTTTTTTGTAAATATATACTTATTATACATAGAAACACCCAGACTAAAACAAACCCCCATGTTCGTGCACACAAAGATTGGTCTTGAGCGGAAATCGAACCCGCGACCTTGGCGTCGCAGGCAGGTACACTACCCACTCGGCCATTCGGTGGTGAAATAATAATAATACATTATACATTGTTAATTAAAGTTCGCAAACTTTTGATCGAAAAATTGGCAGAATCATCATAATGTTTAATTCTTCATCCCCCTTCTCTTCATCCGTTATCTATATATATAATTATGTATATATTTCTATATATATATATATATATATATATATATATATATATCTATACTTGTGTTTATTATTAACGTTTTTAAAGTATTATGTATGTACCATATTATTATAATATGTAGATATTTAATCGATTTTCAAATCAGTGTATACTTATATTATCGAAACCTATTTACCTTTGTTTCTCTGCACCCCCCTAGGTTGACTGTTAGAGAATGCCAATAGGCATTTTTTTTTCTTTTTTTTTTAAACGGCCCCCACACTAGGAATATCTCCTGTGTCGCAGGGGTGTTAACAAACATAAATTTCACACACACAGAGTACAGCCAGAGTGAGAACAAATCTTTCCGAATCTCACAAAGATTTGTCCCATGTGGGGATCGAACCCACAACACCAGCGCAGTGGAAAGCGGCGAGGCGACCGCTTTAACCACTACGCCAAACGTGCACTCAAATTAAGTCCACCTGTGTATCCTTTTTGTGTGCAAAAAAATAAATAAATAAAATTGTTGTTGGCACTTACTAGCAACGATACGTTCTAGTTTGGGCGGATATTTGATGTCCATACAAACTTGAAAAGTGAAGTGTGTTTTACCGGAACGCGAGCGACCCTGGGAAAGAACCAACAAATTTATTACGACGATATTGGTTCACACAAATTTCTCAGAGTACCAGTACAGAATACAGAGTTCTAATAGCTTAAGAAAAATAGTTATCTACATAAATTAAATCTAAGGAACAAAAACAAACTCGCTGTGCCTATGTGTGCTATAGGCTCCATAAAATCTCTAAACTAATAACTATATAATATCTAATAACTCGATGTTTACGCTTCGATGTATCTGGTCAATGTATACGCTTCTACAATAAACTTCCATTAGACGCAATAGAATTATCCATAGGTAAATTTAAGAAATATATTATAATCAGATTATGTCAAAAAACTTACTACAGTATTTCAGACTACATAAATGATAATAGTATTTGGAAATGAATTGCTCTTCATGTGACTTTTAGTATTTATCATAATTGTTATATTTTTCATTTTAAAGGATGGTGCACATGAGTCTCTCACCAGCTCTTCTCATAATGCATTACCCATCGGAGCTGGTACTTGGATTGATTTTAATCAGATTCTAAACAGTTTGATTAAAATTAATCTAAGCCCCGGTTATTGAAATCATTGTAATTAGTATAATTTAGTATTACTTATAATTTATTTTTATATCATTGTTAGTTATGTTTTGACGTGTTTACTATCTGAACCTTATAAGGAGTGGTGAAGCTGTACCTAAATCTATACTAAAATACATATTATAAAGAGGAAAAAATACTTTGTTTGTTGGTTTGTTTGTACCCAAAAATCTTTGAATCAACTGGAACACTCGTAGTGGAAAAAATGTGGTGGACCCCATGAATAATATAGGCTACGTATATCCTCGTAGCCTAGCTATAACACTGACTTCCATATATATAGGCTACGAGGATATACGTAGCCTATATATTATATGAAAGTCAGTATTATACATAAAAGTATACATACCTGCAAATTTGGGAAGCGAGCGTAGAGATTGGTTATCGTAACTGCTGCCATGCATTTGTAAATCATGACTTTATTTTCCTGCGGTGAGCTGACCGCCAGTTCTGTTGGAAGACAAAAATAAAAATATTTAACAATTTGAAGTGTTGAACTTTAATATTATAAACGATTCCATGATTGGCCAAAAGTAAACAATAGACCAACCCACTCCCACATGACCCCAAAATATAACTGATCAAATGAATATCAATCATCCATACCATTCTGATCAGTACAAGCGTATTATAACAATATGTACAGGCGGCTTCCGACCAACCTATCCAACTCCAGTATAAACTGGTTTCACATATCACGCCTATACGACACGAGACCAACTTAAACTGCACATATGTATAGGCTGATCGGTAGCGGTACATGTGAAAACGTGTGGCGGTATCCGCACATAATAAATTACGGATTACATTGACAACGTCAAGTAGTGACCCACACGTGACATATGTCGAAGCGTGCTGAATCGCGATAACGAAGTGTTCACAGAGAGTGTACATATATACCACTTCCAAAGTTCCAATACGCAACCGTTGGACAGCTGCTGCCAGGCAATACCACCGAGCCTGGTCGAAGGATCCTCCCTTTGTGGTGGAGGAACATTACACCCTGTTCCTCTACAAATTTACGCACCATTACATCCATTGCCATCATAATCGGGCAAAGCGCTGAGGCTCAAGCCAAAAGAGCTGTATTTGGGTTCAAGTCTTTGCAGCCAAGTCAGGGTCTTCTCAGGAGTGTCTCCCAACAAAGAACCGCCGCAAAACAAGTACACTGCACCTGAACCATCTTCGTAAGGTGCTGCTATTGCCACTTCTGGAAAACAACGTTTTACTTCACGTCGCGAACTTATTGCACAAATAACAGACTCTAGGTTGTCTGAAATGGATATTCGAAATGAATTAAAACTCTTCTCCTTCCTTCCTCTTGGTTAAGGCAAAAATCTTGATACCGTATGATAGCTACATCTGCTTACCACCTACCATCTTAGATACAATGATAATAATATCCATTTGAATTAATCATCTCCACTTTGAAATTTTAATCTTAACTTTCCGTCAGAAAATACACAATAGCACCACGGGGTTAGAATTGCGCCCGGTAGATGGCGATAGGTTAACTCTCTAGGGAAAGTTTACAAATAACACTGTGCCTGAACCGGGAATCGAACCCGAGACTTGCATCCTTGAGAGGGCCAAAGAGTACTCGATGTCGTGTGAAGTCTACCAATTCACACTTGGCCAGCGTGGTAGACTAAGGCCTAACCCTTCTCATCATGAGATGAGGTCCATGCCCAGCAGCGGGACATGTATTAGATACAGGGCTGCTATTATAATGTATTGAACTTTACGGGAGAGAGATCGAAAATGTTTGTTCAGCCTTGAATCCGGCGGGTGAATTTGATCAAAGGGACCATCGAAGTTAAATCACAATATATTTTTGCGTATACACTTTACTAAGGTAATGATTTTACCATGTAGTTCTTGGTACTTACCATCTCTGCCGTCATTATTTAGATCTCCAACACTAATGATTGCGCTCCCAAAAAATGATCCCACTTTGCGACTCGAAATCCTTCTTTTGAATCTTGGCGTACTCTGGAAATAATTAACATTGCCATTAAAATATAAGAAAACATAACATAACATCACGCCTATATTACCCAAAAGGGTATGGCAGAGGTGTACAACAACTCAAATTTCAAACTGTTATATTTTTAGGTCCAATGAGATAGGGGGTGAGCCTGTCGCCATCCACCAGGCACAATTTCAACTCAGTGCTGCTTTAAAGAATTTCCGGACAGTAAATTCACAAATAACACTTTATCCTTATTATACTTTATACTAATTTATAGGAGCAGCGATAGCCGAGTGGGAGACCGCAGGACTGCGAAGTTAAAGGTATCGGGTTCGAACCCACGGCACACACCTCTCGTCTTTTCGAAGATATGTGTGTATTTATCAGACAATATTCACATAACGGTGAAGGAAAACATCGTGAGGAAACCTACATGCCTGAGAGTGCCTACAAAGCGCTTAAGGATGTGTGAAGTCTACCAATCCGCACTTGGCCAGCGTGGTGGACTATGGCCTAACCCTTCTCATCATGAGAAGAGGCCCGAGCCCAGCAGTGGGACATGTATTAAAATACAGGGCTGCTATTAGATTTACTTTATCCCGACCCAGGTATCGAACTAGAGACCTCACGGTGAGAGGCGCATACACTAACCACTTGACCAACGAGACAGTCTGCTTAATTAATTGTTTAATCAAACCTGTTTTTGAATATCTCTCTCTCTCTTACGAAACAGAGAGATCAGAAGCTTTAACGTTTAACTTGGACTTACCTCGTTAGTGAATTCGTCACGTAAGTACTGGACAATAAAATGGTAGGCGTTGCTGTACCTCTTATTCTTGCAACCTTGTATTTATATATACAAAAAAATAAGCTAATTATATATTTGAGCCGATTGGGGTAGAAACCTCAGGGCCATTGGGTCCGAGGACCCGGCTGCTTTTAAAAGAAATATTAAAAAGATTTATCGACGCGACTCGTGAGCAGAAGCTAGTTTTTAACCGACTTCAAAAAAGGATAAAGTTCTCTTTGTTACCTCATAACTTTAGACTGGCCGAAACGATTTTAATTATTATTTTTTTATTTGAAAGCTGCTGCTTTTCGTGTGGTCCAATTTGGTCCAGTTCTAACAATGGCACCCATGAGAAGACTATAAATATAAGTCTAAAATTATTGTAATTGAAGTCGTTTTTTTTTAAATTATAATTTGGCTTAAAGAATAAGATTTGCCATTCAACGTGCTAATGCTACGAACCTTTTGGGCGCGATGTCACGAAGTTTAGTAAATATATGTTTTTATTTTGTGTATTGTATATAAATATTTTTCTTTTTTATGTTATAAGGTATAGTTGTCAATATCTTCCGATCAATAGTATTGTAAGTTTTACTTAATTCAAATAAGAATATTATAATGCTGCGATCGTGCTACTTACATTATTCCTGTAGATATAAACATAGACAGCTCCTTCATTATAACTAGATTCGAAGGCATAAGTCGGTGCTCCCACTAACAGGTCATCGCCAGTATTATTTAGCTTTGCAACACACAGCACAGCTCCAAAATTTGATCCTACCACCTCAATGTCTATGTCCTTTGGTAGCCTGATTGGCTCTGAAAAGCTTTTGCGAGCATCGAACGAGTAAAAGTAAACCTGAAAGGTAATTGAGTTGTAGATACATATAATATAAATAACATTTTCATTATTACCACTTCAAAATCGTCGTCAGATATCAGATTATACGTTAATTTTAAAAATCTTAAACTGTAACATTGACAGTCCTGAGTTATTGTCCAATTTTTTCATAAATGTACCAAACAAATCAACACGTTCTTATATTCCATTGCGGATTCCAAATGCTTCAACTAATTACAGGCAGAATAGTTGCGTTGTGCGTGCGAGCAGATACTTTAATAAAGTGAGTACAAGCAGTTCGATATCGAACCATTTACAATAAGTTTGTCTGAGGCAATTTTTCTACATGATAAATAAATAAATATATAAACATAGATAACATAAAAAAGGTAGAAGGATGGTACACAAGCAAACCTAGCATACTCAAAGCGCGATCCGGCTCATCGCTTATGCATCTCTTCTTAGTGTGCCGTTGTGCCAGATCGCGCGATGACCATGCCAGGTTTTGCTTGTGTCTTGGATTTTGTATTTGCTTCGTGGTTTCACATTGCGTAATCGTTATAGGTACTCCATTTGCCTTTATTCTGTAATCTGAGATAAAAAATAAAAATATCAAAATCCCGAAAAATTTTCTAAATATAGACTCAACCAGTTGTACTTCGTGTCGAATTATGGCCTCAGATTTAGCTTGGGCGATACTCATAGAGAGCTTGGAGTCATTAGAGCAGCGGCCTTATACGTCCTGCGACTAATCGATAAATCTTGTTTGTGCCATATAATAAACAGGAATGTTGGAATTTCAACATAACCCTATATCATTATAATAGTTTCAAAACGCAATCATGACAGGTGCTAAAATATTGCCCACGCAAATATTATGATGAACATTTTAAATTATAACTGTTTTATATATGGTGGCGAAAAGTACTTACTTCTCCATAACCCTTGGATCCATATGTAGAACTCACAGCGTAATGTAATATATTTTCTTGCATAAAGTTACCTACAGCTACACTGTAACCTGTAGATTTAACAGTAAACATAATATTAAAATCTTCTTCTTCGTCGTGTCGATGGCTGAGTTAAATTTTATTTTGACTTGCCATCGTGGTGAAAGGATCAGCCAATTCGCTTTGGAGAGGTAATATTGAAATAATTAACGCAATCGTACGAAATTATTCGGTTTTCTTTTAAAATTAGCTTTCTTTAAAAAAACAACAGATTCAGATATTTTTGACACAAGAAGACTGAGTGTTAAGGTGGTGAAGGTATATTGTGAAAAAAAGGTTGGGTCACTCGTGAGTTATACCTACTTATTTTTAGACACGTGCGTTAAAAAACATCTTTAGCAATAATAATGGTGTTATGTGTTAACAAAAGGGAAACAATTTCATTAAAGCATTTTAGTAAAGGTAATCGCTATTCCATTGATGAATTGGCCCGATTAATAGATTGCTTACCAAAATTAAAGTCTGCTTTCACTTTGTCTATACGCTGCATTTTGGTGTTTATGCTGTCTGCAGGCATAACCGCGGCAAGACCTCTATTCCGATACATGGCAGGACCTCCAACTATTACAGAATTATCAGCTCCAATGGCTAAACTCCAACCTATTGTGTCCATATCAAATTCTGAAAATATATAAAAAAAAATATCAGTGTATATAGCATAGCAGCATGCCTAGAGTTCAGAAGAGGGTAACAGTCCTAGACTCCGTACTACTGCTTCTGAGATTTTTCTGACGGTGATAGCCACGTTAACCCGGCTACGTATTCCATAAATAGACTGCGACTCAGGCGCGACGTATCGCACTCTCTTGATAATGCCTAGACATATAGGCGAAACCGCGGTCGACTAAATAGACCAACAGTACGTGAGTAACACCCGTATTTTCATAATTTTAATAATGTTACAAACTCACGTCAGTTTTAATAAAAATATGAGGGTCTCACCTTTAAAATAATTAAAAGATGTCCATAAATTAACTGGTTTTCATCTAAAATACATGTAGTGAGGACTACATATATTTTAGATGAAAACCAGTTAATTACGGACATCTTTCTTTAGACTTCACTACTTGTATTTTGGATGAAAACCAGTTAATTTATAGACATCTTTTAATTATTTTAAAGGTGAGACCCTCAATTTCCCAATCTCAATTTTTAGACTACGATTAAAAGTCAGTACTTTCCAGTCCAGTTCCTGTCAGTACATCAATTACATTACTGTCACGTTTATTATTATCATCTATCATCTATCTTTTATCTATACTTATATTATTATAATTGTTCGCCCGACTGACTGATTCATCAACGCAGGGCCTAAACCACTAGGCCTAGGAACTTGAAGTTTTCTATGAAGGTTCCTTATATAGCGTAGGGGCGCAATAAGAAGGGATTCTTGGCAATTTTATTTTGAAGGGAGTAAAATGGGGGATGAACGGTTGCATGAAAGTCCGTCATTTTTAAAGTTACTAGCATGATATTTCGTATGAATAAACTTGAATAAAAATGATTGAATTTCTGTACCGGGGTTTTTCTAAATTTAATGCCTAATTTAGGTTTTTTCAGTTAGAAGTGAGTTGACGCATAAACTGACAATAGATGACGTTGTGAATATTTTTAACTTGCAGGCACCGGCCAGAATAACGTTTGACGCGGTTGAAACCACGCGGGGCATCTAGTTGTCTTTTATAGCCCTCCCCCTACTCTCCTTTTGTACACATAAATAATATTTTTATACATACCGACACCATATTGCGGTGCAAGTTTTTCAGTCCAAGGTATCATGGCTTTAGTAAATTTATCACCATGCTCCATTATGTAACAATGGCCGTACATGCCAAAGTAGAGGTTGCTTCCATCTATAAAAAAAAGCTTATAAATTACATGAAGTGATGCCTTCTGGGATAGCATGACGAGCGCGAGATAATGTCGCGGTTATGTCATGCCATATGACAAAACGGCGACAAAATTTAGGTCGCGCGCAGTCAAAATACTTACGTTTTGTTGTGAATCCGGGAGCACAGGCCTGAAAGCGAATATTTTTCAAATTAATTACTTCAGCGGGTCAAAGACCTAGATGTTTTATGCTCTGATGGTAAGGATAGATTTCGTTTCAGAATAAGAGAATAATGATTGATGAAAATATTTTCTTTTTAGGGCTATGACAGGCAATCACGTTTTTAGTTTTATTTCTCATTTTAGTCTACATAAGATCTAAATGCTCATTCAAGGACCAAAAGGAGGGCAGGCATTATCGTGCAGGACTAAAATAATAAAATACATCCCAAAAATATTAAAAGGCGTTCCAAAAAAAAAAAATTAAATAATTGGTTAGTAGTAAGTAAAGTCTAAAAACTTACAAATGTCAGCCTCTACAATCGTTTGTTAAAGTTTATAAAGCGAAGTCACCGTACCATCAGGAGAAGTTCACAACTGTATAACGAGAAACATAGGGAAAACTTACCACGATCATAGAGGAGCTTGCTTCAACAGTAGCACCGAACCAATAACCGTGAGTATAGTTCGAGTCTGAAAAAAAAAATTGCTTATTAAAAAAAAATCAAGAGTACAAATTCTCTCAATTAAAAAGATATTCAATTTGTTGGTGAAACGTGTTTTTTGATCGTAATAGAATTTTTAAATGATGAAAATTATCAGTCTTCTTCGTCGTGTCGATGGCTGAGTCAAATTTTATTTTGACTAGCCATCGTGGTGAAAGGATTAGCCAATTCGCTTTGGAGGATTCGCGAATTGCCCAGGGTGCGCCGGACGTAGGGATCAGTGAATCCGTGGTTACATATACTGTATACAACCCTGAGGGGAGCAGCTAGTCTTGCTGTCTAAGCTTGAATACAATATCGTATGATACTAGACAAAACCATTTTGCATTGTAATAAGATTTTTTTCGCTTAGCGTTTCTTGGGGAAACGAAATATATATTTTTACATTTTCTTTTTTTTTTTTATACTACGCCCACAGCGAACGAACGTGTAGTCCACCTGATGGTAAGTACACTTCAATAATAGACAAAAGCAGATTATAGATGCGTCGCTGCAGCTGAGGACTACGTTGTTATGCCTCATGTGCCAGTAATTTCAGGGCCTGATCTCACCACCAAACCGGAACACAGTAATGGAAGCACCACTATTTGGCGCAGGTTAAAGGTGAGATGGTGGTGCTGCCGCTCTCGAGCTCATTCACAAGAGCTCTACTACCAGTTCCAGTTTTTAAATATTTACTGAAGTACTAAACAAAAAGTGAAAATGTAGGGTTAAGACTTAAATACGGTATGTTCATTAACTATTTATTAAAAACATTATATGGGTAACATATTATATATTTACATACTTTTACATACATATGATTACATACATATTATGGATGGACCTTATAATTTTATTTACACGACAAGATGATGTTTTGTTAAAAAGTTCACGGTTTAGACCTTTGGAAGGATAAGATAGTGAATGATATATTATTATGCTGTTTTCCACTTGGTAATTTAACTTTGATCAGGTAGACGGGCTTTAAAAATAACGATTTTATCAAATTGCCCATGATACCCGAGCGTAATTTACCCGCCAATATGGACGCTAATTATTTTTATTAGGTATGTTTAATTTGTATTTATCTAATTAGCCATAAAAGCGACACAATGGTAGCACTTAGGACAAATGTTACATCCATGTTCGTTACATGCATACACTCGACTTTCCTGTTTACGTACTGTTCTATATAAGTTTATGACATTGATTTTAATAACTCATTTATAATTGGGAATTTTATTACAAATAAATACACTCATAAAATTATTGTTAATTCCATCCTGTTAGTAGTAACCAAATTTGTCGGTGGTTCGTGTTAGCTGCGTAATGCGCTGTCTCTGTCACTCGTTTATTTATTTACTTAATTTATTTATTTAAATTTCATATACAAAATTTGTATTCAAGGCGGACTTTATGCCATAGGCATTCTCTGCCAGTCTGCACCACCTTTGGGTGATGCATAGATTAACAAAGCAGGTGAAGTTATAAAATATGGCGTGTACGGCGATACTATACAGTATCGCCTCGGGTTGTGGAGGTCTGAAGGCAGTTGCTCCACGTAAAATATAAATATTCAACTAAGCGAGTGCGCCGGCACTGCTGCCTCCGCAGAAACCCTCAAGCGGCGCAAGTATAGTAATCTTGTTGGAGATTACATATTTGAGCCGTTTGGGGTCGAGACGAAAGAGATATCAAAACGACTGATCGACACTTCACGTGATCAGAAGGCTGGTCTTTACTTTTCTCAATGGTTGAGCATTGCAATTCAACGCGGCAATGCCGCCAGCCTTCTGGGCACGTCACCTGCATTTGACATTGATGCGGAAGTATTTTTTGACGCATAACTTTTTAAATTTTTATTTTTTTTAGTTCTATTTCTCTTCCAGCTGTAAATAGTTAGGTATGATTTTGTTTTTTTATTATATAATTTTTAATGCCTGTAAAATATTTTTTTTTTGTTAAATGTAGGTAAAGATCAATAATTAATCCTTACTAATATTATAAATGCGAAAGTTTGTAAGTATGGATGTATGGATGTATGGATGTTTGTTACTCTTTCACGCCAAAACTACCGGGTCGATTTCGATGAAATTTTGCACACATGTAGCTTATAGTCTGGATTAACATATAGGCTACTTTTAATTGACATACCACGCGGGCGGAGCCGCGGGCGGAAGCTAGTAAATTCATAAACTAAGCGAGTTAGATTAAAAGCCGACCCCAATCAAATTGGGAAAAGCCTCCGAGAATGATAATGAGATAAGTCCACAAAGATTACCTTGCCTTGGAATTCTTTTCCCGAGCTTTGAGCACTTATGAGCTGTAGTCATGTCACATTGATATACTTCTCCGACACTATTTTCTCTCGGGGCACTTATTATCATCCTGTAAAACCACAAACATTTTATATTAAAACACGAATACTTATGAAGAAAATTTAATAGGGAATTGTTCAATATTTAATGCTTGACTTCAATAATTTAAATTCAATATTTAATTAATTAATAAAGGTTTTAGAAGTCAAATTAAAAGGCTGACAGATCCATGAGAAATTATTTAATAATTTCTTTACTTTATCGTTAACCTTATAATCTTATTATATATATAAAAGAAAATCGTGTTAGTTACACCATTTATAACTCAAGAATGGCTGAACCGATTTGGCTGAAAATTGGTGGGGAGGTAGCTTAGAACCAGGAGAAGGACATAGGATACTTTTAAAATATTTTCGAGGGACAAAATTTTATCGAGGGCGAAGCCGCGCGGGGCAGCTAGTATTGAATAAAGCAGCTTTAATTTGTTTAAAAAATATAAATAAATAAAAAAATATCACACAACTTACACACAACGCCATCTAGTCCCAAACTAAGCAGAGCTTGTACTTCTAATACATAAATACATTCTTATTATAAATAGAAACACCATAATAATATGACAAGTAAGTACAAATACGTTTGTTAAGATTAGATTAGATAAAGAGAGAGTAGGTAAAACATAAATCTTACCTTTTTTGCTTTGGATCAAATGTTGAACTAAAACCGAATAAGGAATCGCGTGGCAGAGCTGTTGGATGAATTTCCTCCATGGAATGTATGTGATAATAGTCCAAAGTCTGTGCCCATACCACGTGTGTTAGGTATACTAAAATAATTACTGAAACAATAGAATCAATTTAATTAGATATTAGTAGGTACATAACTACAATTCAATTTCAAAAGATCTTTATTTATAAAACGACATATTACAATTTTATGTAGAATACGAGTGTTAGTTCAAATCCTAGAAATACAAACATCGTAGTGAATATAAATATAGAACTTTTATCGTGTAGTTAATCGGTTGAGAATAATATAAAAGCATGATAATTGATCGAAACAAAGAAATCATGTGGACTTCTGATTATTTTTATAGCATTTAGCTATGCTTAGCAAAATATACTAAGAAACAGTTGAAAAAGATATGGGACCGGCAGGATTCGAACCTGCGACCTTACTGCACACCGGGCAGCCGCTCTTAGCCATGGATGAACGTTACGTCACAAAATGACGTATCATACAGTTGAGAAATTGAGGGGTGCCGGTAAGAGGCGACCGTAGCTGGATGGCTAAAATCATGAGGACCCTAAAGGTAAGTTATGCAAGTTTTAGAGTAACATTACATTTATAATTTATAAGCTAACAAGCTTCCGCCCGCGGCTCCGCTCGCGTGGTATGTCAATTAAAAGTAGCCTATATGTTAATCCAGACTATAAGCTACATGTGTGCAAAATTTCATCGAAATCGACCCGGTAGTTTTGGCGTGAAAGAGTAACAAACATCCATCCATACATCCATACTTACAAACTTTCGCCTTTATAATATTAGTAAGGATAATATTGTTTGGAACAAACAAGAAGAAAGATAATCAACAGATAGGCGGCAGTTAATAAAAAACAACGGTCGGGGCATTAGTACATAACTGGCACCCTGGACGTTGGGCGCAATCCGACCCGCCCCCTTATTATAATTGATGTTGATTATATAGTAATAATATTAATTATTCTTTATTTCACACTACTTAACAGTTCTTAATTAAAAACATACTTAAATACGCTGAGGCTTTATTTAAAATCTGTATTAAAAATAAATTATTAGTAGTTTCATCAAAACGGCTCTAACCGTTTTCAAGAACGACCAAGCTTATATATATATTTACTTACAAACAAACATACAATGATTGCTCGTTTAACATAATAGGGTATTCTGCTTCATTTGTGTTATTTGCTTTAAACAAACGTACCGTGGGCCAACGGGTTAGCTATGCAGGGCAAAAACTTCTAAGTCATAGTAAAGACTTACTACACCAGTTATAGATAAGTGAGTTACATACTAAATAGTGGGTATATTACACTAATTACATATGTAATTCACACATACATATCTATTGCAGTCAGTTTGCACTATGGCATAGAAGTTTTTGTCCAGCATACCTAATTGCTTGGCCCACTGTACCTATGGTAAACGTAAATAATAGGATTTACCTTAACCACTTAAGGTAAATTCTATTATTTAAGTTAATCATATATGTCATTATTGGTAATTGAAATATTGTTTCCAATTAAGCAGGAGTTAACGATTCATGACATCATTATCGACATCAATTTTTAATTTTTTTGATTACTACATTAAACTTTACCTGTCATGTCGGTCGGAGCTATAATCAACCATTTTTATTACAAATAAATAAAATGAAGTGTCTGTTTTTAATGTTATTTTTTTGGTTTTTTTTTTTACATTAGATAGAACGCCAGAAGCAATTACACTATCTAATGGTCCCAATGACAAGGACAAATACACACATTCACTCAATTCACAAGCACACCCAGTCTCAGAACAAATCTTTTTGAATCTTTTTGCACTGGTGGTAGAGCTCTTGTGAATGAGCTCAAGGGCGGCAGCACCACCGTCTCACCTTTAACCTGCCGCCAAATAGTAGTGCTTCCATTACTGTGTTCCGGTTAGGTGGTGAGATCAGGCCCTGAAATTACTGGCACATGAGGCATAACACCGTAGTCCTCAGCTGCAGCGGCGCATCTATAACCTGCTTTTGCGGATTGTTGATGTCCATGGGCTGTACTCTACTTACCATCAGGTGGACTACACGTTCGTTCGCTGTGGGCGTGGTATAAAAAAAAAAAAAAAAAGAATCACACAAAGATTTGTCCCATGTGGGGATCGAACCTACAACACCAGTGCAGTGGGAAGGCGACCGCTTAAACATAAGCTGGTATAGTTGTTTGCATGATATCATTGCCTAAAATACAGTTTTTTTGTATGTCTGTCTGTCTGTCTATCAGTCAGTCAGTCTGTCCGTTTGTATAGAGTAATCTTCTAAACGGCATGATCGATTTTCATAAAACTTTAGATGCAGGTAATTAGGCGCGTTACATAGGCTACTATTTATGATGTACCTACCACGCAGATGAAACCGCGTGAGAGAGATAGTTTGTTTGTTTGATAGCGCTAATCTCGAAAACTACTTGTCAGATCTTGATATTTTTTATTTTTTTTTATTTTTGAGCGAGCGTCGATCGCCGTGTTTTTATACTAACGAACTATGGGATTAAGTTTAAGGATTTAAGTTTTTATCTATTTTTCTATACAAATCGAAACACTAAAATGCATTTTTGTTCGCGGCTATTTTGTCGAAATTGTTTTCATCATTAATTGACTTACAAGCTGAAAAAGGAAATTATAATTTAATAAAAAAATGTGTTCTAACAAACATGTATTTTAGTCTTTTAGATATGATTTGTGTATTACACCCAAATTACTTTTGTATAAAAAACAGCCATACAATTTGTTAATAGAAGAAAACTCATGGAAATTTGATGGTCTTCAATGTGCGAACGAATATAGAAAACACGGGAATATGCTTGATTCAGACAATTCAGATAATTAAAACACCATAAATAAGACTTTAAAATAATTGAGTAGATATTTTAAAAAGAAGTAAAACAAAACCGGTTTAAAATGATCTATAGGAACCGTCTGCTACTACTACAAAAGGTAATTATTATTTCAAAGAATACATTGTAATATTATTATATTAGCAGCCCTGTATCTAAGACATGTCCCACTGCTGGGCGTGGGCCTCTTCTCATGATGATAAGGGTTAGGCTATATTCCATTACGCTAGCCAAGTGCGGATTCGTGGACTCCAAACTCCCACGAAAACTTTTTTGGCACCCTCAGTATGCAGGTTTCCTGACGATATTTTTCCCTCATCGTTAGCGAGTGATAATTTATATGATAAATACACACATATCTCCGAAAACACGATCGTAACGATTTATCAACAGAGGTTCGAACCCGAGACGTTTAAATTCGCAGTCTCCCACGCGGCTATCGCTGCTGTATCACTGTATTTTTTTTTGTAATCTTATTTGAATACTAGTATTTGTGATAAAATAATTAGTTATTTAAAAAAATATATATACAGTACTTACATTTCATTTTGAATGCGGTACCACAACCACGCCTAGGTTTAACACCGCTCGTGACAAATGTGATCTAATTGACACGTTTATATGATCTGTCATAATAACGTCTATGCCTACTATTGCCTACGTAGCCCATAGTTATGTACTTAGGTATTCATATTTTCCTCAAAAGTAATATAAATAGTTTATATAAGGTCTGATTCACAAAGGGCGAGTAAGCAATAAACGGTAGATATAATTATTATAACTTTACCAAATATAATTTTCCGAAAAAAATAACCTTAATTACAAATATGCACTAAGAAGTAAGAAATAATTAATTAATATTCAACGACTCGCCTCATCTGTGTATAATTTTAAAGAATACAGTAAACGGTCTTAAGTTGCCTATATTTATTTTAGAGAATAATGCCCGTACTTCTAAACTTCTCTGGAATGCCCGATATACATTTAAAATGAAAGTGCGCGAACTCTTTATTGAGAATATTATTATAGCTTTTTTTTTTCCATACAATTTTTTCTATTTCCCTTTTTTTTTTTTGTTTTAGTTCGTTTAATCTTTGTATGGTCCCTGTAGGGTAAAAGCCTCCTCCCTCTCTCTCCAAATTTTTTTGTTTTGTGCAGCGCTAAGCCAGTTCTTTCCTGCTTTCTGTACAATATCGTCGGCCCATCTTTTTTTTTGTCGTCCTTTTTTCCTCTTTCCAATAGGACCAGGCCACTTTGTAGTTTGTGTTGTCCATCTTTTGTCTTGGTACCTGGCCAGGTGACCTGCCCATTTCCATTTTAATGACATGGCGTGTTTGTAGAGCATCCTTTAGTTTAGTTTTATTGCGTATGTCAGTGTTTCTCGTTTTATCTAGCCTTCTAAGTTTCAGGATACTTCTTTCCATGGCATGTTGGCAAGACAGGATTTTGTTCTTTCTTTTTATTGAGAATAAGGCAGAATTAAATATATTATTATTATATATACTTGGAACGATTTATAACTACAAATTATATCACAGTGTGTATATATAATATGTATGTATATTATAACTTGTATCTATTCATAGCTAGGATTTATATTTCATGTTTTTAATTTATTTTTTGTTTTAATTTATTATGTTATCTTTGCACCACCTGAAGATAGACTGGTAGAGAATGCCCTAGGCATTAAGGCCGCCAATATACACGTGTATTTAATTAATAAATAAAGCAGCCAAAGTCATTTGGTTCAGCCAATTGTTGGCCATGACAGGTGCTCCTGATATTTGAATCTGTTGGTTTGGCATACTACCTGTCATAATCATAGATTCTGCACATTTTTCTGCAGATGCAGATGGCATCATAACATGCACTGGCTTTGTTCCTGGAGTAATATATTGCACACCACCCATATATTTAAACAGCATTTTGTTTGGATTAGGTAATATTGCAGTTGTACCTCCCAGCATCAGCTCAGCAACATGAAATGCTGACTGCTAGATGCAAATATCTGAGTAGCATTAGAATTAGGTAATATACGTAGAACAATATAGAATCCTTTAAAAAATGTTTCTAGGATCCCATCACGAGACCGATACCTGATGAAAATGGGACCACATGACAAGAATATACAATTCTCTACAACGAGAACCTCCTCCTTTTTTTTAAGTCGGTTAATAAAAGTGACAAAATTCAAACGTCAATTCGAACACAGCTGTCAAGTCAATTCGTTTTTGTTTTATTTTATCATTAGGATTATTGTTCACTAATCACTTGATGACTTTGAATCAGACCCTTATAGACGACTATTCAATTAAAGGCAATTCGCGAGTTCTCCAAAGCGAATTAGCTAATCCTTTCACCACGATGGCAAGTCAAAACCTTGAATGCCCTACCACCTGCACAAGAGAGGGACTCATGAGCGCCGACGAGAGCGCCATAACAGTGGCCACTTATTGCACCAATAAATTTTGACTCAGCCATCGACACGACGAAGAAGAAGAATAGACGACTAATACTTTACCAGCTCATGTCTAGTTTTTCAGGCACAATTTTATTATTATTTAAAATGTTAATTTAGATCTTATAGCGTATTCTATTTTTTTAAAAAAGGTATGCTGATAAAAAGTAGCTTTGTCCTCACTCAGATCTGGAACTCTACTTATTTTAAGTTAAAGTAGGTACTTTATATGATATTAAAGTTGAAAAAAAAAAAATAAAAAGCCAGCAGGACTCAAACCTACACCCTCTGGGTATACGCCCCAAGTGCTTTGCCAATTCAGCTATGGATTCGTATTATGCTACTAGACTCGAAATTTCTCAAGTCTTTTTTGCCAGCTATTAGCATTATATAAAATACAAAAAGGCATAGCAAAGCTAAAATTTGCTTTAAAATATTACAAGTAAAGTAAGTTCTTAATTTATTACATCACTGATTATGTCTATTTACTTATTCCTGTCCATCCAAAGGTTGCCTGGAAGAGATCACTTTATAGTGATAAGACCGCCCATTGTAGATGTTTCAATTAGCTCTGTACCACAATTATGTACTTCCTCTTTGTGAACAATAAAGAATTCTCTATCTATCTATCTTATTTCTCAACTTCATCAAAATCGGTTCAGTGGTTTAAACGTGAAATCGAGCGTAACAGACAAACAGACTCGGTTACTTTCTCATTTATAACGTTAGTAAGGAAGTGAGGATAATTAAGCTTTAATTTAGTTGAAGAGAGGAGATCTTTGGATGGTCTAGTGATTAGCATATGCGCCTCTTACCGCAAGGTTTCAAGTTCGATTCCCGGGTCGTTAGTGTTATTTGCGAACTGTCCGTCAGGCAATTCACAATAGCAGCACGGAGTTGGAATTGTGCCCGGTGAATAGCGATAGGCTCTACTCCTATCCCATGGGACCTAAACATAACAGGGGAAGTGTGGGTGTTGTACACCGGTACAGGGTAATAGGAAGAGTCCTAGACTACCAAAGACTAATGATTGATTGAAAGTTTAAGTATAAGATCTTATTCTCGTCGCCATATTTTTTTTTTTTTATTTTTAGGTATGTATTGTTTCCTCTATTTGCCTCTGTCAACTATCTATTGCAGCGTGGCTCTCCATCAATAATCCTAAACACTTAAACCACAGGATTAAACAAAAAGAAACACGTCATTAGGTATATTTTATATCCAATTTATTTTTTTGTCGTACAAAATTAATTAATTAGCTTAATAGAAATGTCATATAAAGAATATACAATAATAATAATAATATACATGTACAGTGGGCCAAGCAATTAGGTATGCAGGGCAAAAACTTCTACGCCATAGTGAAAACTGACTGCAATAGATATGCATGTATGAATTACATACGTAATAAGTGTAATATACCCACTATTTAGATATGCAACTCATTTATCTATAACTAGTGTAGTAAGTCTTTACTATGACTAAGAAGTTTTTGCCCTGCATAGCTAACTCGTTGGCCCACTGTACACAAACGAACAAATATAACAGACTAGACTTAAACCAAACAATACTATTTAGCATCTAAAACCACGACCAATCTCCGCAGGCACACAATTAATTTTTTCAATTATAATATTTTTCCAAATTTTGTACCATTCATTAGTAGAATTGTGCAGTACATATTATTATAACGTAGCAGTAACCAGCCGCAAGGAAAAAAACGTCCATAATGTACCATACAATTATACCAAAAGGGTCCAAAATTCCATGTATTAATTATTATTGAAAAATTAATTAACAAATGTCATACATTATACTATTCTTTTAAAATGCGCTAACTTTTGATAAAACTTGGCAGCCCAATTTAGTAAATTTTTTGTATGACAGCAAATTTGAAATTCTTATTTATAAATATTTGTTTTTCTTCTGAAACAATCTTTCACTGAGTTTTATTTTTTTTTAATATAAATAACTTAATAACAAAGGAAGAGCTCATGAATGCGGATGCAAGCGCCATCCGCGTGGCCACACACTGGGCTGATAGAATTTGACTGCAGCCATCGACACGAAAGACGAAGAACAAATGACTTAATATTAATCTATCTATTCTATATATCTATATGTTCTCGTAGGCGTCGGCGGGTAGGTGGGCGGGTATATTCATTCCAGTGCGGGGCAGGGTGTGTTGTTCTGATATGAGTATCTTTCGGATCCGTTCTATTCTGCGACACTACTACTTTGTGAGTACATGCGAGGTGTGGATGGCTTTGAAACATCTTCCAATACGTTCATTTCTTCCAGAATTTCCCTTCGATCCTCGGACTGATGAAACTGCGACCGCCGCTGTAAAAAAAGTCAATAATAAAAAAATAATCGTATAATACGTTTAATTCTTATGTGTCAGCTGTTAATGTTTGTCAGTTTGCTAGAGTCTGTATGATATAAAATCATTGTTAATAATAAAATTGCTGTTTTTCTCAATAAGAATAGACCCGAGGTCAACAAACTAGCAAACGATCACCAAATAAACTCTACAAACCCTAACTCGTAGAGTTTGTTAAGTTAGGGCTTGTTGTGATTTGGTCTGTAAGAGTACAAGCTTGGCTTTACATGAGGTTTGATAGCTTTTTGACCCTGCAAGCCACTCAGCCGTCTTGGCAAGTCTTGTTGTGATATATTATTACATTAGACTCGAAAATAATGAAAATTAATAATCAACAAAAAAGTCAATAATTATTAAGTTCGTGCGATTTTCGTAAGAGCAACAATTTTTATGCTTCATCTTCTCTCTGACTTTAAAAAACAAGAAGGCATGCATTTGTATATATATATATTTTTTACTTACCGTGGATTGCTTGCGAACTCTCTCCTTTAAATCATCCAGTTTTTCCTTATTCTCTCGTCGCAGAAAACCGCACTGTAAAAATAAGACAATTTAACTAACAATTGCCTGAATTTTCAGTATAAGGCAAGAAAAAACAATTTAAAAAAAAATTGTGGGCAAAGAAAGATCAATTTAGCACGTTGTTAAAATTGTAAAGCATTTAGTAACAATATCGTAGAGGAGAACGAATATATTGTATTAAATATATCGAAAAGAAAGAAAATTACCACTTTTACGATCTTCCACGCAGGCTAGGCTAGTGGCTGATGCTCGTATGAATATCAAAACATTTACTTACATGAATCAGTCCATAAACAAGACACAATATAATGAGCAGTCCTAGAAGTCCAGCGAGAATAAAGATCCAAATCGGCACTGTTGCCTCCTTCAGCTGTATTAGTGTCGACACACTGAAATTTAAAAAATGGCTTTTAGAAACATTGGAATACTGTATTACTCATCGAAATGGGCTGATTCTGGACTTCCCTTCAAAATGACCTGAACTATACATCGTGCCAATTGTATCTGGCTATATAAAATAATCGCCAATTAGCCTTTAATCATCGAAATAAGACAAATAGAATCCGAGTATACATTTATGACGCGTAAGGTCAAATGAAGACATTTCGGCAAATATCTCTCGACGCTCCCAGAAATTAAAAAAAACACAATTTGTGGGTACATACAACATATCATTTCACATGAAAGTACTACAATTCCACTTGTATTTGTCTTCAATGTGCAAAACGAAAATTAAAAACGAAAATAAAATTATAGGCCGCCATATTATGAAGTTGTTACCAGACATAAGAACGAAAATCCCTATTTTTTTTACAAAATAATAATATACACACATACACATTTGGGTTAGAACTTTTTTACACTCTGTAAAGAAATTGCCGTTGCGTTTGCCGACAATGAACTTTTATTTGAATCCATTTGGCACGAAGTCTAGCAAAGTCATAAATTGCAGACACTGCAGAAAGCAGACGATATTATAATGACACTCGTCATTATATTTTGGGCGGACGATTTACTCGATGCAATTTTGCAAGGCAATCCTCATAATACTTTTTTATCACGATTTAAAAGACAGCGTGGCAAGAGAATTGCCCTGCAATCAATGGGGCATTTAATATTAAATTTTGATTTCCACATACCGTATTGTTTTAAATAGGTCCATAGCTTCAAGAATAATACTTGAATTCAGTGTCATATTCTGTTTTTGCAGAGTATTAGCTGTAATGACAAAACATATTAAATGTACATTACATAGGTGATATATGTCTCCTGACAGACAGTTCTAAAATTGGGAAACAGTAATTATTTATATCTTTCGTCTATACTAATATTATAAAGAAGTAATAATATATGCTTGTTTGTTTGTTTTTTTGTAACATATATGCTCCGAAACTACTGGCCCGATTCTTGATGCATATTGGTGTGGAGATAGTTAAAAACGTATGCTACTTTTTAAAAGCGTACTACACAGGCAGCAAATATTCTATCTATGTAATTACAGAGACAGAATAAGAGCTCAATAAAATAATACTTAATGCTCTTTTAGGGACTGGATGACTCCAGTCCCTAAAAGAGCTATTAATTATTATAATTGTGTACAATATTTCTCACTATTTAAAATATTATCGCTTTAATCTTACACACTTACCTAATTCAGTACTAGGAAGAATTTCCATTGGTATTACAATTTTGGCATAATCTTCAGTGGCTAAAGAATCTATTAAACATTCAACTTTCAATTCCGTTCCATGTTCTGAAACAACCTTACATTCCTTATGCTCTTCTAATCCGTTAGAATATTTGTAATACTGAAAAAAATACGTTCGTTTCAAATCACAATCCTAGATTCGACTTTCAAATTAAACTGGCCAATCTAGAAATCACTGAACCGCCTTCGGACTAAAGTTGGCCGCTGCAGGAATAACCTGGCCGGGACACAGACACTTTTAATTTACCCAAAATGTTGCCTACCTACTATCGTGCCAATGTCTACCCACCACTTCCATTAGTGATGTCCTAATGTAGGTAAGAAAAAAAGGGGTTGAAGTCTCCACTTTCTAACATTTTTTAACTTCGAATACTGCCCACCCAGGAAGCGGCTTTGATTAGATCATCTATAGAGCAGACATCATGGCAGTTGGGGCACTCGAGGAGGTTAAAGTTTTTAAGTTGCTCCAAATTCACTCTGTATCTCTGTTGAATTGTTTCTCAATTTGACCAGTGTATCCGCAGCGGTCGACCTGAGCTCTTAACTAATTCAATTTATTGATTTCCTATATCCAAATGAGCCACTGCAAGAGTAGGTCTATGAAGTTAGGTGGTGGAGGATATTTTCTTGCATATTATTTTAACTCAACATTGAGTCAAAAAAATTGATATTTTTAGTAGGTGCTCTCCATGAAACCAAAAATGCATGAATAGAAAAAAAAGAGCATTCTTACCGATGCAGGTACTTTCAAATATTTGATGAAATCACTCTTTTGAAGCGTAACCTTTGCGTTCATATCGACGAAGGTAGTAAGTCCTTTGTTTACGATCTACAAATATACAATATACAAACAAATAAATGAATCATCGTAAAGCAAATGCAAATAAGGAAAACATTTTGGTGATAGAGGCCTTGCTAACTCATCTCTAGTCTCATCCTATAACCTGCCGCCAAATAGTAGTGCTTACAATACTTTGTTCCAGTTTGGTTGTGAGATCAAGCCCTGAAATAACTGGCAAATGAAGCATAACGGTCTAGTTTTAGGATGCAGTAACCTGACTACAATCTGCTTTTATGACTTGATACCCATGGCCTGTATGTACGACTTACCATCAGATGAACTACACTTCAGACAACGAAACGAGATAATTTTCATGATTTACAATTATAAACCCAATTTACAGGGTATAAAGTTTAATTTCTATTGCAATTGAGATTGTTTAGGAAATTTATAACAGTTTTTATTATACGGAAATCAACTTTAATAAGAAATCAATAGAATTTATATTCGTGTGATTTGTAATAACATAAATTTATCTTGTTTCGTAGGCTTTAGAATACACGCCTGATCTTTAGATACATACCGTATACATATGTTCAAGTTTCATGCCATCATGCAAAGCATGGTTGCTGGTTAAAGAAACGAGTTCTCCTGTATTTGTTTTTCTGTAACAAATAATTTTAATATAATATGATTTCTTTAAATGTAAAGCCTTGTCAGCGTTTTTATTAAACCTTAAAGCTTGAACATTAAAAGATCGTGGTCTAGACTCTAGAGGTATTATTTTTCGACTGCTCACCGTGAGTCTTATGTTGATTTGATTCCCGGGCGGGTTGTTATTACGAAAATTCTTGGCAACACGCTATCTGGAAATTTGGCCAGGAGAAGGCTCATTATCTATCATATAGCCAAGTAATATATAAATGTCCGTGTGATAAGTAGTGACAACACCCACAGTTCTCAAACGAATCGCGCAGATGCCCGCGGCGCCGCGGGAATTCCGGCGAATGCCATAGTAGTAGTAGGGTAGAGTTTCTCATGCGATAATAAGTATTATACTAATGAAAATAAATTTTAATTCATATGACACTGAAACTGCGCTTCGCTTCGCTGCGCTTCGACGCGCTTTTGGTGTGTGTCGACCCTTATTCACATTTGCACACCCTTTTGGACTATATAGCCGTAATGTACAAATTATGATACATGAATTAAATATTTTCATACGTACCCAGTTACATCGAATTTCTCAGAAGTTTTCAAATGTATTTGATATTTTGAAGTGTTTCCTTTGCTAGCTTGATCGGAGCATTCATTATAGACCGTTGCATTGAATTCGATGATTTTATCCTCATTGGTCAGGCTCTTTAGGTTCACGATGATATTGTTTATATTCTGTAGGTATACAATATAAATTCCATTATAAAAGTGTTGACGGTTACGAAAGCAAACGCAGCTTAGCTCAACTCGATGGACCGCAATGCTTAAAGATTGTTGATAGATCTTCCTTTTTCTCTGGTGATATTAGCCTAAAACAGTGCTGGCGATGACGATGATAATGTTGACGGTGATTTTGATTTGGGAATAGGTATCTTGTCTTTAACCATCATTCAGGAAAATCAGCAACCAATGCTACCTTTTATACATACATAGGTTTATCCGCATTATTTTACATAAATACAAAAATCTAAATACATAATATGAATCAAAAACCATTTCGCTTTCAATAAAACATTGTTAGAGATACTTGTAATATTTTAGAGCAAATTTTAGCTTTGCTATGCATTTATTTTATGTAATATTAAATCATAGATGGCGCTAAAACCAAATAAGGTTCGTCTAGCTAAAAAGCTGGCACAAAAAGAGTTGAGAAATTTCGAGTCCGGCAGCATACGAATCCATAGCTGAATTGGCAAAGCACTTGGGGCGTATACCCAAGAGGTGCAGGTTCGAGTCCTGCTGGATTCTTAATTGTTAGAGATATTTACCACAAGCGAATAACTAAAAAATTACTTCAAAAATCAGATATATTAATTACCCAGGGCTCTTTTGTCCAGATAGGCTTCCTCACGGTGCACTCCCAAGTGTCATCGAGTGAGGACACCTTGGAACAGCCCATGGGGGACTGGTATACAGGTGCACCAGTTATAAGGAAATGCACGCAAGGGTCGTACGCCATTTCACCTGTGTTCTTCACAGCTATGTTGAAAATGCCTTTTTCACTTGAACCGGTGTAAAAAGGATCTCTGCGTAAAGATGAGTTACTTTTAATTTATGTACAGATAATATTATATAACAAAAAGAGGCGAAAATGCTCTTGGTGATAAAACACCTCCTTCGATCGATGCACTTGACGATGAAAGAGCCAATAGGTCGCCATTGCGATCGATCGACATGGATCGTAAGAGCAGAACGGTAATTTAAAGGCAAAATTTCCATCCTCACCCAGCCAATCATTGGTGTTAAAGGCCTAGCGTGGAGTGCGCGACTTGGATTGAAAAATTCCTTCGTACAATATTGAACTTTATTGCTTCTAGAATAGAGTATCTATATCTTTTAATGCGTGACATCGCGAGCTGGCGCAATTCGGCGGAAATTGAAATACTTGTTAGTACAATATTGAATTTTGTTGCATTAGAAATAGAGTATGTATGTGCTTTTTACGCATCGCAAGCCAGATGATGGCGCAGTGTAAAACGTATAGCGTATTTTCAATTCACTCCCTGGCCATCCTTGCTTCGCCGGGATAAAACTACCTTTACACCCAAGGAAGGTTATAACAATATATTATTTGAGTGCACGGCGCAGGGCACGGTGTCGCGAATTCACATGATTCTACAGACTGAGTGCTGAGTGCTGAGTCTGAGTGTGCTTTGGTTAAAACCCCAGCGACACAGGAATGATTCAGAATGCGAGAGCCGGGCAATTTTTCTCAAAAAAATACATGGAAAAAATCGTTGAATTGCTTATCAATAACAATAGTTGAGTATTTAAATCGTGAAAAATTGTAAAAGTAGTGAAATGATGTGACTGCAACGGTATTATGAGGCATTGATACTTACTTTAAATTACTGCTTAATGTCAAACTGAGATTGGGCTCGCACTTTTCCTTTTCACATTCAGCAGCCAAAATCGAATCTGAATAAGACTGCATACTGAGATCGCTGAGGATGACGCGACCCTTGGTGAATGTCGACGACCCTACAGGGTTGTCTTGCAGCTTCACCGAGATATCGTAGTATATTTTGGTGCCGTAGTCTTTCCCCTGAAATTAATTTTGTTTGTAAGTATTAAACAGATAGAAACTTCAAAGGGTTTCCTTAAAATAAAACTCGTGTCTAGATTATTAATCTACTTGTGTAACTTTCATCCGTTATAATATATGGCAATCATCAGTGTTTCGTGAAAATTAACATATCATAGGCGTTGGATTTTGGATTGACGGAGTTGGATATGTGCCCGGTGGAGCCCTAAACATAATAGGTGAAATGTGAGTGTTGTACACATCTGCCATACCTGCTAGTAACATAGGCGTGATGTTATGTTGAATTAAAATATAAATATACCTTAGGCAACCTAAACTTGACTGGGTGACAGTACGGTGTCTTATCCTTAGTGAGAGGTGTGTTGAAGTTTAATCTGCTTCCATCATTCGGGTCAATCAGCTTTGCGTGGAGATGGGTCATTTCTACAGTGGTCGATATGGCTGAAAAACAAACAAATTTACTTTGATTAGGTAGTTGCTAATCAAATCGGTTTAACCGATTTTGATTGAAAAATACCTGGAGCACACAAACATACAAATAACTGGTCTTTTGGTAAATGTATCGTGTAAATAAACGTATCAACTCGAAAATTAATTATTTTGACATTTTGAAACGATAAATTTATTTTATTTATTCCTTATTACACCTATCAGAAAAAATCAAGTTTAAAAATCGTGAATAGAAAAACTTTATGTTAATAACAATAAGTCAATAAAATTATTGAATTAAATTTAAACTCACTGGCAACGACATCCTTTGTTTTTGCAGGATATTTGATGTCCATGCAAACGTCAAATGCAAAGTCCGTTTGACCGGAATGGGAGCGATTCTGAAAAAAAAACACATTTTTTTTCCCTATTGTTTCGTTTTTTTTTTAAATAAATACTATACGCATAATCATTGTTAGATTTGATATGCATAATGCTTATTTAGCCATATGTCATTTAGCATAATTGTCTTTTGGCATACTATTTTAATAATATTATTATTCAACAAAATACTTTTCGTATGTACAATTATCAAGTGGCGGCTTAGGGGTGACCAGCCGCATTCTAATTTATTTTTACACTATGTATATTTATTACTATATTTCAAATTTCTTTTGATCTTTATTAAGCCAAAAACCATTATACCTAATAAGTATTATGCGTTACTAACATTAGGCCTAAAAACGCATAACAGCAAAAAAGATTACCTATACGAAATGAAAGTTTTTCCTGGTGAAGTAGTATACCAAAAGACAATTATGCCAAACGAGGCAGTAATTCATGATACAACGTTTTTTTTTTTAATTATGGTACCTTTAAATTCGGGAACCGGGTGTACAAGTTGGTGATGGTGATAGATGCCCAGCATTTATAAAGCAAGACCTTATCCTCGTAGGGTGAGCTGACTGCCAGTTCTGTTGAAAGTAACAAACAATAGCATAATGTTTTGCTTATTTAAATTATAGTAACATTTCTACAAAATACAGGGATTTAGCAAAAAAAAAAGGAGGCAAAAAACTATTTACAGTTCGTCCAAAATTATAACACTATTAGGTACTCATTTTAAATAACTTTCAAAAAAAAATTGCGACATTATAAAGACAATTGAAAACGGTATATTTCAAAATTCTTATTTTGTTGTTATAAATGTTTCTTATCGCAAAAAATTCTCTTTACCTCAGCAGCTTGAAAAGATGTTCTTTGTTGTATGAAATTAGTGAGCAACATTCGATTTGCTTCGAGTCCTTTTAGTGAGCAAAACTTGAATCTTTATCATGGGTAGTAGAATTCGGTATGTATGGGCAAGAGCTATCATTTGAATTATCAGATAAGGTGACATCCATTAAAATTGTGAGGGCATTAGGAGGAGGGGGAGGGGGAGGGCACACTTAATTTGACGTACCGCACGTCTGAAGGGGGATTTTGGAAAATATAACGGACCTAATTATTTCGGGCAACAATATAAAACTGTGAAAGAATATCAGACTAATTTGAAGTAAAACATGTTTTCAGTCTAAAATAATAACACTCCTTTGTCTAGCACAAATTAAAGACCTTTCGGGAGATTATGGAGCACGGAGTCAAAACACGGGACTGGAGTGTCAAACAATCCTCAAAAAAGTCTCACATAATTAATAGACGCTCCCTTCCCTAGTCTAGTTTCTATTAGTATTTCCTTTCCATTTTTATTTTCAAGAAACGATGCTCGCACTAGGAATAACGCCTGTGTCGCAGGGGCGTTCACACACACAAAGCACACCCTTACTGGGTCATCAATATGTGTTGTAGAAGACTGAAAGAAATGAAAAATATTACAAAACGACTAACCATTACATCCAATGTCATCATAATCAGGCAGTGCGGACAAACTCAAGCCAAAAGAGTTATATTTAGATTCGAGCTTCTGCAGCCACATCAAGGTCTTTTCGGAGGTGTCTCCAAGTAGAGAAGCACCGCAGTACAGGTACACTACTCCATTGCCGTCTTCGTAGGGAGCTGCTATTGCTACGTCTGCAAAACAAAACTGTTCCGTTACTATTACAAAATTACAAAATCAAATCAAATCATTTATTTCCAAAGGGCGCTTGAACACGTCAAAACAAACATCAAAATACAAAAAATATAAAATTAAAATAAAAGTTTACTAATTAAATTATAATACTTATTGCAATAAAATGATTTGACACCGGGGCTTACATTGACTTTAATTCAACTAAGAAATTTGAATTATAAATCAACCCAAGTACCAGCTCCGATGGGTATTGCATCATGAGAAGAGCTGGTGAAAACTCATGGCATGGCTAATGTACTTGGCATTTACGTAGGTATCGGTTAGGGGCAATGAGAACAGAGCCATAGCTGAATGGAATAAAGACCACATAGTACTGCGAGGTCGTAGGTCTCGGGTACTTAAGATATGAAGAAAAACTAATGGATTTCATTTCTTACCGTCTATTCCGTCATTATTTACATCGCCGACGCTAACAATTGCGTTGCCGAAAAATGATCCCGCTTTGCGATTCGTTATTCTCCTCTTGAGTTTTGGCAAACTCTGAAAATATTATTTTCATGACATTTTCAACAAATTAATGTTTACATCATAATCATCAACATCAACATCAAAAAATTAAATATTTTCTAATTAATATGTAACTTCTTCGTCGTGTAGATGGCTTATTGGCCCAATAAGAGGCCACTGTTATGGCGCTCTCATCGGCGTTCATGAGCGCCTCTCTTGTGCAGGTGGTAGGGCACTTCGGACAGTCAGTAAGGTGAGCCATTGATTGTATTGCTCCACAATCGCAATATGAAAAAAATAGTCCTGAGTTACATTTTGGAGCATATTACCTATCGAAAAATAATGAAATATGTTGATTTAAAACTTATTATGTATAATTATTTCATTACTTAAAATTTACGTCTTTTCCCCTTTCGAAATTCATCGCGTTCTTTTGTAGCAAGTTTTTTAATTTTGGTAATAAAATAATTATTAAACGGACTTTAAAAATACCTTAAAATCAGTAAACAACGCAAAAAGACAGTTAAATATTATTCGAAATCGCTGCTAGACATTTCTTTTTTAATTTGTAATTTATGCTTATACTTCAAGAACTATGTGACTGACTTTTTGTGTTATTTAGTAAAAGCCGTTCTTGTGGCAATTTTTTGGTCAAACAAGAATTAAATATTATACAGTTCCATGTGTTTTCCATAGACACGCAAAGAAGAAGGTTTTTTTATTAAAAATATTTTTATTTATCTCTTTTTATCTAATAATTTGAATTTAAAGCAGTGATTCAAACGTTATTTATTAAATTCGTGCAGAGTTGCAGGTTGAAAAGTGAAAACGTTTTAATTAAATACTTCTTCCACCGGCAGACAGAGGCATTCTTTCTCCCATGATATACCTTCCTTCTTATGGATATAGTGTCTAGTGCAAGCTTATGATATTATTTAAAAACATATGATATATATGCAGGCAGACTTAATACCTGACGCATTATCTACCTACAGGTGCATAAAAGGTGCCTCCCCGACGTACACAACGATTCCCTACGTCCGGCGCACCCTGGGCAATTCGCGAGTTTACCAAAGCGAATTGACTAATCCTTTCACCACGATGGCAGTCAAAATAAAATTTGACTCAGCCATCGACACGACGAAGAAGATCTACATACAGGTTGAAGTAATAAAAAGCCATAAACTTATTGTCACTTACGTTTTTCTTGGTATAAACATAAACATAGACAGCTCCTTCATTATAACCAGATTCAGAGGCATACCCTGGTGCTCCCACTAACAAGTCGTCGCCAACGTTGCTCAGTTTCACAGCACATAGCACAGCTCCAAACATTGAACCGACCATGTCGTCATCTATTCCCTTCGATAACTTAATGGGATGGTCTAACTCCGTGGTTTCATTAATGAATGAATAAAAAAGAATCTGTCAAAATGAAATGTATTTATGGTAAGAACAATTTCTGAAGAAGGTGTTCCTAGACCGCGAGCATTAGCTTGAAATGTAGTATTACAAGTGTGAGAGGTGAACCGAGCGTTACAGCGAAAATTGGGATTTTATTAGATGCAAAGTAACATTACATATGCTCGTCAGTCTGGGCAGCGTATATAATACTATGAAACAGTTGAAAAAGATATGGGACCGGCAGGATTTGAAACTGCACTCCGGGCAGCCGCTTTTAGCCATCCAGCTACGGTCGCCTCTTACCAGAATCCTAAATTTATGTACTATATGATACGTCATTTCGTGACGTGTATCCTACTTAAGATAGGAACAAATGGATGAACGTGACGTCACGAAATGACGTATTCAAATCCTGCCGGTCCCATATCTTTTTCAACTGTTTCATAGTATAATTTGCTAAGCATAGCTAAATGCTATAAAAATAATCAATTAGAAGCGTATATAATGTAATGCTCAAAATCGGATCAGGTCAGCAACGTTACGTTACAGACGAATTTCACTGGTCTGGGAGCACTTTAATATCATACATTTGCAAATTTATATATTCACTAAAATCTGCTAATTGTATGATGTCATTCAGACAGCTCACTTTTATCTGAAAGATTTTCTACTTGATTCTTTATCCTATCTCAATTAAGGCAAAGGAAGTCCTGATCTAAATAATGTTATTAACTAAAACTACTATTTCTAGAATGAGCACGAACTTGTCCAAAGCCTTTGTTACCGTACGTCGAACCCACAGCGTAGTATTGTTTGTCTTCACTCAAAAAGTTACCCACAGCAACACTATAGCCTGCAACAGCAAAACATTCCTATTTAATTTAAGTTCATTATTTATTGGTAGTACACAAAAACAGATAATAAAATGATAACAGATATTACGTACAACACCCACATTTCATCTGTTATGTTTAGGGGATAGGGTAGGCCTATCGGCATCCACCGAGCACAACTCCAACTTCGTGTTGCTATGGTAAATTACCTGACGGAAAGTTCACAAATAACACTTTGCCCGACCCGGGCATCGAACCCAAGACCTCACGGTGAGAGGCGCATACGCTAACCACTAGACCATCGAGGCAGAGGTAAAATATTATCTCCAAAATTAATAAATTACTGAGTAAAAGCTGTCGAATTGACGAATATCCTGTTTAACGGGAGAGTTGGAGGGGTGTAACGTACAGCAAATGTATTTAACGAAAATTAAGAATAATTTCTAGTACATAATTGTATAATGGCTATCAACCTCTTCAAATCATTGCATTTCTACTTTTCAAACGTTGAAATCTCTTGCTGATATTAACGGGCTAAATGTTCATTAAAAACTTACCAAAATTAAATTCCACCTCGTTTATTTCGTCAATTCGCTTCATCATTTTTTGATTTTTTGGCAAAATTGCTGCTAAACCTAAAACATTACAAAATTCATTAGTACAATATCAGTGCAAACTTAATCTTGTAAACCAAAAAAAAAAAACAATAATTATATAATAGGCATTCTTTTAAAAGATAAATACAACATTATGTTAGATCTTAAATTCAACTTGTATTAATATAAATAAAAAAAATAAACATGCGTAGGTACCTGTATAATTACTGTTCATGGCAGGCCCTCCAACTATAACAGAATCATCGGATCCTATGGCTAAACTCCAACCTAACGTGTCCATTGCGATTTCTGAAATACAGCATATAATTATGAAAAGAATGGACAAGCAATGCACGTGATGATGAGAAACAACTACAGTCCATGGGCATAAACAATTGTCAAAAGCAGATTGTAGATGCGTCGCTTCATTTAAGGACTGCGATAATTAAGATATAATGTTATAGGAGATAGAGTTCCGGGAGTTAGGAGTTTTTTATTGGAAATTTCCTCCTCTTTCAGAATCTTTTTAAAAAATTCCTTAAATATTAATAGTTTATGAAACATTGGCAAAAAAAAAATGCCATTTTTTGTTTATCTTTAATTGTTTATAACTTTTGCAATTTTTTATGTGCTAATACATGATTTTGGCACATTTTTCTAGGCGTCATTCCGAATCCAATGAGCTATCGCACATAATTTTAAGACCAGTATCTCTATTTTGTACCATTTTCAACTTATCGAGTAGACTAATTTGACATTTCGGAGTCCTCACGCTACACAAGCATTCCTAGGGGCGAATTTATACGCGATAGCTTTATCTTTCTGAGGGGAGATTATAGTTCGAATATAATTTATTTTGTATTTTACGTACCACCTTGGTAATTTGGCAGTCGTGAGAATTTCTTCGAGTGACTGTTTGAATTTAACTTGTAACAGCGTCCATTCATGCTACCCGTCTCACGACCTATAAACAAAAAACAGAGTGAAAAATATTACGGATAAACTCACTATTATTATTATTACTTATTTTGTTATATTATAATAAATGTAGACTTACGTATATCCGTGTACCCGGGCGCACAGGCCTGAAAATAGAAAATAATATTAAATTAACAATAAGCTGGCAGTTTCTACACGTACTTAAAAAAAACCGGCCAAGTGCATGTCGGGCCACGCGCAATAGGGTTCCGTAGCTAGTCGTAACAACATAAATAAATAAATAAACGTACCGATTATCGACAAATAGAGAAAAAAACAAACATTTTTGCCAGCAAAAATAACTTTGTTTTTCAGTGTTTTATTGAATTTGTATCAATAAAAAAGTTATAATTTGCGGTTGCTGAAAAAGTGATATATCTCAAAAACTGCTGACTGTATTCATTCAAAACAATTTTGGTTGAAAGTTTTTATTAAGATCTATAATATATATTTTTTTTAGATTTTTCACTCCTGTGGTTTAAAAGTTAGAGGGGGGGGGACACTCATTTTAGCACTTTGAAAGTGTCTATCTTTGGAACGATTGACATTGAAAAAAAATGGTTCTACAAACCTCAATGTAATTTTTAAAGACCTATCTATAGACACCCCACACGTATAGGTAGAATGAAAAAAAAAAATTGTTTCAGTTCAATGTATGGGGAGCCCCCCTCTAATATTAATATTTTTTTTGTGTAAAAATCGTAAAGCAGTTAACAGAATACAATTACCTACTTAGTTTCAATTGTGTAGTCCTAATAGTTTCGGAATAAAGTGGCTGTGACATACGGACGGACGGAGAGACAGACAGACATGACGAATTTATAAGGGTTCCTTTTTCTGCCATTTGGCTACGGAACCCTGAAAAATCGACATGGTTTTCAGTAATATAATGGGTACGTGAACTTGCAACAGGCCGCGAAATATCTGAAAACTCGCTACAAAATAAATATCTCGTGATATCTAATATTTCGCAAGAAAATTACCATGTTTAGTTGCAAATCTTATAGAATTAATTTTGTTTCCCTCTTGTACACAAGCTTATTACATTTTACAGTACAATCGGAGGCCTATTCAACCAAATTCTTCAAGTAGAGGTTGTCGCTTGAGCAGCGAGAACCGGAGAATCACCGGCAAAAAACTAATCGACGGTGAATGAATAGATATGGATATATATGGATAATGGAATTACATCTAGGAAGAATCTTTATACGTAAAAAACATTACATAAATAAAAGACGTACCTCGCTGCTCCGTCGCAAACCTACTATACTTGAGTTTTTTTTAATCGGTCAACGATTATCGGTCATAGGCGAGCCCTTACACTTACGAAAAATATTGTTCATTAAACTGTTTTCGAAGACTTACCACAACAAACGAAGAAGCTGCCTTAACGGTTGCACCAAACCAGTAAGAGTGAGTATATTTTTTCACTGAAATTGTTAATAAATACATTTTTTTAAGTGTCATAACTAAGATAAGGTGATATTTCACTAAACATAACGATACGCCTATATTATTCAGATACGCGTGGCACAGGTGAATAACACCCTCATTTCACCTGTTATGTTTAGGTTCCTAGCCTATCGCAATCCACTGGGCACAAATCCAACTACGTGCTGCTTTTATGAATTTCCTGACAGAAAAATCCTAAATAACACTTTTGAACCGGGCATCGAACCTGAGTCCTTGCATTGAGAGGCGCACATGCTAACCAATAGATCAACGAGACAATGATTTTTGTTTTTTTTTTTTAAAAGCTTACTAGTAATTTGCAAATACAAATTACTAGTATTCTTGTTAACCCCCTCCAGCTAAGCTTAATTCGCTTGTTAGGAGGAAGTTCACGTCCGTGGTGTTATGGCCAGGATGCGAACCCACGACCTTTCGATCGTAAGACCGATGCCTTATCCATTGCGCCACGGCCGCTTACAAGTAACAGTACAGTCAAGTAAGTCAAGTATTTCCATTATTTAAAGATATTTGAGAGGTCATAGTAACATGAACTCTAGACTTTAATGGTCCGTACTCACATACGGTTTCACTCGACAATTTAACTTTATGACAAGAAAACTTAACGTGTGGACCACGAGGCTTGATAAAAACAAATAAAAATTCCTTCTTAATAATATTTCACAACTCACACCCAACGCCATCTAGTCCCAAACTAAGCAGAGCTTGTACTATGGGTACTAGAATAACTGATACTAATACATATTATACTTTTCTTTTGTAAATACATACTTATTATACATAGAAACACCCAGACTAAGACAAACCCCCATGTTCATGCACACAAAGATTTGTCTTAAATGGGAAACGAACCCACGACCTCGGCGTCGCAGGCAGGTACACTACCCACTCCGCCATCCGGTCGTCAAACTGACTTCGGACTGAATGTGTAGACCATCTGGACGGATTTAGTCGATAGCGTAAAACCGTGCGTGAGGACGGACTATTAACGGACTAGCATGAAGACATGCGATCTTACAAGATCAATGATCTTGTAGATTACAATAACTTGTCACTCGTCTCAATATTATTTATGACCCACATCATATTTGCATGACGTGACGACGCGTGACAAAGTCATTCTACATGCCATATCTTCCTGGTGGCCAAGGCTTGAACCACTCAAACGTGATTCTGATTTTTATCGGATATAATATATCGGATATTATGGCATTCTAAGAGAAAGAAATTGTATGTATTAGTGCGATATTCCCGTGCGCGTTTGTGTGCGTGTGTGTATGTGTGTGTGTGTATGAGCGTGCGTGCGTGTGTGTGTGTTTGTATAAATGTGTGACCGTGCATGAGTGTTTGTGCGTCAGTGCGAGTGAGTGTCGAATTACTCAAGATATGTGAGTGATGATTATTTACATAACATCACGCCAATAAATATAACCTAAATGGGTGTGGCAGACGTGTGTAACACTCACTTTTCACCTGTTAGATTTACACATTCACTGCACCGGGCACAGAATTTTCTGACAAAGAAAACCCAAATATCACTTTTGCCTTACACGGGAATCGAACCCGAGACCTCGTGATGCAGGCGCATTCGCTTACCGCTAGATCAACGAGGCAGTCCTCGGTAAGTCCTCCATTTGTATTGTATTGTAAAATGACAAACATGCGAAAAACATATATATTCTAAGCAGAGTCGTAGTGCGGTCTGAACCTTACCTATTTCAAGTCTTCTAACAGTGTTTTCGAGTTTTGAGCAATTGTGAATTTTTGACATATCACATTCATATACTACTCCAATTATATTTTCCTTCGGGGCACTTATTATCATTCTGTAAAACCACAAATGTAAGAGGTAAATTTATTTAGTTAAGAATGACGACATATTTATATTAGCTTCAGATAAATCGACGAAAAGTTGACTACAATTTTGCTATGGCCACGACCGCGTGCTGCCCGGCCTTTACTTTATTTTCTGTATTCACTATTCTTTCAAAATCAGTATCTATTTAGAGACTTTTACTAGAGATGCTAAGCCATCTCTCGTAAAAGTACTGCCCAAATATACAATACAATCAATATGCACCTACTTTATTAATCAATAATGTAGGTGCACAGGGTGAGTTAACGTCAACAGCAGCGTGAGTAATACAAAATATATAACCAATTTATGTACATTTGTATGCAAAGATCATGATATAAGAATACTACAGGTATCCTAAACCCCGACAAATCTCGCCATATTTATGTCAGATTTTATGAAAATGTAACGTTCCCTGCACACGATACTCGACTGTCATCTTAAGGAGCAGCCTGTACTTGTTGGAACGAAGTTCCTTATCGCGCGTTGCGAAAGGGGGCCAGACGGAAAAAATTGGGACGAAAAGTTGTAACGACACATTTCGTAGCAATTCTCGTAGCGCCGTAGTAATTACATGCTACGTTACAGCTACGGTGCTACATCATCAGACTAAAAATCGAAAGAAACTTCGTTCCATCCGGGTGTCCCTTGACACCTCAGTAGTTTTTTTTTAATTATATTATTCCTACTGCGCGAGCAAAGCTGCTCGTTCCAGACAATATTCACGTCGAAATTTATAAATGTATGGGATATGACCGCCTGGGGCAATTTGCTATGAAATTTGACAGTCCGATCCAGCAATTTGAAATGACAATTTTAATGCTATGACTAATCAAGGCAATCAGATTAGTATTTCGTTCTACGGTGATTACTTCATAATAAAATACATTGAACAATATTAACATTTCAACAGATAACACATTATATATTTCAACAGTATTTGTTAACTGCATTTGTGTTTAAATAACATTTTACCTTCTTTACAGCTTTGTAAAGTATATTGTAGTCATTAAAATTGAATCCCTATTACCACAGGATAAAATATTATAATTAACTATAATGATATAATGATTTAAATGTGGGTTTTTTTTCCCTTTGCCAGATTGTTGCGTGATTCACTGAAAGACAAATACAGTACTATTTATTTTACATTTTATGATTTAGATTTATTTTTTCCTTTGTATTATCTTTAAAAATAAGTTATTATTTTAAAATACATAACAACAGTTATTACTAACTCAATGTTATTTATGCCAACAAATAATGTTAAAAACTCAAACTTAATATGGTACTAGTAACGAGATAGAAGTCACAAAAAGCGGTTATGACATTAGGGCGCTTATCGTCACTTCTACTACTTACAGCCTAATTTACATTATGAAACTAGTTGCATCAAATTAATGAATACATCGTGAAAGTTAATGTTTGAACGTTCAAAATTAATGACATGGTGATATTATTGTTGATTTTTTTTTCTTTCAGTCCCTCTTGGGGTGCATGAAAGGAGCCTCCCCGAGTGCCCGCAAATTAGTGTCGCACCAATTTAATCAGCAATTTCACCATATCATAATTTCATGTAACTACTTTCACAATGTTATGAAGGGTAACTACCTTGTACTTTCTAAGACTTTAGATGATTGAAGCTCACCATAGAATAATTCTTACCGATTGTTGATTTTATCGTAAGTAGTACTAAATCCAAATAATGAACCAATTGGGAGATGTGTTGGAGGCTGTACTTCTTCCATGGAAGGTACATGATAGTAATCCAATTTTTGTGCCCACACCACTTGTGTCAAACATATTAGAGTAATATCTGAAATAAAATAAGTATTAGTTAAATGTTTTAACACCTGTGTCCTGTTCCATAAAAAAATAATTTGATAATATTGAATTGACACGTGGAATTCGATGTATAAAAAAATACACATTCAATCCCTAATTTACCCCCTTAGGGACTGGATTTTCCAAAAACTCTATCTTAGAGCTCAAAAACGACAAAGGATTGTTGTACTTAATGTTATGTTCCTCAAAATTGATGAACTTGCCATATAAACCTCTAATTCAGCACCTTGGGGTTAAAAAAACTAAGATAAAACATTCACGAGTTTTTATTAGACCTTCAGCTACACAATTATAACAACCGCATCAAATTTGATGCAGTAGTTTTTGTGTGATGCCCGTACGAACATACAGACATACAGAGACAAAAAAATGTGATTTGTCTGTCTCCTTGTACTATTTTTTGTTAAATATCTTCAATGTACAGGCATGGCTAATTTGCAATTTTATTATAATGTATAAAAGATATAGATTTTGAAAATAATATCTTACGAGTAATAATGAAAGAAGAAAGAAAGAAAGAAAATTATTTTGTATTTTCTTACATAACTAACATTTATACAGCAAAAAACAGGTAAGTAATAAACAAAATGTAAGAAAACAGTGGCGGTTGCTCAGCTTTAATGCTGTGGAGTCTTGCATTTCTGCAAAACTTTCACAGCGCTGATTTTCAGCAACCACCACGGTTGACGGCACGAACAGAAAACAGGTACAGTAACATATAAAGAGACAGTGACGTAAAATTAAATTAAGTAAAGTTTGAGGAAAATCACAAAAAATAATAGGTACATTATACTAGAGGATAATATATAATAAATAATAAAACATAAATTAGGTTATAAATACATGCATAGAAAATTATAATTTTATACATGGTTACAAAGTAGTTACAAAGACGGCAAGAAAAAAAGAAAACAAACCAAATAAAAATAGTAAACTTAAAACAATTATTATCTAGATATTATTATCTGTTCTAACTAAACTAATAATTAAACATAAAAAGTAGAAAAAATATCCGGATAATCTATCCATTGTGCGTCCAAGATAAGAAATTTTGAAATTTAAGTAGTTAAATATGTACAAAAATATAATAATAATTCGGTTTTTTTACATTAGATAGAACGCCAGAAGCAATAACACTATCCCATTGACAGGGCCAAAAACACACATTCACTCTCACAAGCACACCCAGTCTCAGAACAAATATTTGCAATACACAAAGATTTATCTCATGTGGGGATCGAACCTATAACACCAGTGCAGTGGGCGGCGGCGAGGCGACCGCTTAAACCACTACACCACACGTGCAGACAGACTTTGTTCTGACCCTAATAGTATTAAAGATTGTTTTTTTTTATTAATGGGATATTTTATAATTCTTACTTTATTTTGGATGAAACATTGACTATACCTACAGTCCCAATTCGTTTCAATTTCTTCAAAATGTGTGCCATAGTTTTTACGTAAAGGTAGGTAGGTAAGTAACAAATATTTTCATAAACTTTCACATCTAAATTTACCAACATAATAATACTACATAATATTATTATATAATTAATGTGGAATTTGATGTGAGCCATGTTTCTACATCGAAAAAATTAAAAACAAAATTGTACTACGTTGAAAAAAAATAATAAATTCATAAGTAAAAAAGTACATTTTTGATGTTTCAAAACAATTATGAGCATAACGCGTCTAAAAAAATCTAATTATACAATTTCTGACTATTATAGTTATTTTTTTTCTCTAATATGTATAATACACATATACTGTCAAAAACAAACGAAAATTGTATAAATTATTGGAAAAGATGGTGCACGTGTGTTTCTCACCAGCACTTCTCATGATGCAATACCCATCGGAGCTGGTTCTTAGTTTGATTTTAATTCATTCCAACCATAGATTGAATATAATATAATTTCGTAAATTAAGTTTTATTTAAATTTTAATTTTGATTGTGTATTTTGATGTTATGACACGTTTAACGCTCATGGAAATGACTTAATTGTTTTCTGATATCGGACATCGCAAAAAACATTTTCTAAATAAAAAATATAATAAAACTTTCTTCACTAAATATTTATTGGTCTCTCACTAGACCATCGATCGAGGCAGCAAATTTCACAGAATATTGTAAAAAAAGTTTTCTTAAATGACAGGCAGTATACCTAAGCAGTAAAAGTATTAATCAAAAGTGTATGATTTTAAACTATTCCGAATACTCACATAGCATGGTGCTCGGTGGCCACCTTCAACACTACTGAAAAATAATATACTACGCAACTGCGACAGTACGGCGAATTAACTTGCAGGAAAAAATTCAATTTATTGCAACAAAATATTAATATCGATGATGAGCTTGATGAGATCATATAGTAATAATAATGTCTCACAGAATAGTCCACTAATAAGAATGTGTAAAAAGTATAATTTAGTATGCTCTCAAACAGATATTTTTCAGGATGTACTCAATAAATTCAAAACATCATTGTTTAATTTAGAATCTTCATAGTTATAAACTAGTTTACTTTAGCTACCTAATTTAATTTAATTTAAATTTTATCTTGTACTTTAGTTGTTAAGTTCCTTTTGTTTTATGTATAACGTACTACCTTTCTTGTTGAAGCTATATAATTGAAGTGCTGTGTACAGATATAATATGGGCGTCAGATTTGTATTTGTTTTTCATGTAAAACATTATAATGTATGAAGTGTTTAATCTGTCATCTGTTTCTGTACCTTTTAAATAAAATAAAATAAAATAAAATAGCTTACAGAACAAATGAGTTATCTCATTTGCTGGCCTTTGCAGCCAGGTTAGGGGAAAACCAAAATTGGTCGCCTCGCGCCTCGACGCGGGAAATCGTAGGCTGAAATTTGCTTCAGCCCATAGTGGCCCTTTCGGCCAAGTTAAGCTACATTTCACAATTCGGGCCTCCATTACTCTTGTGCTCATGACGTTAACTTAAGCGTAATAGTTTTCCTTGAAAGTTCATTGCATATACCCTGATTTTTGCCGATTTATTGAGCCAATGGTTTAGCTTTTAGATGGGGTGGGCGTCAAATCATCCCTAATTTACATCTAAGAAAGGTACCCGTAAAAAAATATTTTTCAAGATTTAATTTTACCACTTTCTCGGCATTGTGAAGACATACTCATGCTAAACTTTAGCTTACAGCATCCATCGCGTCGTTTAGTTTCGGCCGCTTTAAAGTATCAAAATAACATTATCGCGAAAAAAAATAAAACCTTATGCTGTCGATACCGAGTCCCAAAATTACTGAAAGTACCGGGAGTCCATTCCGGTTCTAGCATAACGATATGGAGTACCGGGCAATTACAGGAATTTCGGTACTAATTTAATAAATTTAATTGCCGTGGTTATTCCCCAATAACATTATTTTTTCGTCAGTTTGCCTGACTCAGGGATCGAATCCAAGATTTCGGGATGAGAGGTCGCAAACGCTAACCAAAAACAATCGGAATTGATAAAATTTTCTACTGGTGAATCCCAATATTATTTGATTAGCAATCACTATTATCATTAACTGGCTGATAGTGGCATCAGTAATAAACTCATTATTGTACGACGCATAAATAATTTAAAATCTTTAATATTGTTTTAGAGATTAATTATACACACCGGCGACGGCGGTGACACATCGGCGACGCATCGACGACACATCGATGACTCATCGACGCCACATCGACGACACACCGCCATTATGCCACTTATTTCGTCATGTACAGTCGGTTCTCTGCCTACTCTTCTGGATAATATACGCATGATGTTTCATTATGTTATGTAGATAGCCGAATCTTATTATTTAAATCATTAGGGAAAACATTGAAATTCCTTTAATTATAATTTAAACTGCCTATTCAATGATAGTTATTATGTTTAAAGAATCTTTATTTCTCATAAAAAACTTACAGTTTTACTTAAAATGAGATACAATTAGTGTTATTCACTTAACATTACTAGATTTATCTTAAATTTAAGTTAAATTACAGCGATATTGTGCTTAAATATTTTTTAAGTAGACTTAGATGTTTACATAATTTTACTCCTTTAGTTCGTTCGGTAACCGGTTTATACAGTTGTGCTCCCTCAAACAATATCGTTCTTTTTCCATAGTTCATTCGTGCATCACTCAGCTGTAGTTTATTTTTGTTTCTTAAATTGTATGGTAACTCTTTTTTATGTAGCTGTATGAATTGTTATTTAAAATAACAAAAGAGCAAGCTACCGAGAATGATTGGTGGCCTGTTATCTTATTTGTTTATTAATATTCTCATTAATCACTTTATCATCGGTCAGGGTTTATTCTCTGTTTATTTACTTATTATGAGATACAAAGCTGCGCTGAACAGTCATTAATAAGTAAGATATGGAGAAGTACGTATTTGTATTGTGTCTGGTGCTGTGTAAGTTTATTTTTATACTTATTAGGTATATTGCAGGTAGGATAACAAACAGGTAAAATGTATTTTAGTCGCAGACAATACATTTAAATGGCGGCAAAATAACTTTTGTTTTCCTAACGGGACCGGGGACACCGTGCAATAACCAACCAAATATACAACAATACCATGGAATCAGTGAAATAGGGATAGAATGTGGATTACTATTTATGTTTTACTTTATAAGGATTTATTTTTTACAAATATGAACATACTTGGGTAATACCTAAATAAATGTATGAACAGATGATAAGCATAATCTAAAATAAATAAATTCAAAACATTATTTTTCATAAACATGACTACTTACAATATTTAAATGTGTTTTATTCATAAACTCGTTTCACTCGTGGAGATAGATACAACAAACTTCATCCACATTTCAGCTTCTGTCGCAGCCGAGGTATCAGACCCGCGGTCGTCGAAGCAATACCGATCAGATTACGTATACAACCGCGACACCGACGCATTCTACAAGCTGCACATTGAGAGCCGTATTCGATGGAGGCTCGACGACGTCTGCCGAACCGAAGGTGCCGTGCTCATGAGCCCAACCTCACAAAAAGATATCGTTCAGGTCCATTTTATGCTTAAGAATTACCCCGATCTCGGGGAGTTCGTGTGGGTGGCAGACGATGGAGCAGCCCATGAATCAGCAGAAGAAGACCCCTTAATCGATTGTGAGTACCCTTTTTTTTTCGTCGAAATCTAATTATAGGCAATTAAAGATAGACACCAGACTCTTTGCCACTCTGTACCCTATATATAGAAAATACAATGTAGCTATGAAAGTTTTAGGGGCGTAGCTGCCACCTTATCAGCGATATAAAAAATACAAGGCCTGTGCCGTAAATAAGGCGGAGTGTACTTTTAGGAGGGGCACAGAAAGAAGAAAGAAGCTTGCACAGGGCGTACAAAAGGCTATTTACAGCACTGTACAGGGCCCCAAAAGGTTCTCTTCAGAAAATGACATCAGTCAGGTCCATTCCGTGTTCAAGAAGTGTCCAGATCTTGGGGAGTATGTATGTGCGGGTGACGGATGATAGATAAACCCATTAATCAGTAAGATGAACCGCTGATTGATTCTAAAAGTATCCTTTATTAACTGTGATTTATTTTATAGTCACAAGCAAGTCACGGTTAATTTTACTGTGAAATTATTAGTAACAATATTCATAGGACATTCCGCAAAATATATTAAATGGCATCAATGGAGTTTCATAGCGTTAGTTTCTATTTATGGTTGTTTAATTGTTGAACTATTTTTTCTGAATCTATCTGGCAAATTTGCTTTATTATTTTAATTAATATTAATAATTACTTCCATGAGGGAAGTGACTCAGCAGTGACAGCAAGATAAGCGTAAGAGCAATATCAATTTTTCTCAAATTGTTTTGTAAATTTTATGAACACTCATAATTTGGGTTTGGCTTACACCAGATAAATGAAATTATCAGGATATAATTTCAATAGTAAACTTAATGAGTGTATAAAGTTTCAATTAAATAACTCTTATATTTTAGATTTTATTGATATCGAAATGTTATCGATTTCTGTATTGCCGGTACTGCTAGCAATGGCGGCCGCCGCCTTCGCTCCCTGTACTCGTCCGGTACAGATAGTCCTATTTCCTCAAATAAAGCTGGATTGGTTATAGCTCCACGTAACACTTTGGATAAGTAAATTGGGAGCGCAGCTTCTCTCTCTTTTATCTTGTTATATCCTAACATACCCAAAATAAATAAAGTAGGGTATCCGAGGTATACTCCATACAGTTTTAAATATAAAAATCTTATTTATTAAAATACCGAACAGGCCTATCTGGGACATGAAATGAGTGCATGGTATGATTGATATGATGATTGTAATGGTACCTATTATGTATGTTGTGGCAAAATAAATGGTTATGAATGCTATCATTGTTATATATTTAGATTCATGAGGTGACCAATTCAAAGAATTATTTTTGAATGGCTTTTTACTAGAGACATTTTGTAAATTTGTTTTTTTTTTATGCGCCAAGGTATGGCGCATAAAAAAAATTGATTTATGTATGCCTTTTTACTTACACCTACGACGTTTTGCCAAAAATTCAGCTGTAAAGTTAGTGTCCAAGATCTCTGTGAAGCGTTTTAAGTGGTATTTGTGGTGATTTAGGACGCGTGTACAACTAAATGATACAATAAAACACTGTATACATTAAAATATAATTTATTTACTAGGCTCCTATTTGCCACTTTGTTGATGTCGTTCTAAAGTATTATGCTATCAGTATCGTGTTTAATTTCGAGAATCAACTTTATGTCATCAGCAAACAACAAGCATGTGGTCTGATTATGTTGGGAAGGGCGTTTACCATCGTACAGACCAGCATTCATCAATGGTATTAGTTTGATCATCAAGTGCATCAAATTACCTGTTGTCCCAGGCCCAGGTCGGTAGCAGTGCTGTGCGTCAGACAACTGGGTACACATTTGTTTATAAAGACTGTTGTGGATAGCAGATAGGTATATAAACTGTACAACATGTAAATCAAATCTGTTATGTATCTAAACTGACACAATCTTAAATTTATAATATAATTATCTAAGTTTACTATTATATTGGTATGCTTATTTATAAGAGAAACCAGGTCCTATATACCACTTCTTAATATAATAGCAGCCCTGTATATAATACATGTCCCACTGCTGAGCTCGGGCCTCTTCTCATGATGAGAAGGGTTAGGCCATAGTCCACCACGCTGGTCAAGTGCGGATTGGTAGACTTCTAAACTTCTTCATACGAAACTTTAATCTAAAGTTACTCCACAGTAAACGCATCAGCTGACAGGGAGCAGCTGGTAATGAGCTCGGGCTGTGTCGTAGTGAACCGCCAGGGAGACGTGGAGACGATATCGTGCTACCGACGGCTGCCCTTCGTGTGCAAGGTCAGCGCCAGCGACGCGCCGTACGACCCCCACTGCGGCGTTTATGCAAATAGTAAGATATTTATGAATCTTAAAACGGTCCTCCTAGCTGAATTTCGTCTAGTTATCTACGCGTGACTTAAAAAAAATAGGTCAAAATCCGCGCGTAGCACAAGAGAACTCTCTATTCCCTCACTATCATAGCCCGATGGGACGGATCGACCAACGCACGTGGATAAACATCATGCGCAGGTCCAACAGCTTCACGTGCTGATCGATCGAATTTGAAAACGGATAACCCTTTTTTAACAACTAGCCTCCACCTTCGGGTTCGCCCGCGTGATAGTATGTCAATTAAAAGCCTTTGTTCATCCCAGGCTTACGACATCATACCTAATTCTAGAGATGTACCAACTATGGGTTTGACCAAGTAGTCAGAATAGATAGAATAGCAGACTAGTCGGCGAGCCCCAATTTGGTCACCCCTGCAGTAATGTGATACGTCATTGGAAAAGTTAATATGACACCAAGCTCAAATGTTAGTCCGTTTAGAATTATGCGTTTTCAAATACTAGGAACTGCTGCCCGCCTTAAACCTTACTATTTCGCTCCTGTGTTGTAGCGTAATTTTAAATAACTTAAACCTTTTATAAAATATAGATAAAACTGGCAAAATGAGTTGTCTATGCAACCACTAAATTTAAAGATTAGCTAGTTCAAACAAACAAATCCCAAGAGTTTATTACATTAGTGCTGATCTTAGTTTAACATTACATTCAATCATTGTACATGTACATGTGATACATCGTTGCATAGCTATTATTGAAGCAATAATGGTAAACGTAACGTATGTACCAGTAGCTAGAAAATAGATCGCTCAAAACGGACTAACATTTGATGTTAGCGCCATAGTTATTTTTTATTCAGCTCAAAAAAAGCTTTCCAACGGTGTATCACTTGTGCTTATTCTAAAAAAATCCTTTAAAATTTTAAATGCTTATAAATTTTCGTTATATTTTGTATTGTTCGTCGCACCACCACATGTATATTATAAAGCGGCACAAGTTATTTAATATAGCACTTCTAACTCAAGATTATTGGCATTCATAGTAAAGCCAACTAGTTGGCACATCTCTACTTAATACTTATCCATTTGTACAATTTATCTATCCAATTTTCTTCAAGATCGGTTCAGCGGGTTTGTCGTAAAATCGTAACAGACTGAGACACAGAATTACTATCAATGTGATATTAGTAAGGATAAAGATTTTATAAAATATTTAAGTTTAAAAATTAAGAATCCAACAGGATTCGAACCTGCACCCCCTGGGTAAACGCCCCAAGTGCTTTGCCAATTCAGCCATGGATTCGTATGCTGCTAGACTCGATTTTTTTTATAAAATACAAAAAATCATAGCAAAGCTATAATTTGCTTTAAAATATTACAAGTAAATGATAAAGATTTTACTTCCTCGATAGTCGCATGCCAGAAAATAAAATAATTTACCGACATGAGCTTATTTATTAACTTACAGATTACAAATACTATCAATCAGTGCGTAGCTGTTACACCATCCCTCGCGTGGCGTACACATGGAGCGGCGCCTACACAGAGTGCGAGATGGAAGGCGCACACCTCGTGGTCCTCAACTCTGAGACTGAGAGAGAAATCATCCACAACATAACCAACACGGAGTCGACCGTCTCAGGAGTGCAGGCATCTTGGTTCTTCTTTGCTGGATTCAGAGCAGAGCAACCGAAAAACAATGAAACGAGGGTGTTCAAAACTATATTTAGTAAGTTATTTTTCTTTATCTGTCCTGGACCACCCTAACCGTGCATTGTTCAGTCCTATCTATAAAGCCTGAATTTAAAGCATTGTACCCTATAGTTCATTTTTTTATCCCGGATACTAATTTGACAGCAAGAACGATTGATGAATGACAGCTGGGCATAGTTCATGCTGTCAAATTAGTCTCTGGGATTTAAGTAGGCAGTAGGACTAGAAATAAGTTCTATCCACTTTGTAGGGGACGGGTTTGTATGTTGCTTCGATTTTGACTTATAGTACGTAACTGTACCTAGTATCGTCTATCTCATCTCGTGGATAAATCGTCAGACCTTTTGCCCTTTCGTTATCTATGGATGATTGACCTCTCAATTAGCGAGACAACATCCGGTCCTCGACCTTCCGCATCCAGGCCTCGACGACCTTCTTCCGGTCGTCGATCCACCTGACTGGGGCATCTCATATACGGTTGCAGTCGTAGTCTCAATCAGACCTTACTCGACTCAAGAATAGTAATTTGCCTGCAGTATTGCAGTTTTCACTCATCATCAAATTGGACTACAAGTTGTTTTACTGCATGTGAAATGCAAGTTATTTACTAAGGTAGTGTCAAATATGATCAATACGAATTATGTATTTTTTGCAGATCAAACTTTGGAGCAGGCTGGCTTCGCGCAGTGGGCAGAAGGCGAACCAAACAATGCCTTAGGACGTGAGGACTGCGGCACCATCTTCAAAAACGACGGCAAACTGAATGACGTCGACTGCACGCATGAATATGCCTTTATTTGTGAGAAGGAAGTTCGGAATACATAAAATGTGTGATACAAATTACTTTTATCGAACAGCGCTAATATAAACAGCGATATACCTAATATGACATTTTGTTATCAAAACTTCAGTGATATATGAACACTAAATTTTGATGGGATTTATGTAATAAAATGCGTAAACTATGAGTATGGTGATATTATTACAGCTACAAATAAAAACACGTTAATAATTATGCAGTAGTTTATTGTTACACAGTGTCGCCGGACTCGGTCGCTACGCCGGCGAACGCTACGCGCGCGTCGCGCCCACAACGGAACCCACGATGCCTCACGATTCCCACGATCACTCACGGTTACCCACGATCACTCACGGATACCCACAATCACTCAGATAAGTCACAGGCCAACGAGTCCAAATAATACCCATTGAGCAAAGGTTCAAAAAATAATAGTAATGGAAGATATCTGTAAGAGTTCCAGTGTGGCGCGCGACGCATTACGCTACAAAATTATTACAATAGTTTTGGCAGTTCGCAACAATGGTAAAATGCAACTATTCGTACACGACAGAAACACGTATCATTTATATTTACAATTACATTATGTTCCTGGCTGGCCGTGTACAAGTGAACAAACTAAATCACAATACTAGATGTCGTCAGACACGTTAACTAACACATTCTATACAATAGGACTTCACCGAATCGGCTGAGGACTCAAAAAGCAAAACTTGTCTACTAAGTCTTATATTGAATATCGTGTCTCGACTCCCGGCTTTACATCAACAAACGATACAGCCTGCGTCTCTAACGCAACTCAAACACAGCTATCGGTGCACAAATACTTATTTACAATACAACTGGTAATTATAGTAAATTAAATCAAATGTCATTATAATAAAAGGAAGAATACAATTCGTTTTCATATTTTGTTTTTTTTTTACGTTTTTTTATATATTGTGGACATTATAATACAAAATTAATGTGGTAATAACTGAACACAAACTAAGAGCAGAATGCGTCTTATCGTTAACACGAAAAATAAGTCTTAAACATATCGCATTACATCTAGTATTTACATAATAATTATAAGGAGGTACGGGACCCCCGTCGAGTGTGCGATCACTTACAAATAAAGAGAAAGCCTCGGCTGACTGGCCGCGGTACAGTACAGTTACAAACGCGATGTCCTAAACTAAAGATCACTTGCGTGTAAATGAACAGTCGTGTACTTAAAACTTAAATTAATACGAGATCTCTGAAAGTCTGGAAACGCAATACGTACAATTACATAAAATAAGAAGCGTGTTCGTTTGGACGCCGCAATACTGTACGACATCTCCTCCTCGAAGCAAACGCTAGTGCGAGGAATATCAAATGCTATTCGTACAGATCGGTCACTACCGGTTCGACTACATACGATAGGCAATCACAGTTTGATTGCCTTCGTATGCGGACACGGTTGTGTACAATGTCAAGAATTCATAATCCCAGTCATCCACGATCAAGTCACCAATTTAAGTTTGACACGCGTTTGGCTTGTCAGGGCAAAAAAACTTGATGTAATGTACATTATCTCAAGCACATTTGAAGCCATACGAGATCGTCTATTGGACAACGCTTCAAGCGTTCGGAAAACTTGTCAAGTCGACATGATCGTGGGTGGTCGGCATAAGGTGAACGTTCTTGAGATAAGTTGTTGTGACCGCTGTGAAATAAAATTATCATACGATGTTTTGATAAAAGTTCTACTTCAGTATGTTGTCTCTTTCACCCGCACATTGCACTCGCTCTAACCGTTAAACATTATCTACTTATAATAATCATTATGTACATACATCCAAACGTCTTTTCACGTCGGAGGACATGTAGTATACAGCTGTTACATTTTAAGTGCTTTCTCTACACTGCACTATTTATTGGTTCCAATTCACAGACGAATTTCAAGATTTTGTTCTAGTTCCGGCTATAGCACAGTGGTTGTTAAGTCTGCCTTGCGGTCGTAGAGTCGTGACAATATGTTGTTTTTTCTTTACACTAATTGCATAACTCGAAAAAGAACGTATAATAGCTAAAAAAGTGTTCATCTATTTTCATGTATAAGAACCACAGGATAGTAATTTTCGACATAAAAGAGCAGTTTTTTTAAATAATTTTCTCCGTTTAAAGTTAGCCAGTAAATAGTGCAGCATAAGCGTTTAAGCAAATTTCTAAAAAACCAATGAATAATTACCTAATGATCACTCGTATATTATTTACATGAGAGGGTGCGGGGTGCATTGGAGTCCAAAAATTACGCCTAACGGATCACAGTGACAGTTTTCTGAGATAAGGCAAGGTGGGGTCTGTCGGCGCTCGACCACAGTGCTTGCTTCCACATCGATAATGATACAGATACAATTATTTTTCTATACGGTTCGAGTGTACAGCGAAAATGCGCTGTCGCACACGCTTTATCGCAGCAAGCGACTGAGAAAGCGTATTATCGCTGTTTATTCCAACCTTAACCTAGCCTACAAAAAAAAACTATCTAATGAAAACGGGCTATCAGTTTCAGGCTTATTTAGGCAGTCAAAGTACACTTATTATTAAAAAAACCATTTTATTAAGGAACGGCGACTTATTAATTAATGTCATCGCCAGCACACTAAAGTGTATATACACATGGCTACCGGTCAACCTATTCATTTCCAGTATAAGCTAGTCTTGTATTGCATTGAGAACCTATACAATGCGAGACCATGTATAATTATGGGCAAACTTCTTGAGCATTTTATTTCGGGATATTTAACATGTTATTTGTTGAGTTGCCGATATACAAATTATTTATTAATTAAAACTACAAGATACTCTCAGTATCTTACAAATTGTTATCAGTAAACTCATAAATTGTAAGTGTACGATGCGCAAACTTTCCCCTACCACGTCACCTAATGCTCAAGAAGTTTGCCCATAATTGTATAGGTCATTTTAATTCAAATCTCTAAGTTGAATTAAAGTCAATCTAAGCTCCGGTGTCAAATCATTTTATTACAAGAAGTATTATTATCTAGTTAGCTAAGTTTTATTTTAATTTTATATTTTTTGTGTTTTGATGTTTGTTTTGACGTGTTCAAGCGCCCCTTGGGGCCCATGGAAATAAATGATTTGATTTGATTTGAAGTGTGACTTCGTTTACCACATTTTAGTTATAAAACATGTCTGTGGTAAAATTAGAACATATCGCATTTTTTGCAAAGTATGTATGTAGAAGCAAAAACTGTATATCGAGCTTGCCTCCTTTGTACCATCGAAGCCTAAAAGCCGGTGCGCGCCCTCATATCTATGCATATCCTTTCAAGATATCCTTACCACCAGGTGGATTGAAGGTTCGTTTGGATTCGGATATTACGCAATACAAATATTAGGTTGGCAGTTATGAATAGTATTGGTGCAAGCGGCCGTGGTGCAATGGATAAGGCATTGGTCTTACGATCGAGCGAATCCTGGCCATTACACCACGGACGTAAACTTCCTCCTAACACAAGCGAATTAAACTCAGCTAGAGGGGATAACAAGAATACTAGTAATTTGTAATTTCAAATTACTAATAAGCTTTTAAAAAAAAAAATACTTTGTAACTAAGCTGTTTGCCAGTGATTTTGTTCATGATTTTGAAACCCTGGGTGCAAACATTTTTCTCATTGTCTCAGAATCACATATAATACACTGGTAAGTGGCTACTTGACGATGGTACTTGCAGGGTACCAATATGGGGCCGCGCACCGCCTGAAAGACGAACCTACAATCGTGGGCTTGGCTACAACGGTTTATCTTCCCTTACTAGAGCCTAATATTAATACTATGCTTTGTTTATTTACAAGGTTATTTATTTTTTATATTTTATGTAGTTTTGAACTAGTTTTAAGGCTACGACGTCTCGCAACACACACAAAGTCTCCCCTATTATATACTAGAGTACAATACATGTTAGCAGCGTGATATATAGGAATACTAACACAAATGGAAACATCAATTTTGATTGGTGCGCTGACGAAATGTAACATTGTAGTTAGTAACTACATAGAAATAAAATAATAAAGATTCAGTGATATTGGTATTATTTTTAAATAGAAAAAAAACATGAACCTAAAATAAATGGAGAGGTTTACTTTACAAATGGTTCCATAGACAAACTTGCTAATTTCTATACTTTTTGGTTGACAGAGTTGTGATCTCGTCGAGTGAATATTCGGCATTCGTGCAATTTCGTTTCTTATTTTATTTTTTATTTTTATTGAATACACGATGTTTTGACTTGATATATATAAGTAAACCTTTTTTATGTTACTAAACATATTTAAGCTGTCTACAAAGACTTTACAAATTAAAAAGTAGTTTACAAAGCTTCAGTTACATTGCCCCAGCGCACAATGAATATGAAACATCACCAATGTCAATAAGATAAATGACAACACTTTACGCACACTAACATCGGTATATGAATGTCAAACGTCTAATATAACTATTAAATGCTTCAAATACATACAGTATTTATTACATTTACAAACACTTCACTATAAAATATCTCACTACTGCATGGATAGTGTGAATTATTCATACAATTTTTTTTTATTTACTATTTATATCGCGTCGAGTAAATTAGTATTCTAATACTCTATCCTATCTACGTAAAAATGTTCAGTCAATGTTACATACAATGGTGTTTAGGATTAAGCTTAGTAATTTATACATGCAGGTTGGATACAGACCACAGTTTGCGAGATGCCCGGTTTCAAATCGTTTTGTAACAAACTGTGGTTTGTCGCCGACCTTATACCTGACAGAGACGAACTTATTCGACCAGCTAGAACTGACATATTAACACGTCCTTTTCATATTGTTCGAATCAGTACACCTTTCAGGTACAATGAGATTTTCGGACCGATTCCCGTCATATAAAATAAAATATTCTGTACGCGTATAATATTGCAACGTTTATTGCTTGCAATCGTACGAAACACAACAGGCACACAATGTTAATACCACACTTACAATTACATGGAATCGCGGAGATAAATGAAAAATAACCTAAAACTATGCGTCTCTTATCTAAGAGAACGCAACGAGACGTGTCACCTTTTGCCGCCAGAATGCAATACACGGGCCAAATCATGATTAACATTAATTTAATCACTCAGCGCAAGCCAGTGAAATGTCGTTTTGAAGAATATTGCTCGCGAGATTATATAAATGCCGATAAGACGGAGAATATTCTCGAGAACGACTTGGAGCGAAAACATTCAGTTGGCCATCTATTGCCTGGCGTTCAAAAGGTTTCGATGACTTCCCCATAGTGTGTAGATATATCGTATCTTCGACCAACCTAATAGGTTGCATTACGTCTAGATTCGTACGTCATATCCGTGACGTAATATAAGGAGTATTATATCATAATATAGCTCCGGTACGACAACACAAACTATGGGAATCCAACTTTACTTTTAAAAAAAGATCATTTCTTCAAACGCATTTTGACCTACTCGCTTTAAGAAACCATCTTTTTCAAATGTATGAGACTTGCCTCTCCACATCTAGCCCTCCATATTATCTTTTATTTTCTGTCGTAACACGACACGTTTCGTTGTATAAAACTCAGCTGCAACGCAAACCTTTGTCGTTTCGTTCCATGCCCTAACATTATATTCACAGGAATCCGAGCTACTATTCTACACACATTCGCTACTTACTACGTTAAAGTAAAAATCAGAAATGAGTTTTTGGTAGACGACACGAGGTATCAAATCTTCGTGAAGGAAAAAATGCTTTTTTTTTATAAATGTTTCTCAAATTCATTCTCCTTAGTTACAGCAATGAGGTATGGTACGGTATTTACATATTTTAATGCCGGCTTGGCTAGAGCAAAATCAACCTTATACTGAATGCGTAAAGTTGATCTTGCTTTGGCCGACTAACACAAATACGCTAAGTAAAGAGCCGGCTTCACATACGCAATATATCCAATAAAATAAAAAAAAACGGTCATATATTTAATTAGCCATTGGAATTTGAACGCTGTCACTTAACAGTTAAGACGAAATTAGACTGTACAGATGAAGAAATCTAAAATGAATTTGATGACAGTTCAAATTCCAATTTTGGTTCAGTTGAGTTCAGTAATATTTCAGCACTTTTGCACTTATTGCCGATTGTCATAAAGATAGTGTAATTTTTCCAATAAGTTACTGTGGCTATGTACTAAAGTGTCGACATATTAATGAACTGGGGCAATCGCGCAATCGTAACGTTATGCTGGGTACAGATTGGTGCAATGCAACATGTAATGCAACATGCAATGCAAGAATTTAGCCGGGTACACATTGGTGCAATGTAACATGTAATGCAACATGCAATGCAAGAATTTGACGTCCACATTGCTGCAATGTATCATGTAATGTAACAGAATTCCCATAATGTGGACGCCTCGCGCGCACGAACTGCGCCTGGGTCGCGCACGAACAGATTGTTGCAACTCTTGCGCGTAGCGACCCGAGATTTGTCGGTTTTTGGTACGAACACAAAGGGGCGCGCAGTATGCGCGGAGCGTCAGTGTGGACAGGTTGTGTGGTGTGTACGGCTAGACGCGCGCGAACATGGAACAAGACGACGGTTCGCGCGCATCTCGGAAACAGATGTGAGTAGGTACATGCGCGGTTCGTGCGCACGTTGTGCGCGCCCCGCGTCTACACTGATGCAATGCTCGTTTCGTGTTGCATTGCATGTTGCGTTGCAGCAGTCTGTACCCGCCTTTTGACGTCCATATTGCTGCAATGTATCATGTAATGTAACAGAATTCCCATAATGTGGACGCCTCGCGCGCACGAACTGCGCCTGGGTCGCGCACGCTCCGAGCGTTACAACTCGTGCGCGGTTCGATCCGAGATTTGTCGGTTTTTGGTACGAACACAAAGGGGCGCGCAGTGTGCGCAGGGCGCAGCCGTGGACGCTCGATCGTTTCGTTCGCATGCGCAACGATCATGGCGGTGAAAGAGGGTGCGTGGAGTGATGACGAGTCACTTTTATTGTTAACAATGATTAACAATGAAGCACTGATAATCGTCAGAGCAAGAAGGCTGTCTTCAGACTCCATGATTCGTAAGTATATCGCCTTGATGCAGGCAAAGAAAAGAACACGTGTGACGAGGGCTAGTGTTTGTAACGAAATGCGGGAACAGATGTTCTCGAATGATTCGTAGTCAAAGCGCGTACCGCGAGCGCCACACGTCCAAGGCAGCAGGGAACATGCAATGTAACGCAGAATATTACATTACATGTTGCATTGCACCAATCTGTACCCAGCTTTAGATATCATGTAGGTATAGCGAACTTATTCAGTTTGGGCGTTCATCTGAATCGCAATAAATGTGCACGGCCCCTTCATTTTTTATACAGCATTATTATGTTCCTAATTTGCTGTAAATATTTTTTAATATCATTTAAGCCTTAGAACGCTCGATAATTTTCATCATTTTCTGTTCTCGTAAGTTATTTTTTTAAGCTTTTTAGCTAACTAGCTAGCTAGTACGATAATGCCCTTTGTGTGCAATCAACCATACACTTTACACGAATAAATTAAAGTATATTATCGAATACACGCGTAACAATTGCACACTGTTTTAACGAACCTAATAGTTGTACTGACTTTAAAGTTACTCAAATTTCGACTTTATAATAAAGATTTAAGGTTTTTTTTCGCTTATTCTCATCGACTTATCGATCATATATTTTCATTAAAATGTTTAAGCATTATAAAGATTATTGGACATCGAATCCCACTAGATGCCGTTGTAATCGACGTCTAAGAATTAAATTAAGAACTAGACATAGTTTGCATAGTTATTTTCGAATCTGCTCTGGATGATACTACTACTATCGTTATTTAAAAAATGGCATATAGTACAATATAGTATAGACCATTCGAGACAATTGTCAATCAAAAATCAACGTTATTACAGCTGAATAACGCAGTTTATCGAGTGTTCGCAAACTTATTTTTGTGGATCTTTACCGGATCACATTGTCAACTTACAATCAAACCTCAACTCAAAGGAATATTAACTGCGCCCAAAGAAAACTCGACATTAATGCACAAATTATAAGGTAGTAAATAGCAACGCCGTTGACAGAGTTGACGTCTGTCAAAAGTGACAATCATTAAGTCAACTTATTAAATGTATGTCTGCTGAAAATTCGACATAAATCACGTTTAAATAGGGCTACTAATTGAGTACACACAACTCCGTAGCTTACCGTTGGAAAATGATCTTTACACCGTACAAATAAGGGTGATATTACACCTGAATCGATCGACGTCGATCGGTCAGCGCTGTGATGCGCTCTTATTGGTTCATTTTGACGTCAAATATCGATACATATCGACGTCAATCGATTTAGGTGTTATTACATATTTAAGGTGTAATTAGACTATGATATAGCTGACAGTTATGGACTTGTATCGTAGACATAAAGATACATTACACGGTACAATTGTATCTGGTGACATCACTGTTCGTCAATGGATAGTAGCCTCTAAACCGTGCCAACGAGGGTGCAATTTATCGATGCAATTCTCGCTACGTCGTAGCAGGCGATATCAGTCGCTGTCGGTGATAAGAAGGTGTGTTGATTCGGTGCTACGTCGTAGCCGGCGGTATCGCTCGTCGGAAAATGGACTCTATGCCGTATGAGTGAGGGTGCATTTATCTGGTGTCGGAGGTAGTCGGCGGGCGAGGCACGCGTCATTCCCACTGGTGCGGCGACGGCGGCAGCTCGGAAGGATGCGCCACCGTAGAACTGCGCAGAGTCACACGGGTTAAATTTGTGATTATTCTACTGCCCACACCCACGCCACGTGGTTTCGTTGTTGGATTCATTTTGTATTAATATTTTTCATGCAAGAGAAAAATATTGAAGGCAGCAGAGATACAATACATTCAAATCTATTGGCAACAAAAAATCTATGACAGATGGAAATTGAGCTTTACTGTTGAAATTGAAGGTAGGTATATAATTAGTTTAAGTATATTATTATTTTTTCAAATTAATGTAAGCATTTTATATCAATATTATAATTACTCTAATTCGCCTTTTTATGAGTATGAATCCAACAACCAAACAAGTCATGCAAAGATTTTGAATTTCATCATCATTTGAACAATCTATGATAATAAAAGAGAAATCCAATAGCAAAACTGCATCACATATCAAACTCTACAAGAAAACTACTGAACAAATGAATATAATAATATAATATGTATTTCACCACAACCATGTGCATGGCACTGTGCTTCTACGCATGCACTACGAAAACATCCCAAATAGAAACACTGCACTATTCAAATATAAACCATAAACATTAAATATAAAGTCTATATTTGAATAGCGTTTATTTCCAAATGGAACAAAACCCACAATCCGTACCTACATAAACCTCAAAAGTCAACATTCGAATTTCAAAATCGAATTTTAATTTTCTTTCCATTTTGAAAGTACATACGGCCAGGTACTTCCGGTTAGCTATTTTTGGTAACAGAGTATTTATTAAAAACTTTTTAAAACATTGAAGAAGCGAGTACAGCATACGTAATTAATAAAAAAAAATAGCCAACAAACTGAAGTGCTTAGCGTTAGCATGCAGCAACCGGACCAAAAGAACGGAGCGAGCACTATCTAACGATCAACCCTTTTGAAACGAGACGACGTTCGAGCAACACGACTTTAAACAACTTCAACTGATTCATCGATAAGCGATACAGACATCGCGATTAATATTTAGACAGTTGTATTATTTTTGTGATTTTCAATATTCAAATGTATACTGATTTTGTCATGCAAGTACCGTTTCGTTGTTACATTTAAATTTAGAAGGCCTGAAACAAGTGGCAACCCAAAATGACTGTATTATGTTTTATAAGAATATAATAATGTTGCCAATGAAAGTCATGTCGCGTCGATCGACGTCCAGCCGAACGGTCCAAAAATCTAAACCCTCCGCGACTGATCCGAGCCGTCGATAAAATCTAATTATATATGTAATCAATGCCTGTTTGATTAGCAATCAGTTAATCTCCAAATTTGGTTGCGATACAAGAAATTTTATTCTCGTCACAACTTGCGATAATAATGATTTTCTTTATACGCAACTGAAAGTGATGTCCTTGTGTTGTAAAAAATTAAACAAAGTTTAGTATTTTTTTTTATTTAATAAAAAAAAATTGTTTTGTACGTAAATAATTACCAGTAAATAAATAACCAGTTACGAATATGATAGCGAGGAGGGCTAATCGACAGGGCATTAGTTACAAATATGGATGGAGTACATCGGCGGTTTGGGTCGGTCGCAGTGGGCACTCGGTCTAAGTAATGCATCCACGGTAGAAAGGATGGGGCACAGGTATGCGTGCGATTGCTTACTGCTCGAAGCACTACGCAGCGCACAGAAATATCACGGGCGATAGCAGTAGGTATTTTGCCGCCGTCTTGAAAGGGGAACAAACTTTTGCTTTCGAACCCGCTCTAGAGCTGGAGCAAAACACACAAAAAAGCAGAACGTTATTTAAAACTACTGATTGTACAGCGGTGCTAAAGCGGGACACACCACCATTTCAAGAGGGTTGATTTTGCTCGAAAACGGCGGCGTGTGTACTTGGAAGGGATGATCGATATTGAGCACGAACATATAGAAATCTTAACAGGTTTTAAGGAGTAAGGTGCGGCTTAATTAAGCATGAACATTATACAATAGCATCTATCATTATCAACGGCTCCAATAAAACCATTATGCAAGAAGTTGTCAAATTCGGAACGTGAGTGTAGACTGAATAATTTTACCATATTTCCATATTTTGCACGAAGATACACAGTTTTAATATAAATAGGATATTATTATCATGGTATCGTCAAAAATCAATAAGGATCGAGAATGAATCAATATAAATCGATACTAAAATCGATAGCAAAGCAATAATATCGATATCGACCATCCCTAGTACACAGAAGACAGACCGCGATACGCGGAGTGAAAAACAAAATTAAGAAAAAACCCATGCACAAGTCGGGCTCCAGCAAAATCGACCCGTCGTGAGTGTTACTGTATTATACAGAGAGGCACAACTTTTACCTACGTTGCAATTCTAATGGCGGGTAGGGGAGAGAAGGGTGGAAGGGAAAGGACGCGACATAGGCTCTCTTCTGCGACCACCGAGTAACAATACTTGAAAGTGATATACGGTACCGAGTACGCGATACGTATCGGATACGAAATACTTTAAATATCGGTATCGCGACGTCACAACACGCTAATACACACACTAACAGAACGCACCGTGCCACACCTAGTTGTGATGACTGTTTGCTTTCTCTTATTATCTTATTCGATCGCCGGCCGTGGAGACAACACTGTTACATACAAACCTCTATTATGTAAAAACAAAAACAAAAATGCAAGTCTACTGGCGCAAATAAATGCTGAGTAAGCAACATTTGAGAGGTCGTTCGCGGCCGCGAGGGGGGGCAGTGTTGCCTCCACGCGGGGGGGCGTGGCGCCAGGGGTGCGGGTGTCAGGAGCTGCGTGTTAGGTTACGTATCGCAAAGAAATCACCTAGTGTCGGTTGGTTGCGGTTGGTTGCAGTTGAAGTGGCGGCGCCTTACCTTGCGAAGCTCTTGAACGCCGCCGATTGCGGGTTGATGCACAGAGGCACGCGCGACGTCTGCAGCTGCTCTGCTATGAACTTGTGGATTTCCTCTGCGGATCACACGAGCCGGGGACGTTAATATGGGCAGAGCCAATATGGATTATATTGGCATGACTGGTATTCTTTACACCATATTTTTTATGATTGACTGGCAAAATAAATGTTGTTGTGTGTTTTTCAGTTTTTTTTACCATCTAAGTTAATATTTCCTTTACTTTTAAACTTTTTTCCATAAGAACAATACGAATAAGGTTAGTTTGCATGGTGTTTTTTTTATTTTATTTGCAGTTTTATAGTAATAGTAAAAATTACAACAAGAAAAATACTGTTGATCAAAAACTATAATAAAATATATAATAATAACAGCCCTGTATTTAATACATGTCCCACTGCTGGGCTCGGGTCTCTTCTCACGATGAGAAGGTTTAGGCCATAGTCCACCACGCTGGTCAAGTGCGGATTGGTAGACTTCACACTCCCTCGAGTACTTTTTAGGCACTCTCAGGCATGCAGGTTTCCTCATGATGATATCCTTCACCGTTAACGAGCGATAATTTATATGATAAACACTTATCTTCGAAAAGACGAATCTTTGAGGAGTGTCCCGTGGGTTTGAACCCGAGACCTTTGACTTCGCAGTCTTCGGCTATCGTTACAAAAATTATAGCAAATATTTTGCTATTCATCATCAAGTCACTGTAAAAGAGTAAAAAGATATCCAGATATAGTCATGGACGTCACGGCCGGTTACCTTTAACCTGGTGCACGGAGGTGAGCTTCCTCTCCCAGCCGTCGTGGAAGGCGTGCGGCGCCACGGGCTCGAGGTCCGGCGAGTAGTGGCGCGCGGCCTGCGGCGCGCTGTAGCAGCACTTGCACATGCACGAGTGGTAGCGCAGGCGGCCCTCCTCCAGGTACGGGTGCGCCAGCGCGTCCACCACGGAGATGCGCTTGGCTGGGTCGAACACAAGCATCTGCAATTTTGTAAATAAAACATTAATAAACTAAATTTTCGCTTTCGAAGAAGTCTTTATTAGAATCACTCGCTACGCTCGTGATTAAATTCAAGACTACTTCGCAAGTTTAATAAATAATAAATAAATAAATATCTCACAACTTACACCCAACGGCATCTAGTCGCAAACTAAGCAGAGCTTGTACTATGGGTACTAGAATAACTGATACTAATACATATATTCTTTTCTTTTGTAAATACATACTTAATATATAAATGTGGTGTATTATACTTAATTATCATTATTACATTTAATGATCGACGATCAAGCTTGAGGGCAATAACGGACGCCATCTAACTAAATTTAAGAGATTAAGGAAAATTAAAGAACTTGATCCGAAGAAGAGAGATTATCTAATCAAATAATAAATATATAAAATAACTCACAACTTACACACAACGTCATCCAGTCCCAAACTAAGCAGAGCTTGTACTATAGGTACAAGAATAACTGATACAAATACATATATACTTTTCTTTTGTAAATACATACTTATTATATATAAAAACACCTAGACTAAGACAAACCCCCATGTTCATGCACACAAAGATTTGTCTTAAGCGAGAATCGAAACCGAGAACCGCCTAAAACAATACTTATTTAATATATTTTGTAATTTTGCTAGGCTTGGTCACCAAGTTTAAATACGCCATAGCCAATCACCGTACACCTCAGTCATACTAAAAACACAAAAGTAATTTTGCAATTAAAATAGTTATTTACTATGCATATTTAGGCATCAATTGTCGGATCAGTGTGGTTACCTGTGCGAGGAGATGCACGGCCTCGTGCGTGGCTTGCACGGACAGCGTGTAGAGCGCGGCGAGCGCGGGCGGGCGCGGCGCGCGGCGCAGCATGTGCGCCCGCGCGCCCGCGCACGCGTGCCGCATGTCCTCCAGCGACGGCGTGCCCAGCAGCTCCGTGATCAACTCCAGCTGTGGAAGCCAAAAACCAATACTAAGTACTTAGCTTTTCGAAGGTATTAATATGAGCTTCAGAAGTCAATTCTGAAAAAGAAAATATAAAATCAAAACGAAAATACTACCGTAGAAATATAAAAGACGCGATAAAAATCATGCAATTTGGCAGTAGGTGTTTTGGTTTTATCCTTATTATAGTTTCACTCGTAATAATTAAAATATACATACCACAGCCACGGCGACGTATCTAGTCAACTAGCAAAGGTTCCTTACTTCGAAGAGCTAGTAAGACCCTTAATGATGCAAGCAAATTACATGATGTTGATATATTTAATGCAAACCTGGAGTCGATGAGACAGGTGCTAAGCCGTGATTTGTTTTTTCAATATCAAGGTGTTTAGTTTTATTTAAGCAATTGATTTGTATAAGGCTCTGTAATGTTTTGTTGTAGTATATTCGCAGTTCTTAATTTTATAATATATTGTTACTATTTGTGAGGACTTGTAATTGGCTGAATGTTGCATAATATTTTTATTAATTTTAATTGTTACTGCTGTTGGTCTTCCAATAAATAAATAAATATGTAGGTATATATATATATGTGTGTCATATACCTACTATATAGTTGCCTCGAATCTCGATTATACTACCTTATTCACAACCTCCTGAGTTGCTAAAAAGTTGTGAACAAATAATATAAATAATCATTTAGAGTACCTGTTGCACCGGGCTCTGCGCCTGGAACAAGATCCTCCTGCCGAGCAGCTCCCCGAATATGCAGCCCACCGACCACACGTCTACCGCCGCTGTGTAGTGGTTAGCTCCCATCAGGATTTCCGGGGCTCTGAAACAATTAGTAGTAATGATTAGAGCTTTTGTAAAAATAAGTACATTTTTTTAAATAATAATAATAAATTATTTATTGACATAAAAATTACACAATAACGTATGAGTCCTCTGGCCCCTGAACTAGTGCTAACTGTATTTCGGGGGCCAGCGTCTTCGTCCATAGCTTTTGGTACAATATTATGTCTAGGTATGTGCTGGGTTAACAACTAGGTTAATAAAATAAAAATTAAAATTATTTAAAGAAATTTCTAAGCGATTAGTTGACACAACACGTTGCCGAGGTGCTGATTTTTATTTTGGACAGCGTATAAGCATTGCCATCCAGCGTGGCAATGCTGCCAGCATTTCGGGAACGTTGCCCACTGGCTGCGATTTGTTAGATTAGGTTAGGTAGTTTTTATCCCTAGTTTTTAAGTAGTTTATTTTAGGTTAGTTTATTTAGTTTTTTTTGTGTTTTAATTTTATTGGTTGTTTAAGTTAGATTTAGTTTTCTCTTTTATTTATTATAAACATTGTATTATTTGAAAAAAATAACTATTATGAAATTATAAGACTTTTGCATTGTGTGTATATGTGTGTGAGTGTGAAAGTGTGTATGTACCTATACTAAAAGACATATTTGAACCTCGATGGTCTGATGTGATTAGCGTATATGCGTCTCACACTGCGAGGTCCTGGTTCGATTCCCGGGTCGCGCAAAGTGATATTTGTAAACTTGCCGTCAGAAAATTCACAATAGCAGCACGGAGTTGGAATTGTTTTCGGTGGATGGCGATAGACTCATTCCCTATCCCATGAGACCTAAACATAACAGGTGAAGTGTGGGTGTTATGCACAGAGGTGTATAACACACTCTTCTGGGTAATATAGGCGTGATGTTATGTATGTGATGTTTTTTATCAGATTCCAAGCACTGATATATACATTTAACCATGTGAATTAGGTACCTGCCTAGAATCGTACCATTGTATCAAAACTAGGGATATTTATAATATTATTTTAAAATTAACTGGATATAATCCCACCCACACGCCCACCACTGTGACGCCAGGATCTACAGCGGTAACCAATGAAAGGCACCGTGCATGACACACGGGCAATCCCAGGGAGAGTAAGGCTTGGCGCAGACGTCCGGTTTCCGGATCAGGTTTCCTGATCAGGAATTCAAATTCGGAATTCAGTGAGACTAGCGCAGACGTCAGGTTTTTTTCATTCTGAATTTTATACGATCAATACGCATAGAGACGCTTATGAAAGCACATGTGTGACATGTAATTATGGAAGACGAAGACGAAGACGAATTGATTGCTATTGCACTTTTACTAGCGCTAAACAAGTCCTTCACATCCCTATTGTGATAGTCCGCATTATTTAAGTCCCACACGGATGGATATTGTTCCACCGCCATAATCAAGTTTTCGGCTTCGCACATTTTTTACGACGACGCGTCGATAACGCGGTAGACGTCCACTCGGTACACGCCTCGCGCGGATCTGAATATTCCGCACTGAAATTTGTCTTGGAACCCGCAACGAATTTAATGAGAAGTATATAGTTGGAGTTGGAAAGTATGTTTCTTTACTTGCCTCCAAAGCAAAGCGGGAGACTGAGTAATGCCAAATATAGACAAAGTGTCTATATGGAAAGAGTGTAGTAGTTTAACATTATAAGATTTAAGCGGTACTAAAACGCAAATATAAAATGCTTTTAAAAGCCAAGCTTTATTGGTTAACCTATATATTTTTCAATAAAACTCGTCAACACATTTACTGCCCACCCAGGTCACCTAGTTCTGTAGGATTCACGTACTAAATAAATCCTACATAGCTCACCCCTTTTAACATTAAACTGATAAGGACAATAAAAAGAGAACCTAATGTTTTCATGAGCAGGTCCCCGAATAATAAACTGATTACGCCACTACATGTTCGAATAAACAATTCCATTTTGTAAATATATTCGCTTCCAATAAAGCTGAAACATTATTTCCAATTTAAAATTTAATCGGTGCCCAGCTTTCGCGATGTTGATCATAACAAACGCGTTTAGGAGACGTGGAATATATTTCGTTTGGTTGATATTCATTTGCGTATTATGTCAAAGTGAATTTATTTGATGGACTCGTTTGATGAAAAACGACGTGAAAATAAATAATGTAATACAAAACAAAACAAAGAGCATAGTAATGGGAGTTTTGTGAATATAATTCTACAAAAAAAAACCAATTTCTTTTACAAAAATGCATTAGTAAGTGATATTCAACTCCTCTCCTCATCTGTGTATAACTTGAAAGAATACAGTAAACGGCCTTAGGGTGCCTTTATTTAAAGAATTATCCCTTGTTACCGTAGAGGAATTGTACCTTACAGTATCAGCTCAGCAATATGAAATGCTGACTGCTAGATGCAAATACCTATACGAGTAGCTTCAGGTAATATACGAAAAACCTTTAAAATGTGAGGATTGTCCCCGATTTCTTTAGGAACCCATCATCAGATCGTGACTTGATGAAAATGGGACCAAATGACAAGTATTAATTAGTATCAATATCGGTACATTTAAGAATTTCTCAAATCGGTCCGGGCGTCTTCGAGTAATCGGCTAAAAAACAAAAAAAAAATACAATCAAATTGAAAACCTCCTCCTTTTTTTAAGTCGGTAAAAATTGGTTAAAGTGGATTGAAACACGAGCAAGCAGCGGCCATGACTTCGACAACTACCATTACCTAATGCACGCAAACTATTTTGGCAAAATGCTAGCGGAACCACCACTAGTCATGTTTCGGCACAAAACGCGGCGAGCTGCTGTCCTACTTTCAAAACTGCGGTCAGCGCTGCACGGGGCACGGGTCATTCATTCATTCAATTTTTTATTCATTCAACACCCGCGAAACGCTTCAGAACTTACATTGGAGTATCGAAGCAGCGAAGTAAACAATTTACGAGTGTAGACTTGGGAATTTTTAGGCGTGCAGGCAATAAGGAACGATAAACATTGCTATCGGTTTTTCCTTGGTGTTTACACAAGGAAATCGGTCGTTTACTTGTTTTATTATCGGTTTATGTAAACTCGTCAAACAATTAACCGGATAAATGTTTCGGACCACTTCAATTTCCCGTAAATGTTATGACACTTTTGTTTTAACTTTAACAGTTATCGGAGCAGGATGGCTCAGTGGTGTTTAAATTACAGTAATAATTAATTTTAAGATAACAAAAATATGTATATTTTAATATAAAATAACCCTGCTTTGTCCTCGTATGACTCATACAGTATTGCTAGAGGCATAGTTTTATTGAAAACAAACAAAATATTGTATGAATTATTTGAAAAGATGGTGCACATGAGTTTCTCACCAGCTCTTCTAATGATGCAATACCCATCGGAGCTGGTACTTGGATTGATTTTAATTCAAATCTCTAAGTTGAATTAAAGTCAATCTAAGCTCCGGTGTCAAATCATTTTATTACAATAAGTATTATAATTTATTTGATTGTAATAAGATTTTCAGAAATTAATAAATTATTTTTAAGTTTTCAAATGAAGATTTCGTAAACTTTAAACGTTATAGTAGACTACAATAATGCCAGCTAATGTTATAGTGCAAGTAATCAGTAGTGCTCAGCAAAACCTTCGTTACCCGCAACGTCTCTATAAATATATCCATGGATACTCAGACAAGTCTGCGTGTTTCAAAGTCACGGGTCTTGGCCGCGGCTCCGGTTACATCCGACAAATAAACAGTGATGATAATTACGTGTGCTGTGTTCAAATTTTCATAAAAGTGAGCGAGCTCATCTTACAATTATTTTACTTATATTATTAGGAGCCAAAATAATGCAATTGTCATAAAGACAGAAACAGGAATTAGGTAGGTAAGAAGTAGAATTCAGTTTCAATCCCAATCTTCACATAGTATAAAATACAAAGTCGCTCTCCGCCGTCTATTTTATACTACGCAAATAATTTTAATCCCAACAATTAATTACTAAAAACATTTTCCTGTAAAATGTTGCCCAGACGAGGGCATAATATGCCCTGCCGTGTCAAAAAGTTACCAGATATTATGTTTGCTTCACAAGCCCTAACTCTAACTATATCTACCTTAGTCAAAATATGTGACCTTGCCCCAGATGCAGTTTTTCATCATCAGACAGTGATTCAAGACAAAGGTTAATCAAAATATAATAGTGTCCAGAGCAAAGCGAGGGCGGACGCTAGTCTATACCTACCTGATTTATTTTATTTATTTGTAAGATCCAAATACACTCCTGGGCCGATCGTGATAACAATTCCTTCGGAAAAACATGGGCTACTTCTATAATGGCGGGACCTGAGATAAATCTAAATAATTCCAGACATTTCGTAAAATTTGACAAGGTGTTTACACTCCACATAACTATTAACCACTTGCCATCTCATTTACCTGTAATACTGCGTGACGACCTCCTGCGTCATGTTCTTGCTGGCGTCTGGCTCCTCGACCCTGGCCAGCCCGAAGTCGCAGATCTTCAGCACGCAGTTGCTGTTCACCAGCAAGTTGCCCGGCTTGATGTCGCGGTGGAGAATGCGGGCTGAGTGCAAGTATTTCAGACCTGAGGAACAAAACAAACATTGGGATAAGTAATCTTTTTATTTAAAGAAAATATAAAACTTGTGATATCCTGATACGAATGATTTGCATTTCTTCATGAGAAGACATTTTGCTATCGAAAATGAAAGACTTATTCCCAGATGGTCACAGCTCAGTGTTTTGTTCTTCTTCGTCAAGTCCCATTTAGTCTCATTTTTGTAAAAACAAATGAATGCTAATTTGATTGAACCAAGCCATTATTTCACTTGTTATAAAGATCGCATTCTGTGAAAAACATTATTTATCGTTTCTTTTTCTACCTGCTCATCTTTTTGTACTAAAGTTATCCCGTTCTAGCCGCTCTTTAAGGTAAAATATGTACATAGCTACTAAGAACTGTATCCAAACGGTTCCTTGCGGTACAACAATGATTTTCTCATCGGTTTAGTGGGGCATAGCACCGCATCGTGTCATATTGAATAACAACGACTAATGTGTACAAGTCAGTAGGTTTCTATACTTTCTATGTCATACGCCGTTGCGGCGCCGCTACCTATTGTAGGTATAGTGAACCACTCGATTGCAACACGCGTTACAAGTTAATCTTGAAAAAAAGTTGTCGAACATCTTATGTTGAAGGCGATATTAAATCGATAATCAATACTTTTTTTGAAATGGGATTTAAAATACTAGACGACAGAGTTCTGATGGAACAGTATTACTAATTGCAAAGATAAAAATATTTTTATGATCGGGCTGTGTATCAGAGAAGATTACACAAATAATACAGACAATAAAACCCGTAAATAGTAACTGTTGGGAAACTTAATTTAGTTTAACATAAGCGACAATTCGTTGCGCACCAAACTGTCAATTAAATTAAAAAACAAATTAACATTTCGCACTTCATGCCACACATCCAATAAACGTCGCTTAAAGCGTGCATATCATGCAAACATAATTGAAAAATGATATATCATTGAATTATTGGTTACAATACCCAATAATTTACACGGGACATGTCATTTGACATTTTCCTGACAGTTTAATAGAAGGAGTACTTTAAACACGCATAGCTACGTCAAAACAATTAATGTTTCGTTAATGATTTAGAGACGTTTCTTCAAAAGAACCAGTAAGTCAACCATATAGAGTTTCTCGGTATTTTACCGATGAAAGTAAAACGACAAAAATCTGGGCATTCTTAGTAAGGTGATATGATGCGCCTGCACAACGTAACTAAGCACTAGCTAATATTAAAAAGTGAGTAATATAATCAGTAGACCTACACTTCGTACCGCATGTTGGGACAGCACTTCGAACTACCGGCATTCATTGAGGGTGAGAAGAAGTGGTTGTTTTATAGATAAAACTAAATTTTCTTATTTTTAGTACATTGGGATCGTATATATCCTATAGATTTCGATAGATAACCAGATCTTAAATAACAAAGCAAGTTAGATATTGCTCGTTAGGTTTTTTTCCAAACAATCTTCGTTTTCATGATCAAGAAGCAAGTATTAGTATAGATTTAAAAAAATGATGATCGGATGCTTACAGCCCTTACAGCTATCCTGTCTGTCTTAACAACTGACGAAAACCATCAGGATTTTCAGTATCTAGTTTTAATATACTAATTGTGTAGATAGAACAATGATTACTAAGATAAGGTTCCCTGTATCGGTGGATCACATCTCAAGGTTATATTCAGATACCGCTAAGAATCGCTTCAGCCGCCTGAAGTCGGTTCTAATAAAAAGTGCCGATTGGCGCTGCGATTCCGGTTCGATCAAGTCTAGACTGGGTAAGATTAGGAAGTTCTGGGGCTAGGTAATTGGAATAATTAAATATTGCTGCTTGTTCCTGCAGTCGGGTTTGTCTTACCGTGGTTACAGGCCCACTATACAGGCTTAACTGCATTTCTTCAAGGTGCAAGCAGCCAACGTAAGAAGCAGGCAGCAGACAGCTACTTTATCAGCAGGTATGTACACATAAAGAATAGATAGATAGAATTTCCTTCCACCCGACATTATCTGTGGTGGTGCGACGGTAAAAAGAAAGGAAGGTGCTCATAAAAACTTTATTTACTTGAAACCTACTCTTCTTTCTGACGAAATCAGTGCATCGTTTTTATGAGAACACCCAATCAAGCATTTTGTTCCATGTTGGAATGTTTGTATTATGGAGTTGTGTAATAGTGTATCAATCTATCTAGGATTTCGTCCAAGAAAACCATTTCTGTCGTCACTATACCTCGTCCTACGTTTTAAATAAGTTAACATAGATATCCAACTTAAGATAATCACGTGTTCAACCCTTCTGAAGCAAAAACATGTTCTAAACTACCAAGAAGTATTTCAGCTGTAGTTAGCTGGACAGTTGTTAGAAAATATATAAAATCAAATAAAGAAGCAAGTGTTAGAAAATGCGTAATATGTCTGTGAGTAGTCGAGGGTGGTGAGTCACGTTTTACGGGGGTTTTACAGATAGGCGTGTAAAACAGTATGATTACGTATACTTATGAACTAATATAGTGCTATTCGTGAAGACATAGGTGAAGATAATGATGAACAGAGCCGTTTTAAGGTGTTGAATTGCAAAATATTATTTTTGGGCACGCAGTGGTCACCCACCCCCCTGAATTTTTTTGCTCTATCTACCACTTATCTTATAAAGAGGAAAATTTTTTTGTTTGTTTGTACCCAACAATCTTGGAATCTACTGGAAATATGAATCTAATGGATCATAATGAAAATTGGTGTGGAGATTATGACTGGCCCAGAAATAATATACTCATTTAATATGTTAGTTAATAAACATAATCGATTTATTTATACTTTTTATCGACGTATCACGCAAGCGGAGCCGCGAACGGAAATTAATCGAGTATAAATAGTTGGATGAATAATACAATCTAAAAGGCACTTATCTTTAAATAGTCAATCTCCTGATTTAGTAAATCGTTTATTCAAAAGCCAATGTTTATAGCCTGGCTATGACAAATCCAATAACTACTCAGTGCTCAACGAAAAGTCAAAAGCGCAAAGCTATCGTCATTTTTGTGCAATTTTATCTCACCGCGGCATAAAAATGGTCGTCAAATTCACGTAATTCACACACGTATTTCAAAGAGGAAAATAAATAAATATAAAACTGACCGAGGGATTATCGTGGCGGCTAATACCGTTATTCTGTATGAAAAACCAAACGTAACACGCTAGTTATGCTATCATATTATTTTATTAGCACATTTATTTATTTCTTAGAGATAAAGCTATTTATTTTTAAATAAATAAACTTGAAACTTTAGAGCTTATATAAATTTTACAGTAATTATATAAATTATATAATTACTGTAAAATTTTATTTAGGAGAAGAGTAAGTATGCAAATTAAATCCAGGTTTATCCAAAGGATCCAATTTAAAAATTATTTAATCTACGCGCGTAGTCACGTACGTAGTATTACGTCCACAAACGTGGTTCGACAAAACAAGTGGTGATACAGAATCAGGCGATCGTGAATTTCGCGATATCCTTTCATAGTATCCAATCAACAAAAACATTTAACGAACCAGTTACTTTATTTCTAGGAATTGTGAAAATATGAGGCCGTTTTTATAACGTTCAATAATCAATAATATTCAAATCAATATGATAATAACATATAAATAGGTATGTTTTTTATGGACTGGCCAGTTAGACTGACAGATATTTTAAAGCCTATGAAAAGAATAAGACGACATAACTGCAGACTGCCGCGGACTTACACAATTAAACCAAAATGACTAGTAATGGTCAGGCGTTGTGTTAGAGCGCCTTTGCACGTCATATGAAACTACATAGTTGGAAATAAAAGATGCGCTGAACAATCTACACCCGACTACCCCGCGAGTTTCAAAAGACTTTGCATTAGCATTTGCTATCAATTCCTCTCCATATTTAGTGCTCTTTGGCCGCAGACTTATTTGGTTCGCAGCCCACACACAGTATAGCTGTAGTTTAGTAGTTTTCGCCAAATAAAAGTGTGTGTAATTCCCATGTTTTCCAGGGAGCCCTGACCACATTCCCGGGGCTCTCCTTTAGCGTTATTTTACCTAATCTAGTTAAAAGTGCCTGGATTACGGCTTGTTTACACGAGCTTAGTACGTGTAACTAGTATTTAAAGATTAGTGCTAACCACAAAAACGCTAGCAGGAGTAATACCGTAGTACTAGCTCAACAACATGTTTTACGTGAGCGGTAATTGCATAGGCGACAAGGCCTAAACATTTTCATACCAAGTTTGGTTAAACGAGGACTAAAATATACATAACATCACGCCCATATTACCCAAAATGGTAGGGCAGAAGTGTATAACAACCCCTTATAACCTATAGGTTAGGTGTTTAGGTCCCATGGGATAGGGATGCGCCTATCGGCATCCACCGGGCACAATTCCAACTCCGTGCTGCTATTAGGAATTTCTTGATTGCAATAACGCTCTTGCGCGACCCGAGAATTAAACCTAGCGATGAGAGGCCGCATACGCTAACCAGAAAACCAACAAGGTATTTTTTTTTTTATTAATATTTACATTTTTGCTTACCAAAAGAAACCATGTAATAAAATCTATTAGGTTAGATAATAATAACTTAATTACAAGACATAGAAAGTCAACAATGAAATATCAATGTCATCTTGTCCCACACACAGAGCTAAAAATAAAATGGTGTACATCTCTCATTAGAGAGGAAAATGGCCGTCTTTTGCCAGGTCTCGCTAACGAGCCTTCGCTCTTCAGTGACGCAGCAGCTTTACAGATTATAACTTGTATAGCTTCTGAAGCTTTGCTACGGATGTCTGTTTTGGAATAAGGGTATTTGGTTTCTTTCAATGACGTGTGATAAATACGATTAATGTACAATTATAAAGTCTGGTTTCAACCAAAGCGGAGAGCATTCTCTCCTCTGCTATGCTACACTCTATTAAGTAACCAATTAGGTATTGTTACCGAAGCTAAGCAGAGAGATGTGGAAATAACGAAATCTGATTCGTTATTTAAACACATCGCCACTCATCTCCATTTAGGTGGAAAGCGGGTCTAAGAGCCGCAAAAACCAAAGCCACTCAACTTCAATAGAAATAAATAGAAACAAAATTCCGGCCGGGCTATGAAAACATTCAGTTGGCATTACAGTCAGAGGAATTTCTATGAGAGCCGTAGTATAAGAGTATATGCTCAAGTGAGCATTAGGAGATACGAAGCAGCACCCGGCGTTGTGTGTTGCCGAAACAAATTAACGACAACTCGCCGCCGACGAGTTTAATTTCCCAACGGGTGTACCTACCGCAGTTTTCACCAACACACAACTGAGTTTTATGATAAAACCCCACCTGTCCTAAATGAGCCATCTAACTTTGCGAAATGCTGTTACGATAATTAGGAATTAAACTGAGATAAATAACATTTTTGGTATAATAATATGTAACCGACGAGCTCTATATAGTGAAGCAAGAGTATAGTTCGAGCCACGTGAAATGCACGCTAGCCGTACCGCAACGCAATGAGGGTATACGTATATATCGATGAAATGGCATGAAGGTAAAATATGACCATGTCACCGAGTTTCGTCAGCGGTTGAAGTGGCTACCTATTCGTCTGCGCCGTGATAGCCATATTCTCTCCCTTCTCTACTCTATACTTCATAATCCCAATGCACCTCCATACCTGCGTGAACGCTTTGAGTACTTAGTTCCTCGTGATAAACCTGGACGGTCTTCTTCTTCTCTTTTACTTCGCACTCCTCTTCACTTTTCCAGTTGTTACGATGGTTCTTTTACCATAAACGCTGTTCGATTGTGGAATCGCCTGCCTCACTCTATTAAAGATAGTCCTTCATTAGACGTCTTCAAAAGAAGAATAAAAGAGCACTTTCACTCTCAATTGTAATATTATATGTATGTTTATGTATTTATCTATATTATATATATATATATATATTAGGTATATTGTATTAAATATTTATGTATGTTATTTTATTTAATAGTATGTACCGTCTATGTAGGTTTGTATTATTGTATACATATAGTATACACTCCGTTTAGAATAGGCATATATATGTATGTAGTCATAGGTAGTTTATTTTCTGCTTTATAATTTTCACCTTATTGTACATTTTCCATTACCCTCCAGTATCTCTTTCCTCTATCACTTTAAGGTTTGCTGGAAGAAAACCCATTTTAGTGGTTAAGCTCGCCTTTGTACATTGATTTAAAATTGTACCAAATGTTTTTGTATTGTGTATCTTTTATTTTTTGTACAATAAAGAATTAAGAAGAATTAAGGTATACCTACACAACGTGGGCATGGTCTGCCGGTATGTCAGTGGACTTACGCGATTAGAATGATATAAAACAAAACCCTTAAATTAACAAGAATGTATCCATTCGTGGACGCTCTTATGTCGCTCATCGTTCTTATTACGTGGCTCGAACTGTGTTTTACTGCGATACACATCTACCTACGTCAAAAGCACATTAACGAAGACTTTATTACAGTTATAGGGGAATAAACACTAAGATAAGCACAAAAAGATAAGCAGTAGAGGCACAGACTTCGCGAACCGGCACAAAACAGGCATTCATAAGTCACAATGTATAATTTGCACATATGGGCGAGGCGGCCGCAAGATTTTCATAATACAACCTCACAGGGGACATAAAAACCCAAGAACAAAGCAGCAATAAGGCAAGGGTCGAGAAAACTGGTGCGTTAAAGTTGTTTATTGAGCAAGTCCATTAGGGATGGCGATCTTAAATCGATTTATCTAAATTAAAAAGTAAAAAAACGAACATAAAATTTCACAGATATCGTGTAATTTGTGTTTGGCGTAAAATAATAACGTAACATTTCTGGAGGTTAATTAAAGGTGTTGAAAATTTCAGGATCCGGCAATGAGACCTTAGCTGTTGCTGTATTTTATCGATTAAGTTGCGAGACTTTTAGAAAATTATGATTAAATAGAGAATGTTAGTTTTTTCTGTTAGTTTTTTCTTAGAATCGCCATCCCTAGGGTTCATTTCTGTTCAGGTCGTCGGCCGCGGGCGCACGCGCATCCAACCGCGACGCCTGCCGAGTCCTGAGCCTCCTCTAGTTCACGGACTCGGGGACAATGCACCGACTACCACTGACCATCGCTATTGCACTTTAATTGACCCCCTAATGGCATCCATCCAAACCTTTTCTTTTTGTACGCGTATATAACAAACCTATTTCATTGAATTGTGGTCTTTCTGATAGTAACAGGTAACTACAAATCATGAACTTAGTAAATAGGAAAACTAATATTACACCAACTGGGCTAGTTATTTTATGGTCTAATCTTTCGACTGAACCGTCAAAATCATTACTTTTTCGGTAGTTCAAAGTTAGGAAGGAAATGCCACCTACCATGAGCACGATCACAAGAACTTCAAGGTTTTCACCGTAACAATAAACGGTCTCAAAGTAACACTGTAAGGAATTCTCGTAAATATGGAGTCAATGTCTTCATCTTTACAATACTTGAAGCGGCAATCGGCACTCCCGGAGTTACACACAATAGCTACAGTCTAACAGGTAACTAACAGTATACCGCTTCACACCGCAATGTTTGCTCACGCGCACTGACGTGGAGCAAACAAGAGGTGGTCTCACGCTCCCGGCTGGAGCCAACCTTTCACAATTAACGCGCCACAACCGTTATTGGTCAGCCATCGGTCAAGATATCAGACCAAGTGCAGTATTTGCTATTATGACACGACGCAACTAACATGCTGCAGTTATTGTGTTAAAAACCGTAGTATGCTTAATTCGTCATACTTTCTTGATTGAACATTCAAATCGTTTGCCATGGCCACTAGCCTGTCGTCAAACAAACGTTTTGAACTACTTCAATTAACAGCTAAACCCCGTGAACGAATAGTTAAAAGGTGAAAAACGCCTCGCCATTGCCTCAAATAGTACTTACTTGGGCCTAGTTCACAAATCCAAAATCCGTTTTCCCCTAAATCTATAGCTGATTAGCTAACTAATGTTCCACTACGTTAGCTGTACATTTGATTGAGTCATTAGGCTTATGACTAGGTTAAACGACTGTTGCTGAAAATAATGGGCTTGGATTTTGCCGTGAACATTCGAGGCCAGTAATTAGCCATCCATTTGCAAGCTGACTTGAAGAATAACTTAAGCTGAACGTTATTTTTGTGTGTAAGAAATCAATAATGAATTCAATAATGCTTGAATTTCTTATCATTGGCTTGTTATCTCAGCAACTTTGTTCAGAGGTTTGGTTCAACAAACACATTTCCTTATTTTTTCTAACGAATTTAATTGATTAGTCGTAAAAAAGGAAGTGTTTTAATTGACTTCATTAACAATATTAATTGGCACTTTTGCTACAAAAAGACGGTATAACAACAAAAATGTAAGACAACTAAGTACCGTTACTTTAAAGTGGAATAAATTAAACATTCCGAGGCGAAGCGGGCTAGGTTATCTTTCAGTGTGCACGATAAAATAAACTTCCTCAAGGCAGACTACTGAGATAGTTATTGGCATAAATCACGACATAACTGCATCGCAGATAAAGAAATAGCTTGTTCCCGTTGCTGAAGGGGTTAACGAGGAGTCATCGATTCAAGAAAGTACGATGTACGATCATAGATCAGATTCCACGGTAGTTTAAGACGAAGCGGTGCTGCATTGTCTAAATGACTAAACTAAGCAACGTGAAGAGATTATTTAGTCGCTCATCTAAAGGTAGAGTTTAGTAGCAGCAGAACAACTTCTACAAAGGATAGTTTAGAGATGGTTCACTGGCTAGGATCTCATGGTATTTTGGGACTTAAAATGTCATCTGCTATCTGGTGGACTTTAGGTCAGTTTCCATCACATTAGTTTCCGCTGTCGTAGGTTCATTCAGCTTAAATCCGTTAAACAAGAATTGTGTCACATAGACCCACATCGTTCAACTTCAATGTATATTAACAGGTGTACAGTGAGTAAGGAGATTACGTCTGTTTTTGAAGGACGAGGAATGACGCGAGTCCGTCGGTGTCCGCTGACGAATTATGCGGATCACCCGACTGACACAGTGGGATTTCAGGAACATGTACCCGGGGATTACGCGCGTTATGCATATCCAGCTTATTAAACACAACACATGTATTTACAACATTTGGCAATACGGGTATTTGAGTTATTTCGTAAGTAATACACATAATGCGCTGTGCTATTATTATATGCTTGTGATACCCATATATACGTAATAATATCATGTTATGATAAGCATAGTGATCACAGTGATGCTTCGGGATGGATGAAGCAGGTATTCTCTTTTGCGTCATTTGTTCATAAAACTATTTCTTTAGTAAACTTATCATTGTTTACTGAGAGCGACGTATATCACATTATGTGTTTGACTTTCATTTTCATTACATTACATACAACATTCGGCGTATTTGGCAGATGGCTGCGAGACGTCCTGAAGTAAATTCCATTAGTGGGAGCGAAGTAGACACCGGCAGGCCTTTCCACTTAGAGGTTTTTCCGTCGACCGGCGTCGGTGCCCTCGCTTCCCTCCTGTGTTCTATCAAAACATTACTTTCCTTTATTGACACAATTATTTTGAGGAACGTCCCCAAACGCAATTCTGCTCAGACAACAGACCAAACGTGACCTTTTTTTGCAAATATAGAAATTCTAGTGAATATTTTTCGTAAGCCAGCAAACGGCCAGCTGGTGATTGAATTTTAAATTTATTTCTTTAAAAGTCATTTGCGGCGAGAAAGGAAGACTGCTATTTATCAGAGCAAATCCTTTAAAGATTATATTACAAGAGTGCGTAGGCGTGATTTCCTGAACGAAAGCTCTCGCATAAATAATATTAGTCTGTGACGTGGCAAACGAAGAGCGGCGCATTTCCATAATTCTGCTCGTTACCGCCGCCGCAACCACGCTCGCAAACGGTAAGCAGATCTTATCCGTTGCTTTCCCTGAATACGTAGCTACATAAAATTAATTAAAAACATTTCGATGGAACCGACGATTTTTATAATTTGAGTATACCTATACCCAGCACAGATAAAAGCTGATCTTAATATGGTGGGTCCAAGCGTGTTTACCTGGCTGGAGTAAAGGACTTATGACGAATGCCAAGACGTCTTTAAATGAAATTGGTTTTAAATGGCAAACACCTAAGGACAGCTGACAATCAAGTCAGCAAATTACAGGATTATCAAGTCATAGAGTAGTCTCGCCCTTAAGCAACACAATCCATACATAATTAATATGGGGCAGGAGGAGCGGGCGAGGGCTCAGGACGATTAGCATAGGTGGCTGCCCTTGCACTGCACAATGAACACCGGCCGCCGAGCCCTGTCATGTCCGAGACGCGCCAAATATGCACCTAACATACTCACCAAGCATTTATTACGGATAAGTCAAACTGCATTCTGCACAGTCTCATGTCCCTTTTTGTATTAGACATACGACAGCTCTTCGAAACCAGTCACATTATCTAAATAACTCATGTATGTGTCGCAAGTTTGCAATTACGTATTTTTCACAACTTATACACGTACGAGTTGGATATGATAGCTGCAGAAATAAATTTTCCCTTTATTCATTCCCTCGTTACCAGCAGGTTGTTTCATTAAAACACTTCCTCTGTTTGCTAGAAATGGAATGAGACAAAGCGACGGGTAAGTTTAATCTTAAAGAGCGCGCAGAATATTAAAAGTATCAGAGTCGCGTGTCACCCCTAATCGCGCCGACTGCATTCACTGACACGCACACTACCTATATTAGTAGCCATTTCCGTAGAAAATATCACGTGATGCATTTAAATACGAGGACATAATATGGAATACATTTATGTATCCGTGTCGAGATTAAAACAGTTTCATTTTGTACGGGAGTGCGGTTGTCTATGTGATTTCAGTTAGAGCAGAGCCATCAAGGCGGTGCAACTATAAAGTTTTTAATTAAACGCGCCAGCCGTGGCGGTGGGGACTTAACGACCGCATTTTTCTAGATTCCCTTCGCGCGTGCCACTCCCGGGAAATCTCTTGGCACTGCACGAATAATTGCACAAATTAATAAAACGAAATCGGGAGACGCCGCAACGGCTGCTAGGCGATTCTTTTCATCCGCGAAAGTGGATTACATTAGCATACATAGTGAAAGGTTTTAAAAGTTTCAAGTGAGCTTAATGGTAGAGGGAATTAGTCGTCATAAAGTGTCTGTTGGAAAGGTAATGGTAGTTTTTGTGGCACGGAGTGGCGGCGAGCCGGAGCTGGCAGTTGGAGCGCTCGGGAGTTTAATTGATTTAGGGCAGGTGGAAGTGGGCGTGTGCGCTGAGACGGCGGCGTGTCTCGAGCTCCCGCTGGACTCGCAGGAACAGCTCACAGCGAGGTTTGTTTTCAACTTGTATTTATCTGCGCGCACACTCCAAGCTCGGCCGCAATCAACCTTCTCTGTTTACTAAGCCGCTGGCCAAACGATTTCGGCCCGTCCGACTACAGACTTGTTCATAACGTATTTATATAAATCGATGTACAAAACAATGTGTTTGTTTATCAAACACTGCATTAACGAAGAAGTGTACCGTATACTCATAGTTAATGGCGTGTGCTAATGGGAAAAGTTGGTACTTCGCTGAGAGCGATCCATTAAACAACTTGGCATTAACCATTCGATCATAAACCAACTTTTATCTTATAAAAGCATCCTTCTAGGAAACGATACACAATATATCTACGTTATAGCTTTGTGAATAAAAAGAGGTCGATAGCAAGTTAACATCGCAGTTAAAAAGTCAGTCCGTCAATCAACTTTAGAAGCTGCGAACAATGGTGATATTTTTCACATTTGACTTTTCGAGGCGTTGGAAGTCTCGTTTAGTTGAAAATATTTTAAACAAAGATTTTAAAATGGTGAGTTTTACATAGTTGCATTTCGTATGACTTTCGAATTTACGGTATAAACCTGTAGGATATGAGTTATCCATTAAGTTAAATACACCGAGTAAAGCGATCGACGCGACATATATTGCGATACAAACACATGTGATTCATGCGAGGAATTCTTTAGTGCTGGTGAATCACGATTTCAGCCATAAATATTAAGTACTGGAGCGCCGCGCCTTCCGACGGGAACATGCACTGTCCTGTGGAATATCGCAATAATCACCACACTCTATAATACACAGATTACTGAGAGTAACCGCTGACTATTCAACACGTATCTATAAAGTGCGTGAAGGCTGTCCAAAGTTGGCTTAACTTTGATCAATAAAGGGTCTATAATGGGCAATACCTATTCTAGGCCAAACAGCTACGCAACCGTCTTTTATTTCGGTCAATTTCAGTGTAGGAATTTATTATGTAGAGCCCAAAAGCGGGGTTATGGTATATGGTGAGGAATCTACCTATATTACAATCGGGGATTGATATTACGAATGTGCCGTTTGAAATGTAACAATTAATATTTTGATTTAAGCCTGTGTGATGACGTATTCTACATCAAATACCTCGAAAATATTAATGAGTTACCTTACAGCGAGCCTCTTCCCCTTTCTGCTACTGACATTTAAAACGAGAAAATTGTAGTAAAAAAAGCTCAATAAACGTAAAACTCATTTGCAATTACATAGAAGCTTTTATAATGAAAGTATTAACGTAACGGACGAGCCGTAACGTCCGCATATTAATAAACCATGGCAAACTTTGGCTTGAAAGCATGAATCAAGAGTCAAGACCCGATGCCAAATGCTATAGCCGTGTTCCGATGTTTTGATTTTGAGCACTTATATTTAAGTGTTTTTACAATGAGGAATCTTTCATTAGGGGCCTTAAACACATAAATGGCCTACACTAGGCTTATTCCAAAATCCCTTTGCGATTCTCGGATATTGGCACATAATTCGCTAACAACTCCTCTAAAAAAACGATAAAAGATGTCCAAAAATCTTAATTATCGTAAAAACTCATTCGAAATTACATACAGAATTTAATAATGAAAGTATTAACGTAACGGACGAGCCGTAACGCCCGCATATTAATGAACCATGGGACAATGCAAAGGCGGTAGTGGCCACCCCTGGCTTGACAGCATGAATCATGACCCGATGCCAAATGTTATTGCTCTGTTCCGGTTGTTACTGTAACTCTTGGAGCTGTAAGGGCGGCTGCAGATAGCTTCACAACGCAATATCTGAGGCACGCATCGATGATTTTAAACGCGTTGTTGAAACCGTCACCGTCACGCACTGTGCAAAAATATATACGATACTCGAGGTAGCTTGGTTCACCAAATTGTATATAAATTGTTGGAAACATTGGTAAATAAATTTCATATAACGTGAACTGTTTTTTATTATGCTGTGCAAATATTAATCAAGAAGATTCAGATATCAAATAGTTTTTGCATTGCTATTTTAGGAACGTGTTTTTACCTCCAAATATTAATTGTTTGCAAAATACATGATGACGTATTTCATTCGAGTAGAATATAATATTAAAAAAAAACTGAAAAATTATTTGATCATCAAAAAGGAAACACCTCTTAAAACAACAAACTTATACTCATGTTTTTTGTGTTCGATTTCGTGTAACTCTGCACACATTACATGATACACCAATTGCAGGCAATCACAGAGGTCTGAAGGCACCCTAACGGTTGAAAGTCGTTGCCAAGGCCGCTGTGTCGCAACCCTTCACAATGGCCCATTCGGACGTATACCCTTTCGCCACCATTATTACAAAACACTATAAAAGGAAATATATTCGCTGTATACGTGATATGCTACGTAATACGCAACAAAGAAGAGTTAGATTTTATACGAGCATTTCGTATAAAGTATCATTTTGTTGTATAAGTACACTAAGTAACAAATAACTTAATGTTGCTGTTTAAATTTACTCAAAGCTTTTGTAACTTAAATGTTTAAGAAGATAACATATTGTGCTACCTAAGTTAATAATGTAATGTTTTTTACTTGTAATGTAATAATAATTTGTTAGTAGCGTTTGCGACTGCTGTACTAGATTGCAGATAAAATTGCGCTACAGGCAAACCTCTGTAGTTTTTTAGCAACGCATTAAGATGTTATTTTTTTTAAGATGACTTTTGTAAATGTTAATAAATAAATAATAAAAAAAAACTTAATAAACCTTGGTAACATTTTTTCATAACAAGAGCAATCAAATCCAATATCAACGATGATTTTTAAATATGTAAACTTATGTCTATGTGGGAAGCTTTACGCTCCATAGTGGAATATAAAACAAGTAAATTTTAAGGTCCGCATTTATGTCGAGTAAAAGAAGCCACCCCAACTCGTCCCACAAAAAGCTTCAACGTGGTAGCTAAAAAGCATATTATTTTGGATTACGACTGAATACCCGTGGGTGAACATGACTTTCCTAAAAGAGCTAGAATGACTGAAAATAACGCTGACGCTGTATAGTTTAATTTCAATTATTACGTCAAACAAGTAAAGTAGTAAGTAAGTTCTGTAAACAAGGAATAACATGTTTACAGAAATTGCGTTATATTTTCATGTTACACACGGTATCTTGTTAGAGAATATGACATAACTAAGGAAGCAAAATTAACTATTGAATATTGATAATACGAAAAAATTTCATAATAATTTCAAAGGTACAATATAACTGGCAATAAGTATTAATTCTTAAACGTTTAGATATTGAATTATGGAAATTCCTAAGCGCTGACTATTATTGGATTATGATAACTAACGTTTTAATTGTTCGAATATTGAACAGAGCGAGATATGTAGTTAATAAGAAATTTAAGGACTTAAGATTGTTCCATACTACCTCTGATGAGTAATTTCTGTTTTACTTTATCTAGCTAATAAAGGTATTGAATTGAGTTAATTTATTACGATTTTACTTCACTTGATTTTAATATTTTTTAATTATTGCTAAATAAATTCAGAAGTTTTTATAATTCTGAAAACACGTCGTATCATTACAAATTAGAACCAACAAATTAAATAAAACAAACAACGATAACTTAAACTGATTTATGGTATTTTTTATTATTAAAAGCCAACGAAGGTTTAGGGATAATTTATGACGTCGTGATGTCCCCCCCATTCGATAGATGTCTCCTTCTGTCCCCTCATCGCGAAATCACTGTTTAATTAATCAAGTACTAGGGGTGCATAAAAGTACAGAACATTGACTTACCTCTTAGAATCTGGTAGAGGAAGACTTTGATGTGGTCGGCGGATAGATGCTGTGGTGACACGATGATCTTGTGCAGGTCGCTCTGCAACAGCTCCGTGATCACGTAACTGTAAGGGGCTGGTCAAGGAAATTGTTGGCAGACAAAATGAAATGTTATTGCAATGTGCTGAAGATACAATCTTAAATTTGGTGTGTGTAACTGTGTACACAGGGTAAGTTACATTCTCGAAGTCCAATGTTATTTTTTTATATAATAAGAAGAACTGTTTGAGCTTGAAATGACGAATAATAGCACTCAGCATATTCAAAGAATTGTTACTAGCATTTTATAGACCGTTGTCTGCGTGGTACTATGTTTTACATTTGCGTAATGGTCCAAATTCCCAAGTTGCAGGGCGAGTGACAGGCAATGTACCGACCACACGAAAGGGTGGATACAAAACGTCCTCTCACCCTTGAGCACAGGCCCAGGGCCGGTGGGCCGGTGCGGCGACCGGCCGCGGCCGTCTCGCCCGTTATCTCGCTTATTTCCAGCACGCCCTCGTGCCCATTATCAAAATTACAGGACACGACTACACGAGCCCAGATCCCGACTATACTCGCACACTTGTTGCGGTTAAACTACATTACAACTTCAACTGTACGAGCAGAATTCTAACAAATTGCAATTTTGGGATGGACCGCTTCGTATTGAAACTTCAGCGTAAAATGTGGCCAACATATAAATTTTAAAGGTAATTTACCAAACTGAGCTATTTCCTAAAGCACTTAAGTTTTAATGCAATCAAACAGATGATAAATTGCTGGGAAGATTACTCAGAAATACGGATTTCAATTTTGTTTTACGCGCACGAACAGTATAAGTGGTAGTTATTTAATCCGCGGCGATGAATATAGTGATCGTGAAGCACGAAGCCTTAAATAACGTCTATAAAAGCCTACATTCGACCTTAGAGCTGACGCATTAGCGCGCGCAATGTGGAAACTATCGTTTGATATTAGCTGATGTTCTTCACCGCTAAGGAATTTCATGTACCGTTGTAAGAACATAAACTATGTAAGTAATGTGTCGATTTTTAGTTATAATACAGGCTGAGTAAGGCATGACGTGCCTTACTCAGCCTGGTGCTGACTAATATAATTTAGACATAGTGCTTCTTCAAAGAAGATTGAACTAGGCACGAAATTTCAAGTGAATGCCTGAATTATCTTCACTAACACAACAAATAAAACAGGAAAAGATATATACAAATTGGTTAATCCAGTTTTGGGTCAGTGTACTCTCAAAGTTATAATGTTGTTAACTTTAATTTTATTTCGTAAATATATAATAATAAACATTTTATTTACAAATACAACACTATTTACCTGGCAATCTATGAGAAAATGCAGATTATATTCAAATTTAATAAATTACAGCAGTTAAATTACTTACATTTTACTTTTTGAGTATATTATTAGATTAGATTTAAAACTGCTTCCGTATCAAAGAATAGATTATTTCTGTTACTTTAAAATTTTCAATAGCGGACCGACCCAAGTGGGATACAAAAAAAAATACAATATAAAAATATTATCAGCAATGTGATTGCGTGACAATGAAATGAAATAATTACGTTTGTAACAAAACGTTGTACGTGAAATAGTTCTTCATGTACTTTTAAGTACAAAGGAGTATGACATGAAAAAATAGTTTTTTTTACTATTGGAACGATATGAAAGCGATTGTATGGCGTTAATCACTCGGCACTTCGTTAAGTGATATTGTCGGCTTATCTACAAACGATATAGTCACATTTTTATATTAAAGGTACGTTCCTTATTTTATATTATGTATGCGTGACAACTTGTATTTTTAAATGTATACCTATGCCAAAGTGATATAGTTAGCATAAAAATAATTATAACTCAATTAATTACCACCAATGTTTTTATATACTGTATCTAGCATGTCATTTATTTTTAACTATTTCATACCTACAATTATTAAAAGTTTAAGGATACCATAACATAACTAAATAGTCTAAATATTAAGTTACTTAGTATCTTAGTACATTTATCCACATCTGAATGGAAAACAGATTATGGCACCTATTTACTTTCATTAAAATCTAAATGACACCAGTTTCATGAACAAAACAGAGAATAATTGACTGTCTCGATGGTCTAGTGGTTAGCATATGCGCCTCTCACCGCAAGGTCTCGGGTTCAATTCCCGGGTCAGACAAAGTGTTATTTTTAAACATTCCGTCAAGAAGTTTACAATAGCAGCGCGGAGTTGGAATTGTGCCCGGTGGATGGCGATAAGCTCACTCCCTATCCCATGGGACCTAAACATAACAGGTGAAGTGTGGGTGTTGTACACCCCTGCCACACCCTTCTGGGCAATATAGGTGTCATGTTAAGTTATGTAAAGGTTTAGGTTTAGGTTTAAAGACATTTATTCTCAAATAAGACTACAAGTCACTTCTATGAGAACATAATTAAACTTAAAGTAAAAAATATCATAATTTTCGTTTTAGCCTTAAAAATATTACATTAGCAGAACAACTAAACTAAATCCTTTAACATATTACTATGCTTACCCAGCTTATTTATCTAAAGAGAGTTATCAGCCATTAAGTAATTAGCGAGTTTGCATTTGAATATGTTAATTGAGTTTACATTTTTTATTACGGAAGGTAATCTATTATATAGCTGTGCTCCTTGGTATGTTAAACATTTTTGACCATAATTCGTTCTAACTTTAGGTAATACGAGAAAACTAGCTCGACGGGTGCTGCGTTTACTTAGTTGTTTTTGTTTCGTAAAAGTTATGTTTGTATGTATTTTATTATTAAGCACCTTTCTTATAAAGAGACACGTATTGTAAATATATAACTGTTTAACGTGCATGATTTTGGTATCACTGTATATTTTATTTGTAGGTGTCAGATAAGGGTACCGAAAAAGAGTTTTAATAATTTTGTTTTGGGCTATTTGAAGGTTGGATAAATTTGTTTTTGTGGCACTACCCCAAATTTCTATTAAGTACAAAAGGTGCGGCTTTACTAGGGCGTTATAGATAGTAAATCGTAATTTGCTTGGGATACACGGTGTTATTTGTCGTATTGAGCAAAGTAGCGATGATAACTTACTCCTAATATGTTCAATATGCGAGTTCCAAGTTAAGGTACTGTCAAGTCTTAAACCAAGATATTTTTCACAGTTTTTTTGTTTTAATTCTATACCGCCGATAGTTAAAGAATCATGAGTAGGTATTATTTTATTTTTGGCTTTAAAAATTACATAACATGTTTTAGAAATATTGATTGTAAGCAAGTTATATTGAAACCAAGTATGAAGGGTATTTAGATCTTCTTGAGCTTGTGATATAATAGTATCAATTGTAGACCCAAAGTAGAATAAGCAAGTGTCATCTGCATAAAGGGTAATGTGACCACGTAGGCCCATTTCCTGAATATTATTAATATAAATTAAAAACAACAAAGGTCCTAAAATTGAGCCTTGTGGGACACCACACACTATAGGCAGTTTATCGCTTTGCTGTTGGTCTATTTTTACTACTTGATATCTGTTAGTCAGGTAGCTACGAAACATTTTAAGGGCATTACCAGTGATACCAATAATTTCTAATTTTCTTAACAGTATATCATGACTCACTGTATCGAATGCCTTTTTCAAATCTATAAATACGCCTAACACAATATTTTTATTATCTATATTTTGTTTAATTTTGGTAACTAAATCAACGGTCGCTGTAAGAGTGCTACTTTTGGGCCTAAATCCGTACTGATACTTCGAAATGAAATTGATTGATTTGAGGTAGTTTTCTAATCGAGTATGCAACATTTTTTCTAATATTTTTGACAGGACAGGCAAGACGGAAATGGGTCTATAGTTACCTGGATCCGTCCTAGAACCTGATTTAAATAATGGAATTACCTTAGCAGTTTTCAATGTATCAGGGAACGTCCCTTCAGATAAAAGCTTGTTAAAGCATTTAGTTAAGTTTGGAAGTATTTGATCTTTTGTGGATTTGATTATCTTGGTACTGATGCCGTCTAATCCAATACTACAATTACTGTCAAGACTATCTATTATTTTAGCAATCTCGTGCTGGGTACAAAAATCGAAAGTAGATAGTTCATTGTCACACTGCTCAGAAATTTTCGGTAATGCATACGAACTATTGTCATGATAATGTTTAGGTATTTCGCCAGCTAATTTAGAACCAATCGTAGAAAAATATTCATTGAATATCTGACAGATATGTGTTACATCAGTAATTTCTGTAGTATTAGTTATGAGTTTTGAAGGAGCATAAATTTCTTTAGTTTTGTTATGAGCCAAAGTATTCACTAAGTTCCACATTTGTTTGGCATTATTACCACATTTTGAGAATTTATTGATGTAGTAAGTATTTTTCGTATCATTAATTATTTTGGCAACTGAATTTCGCTTCTCATTAAATTCACTCCTCAAAGACTCATTTGTTAAGTTTTTATTCAGCTCAGCCCACATAATATTTCTTTGATTAATTTCGTTTACTATATCCTTGCAAATCCAATCCTTACGTGGCTCATTCAGTACTTTCGTCTTAATTATTTTGCTTTTTTGTATGATGTGTAACAATGTATTCTCAAGTTCCGTATAGTTGTCATCAAGTGCAGTAAATTCTTGTTCATTTAGTAATTCTGGTAATTTTTTGTAGTTAATAGCTTCATATTGTTTACTAGTCCTTGGGGGAGATTTATATTTTTTGAGTTCCATGTATATTTGTCGGTGATCTGACATTGGGGAGTTTAGTAAAGCCATATGGAAATAGTCATTACTGAGATTAGTGCTTACGTGATCGATAACAGACTTTTTTGTGGGTGAGTCTCTAGTGCAATATCGTTTTGAAATTTTATTAAGTATTCTGTGTCCAGCCGCGCTCACAAGTTCTTTGTATTGTTTTGTCCTTTTATCTTTTGTAAGTAGGTCGATGTTGAAGTCACCAAACACTATCGCTCTATTTCTTTGTTCCAGTTGTGAATCATATGTCTCGAGAAAGTTCTGTAGGTTTGTATCGCCGGGGTAGTAGACAATGCCTATTTCAAGCGCATATCTTTCCAATTTAATCCACAAATAGTTGTTTCCTCCTGAATATTTGGATTCAGATAAGCTATGTTTCAAATTATTGTGCACATAAGCTGAAACTCCGCCACCTCTTGAATCATTCCTGAAGTTGTAGTAATGGGTATAATTGGGTATCTGTAGTTGTTCCGCTTGCGTTTCAGAATTAATCCAAGTTTCTGTTATTAAGATAATGTGTATAGTATTTGGCGTTGAGTTTATTATGCATTTTAATTCATCAAATTTTCCCTTTTTGCATATGCTACGCGCATTAAGATAAAAAAATGTAAGACGTGATTTGCCCGTTTTGAGATGTCCATAGTCGTTTATTATTTGATAGGTATTTTTCATAGTAGCAACTTCTGTAGTCTTATTTAATGTTTGGAGTTTTTTGGAGTGGATTTTATAATTGTTGGAGTTCCATTAACATATTTTATGGTAAGGTCATTTTCTCCACCGTTCTGACGGGTAATCAGCTCATTTTTTAGGCTCGCTAGGTATTTTTGCTGCGCTGGTGTTTGGTCAGAGTATATTTTAATATGCTCCGGCAGTTTATTTCTGTTGCGCAATAGCTCTTTAGTTGATACTGATGAGTCATAGCATATTTTGACCCTGCGGGTCTTGTTGGGAGTGTACTTCCCGATTCTTATAATTCTGATAGGTTTTGAAATATCTACAGTTATAGAAGAAGTAATGTTCATAATATCAGTTTCATCCTTCAAATACCTTTCTTCTGCGCTTGTTGAAATTTGTTCTGGAAGACCTACGAGTATAATATTCTTCGCCCTATTTTGGCGATCTTGCATCTCACGAATTATTTGCTCATTGCTGCAAAGATTTTCATTTTTGAGAGCTACTTGTGACGTCGACGCAAAATTTTGAAGGCCATTTTCCAGTAAATCTATTTTATTTTCACCCTGAGTAATTTTTGTTTCCAGACGAGTAACGTTAATTTTAATATCATTCTGTTCTGACATCATACTTGATGTTGTCGTTCTAATATCATTAATTTCAGTTTTTATCTCCAATACACTGTTGCGTAACAGATTAATAGTTTGCTCGTTGGATAATTTTATCTCAGATATTTGTGTTTTGACCTCAGTAATACTTTCCTGCATTTTACTAATAATGTTTTCGTTAGAGGCAACATACTTCTCCAACAAAGAGCTAATACGACTGAGTTCATTTTGTATTATTTTTCTTTCCTCAGAACAATCATGTTCGGGCGCTTGTTTTCTTTTTCTGAAGGTAATTAGCGGGTCTGGCGTAGTGTTGCTTAACTTTGATAAGTCAGGGTGCGACCCACCACTAGCTGTGGCAGGCTTTATCGGAGATCGTTGTAAGCTCATATTCTTAGCGGAATAAACTAGTTGTATCGCTCACTGCAACTCAATCGGTGTAAAATATTGTATTCTGCTTACCTCCGTTTGTAAACAAGTCTTTACGGCGCGTCGACACAACTATTTTACTGTCATTCCAGTATAAGTCCGCCTCGATAACCGATAAGCCAATTGCCAATCCAAGTTAGTGCCGCCGTCGTCGCTGCTCGGAGCACAACATTGACCTAGGTCGGGTTTTAGCAAGTTGAGATGTAGGTCATTTTATATTAAGCACAAATTATTGGATTGTTTATTCACAGAATTTGGTTGTTTTTCAGTAATAGTTCACGAATATTTGTAAGTAAAAAGTTTCAATGGTATCTAAGTTTTGTATTAAAGTTCACTTTGCACTGTTATTTTGCGAATATCCACTATAAATTATTTTTCTTCGGGAGCACTGCTCGTATGTGTATTACTCGTTGTGTCGCGGTAACGAAAAAAAAAGGAGAATAACTTGAACAATAGTTCAGTCCTCAGAACAAAATGAGAACAACATTAAGTAAATAAGTTAAATAGAGAAGTCTTATTCAAGCTGCTCTAGTAATAAAGATAAATTATTCCTAACTTGTTTCATATTTCAAAGCGATTCTTGAGTTTTACAACGTGTTTAGTTAATTTACATCACAATGCGACACTTTGCTGATTAATTAATTTAATTGTTAGTTTGTACAATTACAGTTGTACAGTTACAGTTGTACAGTTACAGTTGTACAGTTTGCCATTATTAGATGGTCTCGCGTTATATAATGCAGACCGTGCAATGCACGACCAGCTTATACTGGAATTGCTTAGGTTGACGTGTTGCTGTGTGTACCACTGCAACTTTAACAAAACTGGTTTTACATGAAAGAATGAGTTTTTACATGTACGTAACTAAATATGCGTCGTTTTATCAGAATTTACAAAAAGGGTAACTAGCTATTGTAGAAGAATTTACGGTTGGTATTACAAACAAGTTCGGCATGGCATTGTTCCCCGGAACGCTAAGGTGTCACCTTTTTTGACATTCAAATACGAATAAAAATTGGATCGCATGAATTGAGTGTCAATAAGACATCAACACTTTATGTCGTGTTTTGTGCTGTAAGTATTGTTTCAAATACAAAATAAATCAGTGATTAAAGAGATGTTATTGAAATCGTTGTGCTAAAGCCGTTTATACTCTGGTAGAATCAAACTAATCGAAGCAATATTCGGAAAATATCAAAGCTCAGCTCAATTTATTTATTTATTTATTTATTAGGCGCACAAAACACATTTTAATCATGGTAACTTTAAAAATAGATAATGTACAGTTCAGATCTGGATCGTAACAAAATGCACACATCAAAATCAATATTGAAAGATCAAAAAGCTCTAACAACTAAAAATAATAAGGAACGCGGTTTTAATAGATTAATTAACAATTAACATGATTATTACGCACTGACTACTGACGGACTGACGCACTCAAACAATTAAGTTTGAAAATACTGGGTCCGAGATTCATTCGTTTTCAAAGGCGTAAATTTCAGTCTACCCAAGCATTACATTGAAAGAAGCTAATACAACCACAACTTATCCATTACGCCTCGGGGTTTCAAAACAATCCAGAGTAACTAAGCCACATAATTCCACGTAGTTGCTCTAATGGCATACTAGAGACCATAACAAAGGACTTCTGTCCAAATAACAGTCAGATCAAAGAAATAGAGCAAAAATATTTGAATGCGGGTTCGGTCACGTAGAGGAGTGCGGTCGGCTGCTTAATCTGTATCTATAGACCACACGGAACTGCGGACTCGAAGGACCACCCTATCTATAGTCGGGATTATATTGTAACTTGTGTTCATTCTACAACTTTATTTATTTCAGGGTTCGTCGTTTTACAAAAGGTTATATGAGAGAGGTATGTGGCGGTATCCGCACATAATCACGTCGGGGTCATCAATGTAGAGGAACAGGGTGTGATGTTCCTCCACCACAAAGGGAGGATCCTCCGACCAGGCTCGTTGGTATTGCCTGGCGGACAGCTGTCCAACGGGAGCTTATTGGAAGTGGTATATTGTACACTCTCTGTAAACACTTCGTTATCACGATTCAGCATTCGTCGACATGTGTGACGTGATTATGTGCGACAAGGTATAATATATTTTTAATATTTAAGATAAGGCGTTCAGAGGAGACCTATTCTTAAAAAAGAGACATGCGAACGCGTTCCGAGGATTGTCAACACGTGGTTGAAACTACTTGAAATCTCTAGTAAGTATTCCGACGATCTCTGACCCCTTATCCATCACAACTTTTGGGTACATGAAATCAGTAATAAAGACATTTCGTAATCATTTACTTCGTTCACAGTTTGTCGATTGAAAAGAATATTGTAAATCACTCCTTGACATAGAAATCGGCAAACAAGTTGCGTGAAGGAAAAGCGATTTGAAACGCATCGGCATATTTCCCGTTTCACAAAGAATTTAGATTCGTTTTGGCGTCATTTTATCTCTTAGTTATTAAAAAGAAAACAAATCCTCCTATTAAGTGAAAGATATGAGCCAACTTTAGCATGATATTTTCACAAGACCATGTGGTATTGTGGTGCTTCCTACACCGACTAAAAATGCATGTGCTCACTTATTAATAACTAGCTGACCCGGCGAACTTCGTACCGCCTTAGCGTTAATTTGATGCACTACTTTATTTTGTATAGCTGACTTATCTTATGTATGCGTACCTATTCAATTTGAATCTATGAATATCTATAATATCCTCCATATAAAAATGAATACCTATTTCCCAGGTCTCGTCATACCTGAGAAGGACTTTATTAATTTTATTAAATAAAAAACAAAATATATATTTTCATAATAGTGTTTATTCCGTAGGGTTCAATAATTTCACTTATATTTTTACAGAAAATTTATTAATAAAAATATTTTTTTTTTTTTCGTAAGAACCTTGTACAGAGTATAAGAAAACTACAAAAAAATCAGCCAAATCGGTCAAGCCGTTTTCATGCTATGTCGTGACAACGGAAAATGGGTTTCATTTTTATATATATAGATTTCAGAAACTGATGCTTTTCTTATTATCATAAGACTTTATGTGGGTATTGATTGTATATGATTAAATGACATTTTGTATTGAAACTGATATTATAGCAATATGTGTTAACAGCCTTTTCCTTCTTCTGAGCATTTTTGACGAGTTGACATTTTACGTAGGTAGGAACATTTTTAAGCATTTATGAACTTAGGAACCAATTAATAAATTACTATTAATTTTAATTTTAAGTATCAGAATTATAAGACTGCAAATAATCTGTAGAGTCATCTTTTTTCCACCTTGGCCACCGTTTTGGTGTAACGAGAGGATGGCGCTGATTCGCATGCTTTACATAGATATGAAGATACTCCATCAAGAATGTTCTACCTTAAAAGTAGCACCATAGTAGCCTTTGGCACTCCACAAAAACTTTCGTTGCACAGTAAAATATATTCAGTATGTACAAAATCCTGAATGAAACAAAAAACAAGGCAGAGAACTTATTACTAAAATCATGTAGCATTCAGCTTCGTTTCTATTTACTCGACTCGATCATAAAATATCAAAGGATTTAATTACCTAGTCGAGTCGCAAACTTGAAAGTAGAGGTACCTGACGATGCGATGAATGAACAACTTTTCAGTTCGAAATTGCATTTGAAGGGCGCTATTTTTCTTTCATTTTGGTAAATAGGGTAAATCTTCAAAAGGTACCTCGAGGGATCAGGGACGGGGTATTATGTAAGGTTCTTGTTACCCGTAAATCCAACCTGGTGATGGTAGGTACATATTTAGCTACATGTCTTATATTTGAATCCTTTATGATAATAAACGTAAACTGATATGTCTACTGGGATTTTGGAATATGATGCTGGGCTTTAATTTATGAAGGACAAAGTTAGTTTCATAGTAATGGCATTACTTTTTATAAATAACCAAGATGAGCTAAGGTTATTCAATCCTACAATATTTCTTATACTTCTTTGTGAGGTATAAAATTTTTATATTTTTATTTATAATGATGGTTTAGACTTAACGTGTAACGTTTTCAAGCTTCTAAAAGCATCTTTTATCAACAGTTGTGAAAGATTATAAAACGGCTTAGTAAGTATTATGTTGCAACCGAGCTATTCAATATAACACAAAGAACATTGTCCAAATTCATGGAACTTTCTAATTTATAACAGCATTAGCGTCGCTGATATTAACGCTGCCTTTATACTTAATGGGAGATTCGAATAACTCCCAGAATCGTCAGGACCGGAGTAGTAAGCTCAGATTGTAGAGAATAGCAAAGTACTGCAAATTACGTATTCGCTTGCCATATCAATTTATTTTCGTGAGATTGTGAGCGCACAATAAGAATTGGCAACAACATCGGTGGAGCCGGTCGCCGGGGCTCAGGGCCGGTTTTGGGGCTACACCCCTGCGTCGGGGCGGTAATTATTTACTGAGGGGCTGAGATTCCGCCCCCGCCCTCGCAACCCGCGCGCCACTCCGCGGACGCCCTTCCTAACACGATACGCGCTCAGATATGGGATATACGTTTTTACGACAATACACATTAGTTTTGAGTTGTTTTTCATAGCTACGATTTATTGTTACATGTTATCTGATTGAATCGCAAAATAAACTTTTTTATTAACACTTAATTTTGTGTAGTTTCCTCATTAACTGAACTTTTATCGGACAGAACTCGCCGCTAAAACATTGTCGGTAACTTTGACAGACATTTTGTTAGAACGATTACGTAGCCGCAAAAAGTTGCAAAGTTAACTCTGTTATCGGATCAAAATAAATAAAGACCAGTTTGTATGTCCATGAAATTAGTAAACCTTGTAAAATCGTTTGTCGCCGGTGTTTTGACGTGATATTTTTGTGAAATAAAACCTGTGTTCGTGTATCGAATACAAACGATTAAAGTAGGGTAAGCAAGCACACGATATTATGTGGAAATAGTGTAAGAAGCACTTGTGTTTATACTAGGTAGGTTTACTGTAGACAGAGAGCCCGGATGCGCCGCAGCTGTGCACCCAACGTCCCGTCGACTGAATGCATTGGTTAAACAAAAAATCCTTTACAACTCGGCGCCGACTGAAAGAAGTTTTTAGTTTATCAGCGCATCGATTAGTGGAACATTTTATCAGGCATCGGTTCACGACCGATAAATCATTATAACCGTGAAGTCATTCGATCCTTTTTTTACTTTTAAATGTCCCACACGTGATTTTTTGTTATTTTAAACTTTTTGTAGTAGACATGTCTATATTTCATGTTTAGGTATCGCTATATCGACGCTCATTAACTGCAACATAGGCAACAATGTCATTATGCCACGGTCAACTTCTATGTATACGATTTTTTTAATTACTTTATACAAAGAAAAGGCTATATAATAGAAGGGTGATTAAGGGTGAATGAAGAGTATATATTATTTATATTTAAATAGTTCCCTAGGTAAATCAGAATGAGTTAAAAATACAAGAATGATTTACTACAACGAAATGATAATTATTCAGTGTTTTGCTTTAGTAAAATCGCGCGCAGACTTCTCGTCGGCGCCATGTTAGCAGCAGTTAAATATTGATACTCGTATGATACAATAAATATTACTCCTGCGCGACTGTTTGTTCGCTTCGTGTCGATGCCGTAAAGTCTATCAACAGCGCGAATAAATATTAATGATGCAGTATTTAATCATCTGAGAAAATCGACAGGGGATTACCGATGCCTACACCATATCGGTTATGAACTGATGACGTCATTAGACCTGATGTAAACGCTCGCTATTTTCCATGCAATCGCATCTCTTCTCAGTTAATCATAAAAGGTGTACAGTTCCCTGAATCTTTTGTTTCAAATTTCTGACTATTGATTAAATATTTATATTTGTGTTCGTCAAAGTCGCACCGTGACGTCAGAGTCATGAAAAATAAATGTTGTTCTTAGACAGTTACAATGCCGATCTTTTCTTGTTTTGCAACAAAAACTCGTCCTTGTGAATAGAATAACTTAAGAACAAAGATTGGAGTGAGGTGCATAATAGCAGTTATATTACAGTAGCTACTGTAGCTGGTGCTGTAAAGAATTTAAGTACTAGATTTACTAGAACAATAGTAAAAGGTATCCTGCAGTTTACAAGAGCGTTGAAATGGCTAGTTTTAACGCACATTACCTGGTTGCAGCGTGTTTTAGCCATTGTTCGGCTGCGCAGGCCGGCAGGACTCCAGTCTAAACAATGCAAGCGTATTACTGCGCTCGGTGTCTCACTGATCTTAATTACCGTGACCAATTTATGAATATTCTCTTCACATGCATATTTTATGGAAAGGACGTAACAGTCAGTCTTTCGCAATTTCAAGCTCGTATTATGTGTTGGAGTTTATATTCTCTCGCTGCATTCTTTTACGAATAGGGAAGGTAAAGAAATGACATTGATGGATCATCGACTCCGGTTTATTGAACAAAACCGGTTGACACTAGTCGCCCGTCATATTTGCATAGAACGTACTTGAAATATGGAAAACGTTTTGTTCGTGACTAGAATTATTTTCAACAGTGTTCGAAGCTAGAAAATAAAAGTAAAAATGTGAGGCAACTGTCTCTTACCGTCCAATAGTGGTAAACTGGTCTGACTACTAATTCTAAGTAATATCGGGTTGAATTTTATGGAACATAAGGAAAACTGTTTTGTTTTAGCATATCACTGGCTTGTATAATAGTAATCCATTCAGACGATTCACATGGGTTGCTAGTAGTTTACAAAAAAAGAAGTTATCACTTTTGCGTATTTCTCATTTTGAGAGCGTTTGAAAATACTTAAACATGAAAAGCAATTTCGAAGCTATTTTTGGTCAAAATTCAAAGCATTTTGTTGGGGAATGGAATGGGTTCACGACACGAATGGTAGAGCATGATTCGTAAACGGACAGAAGGTACCGGCGAAATCGTTCGTATTTAAGATGCGCTGAGACATTGACGGTGTGGTGCAAATGACCATTGAGACAGTACGGGGAAGGGTGACATTGATGCATCGTTTGCTGTGCCCGATGAAACACGGAGAGTGATCAACCTGTACCTAAATATACGATACTTTACGAAAGGACTTGTTCTGCAATTACGAATTAAAAATGAGCAGTAGCCAAAAAGTAACTCAAGACTGTTGAACAAGAAAAATAAAGTATTCGTCTCTTTTCTTAAGGTCGTGGAGTTCAATTCCCTCCCTACATTATTTATAAATATGGACGTGAAAGAACTGCTCAAGTATATTGAAATTAGCTGAAGGGTTCGAGATTATTATTACTACTGCTCATTTACGTTAAAAGAGTTTTATAAAAAAGCATAACAAATAAACAAAAAGTACTGTCTGCTTTATTATGAGTACAAGAAAAACCGTTATTAAAGCATTTTATGGTCGCTGTACAATACAATGATAAATTAATATTTACTAGAGTTGAACAACAAAGGCTACAAATTCAATAATACTACGCAAATAATGAAAAATAACGGTGTAATTAATTCAGTAGATTTTTGTTTTCATTGGTAGCAAGTTTTAACAAAGAACATTCGAGAATGGAGCATAAAGACTTGGGGGCAACGATTTTCGATTGCCTGAAGGATATTTTGGAGTCGAAGCTTGCAAACATTACAATCCTCGTTTATATTTAGTTTATACTAAGCGAGCAACAAATCGGTTATTCATTGCGGCACCCGCAAGTAAATAGTTACATTAAATTCAATAATCCTCGTAAAAATGCTGTTGGCTTACCCCCGTGAATCACTGCACCGGATTTCTGGTTCCTCTGAACGGAATTAGATGAGACGTGACTTAGATTTTGGAGGCTATTTCATGTTATGAAACTGATAAAACTGAATTCAAACCCGTTCAGTGAATTATACGTCGTGCCAATAGAAACCATAGAATCTCCAAATTTTACATTATTTCAGGTTCTTAAATACTTAGAAGAAATTATGAAGAACATCGATAACCATTTCAGCAAAATATATTCATCACCTCTCTAAATTAAAGATTTTCAATACATTTTACCACATACTCGTATAATATGGAAATACCCGTTTGAATTTTCTGTAAAATGGAATCCAAGAAAAAGTGTTACGCAAATGGATACGTTTTCATTCGTGACAAGTTCACTTCAAAACTAGTACCTATGTTTAGATTAGAGTGATTTGGATTAATTTGGGTGTCATCGTCAATAGTACTATTACATCGGTGACCAAAGCTCCTTCAATCTATCAACAGCGTCACCCTGGGACGGTTATTTGTTTTATAGTTACTTGTCAATTAAAATTTGAGAGTCTGACACCAAATAGGTCAAAAACGTAGTCATGGATTCGCTAATTTATTCCGATGGCTGGTTGTATATTTATATTTAAGAAAGTATGAACCTATAAAATTCTCCGAACTAGCACTAAATCTGCATTTGCTATTAAATTGTATGACATGGTCAATGAATTTTTACAGTATCCTGTGTACGTACTTGTTTCGTAAGGGGTTTGTACGGATCCAGTAGTCGCCGACAGGAAATTACATAGAAACTATATTTCCTTTATTACTACTATTCCAGTCACGCTATTCTGATAAGTCCCTACTCAAAGCTAGCATACATATCACGAAATGCTTCACAAAAACTACGAAATAAATTTAGTTCAACAAAATTATAAGGTCGACTTTCGAATTCACGTTAATTACACATATATGGCAATAGAAAAAAAACATATTACTTTAATCAAAGCCGAGTAAATAATGATATTTGCTTGGGGCCTAATTTTAAATGAATATTAAAGTGTTGGTCGCGGCGCTCGGCGCATGGGGTGGACGCGAAGTAAACGTAAAGCGGCCAAAGGTCGGACGTTGATGAATAGCCGCTTTCGGACGGACGGACCGACGACGGACGCACACTCACAGCCACACACTTAATGCCATGTGTTTATTTTATTAGATTCTGCCGAGAATTTCAAGAAATAGTGACTCAGTGTTAAACCATTTTAGTTCATTCGAGAAATACTTATTCGGCAGGTACCTTTTCAACTCGTCGCGATCAATCAAGTGATATCAAGATTTATCGGTTTGTTGATTTCTAATTAGTATTCACTAAGATAGATAAATCTATCATAACAATTTAGATTATTTTGCCATAACATAAATGTCATTTGAAACGAGAAACTATAAAAATTAATCGCCAATACCATACGTTATGCTCGTATCGAAGCTTTATCACTCTTAGGTTTATAAAAATGTTCTCTTCAAATGTTAATATTGCGATTGGATGCTAGCCCCTTCATTCTAAACTTCGGCTTTATAACCCAATCTCAAATATTTCAATATAAATTCTGAATACGGGCTGCCCCGAAGGGGGACGGGTTCTCACGGATCTTTATTAGAAACAAGCCCTAGGACTACAAACAACTCGTTCTATACACCACCCGATATTAATTTGACACGTCCTTGGAAGAACAAAGAAAACTACCAAAATGATGCTAAAGTTCCGAATCACAACTAAACGCATAAAAACGAATGGTGGATATGTGACTGGTTTTGGTAAATAAACATCAAAGGGAAAAGATAGAACTACGTGACGTCCTACCACTCGTTAATATTTGATTAGATAACAGCGTGGTGCTTTACAATCATGTATCTTGTTTGTACATTAGTTTATTAAGCTAAAGAGTTAAGATTCGGTTTTCTAGGAAAGCGGTGTTGAATAATACGGCCATAAGGATAACGGTAGAATGACGTCACTAGAACGTTGTCTATGTTATGTAAATGTTGTGGATTCCTAGAGAGCGGTGATCGGCAAAACGTATTACGTACTAAAGGTATACGGTCACATTACGCCCGCATTATTCCACACCGCTTTCCTTGAAACCGAAGCTTAAGAGAATAGACAATGAACCGCGACCGTTAACCGTCGGGGAGGTGGCGCCGATCGCACCCGACGAATTTCCGCCGCACTTTCTTCATTCCTCTCGCGCAAAAGGGATTTTCCGCAGGATGCTAATCTACACAATGGAAATTAACTTGCTGAGTAAAAGCCTAGCATTGCCGATCTCATTTCCATTTATAAATACAACTTAATGTGAAAGCTTAAGTTGACCTTAAACTTTTCATTGCAAAACTTTCGCAAATGGAGCAAAATTACGATCAGTTGAATACAGCGTGCCTCGGCGGTGCTTAGGTGGATTTCTACTAGCCGCTCCTGAATAGGCGCAGTAATTTGGAACGCTAAAGAATATGTTCTATACATCTGCATATTTGAGGCTTTAGAATTTACTAAAGAAATGTCTAGCTCACTACGCCTTTGACGTTGCGACTACCAACAATAAAAGTGAAAGCGAAATTCTCTTTTGTATGAACGAATTTTGAAATAAGAAAATCATAGTTACAGTTATGTTTTTGTTTCCAATAATAGTAACTCACTGCTCGCGTGTGATAGTCATAAGTAAGGAGACACGTAGCTTACGCAGCTGAAGCAGTAAATCGAGACTGTCGGTGACAAACATGCAGCAAATATGCTGTGTCGTGTCCCGTGTCTCGTCAATCTGTGTTCGGTACATTATAACACAAACTATGTCGAGCGTCATAATTATCAGTACAAAATCAATTCCGAGTTACACTGAAATTCACAGTACAACATTTCAAATTTAACTTTAGAAGTCTGCGATTTTGGAACGAGAGGGGAAAAATATAAAACTTGCCTTTGTTAATGAACACAGGTGGCAGGTGGAGATTCAATGCGTAATATTTACGACGGTATGAATACATTTGCATTGCGGGAACGCCTGCTTTCCATGTACAAATTTTGAACACACTAACTGAAGCATTACTGTGCATTTTATCAGAGCGGATGTAAAAAAAAAAGTTTATTTCGGGAGCCGCAATACGGTAGCGTTTATCGGGCAAGTTTCCAAGACGTCATCGAGCCTCGGGGCGCGGAGGGAGCCACGCCAGCGCTGATCTCTCGAGCCTGCGAGCCAAGAAGCCTCTCGGCCATCTCGTGCCAAGTACCGCTGGCTTTGCGAGCCCTTAGTGGTGTCTGCTTCAAATTTTCTCCATAACGTGTCGCAATTTCGTGGAATTGCACAAGTACCTAGACAATAGTAGGCATAATTCTCAGACATACTGCGTTCTAACTCTGGTAATGTAATTAATATCTGATTGCACAACGGCTCAAATGTTGCCACTAAAGTATATTTGGTTTTGATAGATTAGGCACATAATCTGAGTTGATTAAGTACTACATTAACATTTAGCACAACCAAACAACATATTAGTTAAGTAGCTATTCAGTTGTTACTGACGGCTACCGTTCGCTAAGAAATATTAGCCACGTTAACACGATGAGAACTAATTCCGTAGCTCAATTAATCATCTGAGAAGTACGCCCTTTGGTAAGCGCCTCAGCTTCTGATAAATCGCCGAATGATCAGGGATTTTAGAGATTTCGTTACATCGCTGCGGGTAAGATGCGTCATAGCTACGAAAGTACAGATGAGGTCAGGCTCTTAGGGAATGTCAGCGACGTACGAAGTTGTTACTCCGAGCAAAAACACGAAACCGCTTTCAGACCCAAGAGAATACGACGCTGTACCAAAGTAGCAGTTTCGTATAACTTATAATATTACCAACAGACTCAGTAGAAAGAAAATTAATGGAGACAAATATTCCGTAACGGAGTCTCCAAATTGAATGAATCGTTCCGCGTTGACTTTTTTAACGGATAACATTTCGTAAACACAATGATATTAAAACCTTGGCTCATTGTATTTTCAAACCCTCCTTCGTGAGAAAATGCTCGCGTAATCGCTTAAATTCCCAGCTTATAGCACTTTAATATTTAATCACAATTCCACGATCACGAAACAAACTGTCGAAGTATTTTAAAACACATGTTAGCTACGTGGATTTTCTTCAAAAGGAAAACTCATTAGACAGATAAACTGTACATCGGCAGATAGATAAGATCGCGGCTAAAGCGTGTACAACGGCTGAGCTGACGGGATAAGTAACAAAAAGTAACGGTAAACAGAAAGTACAAATTTAATCTAGGGTCTAGCCAGGCCCCAGTCCCCGGGAGAACGTTAGCGAAATTGCCAGAATACATTAACGGAAGGGTCGCCACGCCACTCGCCCTTGTCCCGTCCTATCTCAACAACCTGCAACTAAGCTACGACTTAAAATCTCACTGAATGCCAAATTTCGCCCGCATTACGCATTTTTATCGCTCGCATTTGCGAAACTCTGTAATTAATACACTTTCTATTTTGTGTACACAATAAGATGGGGTATTATAGCTGCCATAACTCTTACTGTTATTACTGTTATATCATTGAAAGACTTAATGAAGTCGTGGAAATATCATAAAAGAGGTTATTTACGGTGAGATTCTTCTACCTTAAACGACGGCGCAGTAGATAAAACCAAGGTTTAATGTTTCACGAAGGCCTCGCCGTAATGTTATATGCGTAACATAATTTAAGCATGCTTTTGTTGGCAGCCTTCGTAGTTATTTGTGTATTCCTGATAAGGATATGATGTCTTACACTGTAGCTCAATGAAATTAATAAAATAATTGACAAGTATTTTTGTGCAGAGAAAATAATATAGTCATTATAAAAAGAGTTCATATTGTCATTCAACTGTGGTCGAAAGAGTCTCGAACTGGAACGTCTATAAAATTAAATTATATTGTCCAGAATACTTTTGTAATGAAACACGCCGCGAGGAGTCTGGGTCTCGGCTACAGATTTTACTGCGCATCCTACAAGCTTTAAAACCTTTTTTATATGAACGTCAAATTTTTACGATTTGTGTTCAGCGCAGGTTACCGAGGCGTGTCGTCGTGGTCCACCAGCCTCATTTTTCTTTGACCTTATAACGCCTTTAAAAGGATAAATAAAGACTAGAAACATTACATAAATACGGCTACTACGATGGACTATAAACATAAAACGTGTTACCGTGCTCTTGACAGTCGGCTACTTGTATGTATAGTCGCGTACATGTACATGTTGTACCACAAAATACCATTTCGGTGAACTAACTTTCCTTTCATATTGGTACTTTTGGAATGTAAACACAGAAAGCACTTATTTGATCAGGTATACTTTCCCGGTGAGTGCTCCGCTTAATTATTTGTTCAATGAATATTGTATGTACCTTTTGGAATATTTTTATAAAAATGTATTTTATAGTCCGATGGCCTTTCAATTAAATATTAACTTCAGTTGAATATACGAGTAGTGTTCGTAGGTATACAATACAACTTAAATAAATGTAGCTCTTATCTTAGTAATAGAACATGGCATGAACAAGTTACCACTTTTTTAGAATTTTAATATAATTGATTGCGAACAAAAAGCAAACTATTAAATTAAATTAATTCATAACGTGATAATTGAATTGGGATCAATGGCCATTGAATGCTTACATTCACGGGTTCTAACGTACAAGATACACACAATAGTACGAAGAAATACGGGTACATTGACGAGTAGACTCCACTCGACTCCCTCTCTAACAAACAAACAAAGCTAGCTATAATATGGAATACAAATTTTGTATCGAGCATTGAACTCTTTAGAGAAACGACTAAGTAAAACAATAAACAGACTAAAATATATCTACGATAATCATAAAAAAGTGTTTTATGATAATTAAAAATATTTTTAATCGTTAAGGCGGTAACAGACATGTGCAAACGATAACCGTACAGTACGAAGGCCATATTATTATCATTATGCCACGAGCACGCAGGTTATTAGGTGGGGAAACTTACGCGGCAAAATTTTGCCAAATTATATGAAGGTATATTTTCTAAAGCCAACATTCGCGTTGTTTGCACTAGAATTTCATACGAAAATCGTCCGTAAAGGCGTAAAGACAATTTTATTAAGAAATAATTAATTTAGGGGTATAGTAAATAAAGTTAAATGTGAACTCAACGTCTGATTTACTGATTGAACTTGTATTTAATGCTGCATGTGAAAATAAAAAATCAGTATTGTGTTCATTATGTTACTATACCTATAATTTGTTTATTCGAAGACATGATTGATGTTGCGAAGATCATGCATTAATATTACCAATACCTACTAATAATAGCTTTCAAAGCGATAATTTATTGATGTATCTACAGTTGACAGCTGAAGGGTATCTTCATTGAGATTTGCTCATATTTGTGTGAGATTTGCTCATATTTGTGTGAGATTTGTTCAAACATTTTTGTTATGTTACACCGAGTACGTAGGTGTGAATCAATACAGATAAACTGCAGGTTACATATGAGAAACCATAAGAGCACAGTTATAATAGTAACAAATCATTTATTTCAGGTTGCATAGGCCCATATAGATCTTACCTAGTAAATATAACTTTATTCAAATTATGAAATACGGGTGTTACTCACGTAAAGTTGGTTTATTTAGTCGATCGCGGTTTTACCCCCGCAAAGCAAAAAAAGTATACGTGAAACCGCGGTCGACTACGTAGGTCGACATTACGTGAGTAACACCCGTATTTCATAATTTGAATAATGTTACAAATTCATGTCAGTTTAAAAAATATATATATAAAACTTACTAGCACTCCTAGTTAGTAGCACTTCACTTGCACTGTTATACCGTCACAAATGTGGATAAGTCTTTACCGTAGCTGTTTTATTTGCCCGGCATAGTTCCAAGCAGGCGGTCGTCCTAAGCATGCACTAGACATAATGAATTTACTGCTCTGGCCTTTATTGCTACTCTTTTTATTAGTTCGACTCTACAAAAGAATGTACAAATTCTCGCTAAAGCTGGGAAAAGAGCCTCCAAACATTTTGTATAAACAAAATAGGTTTTGGTTTCTACCGAATGTGAAATAAATAGAAGCAAAACTTTCTCTACTATATATAATTTATATGCTGGCAAATATTTTAAAAGACTAACAATTCTTTTTTATGGGGTTTTGAAAGGATAGCACTTTATACAAACGTGTATATTTTTGTTGAAAATATTTTTCACCTGAACCGATCGCTGACGCTTGAATGCGAGTGGAGTTAAATGAGCTTTGGGAATTTATTGCTATTAAAGCATAAATAAATGGAATAAAAATATTCCTAATCATGCAAAACTAATAAGCAGCTTTATAATACTATGAATAAATTAAAAACTATTTGTCTATCATAATTTAATCGCAATTATACCACGACAAATAAGCAACGAATGATCAATCAATCACCATCATCAATAAATCACATGGAAAACGGAATCACTTTCATGCCCTAAGCAACTACATACTATGATAACAGTGCCATATCGTAAATCTGTCGATATTAATGGACATGTATCATGTACACACAGCTTCACATCAAGCTAAACATATCCAATATAAGCTGGTCTCGCATAGCACGTAAAGCCTTTACATCGAAGACCATAATATGTACAGGCAATGTATAGCTGGTAGCCGTGTATACAATAATGTACATATAACTATCAAGGATATATCACACATAGATACTTCCATCAGCCTCTCCAAGTACAAGTTAGTGAGTTAGGCAAACACAAATTATATTACCTGCCTATTTGATATCTCGTAGTTACAAGTACTCGGCCTCTCTGTGAGATACACAATTACTGGCGAGTTTCTGAAGGACATTATACAATATTCATTAAGTCTCTTATGAATATTGGTGATTGACTTCATTGAGACCGACCAGAGATTCAAAGTTGAGGTACTATGTAAGAATTATTAACGTTTATAGGTTAATAAAGAGAACCGTCTACTAAAATATTTCAGACTGAATGAAAATCTTAATCAGTTGTTATTTTTGAGACATGTCTATTCCTGATATGTTTATTTTTTCCTCCCTTCCTAACTACAGTTTTCAATCAAAAGCAATTGCTGAAATATGCTCAACAACATCCATAGGAAACTTAATAAAAGCTTGGCTAATCTAAAGGTAAACAGATGATGGCTTTATCGATTGAATAGCAATTAAAGCTCGGCTGGGCGTTAATGGTGTGCACGGAGCCGAATAGGACTCCCATAAACTTGGATCTAAGCCATCGTTTCTCAACCTTTTTGTAGCTGGACCCGCTATAAAGGGTTACATAACGTAAATTAAGTTCCAAACAAGTAACTACTTTTCGTTGATAGGTTGACATCTGACGGAAACTCGATATCAAATTACTAGTCAAGGATTTCAATTGATCATTCGTTTTTTGAAGCACCTACTTCAAATTTCGTCGATATACTTAACGGTCATGCGTATCAGTCAGTTGTATAAAGAAAGAGTCAATGGCCCTCACAAGTTTAACGTGATAATTGAAGACCCTGTTATGGGGGTCGCCATATGCCAGTTTGAGAATCGATGTTTTGGTGATTAATTCTTAAATACGCATATAAATAATACACATGGTGCAATAAACCGTTAGTGCTACACATATGGCTTTTAAGCTATTCCCATTTACGTAGCCGAAATATAAGCAGATGAAATATAAGGATGTCTAATGGATTATAAACGTTTCCCTCGTTGCAAGTTTCGCGTGATAAAAGGGATATCGTGTTCAGCTTTCATTTTGCTTTGCTTGGCTAGGAGATATAGGGTTGTCAAATGACGAAGTTATACAAGGTAGTTGTTTTAAAATTAATAAAGGTTATGTCTCTACGTATTTGGATAGTATCGATCGGATTTAGGTTTATGAACTATCATAATTAGGTAATCTATTACATTTGTATGATTTTTAATAATGTGATAAACAACAACAACCGTCCTTTACAAATTGTAATAAGTATAGTATATAGATACTGTAACTTAGGGTGTTATATACTGATTTATATTTGAAACAACAAGTCTTTTTATACAAATTGTAATAAGTTAAGTATATATATACTGTGACTAAAGGTGTTTTACTGATTTAGAGCGACGTATTCGTGGTATTTATTTTCACGGTACATAATCTACTCAACAAATAATACCAACTGCTGAAATATACTATACCTGGTAAAGGCAACCCGCCACTAAACCGATTGAAGACGGTAACGCGAGGCTTAATAAGAAGTAACAGTCGACATAATGATTGTTAGGGCACATTAACATAGACGTGACGGAAATAAAGCCCTGCAATTACTTTAAATGGATGCAATTTCGGAAGGCTTCAAACGAAATAACAGAGAGGGATGTTTGGAGATTATAATTACGATTTTGGTCCACAAATATGACAAACAATTATAATTATCCTATCTACAATACCTAGCAATGTATTTTCACAGACAAACCGATCATTCGGTTTTGTGGAGCCTGTTTAAAATGTATGTACTTATTTATGAATAAAGCATTTTATCTGTATGTCTACATCTACAGAAAATTAGGTTTCATATTAGATTTCAGACTATGTTTTTAAAATATATCGTGTATTTTTATAAAAGTAAATAGTTCAACATAAATAACGCTTTTTCACGATTACTGAACAACGCTCGCTGTCGCTATTTCAATTTGTGAATCAAAAAAACTTTTCGTTAAAACAATTAATGAATTTAGATGCGCTTTTTATAAATTAGTAATATTGACTGCAGTGAACTTTTTGAAGTGCCCGTTTATTCATATAATTATTTAACATGGTAATACCTAGTTTAGCAACATTTATATTTTTGTCTAGCTTCTAAAGCTGTTTTTTTTTGTAATGGGATCAACGGATCCAAAGATTATCCAATGCTAACAGATATCCCAATTCAAAAAAAAAGTAAAGATTTATGTTGCTATATAATATTAAAGTTAAAAAATTAAGAATCTAGCAGGACTCGAACCTGCACCCCCTGGGTATACGCCCCAACGAATTTGTTCTAGAAATTTCAGATTGAGTATAAGAAATAAGAATTGCTTATGATGTTGTTTTGTAAAAACAACAACAGAAAGTCAGATCAAATAAATGCATAGCAAAGCTAAAATTTGCTTTAAATATTACAAGTATTTATGTTGCTCTTTATGCTATACAAAAAGTAACATGATTATTGACAAAATTTGTAACAAAGGACGACCAGTTGGCACGGTGACACCGTATCCTTGGAAATGCTCGACGTCAGTGTCAATGCGCGTCGTAAAAATACGGTGGGCTCGCAGGCGAGGCCCCAGGGAGAGCCTTGTATGGCTCTGGCCATTACTCACTGGCATGGAATATTAAACTTAATAGAGGTTAAGTTTAACAGGCCTAGTTTGTCCAGTTGACCGAAATTTACAACTAAACACAGTGGTGAGGAGATACTATGGCCATAATGATAAATGTGTCAACTCTGAATATTATGAAAATATTGTATTTTTAAAAGGTACTCATCTCCAGCATAATTTAAGTTCATATTGACAAATACAATTTTATATTTCTTTAATAATGCATTTCGATAACTTTAATCAAGTTGCAAATTAGCGAGTAAGTTATAAACCGTAATTAGATTCCAATTTAATTTCACCAAGTTTTCTATTCGAGCGACATAAATTCGTTGAGATTAACATTTTGTGTATAATATAGCAGTCAATCTATTTTATATTTGTACAATTAATAGACCGAGGCAACTGATTTTAAGAAATACCATGTATGTATTAGAGCCGTATAGTAATATAATGTGTAGAGAATGTAGGTTCACGACACATGTCTTGTCTACACAGCTACGTTCAATAAAACAGCAGACGTTGGCACGCGACAGTTTCTCTTCATAACGAGCCCCTTGGTGTGAGCAAAAAGGTTTGCGTATGACCTAGGTAGTTTATTGGACCACTGTATGTTATATAATATTCAAGTAATATTTCATTTATTTTGGTACCTTTGAGGGACTGGGAAAAGTGTTTCACTTCTATATTTTTCACGTTCCTTCTAAAATTTTATAAATTGTATGAGTTATTAGTACAATATCTTAAAAACTTCACTTATCTCATTAAATTTAATTTGACAACACTGTCGTACGTATTATTTCCATTTAATCATTTTAATTGGGTGCCTGTGTCGCACGTAGTATTAACATGAAAGAAAACAAAAATTGAAAATTTAGATGGCACGCCTTCGCAAAAAAAAACAGAGAACTTAACGAATTCGTTCTAGAAATTTCAGATTGAGTATAAGAATTGCTAATGATGTTGATTTGAAAAAACAACAACAGAAAGCCAGATCACAGAAAAGTAACAATATTCCAAGTCTAGAACAACCGCCTAACAAAACAAGTAAATAAATTGGGTACTGGGGGTTTTCATACCACAAGGCGTTCGCACCGCGGTATGGATCGCTCAAGGACTCTTTTTGAATGGGTCCGGTCACACCGCGGTATGGATCGCCCAAGGCTATTTTTGAATTAGTAAGTTCGCACCACAGCACAGTAACCCGATATCATACAAGACATCAACAAAAACTAATTGAATAAAAAAAATATGGTAGTGAACGTATATCGCGTGACCATCGCGATGTTTATGGGTAATTTTTTGAGGAGTGGATAATTATGTAATGGTACTTGTATGTTAAACAATTTTGTGGGTGCTATGACGATGATTAGAGGGTAATCTTAACATGTATGTAGAACAGTTTTGTGGCGATGTAACGATGTTAAAAAGGTCATTCTAACATGTTTGTAAGATAGTTTTGTGGTGAAAAGAAGATGTTAAAAGGGTCATTCTAACATGTATGTGGTACAGTTTTGTGGTGATGTGACGATGTTAAAAGGGTCATTCTAACATGTATGTGGAACAGTTTTGTGGTGATGTGACGATGTTAAAAGGGTCATTCTAACATGTATGTGGAACAGTTTTGTGGTGATGTGACGATGTTAAAAAGGTCATTCTAACATGTTTGTGGGATAGTTTTGTGGTGAAAGGAAGATGTTAAAAGGGTCATTCTAACATGTATGTGGTACAGTTTTGTGGTGATGTGACGATGTTAAAAGGGTCATTCTAACATGTTTGTGGGATAGTTTTGTGGTGAAAGGAAGATGTTAAAAGGGTCATTCTAACATGTATGTGGTACAGTTTTGTGGTGATGTGACGATGTTAAAAGGGTCATTCTAACATGTTTGTGGGATAGTTTTGTGGTGATGTGACGATGTTAAAAGGGTCATTCTAACATGTTTGGGGAATAGTTTTTTGGTGCTGTAACTGTAACTATGCGTTCTTCGTAGATATTACGCAACCATATAAACCTGTCACCAAGAAAAAAAATGCAATTATTTAGTTTAATCAATTTTTATACTTTATTTAAAATTCTAACAAAGCTTTCAAACAACACAATGTTATTAATTGGTTAACCAAAAATCAGCTTATAATTATTAAGATATCTAAAACTAAATATGTACAATTTGCAAACTATAAACAAAAACCCCAACATATTGAACTTAAGTATGATGGCGAAAAAATTGGTAACGAAAATAATATCAAATTCCTAGGACTTACATAAAACAACAATTGCAACTGGGGCTCACACATAAACACAATATGTAATAAATTAAACAGGTTTGTATATTCCTTAAAACAGTTATGTAAAGCTACGCAAGAAACAGCTCTTTGCGCGTATCACGGTTACGTAGGTTTAAGGTACGTTATCATTTTATGGGGTAATTCTACACACATGAACAGGGCTTTTATTGTACAAAAAAAAAAAGTCTTAGGGCTATAGCCGGTGTATCCCCACTAACTAGTTGTAGACCCATATTTGAAAAATGAAGAATATTGACTTTGGTATTTCTATATATTTTTGAAATTGGCATATTTGTAAAAAGTAATTCACAATTCTTTACGAAGGTTAGTGATAATAGCAGATTCCAAAAAAGGGATCCTAGTAAATTAAGAAATGAAATATGTAAAAGCACTCTTCACTACAAAAACAGTTACAGAATGCCATGTTACATTTGTTTGTTTTTTTGTCAATAATTCTATGTGTAATTTATAGCAACCAAAACAACATTATGGCTAAATATGGTTATGGAGAGAAAATAAACTTAATTATTGCAATGGAATTAAATTAAAACTTATAAAAAAATTAGTCCATGGTATAAAGGGTTGCAATATCTTACACTTCAAGCAGAAAAAAAAGCAACATTTATACGAATCGAATAGAGAACCTCCTCCTTTTTTGAAGTCGGTTAATAAAGGAGTAGGTGAGTCCACCTCCATACTATTATTATTACTATCAAATTTTGACGTTTGTTTTTTACTGACGCGTTTGATCTTACTAGATGGTAATTGATGATGCTGGGTACGGTGAAACGCATGTCAAAGGAATTGTGTTTTTTTGTAATGAAACTCTGCAAAAAACATACATAAGTCAGTAAACTAAATGTTCATTGATTTTGTACAAAATAAAGTCAATAAAGGTATATATTTCGTAACTCCATTAACACAATTTGATAACACAAAATTTCTGTAATATCGATGTACCAAAAAAATATGAACAATATTTTCATTCGCAGAATACATGTACGAACAAATACACGAAAAATCAAAACGCGTTTGACCACGATGCAATAAGTAATGATGGTAAGTGATGATGCGGTCTACGGTGGAGCACGCTTACCTATAAGATACCTATTAACTCTTCCTTTGAAGAGATCCAAGTTGTACTCATGCGGAAACACAGACTCGGGCAAGGTGTTCCATTCTTTGGCAATTCGCATAAGAAATGTAGAGGCAAAACGCTTAGTGCGTATTCGTGGAATATCTTCCGTGAAGCTATCTATCTATCTTAACCACAGTGCACACCACTGTCAATAAATAGTTGAAATTAGCCTTTTTACAAACCCGTGCCTTAGCTCTTTACATCACGAGAAAATGCCCCAACAGAAAAATAAAAAAAAAAAAGAAAAAAAACGCAAATAAATTAAAAAAGAAAGAGAAACAAGGTAAAAGTAAAGTCTAAAGGTTGAGTTTTATATAAGTAGTAGTAGATAATATAACACCTACTATGACCTAACTGAACTAATCATATATGGTGTAGTCATAGAATGCAAAAATATCTATATATAAATTTTAAAATAAAAAAAAACTGGTACTGATAAATTTATACTTGGAAAAATTAAGAGTTTAAACCATTAATTTTTCCAAGCAATGGCCGACAGTTATCTCACCAGCCATAAGTTCTCTTACGGTGCTATGGATTCTATTATTAATTTCAATAGTACCAGGTTTCCTTTTTGAAATTTTTATGTCCCCTGGTCTGTTTAAAATATTTGTATAAAAATCTGCATCTTTTTGTATGCCTGCTAAGAATTGAGCGATGTTGGGTTTGGATGGAATCATTGTATTTAGTTTTGCATTCCATGACTCCACCATATTATTAGTTCGGTCTCTTTGATTGTAGGTGTGATAAACACTTTCGAAAACCACCCAAACACTAAGCAATCATCATAGAAACACTATCTGAAACCACCCAAACATCATTCAAACACTAAGCAATCATCATATAAACACTTGATAAAACCACCCAAACACGAAGCAATCATCATATAAACACTTTCGAAAACCACCCAAACACTAAGCAATCATCATAGAAACACTTTCTAAAACCATCCAAACACTAAGCAATCATCATATAAACACTTGCTAAAACCATCCAAACACTAAGCAATCATCATCATAATTCACAAAAACACAATGAAGAAAACTACGAAAACATCCAGCAACAACTAAAAGTTAATCCGTGAGGCATGAAAATAATGTTAAATAGCACACAAAGTTAGCAGTTGTCCGTGAGGAATAAATCCGCAAAACAGTACCCAACGAGACAACGAGTTAATCCGTTTAGTTAGTCATTGGGGCAGCAGCGAAATATTTTAATAATTTTTAATTATTTAAAATAAGCATCGCTATATAAATATTTTAAAATAATACCCATAAATAGTAAAATCTTCACAAAACATTCCTATAAACATATTAAAATTACTTAAAATAATCACTGAACATGTCAAAAATACCTATTAATAACCTTCTAGTAAAATACTAATAATTTATAAAACTAGTGGAAACTAAACATCGCTTTATTATTCTCCTAGTGAAATTATATTTATTTCTTATGTCCATATAATCCAGATCCAAAAAACGAACCACTGGGTTGTCATCAAATCTTGTGGTGCGAACCGACCTATTCAAAAAGAGTCTTGGGTTGTTCGCACCACTCGACGACAGTGGTGCGAACGGACCCATTCAAAAAAAGTCCTTGGGCGATCCATACCGCGGTGCGAACGCCTTGTGGTATGAAAACCCCCAGTACCCAATAAATTGTAGCATATGTAGCGAAATAACAAAAACAAAAGCAGCTGCTCGCCAAAGGTTTGAACAAACTGAAGGACGGAGCCCTTCAATTGAATACTAAGAAAGCACTTCAGAACTGATCGCGTTTGTAATCGATTTTTTTCGTTCGTAGTTATAACATCTACGCTTTACGTGGTCTGCCTCCACATTTATGTTCACCATACAAAATGCAGGAGAGTCTAAGGATCAGATAAGTTATCATTTTATAATGCTGTGAGATTGACATGTTATAAAATAGCTGTGTAATCGATTTGTTATCAATTACTACCATAATAAATCATTGCTCATGAAGTGGGCCTTTGAAATATTGAGATAATTCAAGGCTGTTAAAGATGTCGATCAGACGACCAAGTTGATTTCATTCAAGTTTATTGCACTGTTCTAAAGTCCATGAAACACGGGTTCAGTATACCCATTATTATAACAATGGAAGCGTCAGAGTTGTTCATGAAAGGTCTCCAGCAAACAAGAGGTCACAGCCCTTAATTCGGGCATTCAGCGAGTGCTTGAAACCTTTGAATGCGTCGACTATTCGTGACCTATTGACTTTCAATCAATTCTCTTTCACCCACTCTATCGGACCTTTGTACGTACAGTCAGCCAATGAGTTGGGTATGCAGGGCAAAAACTTCTAAGTCATAGTAAAGACTTACGACACCAGTTATGGATATGTGAGTTACATATCTAAATAGTGGGTCTTCTTCTTCGTCGTGTCGATAGCTAAGTCAAATTTTATTTTGACTTGCCATCGTGGTAAAAGGATTAGCCAATTCGCTTTAGAGAACTCATGAATTGCCCAGGGTGCGCCGGACGTAGGGGATCGTTGTCTACGTCACTCGGGGAGGCTCCTTTTATATTACACTAATTAAATATGAAATACAAACTTGCATATCTGTTGCAGTTAGTTTTTACTATGGCGTAGAAGTTTTTGCCCTGCATACCCAACTCATTGGCCGACTGTACTCACGGCTACCAATCAACATATAAATTTCCAGTATACGCTGGTCTCTCATTGCAGGAGAAGCCTATACAACGCGAAATCATCTTATACTGGACATATATAGAATGATGTCTGTACGTATATAAAGGCGGAGACGTGAAGGAGCTGAATTAAACGATTGGATTCCTCGTGCTTCTCGTATCTGCAGGCGAAAGATAGATCGTAAAAACACATTTTTGCTGTTCTGTACTGTATTGTATTGAAATACGTGAAATGACCACCTGTATAACTACGACAATGTTATATGTATATCAACATGTCGAAGTATTGTATTAAAATAATACATTATTAACAAATTCAATCTAATTTCGTCCTAGCAACCAATCTCTTTCGATTCCGAACTAAATCCCCTTGAAAGCATCGGAACTAAACTTCCTTATCAAGCAAATGCAATAGACGATCGCGTGTCTTAACAGAAAGTGCATCAGGCCAGCAATTTCAATTCATACATTTCAATACAATAAAGTGGTAGTTAGTGGGGCGATACCAGCGGCGTGACGCGGCGAGGATAAATCGGGGCAGGCGGCCCGCGGCCCACGCCACAACGCTAATTAGGAAGCGCACGCGCAAGGGCGCTGCACCGCCTCGCCGCGCCTCGCCGTGCGCATGCGTCTACAACTGAAACAAAGACAACAGCCCACGAACAAAACATACACCACTCCAACAAAAGAAACTGCTCATGTAACAAAAGAAATGGCCACAGCACAAAAACAATAGCAACCCGGTGAAAACGACAAGTATGCCACGTTGTTTTCAGGCACAAAGGCTGTTGTGCAAAATTATGTTTTGTTACGAATTCTGACGTGGCTGACGCCCGACGAAAACTATTCCACGTTTGCATTCTATTAGCGATATGAGGAAAGAATACGAAGAGAAACTTCCTCATGAGAAGACATAAATCCAACATTGAACACGTCAGAAACTTTGACGTTAAAATTATATTAAGGATAAGGAAAATGCGTCGACTCTAAACCGAGGAAGTTCAGACTAGAATATATATTATGTTCAGTAAAAAACTGCTACAATACGAAGCACCAAGGGACGAACAAGAAATACTTGAGTTTGTATTCTCTTCGATGCCAATTTAATTTTTTTTTCATTTTTTCTTTTCGGGCTGTTAAGTACAGACGATGGAATTCATTATGTGGAGCCGTCAGCTGTCGTGTTTCTTTGTCATGTGGACGTCTTCATATCGTATATAGTGTAGATGAGGTCATTACAGGTAGTTTAATGTACGGCTTCCGAGAAGACCGTGTGTGTAGGGTTGAGTCAACAATTGGTTACTGAGCTTCACATTAAAAACCATACGAGTGGCAAGCTATTAACGTAATTATTTCACTGTATTTGAATAAATCGTCAAAAATCCACGATAAAAATAGGCAGTTAGTCTTCTTTGTGGAATAAAGGAGAGAATATGTCTACATGTCATGTTTATTTACCGTGATACATGACAATGGTAGTAGTAGTAAGGAAAGTAAGTCAACATCGTTTTAGAATTTTCGTGCGCAGCGGCGATGATGCAGCCAGAGTCGGAGGAACAAAGCACAAAAGCGACACTGCACATTATTCGACGGAAGCACTTAGTTCTATTTCGGTTATACGATGTGAAAGCTCGGAATATCGCACCGGGAATATAAACAAGTCATCGGAACTCAACGATTCCCCGTTTATTGCTTCTACATCTACAATTCGGCACTTTGATACTATCGAGCTCTGCGGAGCGATTCCGTCGACGGCTATAGAATGTTCACATACGTATGTGTAAATCAATTATGATTAGGGAATGATATATGCTCGCGATTCAAACGCGCCGGAAACGGGGCCCGTACATATATCATGGTTCAAATAAGGCGTTGGACACGCCTGCGATGTGTCGTCTTTTTCGGTATCGCAATAGACAAGAAAAAGTTATCGCTTCCCAAAAACAGAAACGAAATAAAATATGAGATTATAAGAAAATGTGTTCACATCACACGACTAAAATTAAGTTGCAGAACGCATTTACATGAAATCAAACCATCTCTTATCTAAGATTGACGTGATAAAATTAGTTTTTATAAGTATCTCAATAATAAAATCTGACATTTGAGAAGGTAAGCGATTGGAGCGGCCTCTGTTTACTATTCATTCCATATCTATTGTCGAATGTTCATCCGTCGGTCTTTCACCCAAGATTACAGGTTTAATTCTTTACCTGCTCAACTTAAACGTGGTCCGATCATTTTTTATGCCAAATTCCACCTAAGTCCGTTTAACTTTTGTAATTCGTTTTGTTACCTAACGTTTATTCAGCATGGCATTCGATGCGGCGAAAACCTTTATGGCGTCGAGAAAAATGGAGTGAAATTTAAATTTTAACATTTCGCTGAATTATGAGAGCTAGCAAGCAACTTCGGAGTAATTAATTCATTTACGTCTTGATAAAACTTTAGTGCGTCCAAAGTTGAAACACCCGCTTCTCGTGGCATAAAGGAGTTTTATTTTTCTTTGCATTAATCGAAACCAGTATTTGTACGTCACGCGTTCAGACGTGTGTTATCGCGGCGTATCTACATTCAATTAAAGTTCACCATTTTATTGGAGGAGAGCTTCTTGTACCTATTACAAGTTTAGTGTTTTATTTGAATAGTAGTGTTTTCTTTGTAGTGGTGGGTTAGAGAGCAGTGCTTCGTCGGTCGACGGCTCCGAGTGCCATTCGAATTTCAATAAAACTTGAAGGGGAATAGATCGTCGGAGGGTTGCCAGAGCCGGCGAGATATTGTGTTCCCGGCTTCCCGCCAGCTGACGCCGCGCACTCATACCAAGCCAAAAATAATAAACGCCATTATCCAATTAATTGCACTTTTCGAACCCATTTGTCAGAGTTGATTTAATACGCATCTGCCATTCAGATATTGCCTATTAAAATCAATTGAAACATCTATTAATATGATTCGCGGTGATTATTCAATAATACGAAATCAATCAATTCATCAAACTGTAAAGCTGGTTATATGTCAGTATATTTTATTTTCATGTTTAAAAATATTGATTATGAATCATAAATTTCATATCGTTTGAACGCCCACAACACGGTTCATAATATTTATTGAGCATGATTGAACGTGTAGCCGGCTTAAACAGAATATCTTCGTGAAATATTATTTTTGCACAATCTGTTTGAGCATACAAAATGAAGGGTGAAGATAATCCTTTATAGGTAATCGTGTATTTCTCTGTCTAACATTTTAATTTCTTGTGTATATAATTAAAGTTTAATAACAGAGAAAGCGTTATATTTATGGGTACAACTGAATCGTAAAGCGATAGGAAGACGATAATAATATAAAACTTGGGAGATAAAACGGACATTTACTCCGCTAGTCAGTTGAGAAATATAAATTGCGGTAGTATCGGGTACGATGAAATTGGTGGTAAGGTAACACGAAACCCGCTGAAAATTGACGGCTGACACTGAGAAGATCAACCTCTCTCGTCATACGATTTGACAGCGTGAAATTGAAGAACTCCGCGGTCGTAAAAATATACTAAAATTAATTCCGTTTCGGCGAAATTACTTCCCAGACCTGACGCTAATAAGAATAACCCACCGAATAATTAAAACTTATTATGACAGAACAAAGAAAATATGAAATTATGAATACAAATACCTAGAGGAAGTAAAGAAAGATAATTAATGATAATGAAAGTTGCTATTTTTTGCTGCTTTGATTAATAGTTATTATGATGTCTTTCACGCAAAAACACATGATAAATTTATTATATCACACTTAACAGGGGTCCCGCATTAGCACACAAAATTCAATGATGTGCTATTATTTATCGTAAATTTTGTGCTCATGCGGTTCCAATAAAAGCTATAAATCTTGAATGCAGATACAAATCTAACAAAGATAAACTATCAGGCGGCTGAAGCGCTGACAGTTCAACGAGTGGAACTCAATAACGCAAGCGAAGATAATATATAAAACAGTGGACCGTTCGCTCAGTGCTTTAGCAGTTCCGAAGGTTCTAAGTAGAAATGCATCTCTGGAAAGACTTACGTGAGGGGTCAATGCTACCCACATTTACCGTTAATGCGGCCGACTCATACGATCGTTTATGGCTATTTACTGATGTTGCCTATCTTTACTGTGAAAAGGATACATTTCCTGGAAGAAGTCGAGGCTAGGCGGCTGTAGAATGTCCAACGCCGATAAGACCTGTGGAGATAAAAGCTCACATTAGTCGGGTGGTGTCACGTCGGTCGGCGGCGCTAAGCTCTCGTCATCCGGCGCTGACACGTTATTAGCGACAACGCACTACGTATACGTACGTATGCACTACTGTCGCTGCAATGCAAAATTCGTGTTTATCCGCGGAGACAAACGCGCGAACCGCAAACAATACACGTTGATCGATAAAACACTGAAAATGTATAATTATGACTAGAGCGCACGCCGCCGCATTATAATTATTTCGTGATAATGTCCAATCCAAATCATATTATCATAATAAAGAGATCTGAGGCAGTTGAATTTATAGGTAACGAACGCAATTGAAACACTGCGAACAAATTGAAAATTTACCCGTGGCCATTACGAAGGGAGTAATTATAAAAGCAGGTGTAAATATAAAAGGTTTAATTAACGCCGGTAAAGTAAGGCCGAGCCCTAGAAAGGCTCTAATGAGAAACGTAAAAAACAAACGTGGGGACAAGGTCTCCAATTTCGTGAATGTTAATAAAAGTTCGTGGGAACTCCTCCTTCGTCAACGGCGAGCTTCAGAACAAACACTTCTGTTTAAAGAAGGTGAAAAATATTAAATGTCAAAGGAATGGAGCAATCGGGCTTTTGTTTAAGGAACGACAAAAGACTTGGAAAAAAGATTCTGTTTTTCTTTGTTTTATATATTTAAAGGGATCTTTTTTGAGCTTATCAACTTGTAAAGCATGCTACAAAACATAACATAAAATCACGCCTATATTACCCAGAAGGGTGTGGCAGAGGTGTAGGTACAACACCCACACTTCACCTGTTATGTTTAGGTCCCATGGGATAGGGGGTGAACCTATCGCAATCCACCGGGCACAATTCCAACTCCGTGCTGCTATTGTGAATTTCCTGGCGAAATGTTCACAAATAACACTTCGCCCGACCCGGGAATCGAACCCGCAACCTCGCATAGCATACGCTAACCACTAGACCATCGAGGCAGAAGGTATGCTATTTGGTCTCATATTCAAATGTAGCCATGCATGTATTGTGTAAATTATCAATTTTCTGTATGTGGTATCAGATCAGAATACGGTGAAAGATTTGGCAAAAGCTACGCCTCGTAAGCCTTGTTTGCATATCTCAAGGAACAAAACTTCAAGCGGCTGGGAATTTGATACAATAGTTCTTAACTTCCAAACTTTGGTACTAGAGTAATAGTCTGATTGGCATTCAGGCGTTAAATATTAAATTACCAAGCAAGCTTGGTAAATTTTAATAACGCTGACAACTACATAATGCGATGTACAAAAATGCAAGAAATAATTAATGAATTACGTGCATTAAAAAGCTTTCTCAGGCATTCGTTCGTTTATTCTATAATTCCGTTGGTAAAATATTGATGATCTCTGTCTGCTCTCCACGCCAAAGGATGGATTAAGTAGTCTACTCGCTTGATCGTCTAAGTACCTGATGCTAAGACTTGGATTGGACAAGCTATTCGATTACTTATGGCTATAAACTCTAGTGCGAGATTTCTTGTGAAGATATTGTATTCCACTTTACATCACCATAACATCGGAACGGGCAGAAAAGATTTTGACCAAACATGTAAAAAATATAAGGATAATTGGTGCTTACGTTTTCGTGTTTGAAGAAGCAGAGCATCTTGAGCTCTCTGAACACACGCTTGGAGGAGACGAGCGACTGGAACACGTTGGGCAGTTTCTTGAGTGCCACGCGCCGGCCATCGCGGGGATCTGTCACCGCCCTGAAACAATACATAAGTGTTAAAAGATGTACTGAAAGAAATATGTGGTCCCTAAGGCACTGGCTACACACTCCATTTTATTGCACACACAGTTTGTGCAAATTTGAAATGTATGAATATTTCGATCTGCAAATGTAAATTGAGCGTGTAACCGGCGAAACGACCTGTTTGCACAAATTGTTAGTACAAGTAAGACGTAGCTTGTTTACCGGTAACTTTAGGTAAGCTAATAGTAGTATCCACTAGTGTGTTTAGTAACTTTGCAGCCGTAATGAAATTGAGGCAAATAGTAACGATGTAACATTTCGTCAGTTTTGTTGATTTCGACCATAACTTGAGAAATTCCACGAAATATAGTTTTAATAGCACGTTACAGTCTTCATTAGCATTCGCGTAATTCTGTATAATAGCGTAATGTAAATATTATTACGGTAGGTTTTATGGCGGTAGTTATCGCCATACCCGGCTCACCTTGTCTGTCCCTCGAGCGAGCCAGGGACGAAGTAATATTACAAATATATGACGACAGAATTACGGTTTCAATTTCATATAGTGTATTAACTTTAAATGTCTGTAGGTGTAAGAGGATGATCTATGATATTCTGGGTGCACCAAATACTATATCGTGTGAAACATAGTTGTTTATGGTTTTTTTCATTTTATGGTGGTAAGCATTGGTCAACTTCTATATGACCAATGCTTATCATCTAAATCTAGATCATCATCTATATCATCTAGATCTAAACAGCCATACAGGTTGCATGCCTGTGTGCATCATGCACTTTTCTTAAGCTTTGCATATTGATATCTTTTTAAACAGCATTCATTTTTCATTATGGTAAGTGTCATCAATAAATTAAAAGTAGAAACAGATTGTTAATAAATGTATCAATTTAAAGTCTTCATCGACAAATGATAAGATATTATTATTCTCGTAAGTATGAAGCAATATCGAAGAATACGTATAAATCAGCGACGCGTGTGTTGCATTATTAATTAATTGACTACCGAAAACAAAGACATAAATATTCTGAAATTGCTTTAATCTTCCTATAACCGAGGGTTCACTTTTCAACAATGCTTGATTATCATAACAATAAGGAGGGTTATAAACTACAATCAGAGTTTACTCGTTGCTTCGTGACATGTATTGACATAAGTACCAATTCAAAGTTTACAATTAACATAATACAATTATTAAATGTGCAATTGGGAATATTTGAAATAACCAAATGTACTTTTGCATTTATTGTTTCAAAAAAGGTACATCGACAAAGGTCTAGATGTACAATTAACATAAAACAATTATTAAAGGTGCAATTGGGAATATTTGAAATTACCAAATGTACTTTTGTATTTATTGTTTCAAAAAAGGTACATCGACAAAGATCTTGAGAAGCTGACTTCACTCAGGCCTGCGTGTACTGATTTGTTAGAATGCCACGAAATATCCCAACAAACTTTAATGAATTTTTGTAGCGTCATCCTGAAACCTAACAAAACATACCATGCTGTTCTGTTTTAACAAAACCTGTAAAATCCCAATATTGGTTCATCATTGGCTCAAGATTTCCAGTGTACCGTGCATAAATAACTGTTTCGAAGCGAAACTGTACCAAAACCTTTGGGCGAACGTGCGATAATTATTCACAAACTTGCTTGGTCAAAAAGAGCATTCTGAAAATGGTCCGTATTGTGGAGGCAGTCTCCCCCACATTAAACAGTCCCGTTAGCTCTGCCCTTGCGATTATTATCGGATGGAACGCAGCCGATAATATCCGTCGCGCGTTATGTATAAGTATTTGTAGTTTCATGCCACGAATATTCGTATTCGTTGCAAACCAAAGTAAGATATTTTCACAAGTGTATATGTATATGTTATGTGTATATGTATATGTTATATGTAAATGTAATATGTATAGGACACTCAAATAAAAGTGTTCTAATTTCGGGATATAAATTGTATCACTTTTATAAGGCTATATTTCATTTGACGGATAAAATTTACACAGAACTGGTGAAACTGTCCCTTATTATGTCAATATGGATTATCGTGTTTCAGTACAACGAACCGCAATTTTAATTGCTACTGGGAATGGTGAATTGGAATATTTATCACGTGTTGACACCCACTTTTGTTTGAGTACAATTGTTGAAGGATTTTCTCAACCACAATGTTATGGACACATACGTACACACACAAACACACACACACACCACCACAACTATATACATACTTTAAACATCATACACCCACTTTAATTAACACTAACCACTTACCATTTTACCGAAAACATAGGCGCAAGACCAAAACAATTTATGGTAATACATAAAGGCGGAGGCCTGGTAACCTGAAATACAGGTTTCACACAATATAACTGTCAAAATAGGATAAGGTCATCATTATTTGTGTGCTTAAAATATAGTGGTGAAAAAGTAAATGCTATTTAATTTTAAATTTTAATTAACAGAAATATCTTCTAATTGATTATTTTTTAAGCCTTTAGCTATGCTTAGCAAATTATACTTAAGAAACAGTTGAAAACGTAACGTCACGAAATGACGTATCATACAGTTGAGAAATGTAGGGTTCTGGTAAGAGGCGACCGTAGCTGGATGGCTAAAGCGGCTGCCCGGTGTACAGTAAGGTCGCAGGTTCAAATACTGCCGGTCCCATTTCTTTTTCAACTGTTTCTTAGTATAACAGAAATATATTACGCATGTTGTCGGATTTATCCACATTGGTTGAGGGCGAGTTCGTACTTTTGTGTACACACGGCTACTATCAAGCTCTATATTACCAAGCTTCCGCCCACGGCTCCGCCCGCGTGGTATGTCAATTAAAAGTAGCCTATATGTTAATCCAGACTATAAGCTACATGTGTGCAAAATTTCATCGAAATCGACCCGGTAGTTTTGGCGTGAAAGAGTAACAAACATCCATACATCCATACTCACAAACTTTCGCATTTATAATATTAGTAAGGATAAGCAGGTCCTGCATTGCACGGGAAGACTATACAATGCGAGATCAACGAATAGCCCTATGGTTTTAACCGAGTGTCCATTTATACAAGTTCATTTAATTCATGGCAAATAGGCGTTTAACCACCATAAAATATAAAATTAATGCAACAAATATAAAATCCAAGCTTGTCTTATTTAATAAATAAACTAATAGAGTAAATGCATTCACCTAGCTCTTGTAACTTAAATATTTAAGAAGATAAAATATTGTTGTACCTAAGTTAATAATGTAATGTTTTTTACTTGAAATGTAATAATAATTTGTTAGTAGCGTTTTCGACTGCTGTACTTGACTGCAGATAAAATTGCGCTGCAGGCAAACCTCTGTGGTTTTTTAGCAACGCATTAAGATGTAATTTTTTTAAGTAATCATATAATTATATTTCTTTCGCTGTACAGATCTATTCGTATTCATGAGGTCGTTGCATCACTAGGAAATAGGGATGGCGAGCTTGAGAAGTTGAGAGCAACGACCGATGAGTGGCGTGCCTGGGGTCTGCCAATTTAGGCCAAGCATATTTCCAGTGCCTGATGCCATTTTTCTAGATTCAATCGATTATTCGAAACTTTCTTGGATATTACTGAGCTCGCAATTTTTTTTTCTTTTTTTTTTTTTAATTCATAAAATAACACCACGACTATATTACTCAGAAGGGTTTGGCCTGGCAGAGGAGTATAACGCCAACATTTCACCCGCTATGTGTAGGTCCCACGTGATAGAGAGTGAGCCAAGCCACCGGGCACAAATAAAATTCAGTGTTGCTATTAAGATATTCCTGACGGAAAAATCTAAAAATAACACTTTTGGACGACCTGGGTATCGAACCCGAGACCTCGCGGTGACGCATACGCTTACCACTAGACCAACGAGGCAGTTGAAATTCAGACAGCGTGAAATTCATAAGTAATTATATAATATTGTGTTCTGTGTATCACATGTATGATGTAGGTACTGGTTCAATTCCACATCTACAATTAAGCCTCCCCAAAACGAGAGATTGAGTTGAAAACACGATAACTTAATAAAATAAACAAGAAACTAAATCTAAGCCTGCTCCGCAAAATGAATAAGCTTTTTTTTTGCTCTGGATCTACATAGACTAAGCAAGTGATAGAATTAAAATGTTTTTTTTTATTGCGTTTAGTAATATTTTTCTGAATAAGAATCTCAGGTACGTCGACTACCGTTAGGTTTTTTGAATGAGCCTTGACTTGCCGGCACTCGTTTAATTAAAACTAACACAAATAACGAACTAATTAATATATTATCATGGTATTCAGCACAGGTCATCGTAGTAAATTAGTGTGGGAACCTAGGTAACCAAACGGTATATTTAACTAAGTGTTTTTTACAGTATAATACAACAAGCTATAGTTACAGAAAAATATACATATTGGATCTTAAATTAAAATAGACTAATAACTTAATCTAAACTTAATAGGTCACTGTCAGAAGGCCTCGTACCCAAAATGCTGGCAGCATTAGGTACCGAGTTGAATTGCGATACTGGCCGAAATATAAGCCAACATTTCGAGAAGGCAAGTAAGTAAAGATATTACTTTTTACAGTATAATTTTATTAAATTATATTATCATAAACGTGGCAGAATTATCTACCTACAAATTGTCATAAGTCATAAAGTGAGAGTGTTACACATCTTTGTCAGACCCTTCTGAGTTGTATTTATAGGCGAGATGTTATATTATGTTATGTAGGGTGGCAGATACTGAGATGTTAAAAATGTCGTATGAAACATTAATTTTGATGCTTAAAATTTACTCATACGGTGGTATCAAGTTCGCCATTTTATTATTCTTTATACGATACCCTTGACCTTAAAATAAAGGCAAGACTTGTACGTAAAGTAATTTATTTGATAGTATATTCGTTTTGTATTTGTTTATGTTTTCCCTTGTGCAAAATATATTTGATAAAATAAATGTGTACGTTTGACCATTTCTTGCACAAAAACTTTGTACAAATAGGTTTGACGTTTTGATGGCTACATGCTCAATATTACTTGTGCTAATTGAAATTTCAATTCATTTTATATTTGCACATACTATTTCTACAAGAAAGATGGGGCGAGAAGGCGGTAGCTTAGGTCAAAATCTGACAGAAAAATACCCTAAATACGATTGTTACAGGTTTATTTTAAGGCAAATAGACGAGTATATCCTACCGTACAGCAAAACCGCACTTTAATTCGATCCCATTGTCACACGGTCACACCCCACCGTGTTTTAGTCCGTTTGCGCCGATTTGTCCAGATCCATTGTCGTTTCGTTTTCCTTTGATAACTGTGTATCTGACAATCACGACATTTTCCCGTTGCGTGAGAATTTAATCTGAATTACTTTACATAAACACATAACCACTGCTTTGGTGGTTTAGCTTTATGTCCTTAGATAATGTAATGTTATTGATTTTGTGCCAATTGTAAGAAAAAAGAGTATTGCGATATGTGAAATACGATTATCATACAAAAAAATATCACGACCCGAATAATAAGGCAAATTAACACTTGATCATGATTACCAGTTGATATTTATAAGGTAGTAACCTTGTAAATTCTACAAAATTATGTTATTTACGCATTTTACTACAATAAAATGAATATTTAACACGAAACAGTATTAATTACAATTTATTTTTACAATACACGTGAATTACCAATACAAGTATGCAAAACAACATAAGACCGTCGATCGAGAACCAATCGACCTTCAACCCAAGAAAGATGCGCTTTAATACTGTTTTTACAACGTTAAACTCGAAAATAATTATCTCGAAATATTTACGATGCAACACGAGCATCAAAATGCATAATATTCTTTCAATTTGGACACACAAAGTTGTATTATTTATGTCGCATGACGTATAATTCGGCAAAGTGAATCGTAAACAAAGGCCGGAAGTACCACACATTGAAAACAGTGGCCATACTTAGTGAGTTTTTATGCCATAACAGTTTTGCAAGTTCAACAACATTTATATAGGCATAGGCAGTTAGGCACTTTGACATGGAGACTCACGAGCTGCGGGACGGGAGGTAACCGCTGGTTTTCACATTCGTAGGAACAATTCATTTAAAAATTATACGTTTAAATTGTAATTTTATGGTTAGCAACGCGACATGCTTAACAAAGGGCAATTAAATATAAATTGTGACTGCGTACACGGACCCTGAACGTGTCGTTTCTTTTTATAGCTGTTAGCTATCATTTGTCATAGTTTAAAGTGGTTGGAGGGTCTCTAACAGTTTTTAAAGAACACCACTCCTTCAAAACAAAGTAACTCACTAGACTAACTATAAAGTGTGTTAATAGTAAGCAAGTGGTAGCATAATAGAATTATGGACATAAATCATAATCTCAAATCGAGGCCGAATCCCAATAATGAAGCGAATATAATCGTAATCAACTGAAAAAGAAGAATGGCTGAGAGAGTTAACTTAGTACCGACTCATAAAAAGGAAAGGTTCTACTTGAGACTCAAAAGTCATCGTATTTTCTTAGATTCTACTAATGCATCAAAATCTACAGTTTTTATAACATTGTTACGTTTTATTAACTTACTCTGTCAAGAACGTTTTGCCGCAGCAACGAATAATTTAAGACAATACAGCCGCTGAATTTCAAGCATTTGGCCAAAAAGGAAAAATGTGATAGCAAAGAATGTTTAACTAAACAATGTTCCAAAGTAAAACAAACTGAATAGGTATTGTAAAAGTAAAGTAACACGCGCAATTAATTGTGGCGTGTTACAAGATACGACCGGCTTTCAGCGTTTTCGGAAGCCGTACATATTTGTAGGTGGGAAAAAATCCTTTTAAGATTTATTTCCTGGAGTAGATCCATAATGTACTTTTCTTTTCATACTATTCTAAAACTTTTTTTTATGTAATTCTATGTGGTAGAAAAGTATAATTGTTATTTCACCAACACAGTACTTAATCCATTTTCCACCGGCGAGGCACTGTGTCTTGAAAAACCAATCAGATTTCGTTATTTTTACATCTCCTCTCCGCTCCGCTTTGATGAAAATGGATCAAGCGGTGAGGAGATGAGAGAAGCGGAGAAGTTTAATTTTTGTATATTCTCAATATGTGCACCCCGCAGGCTGCCCGGCAACAAAGCGGAGCGGAGAGAGGAGAGGAACTGCGTAGCTCCTCTCTTCTATATTCTCCTCTCTTCGCTATGGTGGAAATTACCTGTCAGCTTCGGCGCATTTCATTACTCCGCTCCTTTTTGGTTATGGGCCTTATGATTATCACTGTGACGAAACGGGTTTTTATTGCGTAACAATGTTTTGAAGTGGACATAGGGAGCAAAATAACACATTTCCATGCCCTCAAATCTAATGTGCGATAGAATTATTCAATTCAAAGAAATATTTGGTCAACAGTAGTCGTACGAGATAATCATGACATTGCGGCTGTATGTAAAGTTCATACTGTTCATAGAATAAATGTGTTACATGTCTTTGACATGTAAAACAAATAAATTTTATAGAAAAAATATTAAATTGAAATTAAAAACGTTATTAAATTGTATAGAATATTGTAGTCAAATTAAACTTTTTTTGAATGCATATAGAAAATCAAGTGTCAAATAAGGCCATGTGGGCACTGATTAGACTAAACAATAACGCTCCGAGATCCTATATTTTACTTAAGTATTTTTTTATGGGATATTTTATATTGCATATCAAATAAATAATCGCCTACATACTCATCATTTATATTCTTTTTTACACCAAATAACTTACTTCACTACAGATAAACTAAATGTTTAACAAAACTCAAACTGCAGATAATTCGAAATTACACATCAATATGACATTCCTTTTTTCCTCATAATGCAATACAGTTAAATTTATTTTTGTACAAAAATACTACATGCATAGCATAAATACTGACTGCACATCAAATTTACCATATTTCATAGCAAAATAACTATCCAAGTCGCATATTAACCAGTAAGTACAACAAAATCTGTTCATCATATTAATTTGTCTTAATTTTCAAGAAGCCATGCTCGGCAAATTTAATGATTATTATAACAAAAAAATCCTTTTACATTGCATTATTTCTAAAAGCAGAACAACTTAACTGAAAAACTTCGCGCGTTTTTTTCGTCACTGGAGTAAATAATATAAAAATAAAAGCTATAGTTAAGGCATAGGTCTATTATGGGTAAAGTAGTAGGTTAGGTTAGGTTAGAACTGCGAGGGGTGCTACGTCGAGTAACCTCCTAGACGATCCGGGGCTATTGGTCCCTTATTAATCCGCGAGGATTAGGGGGGAACAATAGTCTTTGGGTTTGGTGCACCCTGGTAACTTCGCAAAAAAACTTCTCCTTCGGGGGATTTCTTTTTGCGTTGGCTAATAACTCGACACGGGGCTGCTCCTCGGGCTGACTGGTTGGGTTGGCCCATGGAGGAGTGGCCCAACAGGCCGGGCTGCGGTGTTGGCGCAAGCTGACACCGCGGCCGGGTGGTTACGGGGCCGCGGCGGGGAGGAGTGTCGGTGCGTGCGTCGTTTATCGATGCCCCGCATTCCCTGCCTTCCGCGGTCCCGGCGGGGCCGCAGCCGTTAGAACTGCGGCGTGGTGGGCGGCGGGACCGACCACCTGTCTCGCCGCGAGAGGACCAGGCCGTCGGATATGGGGATGTCTGATGGCTTTGCACGCGGTCCTCGCGCTGGTCGCTGGCTTGCGCCAGCCCCTTCTTTGGGGGCCATGAGGGGCCTGCTTCGGCGGGCATCGCCGGGAGGGTCGTGGTTGTTAAGGCTGCGCCGGTTTCCCATGACCCTCCCATCAAGGCGAGTGCGGGAGCACCGCGGGGTTTTAGTGGGTATTCTCGTGCCGCTTACCATCTTTAGGCACGTGCGAGTCCCACATAACCACTCTGCCCTTCCCCAGGGGTGGGGTGGTATGCGTAAATGCATTTCCTCGCGTAAGAAAAAAAAAATAAGAAAAAAAAAAAAAAAAAAAAAAAAAAAAAAAAAAAAAAAAAAAAAGGTTAGAACTGCGACCATAACATATGCTAGAATCAATCTGTGTGATACTCCGACCCCTTTTTGAATCCACCCACTAAATAAAATAATATTATACTACCTACCAATTTCTTATTATCATAGATCGTAACAGACGACAGTACGTGGCGCCACCTGCAGAAGCTAAAAATGTGCCTATTGGGCAAAAAAGGAAGCGTGGACGCCCCGCGAAAGCAAGACCCGCTTTAATAATTCAATAAATTACAATTTTGTATCTAATTTTATATTTTTTTTGCTGATCTCATTATGTGATAATTAATAAATAATAAGATGACTGTGACTAATAAAATGTTGTTTGATTTAGAAAAACTGCTGTAAATATTATAAAAATAGAAGCTATATTTAAAAGAAAAAGAGTTAACATGTATAATGTGCATTAAGATTATTAGTTGTGCATTGATAAAAAAGCTTTTGCTTTAGGAAAAATTGCTGTGCGCTGTGAAAATAAGTTGTAGTGTATTTAGTGATATTTTGAGTTGAATATTTTGTTGTGCAATCAGTAATTTTGATGGGAATTCGGTATTTAATTGCATAGAAAAAGGATATTTTATGATTTGCTTTTAAATACTACCCTGTTTTTATTAGTGCAGTAAGCTATTAACGCCTATTTATTAATGAAAATCATTTACAATTATTATCAAACCAGTTACCGCATTGCCAATTACAATTACAGTAATACGTGGCTATTTAGAGCTATAACAGTGAGTATTAATTTGACCAGGTCCTCCGTATCGCTATTAGTCAGCTAGCTTTGACAGTAATTGAACAAGTTTGTATTAAAAAGTTTAAAGGCACTGGTCCGGCGCCACAGCCGCTAAAATAAATCTGAAAAGTAATTAATAGCAAGGCAATGTCGCGTCATTAATCTGTAACTAGGCAATTACGATTACAATCCATTCAATTCTAATGTTAGATGAATGCAGATCTTTCCACAATAAATTTTGTATTGTTTTATATTTAAGAGGGTATTTCCGTGATTGCACTTCACAGAGGTGTAGATTGATGGCCTAATTATAATTAATATTATTTAATAAAAACTTTCTAAATGTTACAACGCGGCAACGTTCCGATTTTCTCAAGTTTCGAACATAAAGAAATTTCACTACAACAGGGACGCTGTCAGCAATATTCCGCATGCTATATTTATACAATAGCCAAACATACAAAGAAACAATACTAAATAAATTAGCCAGCATAAAACAGCTTATGCATTGCTATATGTTAGGGAGTATATCACTAAAATCACGAACAAAGGATATCTCAGCATGACACATGCATCATACAAACATTAGCTTCCTTTATCCAAGCAAAAAATAAATGGACTTGGCAAGGCGCCCTTTTTCCTACAACGCCAATCATACAAACTTTCCTTCCTCCTGCTTTGCTAATTTTAGGTTAACTTTCGTCCGTGACTTTGCCCGCGGCGTAAATCGATAAAAAGTATGCCCCTAGGCCCCCAATGCTCTCCCTCTCACTCTTCCCCGCTATGTATCATACATGGGGTCAGACTTCCTTGTCTTCTGCCTGCCCTCACTTCTTTCTATCCTCGACATCTTCGTCAATTAGCACGCACTCTTCTAAATCCTTTAGGACTACGGCATCAATTATCTCCAAACCAATATTCATCAGAATCGATTCAGTACTTAAGCTGTGAAAACGTTTCAGACACACTGAGAGGCGAGAGATCCTTATTAATAATATCTAACAGTAGGGACAGTAATAAAACCCTATCTTACACACTTACATACCATAAAGAGTACTAATCCAGTCACAGCCAGGTGTGTATTTGCTAATTAACTGGAAGCACATTATGTTATATATATTACAGAGGCTGTTTGTGCGTACCCTAATCTAGTTACACACGCGATAGAGCGCTGAATGCGCTCGGACCTGTATTATAATATCTCTACATGTGTGTCTCAGTTCTAGGGACCACACACTGGTTTTGCACATGTATCACACATGTGCAAAAATAGTGTGGTATAATATGGTTGCTTTTTGTTTACACTAAAGAAATATATTTAATGCAAATTGCAATTACCAATCCTACGAGTGTTATCTGTTGTCATAGTGGTTAGTTTCACAATAGTCAAGAAAACGTTACTCAAAGAATAAAATTAAAATGTAACCCAAACAAATTTAAGTGACCGCTGAGTTCGTTTTTATGTTTGAATTGTGTCACTTTTATATTCGATCAAGTTATAATTTAACTGTAGTTTAATTCTAACTACGATTTTGTGAAACAGAGCCTGCATAATTTTACTATTACTATGTTCCATAGAAATAACCTGCGTCCTAAAGGATCACACAATACTGATATTCATATGGGTTTATGGGTCTAAACAGTTGGATTAAAATTAATCTAAGGCCCGGTTATTCAAATCATTGTAATTAGTATAATTTAGTTTTACTTATAATTTATTTTTATATCATTTGTTTGTAATATTTTGACGTGTTCAAGCGCCTCCTGGGGCCTATGAAAATAAATGATTTGAATTTGAATTTGAATTTTGTTTAATATCAAGCCTTGGGCTAGATCTTGTTTAATTACATTTAACATTAAAACATGACAAGCCATTTAAAAAAGGAATAAAGGTACGTTTACATCAGGTTTTGGCTTTTATTGGCGCGTGTTTTCATTTTACTACCAAGTTAAATCCTGGAATGAAGTCGGGATTATTTCGTTAGTAAGGTACAAGAATTGTCTGCCGAATGCCATGTTTTGTTACAGGGTTTTACACTGAATAAAATAAACATTTTCGCAGTCGGTTTAAAAACAATGTCATATACGATTTAATTGGAAAAAAAATGATCACAGCCTAGCTAGTTATTAACATTGTGGTTTTACGTATATGGTCAGTAAATTTTTTAAAGGTTAGATACAATTAATAGATAGTAAATCAAATCAAATCAAATTAACATCGGACTATCTAAGATATTCTAGCATATATTATTTTTTTTTTTTTTTTTTATTATTAGATGAATTAAAAAAGACAGATTAAGACGTTGATACAAAAAAATACACAAACGATATTTTGCGGTTCGATGCAGTTAGTCTGAAAATTAAATAAAAACCAAAACGCCTCCATTTCATATTGACATGTTTAACATGATTAGCGCGATCATGAAAATTTTAATAGTGACTAACTGCGAGCGTAACTTTGGGCGATCCACCAATTGTAACTTTGGGTGATCGACCAATCGAGATTGATCGCGTTTCTATCCAGTTTTGGAGAAGTATGAATTTGGTTTAACTGGAACAATTCGCTTTGTGAAAGCTTATTTTAATAGCTATAATATGTGTGGATGTGGACATTAGTACCAATGTCCTTTGTTATATTTTATTCAGTGCTATAGTTTAAAGACCTTGTGTGGCCTCTGAGAATAAATCACTTGACGTAGCCGGCATGGCAGTGGCAGTGCCCTATACGACTAATGCTCGACGGGACGCCCTTTGTTTATAATTTTAGTCTGAAGTGAATCATCATGATGAATAGCAATTTTACTGAATATCCTTTCCTGATTCTTTGTGTTGGACAAAGGACGTTAAGATAATTTCCAGCTCTGTAAAATGATGTGCGTCGCCAAGTTTTTTTCGTGCCATAACCACATGCTTGCCACATACCTATATTTTATAGTAGGGCAACAATATTCATATTTTTCATTAATGTGTAGGTATTGCAAATTGATTGTAGAACCAATTTATTACACAGACATGGAAGTGTTCTCAAACATTTATTTGCGTATCTTTTTAGTTGTTTACGGAAAATCAAAGAGCAGACCACCTGCAATTCGAAATATATTCATTTCATCTGATAGAATTGTTAATTTTTATATTTCATTTATCATATTTTGTGAAAAATTCTTGAAATTCTAATTTGTAACGATCAAAATCTATTTAAATCTATCCTATTTGAAATCGACTTGTCTCTTAAGGAAGACATTATGAAGACTAGACTCCCGAGCATCGTGTTTTCATACAAACGTAATATGGGATTAACTTTGATATTATTAAGTTTTTATCTATTTTTATAGACAAATTGTATCTTAAACACTAAAATGCATGCTAGTTCGTGGCCATTTTGTCATAATAGTTTTAATCATTAAGTGAGTTCCAACAAAAAGAAAAAATGCAAAAATGGGCGCTAACAAACATGCATTTTAGGCTTTAGATATGATTTGTTTATTACAATAGATAAAGCTTAATAATATTAAAGTTACACCCATATTACTTTTGTATGGAAAACAGCCAACCCTTTAATACAAAATTACGTTACATTTATGTGCTGTAACTACAAATGGTCGGGCACGAGTACGAACGGGCAGTTCCGGAGCGGAACTCGTCTCACGTATCACGAATAAATATCTGATATTTCAGACGTCCTGGACTTTCTACTATATCACTTAATAGGTACACAGCGATTCAGTCAGATTCGGAGGGGTGGAATGCTAAGATTACAACTAATTTACATGGCTTACTAGCGTGTTAAGCAATTTAGAAGTTATCATCCAGATCTTCAGCTAGCTTTGTATTTGTAGAGGAACAGGGTGTGATGTTCCTCCACCACAAAGGGAGGATCCTCCGACCAGGTTCGGTGGTATTGCCTGGCGGACAGCTGTCCAACGGTAGCATATTGGAAGTGGTATATATGTATACTCTCTGTGAACACTCCGTTATCGCGATTCAGCACTCGTCGACATATGTCACGTGATTATGGGCGGATACCGCCACAGTATTAACTTTACACTTCCTCGACGACATTTTATTTTTTTCTTCAGATAAAAAGCTTACTAGTGATTTGCAGATACAAATTACTAGTATTCTTGTTAACCCCCTCTAGTTATGCTTAATTCGCTTGTGATAGGAGGAAGTTTGCGTCTGTGGTGTAATGACCAGGATTCATACCCACAACCTATCAATTGTTAAACGATCCTTAAATAAAAAATAAATCGATGCCTTATCCATTGCGCCACGGCCACTTTAAGACTATAATATTGTGATCTGATCGCAATATGTACTTTGTTTTTAAGCAGGGCAAAAAATCTAAGCTAGTTCGAAAGTGAATAATAGTAACCCAGCAGTAGTTTTTGTGAAGGCAGTTTTCTCTCTTATCATCAGTTATTTGCATTGCTTATTTTTTTCCTCGTTTGGGTTATTGAATTTGTTTTTTTTGGTATAATAAAAATTATATAATATACCTAACTTATGCACTAATTAACAAGACAAATTCACGCGTCGAGGAATCATGAACGTCAACTAATTCGTGTCCAATAATACCAATTTGACGATTAATATGCCGTGTATTTACAAACATACGCGTCGGTATTCCGGACAAACAGTAGCTCCAAATTATCCGTACAATTTGAATAGAACACGAATGTACACATAACGCAGGCGACACTTCTGCTAACGTACCAAATAGCAAATACGTAGGGTATATATAAAGCCGCATAGTCACAATAGGAATTATTCACTATAAAGATACATTTTGTGCCACTAAAGCTTTAGAAAATAAAGAGGGTTGTGGAAATAAATACTGTATTTTATGGAATACAGTGGGGCTTGTAAAATTAAAGTCCGTGATGTTGTACTGTACTATGATTATATTTTAAAAATCTTGGAAAGCGGACGACGGACATGCGAAATGGCGTGGCGCAGAAGTGAAAGAGACCGGGGTGACGCGCTAGGGATGCGCGTCGACCGGCGGTGCTTTAGTGATGCTCTTAGTTATTTAAAAAAAGATATTTTTCGAGATATATTATCCCAAAAAAGATCCCTGATCGCCAAAATGTTTTCGGATAAGACAAATTTGGGAGGGTAACATGTTGCCATATCAACTTTTTAAACTTATAGTGAGTATAAGGGTTATTTTTACAAATATGTTGATATAAAGGGAGCACTAAATAGCAGTATAGCTCTAACTACAATGTCAGTCATGCAAGTAATATAAGGACTAGATGTCCTGTACTAAGTATCCAAGATCCGTAGTCCAAAAGAAAATGTAAATTAAGTGGATGTATGTGAACCAGCTTAGTGTGAAACAGGCCTAAGGTAGTACCATGCAGAGATAACACAGAATACAAGGTGGAACGAAATTCTTGAGACAATGAAAACAGGTTGTATTAGATGAAGACATGTTTAGGTTACGCTTCGTGATCTTAGTCGTTCATAGTCTTGAACAATGGGACAATCAAGTAAGAATAGCTACACTGTATTAAATACATTTCAGTAGTGTTCTAGACTACTATTTCTTGCGTAGATCTTTGACAAGTTTCCTTATTCTCAGGTATCACTGGAATTGCGGTTATTGTATTTTTATTTTTAAACTAAGGATCATTACTTTGAAAATGTCATAACATATGCTAAGTATATCCGAACCAATTTGAACATGGTCTACGATTATACTACCTACATGAAACAATGATATAGTAGCAGAATCAACACCAGAGGACGCGTTGCATTTGCGTTTATTTATCTAAAACGTTAGGCAGATTAGTATCATTTATATTCAGGCCACGGTTTTATTACATGTATACCTGGTGATAATCAATCTGTAATTGCAGGGTCTGGCCATCTACAAAATGGTATGTGAGATCTTTGTCTCTCACTCAAAAAGGTTATTGAAATTATTTCGCGAATTGTCTGGTTTTAATGAAGCTTTGACGAGTCATCATCATCTACCTGCCTTTATCCTAATTACTCGGGGTCGGCGTTATATGTTTTATAACTTTTATCCAATCTTACCTTTTGTCAATGCTGATAATATTATCAATATTATTGCGTATATTGGCTATACCAAATTTAACGAATGGGTCGAAGGATGATCCATCAATTGTCGGTCTTGTGTCTGGTAGAGATAAGGTAGGTATTTAAATGTATAGTTTTTAGGAGCACTAGTCGACTTTTTACAGAATTTACAAGTATAGACTGTCAAGTTAAAGGACAGATAATAAAAAAACATTTGAGGTCAGTCAGTTAAAAAGAATAGGCCTGATAACGCACCAAATTACAAAGTTATGTTAGAAAGATAAGAGCGAGGCCAAAAAACGTTTTAATAATAAGAGTTCCTCATTCTTTTTAAAGATCTTAAAGAACGATTCAAGTTTCTTACTGTACTTAGTTGCCTATTACCTGGATGTGAATGTTCTGTGCCAGTTTTTAAGCAATTCTATCGCAAATTACGCAAATTGAAATGATCCCAAATGAATACAATCACTCACGCTAAATTGCTGTTCATTAATATAATATGAAATTTGTGCGTTAGCATTAGATAAACGGACTAAGTTTTGATGCGGACAATTAAGGTTTCATCCTTAATACCTTTGCACGAAATATCCACATATATTACAGTCACAGTTACATTAACATTGCGCTCCTATCTAGAAAAGCCACGATAACATATTATGATAAATGCTTCATCTACATTTTACCCGTTATGATTTGACATGGGTAAGCATATACCAACATCGAATTGCTTGGCGGAAGAACCTAATAACATTTTGCTAGACACGGAAATTGGACATTCAGCCGGTCTGTCAGTCTCCATTCCATAGGCCATCAAGTTGAAAATCAAAAAGATGTTGCATTATGTTGTCCTAACTGCTGGTGATATTCTCGGACATAACATAACATCGCGCCTATATTACCCAGAAGAGTGTGGCAGAGGTGTACAACACCTACATTTCACCTATTATGTTTGCCCTATGGAATAGGGATTGAGCCTATCGACATCCCCTGAGCACAATTCGAACTTCGTGCTGCTATAGTAAACTTCCGGATGGAAAACCCAAATAACACTTTTACTCGATCCGGGAATCGAACCCAAGATCTCGCAGTGATTACGCTAACCGCTAGATCGACGATCGACGAATCGAATGATGTTCTGATATTCTTGGACACATAAAGCTTAGTTCTTGAAACGTAATTCTATAGCATAAAACTGACTTTCTTGGTTTGATATTATGTAGAGCTATTGCAATACCTATTGTATATAATTTATGTAAATACCGCCAAGTTTACCCATTTCATAACGAACCTTGAAACAATCACAATTTGCACTATATCGCGAATTTCGTAGACAAAATTCCCACGCAAACCTGCAGCGTACATTGAAATGGCAGTACACATACAAACATAGACATAATATAGGTACGGATAGCGTCTCGTGAAGCGTTCATTCATTTTTCTGGCGAGTAAGATTCCACACGGTCGGGCGCGATAAGCCGTCAGACGTACCGCCTTGCTGTAATGAACGCGATTTTCATCGGAATATAGTTTTGATGGAGATGAATTGAATTTTACGATGAAATGCGCGCGTTTTTTAAGTTGTCTGGAAGCTCAACGTGTTCAAATATTAGTCTTTCATAAGATCACCTATAAATAACTGTCTGTCGTACCGATAAATATGTCTCGAAGCACAGGAGCCTTTGGGTTTCACACTTACATCGTGTTATAAAAGCTGAAAGTTTTCCTGTGTGTGAGTTTGTGTGCCCCTAACATAGCTTAGAATGATCACTAAATATTTAATTTTCATATACACATGAACTTAAATAATATTACCATTAAATTTCCCCGCACAGAGGGTTAAATTATTTAATATAAATAAAAATATTTAATATTTCAACAGTTATTATATACGTTTATTGCTATTCACAGTTTACAAGCTCCAGAAATGTCCAGAATTCGTGAAATGTAGCAATTTTCCTGACAGAAAACCCAAATAAAGTCCGATTTGCGGCAGGGCGAGCGAGTTACAAATATCTTTCGAATTTCCTGTACAAAAGGCTAATATTTTCTGTTTAGATCAAGGCTGATAGGTCAAACCTGATTATTTTTGAGCCGTAAATTGAGATAAGAATCACGACAAAAATAAATAACACGGAGTGATTCTAATTTAAATACGTATAATTTTTAACGGGTGGTTTGCGTATAAAATAGGTAGGTTGGTGGGCGGAGGCGTCGCGGCGCCAAAACTTTCGTTTCCTCCCTGCGAGCCTCCCTGCGCGGCCCTGTAATGCCTCGTTTTATAAACACGCCTAGAATGGTATAGTGCATGTTGCCATTTTAATTTTAGATTTCAAGATGTTTTTCTGACTTGATAAGACTTTTAATCCGTTTAGTAGAAGTCTAATACTGAATTTTCAAAGATGTGTTTTCTACATTTACACAGTTTACATTTAAAAAATAAATGTTTTTTTTACATATAGTACTATAAGTAGGTATTAATTAGTTGGTTACAACAGCTTGTACGTTTCCAAGGTTTAAAACTAAGTTTGCGACATCTAAGGGTGGTGAACTAGTTAGATTTCAGAAATTTAATAAAGTTACTCAACACGTAACTTGATAAGTTAGAAAGAAGTTACAACAATTTATAACTTTATTTTATTTTGCAATCTTAGGCATATCCAAGGCGCCTCAAGAATTGCAGAGAAATTCCAGTGGTGGCAAAATATTCAAAAAGGAAATTAAAAAGGCCACTGAGAAGACCGGGCGTTTAAAATTTTTTTTTTAGTTGCCGCGCTGGTAGGTGAATTTAATAAATTAACTACAGAGCAACGTGTAAGACGTGCACCTGACACGTAACTCTATAACTCGAAAAAGTATTAAGAAAGGTATTATTAGAAGAAGAAAGGTATTATTAGCTCTGCGCTGTTTAAATTATCAAGACATTATAGCCTAAACATTCATAGTGTATCACTGTCTATCAATGATCGTTCACGTATTCACTCTTATGAAAACTCACTCTTCACAAAACCAACTTATTGACATTTATAAACATGATGAGAATTTAAAAAACGAAATAAATCAAGTTGTCCACATTTTTGTCGTCCGAAGCTTGTCAGTCTTCACATTTTAGCTAATTTTGTGGAAAGGACGCCTTATCATATAGCACTAGGCGTTACGTAAAGCGAGATTCGAGTTAACTAGGCCAACAGTTTGCAGGCAGATCATATTATACGCACGCGAGGCGCATGCAACCCACAACGGTGCAGCGTATCAGTCGATCATGACGAATACGTGTATGTACCTACATACTACAAATTATACTTATGCACATGGAATAAGAACTTGCGCGAATCAATAAGGTAATCTACATAATGAGAAACTTCAATCGGTCGAATATCAAGTCACATGAATGCGTAGGAATTTTCGTACACCTACTTTATGAATTTTTTCACACACACTGACGATAGATATATTTCTTATGGTAAATTCAACAATTATTATATTCCTAATGCATAGAAACTTTGAATACTAACCAGGTTTTTAATATTATGTTGCGAAATCGGCTTTACGAATATAACTTCGCATTTTCAGTAGTAAAGATCTTACGTCCAATTTCCTAGTTTCAAACCGTCTCCTACAAGCTCTTAGCAAGATAGGAATATACCCTAGGCTTACTATAAGCCATCTATTAAATAAAACTCGTTATCGGAAAGGATACGCCATGTTGAGAAAAACGTGCGTATCAATGCCATCCCAAGCTAGCGGGTAGAGGGCTGTTTGCCTGTTCTAGCCGCCGCCGCGCCGTATAAATCCTAAAGGATTTGCTTCCCCTATCCGAAGATACTTAGCCACGTAGTTTATTACTTGTATCAACATTCCTGTTACCGATAGGCTTTTTGTTTTACTTTGTAAGAATATTAGGCAGACGCTAGTTTGCACACATTTATCGTAACGACGATAAGCTCAGAGAAAAAAAGTCGACACAGACAGCTTATAGATTGGTGACAGTGAAAATGTATTCATGAGTTCGTTTTCGCCGCAGAAGACAATATTTTTGTTTGATACCAGTCGCTGTAAGTCGAGGTTAAAAGAGGTCTGAGTCGCATTCAAAATGAGCATGAAACCTGATTCTAGGTTAACTTACTCGTATATAATTGTACGCCCGACTTACTGACTGATTCATCAACACAGAACCTAAACCACAGGGGCTAGAAACTTTAAATTTTACATGAAGGCTCCTTACATGGCGTAGCGGCGCACTAAGGGGCATTTTTGAAAATTCCACTGCAAAGGAGGTAAAATAAGGATTAAACGGTAGTATAAAAGTCCGACAATTTTAAAATTATAGAAGAACGAAATTTCGAACTTGAATAAAAAATTATGAAATTCTGTATCGCGGCTTTCTTAAATTTTATTTGCATGATGGTGAATTTAGGGATTACAGTTAGCAGTAAGCTTACGCAAAACAAATTGGCTATTGTTAGGAACAAAGTAGAGTAGCGTTTGACGCGGGAAATAACACGACGAGTCAACAAATCCCACGCGGACAAACTTGCTGGCACTTGATTCTTACTTATAATAACGTCAGAAAAATTATGACTAAGAAATTTATGACTTTACTGCACTCACCGCCAAATGCTCACATGTTAACACCATAGTATAAGTGGCGTTTAACGATATTTCAGATATTTCAAGATAATTAACAACAGAAAGCAAAGCGAGCATCCAATCAAGTAACAAAGCATCCAACAGTAACTTTAAGTTAATAAAACGCACTTGATTTTCTCCATACATAATACAAGATTGCGTTAAATTGTATTTAAAAAAACGCTGATGTTTTTTTATTCTCGTTTAGATATAAATAAGCTTCTTTACAATAGTAAATGAGCGTCAGAAATCGCGTTAAAGTAATAAAATGGCACATTACAAGTTATACCAAGTTGGGCAACAATTCACAATCAAGTCTAAAAGAGCAGTCTCAACGATTCAAAGTACGCAGCTTTTCTGATTTTTATCGATAGCTATTTTTTCCTTCTATTGTAAACGAGAAATGGTTTGTGAATCGACAATAAGAAGGTACCTCTTTTATCTCTGGCTATTTGTGCATAAAGATTGGAGCATAAATAAATGCTTAAATAAGAAGGGGATGAGCATTGAGCATATGTTGGTATAAGTAATGAAAAATACAAAATATTGATATTTCTAAGTTAAGCTTTTTGATATCCCATATGAGATAGAATCAACGTTTTTGATACCACATTCGAATAACAATTTTTAAAAGCTACACGGTGTTTTGTTGTAATTGTAGAAATATTTTGTTCTTAAAATTTTTGCACTCACGTATAGTATTAGGAAGGAAATCCTGTTTGGATAACCGTTCTTACCTGAAACAGAAATATAAAAATTAGAATTACATACTATTTAATCAAAACAAAAATTGCTAAAGCTAGAACAACAGTCCTCGAATTATTTACATAAGTTCACTATTCATCAACGGAAAAAAATATATAGTTAAGTGCGTCTGCTGTAACTGTTTTGGAACATAACCCAACCCTTCTCAATAAAGAGGCCTATACCATTACTAAATTATTATAAGGTTGAAATGATGAAAAATATAAAGTAGAGAAGATAGGAGCCAGTTTTCAGTGGGCGGTTTGACGATCACATTGCAATATTTCCGGCGCGAGTACTGAACAAATATGGCCATGCCGTACTACCCACATAATTTTATGTGCTCACGCGAGCCCCTGCATGATCACACGAAAGGCTCTATATTATAAGAGCCTCTCATTTTATAAAAGCTTTTTCACTCGATAAACGATTTTTTATCAATGTTCTCGAGTAATTAATCGGACGCGATACTATATCCGTGTGCGATTCTCACGAAAAACGAGTGATTTTTAAAGTTAAAGTTCAATGCCAGATACCTTTAACTCAACTTCGCACACACAGATGCAAATATTTGGCACTTAAAGAGTGCAAACTGCAATCGAGCTGTGTAAACAAACGTTTAAAAGTCATCAATCGAACGGCGGTGAAAAATCCGCCGGATAAACTTGTCATATAAAAGTTTTATTAAAGCGAAAGCCACAAAATACGGGGAAAGCGTTTCGAGAGTGGACTAGAGGAAAATAACAAAAACAAATGTATCGAGTGGGAGCGGGCAGGAAGTCCACACGGGGAACTGTGTCAATGTCAGTGTAACGGGGCATTTTTTACACGGACTTCGTAAATTATTGTACACCGGGCCCTTGCCAATGCCGTCGTGCCGGGCGTAAACCACTGTCAAGCATGTACGGACACGACACTCACGTAACACGAGTGACCTCAATGAAAAAATAAATTACAAGACGCCTAGGGACAAGAAGTTGCGTGAAGTAACGAACACAGTGACCAGCCGGCCTGGCCTTATCATTTAGGGTAAGGTAAGGCTTACTCTCAATAAATTCAACATTTTTATTTAAGTGGAACTGAAAGGGTATGGGTACAGAAAATTTATGGGTGCTGTCCTAAACACCAGCTTACATATATTTAGTGTTGAATGGTATTTGTAAATGAATAGGCGTGTTCTAATGGCAATCAATAGGACACAAAATGACCTACCCAATTTTAAAGCAATAGTAAAGAATAGTAAGGCCTTAACTAAGAGAAAACTTTTTACGATTGAAACAGGAGCCAGGATATAGCAATTGGCACTGTGATTCGATTTGTCATAGGTAGACTTAGACTTTGAATATTCGTTGTTGAGGATTCCATCGGCTACTTAAAAATACTTGGGATACCAAGGACTATGGGTTTTGCCGACTGGTCAGCGCTCGGACCGACCATTCAGCCAGGCCGATCTTTATCTTTAGGTTAATAAAAATGTATTTGAAGATTGTTTTGTTTGTGTTGTTCGTTGCACCACCACATGCAGGCAGTATATTTGAACGTGGCACAAGTTATGTAGAACTTTTTATACTAGGTTATTGGCATTTATAGTAAAACCGACTAGTCGGTATAATTGCCCGACTAGCCGCACATTACCAAAAACTCCTACTGGTACTAATGATAAGATTCTGAGTAATTTTATTCTATCACATTATGTATATCGCATTTGCTAACCAACTACGTGTCTACAAAATGAGAACTCCGTGCAAAAAAAAAACACATTTTCATCGTGCAAAAATATAGCAACAGTGTCTTTGAGGTGTCTTATATCTGTTGGTAGAAGTTGAAATATAGGACGCTGCTGAATATTGCTTTTAAGATGCAAAAGATTCAAGAAGGATAAGGATTTGTGCGGTCTCAAAAGTAAGCCACGGTACGACGAAAAAAGAAAACAAGGGATCGTTGAGGTATACCGCGAAAAAATTGGGACGTCGCAGCCAAGGCCCTTAGCTGGGCTTGTTCTATTTTCGTGGATAGAGTACTACATAAATGTGCGAGTAACAATATCTATTTATATTTAGCTGTGTAAACGCACTCGAACCTGGCACCGCCCGGAAGTTGTTAGGACATCGGTGCTTGACCTATTATGCAGAAGTTAATTGGTGGAAAACAATGAACCAACGAATAAATTCGCTCAGTGTTAAAGCAAGTTACCGTCTGACACTTTTACGGTGAAACTTAGCAGATTGCTTTTTATTGCGAAATAACTTACAACCAAATAAGGATAAGCTGAAACTAGTTTTAGTTAATTGTATTACAGTTTTGAGTCAGTTTGTTGCCCCAGTAGTTGAGCTCTAATCACATAAACAAATCTCATTAGCGTTTCCTGCGAAGAGCGATAAAACGAAACAAAATAATTTATGCGTAATTTTATTTTATGTTCACGATTATCTTTGTATTTATCGCGTTATTTATCTTAAGGGCGTGGGTTCCAAGATATGTCATTGCAATTCGTCGTAACTTAAAATTGCCCCATTCAATGACAAGTTTGTTTAATCAAAATTATTTTTTTTAAAGGCAATTTATGTTAAAATCAGAGATGGGTTTCTGCCAGGGCATGCAGGGCATATAGAATAAACGTCCGAGGGTAATCCTATCTGTACCAAGTTGTTGCCAATTCATTTTGAGCGTATTGAATAACGTCCAGGCGTAAACCCATCAGAACTGTACATAATAAATAGACTTTTTAAACTAAAGATTGTGTTAGGAATAAGTTGAAATCAGTTCTGCGACAATGGCCACGACCAAATTGCACAACAACAGTATGCCATTTTCGTAAGGGTCAGGCTGATATTTATTTATTTATTAATAATTTATTTATTTATTTATTTACACAACTGTTTAATGTACTCACAGTTTCCCAACACGTGCAATAAACTAATACAAATAGAAGACTTAATACTACTTAAAAGTACTTAAAAAAGAGACACATGATTTTAGAAATTGTTAATATTTGGAGATTTGATATGCAATTTATTATACTCTAGCTTCATCTGTTTTCTATCTTGTTCTGTAGTCTGATCTGATCATTGCCAATTGGTATCCACCAATTCAGATTCAGACTATTATGTTTACAATGACAATTGTTACCAAATGACTTTATATTTTCCCGACGAATATTTCTGCTCCAGTAAGAATATTTCTTATTTCTCTTGGGCAGTATCCGAAATTCATTGACGTTATCGGTCGAATTATGGAATGATTTGGTACTCGCATAGGGTATGTAATAGGTTCAACATACAGGCAGTCGTCAACACAAATGGGTAATGCGCGGGACTGAAACGCGGCCTCATTTCGCCGCTACGTGGGGCTTCGCCATTCGATTCGAGTTGGCTGACATCATGCACACGTAATACCGCTATGGTGTTACTATGTTATATACACTTACGACTTCATTAGGCCAAATGAATGGAATGCTTTTTGGACCAATATCGAATTTTCTTTGAATAAGTGCCTGTCTTGAAATCTTTGCTTGCCATTTCGAATTTTAGAAAAAAATTAAATTAATAGTCGTTTTTATGTTCTAATTTAGCCCAAGATCTTAAATCTCTGGTTCTATCTATAGACCAGCAAAACTATCATTACGTTAACAATATTTCTTGGATTTTAATGGCTGTAATAATAATTACAACTTATCGATAGGTAGGTGGCATACAAACTCGACAACTTCATGTATAGCAAGATTTTTAGGTCAGCGAAAGAAAACAACGTTCAATTCCTGCAACACAAGCCTACTTATTTCATTACTTTATAGGTATATTAATGATAAATAAATTTCAGTATACGTACGTTGTTTTTTGCGAGGTTTATTTGTTCTTGTTCACTAATTAGATTGTTACAAAATGTTTTGAAATATTTAACTCATAACACTCTTAGAAAAAGGTAATTATCACATTGTGCGACGTAGCGATCTTATTCTCTTTGTCTGTATTTTATTCATTTTTGCATTATTATTTTCGGCTTATAAACAAACACACTCAATAGCAGACCGGAGTTGGAATTGTGGCCGATGGATGGCGATAGACTCACCCTCTATCCAATGGGACCTAAACATAACAGTTGAAGTGTGGGTGTTGTACACCTCTTCCACACCCTTCTGTGTAATATAGGCGTGATGTTATGTTTATGTATAAACAACATAACACACAATTGCTATTTGGTCGAAGAATACATATTCTATTTTATTTTTATTTATTTATTTAATACTTTATTGTACACAAAGGATTACAAAGAAATAGACATATTACAGTAATGGTATACAAAACGCGAGTTATATGGTTTTATTCGTGACTCAAACCATTGTAAATTATATAGTGCGTATTTGTACTACACATGCCTTATAGGGAAAACAAGCATCAGACGGTACGGGACGACCTCGTTTTTAAAGGTCTATAGACTGTATAGAAGCACCTTCGAAACCCTTTAGAAAATACTTTGGTGGGAAATTCATTGGTAAATAGATTCGTCCCTAATGCCTTATCTATAATCCGCTTAGGATAGGACATAATAGATACAGAATCGTACGATCAGAGTTGATTGACGGGCCTAATGAGATTGGAAGCGAGTCTGCTGCCATTTGTCGACTACAACTTTTATTTCAGACAGCAACTTCAGCAATTGGCTTACAACGTATATCTTTGGAGTAACAGTGAACTGAATTATGATGAAAACTAAGTTTTAGTAAGATATGCTACTAGGTTATTCAATATTGGAGCCGTGGAAGAAATAACGCATCTAAATTGCTCGGATTAGATTTTTGGTGGTTAAATGAAATGCGTTTTGCATTGCAATTGAATCTGCGAATTTGTCAGGAAGCTTATTCCCAGATTTGTAGTATCGCAGGCCAAAATACAAGGCCAAAACGCCAATCTTTGATAAAACCCCCCGCACACTTATAGAAAGCCTGTCAAACGGAGCAGATATAGAAGTGAGTTGTTTAATTTCATGAGAATAGGCTCATGTTATACACAATCCTAGACCTATAATAACAGGAATGTCATTTAAAACATGAACATAATACTTAGGTATGCAGCTCCTTGGTACCTTGCCCACGGGTATAATATGATTGGAGAACAAGGTTCAGGCAGGTGTCTAGTTACAGTAGTTACCGATACAAAGTTGCTGGGCGACTTGGCACGTGTATGGAGCCGGCTGTGTGTCTGTCTGTCATTTTCGATCTACAAACTTGGTGTGACATGTACATGACTTGCTTATTAAATTTTATTAATGTCACTTTCACTTAATTATGAAGACGCATAGATTGACCTTATTCAATAAACGAGAGGTTGACATAAATTATAAACGATATATGAAATTCTTAAGAGGTCGAAAAGTTGCATAGTCATACATATAATATGTACATAATATTGACACCTGAACCTCACGTTAGTAACGTACGATAAATACCTACTGTATAATGAATAACGTACGGAACATAAATAGTTTTGCATTAAACATAGATAACTTTAGGCTTTTGAGACGTTAATTTGGGTACTGGGGCTGTTCATAACACAAGGGGTTCGCACCGCGGTATGAATCGCCCAAGGACTTTTTTGAATAGGTCGGTTCGCACCACTGTCGTCGAGTGGTGCGAACCGCCCAAGGTTATTTTTGAATAGGTCGGTTCGCACTAAATCTTATCTGAGCAAGCTTGGGTAACCAACTTGGTTTATGAACATTACTTAAGTGTCAGAAGGGTATCGATACTTCAAAAGAGTTATTTTTAAAAAGATTTTATCTTTATCTTATATCTCGACTTTCCACCGATCGCATCACGGACAGACTCTACTTAAGTATCAGCACAAAGAGCTTCCTGCAAAGTTGGCGGTTTTTTTTTTCGGTAAAACTTGGTCGGTATTTCCGCGGAGGATGGGGGTAATCGAGTAATTGCCAGCGTGCATTATACAAAGTCCCCGGAACGTGTCGGTAAGGGCCAATCTTGTAGAGATGTACCCACCCGACTGGCGGTTTTTAGTATTCGAATATTTGTGTAAACGTTAAGAAATGTACCGAGAGAGAAATCGTAATATCCTATTACGGAATTGATTCACGTATACTGTGCAGTCGCCGATCAAATAAAGGCTAATAGAAGTCTGTAGAAGACGTCTATATTCGAATACTGGATATTAGTGAACTAGATACTTCTAAACTAAATGGATTGAGAATACTCCGTAAGGTATTCTGCAAAGTATTCATGTCTGCTTGACTCAGCACTCAGCACATCTCTCTTGAGCCGAAGTTCGGTGGCATAAGCGCCTGTGGTGCGGTATATGGACTATGAAGCATGCATAAGTAAAGCCTGATCATACCATCGATGTGGTGTTACGTTATATCTGAATATATGGCGTGCTTCAAGCAAATACTCGCGTTTCAGACAATATTTTCTGTTAGCTCTAGAATACTTGGCGAAACTTTTTTCAACTTAAAATTATACAATATCGAGTGTGAAGTGAATATTAAGGCACTTTCAAGCTTAGGGACTCAACTATCAACTTTTCAAAGGATAGTTGCCAGTTGCCAAAACTGTCAAAATGTTATATAATAAGTGGATAGTACATATAGTTGTGGCACTCACAACTATTTTACTACGTCTGCAAAGCGCCTTAACACATGAAATTTTTTTGACTGAATAAAAATATTGTGTTTTTTTTTTTAAGTACACATTTGATAAAACACGCTGTATTTATTCTGTTATTGTTAACTTGCTCTCTTGTAACTTTCAACACTACAACGCAGCGTACATTATTATTAAAATATTTGTAACTACCTACTTCATTTTATTTCGTAGCAAAGTAAAGAACTTTTTGTGCGCGAGTTCGACCAACACCTCCTACACAATTTCGAATAATTGTCAGGTTGCATTACACAAAGCCCCTTACTTGCCAGCAGCGATAGCCGAGTGGGAGACCGTAGGACTGCTAAGTCGAAGGTCTCGGGTTCGAACCTACGGTACACACCTCTGTCAATAAATCGTTAAGATTTGTCTTTTCGAAGGTATGTGTGTATTTATCATATAAATTATCGCTCGCTAACGGTGAAGGAAAACATCGTGAGGAAACCTTCATGCCTGAGAGTGCCTAAAAGTACTCGAGGGTGTGTGAAATTAACCAATCCGCACTTGGCCAGCGTGGTGGACTATGGCCTAACCCTTCTCATCATGAGAAGAGGCCCGTGCCTAGCAGTGGGACATGTATTAGATACAGGGCTGCTATTATTATTACACAAAGCCCCGAAGCATGTCGGTAATCTTAAAAGCGCCAACTTGGTAGCAAGCTCGTATATAAGGGCCTTGTTTGACCGTGAATGTAATACTATATGCTCCCGGTGGTTTATAGCGAGATGTTACATAGCCTTAGCCTTCCTCGATAAATGGGCCATTCCAAACCCAAATATTTTTTAACTTCGATCCTGTATATCACCAGAATATCAGCGCTGTGGTGCTAATGTGCTGCAGTATTATACTGAGATGCAAACTTTTTCTGGCACGTCGGTAGTTTTAAAATTATTCATATTATTTTAATATTTGCCGGAATAAATATATCATATTCTTATTTAATATTATTCCGTAGTTCCTAAGATAAGTGGGTTCAAACAAACTCTTCAGCTTTATAATACTAGTATAGTTAAAAAACTTAAGACAAATCTTTGTGTGCATGAACATAGGGGTATGTCTTAGTCTGGGTGTTTGTATGTATAATAGGCATGTATTTACATAAGAAAAGTATATATGTATTAGTATCAGTTATTCTAGTACCCATAGTACAAGCTCTGCTTAGTTAGGGACTAGATGGCGTTGTGTGTAAGTTGTGAGATATTTATTTATAGATAGATGAGGATATATAGAGCATGTTAATTAAAACCTTGTTTACATAATCGATGGTGCATTTATGTAATGAGCACGACATAGCACGTGTTTGGCTAACAAGCAGCAAAATGGAATGAAAACAAAGTTGCAAACACTCGGGCCCGAGATAATGCTACCCAATTAAAATGTACGCGCAGAAATGACATAAATATTTTATACAGCTTCTAAAGTCTCACGTATTCGGCTTTATCATTACAACTTTACTGGTAATATAATAAATTAATACGTGTAATTTTTATTCTTTAAATGATATGCAAAAAATCGGTTTGAAACTTATCAAAATTATATACGGGGTGGATGCGACATAGCGACATTTATTGAAACCACAGCTTCTATACATGGTAAGTATCAATTTCCACCGGATAAAAATTCACTGGCGAAAAAAAAAAATCACGTTCTCCGAACAATTTGAACATTGCGATCGTGCAATTTGTTCGGAAGACGTGGATTTTTTTTTTCGCCAGAGAATTTTTTATCCGGTGGAAATGCGTACTGGCCATGTATAGAAGCTGTGGTTTCAATAAATGTCGCTATGTCGCATCCACCCTGTATATTTTACAGCCTAGATGCGCTTTTTTTCGTTTTCAGACTATACCTGAAAATAACATAGTATTTATGTGGGTACCGACATAGCAATCTTATTTCTATTTAGGATGAAAGATGCTACATTAAAACTACTCGAATAAAAAACATTAAAACAACATTACCAATTTGTTTGTTTTGTACAAGCAATTTAAACTGAATTTGGGCGAATACAAACAAAACGAGATGGAACAAGGAACATACAACTTTTCGAAAGGAGCTTTTAGCTTCACACGAAAGTTATCCGAATGTAATTGTAATTTTTCAAAAATGACAGTTTTTTTAGAATTTCAATGGAATTGTGAAATGTTCATTAGTGGTGGTATGTTTTTCTGCCTCAGCTAGCCTAAATATGGAGAAACTCTCGCCTATACAAATAAAACGACAATGTTATGTGCATTTGACTTTACCTTAGTTATACTTGTTATATATACTATGTTATCTAAATACGCTTCATATTGGATTAACCACAACCTACGGCACAGAACAGAGCATACATACATAATATCAACGACGCGCAATATAATATATATCAAACGAGCCCTCCTAAAGAGCCGTTGTCGCCGTTCTCATAAATCTCTTCATATATTATGTAAATATTTACAAACCCAGGGTAATTACAAAGCAAAAGCTGACAGCTGTTTTAATTTTAACAAGCGTTAGACGTTTAATCCGAGTCACAGTGCGACTTGCGTTATAAAATGTCGCGGCTAAAATGTACCAGTATTCAGACATTTTCAGACATTCAGCTACAAATTAGGGTGTCGGCTCGGTAATTAAAAGTCAGACGTGGAATTAAAACTGGAAGCGTTAAACAGTTTGTCTTATTCGAAATGTTATAACGGGTATGAAATTTGTTTTGGAATATGTAACTGAGTTAGAAGTTTGGTGCAGCATGTAGTTGGTAACGTGTTTGACTCACGAAGCTGCTGAATGAAGTATTAGATAGAATGGATGTAATAAATTCAGTAGGCTAGTTGTTAGTACGGAAGTGGATTGGTATTGCCACTTTCTAAGACGAAGCATTAATTCTAATTATTGTGAAATTTAGCGATTTTCTGTAATCCGAATTAAGATTTCATAATTATCCTGTTTCGATGCCTTTTAGGGTAAATGTTTCACGTTGATCAAACAATACATAAAGAATTTAGATTAAAAAGGCAGTTTAGTCAACTTTTCTTTATTATTTTTTGAATACACGTGGCTACGTTAATATACCGTGTAATATAACCCAAGTACTGGTTCGTTAATGGAGCCTGGTCTGAATGTGCACGAGACAAAAGAGCCAGTCTTTTGTGTTCATTAATAGAAACCTCCACCGTACAAAATTCGGAATACAACTGCCCTTCACCGAAATTAATATAGGAAAATAAGGAAAATATAGTAGACAACAGCTTTACCATTAATTTCATGTTTGTTATCGCTTATTATCTTATCGGTTGTTTGTCTATATCAATTCAGTAGAACCATACAATTACTACTAATAGTCACTTCATATAAGGCTATATGAAGTGACTATTAGTAGTAATTGTATAATTATGGAGAGCGACAGTAATCTAAATGCCATATTGATTTCTCTCTGTGTCTTAGCATTCAATATTTAAAGGATACAAAGGAAAATAAATGTTCATGAAACATTATGGCTTCATTAATACAAAAGCGAATATTTAATGGGTTCAACAGACGGATTCCGAACTCAATTACCCTAAGGTAATCGAACTAGGTACGACGTACAAAAAAGCTTCAAGGGAAAAAGGTAGACAAAGCCCGGTTACCTGAGGGTTTCATATAAAGTTCTTAGAGGCATCTACTTCGAAAACCGCATAACTTTATCATCGCGCCGCAATGTAAACTCAACCTTTGTTCTCCGAGTTATTTTATGAAATAACTGAGTAAAAGCACTTAACTATTCTGAATTCTTTTGCTACTTATTTTTCAAGGAATATTTAATTTTTGACTTAGAATCCGTCCGCAATGGGTGGAATATTTGGCAAGGACAGGTAAACCTTCTACGAAATAATTAACGTTTTGCTGTAACGAGTCAATACATAAAGGATATAAAGGAAACCCGAGTCGAAACTTCTCACTTGGCTAATGGATTTACTTGTTAAAAACACAAAAATAAAGTACTTATATTTATAAATTCTGAGGATATGAATCTGATTGATTGGTTAATAAATTTCAACAGTACGGATCGATTGTCACCTCATATTATTCACCTCATTCATAAGTAGTTGGAAACATCAAAATTTATTAAGTCTTTATTCTCAAAAATTTACATTATTTTGTGATTTGATAACATAAATAAAAACTTAAAATTATTAATTAATAGTGCACTATTTCATATTAGTCATATTTAAATGTATTTCCACAGACAAACCGATCATTCGGTTTTGTGGAGCCTGTTTAAAAATGTATGTTTTTATTTATGAATAAAGCATTTTATCTATCTAAATGTGAAAAATGTAAGTTGTATTTTATGAAAAATTTTAAGCGTGAAACTTAAGACTTAAGTTGTTGACTGTTAAAATCATAACCCTTCCTTTGATTTTGTCGTAGTCGGGAACTACACGTTCGTCCGTCTGATTTTGAACACGTGAGGTTGCAGCAGCGATCACATTTCACTGTTCCGTCTAAAGTAGTTCCGCAGCACTAAGACGGGATTAAGCCAAGACGTGTACTTATTACTACTTATCTATCCGAGCAACTTAGGTGTCAGGCGAAGAAACTAGGTCAGTCTAGCGTGTGATAACTTCAAGTCTTCAAGTCTTAGTTTTAACACAATTTTTAACATATTATAAAGACTGAGGGCATGTGTCACCAGATCTCTCGTGCCTGCTTCTGAAATCTACACAAAGTGCCATATGAATGGGCCATCCTACAAAGGACATTATCAGCTGTTGAAATCGGTTGTTAACACCTAAAACTAAAAAAAAACCGGTAGTAGGTACTCAAGTTAATGTAGATACAAATTTCAAATTTAAATTTTTCTGGTTGTCTTTCATAACGCAATGATGATGACACAAACCAACCAACCACGAATTACGTCGAAAATGTAATTAATTTGTTTTAGGCCTTTAAATCTAGTTTAAATTGATGACCACTGCATTTAATACAAAACAAGCATAGCAGCACTCGAGCGTCTAGATAATTCTGATAAAATAAAATGTAACTTCGTTAGACATTAGAAACGTCACGTATACATTACAAGCCCACAGGTATTACATAACAGCTTTTATGATGATTCACGCTCCAGGAGATGCCCCGGAACCCGACACCTCGAGTGCGGTCAGCTTGGACATCTCATATACTGTAAAATTCGTAGATTCATATTAGTTTCATGCCCACTCGGCCTTAGATTATTATCAACAAGAAAGTTGCTCCTTATTTTTGCAAGCGGTTAAAAATACACTACCTAGAAGTAAGGGCATGTATAAAAGGGACAGTAAAATAAGAAAAAAAACCACATGAAGGAAATGTTATGTTTATAATATAATCTGCATACAGACGGCTTCCTATTTTACGCTGCATATAATATATCATGCAGAATTATTAGAATAGGTGTTGCTGTCCAAGGTAGGACAGATAACGAGCTGCTAGTCTGACATTCAGCGGTCTGACATATTGTATCCAAGGCAGTTAATAATATTACATACATACATGTTATTTGTTTCCATCGCATTGAATTACTCACTACAAATAATTATTTTTGATTAAACACAGGTTTATAATTTGTATAGGCTTTAAACTAAAAAAATATTTAGTTTATATTTTATGTCGTTCTAAAAGATCGTATAGAGATAGTTTATAGTGTACGTAGATGGTAATAAATGTCGTTCCGAATATGTATTTGAATGTGATTGACCGGTGGGTGAATGGGCAAGAAGCGATACGTCAGAGTGACGCGGCTCTAGCGCGAGCGCGGGGCGGGGAGAGGCGCGGCAGCTGCGCGCGCGCTGCGTCACACTCAGCTGATCGCGCTACTTACTCGACCGGCGTAAACAAATCATAGTAACGCTCCCACGCTACACTATTACATGAATATGCCAAGTGCCACGCAGAATAGGTCGCATTCATATTATCAAACTTATTCCAATCGCATTTGCCATTTAAATCATTTCCTTATAGAAAATTCCTTTTGAAATGAAAAAGACTTGCATCATTTCGAAACGTCAAGCATAGGTATTCATTTACCTTTATAATAATTACGCGATTTAAACCCGCTGTCTAATTTTTGAATAATGTTCTCAAATCGCGAAATTTTAGAAATAGAAGATTCCTTTACTATTTTATGACATTTTATAATTTCAGTATCAATAGCGTGGTGCAGTCGCTATCATTTATATAGCAGAGCCGACAATAGATTGCGACAAATATTATTATTGTTACGTATAAACGAACTTGACTGTACCAATTTACGTAAATAACCACCGAGTCGAGAAAGTATCTTGAGTTACTTTTAGCAGCATGAACTTGAACATGTGTCACATTCTTGTTTCTAGCGATTATCTAAGAGATGGTTTTTAAAACCGGTCAGGGTCGGTATTTTGGCCGTCGACAAAAAATGTCGTCATTAGTCATTAACAACGAGGTCACCAGCTACAACCAACGGGTTTTACAGACATTATCAACGTAAACTTATTGTCAGACATTTGGGTTACCCAGCTGGTTCGCATATGGCGAATAGGTCGTTCACAGATAAAGCGTCTGCCAACCATCAAACACGTTGCAGACGCGTGGGCCAGGCCAGAACCTTACTCAAATTGCTCACATCGAATATGCTAGAAACAGAAAAGAAAGGTCATCGGTTCATTAATCTCGGAACAATGATTGATTAATTAATTTCTTGACGTTTCAGAACGAATCGATTCTAAACGCGTAATGGTTTTTGGCAGCGTTTCCAATTAGTAATAGAAAGAATTAATGGTGATTACGACGCGCAGAGAGAGTATACTAACAGGTAATGGTCGAAATCTGGTCACAAATTATCCGTTGTGCTATTAAATTTACATTTTACCACAGTAACCATTAGGCGAACTAATGGCGTTTCCATGTACAGAGCGAGTACGCGGTAAAAAGCGAACGTTACAATTACACGGCGGAACGTCATCGTGGCGCGACGATTCCCATCGAACCGCGTGTACCCGACTTCCCGACTAATCGTCGAGATTCTAACGGCAGACATCGCATTAGCATTTAGCTTTCATAATATAGAGACCCAATACATTTTAGTAGACACTATAACGTATAGGCTAAGAGCCCCTGCTGTCTGAGGCTGCCTGATTAACGACATTTTATAAAAGTTGAAAGTTTACCTGTGTGTGCCTCAAAGCTAAGAACGATCACCAACTATGGAATTTGGCTTTGAGATATACAAGAATTTAAAGTAGTAAAAAAATTACCCCTAGTTACGCTATAGTATAAAAGCTATTTTTTGGATATTTTGTTTTTTGTGATAATAGAAATAATAGCCCTTAATGACTAACACGTAGCACGGTTCCAAACCAGACTAACTCAAAGTTTCTAAAATTATGGCGCTATTGCCTTTTTTCATTCCATATTTGGTGATCATTTTTGTTGTTGAAAGTTACAGCTTTTACGGCCACTGGCTCTTAGGCTAGTATCCATCTCACAGTTACCCATTACCATACTTAACAACAGTCTTAAAGTAAATACAAATTAAAAGTCGGATTATTTCCAAAGACATCCAATATCTAATTAGCTAATATCATTTCTTCAGAGCAATTTCTGCGTAAAAGTTCAGCCGGCGAACAAATTAGATTAATTAGAACCCGAGACTATCACGGGCCACGGGCGAATAAAACGAGTAGTCAAACAGGGAGTTTTTAAATTGAAAATAAACAGAGCAAATAGTCGAGGTAAGTGGAGGACACACCTGCCGTTCTGGTCGCCACGCCCGCGCACCTGCGGCTAGTCGACACTTAGACGTTAATGAAAAAAATGTGATAAATAATAAAATAAATAAATATCTCCCAACTTACACACAACGCCATCTAGTCCCAAACTAAGCAGAGCTTGTACTATGGGTCCTAGAATAACTGACACTAATACATATATACTTTTCTTTTGTAAATACATACTTATTATACATAGAAACACCCAGACTAAGACAAACCCCCATGTTCATGCACACAAAGATTTGTCTTAGATGGGAATCGAACCCACGACCTCGTCGTCGCAGGCAGGTACACTACCCACTCCGCCATCCGGTCGTCAATGCTCATTAGATACCAGTAATGCCGTCAACTCTTTAATATTATCAGAGTGCTCCTCATACATAATAATATTGAAACAAGTAAGCGTGATATTACGTCAATATACGAATCGCATAATATATCACTGAAAGCGTAAAAATGTTCGCGCTGCGGATGGTAATTTCGTACGAAATATTTACTATCATCAATTTCACACAGTGTGGTAACTGCGAATAAATTGGTAAACGCGTATATGGAGAATGTAGCCGTCGTATTTCATAATCCTAACCATATTTCAGCGGAGGCAAGCGCTAGTGGCTGGCGGCCGAAGAAGGCGAGGCGACACGCTCGCTGGAAGAAATATTGCCAGCTCGGCGTTCACGCGCCGAAGCGAGCTACGCACGAGATAATCTGCCATCTCCAGCGGCTAGGCCTTGTGCGGTTTCTATCCCGACTCGACTCAACGTTTGGGAAATTGCGTACACAGCAAACAAAGAATTGCAAATCGAGATAAGGAACCGGAGCGTATCGCGCTTTTGAACGCCCCTCGGCTCCGTTCTCTGTAATAATCCAACAAACGACGGACCGTTACACCCTCTCTAGCTACACCTCACCGAAACACCGGCGTTGTTTTGCGCAACAAAAACATGACATTCATTTTAATTCAGAACAGAAGGCGAGCGTGAATCATTACGTGTAATCGAAACGGCTCCGTGCCATTCGGATACGTTAGATAACACACGTGCGTGACAATGAGCTCAGCTGCGAGAGATTTCTCTTCTTATTCGCATATACAACGCTGGCGTTCCAAGAATGTTCACAATTGAAACATCCATAAAGAAGTGATGAAAAGTTTGAGAGTTATCGGTTTAGCGAGGCCTTGGTAAGTAATGCGAATGGAAGCTCGATTTAAGTTTGATAATCCGCAAGCCGCTGCCCGTCAGAGATAGGACAGTTTTCGACGAGGGTCGAGCGAGGCTCCACACGGGTGCTCTTTGGCATTCGAAGCTTCAAAGGGAGATTAGGCCTAGTTGGCACAAAAGAATAGCAGAGTTTTCGGCTCAGCTAACAAGTAACAAGCTTAAAATTAAAATGGATAGCAATGTGGCGCATGCGCGCTGACCACGGTCATCCGATAACCGCGCTAGCCGATTCAACTAATATTTCAACGTTTACACACGCAAACGTGCCCGAGCTGCCATTGTGTGTAAATCCGGCCGAGCACGTCGGCCTAAACAGATTAATTCCATCCGTGATGTACTTTATTTCAGTCGATATGCCGTAGATATGTAGGTAGTTGATGGATCCATAATATAAAATTGAGGGTAGAAAACTTCGGTACCCCCGCCATGTGAGCAGCCGACTGTATTTCCCAAGGGTAGAAATGCCCAAATAAAATAGCAGAAGCCAAACGCGATGTCTTTCAAGGCAGCCCCTTTTGGCGAAATATCAGTGTGCGAGGAATTTCGGGGCTTTGAGTGACAGACTGCCTTGCTCGATGCTCTCTATGGCTTTTAGGGTGACACGCTGTACCTACTAAGTTTAGGGATATAAGATGTGTAGGCTTTTACTGTCCCTCGCTTCTAAAGCTATACTAAATTGATGTAGATTCTAGTTAATACAGACGATCACATCACATAGTGTTTGATAAAATCAATTTGATTCAATCGCCGTATTTGTAACCAAATTATCATAAAATATCGAGAAATTTGAGACAGATCATAAGTTAATAAAGGTGAAGAAGAGAAGAAGAATAGGTATTTCCTGCTTTATCTAAAGTCCACATTTCCGATAAAAATGCTAAGATATTGGCAGTGTATGAGAAAATGTAGCCCGCATAAAGTTCCCGCTCTCCAAGTTAAGGGCGGCATAACATGGAGACCGTGATTTTAGTGTTTATGTCTAGAACACCAATAGAAGTGTTGGAGTCGAACATTGTCGGCGAACTACAAGTTTGTGGTGCACGTATTCAGCCACCGCGCGTCTCGACTCACAAAGCGGAGTCAAGTTACCAACAGAAGAACACGTCGCGGTCGTCGAGCTCGCTGGGGAGGACCGAGGGGGGTGTGTGCGGAGGTTGGGGGCGCTACTCTTAGCGACGTGACATTTTCGCAAACAAGCCACGAGGAGCGAGGCAGGGGCGCCGTGAAATTTGCAACCTCGGCGCCAGCCGCTATTCGACCGGCCGCGGCTCACGCCAACCTAATGGGGGAAATCGATGAATAAATTCGGTGATCCGAGTTTCACTAGCTCGGCCAAAAGTTGATTATCGCCCGAATGTGCCCATTATACCCGAATTTTTACGGGAAATTATAGCAGCGTCGCGATTTACTAGAGTGCAAAGATCGCAAAAAAGGATGAGAGAGCTAAAATTAATGGAATAAAATGCAGAATACAATTCAAGAGTTGTTATAAATCGTTTTGTCGTCTACTATACTACCGTCCACACAGATTATTTATTGCGGCATGTGTTTGCATAATCATGTTTCATTTATAGGATTTTTATCTATTTTTTAGAAAAGCCGTTTCAAATAATTGACCAATTAACAACGCTGGACGCCCGTATTTGTTTAGTCAGGTGACTAACATCAATTGAACATTTTTGCATGCATGAAAAGTTTCGACATTAACTATTTTGCCATAATCTGTCAATAAATTTATATTGCAGTTTCACAACACCTAAATTGTAGTGAACGGGCGAATAAAACGCTCGAGATTCATAAAGAGCCATGTTTTTGGCTATAGTACCAGGTTATGTATTATATATAACCGTATAAAACCGTACGTAAATTTTTTTATAATTTAGGCACTTAATATGAAAATTAATTTATTTTTTACAAAGCGTTATATTTGATTAAAGTATCTGTTTAATTGTAAAACAACAGAATTATTTTTGAAAAATACGTAAGTGCATAAAATAATCATAATCTTTTGACTTACTATCAGGTTGTTCTAAAATATAATCACGAGAAACATTGTCATTTAAATATAACATTTTCTTATTTCCATAAGATCACTTGTCACTGATTTTATAGTAAGTTTATCCTAAGGTCTAAATTATTATGTCGATTGGCAAAGGTCATCTAATGTTATTACATTCAAGTTCTACCGAATCTTCGGTCTAACTTATTGATCACAATTAAGATATTTCGGGTTCAGACTCAGGTAGTCGCACTTGAAACGACGAAGAAGGTGAGTAAGTTGAAAACCTATTATGCTATAAACAAATTAGTACCGTTCCGTCGACGTAACGGCTCGGCGCCAATAAAACTAGGCAAAAAACGGCGGTGAACACTTCTTGCTATCCTCGCGAACTGGAGGTCATCGGAACAGGACGGCTGAACACTACGACTTTTTAATTGCTTCAATACCCGTGAACAAAGAATAACTTTTTACCAAACTTTTTTAAGCCGGGAAGATACTTTATAATTCGTCAAAGAACCTAAATGCCGATCTTAATAAGTGTTCGCATCCAAAGCTTTTACAAAAAGTAATGCCGTAAACTTGTAAAATTATTTTTGGTACGGATATTTCACGCTGTTAAACTACAAATCTTTGCCGAATATCAAAATAGCAAGTTAAGTGGAAAATCGAAATTCTTTCGTCTGGAAAATCGAGAGAATTTAAATTTTTCTGTAATAAGAATAGCAAAATCGTAACGTTTGGTTGGCGAATCGCAACTTGCAGCCGAACATATTTTTTGATCTTCATACAATCGAGCCTTTGATTTTCATACAATAGTATCCGGAAAATGTAAATGTAAACATGATGTAGTCTATGCCGCAAAAGATACGAATGTTGTACATCTCGCTGTCGACGATTTCAGCTAGACATTTAAGAAACGGAAAATGGATTCGCTCCTCATATGACGCAGGATATGAATTGAAATATGAGTTTTACGCTAAGGAAACTAACTTGGTAATAAGATTGTTAGAAATATTTACATATTGGTTTAAAGAAATGCTTTATATTCGAATTAAAATCTTGCATGACACATTTTCGCGAATTTTTATTTCATTTTAAAGATATAGAGAAAGAAGTGTTCAAGCGCCTCCTGGGGCCTATGAAAATAAATGATTTGAATTTTAATTTTTTTTTTTTAATTTAGCAGAATTTTAATAGAATGTAGCATATATTTTATTAAGAATAACTACGAGTATCTTTAACCTCTCCTTAGTGTATAACAACTGTAATTACATCGGATGTGTCTTGACAACAAACCTTTTGTGATAAATGGCTTACTTGAAAATTGCAATACTACTCTATTCTGTATTGTTATGAGTCAGGTTGAGTGGTAGTTTATGGATTTGGCGTTAGAGTGACTCACTAAACACCACGGCTAGCCGTTCGTGCCTCGAGCGACATGGCACCAAATGGGGATTGCATTTCATGATACTAAACTAGTTGGGAATAAATCGATAACATGTCTGGCGGTCTTGTTGTGCCTCCTGTTTACTATTATCTATTCAGAAATGTCGTTAAAGCCTACCAAAATTGAGTAACTTGGCCAATGCGTTTGCAAAACGATCGTAATACCAATATTTTCTCAATATGATATTTCCCCAGCACGCAAACCTGTACTTAAATAACACATTTCAACAGGGAACAGTCGGTATCGCTACATGAGGTATATTTCATCCTTATTTGGTGAGGTTCGTTTGAAACTGAGCCTTATTTGAGGATTCATAAGTCATAGAATGTGTTGATAGTTGTGGAAAAGTAAATGGAGCTCGGCCAAGAGGTATCGCAGGTAATGTAGGCAAATTCGCAAATCCCGATTGTCGTGTGGGTGGCCATCGCTCGTAAGCCCCCGTGAGAACCACAAGGCAAAGATACTCGGGGCGATAGTTAGCGTCGCGAAATAACAGTTTCAAAATCATCGCCGCGACCGGTTGTGAAATACCGGCGTCTAACCAATTATTAACATTGATATTGAAAATAAACGAACGGATGTAGTACAGTAGCCGGATTTGTCGATGCAGTACAGTTAACCGCTTAACGATACTTTTTCCAAATTGAATATATCCGTGGCACTGACTCTACTTTCATTTCGTTTTTATCGTTTTTTGATTACAAATAAATTATTGATTGAAATCAAGAACATTTTACTTCGGCACTGTACCGACCAATTATCTCAGTGGGAGCCGTCGTAATGGGCATGAATGAAATTTAAACAAGAATACGGACGTGGAGTCTGTGCTGGAGCATTACATTGCCTTATACAAACATAAATGAATAGAATAAACGGTTAACCATTAGACCTGCATTCACAATAACACGCACGATCGTTAGAAGTTCGTGAATGCGGCACTGAATTCTATGTTAATGCAAAAAGAATGTCAACTATGGATGTTGTCTTTGAACATTTTGCTCTCTTTGTTCAACTTACGCGACCGATGCTATGCTCTTGGCTTGTGGAATTCTCAAGGCAATGTTCTAGTTTAAAGTGTAGTTTATTTTTATTACGTTAAAAAACTATTATTTTGCAACCACAAAATACATTTTTTATTTTACAAATTTAAATTATTAAATTTTCAACTGTCTTGTTGGTCTACTGGCGTATTGATTTCCAGGTCGAGCAAAACTGTTATTTGTGAATTTGCCGTCAGAAAATTTTTTAATAGCAGCACGGAGTTGGAAATTTGCCCGGTGGATGGCACTAGGCTTACCGCCTATCTCATGGGACCTAAACAACTTAATATTCTGTGCCTAAACATAACAGGTGAAGTGTGTTTGTACACCTCTGCCATATCTTTTTGGGTAATATAGGTGTGATGTTGTGTTATATTGTTATGTAAAATGTCGTTATAAATAAATAAATAAATATTTCACAACTCACACACAACGCCATCTAGTCCCAAACTAAGCAGAACTTGTACTATGGGTACTAGAATAACTGATACTAATACATATATACTTTTTCTTTTGTAAATACATACATATTATACATAGAAACACCCAGACTAAGACAAAACCCCATGTTCATGCACACAAAGATTTGTCTTAAGTGGGAATCGAATCACGACCTCGGCGTCGCAGGCAGGTACACTACCCACTCCGCCATCATGTCATCGCCATCATTACACATAATATTTTACGTCGGACGGTTAATAGACGAATTTATTTATTAGAAAGAAATTCTACCACAATTCAATTGACAGAAATCGTTAAATATTTAGATAAATACACACGTGTTTCCATTCGTAGAGGATTAAGCGGTCGCCTGGCCGCACTACACTGTGCTTGTATTGTGGGTTCGATTCCCCACACGGGACAATTCTTAGTTTGAAATGAAAATGACAATAGCCTTTATAATCGCAATAAAAGTATAATTTTGCTTTATAACCAAAGAATTTCTGGCTCTATCTAACCACGATTGTAGCAAAGACGCTCTGTATGGAAAAAAATAGCGTGATTTTACGCGAGTGTTGTTGCTTTTCAGAGCTTTTTATGTACCTAATTTATATGCATGTAATGAAAGTAAAGTAGTAAAGGAAAATAGTATCTTTAGATAAAGTGCATAAAAGAAGCATGCAAACTTCTATATAATTAAAACATTATTTTAAATTGCGAGATCGTTATGATTAGCTGCTAAGTTTTCAAGACCCTACTGTTGAGCGCAATATGGTACGTCTATTCTTGTGAAACACTTGGCTACCGATCAAGCTATACATTGCATAGTATAACAACATTTCACGTTGAGGGTCGAACGGTTGCAGTCACGCCGTAACGTGAATTTTAATTCTTTTGTGGTTAGAGTTCCAACCGAACATCTGGGTATCTTCACAAATGAGGAATTTTGGCCGAGAGGTGTAGTGTTCCGGCGATTCCGGGGCACCTTATCCGACACTGCGCGTCACATGTCGCCGACGGAACGTGTGAAATAGTTATATTTATATAATACATAGTACTTATATTTTATTTTAATATTGTATTAGTGTATTTAATATGGGCCATGATGCCTGAATCAAATAAATAAATAAATAAGCTGGTCTCACATTGCACGGGAGGCCTATTCAATGCGAGACCATATTATACTGCAATTGTATAGGTTGAAATCACAGATATAGATCTACATAGATAACGCAGATGCATGTACTTCGCGTGTCTCAACCCCGACCAAGCGTCGAGGTTGGTCGCCTCTAACTTCAGTCCACGCGCGTCTTTTGTCACAGAAAATCATAGCGGACGGCTCCAGTTGAACGTACTGGGCGAAATGGCATCGGCGGCATCAGTGTCTTTGAATCGGTTTGGATTTCCCGTCACTAAATATCGGCTGTGACGTCACAAAAGGTATTAAAAAGTCGACACGCTTGGTTTCAATACAAATCGTGATACTTGCGTTATCTATGTAGATCTATATCTGTGGTTGAAATACAGCCGACTGTACAGGATATAGGTAATAACGTGTATAAAGCCACTGGCAGATGGCAGGTGCCCGCGTGCCAGCTGTCACGGACAGTTTCTACCACCGCACCACCTGTGCTGTCCTTAGGGAACCCTACCTTGAACCAACTATTTAAGATAAACTATAAATTCCTTATTCTCCCAAAGAGCTGTTCCAATATTAGCAACGCAAATTCTCATTTCGTTAATGAATTAGTATTAGAATATTTGAAGACTTGTTAATAAATTTTAAGAGCGAAATGATATTGCTTTAGTCGTTGTTTATAAGATAATATTGATGTAGGTAATTTAATTTACACTTACAAATATTGACTTATAATGTAGGATTATCCAAACACGTTCTTACCTGGAAAACAAACATCAAAATAAGTATACAATACATTTTAATACAGTCAGTTTTCATAGATATTGTAAATATTAATAACTTAGCTAAACTAACATTAAACTAAGTCAGCATTATTTAACAATAGCTAAATCCAAATTATTAACTACGTTTGATGTAAAGAATTGTTTAAAATATGAGCGGGCAAACACATTAGTATGAAGTATATTATACAATCTATGTAAATTTAATTTATTTTAAGTACTAAGAGTGGGGTAATCTTTGGATATATTCGAATCTAAAAATATATATCACTGATATTTTCTATCAGTAGCATATTTATATTAAGGTTTTCTTTTAGAGACGGAATGTTGTACCAAAACTTGATGGCCAGTAATCGCAATGAATAAAGAATAGTGTTTGTATCAAGCAGGTGCACCGGGATTATTGAGTATTGCTTGTTAATCCACGGATTACACGTCCATGAATCACTTTTACACATGATCAACAAGATTATTACAAGCAATCAATGTCACTTATACTTGGTGTTTAATTTGTTAGGACATTATTATTGTAAAGCTCGTAATTGAAGCGAAGTGAAAAAAAACGTATTATTGCACTTTAAGATTGTTTCGAGACCAAAATACGTTTCTTTACGCTTTCTTAGACATTCTTAAAATTATCAATTTTAAGCTTGCAGTTTAAAAAATAACACGTTTTATTAACAGAGGTTAAATTATAGTATTTATAGTACAAAAAGTGGTATAATTTAAGTACGCCAATATGTCTAAATGGTATCACGAAATGTTTCAGACTGCGGTTGTGTGGCCTTGCCAACCTATTTAGTGTGCCACGATGACGAAGGCAATACTACTGTATTGCTGTTTACTTGCCTGCATAATGTGATACAAATTACTTGTGTTAAATATTGAGCTACGTTATATTATAATTCAAACAATAGATAAGTCTACCCGCGACCACGAAACATGTGATACGTCGGACATTAAAAATGGCGATTAAATCCGTAAATTTGTATCATAATTAGATATCATAAATAATATGTAACAAAACATTGAATTGAACAATCAATGGGCCTTTTTTAATTTGTTAAATTCATAATTCAGCTGGACGGACATGGCAAGCCCTTTGCTGTAAAGAAATTGTACACAAATCATCTTATATAAGCAGTTTAATGTTCTTTCTTATCATCAGTTAACTAACAGAAGGAAGTTAGTATCAAGATTGTTTTTAAAGTTTATTTGAGTTCTAGCAAATAATAAAACTTATCACTTTGTATAGTACACCGAGGTTCTAGAATGATTTAGTACGAGTACGCCGAGTTCCAAGGATCCGAAACACTGAACCTAGCTGGAGATTTATGACAGTCATCCAACATATATTTTTGAGAAGCGCGTAAATTTTAAACGAAACATCCAGCCCAAATCCAACGGAATGGTTCTGAACGGCAATGAATTTATTTATTCAAACAACAGAATTCATTTCCAGTTGGTATATTGTGTGGAGGAAATTCGGTCGAATGTATATTGGTTGGTTAATAAGGTAATTACGAAGTGGTAGCAATACAGAGACTGTGCTCGGCTGTGTGTGGGGTTCATCGCACCCGGGCGGAAGCGAACTGGGGGCGAACGGTACCCGCTCTGTTCACTTACGAACAAATAAAAACTTCCTCTCAAATGACAATCGTTATGGGAAACAGAGGAAAGATAGACATGTTTGGTGCTGTTTGTAGGTCAACATTAGATCCACGGATCAAAATAAACACGGAAAGGCAATGTTTGAGTAGTTGAAGCGTAGTTTGTCAACAATGTATAGGCAATTAAAATGGCGTCAAACGATAGTATTCCGGTCAGTTAATAAGGTCAGACCCTGCTAGTCCTTTATTGTAGCTAACGCGTCTTTAAGGTTGTATTTATAACTTATTCTCGTGTAAACCACTTGCTTCACAAAGACGAGTCTAATCAAAATCAAATGCCAGAAATTAACTTTATTACAGTCAGTGAGAGAGCACATGCTCCTAAGTTAAAATGTTCAGTAACGAGTTGGGGGCATAAGAAGATGACAAAGCAAAGCAGCAACGTTATTTAAATCCCCCAGAAAGTAGTAGAAGTAGTACAAAACACGACAAACTACTTAAATGCAAGGTAAGCGACTAACTTATCAAACTTTGTAACTTTTGGAACACTGACTGGAGATATAAACTAACTTGAACAACTGAAAGTGAACGAATAATGCTCTCTCGTATTCCTCCGACACTACCTTTTTTACGCATACCACCCCACCCCGGGGAAGGGCAGAGTGGTTATGTGGGACTCGCCCGTGCCTGAAGATGGTAAACGGCACGGGAATACCCACTAAAACCCCACGGTGCTCCCGCACTCGCCTTGATGGGGGGGTCATGGGAATCTGGCACAGCCTTTACGTCCACAACCCCCCCGGCGATGCCCGCCGAAGCAGGCCCCTCATGGCCCCCAAAATGTGGGGGGACCGGCGCCGAGGACCGCGTGCAAAGCCATCGGACATTCCCCATGTCCGACGGCCTGGTCCTCTCGCGGCGAGACAGGTGGTCGGTCCCGCCGCCCACCACGCCGCAGTTCAACGGCTGCGGCCCCGCTGGGACCGCGGAAGGTAGGGAAAGTGGCAACGAAACACCAACAGTCCTCTCCCGCCGCGGCCCCGTAAACCACCGGGCCACAGTGCCAGCTTGCGCCGACACCGCAGCCCGGCTCTCGCCCGCCTAGGCAGGCCCCTCATGGCCCCCAAAATGTGGGGGGACCGGCACCGAGGACCGCGTGCAAAGCCGTCAGACACTTTCGTATCTGACGGCCTGGCCCTCCGCGGTGAGACAGATGTTCGTCCCACCGCCCACCACGCCGCAGTACTAACGGCTGCGGCCCCGCCGGGACCGCGGAAGGTAGGGAAAGCGGCAACGACACACCGACAGTCCTCTCCCGCCGCGGCCCCGCAACTCCTCGGCCGCAGTGCCGACTACCTCACGCCAGCACTGCAGGCCCACCTGTTGCAGAGCCTCCCCATAAGGGCCCTGCAACATGGGCTGCTCCCACATGGGCTTCGCGTCCAAAGCCCGAAGAGCAGCCCCCCTCTGGGGTCCACTTGGCTTCGCCGTGGCGTGGAGGGCGCCACGGGTACTAAGCCCCACCGCGACGACAACGCGGGACACCCGTTGGTGGGGCCTCCGACACTACCTGAGTTAACATTCTCATCATCATTAACTGAGTCGAAGGAAGGCGTATTTCTCTTCGTATTAAATTCAGAACTGTAAATACATATTTAAAAAAACATTCATGTAAAATAAAGGCATTATGGCTTGCAGAGTCAAAAAGTTATCATATCTAATATAGAGCCAAGCTTCGTACTCTACATGCCCTTACTTTACAAGCCCTAACTTCACAAACTCTACACCAGTCAAAATATGTGGCCTGGCTGTTTTGTTACTACAAAACTACTGTGTAGCTTAACATCCAAACCCAAAATATAAAAGCTCAAGTACAACATATTAGATTATGTATGGAACTAGACATAGTTACACTGATTTAGAAAAAGACACAAATTATTGTAAGTGATGAAATAGGCTACGGGACAAGTTAAAATAAATTGTTCTAGCCACAATAGTTGGACTCGCTCGTACAATATACAAGTCATTAGCATAATAGCATTACTGTAACTAAGCAGTAACAATTTTATTGAATATGAACTTATGAATGTTAAGTATTGCCGATACCGGTATCGTCTTAACACAAGCAGTATAACAAAAATAACTGGTTCAAATTACCCCATGCGACCAGTTTGATCCTCGCTTAGCACCTTAATGGATATTACTCAGTAAAACTATGTACGTCTATTTTTAAATATGCTCCAGGAAAACATAACAGGTGCTTCTCAAACGGTGTGTACTGTAACAGGTATGGGAAAACAGTTTGCGGAAGGTGCTCATTCACTTGATAATTACATTAGGTGGATGGCCAGCACCCAGCGTCCAAGCACCCATAAGCTTTCATACGTACCTCTTACTACACCCTACCTCTATAATTAGGGATGCGAGCTGTAGTACGAAAAACATCGATATGTATGTAGTGTACAAAAACGGCATCGATTTTGGCCGCTGTTGTTATCGATGTTTACTCAGCCATGTGATGTGGACTAACAATGTTTGGGTTTATTTGTATACTGTAGTGATCGGTAATCGTTTATTTATACTGTTTTTAAAAAGGTATATAAATAAAGTCAACAAAGTATAGTAAAATAGTTCTTAGTGATACCTGAACGTAGGTGTTGAGGACTGGGTTGAGGCAAAGAAACAGGAGAAAAGGAAATAAATTATATTAAGAAAATAGGAAAATAAACTAAAGAACCACTAAACCTAGAAAGATAACCAAAAAACTGACTAAAAGACTGACAAGGAACTTAAATTGTCAAAAACATAAAAAGCTAATTCTTATAAAAAAAAAAAAACACATTATGTACAAAAATATACAAAAAGGTCCGATTGGGCTCAGTAGGGATAGGAAAAAGAGGCAGTCAGGTCTACTTTTTGCACTTAGTAATCGGGTAATAGGCTGGTGAATCAACATATTCAATAGCGTCCTATAGTAATTAATAATCACTGAATGTTTTGTCATACTCATAATAAATATAGATAGGTTGCCGTCACATCGATATTTTTCTTTTTCAACCCCACATGCACATCCTCAGACCTAAGTGCTGTACTATTCTTAGAAGTCCTTAACTACTAGTCAACATAATCTCTTAAAACTATATATAGAAGTGTCGCAATAGAATACAAAGAAGAAATGTGCAAGCTATTCTGGTAGCGCCATTTGCGTTTCTATTTCCGTACAAATATGTCAAGTGACTACATTCGTATAGATGCGTTATGGAAAAGGTTATCCATCTATTTATGTGAAAGCGAAATAGTTGTAGAGCACGAAACTTAAAATTGGCCAGGGTACGAAGCAAGCGTGCGCTGAAAATTGATTTCAAAAGCAGAAGTCATTGCAAGCAAACTGTTCCGTAACTAGTGCTGCTCGGATAACTAGCCTAGCCTACCTACTTATTGGAGTTATTTAGGTATTAAGTTACTTCGTAAATTTATTTTAATCAATTAGGAGCAAGTGATCGCAGAATTCAAATCATGCCTCTAGTAGTAGATAATGACTATTTTTTATTTGATACTGTATGTCCTCCCTCTGGCTTCATCAGAAAATCAGCGTTTGTTGCACTGCAGCTTATTGCTTAGGTGGTGATCATTTCTGACAAATTGTATTGTTTTGTATATTTTTTCCTTTCATTTTAAGTTTTTTGTTTGTTTGTTTCTTTCTTTCTTTCCTCCTTTAAATGCGTATCCTTATGACCACTTTTGGTTAAAGAAACGAAATAACGTGACTGTTTCTCACCTTGGCAACTAGATCCAGTCACACGAACGTCTCAGGTAATTTATGACAAACAACGATGCCTTTAAACCATAACAATATTGAAGGGACTTATCATATGAACACATTGTTAAATCAACTAACATCTTGGACTTTCTATCTATAGACCTCAAAGCAAGCTATACAAGCAGATTATACAGCGAGAGAAAATTATCAATAATTTTAAACCTTTCAAGGAGTCCGATATAATACTAGGCGAGTTAAATAAAAATGTGAATTGAATAGAAGTTGGAAAATTTAACAGTGTTGTTGACTGTGCCTACGTAGTTTCAAAGATAAACAAAAATAAGTATAAACAATATAAATATATGGTTCGCAAATTCCCTAGAGCTACTTCTGAAACTGTTATTTTGCAGCAGTATTATCAATTTTATTGCAATCATTTGTTCAGTAACAGCGGCGCAAACGAACAATGATAATAATTTCGTATCGGGGCGGCAACTGCCCGGGCCCTCGAGAGCCGCTAAATAGTAATTTAAAGTCTATTGAGAGATGTGATTAACAACGGTACGCTGTTATTATGCAATGAATTATCAAGAATGCTTATTATCGGTTAACAAGTAGAGATGTAATAGATATAGTATATATGTATAATTTTGTTCCAGGAAGAATATACTTAGTATCCGTTCCCACTAGATTGGATCTACTAATACTTACCGAAGCGGAAGTGGTTGAATTTTTGGTTTCTGATATCCAATAGTTCTAGTAACGATGCCATAGATTCATAAGACAACCAGACTTCGCGTGTTATACGAGGTACGAAGGTATCCCGAATATACCGATATGTGTAATGAATGTCCTGTCCACGTATCCACGGAGCGACTGCGGCAAGCAAGCTTGACCCGAAGATCTATCCGTTCGAGCTATCACTTAGCAGCTAAGACTGCTACGACCTTATCTAAGGTTACGTGCTTCATAGAACAAAAATCTTGTTGGACCTTAGAAGCCGGATATTAGTTGCTGAATACAAAGTTTAATTAGGTTTAATTCAATAGTTTTAGTTTAAACTAACTTTTGCCCGTGACTTTGACCGCGTGAAAGCTTACTGTTCTGCTCTAGTGGAGCTTAGCGTAATGTTAAATATTTTAAAACCTACCTTGATGATAAGTCAATCAAATACAAAAAGAATTATTATAATAAAATCAGTAATTCTCGAGATTAGCGGTATCAAACAAACAAACTAACTTTTAGCGCGGTTTTTGTCTGCGTGGTAGGTACTTACAGTCGGCCAATGAGTTGGGTATGCAGGGCAAAAACTTCTACGCCATAGTAAAAACTGACTGCAATAGATATGCAAATTTGTATTTCATATTTAATAAGTGTAATATACCCACTTTTTAAATAACTCACATATCCATAACTGGTGTCGTAAGTCTTTACTATGACTTAAAAGTTTTTGCATATAAAATAATTTAATTTATTTAATTTAATTTTAATTAATTAATTAAAAAATGTAATGCGCCTTTTAGTCAGTTACCTGCCCCTAAAATTTTATCAATATATGCACAGCCGCTAAGAAGATTAGCCGATACAAACAGACAGATAGACAAAAAAATTAAAGACTGGATTATAGGCATCGGTATCGTTCATCTCTGCCAGTTAAAAAACATTGTTATTTCGACATTAAGAACAATTTTAATCATTCGTATTGATGTACCTATTGATTCAAAGAAAACCGTTAAGAAGCCAAGGAAAGCGACCATAGGATATAATCGATAAAGGGTGGGACATCAGGCTCTAACCTTGATGTCTTATCTCGTCTGCAACGTTATCCGTTTTGTGAGAACCAGTCCCTTGGGAAGGTAACATAGGTCCGTGTGAGTGCGAAGTGGATAGCTCAGGTTTCCTTTAATTAAACGGCAAAAATGTTTTTTTCAGTGAACAGTTGTTTTCTGTTTTACCTAGAAATTATATTAAATCTGTAAGGCAGAAAATAAATTAATTGGATATTGTAGCAAGGAATCCGCAGTTCCACGCCATGGTCTGCGGACTGGCCATCAATCATCTCGCCCCTTGCCCGCCGCGCCCCGCATCCCGCCCACGCCCTCGGCCCAGCAATGGCGATATTTTCACAAGATCCCTCCTGTCCCTCCAGCAGCGACCGCTTATTTGCTATCTCGCACAGCTGGTCGCTACGTTTAATTCGCTGGATACATACTTAATTGGAGCTCGTCGGGAAGCAATAAATAATACGATAAACTTATAATTCATAGCATTGTTTCATTATGTAAGCGAACTTTGTATTCTTAATTCCTCGAATTCCACTATTAATTGTCGCTGTTGCCGGGACACGGTCGACGGTCGCCTTTGTCGTAGTTTCGAGGATGCAACGCGGAACTTGGAAGCGATTTCGTAGAAGCCGATTAAAATTCTTTTAACTATTGTTAAAAGTAACTTTCTTTGCAAACTGTTCTCGACCGTGGCAGTTGAGAAAAGTATAATGATTCTCTGAGACTGGGTTAATAACGTGAAATGATCCGTTTAGTAAAGTGCGTCTCTGCTAAGCAGTAAGGATGTAATGGGTACAATTAAGTGTATAATGGTGGCGAGTGATTAACCTAGAGACCTTTGACGCATCAGCTGTGCGGTGCTCTTGGCGACCGCGGCACGGTGCCAGGGTACCACACCGCGAGCTCTATTTTATGATTGCGATTAAAAAGACCACCTCGCAAACTCAATTCAACACTATCTATGACTAGCTGTAGTTGACGGCATCTTTGCCTGCACGGTAATTTCTTAAAATTCGAAAAATTTCAAATATCACAAAATAATGACAAGTACATACAAGTATATCATCTTCGTCAAAAGTAAACATTTTAGCTAAAAACAAAGAAATGTACTTCAAATCACAGAAATAAACTTATCTTTGATTAATTGATATTAATTAAGAATTAATCTAATCCAGCGATCTGAACGTTTCTAAAAATAAAAACTCAATTACTTCTAAAAATATCATGTTGCTGATTCACCCGCGCACGGTAAAAAAAAGATTCGTCATTTTATAGAATTTGCTATGTGCGTTTATAAAGTACTTACGTTATAAATAGTATAATCTACCGTTAGGCTTACGACAATGTGCATGAGCAAATAGTTATACGATAAAGTTGTTTAACCGGGCGATATCAATATGCATCGGAGATAAAATATACCAGTGGTGATTGGTATGGAAGTGCAAATTTGATTCGCGTCGTAAACGGTCGTCACTTGACATTCGTCGGACAAAGAGCTTTCGGTTTATTAGCAAACTTGTAGGAAATACGCGCGGTACAGCCAGCAAAGGACGTGGTGGCTTCTGGATTTGGCGTACTTTATTCTATCAAGTTTCTGCTAATGGTTTATTGGTGACTAGTTGTAGTGTAATGTGGTAGACCATATTGTACAAGGATAGCAAGCCATAAGGTCGGAAAAAAAGTTAGCGGTTAACCTGTACTTTCCTGTAGTAATTTGGAATTTGGTAACACATTTTGATTCGCTGTATTACACATTTAATTTAATCAAACAAGCCTAGTCGAGTTGATTTTAATGTTTCTGTTGCCTTGTCGCAAAATACGTTCAAAGCTGACTTTTCCTACTTACAAAATATGTACATATTTATATACCTGCCAAAATTTAAGTTATGACTGCAAAAGGGACAGTCAAAACACAACTTTTCTAGTTTTGTATCACGTTGTGTAACATTTTTCAAGGAATATCGATCATTCGTACGTAACTTGGTTAAATGTCGGTCTTCCGCAAAACATCAGCTCAATAGAAACATAGCGCAAATTCGGTATAAGTTCGTAGGATATATTACGGGACGTTGCCAGCGAGGGCAGTTAACCTACATCGCTGGTTGCCAGCACCTTGTGCGGAAGCGATCGGACAACCGAGCCGTGCGTCATTCATTGCGATACAATTCAATTGATACACAGTTTAGAAATCGTCAATCACGATTTAAAATTAAATACTAAAGGAATAACCTCTGTACTTTCATTATGTTTCTCATGGTTGTTATTTGCTAACAATGGTGAATAATTTTGCCAAAAATAGTATTTATTAGTGACTACATTACCTGTAAAGAAAGTGTCGGTTCAGTGCATTTAAAGAGGAATCAGGTTTAATACATTCTACAAGAAAATGACAAATATCGCGCGCTCGGCCGTGTGCGCTCATTTTCGATGAATAATGACATGTTACCCATTGATCAGTCATCAATTACTTTCATAATATTTTCTACTCTCACGATAGGTTATTATTACTATAGTTATTATTGACATATTCTTAAATAAATCTTTATAGTATTACCTAAATAACTACAAGATAATCGTTTCAACTTGCCAGTTTTCCAGCGATTAAAATATAATTTCTCTGAAGCGTTTTACAGATAGTTTTTACAGTGACGTAAAAACTGCGTAGCTTGCATTTGACAGATCAAACCGTATTTTATGCAAATGACAGTAGAGACGGCGTTATTTTCCCAACAGCATTTTGACGTCATAGATAAGTCAGACAAAGTAACGATTTACGTCAAACAAATGCCTTCAATAAACCCTCTTTGCCTAAGTACTTGCTTTTATGAAAAGTAATAAAAGTAATATATAGACGAACCAAGTAATGGTTCGTCTAGCTTCGGCTGGCACAAAAGAGTTGAGAAATTTCGAGTCCGGCAGCATGCGAATCCATAGCTGAATTGGCAAAGCACTTGGGGCGTATACCCAAGAGGTGCAGGTTCGAGTCCTGCTGGATTCTTAATTTTTCAACTTTAATATTACATAAAAATAAATGCATAGCAAAGCTAAAATTTGCTTTAAATATTACAAGTATTGATAAAAATGCGTCATCTCTCGACAGTAATGAGTTGATCTTAATTCAAACGTACTGTATGCGATTATGTGAATAAGTAACGCATAGATGGCGCTAAAACCAAGTAATGGTTCGTCTAGCTTCGGCTGGCACAAAAGAGTTGAGAAATTTCGAGTCCGGCAGCATGCGAATCCATAGCTGAATTGGCAAAGCACTTGGGGCGTATACCCAAGAGGTGCAGGTTCGAGTCCTGCTGGATTCTTAATTTTTCAACTTTAATATTACATAAAAATAAATGCATAGCAAAGCTAAAATTTGCTTTAAATATTACAAGTATTGATAAAAATGCGTCATCTCTCGACAGTAATGAGTTGATCTTAATTCAAACGTACTGTATGCGATTATGTGAATAAGTAACGCATAGATGGCGCTAAAACCAAGTAATGGTTCGTCTAGCTTCGGCTGGCACAAAAGAGTTGAGAAATTTCGAGTCCGGCAGCATGCGAATCCATAGCTGAATTGGCAAAGCACTTGGGGCGTATACCCAAGAGGTGCAGGTTCGAGTCCTGCTGGATTCTTAATTTTTCAACTTTAATATTACATAGTAATAAAAGTGTTTACTGAAATGTAAATCCATTTGGTAATGTACCGTTTTAGGTAAGAACTTATTTGCGTCAATATTGTGCTACGAAATAAGGATACACCTTCGGAAAAATAACACTAATCTTCACTTAAGTATCTGATTTTAGTGAATAAAAAGTAGCTTACCTCTGCACTTAGTCGATTTATTTACTCTGAGTGAGTGATTGAGTACTCTGTAAAAACATCGGCTAAGCAACTGTGCACAACATTCTTCTGATTACGCATAACGTTATGTTTAACAAGGCACGTTGTTATGTTCATACTTCATATGCAAAACATACAAACATCAACGAATGTGTTGGTTAAATAATAAGGACGTACTGGTCTGAGCGATTCACTGCAAAAACGTAGTAGTTGTTCTTGGTAGCTCCAAAGAGCGAGATATACGTAAAGCGTGAACCCTACATTAGTGACTTAGACAGTGCATTTGAGGACCCGCAAAAATTTTTGATTTTACCTATAGTAAAGTGAATTTAAACATAGCGAGGACTACAAACTAATGCAATAACGTCTTGTTAATAGCAACACGAATGACTAACGTTAATTTAATTTGAACACAATTTCAACAGGTAAGCTTAGCACCTGTATTACGAAATACAGCTGGTTCAAGAGTTATTGTTACCGGTACGGTCAACGATGCAAGTATATAGGATATCAAGATATACAAAATATGCAAATATTAAAACCCGCCGTCGAACTCGCACAGTATTTCCCAAGACATAGTTGCTGCTCCTCCTTGCCCGTGAGTCGTAGTGTGATGTTTAAAGTCTTCCTCGATAAATGGGTTACCCAAAAAAGTTACAATTCTAACCAGTATTTCTTGAAATTAGGACTTGATAAGTAAGAGATCACTTATAAATTTATAGATATAAAGTACTACAAGAACAATATTATTAAAACCGACGTGAGGTGAAGACACTATTATTGAGAATACGGGTTACTCACGTTATTTTAGTCAGGATATGGCGACTAGTTTCGAATTTAGCGACGAAACGCGATTAATCGCCCAGTTGATGAATATACGTACTAGATTCGAAACTAGTCGGCATATTCCGGCTAACATAACGTGAGTAACCCGTATTCTTAATATTAATACTATAAGAACGTTAATTCAAGTACATTTTCTTGCATGCTGGACGAGAAAGTGTATGGCTTAGGGCAGTATAAACATTTTATAGAATTAATCAATAATGAACTTCCGTTGCTGACTGTACAAGTTATAAAGTTATCCACGGATTGTGACTCATTGGGAACGTATTTTAATTGTAGAGGTAACCGGCCGAGGAATGCATCTTGAGATTTGGTGCAACTAACAAATGAGAAACTATTTAAGTATCGTGTGAAAGTGAGTTAAAATTATTCATCATTCATACTTTTCAAGTGTTTTATAGTAAATGGTTCTGAAGACCTGGAAAAAAGCGAATCCAGGTTATAAATCGTCTAGAAACAACATACATTATATACTTATAACGTGGATGGTCATTATTCCTGCTTGCAGTGTAATCGCATATTTAGGACTAAGTTTGGCTTTGCTAGCGATCAAAGAGCCCACTTAAGAAGATAATTTGAATCAAGGTTGCTGTCCCCGGATACGGTGAGGAGGACTATATATATTTCGAGTATCAAAATCCCATAAATTAATATAGAATTATACCGGTAATTCGTAAAATTGATGGTCAATAACAATCTCCAGAATTCAGAAGTCTTAGGATGTTTTTTTTATAGATTTACCTATAATTATGTCCATTGTCGAGCAGATTCCTTCACCTTTACTATGGACTGTACTAGCTTCAATAAAAAAAAAGAATAAAGCCAGTTCTACACCGAGCGACACTTAATAGCACTTAACCGCGATAACAATCTCATTATCTTCGTCCGAACAATTACCGAAGCAATCTTACACATAATTCACAATTAATGTTCCATAAACAAGTGCACGGTGCATATCCACTATCCACAACATAAATTCATTAAATTTGATGTAATTAAAACAATATACCTATAGTTTTCCCAGCTCTAGATAAGTATCTGATTCCTATTCGGCACTTTTAAGTCAAGTGAAATGTCAAATTTGTTTAAATATAAATTTAAATAAAAATGAAATTTATAGAACTAGCTAGTACTTAACCATCTAAAACCTTATCAGAAACTGATGAAATGAATCTAAGTGTAATCGGGAATTAACGCGATCATGTATTATTTACCTTTTAGGCTTGACGTTTCGGCAGACAGATTACACTGGCCGTGGTCGCAAGCAAGTCAGACTTAATCATGCAATGCGTAAGTTTAAAAGTTAATAAATGACCAAAGATGTTGTATAAAATTCTAAATCGATTGCGAAATCAAGCAGACAATACTTGATTTGTCTCACGATCCTCGATACATGCTCTTGAGTATGTAAAACAAATTAATTATTCTCAATTAACCATTCTACTCTTACTCCTTCGCCACTAAGCGTTCGCAGTCGTAACTAAACGTTATAACTAGAGGCGGCACTAACGTAACTTAATGACACAAGAGGGAGTTATCAATGATTTATCTTATCCTCTGAATCCATTACTCGTTTGCCAAAACGATTTAGACTAGAATGCCCCAGGACGGGACCAAGTTATTATTTACCATAATATTTTACAAATGTTTTGTTACTCCAGTTTATTGCTAAGATATGTAGGTAAATACTTAAATAAAAGTGATGTTTTAAATATGTAGTTCAAATGTTAAGTCCATTACTCCAGTTTCAGGAACATAGTGATTTATAAACGGTCGAATTAATAGTTAATCAGTGTATGCCATTTTAACACTTGGTAAACATCTGTCGCTGGTTCCATTCTCACTCAAAGGTCGCGAAAACTTGAAGGGCGCAGTTACCGATGAATGAGCAGGCTATAAAGGCCCGGGCGGGGCGGGGAGAGGCGCGCGGGGCCTACGCTTAAACCCCGCTTCTCAGATCAACAACCCCGAAACCTTAATCAAGATAAGCTGAACGGACGCCGAGGATGGTTTTCAAGAAAACAATTTTAATTAGCAAAATGTAGACTGTGAGAAAATTACACGCCAATTTTAAGTTGTCACTGCCGTTAACGAGTGTGTGACAAGGACCGCGCCTGTAAATCTCGCTTCCGCTCTCAAAACATAAAATTCATCCGTCGACGGCTCAGTCGTGAGTCTACCTATATTAATTACACGAGACCGTCGCCCGAATAAAACACAACCGGACGCGCCGGTTCGTCATCATTTTGAGTTAATTTATTCTAATGTGTCTTTTTCGCAGCGGAGCGCATGGGTGGGTCGAACGACCGTGGTGCAGTGTGCGCCCAGCCTTATTGAACAGTCCGGGTTCATCGCTTTACCTGATGCGGTTTCCGGCGGGCATTCCAATCACTCCTCGCTCCGGACCGAACCTCGAAATGGGATCACATCATAGCTTTATACAATTCGAGTCCAATCAACAAATATGGAATAAAACGTTACAGATTGTATGAGTTAACCATTGATTTTAGCAAAAGCAGATAACTTCATTAGAAAACTAATAAACACAATGAAAAGGCGAGTGGTGTAGAAAAGCACAATTTCTTAGTGTACTTTAGGTGTAAGGTAAAGGGCCGTTTAATCGTCGACGCGGCCGCGGCCGGTGAGAAGCAATTTACGAGCGAGCACGAAAGTTATTCAACAAACCTAGGCCTTGAAGATGCGATGGGTAAGTTTTATAGTTAAGAATCTTTTCGGAAATTAAAAACATATCTCCTATAAGCGTTCCCCTTGGAGCAAGAGTTACGAGGTTATCGCTGCGGGAGGATATTGTCTGCTCACAACTTTGCTATGCTAAGTTGTTTACTCGTATCTTGTTCGAGAGAGAGAATACTCGCAGTGTTCTAAATATGACTTGGCAGTCCCTGGATGTGCCCTGGAGCTATACATGAATTAAGTAAGTTTTCTTTATAATACGGTTCAAGAAAAAAGCTGGAGATAACATGAAAAACAAAACACACAAAAATATACTGGGAAGCGCTAAGCGTGACTCGTGGGACACGACAAAAGCGATATCGATTCCCCGCGTACTTTTAATATAGGGGGAAGGGGACCAGTCAACGGGATGCTCACTGGATAGCGTATATATCAACTATAATATTTACTTTATAAACTTTAGAGACTAATAACTCAGAGTAGAACCTAACTTTTTGCTCACAAAAGAATAAGCTCTCAAGGCCCCGTTTCAGAAAAGCCCGTCCCGGCAATACATTATTATTACCAGCGTCACGATAATAAATACTTCAGTAGGTCTCCTTTGTGTCAGGGCGATACGCGATCGGAATGTGCCTTTGTCAAAGGACCATTCTCCGGTGTCGAAATTCGGGTTCGGGTTTTGTCTACGAATAATTTTTAGCCGAGGAGTACCTGTAACAAACCAGTTTGTAAGCCGCCCGTTCGGAGAAGTTCCCGCCATCGGTAGTTAGGCGTTTATCTCGCTCCGTTCACAATTACCTCCGTTCGCGAATAACTCCAAATTACCGAGATTTACTAATCACATTGAATTAAAATACATCGAAAACGTTCACACCTCCGCCCCGCAGGTCCGGTATCGACGCACATCGATGAGTAAGCAATTTTAGGAATTATCCAATACGTAGAACATAATTGTTCTTATGGAAAAATTAACCAGGCCTGGAGACAGCGGGCATGAAGGTACCCACTTTAAACTAAGACAATATAAACCGAAACCACAAGGTGATCGACTAAAATGGAAGCTGTACAACACGTTCTGTAGTCTGTGGGAAAACGTTGTGGAAAAGGTTTCCCAGCAGCCACTTATACGAGACGGAACGATAAATTCATTTAACGCCAATTGTTTCGTTGAGTTTACGGGCCCGAAAAAAATCAATAGTTTCTATGCTTAACAATTGAGATAGGGTAAGCGGCAGCCGAGTGCGCACAGTCAACATTAGTGGGGTCTCATACTTTATGATATAAATGAAAACATGGTTTGGTAGGTGGGTCTTTGTACGGAGTTGGCCTGGGGCCGGGCATCGATCGCGTGGCTGCGGTGAACGCACCCCAAACTCCGAGCACCGCACCCGGCAAGCGGTGAGCTGTGTAGGGGCACGTTTTTCCCATCGCAAAAACCCTCTTATAACTAATGATAAAGTATCTCCGCTTAGCCAGCAACGAAACATTGTTGAGCTGTTTCAAACGTATATGAGACGAACCCATTTTTTTTAACTTAACAGAAAGGTCTAAGGATCGTTAGTCATAAAAGAAGTTTCCGAGTGGTTCGGGGCGAGCATATGGGTATGCGTGTATAGTTAATGGTCGTGCGACAGACAAAGTCCCTGTCCCTGTGGAACTAATGACCACTTAGAACGAGAAAATTACGCCACGCCGCCGACCGCATAGACCGAGAAAGTCACGAAGTACGCGCTCACACGCGAGATAAAAGAAAACATTTTGAATTTTAAATTCGTAACGCATTAGGCGGTGATATAAAAATGGAAGAGGTTTCATTTGAGAAATAAATAATATGCGATCGGATCTTTTCAGAGGAAAACGTTATCTTAGATGTGGCTAGTATTACATTTTGGTGGCATTCCTAGACGGTGGAGTCCGAGGTACAAAAACGAGAGCCGGGCTTAATCCAGCTGCGTCGTCCCGGGAGCGGTGACCTCAGGCGCATCTGCCGCTCGGTGCCTGCCTTCACTTCACACGTATTAAACACAAATCTACCCCGCCATCGTTGCCTTCCTAGGTACCGTATTTTTCAATAGTTTACTCTCTTGTTTAATGACATTAAAACGTCCGTAGCAGGAGTACGATGGCACGGTGCGTGAACATACAAGGGATAAACAAACAGACACGTTTCTGCGATGGACGTAAATACACGTGCAACGAGCGGGGTCTTGCATTGCTCAGACGAAATATAAAACTCAATTCGAACTCTACCTTGATTGGGCATATTGTATTTCGTCATTGAATCAGTGTGAACGATAAATACCCGGTCTTTGCAAAATATTATTGGCAAACATAATAATAAAGGAGTTACTTCTAAAGTTTAAGCATTTCGAGGTAGTTTTCGATATGCAGCGTCCAAATGTTGGAATAACATTCCACCCCCTATTAGAAACTTGAATAGGCTTTCTACGTTCAAAATTAAACTGAAATCCCATTTGTTAGCTAGTCAAATTCAATTTGAGTCAATTAATGTCAATTTATCAATTATTTAGACCTATTACGAATTATAATTATTATCTATCCAAATCCAATTTCAATTTATGCAAATATATGGCTAACTATTTATTCAATTCCAATTAATATTTTTCTATTCCAATTATATAATTTGTTATTAATCAATACAATATTTTTTTAATTATTCATAATAATTATATTATATTATTCAAATTATTAATTTATGCCTCCTTAATTACGCTGCTTAATGCATTTAATGTGTATAATTCGCTTTCTCTCTTATTAATAATAGTAGACTATAAATATATACCAAACACCTAAAACATTCCCATTATTATATTAACTGGATAATAACCAATAATTAATTAATATTATTTATTTATTTTTTTTTTTGTCTTATTGTACTGCAACAGCTTGACATCCGGCCGTGCGTCACTTAGTCAGGCCACCAACTGAAAATCAGTGCTGTGTGGTGTTGCACCATTTCAGCTAAAACTGAGTTGGGGACCTTTCCGATTCCAGCATAGAGGCAGCATGCTACATTTATTAGCTTTAAGTATCTATCTTGTACGTCGCTCGCTTAATAAGTATTCTAGCATTGTGTACTTCTCTCTCTGTTTTTTATTTTTTGTTGTCCTGTGCTTGTGATCGGAATAAATGCTTTCTATTTATTTCTATAATTACTCTATTTGGTGGAATAATTAAATAGGTATGATCCAAGAAAAGCATACATAACGGTTGTATTATGTTACATTATTTAATGACTTATGAGTATTACGACATCTAAGAGGGTATTTAAAGCCCAGAAGAGATGCTTGAGGGCAATTTGTGGTTTGCAAAGTACAGAGAGCTGTAGACCATTTTTTGTTAGTCTTAAATTGTTAACGCTTCCTTGTATTTACATTTACGAAGTAGTTTTATTTGTAACTAAGAATATTTCGATGTTCGAGCGCCTCAAGGGTAAACGAAATAATTATGTGTCTTTTCCAGTTAATAGGACGGCGCAATTCAATAATAGTATATTTTGTATGATACCACGCATTTACAATAATCTGCCATTATAATATAATAAAGTGCCCTAACATTAATATGCTTCGTATTGAATTAAACAAATTTCTGACTAATAAGGCATACTATAGCATTAAGGATTACCTAAATGACAAATGTAAATAATAATTAATTAGTAATAAGGACATTTATTTGTTTTTGGATTTTGTATAATTAATAATAATTTGTTGTTTTGTTAATGTCGAATTTTATAATAATATATGTTTATTAATTTTAGTGTAGTTTTTTAGGATTTTTTTAATATTGCATGCTGAAGGGCGGAGTATAGCTGTACTAATTTTATGTTTGATAATATCTTTGTGACCTATATTCGCAATAAATGATTATGATTTATGATTTATGATTATGATTTATGATTCTAAGACTGGTCGTCATCGGTGCATAGATAAGTTACCAAAGCAAGATAAAATTCGTAAAAGTGATGTCTATGCCCTCTAAAATATAACTTTATCTTGCGGGACGAAGTCGTGGCATATTTCGAGGGTCGCGTACTCTCAAGTCTATGTATTGAAGAGCGGTTCATGATCTCGGGCCATAGATCTGCGTGGACCTGCATCAATCAATCTCATGCAGTGGCAGCTTCACTATTATTATTATAAATGACCGTCAGTCGAGGTTTTCTTTGTAAGTATAACCGACGGGAACCGCAAAGAGCCGTGATCATTTTGACATTTACAATCTCACCCGCATTTGAGTCGGTTGCTATCAAGAGATTGAAAGAAAACAATGAAGTTGGGAGTCATGAATAAGAAACGTACTGAGTTTGGATTGTGTAGACTTAGTTATGTACTAGTAGCTTTTATGACTTGGGATAATTTTGTAGATATTTCTATAAGTCCATTAATTTAACAAGGCTAAATCTTCCTAGTTTCACGTTATTAGGTAAGTACACATGCATTTATACATTTGACGGGATCCTGTCGTTTGACCAAAAGAATTTTGCCAAAATTTCATTAGCTAAACAAATTTTTTACACTTTTAATATTTTAAACTATCGTTTAATTATTGTATTTGGTCAAATTTTTACTTGGGAAATTTCTTTCAACATTTGATCTTTTACCAAAGGATTTATTACGGCAAACAACTATTCAACAATAAACATTTAGTCAAATGTTTTGTTAGTACAAAACATATTAGTCAAAATAATATTAATTACTTATACCAATAAACATTTCATTCGTTGGTTAAATTTGATATCATTTGACAATACAATATATATATATAAAATATATATGTTAAACAAGGTATCTGGGTTTTTGATATACATCAACATTATTCTATAAAAACATAAACATATCTAATCATTTCGGCGATGTTAATAAACGTTCCTACATACTACAACAATAACCGTTACATTTTCAAATTCCATTCGAAACCCAAATGTACATTTCAAACGATACATTTACTCGTTACAGGTTTTCTTTGAAATCATTCTACTCGATTCCTTCGGTTCAATTCGGTTAATTGGTAGGAAATTAGAACTTTGTTGCCAGGAATAGCTTTGAAAATTAGTTTTGACTGTCAGTTGGCATCGTAAAAATGGTCGTTAATCTGGTTGTAAAAGGCAACGAGAGCTGTGCTCGCTTCGATGGACTAACTACAACATGTGGTGAAGGTTACATCTAGTGGAACTCGATTGTGAGAGTTCTATTGTGAACGCGGCGCATCTCGTTGTCGCCGTAACCTTATACCCTGTAATAGGATAGTGAGGTTGTGAGATCCGGGATCTCCAGAGCCGGTTGTAGAGCTATAGTCTCGCACTCTATCCCGTCGAACCTGCTCCTAAAGCTAAGAACTCACGTCGCGGTTTTCGCCCGCGCCCGCATGCGGCCCCGGTCCTGCAGCTTCCGTAGAATGGGAAATATTAGTGGGAAGAACAAAATTAATTTTTACGGCACGGCTTTCTTCCGCACGGTTTTTCATACATATCTACCCACAACCGGACGTGTCGTTAGTTCTTAGCCTAAGGTGTAGGCGTTCACGAGCATCCTGCTCGGTTCGAAGGTAACAGTGATTAATTAAATTCAAGACTATTAAATGGAGTGAAGGATATGTTCCTTAACGCCTTGGGCAATAAAGCTTGCTTGATTACTTCAATCACATTTAAATGAATGAAGACGGGCGGAGAAAGGATTTAAGTGTCAGATATTCCAGTTTGAATGCAATAATCTGGGTTCGCAGTGATAATTACCTTTAATTATCATTGATAATTATCATACAAATTCATAGTTATGCTGTGAATTTTGATTTGTGTCATGTGACTGTTGCAAGTTAAGATTCTTTAGAAACATAACTTCTGTACTAATGTTTCCGTACGTAAACACAAAAAACCTAATGTTGTCAAGCAAAATTAGTTTTTAATATCGACAAAATAAAGTCAACTAGGTATTAAAGTAATGTCTTTGCACAATATGTAGGTCACTTTAAGCAGATTTAGTTTGTTTTTGAACGGATGTTGAAGCCAGCTGACACAAACATTGTTCGTATCCTGAGACGAGACCGGAAAAGTAATTAAATTTTGACACAAACAGATGCAAGTCATGCAAAAAGTGAGGTAGGTTGGGAACACTTGAGGATTACCTGACAAACTTGTTTTGGTGGCAAAAAATCGGCTTAGAGTGGGATCGATCGGTGAATACGTACCTGAAACAAATAGAATACAAACTTAGCATTTTGTAAATCAACTCATTACTGTATGCGATTATGTGAATAAGTAACGCATAGATGGCGCTAAAACCAAGTAATGGTTCGTCTAGCTTCGGCTGGCACAAAAGAGTTGAGAAATTTCGAGTCCGGCAGCATGCGAATCCATAGCTGAATTGGCAAAGCACTTGGGGCGTATACCCAAGAGGTGCAGGTTCGAGTCCTGCTGGATTCTTAATTTTTCAACTTTAATATTACATAAAAATAAATGCATAGCAAAGCTAAAATTTGCTTTAAATATTACAAGTATTGATAAAAATGCGTCATCTCTCGACAGTAATGAGTTGATCTTAATTCAAACGTACTGTATGCGATTATGTGAATAAGTAACGCATAGATGGCGCTAAAACCAAGTAATGGTTCGTCTAGCTTCGGCTGGCACAAAAGAGTTGAGAAATTTCGAGTCCGGCAGCATGCGAATCCATAGCTGAATTGGCAAAGCACTTGGGGCGTATACCCAAGAGGTGCAGGTTCGAGTCCTGCTGGATTCTTAATTTTTCAACTTTAATATTACATAAAAATAAATGCATAGCAAAGCTAAAATTTGCTTTAAATATTACAAGTATTGATAAAAATGCGTCATCTCTCGACAGTAATGAGTTGATCTTAATTCAAACGTACTGTATGCGATTATGTGAATAAGTAACGCATAGATGGCGCTAAAACCAAGTAATGGTTCGTCTAGCTTCGGCTGGCACAAAAGAGTTGAGAAATTTCGAGTCCGGCAGCATGCGAATCCATAGCTGAATTGGCAAAGCACTTGGGGCGTATACCCAAGAGGTGCAGGTTCGAGTCCTGCTGGATTCTTAATTTTTCAACTTTAATATTACATAAAAATAAATGCATAGCAAAGCTAAAATTTGCTTTAAATATTACAAGTATTGATAAAAATGCGTCATCTCTCGACAGTAATGAGTTGATCTTAATTCAAACGTACTGTATGCGATTATGTGAATAAGTAACGCATAGATGGCGCTAAAACCAAGTAATGGTTCGTCTAGCTTCGGCTGGCACAAAAGAGTTGAGAAATTTCGAGTCCGGCAGCATGCGAATCCATAGCTGAATTGGCAAAGCACTTGGGGCGTATACCCAAGAGGTGCAGGTTCGAGTCCTGCTGGATTCTTAATTTTTCAACTTTAATATTACATATAAACAAAAACTTCTTTGTTATTTCAAAGATAGCGATGAAATAATATGAGCTTACAAAGGATTTTAAGGGATTAGGAGTGTTGGAAACAAGTTTCTGAATTGAGACATTGAGTAAAACTTATTGAGGCGTATATTTTACATTAATAAACCTTCGTGTAGTTTTATGAATAAAATTTGCCATTTTAGATATTGGCTGATACACGCATCACAATTGGTGTTGCTATCAGTTACTGGGGTGGGTTTGAAGTGGATTTCTCATAACAGGCGGTCGACATTTTCCGACTTTTAGGTCCGACAATCTAACAATGTTTTTGTTTTATGTTTTTGACCGACATTTACTCGGACGTATGCGTTTCAATATTGAATACTGTTTCTTTGTTTGCTGACAAAGAATGGTCACTGATTGTGCCACTGACATAAAATAAACAATCATTGCCGATTAAAAACACACCACGTGCCGTTTTGTGCTGTCGCACTGAGAGAGAGAGAGTTTCGTCCGTCTAGTCGTAACATTAATTTAGCCGTCAGACTTTCAAATCTTCAAGATTACACCTTAAAAGTGGAAAAAGCGTCTGACGTTCATAGATAGCAATATTCGTAAGACGAGACATTAATTTGAAGTGACGGAGCGGGTGCGAATGCAATCACAGGCGGGAAGCTCATTCCGACTGCATCTCCGGCAATCGCAGGCGGCCATCGAGAGCAGTTAAATTAAGGATTCCGAACGAACCGAGCGACGCGTCGGAACGCAACCATATCGGCGCGAACGCAAATCTACTCTAGCTGCAGCTGCATACATCCTTTTTTAAAATTGCTGGAATACTGGCAAATGCAGATTTAATTTTGGTTTCAATTATTTCTTCGATAATTGCAAATTCTTTAATTTGTTTCGTAAAACACTCGTTGTTGGGTTTGTGAATATGTGATAGGCATTTTTTCTCTGTTTCGTTTAGATACATTCAAGATCATTGGTAAATATTCTGTTCTAAAGAAATCAAAGTCATTTAGAACTGATAACAGTGATAACGCAAAGTATAAAAACTTGTCAAGTGACGACAAACGCCAGATAGTGAGCTTTTCCAGTCATCAGAAGTGGGAAAGGGAGCACAGACGCACATAGAATATTCAATCAACGACAGAGCTTGTCTGTAAGGAATTAGAATGAGACTTATTCCGCAAGAAACGCGAGCGCCATCCGCTCACGACTCCCGACAGCTCTAGGACACGATGCAAATACATTCAGAATGTATTACATTCAGGAATTCGAATACTATAATTTCGAGCTTGGATTCAGCTCAAACTTACATTCGAATGGTGCATCGGATTTCGAATACACTCGTTCAAAATTTGCCTTTTTTTTAAAAAGCTCGAACTGAAACTGACATGGCTATTACCATAATAGCTTAGTAGCAGAGTTCGGTTTCCACGCCGTTTTTATTTTGCTTGCTGACATAGAACAATGTAACTAGCAGTACCAGCAGCTTGCCAGCCAATCCCTCTTGGCAATCTGTCTTGTCTACTCAGATCTTTTCCCTCAGTTGTCTTGACACGCAACTTGCACTGATGATAATGCAACTGACGTCTGTATACTTTTTTCCTCCTAGTCACTGTAGTTAAAGTGTTCTCGAATAATCTACGGGCCCGTCCCTTTCACACTAACGCGGAACACCGTCACTAGAGAAAATAGATGTTATAACACCTGGAGGAAAGCTCGCGTGACAGACTATTAGTTGTAATATTCATGAGTGGAAGAACGGCATTAGTATGGAAACGATGATAACACAAATTCTGTCAAATTGACTCAACTAATAGCCCTGGTGTGTCAATGACCTAATGGGTACAATTTGGTGAGAACCAGTGATGTCATAGTATGAGCGAGTATCCGCCCGTCTAACGGAGCTCAAGTTATGGCCAAAACGGATTGACACAATAGCCACTTAAATAACATTATGCTACGCGTTAACCACGACTTACGAACGTATGTTATTAAATTTCAGTGAGGTGTTGTATTGATTTACAGACGGAACTAACATGCAACAAACATCGGGAACAAACTAAAACTAAAAAAAAAATAACGTGAGTTTAATAAGTTCCTGCTTGTTCAATCATCACAATACAAAAACTCTAAGAGCATTAATTAATATATCATCTGTCGTATAAATCAGTCTCATATTTCCAATCAATTGACAACACAATACACAATGTAGCAGAATTGCTTCAAACACAAATTCCTCATTACCAACTAACAAATGGGAAATTTCACAATTGTTGAAGACAAAAAGTCGGAACAATGAGCATTCAGATACAGTTATCGGTGATATTAACGTACCATCGTCGACAATGGCCGGCCCTGCAGGAAGGCCATGTTTTGCAACGGCCAGGTAGGCGATTTGACATTGTATAAACGTTTTCACATGTGCCGAAAACGGATACTTGGCTCACGCTTCTTGCATACTAAATGTTACAGCACTTCTCGACTATAGAATATAATTAAGCCGCTGGAGTGAACTCGGAACTGTGAACTAAATTCATTTAACAAACGAGTGCAGTTTTATCTTAGTTAAGTCATGCATTTAGACGTTTAATGCATCATCAACGTTTAGATACTTCGCGGAACTGTTTATGCGGTTTTAGAAACGATACACAAATTATACACGTATTTTTGTGAGGCAAATGGCTGTCATTGAGGAAAGAGCACAGATTTTAAGGTAGAAAGTAAATGTTTTTAGAATTCTGCGTTTCAAACCAGCCCTGACGCCTCGTTACCTTAGTAACATCCTATAACGGTAAAATACCTGGTTATAATAGTCAAGGTTTCAACTACTATTTCAACTGGCAGTTACCAATTTGAATATCAAATTTTCTGAATAGATCACGAGAAGTTTTCTATTCGTATAGTACGCGGTACAAGAGTCAATGCCACTGCAATGTTACGACAAGGTCAATCTTAAACTGCGGCTTCTCTATGACTAATCTTCAGAGGTAAGGCCCAAACGGATATAATAAATAACTAAGGAATCTTACCGACAACACTTGATAGGAATCATAGAAATTCAAATCATTTCATTGGTGGAAGGTATCAAGATACTTCGTAGAATGGAAGTTTTGAATTCTGGATGTAAATGCCAACATAACATCACTTCACGTTTATATTACCATGAAGAGTGTGACAGAGGTGTATGACACCCACACTTCACCTGTTGTGTTTTGGTCTAATGTGATAGGGGGTGAGCCTATCGCCATGCATATAACACTTTTATATCATCATACGACGTATACGTGAATATGTAGCATATACGACAGTGGCTACAGGGCAAGTGGAAATTAAGTAATCACACTTTGAACATGTCAATTATCCAAGCTCCACCTACTCTAGCCTAGTATATGTATACATTTTGTAGGTACAAATTTTGTCGGTAGCTCCACTTGCGTTGATCTCCGGTTTAAATTTCTTCTACAACAATCAGGCATATCGAGTTGTAGACAGACTGATACATTATTACCATAATAAAAAACATATATTTCCCTTAATGGTCTAGTGGTTAGCCTATGCGCCTCTCGCCACGTGGTCTCGTGTTCTATTCCCGGGTCGGGCAAAGTGTTATTTGTGAACTATCCATCAGGAAATTCACAATAGCAGCACGGAGTTGGAATTGAGCCCGGTGGATGGCGATAGGCTCACCCCCTTCCATGGTAACTAAAAGATAACAGGTAAAATTTTAATGTGAGTGTTGTACACTACCGGAACATCCTTTTGGATAAAAAAAAGATATTTCGGATGTAGTCTACCCACCCAGTCGATGTTAGATTCATTCAATTATTTTCTATTTCGTTGATTTGACAGACACTGCGGGAGGATGGTACAGATTTATCAAATAGAAAGAGATTCGGGTAGGAAGTGATTGATGGGAGGTAAAACGTAATAAGATGCATGTGGGACCACACGCACTGCCTCGCATAACACAATAGACGCCTCCAGGAAACAGCTGAAGCCGAGGCGAAGGAAGCGATCGATACTGGCTGGGGAGCACCAACAGCATGCTGGCTGGCTGTGCTTGCTGAAAGACTAGGCTGCCCTTATGTAGACCACTGTTGTAGGCAGCACGTAACATGTACACGGAGGACTTTGTGACATTTGTATTGACTTATGCAAATAAAATTTTGATTGAATAATGAATAATAGAATAAGTAATTATAATTTTATTCAAATTATGAAATACGGGTGTTACTCACGTAATGCTGGTCTATTTAGTCCACCGCAGTTTCGCCTATACGTGTAGGCATTATCAAGAGAGTGCGATACGTCGCGCCTGAGTCGCAGCCAGTCTTGCACTGACTGCCAATATATATACTAAATAGACCAACATTACGTGGGTAACACCCGTATTTCATAATTTTGAATAATGTTACAAACTCACGTCAGTTTTAATAAAAATAATTATAATTTGTAATTTTATACAAATGAGTGACTAGTGATGATAATAATTTTAATTTAATAATAACTGTATGTATGCATCTGTGTAATTTGATAAATAAATGATTGAATTGAATTGAATTGATACTACTTACTATACTTTCGATTTAGCAAGATTCTCGACCACTTCTGTAATAATTCTGTCAGTTATCGTCAAAGAGATAGCAGATGTATGACAATGTAATAACTAAGCATATTAATAAGCTTTCAAATATATAAGGTGTAATACTGAAATTCTTCTGCATTGATTTTTTTCTACTTTTATGTACTCAGCGAAGTCAGGATTTATACAGTTTTATTTAACACCTACCATCTATCACGTACGACAAGAACTAAATGACATCCGTAGTACGAAATACTCATTTCCTTTTCTATAACAAAAAGCTATAATTTATGGGACACTGCAAATGCTAACTAGCTTCCATCTGTGGCTTCACTCGCACCACATGGCATGTCGATAAAATGAACTTTGTGCCGCCCGATGCCACTACGATTGTAAACGAAAACTGACTGTATAATCAATACAAATTATTTCAATGTAAGTGTCAAAATAACAGATTTTTTTTTCTGTTGATATAGTTATTTACACGAAATCTATACCTAAAATACAGTTTTTTTTTAAATTTTTGTCTGTCTGTCTGTTTTTATTAGCTAATCTTCTTCTCTATCGGCTGGACCGAGTTAGACAAAATTTTAGATGCAGGTAACTGAATACAAGACGCGTAACGCAGACGAAACCGCGGGCGAAAGTTAGTTTGTTTGTTTAACAGAGTTAATCTCGAGAACTACTGGTCGAATTTTGATAATTATTTTTGTGTTTGATAGTCTAACTCTCAAGTGAAAAATATTCAACTAGTGTCTAGACTAGACTAGTAGTCTTCAGTGAAAAATATTCAACAACAAAGTTCCATCTCATCATTAATTAAAGTACGCGCTTTTCCTAATTGCTTTGATTCGATTTGATCCTGACGGTTGCCACGCTAAAACCTCAAGGGTAATTCGGGACCCCTTGAACGAAATGAAACATAATGGTACTGTAATTGTATTTTCTCAAATTTCCACTTTCTCGTTAACTGCCCGGAGCTAATGAAAGTAGAACTAATTTTATCCTTTTAATTGAATATGCAAATATAGCTTCTGATGCCTGATGTTTTCCGCATTGATATCAGAAATAGGAGGATTATTTTGTTACATTAAAAGATTTAAAAATAATTATATTACTTTGAATGGCGAATTAATTCTATCGCTATGTGAAAATTTATTTTTGTATTAATGAATCCTACTTTGAAATAAATTTTACTAGGTTCAATGGTAATACTTTGGATGATAATACTTTCATTTTTCATTTTTTTTTCATTTTTCAATTACTTTTAAATATATTTTTTTATTAGGTAGGTTATTAATAACAATTAACGTAATGACGTGCCAATTCTATGATTCATGTCATGAGCTTTCATTTTCACCAACTACATCCTAGCGTTAAACGGAGATATGAACAGTTTATTATATTTAGAAGGCTTTGATCTCTCAGACCCTTTTTAACCTGCTAAGGGCGCCTACAACATTCAAGTACCTCACACCCACGACTGCTCTTTTAAAAAATGTGGGAAGATTTTAAGTCGCTTATTGCTGCTGCGCCTTTACGAACGTCTAATTTGAGAGCACTATAAAAAAACAGGCAACATAATTTACAAGAAAAGAGACCTACTATTGGATGCTGTGATCCTTGAATATAGAAACCTCTGTCTTTTGCAGATGACTGTACGCTTGATAATGACATATTTTCACACTTAAATGAAATAGTAAAATGCCATGCTACGAATGAATAGCTGTTAAATTCCCGGTTAGACTTAGAGAGAGCTTAAGTCTACGGTTTTGCAATAATCAGTTCTATCTATCTACAATTAGTCGCTCGTTTGGGAAGTTTTCATTGAACCACGGAGCGATCTGGTAAAAGTGCAGATAATTACTTTTAGTACTATTCTTAAGTCAGTGTAGTATTACAAGTCGGCAGACGTCCAACATCTTGACATATTAACATATGACCTTGAATGTGAACCGAAGGCGAGGCGTGTTAAGGCAGGTACTTAAATACTTCTAGCAGGTAAAGATAAAACGTTTCACTAGTCAATGACCTCGCAAAAACTATTCGTTGAATGATAAGTACCTATCTAGATCTGTGAGATAACCAATAAAATAAACATACGAGGGGTTTCGACGGTTTCAACATACGATTACTTCTCAGAAGCAATCGATGAGAGAATTAACGCAATCGCATTTCTCGCTGAAATAATCACTTTCATAATTCCGAAGAAAATAATGACATTGCAAAATAAAATATAATATATAATTGAAAACAATTGACATAAAGCTGGTTTATTTTAATCGTTTGTCAATTTGTGCTTAGTTTCATGTTTTTTTTGTAATGTTTTATTTAAATGTTATAAGTTAATATTATACAGTTGAATTCATCTGATATTCTGAACTTTGACCATTATAATGCATACATGAATACAAAGATATAATTTAGTGTTTATATCACTATAACTGTCAAATTTGTCTCCTGAATTCGTAAACAGAGTACTTGCGATGCGATGAAAAATCCATTGCATCCACGACTGCATAAATTCGAGTGTCAAATAAAATAAAAGTTCCTTAATAAAGTCGAAAATAATGGTGCTATTTCGATCTCACTGCAAACTCGAATGTCAATGGCACGTAAACGGCGTGCACGCACATTGCCGAATGCTCTGATAAACAAATCCGCGAGGTTGAGTGAACTCTCCGCGGGCTGATATACTCGTTCGGTATCCACGGGGAAGCCGCGACCGGTAATCTCTGCCAATGAATCCGGTGAGTTACTATCATTAGAAACCGTCCGATACGCAATACCACCGTCTTGATGTCAAGCCAAATCATTGGCATTGTTTTGTTAATTTTCCAGGCTATTGGCCGGGCTTTCCTTTAACGAGCATTGCTTTGTTCTTGTAGCGCCATCAGTAATGAATTTCTTGAGAAAGATCAGAGGCAGAAGTCGTGGGCCGGCCTGCCCACGACTTCTTGCTTGTACGTGGCGCCTCTGACACTTTGTTTATTTATACCATACCCTCAGACAATTTAAACATAATAAGCTTCTTCAAACTAATTTGATTTCGATGAAACAAAAAACATATCATTTTTGTTAGCATTCATTACGAGGATAATTTTATATTTAAATCGTTATATAGCTAAAACAACGCCCAGTTTACTAAATCATGTTTTTGTTATAGTTACCTTTTAGAACTTGTGTATTTATAAAACACAACAAATGGAAACTACAAACTAAAATAAACCAACACAGACTAACAAAATGGTTATTCTGTTGACGGTAGATTGTACAAGTAAGTACGTCGTTTTGATTAATTTCAACTACAAGAATAATAGCGTGTATACGGCTCGGATAGCTTTGATTTATTTTAGGAGAAGGATCAAAGCGTTGCTTTGGATTCCACAATGTAAGAGTATGATGTATGGTGGATGATTCAGATAAGAACAAACGGGGAGACACTTGACTGTCGTTAATTACAATTGTAACCGTCTTCTACGTTTTTTAAATAATCTGTAGGTATTGTTTTAAATAAATAAATGGATACAAATAACAAAGGTGTTAATAATTTGATTCGATACTGAAATACTACTCCAAATGTAAAGAATGAAAATTAAAAAGATTTCTCCTTTATTTGGTTGCTGTTTAATGTTTTATATTGATTCAACACTTTTCCTCGGGCACGAATAAACATATCGACCTGGTTGTTCATTATTTAAATAAATACATGAACAATCGTTATTTCAAAATGTTCACTCATGCCTTATGTTTCGAGTCCAAATCCAAATACAAAAAATACTGAGGTACAGTATGTAATGCAAAAAACTTACGGACTGCGTACATAGTCTCAATCTATTTATTACAAGGCAGCTTCTAAATATATTACAGGACAGTGATTGTTACAGTAAACTAAAGCTATTGCTGGTGTTTACGTCCAAATTCTCTCAAGCCATATATCTTTAAATATTCATGCATGGCTACTATAAATAATCCACCCCTCACTATAAACGGTTGCGGGAGATAGCTAGGGATTATACAACATGCCCCTATGCACTAATAACATCGGTCACCCCGTGGGCAAGCTTATTGGCTTTGACAATATCCTATCTAGCATTTATTGGAACGATTTATGGCGAAATATGGAATCTAGATCTGGACAGTTAGGCAGAGGCTGCACGAGTACGGCGACAGTGCTGCTACCGACATGAAATACGTCATATTATTAATTAACCGCGGCTGGCAGCACCATGGCTGGTCTTACGATCGAGAGGTCGTGGGTTCGAATCCTGGCCATTACACCAAGGACGTGAACTTTTTCTTAACATAAGCAAATAAAGTTAAGCTGCAGGAGTTTAGCAAGAATACTACTAATTTGTATATGCAAATTACTAGTAAATTGAAAAAAAAACAAGAAAAATGGTACTCAAAAATAATATTTTCTGATGCAATGGAAAATCTACATTGAATTCAAATATATTATTTTATGAATTATATTATATTAATTAAAACAATGAGACTCTAAGCAGGAACATACATTTTATCGTGCATATTTGTATTGTTATCTATTACATAAATAGCAATTCTATTGCCCCTATCAATATAATGATGTGGTTAATTTAATCGTATTTTAAAAGGTATTTCCTCGTGGCATTAAAATGTAATATTAAATACGTTGTCGTTAACCCTATTTGAACAGTTTGTCAGATAACAAATATAATTTAATCAAGTTTATTACGCAAACATTATTTTTACTTTATATTTTACCGGTAAGTGTTTCATTTCAGCTAAAGCGCCTAAAGCTTAGTTCTTGAACTTCGAACAAGATTAAACTAGTCTCTCTAGACGGATCCTTTTCCTAACTTAGAAAAAAGTTACGTACGCAACAGAAATAAAATGTTCTTTATTATAAATAGGCTTATAAAAGAGGTTATAAGCAGGGCACCGTGTGGTACACGATTCGTGGAAACAAAGTTGATATGCAAACGTGTGACGTCACAGCCGCGTACCCGGGATTAGGGAAACAGATAAGGAAAACAGGATTTCATAAAACAGAAATGTGTACGCTGCAACGGCCGCGTATAAACACGGGAAGCGGCTTTGTTTTCATTTGAAATACGATCACAATTATGGTGTACATATTTTTATCGGCATGAGCCTCGTTGGTTTAGCAGTATAATTTGCATATCGCTCACCACAAGGTCTTGGATTCGATACCCAGGTCGATCAAATGTGTTACGTGGGTTTTTTCTCACAGGAGAATCTCAATAGCTGTACGGACTTGGATTAGTGCCCGGTGGATGTCGATAGGCTCATGTCAAATGGGACCTAAACATAACAGGTGAAATGTGGGTATAGTACACTTATGCCACACCCTACTGGGTTGTCTTATGTTAAGATTCGTGTTTTTGTTACATTTTGTAAATTCTTTAGAAGAAGCTAAATCAGAAAGAAAAACAGTGAACAACTTAACAGTAAATTAAGTAAATGTTTCATAACAATAATATTTATACTATTTATAGAAGACGACAATCTGAGAATCGGAACCGGACTCACAATTTTTCCCATGACTGTTTATTTTGTTAAAAAATACCGACACGTCATATTATCATCATAATATCACAAGACTTTTCCTTTATTTAATATTGTTAATTAAACAGTTTGGTAATTAGCAAATAGCTTTAAATAAGTGATTTTCTAATTGATGTTGATTCTTCATATGTTCTCGCATGATTCATCTAATTAATGTAATTGGCAGTAGGTATATTGAGATAATTAATGTATACAAGCTACATGATTACAAAAGATTGTCTTTCTATTACATGCAACAATATAACAAGCAAGGTAAATATTTAACAGTGGTAACTTACTGCAACTTAAGGACTGTATAATGCAAATTATATTGCTTTAGAAGAATTCGAGTCAGTTTCACCACTTCTTGATTTAGTTTCAGACAGTTAACTACCAGTTAACCACCAACCATCACTTCATTCCGACCGGACTTTATCAGAACTGGCTTTCCAGGTATTCAGTATGTGTGTTGTTTCTGGTAAAGGATTCCTATCATACCTACCATGAAACGGACAGTTTGAGAAAGATTGTTATGTCGAAAATACCTACTTCTTCATCGTTTATAACTGCCCTGTCATATCTGCGTTGCGCTTCACTCAATAAATCGACATTATTTATTCACGTATCCAATACGTCGGAAAAATCGCACGGATATGACAAAAAGTAGACAGGATGAGATAAACACAAGACATATTAATGCACTATATATGTCAGTAAACTCGAGGTGTTGCCCCATGATCTATTTAGAGCGTGCATATATTGGCCTTTATTCGTCCGTCCCAGTAGTTATTTTTAGCTATAAAGTTGATGGACCTCAGTATTTGAACCTTTATCAGTCCGGACGAAACAGCTTTTAAATCTTTATCCCGTATCAGTCAATCACATCTCCTTTCTCACGACACCAATTATCGGGCGGCGGTGATGGGGCAAAAAAACGACTGTGCTTAATGGCTGACTTGCAAGTAAGTGGGGTCTTCACGGTCACACAAACGCGGGGAGTCATTATCAAACTTAAATATTTGAGAGCGGATGGCAAGTTGTCTAAAAATAGCTGGTGCCGCAAAAAAAAAAGAGTTTTTACCGGTTTTTGCTCATAATGAATGTAAGGGTCTATAATCTTCTTACAAATTTTTGAAGTTCAGATCCGTTACTAACTCTGCAAACCCTTCAAAATTTTTGTGTTTTCTTTCATGGTTCTTAACATAAGTATTTAAGTGCCCATGCACTCAATATTTTATCTATTATTTAGTCTTTAATCTTGACAAGCCTTGAGCAAATTAAAAAAAAAAAACTTTAATTTAACAAATCCTATCCAATAAACTACCGCAAATATCCGTTTTATTATGTCCATCCTAAGTTTGCCTGTAAGAGATCGCGTCAAGCGATAAGGCCGCCCTTTGTACGTTATAGTTTTAAGTACCTTTGTATGTTTGTTACAAATTTGATGTGCAAATAAAGTTTTCTTTATCTATCTATTAATTTTACAAAAATATCTTAAATACAGGCCAATTTAGTTTCAACGTCTTATAAATAGAAGGAGTCATCTAGATATTATAGCTCGCGGATCTCGATGGTTATGGATATCGATTAAAATTATCGCGCCCGAACGAGAAAGCAGTTTATTCTGAATTTCCTAAAATAAGTTTACTTAGACTGAATTGAAATTTGCAATAACTGGAGGTAGGTAGATTTTCTCTGATAGCAATGTCGACCGAACGAATTTTCTTTGAGGAAATAAATGATTCTCTGTTTTTTTTAATGTCTATGTTGTCTAGGAATTGAACGTATTCACGGTTTAGGTAGTTGTCGTATAATCTGCTTTTTAAGACTATGATCCTTTTAAAGAATCTGAAAATATCCTGTAATTGTAATGTAATTAAAATTGCACTTTGTTTGTTCACAATAACTCGTTGTTCTTCAAATTTACTAATTAACTAATTTTTCCTTAAATGTTCTGCATTAAATATTAATATGCTTTTTCTCTTAATATAAGTCTGTTCGTTATACTTTGTAACACATTGTGGATAGCTATAATTGGTCATTGTTTAGTAATGTTAGCTATGTAATATATTTGTAAACGACTGTTGTTATCCCGAATAAATAAATAAATAAATATCCTCTTACATCCATCAGTCAATTAGGCGATTGCTATGCTAGTTTAACAATTAATAAGTTAGGATATTTCAAAAAGAAGCTTAATGCAGAAGCTTTATCTTTATGTGAGTCAAGCATCTGTGGATACAGTTCACTGGTTTTCTGATTATTAGTCCCGATATCACCAGTTCCTGATAAAGTTTATGACAGTAACGCCTGATAGCTCCATACAAAATAACATTTTATCTGTCAAAAAACAGTTCCGAATAGGCTCATCATGAACTTATCAGGCACTAGTAAAACTTGCTTTTATAGTCCATTAGGTATTAGGTTTAGATATTTGGCACTTTTTATAAGACTTTCCTAGCGGTCTATTTACAACGTTCAAGGACTGCAGTTACAATAGAATTACGTGGTGTCACATAACGCACGATGGCCAGCAGCGATAATTCCCGTGACCTGGTTACGGTAAGCAGGCCAGTTCACTGCCGGTACTGTACGCCGTTATCTCCTCCACTTACACTGTTACACCTACAACTGCCAATTTCTTTGCGTATTGTAAACGCATGCATTATCGGATCTTGTACTATCAGACCAATTGATTCATGTTCATGACGTATTAGACAAACTATTATTAAGAATACGGGTTACTCACGATTTTTAGCCGGGATATGCCGACTAGTTTCGAATCTTTTACGTAAACGTAGGTGCGAAACGTCGCGCGACGGCGACGAAAGGAGATTAATCGCCCAGTTGATGAATCTATGTAATAGATTAAAAACTAGTCGGCATATTCCGGCTAAAACAACGTGAGTAACCCGTATTCTCAAATGTCAAAGCTCACGTCGGCCTTAATAATATTTGAGAAATGTTTCGTTTGAATTTATCACTTTCGATAAGGTAGCTATTAGTAGGTTTTTGTTTTATTACTTTTCAAGTGAATTTTTACATTTGAATTTTATATTGACCGAACAGCAATGTCAAAGTTTTGGTTCGGATTTGTACAATAAATGAGAATTCTGTGTTAGAGCCTTGTGAGGTTTCTTCATACCGGAAGCTGAAGTATAATCACTTCACGAATGCAATATAATGAATATACATCTATAAGTAGAGGTATAATATAAAATTGTTATGTGTTATGTGGCTATTTAAAAGATATAAAGTATAAAGGTTATCGTTTACAGCGTCTGCAAGTAAAATGTCACTGGTTTTATGGCTTTAGGTCATCCGATCAACATACGAAGCAAGAAAAATCGTGGTTATTAATACACGAGGAATACGTTCCAGACAACGCGTTTTTAATTTTGCTAAATCCTTAACAAAACATGGATATAGTCAGATATTCTCGTTAAAGTAGCCCATTAGTTTGTTTAAACTTGACACTAGACTTTTATGTTTTGAATTGTCTTTGCAAAATTATTATTAATTAAGGTGGATAAAGAATAATAGAACAAGTAGCGATAGCCGAGTGGGGGAGACCGTAGGACTTCTAATTCAAAGGTCTCGGGGTACGAACCCACGGCACACACCTTTTTCAATAAAACGTTAAGATTCGTATTTTCGAAGATATGCGTGTATTTGTCATACAAATTATCGCTCGCTAACGGTGAAGGAAAAACATCGTGAGGAAACCTGCATGCCTGAGAGTGCCTAAAAAGTGCTTAATGGTGTGTGAAGTCTACCAATCCGCACGTGGCCAGCAAAGTTGACTATGGCCTAACCCTTCTCATCATGAGAAGAGGCCTAAGCCCAGCAGTGGGACATGTATTCGATACAGGGCTGCTATTATTTTTATTATAAGAATAATAGTGCATACTGTTCCATTATTTTTTTATTTCGAGGATTATAGGACTAAACAAAACCTTATAACACCAATGGACATAAAAAGCCTACACAGGGATAGAGCATCAGGTATACGGCTAAAGTAATCTAGTAATGTTCATACAATTACAGAGCCAATATCTCAAAGCCAGGCGTGAAACGAGATTAACAAAAATGGATGTTTTTGTGTGGAGTTAAGAGGCAAAAGGTTTTAGGTATATTCTTTTGTATAGCTTTACAAGCAATCTTCGACCATAGTTTAGAGGCAATACTTTGAAATTAAAAGCGAAAATAACGTTATACTACCTACTTACCTTACACATAGATGGGATGTAGTTACACTCTATAAGCTCGCATAAACTTTAAGAAATATGTTTGAAGCATCATATGAAATACAAATGTACTGTAATCTAGTTCCTATTGAAAAACAAAGCCATATTTTATCGGTCTTTTTCAGTGAAATGAAAATGGGGTGCATGAAAGGAGCCTCCCCGAGTGACGTACACAACGATTCCCTACGTCCGGCGCACCCTGGGCAATTCGCGAGTTCTCCAAAGCGAATTGGCTAATCCTTTCACCACTATGGCAATTCAAAATAAAATTTGACTCAGCCATCGACACGACGAAGAAGAAGAAGTGAAATATAAAATCATGACAAACGCTAATTTGTTGTTAAAACCAGATCATTAGGCATGTCTAAATTCGATCATTTACTTCAACCTTATCGTCATAACATTGAATTTTTCGAATCCCTCTTCTATTACTGGGCGCAGAACCTATCCTCCTTTACTGCCAGGCGGGTGAAACGAGGGCGTGTAACATAACCTCCCCGGGAAGGGCCGAAAGTTATGGAGCGAGGGGGTCTCGGCTCCTCATTCATGCGCTTAAAGCTGGCCACCGGGTGGGTGGAATAATCCCAAATGCGCTGCCGTCCCCAGGCGATCAGACATCTCTTAAAGGTTTTGGTAAAAACCTTGACGTGTTATTTATTTTTTTGTAGCTTTAACATAGCTTAGGTTTTGCATATATTAAGGTGCAAGTTAAAAATATGCAATGGTCAATTGTAAAAATTATAATACCAAACGTCAAACTCCTTGGCGGCTCGCAAGAGCGAGATATACGTAAAGCGTGAACCCTACACGTGTGAGTGAGACAGTGCATTTTATGACGTGCCAAGATCTTTGATTTTACCTATACGATTGTCTCCATTTGTCAAACGATTTGTGTTGGTGGTCTGATAGTACGTAGGTAGGGGTTGTCGATCTGGAAAAGTAGGTGTTTGTGGCTGAGAATCTAATGGACTGAATAGCATGTAATACGGAAAAACAAAGAAAACGAATACCGTATACAACGGATCGCCGAGTGTAGAGAAACCTCGGTATCTTGGAAATCGAGACGACAAAAAGTGTCGCAATAGCAGCCGATTCGGCACAATAGCTACAGCATTTTGTCATGCTTTCTTATCATAAGTAACTGAACATACACACTAGAGGAAGTCTATGTCACAACACAACCATAACGCGCCTCAACTTCGTAAAGCAGATTCTTTAGTTCGAGGGGTTTTATTTAGCTTTGACCCTGTACAATAGGTATTCATACAAAACCAGCAGGTAAAAGAATTTTTGGATTAATTTACCGTATAAAAAAATTATTGGCTTTTATGTAAATACATCAAAGTAAAAAAACATTCCTCACTACAATGCCGTGTTTTCTTTTGTCCACACACGGCAACGGTACGATTATGTTAATAACCCTAAAATTACTGAAGGTATAATAAAATTGTATCCTTAAATAATATTACTAGCTAGGACATTCGAAAGAGTTAGGCCCAATTTTAATAGGTCCTGATAAGGTTTCGGATAGTTTAGTAAGGACTTGATAATTCAAAATTTTTTAACAATGTGACTTGCCATCTGTCAAAAAAGTTGCAATTAGGCCTGGTAGCGAATGTCGGACCTATCCAGAACTCGTGAATCTATAGGAGGCCCGGCGTGAGGCCCTACGATAGGAACGTAAGTTTTAGATTTTACCAAAAGATTTTCAGATTAAACGATCGCGCGTTAAGTAGAAAATAACTGACACAAAATACTTGATCTAATTTTAAAAGCATCATCGGGATAAAATAGTATAGAAGTTTTGAGGGCGTACTTTTAATCAAGTGTTGTACAAAAAGCGTTCGAAAGTCCGTTCGAGATCCGAGTTCGCTATAAAGGCGGGATGGATCAAGTTTTCAACTGGCTCGGAGCAATTAGACACGGCAAGTAGGGTGGAGACCGTGGACCGTAGGCGCGACCGAGGTGCGGTCGTCAGGGTTGCCATTTTGCAACATTTTTGGCTAGATCTATTGTTTTTCTTATAAAAAAACCACTATTACTGATACGATACATTTGCAAATAAGTATGTACTTCAAGTGAGTTTCTTGTAAAGTAAGTATAAGTTAAAAAGTCAATGATACTTTAAAGCGAAAACCTCATAGCAACCGAAGGTGTCATTGTCAGGTAGCCCCCGCTGCCAAATGAGGAAGAGCGTCGCTCTTGCACGCCATACAAAACTAGTTGTCAAATCCTTTGATTTGACACTGGTGCGGTACAATTTACATTACACTTTCATTGCGTGTCCGTATTGTTTTTTAGTCTGATGCGAATATGGATTATAATGTTTAATACAAAGAAATATAATTTAGGACTTTGATTAACAACACAATACCATTGCCTTACCATGCGGACCAAGTGCTAGTTAAAATGGCAGGACTAAAAGATCGACTAACTTTTTAGGAGTTGGCAACTCCATCATGTGCCGCGCAAACCGATCAATCAGCCCACACGCTTGCGGTAAGTAATTAATTTACTACAAGACGACCCCAGGCTGGCTGTGGCAGCGAAGCAGCGTGCCTGCAATGGGCTTGAATGTACAAGTTTATCGGCTCGCTCGATGATATGATCGTGTCCTCGATTGGTATGCAGGTAGTGCGAGCGTGTAATCAAAGAATCAAAAGGGTTTCGTTTATGCTCGATATTAAATTACCTTCGATCGTGTGTATTGGACGCTCGTTGTGTTGCCTATAATATTATTGTATGATGGCATGGGAGCCTTACTATCAATATATAGATGTATATCTAGCTAGGTCTTATGTGAGTAAGTTATTGCAATTGTTGATTTTAAACTAAAGGTTTCAGTTGTCATACCCAGGTCTGCTATACTTACTTTCAGATGTAGTTGCAAAGATCTTAGGTATTAAATCAGGTAGACATTATTTGATTTCGTAATGCAGCATTGACTTTGAGTATGTAGTTATGTGCCTTCAAGTTTTATTTAGCTAGAAACAGCTGATGTTTATCGTTATACAGACGTGTAAATGATATTAATTCACGGTCACCGTGTGACATTCAAAGCGCAGTAAGGTAGGAGATATCTTTTCTATTACTATATTATATATGTTATGGTGAATTTGATAAATTGAAAATTATTAATAATTACCTATAGGTGTGCTAAAGGTAATAAATTAATAACATTTACCGTGCGTTTATCGGTGGTCCAATACATGTTATACGCTTTCAAAAATAACATAAGCTAAGCGCCTTCCTGATCAATCGAACAATAGAGGAATGATAGAAGTTTTTAAGTTTTGGTGGCGGTCGGCGAGTGCCAAAATGCTTGCCCAGGACTAGATTGACAAGAAAAACTACCGGCAAAAGTTAAAAATTATAATCATATTTAGCAAATAATGGGGTAATTATTAATAATCACCGGTAATTAATAATAATTTTTCAATTTATCACATTCACGGAAAGCGAACAATTATTTTATTAACGTTCTCTTCCAATTGTAGCAACAATTGGGAATAATACAATACGTTTTATAGTTTATTTCTGCCCAAAGCTGTTATGCTAAGATACGGATTGTTATGACAGCACTATCGTGATTGTCTGTCACCGCCGAGCGCCGAGCAATGATGAAACGGACTCGTTACATGCTAAGATGAGCAGAAAGTGAAACCGTATTGTTACCGCTCAGAAGCAACTATCTAACCGTACCATTATAAACACGGCCCAAGCTATCTAAACACAAAGTCGGATCCAGAATAAATTAAAATACACCGAAAGAAAATAACTAAAATGTTAATGTTAAGATGTCCTTATTTGCATTCAACGGGCGAGTGTACGAGGAAGGAGGGCTGGGAGCAGAGCAGACCGGGTTTTAGGGCTCTCGACCGGCGATCGACGCGGTCTCGGAATAATCAGGCGTGCCTCCCCTCGTCGCGGTCGTTCACACACAATCGACGCGGCAAGCGCTATAAGAGACCTACCTACGCACGACGAGTCGACACAAAGCATCCACCCATACCTAACAACCGCTACCCTCGATGCACGAGCGCTGGTTGCACTACTTCAGGATACGTACTCGTCTAGCTTGCAAAGTCAACCTTATGCTCCGTAGTTAAGATGGAAAATAGCTTACTGACTACGAACACGCATTCACTACCTACATTTCGATAACTGAGACCTAAGCTGGGCGTTGAAAAGCGGACTCATTGTGCCTGTAATAAAGCACAGATTCGAAGGAGGTCTTCGGTCGACGGACGCAATGTGCATTCGATTGCGAGCAACATGAATATTGAAAAGCACTCTTATGTCGTTCACGCTGAATCGAATGCTCGTCGCCGGCCGGTACAAACACCACGTGTTTACAGAAGGCAACTGGTGCAGATTAGACTGGTGAAATGCCTAAACTGCGCACGTGTAAACTTCGAAAATCTAACACAACTTGTTTAGTTTGAAAACTGATAGGTTAAATAGTGTAAACCAATCTCGTTTGGGATAGAAACTGATTACATCAGTAACAATTTATTTTGGAGCAGAATCGTAGCTTTCTCTCGTTAACGAGTGCATCGTGTTCAGAGGTTGTAAAACGAACGTTCCTACGTAACATAGTCGTGGAAAGCAGCAATAATTGCTTAGTGCTACACTTTACTTATCGATGAGTTTTGCTGCACTTAGGTACCGGCTACATGGTACCTACTCGGGATAATGGTCTTTGGAGCTTTTAATTCCTACGAACCGAAGGACTGCAGGGATCGTTAGATAAGTACTTATTTGTTGGTTTATAACTAATATTTCGTCAGCAAATTTGTGAAGCCTATGATTACATTCGTAAGTTTTCATAAAGTTTCGGTAGCGCTTAGTGGGCGGCATTTACATCACCTGCCTTTTGCCTACATTTAATATTAAGTTTTTTAAAAGTATAAAGTATCTTAACAGTAAGGCGTTGGACTATGTTTGAAAACTTTTCAGACATCCTCAGAAGTCATTCCGTATTGTTGTGTATAAAAATGAAGCGAAAATTAATCATGGCTCTATAGAAACCCGTATTCAAGCTTCGGTTTTATGCTGAATATATAATTCACTTTCGGCTCTGGAAATCTAGTATCAGTTGGACACTAAAATGTAGTTTCAATAGTTTCGTAGTTTCTTACTATACTAACATAGGTATAAAGTTCTGTTTGTGAGTGCGTAGGTACATTTATGTTCAACTGCATTTCACGGCAGTTTTCAAAGTTTCAAACTGGTCTTACGCGGCATAAACTCGTAGATTTTATGATATTGCCTTGTTAAACTCATGAATATGGCCACCGTGAGCAAATAGCTCGTAAAATGGAACTCGATAAGAAGTACAATGTATGATTTCATTTATTGCAAAATATTGTGTATGGCACAGCAGCTGCTACAACATTGTGATTGTTCTCTCTCATTACTGAAGAACTTTAGTATTCCATTTTGCATTTCATAACCAGAAGCACTTCAGTTACTATGCTCAGTATCGCAAAAATTAATAAATAATAAATTTTCTGAATATGGTTTCATTGTGTGACAAATGAACTAGATACCTACTGGATACATTTTGCATAAAAAATTAAGCTTGAATAATAAAATAAAATAGATAACTTGTTTTAATATAATTTAATGTTGAAAAGCTAAAACCTGAGGCCCTTCTACTAATATCCTCTGTTTTTACACTAACACACATTATTAAGGCTAAAATGTATCTTTTTTTTAGTACAAATAGTAAGAGGACAATAATAGTGTCTGAAAAAGACAAATATTGCCAATGTTATTAAATAAATGTCTACATACATGCTGTAACACAACACTTCATTTCAAAGACAATTATTTTTCAAAATTGTCATTATTTAACAATTTGATAAATAAAAACTTACGAGTTACTGATAATATGTGTATTATATAAAATTTGTGATACTGTGAAAAATTAAGTTGTATGACAGTTGGAAAAATGTTAGTGTTCAACAACTTATGTTGCTGACTGTTCAACACTGAATATATTTAGTTTTCATTGTCTGGGTGGATTTTGAATTATTTTCATGAGTTTTAGTGACAAAAAATTAAATATTAGAACAATAGGCTACTAGTGGCATGTGTAATTTATTTTTAAAATATAATAGGTATCTGGGTTTAGAATGTCTGGGAGAAGTAAAATAGACCTTGAAAATGCTATGTAGAAAATATAAATAGAAACCATTATTTAAATATGGCTATGGTTCATGACCTGGTCTGCAAATGAATTTGACTAAAACCAAATTGATGACTAATCGTTCAAAAGAACCAGTACAAGTCAACAATGATATAATAGAGTACGTAGACGAATACACTTACCTTGGTCAGATTATATCCCCGACAAATGACACGTCTAAAGAAATAGAAAACAGAGTTACTTCTTCATGGAAACGATATTGGTCCCTAAAGGAAATCACAAAAAACCAATCAATACCACAACAACTCAAAACTAAAGTATTCAACTCATGCATACTACCTACAATGACCTATGGATGCCAGACATGGGCGTTGATGATGGAAAATATGAAGAAACTGGAAACCTGTCAACACAATATGGAACGAAGTATGCTAAATGTCAAGAGGAAGGATAAGATAAACCTGAAACACATTAGAGGAAAAACCAAAATTGCCGATGTCTCACACACAATAAAGAAACTTAAATGGAAATGGGCGGGACATCTCATTAGAGGCAAGAAGGACAAATGGGCAAAATTCGTCGCCGATTGGTACCCTAGAGACGGCAAAAGAAAGAGGGGAAGGCCATTTCGGAGATGGGAGGACGACTTAAAAGCGACGGCAGGTCCGATGTGGAGAAGGAAATGTCGCGATCGAGAACTTTGGAGGGATCTGGGAGAGGCCTATGCGAAAGCAAAACAATTTTTACCGATGTCTTAGTGAAATAATTAATGTATATAAATGTAAACTAGTTCTAAGATTGTTAATAAAGGCTATCATTATCATTATCATTATCATGGTTCATGACCATGGTTTGTGTAACATATCATATTATACACATGATGCTTAAGCTGAGGAATTAAAAAAAGGGTCCAATAATTAACACTACATTTTTTACAACACTATGAAAAAGTCTACCCACTTATTTGAAGAGAATCGACAGAACTTTCAAACTATCAATGATCATTTTATTTTTACAGTAATAGTAAAAATTTATACCAAAAACAGTAATTATACTCTTAATTTATATGAAGATGGCCAAGTAACAAATAATAGTCTACTTTATTGTAACTTGTTTGTATCTGTATTTTGTATGAATGAAACAAAACTGGTGGAAGTGGATGAGATGTTTCAGAAGTTACATTCTTGTTCATGTTACAGTAGACCAGAAACATATTATTAGCTTAGTAGATTACTACATTGTAGTCACCACCATTGTCACAACTATACAATCACATCAGTAATTTATATTTTTTTATTGAAGATCAAGGTTATACACTAATACATTTGAGGGTACAGGCTGTCCCTGTGACCCCCAAATGTATTAGTTGTTTGCTGTGCAGTACAGCACACAGACTACATGATTATAATAGTGTTGATGTGTCAGGAATATAATATATTTCATTTACATAACAATAGTTTAGTGTTCTAAAGTTAGTTTCTATCAAGAACAAACTTTTGAGCTAACTTTGCAACTTGCATACACAGCAAGTTGATGAATGAACTTATCAAAGCTTTAGAGGATGCTGATAGTTGATGTTTTGATAAATATAAACAACAACAACAGTATTGACTTACCATACAACTCCGAAGGCGCCATAGCCGATAGGCCGGTCGGGCTGCACGTCTGTCGGGATGGCCGGCGTCTGGTAGTAGGGCGCCGCTGCCGCCAGGATGGCGCCCTGCGGCGCGCTCTGCGCACCCCCCTGCATCAGAGACATGGACACACTCATGGATACGCGAGAGTGCCGCGCAGGGCCGCTTACAGCCGCCATCCAACCGCTTAGCGGCGAGACGTCACCGCAGACTCATCACACGGCGAACCCCACGACACTGCGCCCGATCACCAGATCTCGCCTCCCAGTGGACACACGACAATATCACTGGTTACTTCTTTATTATTCATGCTCGGTCAACTATGCAGGAATCACTGAACAACACACGGAACGTCGGGACACCTGTAGATTTCACCAGTTAATTCACGTTTAAACGGGAGTTTGAGTCGTGGTTGTGAGTAAATATGTAGTGTTCGGCTTAGTTTCTTCCTGGACAAAGGATGAGACCGTATAATTGTATTCGCGACACGAACGGACGTCCACACGCCATGAAAATCGAGCGAAACTGGTTGACAGCAGAGGGGAGAGGGAGGGCGAGAAGACGCGATGTAAAAAGGGATAGCAAATAACAATGGCGGCGACGCGCTAAACAGCTGTGCTTGTTCAAGTATTTGGTTGCGCTATCTTGTTTGTTTTACTAGTTCGTTTTCATTATTATTGCTTCAACTTGAAGGCTACGGTTGATTATTATTTTTATTTATTTTACTAAGAAAATAGTTTCTAGTTAAAATTAATAATTTTAATACTTTTATTGGCTAAGAGGTTTTTAAGTTTTGTTAATAGATGGCGTTAGTTGTACTGTATGTGAAGTGTTGTCGTTTAATTAAAATACAAACAATATTGTAAACTATGCCACTAAAATGTTAAACTTTGTTAACTTTAAATTTTATCAAAAGACAAACAGTTGCTCCTTAAGTTATATATTATAAATATATAACCTAAGGAGCAACTGTGCTTCCCTAGTAGTAGTTACCATTGGATTGAAAGTGTCTGAATTTCAACTGTGAAAATGACTGCGCTTATTCTATTATTTTTTTTTTCAAGATTTGCAAGTCACAGGTTTGCAGGAGTTCATAAGGCGAACGGTGCGGTACCTCCATCACACTTCTTAATTGTTAAATGAAGTTTAAGATATTCGGCACTTCCCTGCTGCTTGCGTGTAGACGTCGCTGAAATGCTGAATTAATAGTTGTTAAAGAAAATATTTAAAATGTCTGTGCCTTCAACGCTCCCTGGCTCTTGGCGGTTAAGATGTTTTGGTGCAGTTTCTTAATTTAAAAGAAATTACTTGATATAGTCAGCGCCTTCGCTTCGGCTCTCCCTGACTCTAGGGTAATGAAGACGCTTTACTGATTCTTACTTTTAAACGAAAATATTTATTAGTTCGTTGCTTATGGCGCTCTCGACACTAACGCTTTACACGCACTGATACCATATTTTTGTTTTAAAAAATAGTCGTCTTTGATCCAACTTTTAAAAGACAAATTAAAAATAATTTATTCTCGCTCCAACCAAAATCAGACCTCGGCGCGAAACAGAGTCACAGTCAACAGACATAAGGCATGCACCCGGCTCTGAAGAGCTTGAAAACCGGGTTCAGTGGTGAGCGCAGTAAGAAAATTGGTGAAACGGCTAAGTTGCCTTTTCCAAAGAATAAGTAAGTCTTTTGCGTTACTTCATTAACTTACGTTGAGGCGTAGCCCATGTCCTTTTTCAGGTCTTAACTCAAATACCAATTTTCATCAAGATCGATTCAGGAGTTTATCCATAATAGCGTAATTAATAGTCACAGTTTTTTTCTTATTTATAATATTAGTAAGGAAGTATTGGTAAGTGTTTATTACCTGCTCATTGATACATAATGTGTCATGTAAATCCATATGTTAGTCTTAATATGAAAGGAGCCTCCCCGAGAGACGTACACAACGATTCCTTACGTCCGGCGCACCCTGGGCAATTCGCGAGTTCTCCAAAGCGAATTGGCTAATCCTTTCACCACGATGGCAAGTCAAAATAAAATTTGACCCAACCATCGATACGACGAAGAAGAAGAAGAAGAAGAAGAAGTCTATTTGAATCGAATGGGACTTACCAAGGAATATAAAAAAAACAAATAAAAAAATAAAATAAAAAAAACTAATTAAAAAAAAGAATATTCTTAACTCGAGCGTATTCTAAATATTATAATTATGTACTAATTTTTTTCAAAGAAAAAGGAACCGCCTTCAAAAACTCAAAAGTAAAAAATAAAATATTCGCTAAACTTTGCTTACCTTTATATTAATTTGTTTAAAAGAATAAACCCAAATAATTATGTAATACCAATTAATTATATTTTTTTGAAGTCGGCGCCAAATTACAAAATCAAATACCAATTAAAACCGTATTTACCGAATTAATTGTTGAAAAAATCACAAAATCAAATACCAATTAAAACCGTATTTACCGAAATAATTGTTGAAAAATCATAAAATCAAATAACAATTAAAACCGTATTTACCGAAATAATTGTTGAAAAAATCACAAAATCAAATACCAATTGAATTGGTATTTGATTTTGTAATTTGGCGCCGACTTCAAAAAATATAATTAATTGGTATTACATAATTATTTGGGTTTATTGTTTTAAACAAATTAATATAAAGGTAAGCAAAGTTAAGCGAATATTTTATTTTTTACTTTTGAGTTTTTGAAGGCGGTTCCTTTTTCTTTGAAAAAAATTAGTACATAATTATAATATTTAGAATACGCTCGAGTTAAGAATATTCTTTTTTTTAATTAGTTTTTTTATTTTATTTTTTTTATTTGTTTTTTTATTTTATTTTTTTATTTCAAACTTTTTAGTGTCATAGTTTTTTAGATTTAACGATGGGGTTAGAAAGAAATACTAAGGCATCATTACGCATGAAACACAATAGAAACAATCAAAATAATCAAAAAATTCTTTCTGAGATCTTCATGATCATAAGTTATCACTACGATAATAACAAATGTGCTGAAACGTAAGCCCCGTCCAAACCTAAGCAGAGCTTTCGGTACTTTAAGGGTAGGTAAGTAGGCTGTCTCTGCTTACCCTTCAAAGCATACACAGGCATGATGTTATGTTATGTAGTGGTGAAAACAATACATAGATACACGATTGCACAAAACGTGGTTCATTAGCGATTCGTTTTTGAAGAGTTCCGTTGCCTGTCTCCAAAGATCTTCGTCAGATTCTGATAAATTATATACTAAAACCTTCCTTGAAACACAAGGATTAAAATACCGAAAACTGCATTCAAATCGGATCAGTAGTTTCCGAGAAAATCGCGAACATAAAAAGGTGACATACATACATACATACATACATACATATATACATACATACATACATACATACGGATCGAATACAGAACCTCTTTTTTTTTTTTGAAGTCGGTTAAAAATAAAATACCTCAATAATAAATATCAATTATTTTATCACAGAGAATCACATTGTGTTATACAACATTTTACGTGGCTAGTACAAAATATCCCTTATAATGTTCCATGTCTATGCATATATTAATTAGTAAATACTTACAAGTGTTCAATTAAAATGGAAACACTACTACAAAATACTATATTTGTTCAACAGGTTATTTTCTGTATATCAACTACAAAAATAACAGGCGATTTATCAAAGTTTTTTTGAAAGCAACTGTACATTTTTGCAGTTGACTGTCTTGTATACAAGGGCTGAAATAATTGCACAAAATTAACAACGAAATATAAATTGTATTGATAAAATATACAGTTACATAGACTACAGAAGAAAAATCTAAGTTCATTCAAATTGAGAATGTAGTAACAGAAAATTGTTTTTTTTTTTATACTACTCCCACAGCAAACGGACATGTAGTCCACCTGATGGTAAGTGGAGTACAGCCCATGGACATCAACAATTCACAAAAGCAGATCATAGATGCGTCGCTGCAGCTGAGGACTACGGTGTTATACCTCATGTGCCAGTAAATTCAGGGCCTGGACCACCAAACCGGAACACAGTAATGGAAGCAATACTATTTGGCGGCAGGTTAAAGGTGAGACGGTGGTGCTGCCGCCCTCGAGCTCATTCACAAGAGCTCTACCACCAGTGACAAGATTACTACTACTACTATTTCTGTTGTAATTGAATTGTAATGCCTCTTATGAATCTTGCTTTTATTCTGTCAATACTCTCTCAATTTTAATAAACTTAATAACACATAGGGACACAAACTATGATAATATTGCAAAGTATAACTATAATAGTCCTTACAGTAACGTGATATAAAATATGACAGTGCAAGAAACGTGAAGAAAATTATTATTGACACAAGAGAAACATTGAAGTTATTCTTATGACACTCACAAATTCACAATAAATTATTTTGAAAATAAATGTTCCTTGTTGATTTTATTGATGAAAATATTTTAAATTTAAAATTAATCTGAACATGATATTTCAAAGAGTTTATTAGAAAACAAAGAGCTAAATTTAAACTGTACATAAATAGGTAAATAAATATTATAAAATCAATATTATTATTATGTACAATACATTATTAAACTAACACGTTATTGTCTATATACATCTATTCATACCTTGGACTGGATTATTTAAATTCACTTTATACCAATTAACATCGTGAATAATACACACAAGTAACAGTAAAGGGGACTCCGGCAATCTTCGTTAATATTCAGCAATACATTTCGTACGATATCAGAAATTATTACGAACTGATTTCTTTCAAATATTATATTATTCATAAAAATATACAATGCCTTCTAAATTAATATTTTTAAAACCGACGTGAGGTGAAGACATTATTATTGAGTTCGAGACGTCACGTGACGGCGACGACACGTGATTAATCGCCCAGTTGATGAATCTACGAACTAGATTCGAAACTAGACGGCATATCCCGGCTATAATAACAAAAATAATGCCTTCTAAATTAATAAGTCAGCAACATAACCTAGCCCGTGGTTGACTTACTCATTTTGATGGTAATGCATAATTTTTGCAGCTTTATATGTCATAAATACATTCAACACTAGTTGCGAATATCAATCTCCCATCCAAGATTACTTTTCGACACATGTATCCAAGAAGACCTTATGCAGGCCAGGCCCAATTTTATTTTAGATAGAAATAATTCTAATTTCGGTATTGCCAAAAATAAACGAATATTGCCAACTAATTTTTACTACTTTATCGAGATCTATGTTACATGCCTCTACAATATAAACTGTTATAATTCGTATCAGTAATTTAGGCTTTTATGAATATCAGACACACTCACATTTGATACTTGTTTATATATATGTTTATAATTGCTAAAAAAAACTTTTTTACCAGATGCAGTCTAAAATACCACTTATTGTAAGCGACACAACCAAGAGATAACTTTAACGTTACTCTTCTTGGACTCTATGGCCTTACAATAAGTATTGTTTTACCTTGCGGCCAGTCAAAAATAACTTCTTAGCATACCGCACCGAATATGCCTTATTGCAAGTTCTATGCGTATCAAATAAGAACAGTTGTTTCGGCCATATTGAATGTATTCCATTCTCTGAATATGAACGAAACATCGTTCACATGCCAGTTCCTTTTGAAAAAAATTATTTACAATAGGGCGAATGGAACACATTCAATATGGCCATATATCTGTTCTCATTTGCTTCGAATAGTATGCTCCATGAAAATAAAAGCTAGCCTTCTATAAAAATAAATTCATGTCATTTCTTTTTCTCTACCATTTGTGAAATCGTTGTTTAGCAATTAGGTATTTATTTTTAAATTAAGAGAAAATTGTCATAATAATAATCTTTAACTGAATGAAAAATTAAGAGAATGACAACTAAGTATTACAAGTCTATATTAATTCGTATAAAAGTGCTAGTGAATTAAGTTACTGGCCTGATTAAAACACTGATATTACTTTACATATATGGAGGTATTTATTAATTGAAAAAAACATACTAGAGACGGTAATATTAGACTGAGTGTTTGCTACAAGAAAGGAAAGTTCACGTAGTGAAAGACAAATCTATACAATGACATCTTAACCTTCCATTTTCAAAAACTCGACTCAATAACATGATGCTTCTGTAAATTCTCTAGTAGGCTAATATTACGCGTTCAGAAACATGAAGCAAATAATTGTTCAAATAAATCAAAAATATGAATACCTCCATATCAACACTTAATTTTAAATACCCGAAGCTTCACACTTAACTTATTTACAACACACAATTTCGCAGTTAAATTATACAGACTTCAAATTCTTCACTGTAACCCGCTAATAAACATATTTAATTTTCATCACCATTGCTATCTTGATCACACTTTTGACAAACGCCATAACAAAGAAGACAGAAATAGTAGTACCAAAGAATGTAATATTTTTATAAGTAAGTTATTTGTTTTTGTATTTTACTGTCCGTCGACCAAAACTGACGAGATCTTGAATATATAGCTCTTTGAATTGCCGTATATATTGTCAATCACATGATTTCTTGAATGTAGTTAAAATAAACAGGACACTGAAAAAACAGCGCCTACAACATGTTTTGTTTTTGCAAAATTTTGTGAAACATTGAATATAATACGTTAGTAGCGGCGAGTCATGAAGTGATACCATATTTTTTTATTCTGGGCACATTTTTAATTTTGCCATCAAATATTAAATTTCAACAGGAAGAAAAAAGTGACGTACGTACAGTCACGACACCAGTTATGGATAAGTGAGTTATATATCTAAATAGTGGGTATATTACACTTATTAAATATGAAATATAAACTTGCATATCTATTGCAGTCAGTTTTTACAATGGTGTAGAAGTTTTTGCCCTGCATACCAAACTCATTGGCCGACTGTACACTCAGTTGCAAATAGATAAAATACGTGCCCCTTTAACAAGCTGGTGAGTATTCACTTATTCCAGATAAATAAAACATAGCATGCTAAATATAGCTACTAATCAATCTGTGTTCTGCCAATTCGTTTTTTGGTATTTTAAACAAAGTATTTTGATTTATTTATAAAAATCTAGGCAACACACAATGCCGAAAAGATATTGTAATTTCAATGTTTGTCAATAATTTTAATTAATTTAAAATTAATGTTGTTTTATTTGCATGGGTAAGAATAAAATGGTGTTGTATAAAGCCAATATTTGAACCAAATTGTAGTTATCCCTTTGATGAGTAACACTTCTATAATTGAAATAAAAATGTTTTAATGAACGATTGACATCTATTTTTACAATTTGTTAAACATTTTTCTTCTTGAAAGTGTTATAGGCAAATCGTTGCAATCCAATCCAAACAAAAGTATTTTGGTATACAGCACTGTGCCTTATTTTCTAATGTCACAATTAATAGTTTAGAGTAAAATAGAAAGCTGACCAATGGACAACCTGCACACATACCCTGACTATCAATTTGTTATCGTCTTCTTAGAGAATTCCTTTGGAATCAAAACCTCTTCGGGATTGCCTCCCAAACATACTGTACATTCGATGGGCAAAGCGTAGGCGCGACTTAGCAGTGAATGGTTCTTCTACGAAGGGTGAATCCTCATAGAAAGAGCTGCGGCCGTAAGAGCAAGGGACTGAGCGCAAACTATTAGACTAGTAGATTAATGATCCACCTTAATATTTATTTTTGAAGACATTTGAAAACATTAACTAATTTCAAATACCATTAAAATAGTGGTAAGTGTCAATTTTAAACAAATTAATACCTACCTCATCATTATGTGACAATTTCCAACGAACCGTTTGACAAATAGGACTTGCATCTATTGGTCTGATCGTACATAAATATGTAAGAAACAAAATTCAAGGGTAGACTACGAATACAAACTTTTTTTCTCACATATATAAAAAAAAATAATGGTTTGTAATATTTGCTTTACAAAATAAATTGCTGCTAGCCGCTTCTCTTTCAATGGGAATTGACAAACGCGAGGTACATCGCGCATACTTGTTTCAGTCCTTATAATGGCTAGTTTACTAGCTGGCGTCACTTATAGACATGTTTTAGACACATAAAAAAAAAATATATTACCGAGAAAAAAAACTTGCAACCATTTTCAATGACCTATCTATCTCCGAATTTCCTTACTAGAAATAGTTATATAAATCATTTTGTATGGAGTTGATGGTAAATAATCTATTCCTATATCTATTTTAAATAACAAATTCATGGATAGAGAGGTTATTAAAAGGCCGTTAGTAACACCAACTAGTTATTACATAAGCCATCATTATTTCCAATCTCAATAACTTACATACACATTTTACGAGAGTTCAAATCCAGTGTTGCTGTTGACCGCGTACCGTAGCTTGTCGCGGAGCGTGCTTCTTTTTTGATAATTTGGTAGTTTAAGGAGATTGAAACATGTTGAAGAGGTCGGTAACCGATTTAACGGGTCCTTCTTTCTTATGGTAAAGAAACCGCGAATTACACTGCCTGAAAATATAAAATACAATGATTAGAACTGTATCTTATACATTTATTTAGGTGACTTGGACATCGAAAATAAGTATAGAAGAAACATAAAACTGTATAAAAAAAACTAAATACAATTTTTTTGTCGTTGGATTGGCACACGTTTAACCATAATCTAATTGAAGGCTAAGTTGCTTGTACAACATTACATTGATTTATGATATTATTTGAGTGTAAGACTGGCTGCGGCTCAGGCGCGACATTTATTTTCTACTTTTTAGTTTGGTTTATTTATAAGAGCGTTTTTTTAATAATTTTATCGAATTATTGCATTGTCATCGATCTTCGACAGGTGTGCAAAATTTGAATTAAATCTGTCCGTTTAAAGTGGGTCAAAATCGAGTCCAAAGGAGTCGGTTACATACTATACATACATACTACATACAGGTAAAGCTAATATAAATAATAAAATAAAATAACCTTTTATTTCTTGCGCAAAAATATAAACAAAAAAACATCAAATACATTAAAATATATAAATTTATAACAATATTTAATTTAATCAATAATTTAATTTATTTTTAATTAAATAACTTAATAAATTGACTTATATCTGTTGACATTTCATTGTTTCTTTTGTATTAATTAATATAAATTCATTGAAGCTAATATAAGCGTGTTAAAAAAAAAATAATTGAAGTTAAAAAAAAAAAATGTAAAGACTGAGAACATTAAAAATGTTCTCAGTCTTTACATTTTTTTTGCTTTTTTTTTTAAATTTTACACAATCCACAGTTATTTATCTTACCTATTGTATCTCCAGTATCCTCATCATCTCCTACTTCTACGCAGCGGATGGAAAACGGCGGCTTGAGGTGCGCAAATCCGAGGACTGGCGGTTTGGAGCACGACGTTACAAACTAAAAACAATTGAAAATCTTTGGTCAATCATTTGATATGATCATTTCATTTAATTTTATAACTTCTTGCACTTAAAATATACTACAACTGCGGACTTAATGCCATAGGCATTTTCTACCATTCAACCTTAAGGTAATGCAGGGAGGTGCATAAAAAATTAAAATGTAAAATAATAATGAGCTGAAAATGTGAATATTTACTGTTGCCCAATGTTGATGTACCGTTGGGCTGAAGATGTTAAATCACTAAGTCAAAAGGTATCAATGGAAATCCTGCGTATGTTGGTGTCGATGTACTGTCTTATCACAAGAAATTACATCTGTTTTTATTTCATTGTACACTATACAATATGTGTGGTTGGAAATATAAAAAAGATGTAGTAACGTTATTATAGTCAGAATCCTGTGTGTAATTTTATATTATATTTAGCATAGCTTCAAGAACACATAACGAAACGCCTATATTACGCAGAAAGGTATAAAAGAGATGCATAACATCCCCATTTTATCTATGATGTTTAACTCCCATGTGTTAGGGGGTGAGCTTATCGCCATCAACCAGGCACAAATCCAACTCTGTGCTACAATTGAGAATCACTTTGTATATAGCACTTTGCCGGACCCGGGAATTGATCCCAAGACCTGGCGACGTGACCAACGAGATGTAGCCGGCACATAGTCCGCGACAATACCTTGAGGAACATGGCGCGCTCGGCCTCGGAGAAGTCGCGCTGCAGCACGTCCCACAGCCAGCACACGACGCGGTGCGAGTCGTGGAAGCCGCCGTAGTACTGCGTGTGGCGCCGCAGGTCGCGCAGGTCCAGCGGCACGTTGTCGCCGCTCACCAGGCGCTGCAGCTGCGCGACCAAGCATTGCTTACATTACACAACGCCCATGTTACACAGAAGCCAGATTCGACGCCCTAAAAACTGTGCCTCTATTAAAACGTATAAAGTCAATGCTTAGGATAAATCAATGTCTAACTTCTAATTGATTTATTTTTATAGCATTTAGCTATGCTTAGCAAATTATACTAAGAAACAGTTGAAAAAGATATGGGACCGGCAGGATTTGAACCTGCGACCTCACTGCACACCGGGCAGCCGCTTTAGCCAACCAGCTACGGTCGCCTCTTACCAGAACCCTAAATTTCTCAACTGTGTGTTACGTCATTTCGTGACGTCACGTTCATCTATTTGTTCCTATCTTAAGTAGGATACAAACCAAATCCAATCAATGTCTGTCATCAAACTTTGACAGGCCCTATTCTACAGTGGCGCCACCTGATGAGACAAAAAACGATAGCCCTCATTGTAAAGTATATAAAAATTGTGCAAATTACCTCTGGTGTGGAAAATAACGACAGCCATTCAGGGTTTATGATAGTTCTGAATCCTTTGATGAACGCGTTCGTTTGGTCTTTGATTTGTGTGTGCATTCTGAAGTGCGCCATTAGGTGAATGTAGTTGATTCTGAAACAATCGCAGATAATGGGTAAGCACGGTACAGAATTAATTATACACATCAATGTGAAAATGGCAATGTATGAAATAATTATGTGTGAGTGCCAACCTTGGACCCGGTTTCCACAATAGAGGACACGAGAGGATATGTGTTTTGATAACCAATCGGTTTAAAGTCGTAATTTCCACATCTCCTCTCTACTAAAGTTTTTAATGAAACCTGATTGGTTACTCAAAAACATGTACTCTTGTCTCCCCTTTAGTAAAAACCGGGCCTTACTATTAACCTGGAACTGTATTACATAATATGAATGATATATCGTTTTCAAAATTTTAGTATGAAAGTAGGTTATAGACTTGTGCACAGCGGACAAAAGGTTAAGCCTCAATTTTACAGATTTTAGATAAACCTTATTCACACGATAAGCATATAACACACATAAATGCATGTGACAGCTGCATTGTTTCTTCAAGTGTCACTTATGCCACTTTTAAATTCGATCAGGTTCTATTTTATGGGTAGGATAAAAACTATCCGGCACCTAAAAAACTGCACCATAATGTTTATTGGCCTCAGCAAAGAGAGAAATTCGCAGAATAATTCAAAATTCTTAATGTACTTTCGGTAACTTCTTTAGGTAAAATTGTAAAAATTTAGTTAATTATAAATTTATTGTTATTTTTCTTTTATATAAATTTGGTCTAGACCGCCACTGCTAAAATTTATATGTGCATGCTGTGCTCACTATTTTAGAAAGCATACTATAAGTAATTTTGTAATGAGGTGTGCATTCAGTTTGTCATAAATAAAAAAAAAAATTACAAGTTAGAAATACAAGAAATAATAAATCTATCACTCACTTATTCTCATTAGTTACAGGTACAGCCTTGCCACCAGGCACTAATTCATGCGTTACTATTTCTCCAAGCCGCTCCTCGTCGACAGAAAAGGTAAGCTCTAACGTCGATATATCGCCCTGAAATAAAACAATACACTTATTTAGGGATTGGATGCACTGGATTGAAATACACTGACATGTGTCAATCAAATTAAATAAATATGTCTATAGAATCTGCATAAAATTACCTATATGCAATAAATTATGTACCAACTAAAATATATATTTTTTAAAGTTTGATAAACTTTAGTTGGTATAAAGAGTGAAAGATTTTTCTCTAGATACCATATTATTATATGGTTTTGCCGCGCACTAAGCATGTGAGTGTGCGCGCCCGAGGGGCTAATAGTGAAGAAATCTTTGAAATCCGTCAGGCAGTTTTTAGTAAAATCATAAACAAACAAGTATACAAATATTGCCTCTAATGTTAGTTTAGATTATGTCACAGGCAAGTTCGGTAGTCAGACGATTTAGCACTCTATCTGACGGACTGTTATTGTTTTTTGCATCTGTAAGTAGTACATTACCTGAAAATGTTTGATATAGGTGAGACTTCTGTAGAGATCGCGATCTAGGGACGGTAATTCGTCGATCCAACTGTATAGAGCTTGCTGCGTCTGACCCAGCACTTGAGACAGGAAGAACGACGCGAACGGCACGTCTACTACTATTCCCTGGAACAAAGTAAATAAGGCACATGTATGACAGTAGATTATGTAAATATATATCTATACATAAGTAAATATATTAATAAAACATTCAAGTTTTGCAGTAATGTTTAAGACTCCATAGGATGACGATATTATGTTTGTTGGACTTCGTGAGCCGCCCCAAAGTGTAAATGCAGACCACCAGGCCGCTGCCATAGGGGCCGGAGCCTTAAGAGTCCGGCAGACAATCCGCATTTAAACGGATTCGAAGCTGCTGCAAAAATCAGACGGAGTAGTGCTATCTTTGTTTGGCTCACGTGCGCTTAAATTTATCCCCGCGAGACAGATCTACTGGTCGTTCAAAATTTCTCAAATAAAATTATTTATATATTTTTATATTTTTTCATTTATTTTTATTAATCCCAAACTAGACAATATAACCTATGTTTTGTTTAAAACAGCTTACAGTCATTAATGTTTACAATACAGAACAAATATGATGAAAATGTGACGTTGACGTGTAATTGACGCTGTAAAAATACGTGGAATTCTCAACTTCGATTCATGATGATATTTATAATCTTTTTATCAACAAATATGAAGATTAATACTGTCTAAATATAAATAACACAATTGTATTTAGTAAATACGCTTGAATAACAAATGATTGCCGAATTTCGTTTGTATGGGACAAAATCATACTCCGCCTGACCGTTAATAATGTTTTAGGCATGTGATTTAAACTTTCCCCTTGTATATTAATGGACATAGTATTTTATATAATGCTCCCTCAAAAAATGGCTACTTTACCAGTCTGTATCTAAGTATAGTTCTACAGGAGATCCAAACCATACCTCATACACAGCCTTGCCAAGCATTCTTCCGATGAACTCAAACAGTTGCAGATGGTTCTCTTGTAGACATGACGTCGGTGAAGGGTACAGACGCTCCTCGCTTGTTACTCGGAACAGGTTGAGTGATGGGTCGAACACGCGTTTTATCGTCTCTTCTAGGAATTCTGAAGAAGGAAACATTGGTCATTATAATAAACTTTTATCGGTGATTAATGACACTAGATTAGTGTAATTGTTTGTCAAGTTTATTACTAACCTTCATGGTGGCTGCTTTGTTTTCTTTTCAGCGACTATTCATTGAAAGGATTTTGTGTTTCGAAATTTGAATCACTTTGCCTCACTAGTGAGTAAAAACACTTTTTACTCACTGAATTCTGGCAAGCAAACGATCTTTTTCGTGCTGGTGTGGTGAAAATAACTATTTACTTTTGATTCATATTATTTTTATATTATTATTTGTAATATTTTGAAGTGCTCAAGCGCTCCCTGGGGCCTATGGAAATCTCGAATAACTTATAGATTGCTATACTTGGACAAACGGTCATTAATTCCAACTCTTTTCTAGCTATGGGCTGGACAAACCTTTGAAGACCCCATCCTGGTCGATGCCGGCCTCGTCCAGCCCCTGCTCGTTGATGAAGCGCACGCGCACGCAGCCCTTGAGCGCGCGGCTGGGCAGCGCCGCGAGCTGGCGGTACCCGTCCTCCACCAGCCGCGCGCGACGGACCGTCACCAGCGTGGAGCGCCCACCGCACGCGCGCTCCGTCAGACCCAGCACCACCTGCCAATGGTATATAGATGAGTATTGAAATAGCTATTTTCACCAGTCACCACACCAGCACGAAAAAGATCGTTTGCTTGGCAGAATTCAGTGAGTAAAAACCGTTTTTACTCACTAGTGAGGCAAAGTGATTCAAATTTTGAAACAAAATCCTTCCAATGACTCTATAAATAAATGTTACGAAACGAATTTCCGAACGCATTCTTAAAAAAAAAGTCTCTGTCTGTGTCACTCATCGCAGGCAACTATAAATTCTTTTCAGTGAATGTTTAATTGTGGACTAGAACTTTTTAACAAAAAATTAGTGAATCCAGTGATGAAGAACTTTGTGGAACTCCAAAAGAGTTGCGACAACTTGCTTCTAACACAGAAGTCTGCTTTTTTACCAGTAAAATCACGTGAAAAGTATTTGAAAGCGTACTACATATTTAATTAGTGGCAACTTACAAAAGGCCCTAAAACGCATTCTGAATTGGTATTACTGTCGTATTTCAAGGAATTATTCCAGGTTAAGCAATCGAGTACGAGTTTATTTAAATCTTAATATTTTCTCACTGGAAGAGGTGAAAAGTTTTGTATGTAACGCGTGAGAAAATTTAATTTCCAGTTCGCGACCTCTTAAAATCTTTCGCTTGCGAAGTAGTCTTTATTAGAATCCCTCGCTACGCTCGTGATTCAATTTAAGACTACTTCGCAAGCTCAAGATTTAAAATTGGCACTCACAACAGAAATATAAACTTTTTCTCACTTGTACCATAGATAACTATTAAAATAATTAAAACATATCATTTGTAGTTTTTTAATAAAATTGATGTCAATGTTTTTACTAACCTACATGGTGGCTGCTTTGTTTTTTTTCAGCGCCTATTCATTGAAAGGATTTTTTTGTGTTACGAAATTTGCTCAAAAAACTTTACCTCACTAGTGAGTAAAAACGGTTTTTACTCACTGAATTCTGGCAAGCAAACGATCTTTTTAGTGCTGGTGTGGTGAAAACACTGTTATCGATTTAATTGGACTCAAGATTGAAATGTTTGTATGGCATATGGCATAATATCTAGCATTTGAGTGGCAATAATACAATGATTATGGCTATCAATACACTGAAGGGACATTTTTTCGAAGTTGAAGGGATCAAGATTAGTAAAAAATAAATAAGAGCCCCAAAGCACAGAGAAAATAATTTAACAAAAAAAAAACGACTTCAATTACAAAAAATGCGCTCAATAGTAAAAAAATCCATAACTAATATTCAACAGCTTGCCTCATTTGGGTATAACTTGAAAGAATACAGTAAACGGCCTTAAGGTGCCTTTATTTAAAGAATTATCCCCGTACTTCTAACCGTTGAGGAGTTGTACATTCCAAATTATGCAAATATTCAAGTAGCTTTAAGTAATATACGAAAACAATATAGAAAAGCCTTTTAAATTTGAGGGTTGCCCTCGATTTCTCTAAGACCCATCATCGGATTAAGACCAGATTAAAATGGGACTACATGACAAGTACACTCTTTCAGCCAAAAAAGAATTTCTCAAATCGGTCCGGGCGTCTTCCAGTAATCGGTAAACAGACATAAAAAAAATACCATCTCCTCCTTTTTTGAAGTCAGTTAAAAAGATGAAGAAGTATATCACGTTACCTTCTCATCAGCCACGGCTCGTCGAAATAATCTGACTCGTTCGCCATGAGCTATCATGTGTGGCGTCTTTTGTACTAACACCTGGAATGAAACATAATAAAATAACTAAAGAGAAAAAGATGCAACAGTCATTCAGATATTAAGGGTCAGGCGGAGTATTATTTTCTCATACATACGGAATACCGTAATAATTTGTGATTAAATTTTATTTACTAAAATACTTTTGTGCTATTTACATTTAGACAGTATTAATCTTGGTATTTATAGAAAACACTTTTAAAATATCTGCGTGAGTTAAAAGAATTGACTTTTATAACCATTTACCTCTGCTATGAATTATGAACAAAAACATAGTTAATAATGTCTAGTCTGGCATTTACAAAAATAAATAGGTTATTTTTATTAAATTATGTTTCTAAACAATTAGATACTTCATAATGATTACAATCTAGTCAAGATATAAAATTAGATACTAATGAGTAATTCAATTTTGACCCAAGCTACTGAATTAACTAAGATTACATTTATATAATTTGATAGCCAAGATACATTTTATTTCCGTTTACATTTTGAACGACTAGTCGTACTGTCTCACGGCGATAAATGTAAGCGCGCGTGCGCCAAACAGAGATAGCAATACTCCGTCAGATTTTTGCACATGCTCGAATTGTAAAAAACGCTGTCCGTCCGCGGGACTCTTAACGAACTTAAAACAGCTATTTTTTTGTGACTAGACTGAGCTTATTCGACCGTGTAAGTTCATCTATATGTAAAATATGATAACAAAGGCTGCTTCATCAATTGATACGATATCAGCAAACGATATTCAATCCCTACAATAAGACATTTAAAAGTATCCTAGCTGGTATTATTAAGTCTCACAATCAAAATTAATTGATTCGAAGGTACCTGTTGAGGTTTCTTCCCCTTCTCGAGATCATGAATAAACTGTCCTTCCCTGATCTCCCTGACAAGCCAATGATTGACGGGAGTGTAGGCGCGTCGACAATCTCTACGGTATAGCACTAGTAGTAAAGTGTGGAGAGAGCTGAACAGCTCGTTACTTTGGATTGTTTTGAGATCTGAAAAACAAAAAGTAAAAGAAATATACAACTTTGACATTTAAAATCTAGATCTTTGTAATCCTTTATTTTATGTTTTACTCTTTTCATATAAATCTATTTGGTTGAAATTATAGAATTCAGATATTAATTGAATGCATGCATGTTTATTATTAAAACGTTGTTTGCTTTTGTATTTACAATTAATTATTGGAGAATGAAAATGACTTGTAGCCTTAAACACTTTGTATGCCATACAGCTTGACATGGAAAGCACCTGTATCAATTTTGCAAGATCTTTTTTCGTACCTGTTTTGCGTTTTAAATGAAATATGAATTATAGTATAAAAATATGTTTGAACCCTATTACCTTAAATAAGCAAAATTTTACAGACTTTCATTTAACAAGATCATCTTCTTAGTTAGGTTTACTATAAAAAAAAAATATTACAAAGAGAAAATAGTTTTAATGGTAGAATAGAATAGAATATAATTAATTTATTTATAAGAATATAGTGATATATAAAGTTGGTAAGTTTTAATAAGTTAGTTTGTACCCAAAAATCTTTAAATCTACTAAAACGATATTAATGAAAATTGGTGTGGGGATACTTCAAGTCCCCAGGAATAATATAGGTTACTATCTATTGATATACCACGAGGGCGGCACGCACCGGGACCAAAAGCTATTAGGAAAAATGGAAATATTTTTGAAACTTTAAAAACCTATTCAAAAATAAAATAAAATAGAAGTTTTGTAAATCTAGTTCAGTCTTTATTTCATGCACTCATTAAGAACAAAATTAGCCTTACCAAAAAGCTGTCCCATAATGGACTTGTACACGAACATGTTGAGGAAATGCGACATGTTCACAAAGTCTGTTAACTTGAATGGATCCTGTTGCTCATACATTTCCATATCATCTAATATTCTGAAAAAACACAATATTTCGTTAATGATATATTCTATTTTACTAATATTCATTGGCACAATAAAGATAAACTAACTAATATAAAAATATTATTTGCATCCTTCTTAAGATAGGAACAAATGGATGAACGTGACGTCATGAAATGACGTAACAACCAGTTGAGAAATTTAGAGTCCTGGCAAGAGACGACCTTAGCTGATTAGTAAAGCGACTGCCCGGTGTGCAGTAGGTCGAAGGTTCAAATCCTGCCGAGTGCCGGTCCCATATCTATTTCAACTGATTCTTAGTATTATTTGCTAAGCATAGCGAAATGCTAAAAATAACCAATAAGAAGTTTTATCAAATTATTCTAAACAACACGTATGTAGCTGTAGAGAAACGGTAATGGTGTTCCTCCACCACAAAGGGAGGATCCTCCGACCAGGCTCGGTGGTATTGCCTGGCGGACAGCTGTCCAACGGTAGCGTCTTGGAAGTAGTATTTAACTAATATAATATTACATCACGCCTAATTATTAGCCAAAAGGGTATAGCAAACTGTATTATACCATCATATTACGCCATCCGAAACTAAGTAGTAAATCGCAAACTAACTAATAAATACATAAAAATCAGTGCGTATCCTTCAATCTTTACGTTAAGTTGCAGCAGGTCGCAGGTTCAAATCCTGCCGGTCCCATATCTTTTTCAACTGTTTCTTAGTATAAAATAATAATAGCAGCCCTGTATCTAATACATGTCCCACTGCTGGGCACGGGCCTCTTCTCATGATGGGAAGGGTTAGGCCATAGTCCACCACGCTGGCCAAGTGCGGATTGGTAGACTTCACACACCCTGAAGCACTTATTAGGCACTCTCAGGCATGCAGGTTTCCTCACGATGTTTCCTTCACCGTTAGCGAGCGATAATTTATATCCTTACTAATATTATAAAGGCGAAAGTTTGTAAGTATGGATGTATGGATGTTTGTTACTCTTTCACGCCAAAACTACCGGGTCGATTTCGATGAAATTTTGCACACATGTAGCTTATAGTCTGGATTAACATATAGGCTACTTTTAATTGACATACCACGCGGGCGGAGCCGCGGGCGGAAGCTAGTGATAAATACACACATATCTTCGAAAAGACGAGAGGTGTGTGGCGTGGGTTCGAACCCGAGACCTTTAACTTCGCAGTCCTACGGTCTCCCACTCGGCTATCGCTGCTTTTCGTAGCATAGCTTAGTATACATTAGAATAATAAACAGAAGTACTCACGTAACATAATGCGTCATGCAATCAGCGAAGAGTATCAACATCTGGAACTCCGGCGCCGACGACTTCGTGTTTACAGCTAAGAGATCAAGGAACGACTTCAACCCACAGCTTGGTCCCAACGTGCACAGGAATTGCCACAAGGAGTATAGGATTTCATCTTGATTGCATAACCCTGGGAATTTAATACAGTATATTATTATTTGAAGTAGATTTTCTTATCTCCTATATTACAATAATATAAGTTGAAAAGGTGTCGTGATTTAGTGTGTCTGAATATAGATAAGACAGTGATTAACACTCACTATTTTCGTTTAAAAATTTAATATTGCTACGTTCCGCGTGTTGGAGCAAAGCAAACTATCTTTTTGATTGCGGTTGATTATATTTGAGCCATTTGGGCCTGCTTTTTAAACATATCTCAAAGAGATTAATCGATGCGACTTGTGACCAGAAGCCTGGTTTTTATTTAGCTCAAAGAATAAGCATTTCCATACAATGTGGCAATGCTGCGAGCCTTCTGGGCACGATTTCGCCCTTTGACATCGATGCGGAGGAATTTTTTGATGCTGTATAAAGTATTGAAAATATCGATTTATAATTTTTATGTATATTACCATGGGGTATCATTAGGAACATTAGATTTTTACTTCTTAAAAATTTCCATAGATGGCGTTATGTGTAGCAATGCAAAAATAATAAATAGTTATAAACGCTATTGTTCAACTTTTGACCAAAATATGATTTTTAAAAAATAAAGCACGTATATATAAAACGTTAAAAGTATTCTTCAATTATTTCAAAGTGATTTGAGAGAAAAAAGAAATCAATGTCTTTAACTCTTCAGTCGCCGTCTTGGACACGGCACAAAATGTAAAAATTTCATGCGGTTAGGTTATTTGTGGCTAATAGATGGCGCTTATTTCACTTTTATTTTAACATTGTATGAGTGTGTGAGTGTATATTGAGTTATAAACAAATTAGAGTTCGACGCTTTTGTCACTCAACATGTTAATTTAATGGACATTCACTTACGATGACGCGTTTAGTTTCTGAGGCTACGATTGCCTTCCAATAATAGTTAGATATAAAATCATCATCGAACTTTTTAAATTATATATTAAATACATGTTTTTCTAATAATGTAAGTAATCAAATGTATTTTATTTTTTTATTAATCTAAAATAATATAGATATCAATTGTCATGTGATGTACTTCGAACAGAAACAAAATGTTTTTCTGCACTTCGGTAGAAGTTTTCGGATTGTTTGTGTGCTCTTGTGGATATTTTATGCGAGATGTTTTTCAGATCTTTTTACAATTAAATAAATAAATAAATGATATATTTATATTGACATTATGGATATCAATAAAGTAAATAACGTAACACTCAAATGAAGAAATTCATAAAAAAAAGAACAAACAAAATGTATAAATAAAAATAATTAGGAGTTGAAAAGAATGATCGGTATCATTAAGAAAAACTATAATATAAGAAAATAATAGGATAAAAGATGTGAATGAAAAACAATATTATTAATGCCAATGAGTATGAAGAAAAATGTTATTAATTTGTTATTAATAACATTTTTCTTCGGAAAATAATTGCGATTTTATGAAGATTTTTTTTTATGAAAAACAAAGCGCACCCCTAGATACACTAGTGGGTATTTTCATACATGTTTTTTGTATTGAGTGATATGACTAAAACCTCCCTTGTCTTCTTCCTTCAAAGCAATCTTAGTCTAGCTAAAAATTTCGATAATAAGATTGCTACAAAAATACGTTTTTGCGAACGAAGACAGTTGTAGGAACAATGCTAAGCAAACATGATTGCACGTTTTTATAAACAGATTTTAGATTTTTCGATCAAACTTTACCAGAAATAAATAAAGATTTTCTTTTGCAACTTTTTTTTTGACTTAAGACGTTTTATTTGAAGTAGGTATAGGCAAAATAAGTAACAACGTTAAGTAGGTATTATATTATTATCGTCCTTGGGAACAACAGAAGATTGACTCCCAAACGTAAGTCAAGTAAATGTAAAAATTATACCTACACCTCGCCTGAGGTACCCACGACCACGTGCACGCAAAATTGAAACTTATAATAGCGCGCGAACTGTGAATGTTCTATAGTCGCTTCTATAGTTCCAGATAGATAAGTAAAGAATAAAAGTCATTGATCCGACTTCTACCAAAAAGTCAATAAAATTACGATAGCGATCGGCGGTCATTAAAAACTGTCGCTAATTACTGCATCGATCGAGTTTCATAATACCGGTTAATCAAACACCTCTTATCGCAAGGTATTAAGTAAGAAATACGTAAATTAGGGGCATAATTTGTGGTATTTTTTTCATGTTCAAAAATACATATTAAAACAATGAAATAATAATATGTAATTGCTATTGTTTACGTAATTCAAAAATAAATAATTTATAAATATTATAAATTATATAAATTGTATAAGTTTTCAACTTATGTATCAATCAAAGAACATGCCATCATTACATTTATTTATTTAGCTGTAACTAATTTTCATAGAAGTAAACAATTAATTATAAAATAACCGAATTTTTTAATTTCTTAACAAAAAATAAGATTTTTTGGGATATGCCCGCATACTCGGCGCTGAGTGTGACGTCAGAGTGAGTCAGGGGTGCTCAATCCAATAGAGCTCGTATGATGGGCGGACACTAAAAGTCACGTTGCTCGACACAACACCTACTACATTTAAATTAAATGATTTTAAAACATTATTTAATGATGCCTTCAATCAGGTAACGCCTGAAAAATGGCAAAATTGTGTCGAGCACGTCAAAAAAGGAGCAGCCGTGATTAGAGGTCTTGACCATCAAATAGACAAAACAGCCAATCGCTTTATTATACATGTAACAGACACTTCAGAAAGTTAAAGTTCCTCGAGTGGCACAGACATAGATTCTGAATTCTCTATTTAAAAAAAAAATCTATTTATAACTATGTGCCTGTACCCGTTTGAAATAAATGAGTTGAATTTGATTTAAAAGTTTTATTGAGTACTAACATTCCGAAATAAATACGACTAAATAAAAAAGGTTCAAGGTTTTGAACAAAAGGTTTGTGACTCACGCCAAGTGAGCGCGACAAGGACGCCCTTTACCGCGATACCTTTGTTTTGCTCGTTTTAGCGACACTTCCCTTATATTTTTTAGTTTAGTCTAAATCAAAATCAATTGCAATAGAAAGTAATCATTATTTTATTACATTACATTTCATTAAAAGAACTTTAAATTTTAAAACTTTAAAATATCGTTTGATATTTTGAATGCAGCAGTGTTATAGCGTTGTAGAAGGTCAAACGTAATGGTAATGTACATACTGACTGACACGCACACATGCAGATAATAATATATTGACAGCTTTGGCACGCACACTGACACATTCTCACGCACACAAGGACGTCATGTACCTGATGTTACCTTTTGCAAAAGCTAGATGGCGTTGAGGTAGCGCGGTTGAGACTACTCACAAGTACGGCCATCTATTGGCATAAAAAATGAATTAAAATAGCCCCCAGAATAATATTTTTTAGGGTGGCGTCAATTTTTTGTATGAGATTGGGTATCTGTACTAGTATTATATTATCTGTGATATTATATAAATATTTTTCTTCATTCCAAATGTATTGTTGTAAATATTTAAAATATTAATTATAATATGTACAGGATGGATGCGACATAGCGTCATTTATCAAAACCACAGCTTCCATACATGGTCAGTATTCATTTCTACCGGGAAAATTGGATGATCGCAATGTTTTCGCAATTATGTACACTCTTAAAGTACCATAACATTAATAAAGTTAGAGCTCTTATAAAGCTATGTCACGTCACCTGGCAGGCGCTTCAATTTGCCAGCTGACCAATAGGATGCGAAATATTTTGTCACACACACACACACACACATATGGTTGATATAATTGACTGACCTGTTAATATATCAAGTTTGACCTGTGTCATCGTTTGCAGCGCCGTGTGGTACATAGAACATATTAATGCAGCCTTAGTGCTGTCTGGAGATCCTAGCTTTCTATAGTTTTTGTTTGAATTTGACCTGAAAATACCCAAGGAATTATTAAACTAAACATAACAACATGCCTATATTACCACATTTCACCAGAAGTCCCATGGGATAGGGTGTAAGCCTATCGCCATCTATCGAGCACAATGCCAACTCCCGGCTGCTATCAAGAATTAAAAAAATAAACTATTTCGTCAGACCAACAACAGTGACATGACCAGCGCTTGGGCAAGGCAATATACTTTCACCCAGGTTAAGTATTCAGAAATATTTAAAAAAGAGTTACATAAGTTGTAAAGTACAAAAGGCAATGCCCAAAAACTGTATCGCCAAAACCCCTGTGTCACGAATATAAGATAGTAAATAATTTCTAGTTTTGTGTATGACGATTATCTAGTAATAAGAGACATAACTTAAGCGGGATTTAATAAACAACAGAGATTTTCTATTTAAACATGAAGGGTGAACGAGAATCTAATTTTGTTTTGACAGAATTATCACGATTTTTGCAGTTTTTTACTAACTTTTTTCATGACATATCAGCTGACTATGAAAATATCCGGCTTAAAATTAAACTTTCATATTATTCTACATACAATACAGCAGTTTTTATCTTGACAAAGCCACGGAATAGATAGCACAGCAGCGATAAACAATCCCATAATCGATTGGTCATACCCCTTTAATGGTGGTTAAACTTTTGTACTAAACAAGGTAAAAATACCATGTTTTCTGCTTTAGTGATTAGGTTAGGACCTGAAATTACTATTTTAGTGCTGCTATAGTGAATTTCCTGACGGTAAGTTCACAAATAACACATTGCCCAACCCGGGCATCGAACCCGAGACCTCGCAGTGAGGCGGATACGCTAACCACTAGACCATCGAGGCAGTTTCAGATGTGAAATACTGACTACCTATTAATCGCCCTAACAATTGCGATAAAGGTAGATAATACAACTTACCTATTAGTCCTAGCTTCTATAGCTCTCCTAATAATCGCAGCGGGATTATTACTCTGTACCGGCGTGGAAGGCTGCGAGGGCCCCGCACCCTCCTCCCCCGTCACCCCCGCGTCTATCATCTCCTTCAACGGATTCGCCAACAATTTCTTCAGCATAGGAGCACCCCATAACAACGACAGTTGATGCCGAAGGTTCCCCATGGCCGGTGGTAGGAACACGTCTAGGCTTTGCGAAAACCACCCCAATATGGGGTGCCAGTTGCTTAGATTGCCCTTCTTGCATACCACGTATTGCTGGCAGGAGTCTAGAAAGCGGGTTACTACGAGCTGTAGATAGAAAAATATTGTTTTAAGATTTAAGATCATTGAAAATGTACCAAGATGGATGTATTCTTGCAAACAGTCGTGTTTAGACGTAAAATACATTTGTAATGATATTGCATAACATTAGTCAAGTTAAAAAGCTTCTTATTCATTATTTTTATAGAATTTAGCTATGCTTATTTACATTTATGCTTAATTATACTAAGAAACAGTTGAAAAATAAGCTAATTTACAATAAAATAGAAGATGGATTGGCCTGTTCTCAATGACATTGTTTTTTAACCAACTTTAAAAAAGGATAAGATTCTAAATTAATGTCTTTTTTATGTATTTTACCTCATAACGTTTGACTGGGCGAGGCGATTTTAATGATTCTTTTCTTATTTGAAAGCTGTTGCTTCCCATGTGGTCCCATATTAATATGGTCCAGTTTTGACAATGGCACCCATGAGAAAACCATATAAGTCTAAAATTATAGGAATTGTTTTTTTTGGAAATATATTTTATTCACCACACCAGCACGAAAAAGATCGTTTGCTTGCGAGAATTCAGTGAGTAATAACGCTTATTACTCACTAGTGAGGCAAAGTGATTTAAATTTCGAAACACTAAATCCTTCCAATGAATAGGCGCAAAAAAAAAACAAAACAGTCACCATGTAGGTTAGTAATAAACATTGACATCAATTTTATTTAAAAACTACAAACGATACGTTTTATATTTTAAATTATATAAATACACGCTTATTTAGTATTTTCATGGTTTTATATTCGTGATTAACCATTAAATTAATTAAAATCGGGTACTTAATATTAGACTCTATAAATAAGTGTTACGGAACGAATTTCCGAACGCACGATTTAAAAAAAAAAAGTCTGTGTCTGTGTCAACTATAAATTCTTTTCAGTTTATGTTTAATTGTTTACTGGAACTTTTTAACAAAAAAATAGTGAATCCAGTGATGAAGAACTTTTTGGAACTCCAAAAGAGTTGCGGTAACTTGCTTCTAACACAGAAGTTTGCTTTTTTACCAGAAAATTCACGTGAAAAGTATTTGAAAGCGTACGACATATTTAATTAGTGGCGACTTTCTAAAGGCCCTAAAACGCATTATGAATCGGTATTACTGTCGTATTTCATGTAATTATTTCAGGTTAAGCAATCGAGTACGAGTTTATTTAAATCTTAATATTTTCTCACTGGAAGAGGTGAAAAGTTTTGTATTGCAACGCGTGAGAAAAATTTAATTTCCAGTTAGTGACCTCTTAAAATCTTTCGCTTGCGAAGTAGTCTTTATTAGAATCACTCGCTATGCTCGTGATTCAATTTAAGACTACTTCGCAAGCTCAAGATTTAAAATTGGCACTCACAACAGAAATATAAACTTTTTCTCACTTGTACCATAAATAACTATTATCATGTCTGTCGAAAATACTACTTGCACCCGCGATGACCTCGCCACCTACTGGTCCAATATAGTATAATTATACAAGCCATTGACACGAAAAGAAGACTATTTTCCAAGACCCCTATATCTTTATAACTTACCACAAAAGTAGGATGATACGAATCAGGTTGCGCATGCTCCCTCTCCGAATGCGCCAGTTGCACTAGATTTGCTAACAAACACAACGCGTAGTTGCCTTCCAGCGTGTTGAATACTATCCGCATGTTCTGGTCCGTGCTCAGGAACTCCACGCATTTGTCAAACATCGAGTAAGAGCGGAACGAGGACATCGACTGTGGATTAAAAAGAGTTGATCGGTAGAGGATAATTAAAGGTACATAGGGAATATTGAACGACCGGATGGCGGAGTGGGTCCTGTCTGAGACGCAGAGGTCATGGGTTCGATTGGGGGTTGGTCTTAGCCTGGGTGTTTATACATATATATAATAAATATGTATTTACAAAAGAAAAGTATATATGTATTAGTATCAGTTATTCTAGTAACTATAGTACAAGCTCTGCTTAGTTTGGAATTAGATAGCGTTGTATGTAAATTGTGAATTATTTATTTTTCATTTATTTAATTCTTTGCCGAGATCAATATTTTAAAATAACACCTGACTGCTGCATCCAATGACTATGAAGTCATTGAATTGAAAATTGTAACAGGGATAGATGAGAATGCAGAGGAGTGATGGTTTCTTTTCTTTTCTGGAGAGACAAATTACAATCCAAGAGCAAAATAAATATGAAAAAAAGAAAGAAGAAGAAAGAAAAAGACTAATTTGCAACACAATTTTCAGGCAAACTGACTTCTTACAAAATAATTACAAATTTAATTATTTCTTCTGAGATTTCCCATTCCATGATCTGAGAAACCGACCAACATCGGAAGCATGGCAGATAATGCCACTCTCTTCACTTCATCAACCCAAAAGACAGTAACAACTTTATATTACCTCCGGCGATATTTGCTGCATATGGTACAACAGCGTGGGCAACGACGGTGTCTGTATGATGTTCATAGTGAGTAGCTTCTCTGAGAACTGCGACTATACTAGAGGTCGCAATGATAGCGTTACGATGGCCGTTAGCGATATACTCTTTAGTTACAACTTCTACAAAAAACTAATGCTAAGTATTCACCTCAGGCGATATCTGCTGCATATGGTACAACAGCGTGGGCACCGACAGTATCTGTATGATGTACATGGTGAGCAGCTTCTCTGAGAACTGCGACGATACTAGAGGTCGTAATGATAGCGTCACGATGGCCGTTAGCGATATGTTCTTCAGATATATCTTCTCTCGACATAGACCTCGGAGGAGAAGTGACTGGAAGAGATAAAGCATATGACAAATTGTTTTAATAGTAAATAGCATTTAATAGTCAATTAATTAATGAAATATGGGTGTCACTATTTAGTCGACCGCGGTTTCACCATTACATTTAGGCATTTTCAAGAAAGTGCGACACGTCGCGCCTGAGTCGGAGCTTGTCTTGGACTCGTATTTCATAATTTGAATAATGATACAAAGTCACGTTAGTTTAGAAATAGTATATAATATGCTTTTTATTCAGGATACCTAAATGACATATTTTTTTTTTTTCATAATTCATAATTTATTTATTTTCTCTTTACAAATGGATCTGTACACATTATGTCTTACACTTATTCGGAAGTCATTATGCATTTGTAAGAGACTAGTGCCTGAATTAGGTATATAAACACCTGTGTTACAGGTCACTAGGCCCCCATACAGTTGGATAACTTAAATAATAAATAAGTAGGTATTGGGAAAGGCTTTGAAAATAAAGATATGTTTTATTCAGTATAACTGACTAAACTATCCCAATATAAAAAAGGGTTGTTTTTTTATGTACAAAATGAAATGAGGAATGATGTTTGTATGTTTGTATATGATACACACAAATAGAAAACAATTGGCGTAAATGTAAATACAAGTTTCATCATAATTAGTAAAGTAACTACTTGTAAACAATCACCAGCATCTCTACTACAGATAAATACGCAATATTAGATATCAATTGGAAGCATGTTTACACAAATTATGATTTAAGTGCATATCAAATGTGTTATCAAAACATAAATTAATGTGCCTCAAACATTGCATAAACATACATAAATTAACATTGTATCCTTGTTTATTGCATTACAACATAATAATATATTACTTGTTGCAGTTGTAATACTAATTGTTTACCATTAATTATGTGTATATAATATCTTTTCAATGTCAATATTAAACCTGAAGTACGAAGTTAAAACTGATATTATGATAATTCTTATATGCTGAAATAAGTTTGGTGCAATCAATTACAAATATGGTGACACCTGGCATTTGTTATTAAATAACATGCCTTACATTCTTGGCATATTATATCGTTAAATTTAATACAATATTGCTTGGCTGAAAATGGGTTATACACATCACAATATTTTATAATAATTTAGCCAAAAGTTTCTACATACCTTCAAAGTCAAATAATATCCTTTATGGAACAGCGAACCCATGACATTGGCACACAACTGCTGCATACCATTCCTCAGTTTCTCAAAGTTTTTAGACCGAGTCAGTGCCCAGGTACTGGTAGCGGTGAACGCTACTAACGTGTGAAGGTGCACCAGTATACTCTGCATGTCTAATGGTGACTCTGGCTTTAATGCTTCGAGGTATAAACAACATTTGTATAAGAGATCTTTGATGTGAGCTATCCATCTGAGGCTGAAATAAAAACAAATCTTTGTTAATAAAAAAATCTAGCTTATTTAAGAGAGTCCACCAGCTTGGTAGGTCGATAAAAAGTAGCCTATATTATTCTCGGGGCTTTGAAATAACCTCACACCAATTTTCATTAAGATCATTGCAGTCGATTCAAAGATTTTAGGTTTAAACAAACATACAAAAAAATCTTTCCTCTTTATAATTAGTGGAGATAAATAATTTTCATTTGTCAGAAGCAATTACACCATACAATAGTCCTAATGACAAGGCCTAATACACACATTCACTCAAAACAAATCTTGTCAAATCAACAGAGATTTATCCCAATAAAACCTACAATACCAGCATAGTGGAGAGTGGTGAGGCAACCGCTAAAACCACTGCACACATGCAAACAAGATTGCAGTCTTGTATTGCCATTTTTGCTACACTGAAATTCAATACCGTAGTTTCTGTTTCCTAATATCTGAATCATACAATTCACAGCTCATTACAGTAAGTTATCAGCTTGCAAGAACACAGTCATCAATCTTCATCATTTGAAGAATAATTAGCATGTTAACATCTCACACACACAATAATGACTCACACATATAAGTGAACATTACAATCAGGTAAAATCAATCTTATAGCATATTTTTTACAATTTTACATAAAATATCTAATGCATCACTGCAATCAGGATGTAGATCACAAACAATTTATGATATTTATGATTATGCAATTTAATCAATGTGATATTTTTATACAGTTCTCTCAATGGTAAGTGATAGATGCAGCACATAGATATGTAAAAAGGAAACCAGATAATGTTAGAAAAAGGACTATGATGGAAGTTAGTAGTTACTTCAAAATATAGATAGGAAAGGGGTCACTTGTGTCAGTACCGTTTAACTTAAAATTTTTGACAATACAAATAAATAAAATTGAAACGTCTTGTTTTTATGTCAAAATAACACAAATCCAATTTTTTAAATTGTGTCTGTCCGTCTGTCAGGCTGCTGTTTGTCAGTCTAGTAGTCCGAGTATATCGCCCGCCATTTTGGACGCTTAGAATAACTTTAATTATATTTCACACTTGACACTGGCAGAAATGGTCACCGCAAGGAGACCCAGTTGCCATTAAATAAAAGAAGAAGAAGAAGTTTAAATTTATGTCAAAGCACAGTTGCAGCTGTTAGTTAATACAATGAATTCCATGTGGACAAAGTCAAGGGTAAATGCTACTTATGAATAAACAAAATTAAATAAAAACTAAATTCTTAAAAAGTAGATGAATAAAGTTTGAAATTAATAATATTATGATGGACTAATTAATAAATCAGCCATACAGTCCAAAGACAAAACAGACAGCATTTACTAACACATTTTATTCTGTATGAGTATGGAGTAGTAAAGATTATGTATCTAGAGTATTAAAGGTCCAAGATTCGCTTGATTTCCAAGTTCATTGAACCATAACTTATGTAATATTGCCTTTTCATCACACAACTTTATTTCTATATGTATAAGTTGTTACTCAAGAACTTTCACTGTTAATCCCAGAGGATAGTAATGTATTAGTAACCACACTTTCACTTTACTCATAATTAAGGAACGGAAGATACAAATATAAACATAACATTATGTGATGATTGCTATTTACTGGACATGATGCCAGACTCCTGAGGCAGATAGAGACCCCTGAGCAAGTATTTTCTGATGGAAAAAGCGGCATAAAGATTTTAGTGCTACAGAGATTGCGCCAAATACTCAGGTGTTGAGGTGCAAATTGCTGGATATAGGCAGCAGTGGACTACGAGAGGCTAAATGATGATGAGGATGAGAGATTGCGCCAAATACTACAAACCTTGATTTTAGGTACTTAAATGAAGTATGTACACATACAATAGAAGTCAAGTAGTTTTAATGTGAAATATTTCACATACCTGTATTCCTTATTTAAAAAGACTCCAACATAAGACAATTTCACAGAATCAGAATGCAGGCTCTGCACGATATACTTGCATAGTTTTTCAAATCTCTTTCTGTCTCTCTGCTGCTTAAACACTAGAAAGAGACGGCAGGCTACACGGTAGACATCTAAAGCTGGGATGAGTTCTGTATGCTGTGTCAATTCATCTTGAGAATCTTGTGATTTTGTCTCTGGTAGAAGCTGGTCAAAATCATACCTAAAAAAGAGAAACGTTTTAAAATAACATAGTTCTAAAGTATAGATGGAACAATTAATATACTAAGAAACAGTTGCAAAACACATGGAACTAACTGGATTAGAACCTGCAACCTTCTGCACACCGGGCAGCCACTATAACCAACCAGCTTCGGTTGCCTCTTGCCAGGACCCTAAATTTCTCAACAGTATGTTATGTCATTTTGTGACGACAGGTTCATCCATTTGCTCCTATCTTTTCAACTGTTTCTTAGTATAATTTGCTAAGCATAGCTCAATGCTATAAAAATAATAATAATAAAAGTTGGAACAATTAATAATTGTTAGATGGAAAGGTTTGTATTTTTTGTTACATCAACAGAGTCGGTAATTGTGTATAGCATGCATTAACCAGGCTGGTTTTTATGTAGTGATAATTATTATGTCATTATTCTTCACATTGTAAAATCTAAATGTTGGCTAGGTATAGGTGTATATCATCATCACAAATAAAAATTCAGAAATAATGTTATATTACAAATTTTATTATCTATGTTTGATAATATATTTAGAACTCAGGAAACTATGCAAGTTAACGCAATAGTAAGCAACTCGCAGGATACTCACACAGATACAATATTTCAGAAACATTTTATAATAGAATATTTTAACAACAAAAAATCTTTAATGACAACCAAAGCTAGTTTTAACAAGGTATAGCTGGTTATTTGTTATGTTTTCGTATTGAATAGTAAAATAGTATGTGCTTACAAAATACGTTTGAGGAATCTCTGTCTTGCGAGCCAGCCCCTTATGACTGCCTGGATCTTCAAGGCAGACTGTTCCCGCTTCTTTTCTAGCGCACGCTCTTCGCGGGCTGCCTTCGTCTGCTCCAGGAATGAGTCTTTACTCGCCGAAGACTTAGAAAACATCTTCAAACACTTGTATTGCACTCAACACAAATAATGTTGCTTTGTTTCCTTTTTGGTTTAGCTGTCAGGACATCGAGCTGCCTCTAGACATCGCTGAGCAAATTATCGCAAGTAAAGTAAGCCATTGTCCTCGACAAAATGCACTCTAAAACCGAACGTTAAATCATATTTGCGAATAAACACCAATTGATTTTAATTTACGATGTAATCAAGCCTTTCGGGTAGGAATTGTAGAAAATTGTTATATTGACATTAAATTCTGTGCTACCAGTAAAAACCAAACATCACCGATTAAATCATAGATTGAATGTGTTAACAGGGTCTCAAAAGCCAAAACAACAATGCTGAACTCAAATTTATAATCTGTGTAAATGAATAAGCGACGCGACATGTTTGACATGACACATACTGTCAAAGCCGTCAGTACTATTGTCTGTCATCTGTTTGACATTTTTCAACCAAAGGCAAAATTTCCTATGAATGTGCTTTATTTTGTTTTGGTAACAGATAACTGTTTCTATTCATTAATTTAACAGTGACTATTTTATAGTGTGGTTAACAAATTAACCAAATCGAAATGAGTTCTATACAGGAGAGGTTACAGCTGAAAAGAGTACCCCTTGACACATGGAACATTAGGGAGCAGCTTTGTTTGGCTTCGGCAGTCGTGCGAAGTGGAGATCAAAATTGGATGTCGGTTTCCAGAGCTTTGAAAACGATTGGTGAACCAAACAGACCGCCTGATTGGTATTCGCAAAAAAGTTGTGCTGCTCAGTACGGTGCTCTTCTAGAACATGTGGAAACACCTAAACGGAAGAAGCGCAGTTCAGAAGGTGCGGTTGAAACGCCTCAAGAGAGCATCCTCAAAAGATTAACTCAAGAACGCATTGTTGAGATCCAGAAAACGATAGCTGAGATGAATCAGCAGTATGAACAATTAAAGAATGAGATAACAGAAGTTCGAAACCCAGTTACTTCTGAAGACCGTCTTAGAGAAGTGTGGACTAGTATTGAGGCTCGAAATAGGGCCAGGGAGAGAGAGGCAGCTAGGAAGGCTGCATGGTTAAAGGAAAGAGATGAGAGGAGGGCTCGAGCAGACCGTGCCTGGAGGCCACCGCAATCACAGACACCCACACCACACTCACCTCTCACACCCACAGCACCTGCCCCGCCTTCGTCACCTCTACTGACCTCACTGCTTAAATCGTCCCCTGTTGTTACTACCCCTCAGCACATTTCACATCCAGCTAATTCTATTGATACAGTTGCACCTTCAGTTACAGCGCCAACTCTCTCTATGTTATTAGAAAAGTCTGCAGTATCTGGAGCTACTCAACATGAGAGTAAGCATGCAGCTATTGAACATATCAAGAGTCAGTTGGTGCAAATAGAACAACAATTAAAAGCTAACACTCCTCCGGCAATTCAGCTGCCTGCTCCAGCTCCAGTTCAAGCTGCCCCTGTACAACCTCTAGATTTAGATGATATTGAGATTAAAGCTGAAGATGTTTATGCATTCAGTGATATTGACATTCATATTCCACCTGTAGCTTCAATGCATAAGACTAATAATAGAACTGTAGAGAAACCACAGAGAAAGGAAGATGAAATACCAACTTCTGAAGTCCCAGGGAGTACACCAGAAAATATTGTGGAACAGGTGAAGGATGATCCACAGACTGTTCCAATGGAAACTGTTGAAGAAGAGGTGGTAAGTCAAGAAACTGAAACAGTTCATGAAACAGTTGAAGAACAACCTCAGCAGCCTACACAACTACCAGCAGCTATAACAAAAGAATTGACACCAGAAACTGAAGTGAGAATTGCCTTCCCCACAATGGAAGTCAAGTTTCCTACTACTGAAATAAAAGTCATTCAACCAGAAGCTCAGAAGACTAAAGAAGAAGTTAAAGAAATAGAGACACCACCAGAGCCAGAAAATGTTGAGAAAGAGATTGTCGAAGAGACTACAGTAGAAGAGCCAGAAATTATAGCTAATGAGGTAGAGCCTGAAGAGATCCCATTAGAAAATACTGTAGAACAACCATCAGAACTACCACAGGAAGTACGTTCAGTTGAGGAGGCAGCAGAAGATACTAATCTATCTCTCTCTGAAGACTCATCATTGCCAGAACCAGTTACTGAAGAAGATCAAGATAGTCAGGAGAGAATAGTTGTAGAGCCACCCATTTCAGCTGAAGAAGAAGTAGCTACATTCCCTGACAACACTACAACAACTGACATGGATAGTATAGAACGAAAATTAGAAATGATGGAAAAGGGAGAAGCTATTGATGTCATTGAAAATAAGGTTGATGAAGATATTAAGAGAGAAGATGAATCTGAGGATTCCATTCCTCTAAAAGAAATGATGAAAGCGGAATCACTTCCAGTTACATCTGAAATGGCAATTAAAGAAGAGAGAGAAAAGACAGATGTTGATGACACACATACTGAAACAGATGATGATACACCTATGGAGGTTAGCCGTGAAGAAGATAAGGAAGGCAAAAAGAAAAGAGATTACTCTCGAAAGAAGAAACCTGACTCTAGGACATGTTCTGGATCTGAAAGTGCAACAGAGGCAAGTGCACCCGAGTCACCAAGTGCTAATGACGCTGAGCGACAACACCGCTTGTGGAAAAAGTCTGTTATGCTTGTATACAGTAGACTGTGCACACATAAATATGCATCACTATTTCAAAGGCCTATAAGTGATGAGGAAGCACCTGGTTACAGCATGGTTGTGAAACGTCCAATGGATTTAACAACAATTAGAAAAAATATTGATTCAGGAGTTATAAGGACAACAGCCCAGTTTCAACGAGATGTTCTTCTAATGTTGTCCAATGCTCTTGTGTACAATAGCAGTGAGCACAGTGTGTATACCATGTCTAAAGAGATGCATGAAGAAGCTTTGGGCCAGTTGGGCATGTTGTTGGCAGCACAAGCTCACGCTGGACTAGTAGAAGCGACGCCATCGAGGCGCAAGCGAAGACGGGACCATCCGCCAAGGCCTAGCACGCACAAACGTCATCACTGAACACTGATAAAATAGATATCTGATGATTTAAATTGAAGTACAATCAATTATTGGAATAATATCCCATGCTAAAATCTGATTATCTGATAATATTTATGTTGTTGTCAACACACATAGAATAGAACATGTAGAACAAAGTAATTTTATTACAGTCTAATTTCTTATGTCTTATGAACAATGTTTTCTTTCATGTTACCGATAACAATAGGTATTTATTTTATTACCTTAAATAATATGCCTCCTTGTGGACCATTAGTCTGCCAAGATAACAACACTAGGGTATTTTAATATCATGTAATTCTAGGAATATTATCATGATTGTGTATTATTAGTAATTAATAAACGAAGCCTTATTTTGAGTGTTTTGTGTTTTATTTTGCAATAATATCAATTCTTTTACCTTTTTGGTAAAGACAGTTCCAGCAGATTATGGTCTAAGCCCCAAATAAAGTTTGTAGATATCTACATGGCAATGCCATGCTCTTCTCAAGCGTAAGCTCTCAGCGGTACCCAAATAAGGCACTTGTTGCTGGCAGGATAATGACAATGATATTGTACAGTAAAATTTTTGTCTGTCCTTCTGTCTATCTGTTTGTATCAACTAATTCTTAAGGGCTGGACCGATTATCATAAAATTTTAGATGCAGGACTAAAAGGCGTGTAAAATAGGCTAGACTATTTTATATTGATGTTACTACCACGCAGATGAAACAGCAGGCAAAAGTTAGTTTGTTTGCTTGTTAGCGCTAACCTCGGGAGCTACTAACCGCATTTTTATAATATTTTTTTATGTTTGATAAGCTAACTATCAATAAATATTTAATATTACGCTAAACTCCACAGGAGCAGTATAGTGAGGTTTAACGCAGGTTAAAGTGCAGGAGCAGCTAATACTTAATAATACTTATTCCAAGCGGATGAACTCGCGGGCAAAAGCTAGTTTGTGATAAAACAAATAATACTGCGCAATGATATGATAACTTCTATATTGCAAGCTTCACTACTAGATGGCGCTGGTAGTATTTGCCGACTCGATAAAAATATTTAATAACCTGTCTCTAACCTTGGTGGTATTACGTCAATGTTGATGGCATGGAGATAATACTATCTATTCTTTTCGTAGCCAGCTATTCTATTGATTCTGTGCAGTGATACACTGTTTAGGGTTCCGTAGTATCTAAAAGGAAGCCTTATAATCTCGCCATGTCTGTCTGTCCGAGGCCATGGCGTCGACACCGATAGAGTTGGTATGCTGAAATTTTGCAGTAATAATAATTATGTAAATTGATTTAACAAGGGATTATTTTTTTTTAATTTTTTTTTATTTTTTTTTTGTTGTAAAAGATATGGGCAATTTTATAAAAGTTTGTCAGGTGCGTAAAAATAGGTAAAAAAATAAAAATCATTAAGTTGGGTTTTATTTCATTTAGATCGATTTTGGAATATCTATATTTCGTTGAAATAACAAATAACAAGCGAAAAATGGGACAAATATTGAGAAAATGACTGTTAAATATCAAGTAACGTGCAATTTTCTTCCACTGCGTTACACATTACTTATTATCGTTTAAAGGCCAATTAAAAGATTCAAAATATAAGAAATTGTGTTTTATTATAAAAATTAAACATATTTTCCAAAAAACTTCTTAAAATTTATGATTGGATTAAATAACATAACAAAATCAACACTTTATATCCTCTTAGTTACAATAAGATAAATTGGACGCAATAATATTCCTTATATTTGGCGAATAAGAGATCCGAAGGAAAACGTTTACTACTTACGTAATAATAGCATCATGTATTTTTAATCATAAATAAAATATTGAAAGCTTCTTCATTTAATAACAAAAATACAATCCAAAATTATTTACCTCAGCAGGTGGACCGTCACTCAGTGGATCGGTATGGAAAATGTTAGGCTGAGTTTACATCAACAACTTTAAACAACATAAAAGAAATACTTAATATTATAAAAAATAAGCTTATCCACCTAAACAAATATCACAAATATAATCGTTATAACAATCTTTAGGTATTAGACAGTCATTACAAGAAGCCACTTTATCTTATATTCGTGCAATCAATTGCACGAATTTGACAACAAATCGAGGAAATTACTTCTAAAACACATTTAAATCAAACCATACAAACCAAATTAATTAAATAAGTCAAATTCAATGATTCAATCTAAAGATGCAGAGGGACATTTACGTTTTTAAATAAATAAATAGATACACCTTCTTTTTGAAGTCGGTTAAAAATAAAATAACCAGTAGGTAATGTACACCAAGCTTTATGTTCCACTGAGTTACAAAAACCTATCCACTGAGAGAACGTTTCTCAGTTGACGTAACGGATTTTAAGGTTAGGTCAATTCTTTATAAAATTTTCGTGAAATCACAGGTCTAATTGATTCAAATGGTTGTTTTAATAACAAATAATAGATTTTTCTTCTCGTGAATACTCTTTAAAATAGTAAAACAAGCGTACTTACCAAGTAATCTCCGTAAATCAGTAGAATTTTCAAACAGCACTACCACGGTCGTACCGCTTCCGGCGATGTTATACGTCAAACTGAACGAAATAGCAACATGGCGGAGTTGTTGAAAGGAATCTTAGAGTTGCCATAACTTAAAAAAAGGTATCAAGTTAGTAAAATTTTATTTTTTCCTGGGTATATTTGCGTAACTCAGTGGAATTTTCCACCATGCCCATTTTTTTATAATTTACTAAACTATCTGGTTTATTATATTTTACAAAATATTCACTAAATAATAACTTATAAAATGAAAAGTAAACTTTGCGTTCTTTTTAATGACACCAGTAATTTAGGAATATTGGGATTCAATTTTAAAAGCCGTGGCAAAACATGTGCCATAAACAGGGTGGGACAACGGTAGAAAACAGCATTGCCAAGTAAAAATAATTGATTTTCGTATTAAATTTATCGTAAAAGTATACAATTAGGGTTTTAAAACATTGTCCAATATTTAAATTATCTTATAAAATTAAATCTAATCTACTTAAAAGTTACAGTCACACGTAATAAAAAAAATTAAATGTGGGACAACGTCAAATCGCTACCAACAAACTTTAATAAAATTGCCCATATTTTATTAAATTGGTGCTGGTTTATGGGTGCTGACCTCAGTTTTTCAATTCGTTTTTATTAAATATATATATATATATTTTTTAAATTTCTAGTTATCCTAGTACACCTTGTGTCTTGTATCTGTATCTAGGAATTTTCGTTAATTTATAATTTTTAGTTTATTTTTCTTGTATTGTTTTTTTGGTTGTAGTGTTACTTTGTTTATATTTTCTTGTGAGCGTTAATTTACTGTGTTGTTCTTTCAGGCAGGGACTAGCTGAAAATCAGTGCTGTGCATTGCGCGCATTATTTAGTTAGTTGTTAACTTCATCTATTATCATCGTAATCGCATCTCATCAAATCGCAAAAATAATTGTTTTAAAACACAAAAAATATAATAAATGAATTGCCCGATGTAAAATTATCACACTCAGAGTCCATGTCCAAGAAATATGTACATAAAACATTCATCAGTCAAAAAAACGCGATTTTATTGTATATGGAGATTCAGATAATCATTTTTTCACACCCAGAGTCTTAAAATCATGTACTGAATCACACTCACTGGTAAGCTAGGCTTTAGCGTCAAAGGCATTGTTTAAAGAGCAAGCACGCAAATAAATACAAGTAGGTATACATAAATCATATATTATAATATGAGTATTTTCATATATAAGTATTTTTTCATCCCACCATCTCGGAAAGAGTATAATTAATCTTCAATATCTGAGTGGAAAAGCCGTTTTTATTCTCTAGAGGATAAAGTAAATTGAATTTAGAACATCGTGTGCACTAAGTTTGTGAATTAAAAAAAACATTAAACCTATTTACTGCTACCTCTATGGTGCCGAATATATATCATACAACTTTTTTTTAATTTGTTAAAAACTCAGACTCGGAACCTTCTTGGTGTTCTTTTTTCAATTTGCTTTGTACGCGGTTCTTTACGCGGCATTTTTTCACGTCATTGTTAAACCTTATAATAAAAACAAGAAACTTGAAAACAAGTGAAAAATTAAAATGAGTGATTCTAGCGACGAGGAAGTTTGTTTGACGCCAACAGAATTGACTGAAACTGTTAATAATGCGCAAATGAGCTTTCTCCCTCAACAATCACGCGAGAAGTATTTATAACAGTACGATATTATTATGTTCAACACGTGGCGACTAGCAAAAGGAGCCAAAACTTTCTCAGAAAACGTTTTGCTGGCATATTTTATAGAATTATCCGAGAACAAGAAAGCAAGCACTCTATGGAATACGTATTCGATGCTAAAAGCAACAATAAAGATGAAAAAAGACATACCTATCCTAAATTAGTGGCATTTTTAAAAGAGCCTCATCTGGTCATCAACCAAAACAATCGAAGGTTTTCACAGTTTCTGATATTGAAAAGTTTCTTATCGAAGCACCCGATTCCGTATATTTGGCGGCAAAAGTAAGTCAGTTGCACATTCAGTATCTACTTAAGTATATTAATCTCAATTAAATAGTATACTTCTTAGTAGATGGGTCAATTTCAACAAGTGGTCTTTTTTGTACCTTATCGGTGAACTTTTTTATTTATAGCTTTTTTGGATATTTTTTAGATTTATTGTAATCTATATGATACTAAATGTCCCCAATTTTACGCACATGATCGTATCATTTAAGACTGAAGAGAAATTTGAGTTTGAATTTGGGTTGTCACCGATACGATAAGCTGACCACCGATTAGTTTTCTGTACACCGATATGAAATGCTTGAACACCGAAAAGGTGTGCTTATCCACCGATATGGTAAATCTGACCACCTTTGCACCATTGTTTCGTCAATAACTTTTTATATTCCAGTTAAATCAGAGTTTTATACTTTATTTGAAAGCTTATGAAAATTTTTATGTTTTCCTTACCCAAAGGAAATGGAACCCTTTTACGGAGACTTCGCTGTCCGTCCGTCCGTCCGAACGTCCGTCTGTCTCCTGGATGTATCTCAAGAATCGTGATAGCGAGGACGTTGAAATTTTCACAGATGATGTATAATTATTGCCGCTATAACAACAAATACTTAAAGCTAAATAAAATAAATATTTAAGATCAATTGTGCGATGCTTTTACCATCGATACTTTATAGATGCAATAGTATATCGGTCTTCAAAATTTACTGTTTGTCCCTAATTCGATTATAAAATGTCTTTTTTTTAATACTATGTTTAATGTAGACAATATTTTGCATCTATTTTAAATTTGCGTATAATTTTGCGACAGGCGTTCTGGCTATGAAAATTACGCAATCTACTTTAACCATGCCCACACCATGATCGGTCTAGAAAATTTGAATTTTTCTGGCTACAAACAAACAAAGGTATTTAACATCGTACAATTTCACTATCGACACAGTGCGTTCGGTATTGTAAAAATCGCAACTTTCAAAAACTCATATTTTCTATACCTAACGAAATTACTGATATCAATAAAATGTTTTAGAAGCAAAATAAATGACACAGGGTCCACCGATGTGATGAACCGACCCACCGACTCGATAAAATGATCCACCGATACGATTAAGAAATCCACCGATGTCTTAAAACTGTTAATACACAAAAAAATAATACACTGAGCAGATAAATTATACACCGATAATGTTTTTTCACCGATCAGGTGGAAAATTGTCGTATCGGTGGGTAAAATGACCACCGATTCCACCGATAACGGTACAGCGACGAGATAAATTGCACACTTTTTTAAAAATTTCTAATGAACTATAATAACTAGGACAAATTGAACTACAGCCAATAAAGCTAATGCAGTTACTTTCTCTGTATGGATCAAACAAATATAAAATAACAACATATTACAATATAAAAAATCATTCTCCGATAAGATAAAATATTTGTCGCCTAGCAATTTTCATGGTGTACTTACGTTTTTTGCGGGCAAATGCAGCGATGTAGAAAGCGTCCGTCTTCACTGCGCATTAGGGCAGTACTAACATGAAATAATAATCAGGGAGGGGACACTGTCGGACTTGCCTATGTAAAGTTATGTCTAAATTACTTTTTGGCACCGATTAGCCAAGAATTTCTGGGACAAGTACGTTTGTGCCTCTCATTAATAAATATGGTTAGTTAAATAATAGAATATGCTATTTATCAATGATGAAACTAATATCCTACGAAATAGGGTAGGTTGTAACCTTAATTTACTAATATTCATTAACTTATAAGCCATTTTGTTTGTAAAAAAAGTACTGGGACAGCACCGACAAGCGAAAATTTGGACTTTAGGAATTTTTTTCTACCCTTAAATTTCATCCTAGCCCATTAATATTTTTGCCCCCACCCTATATCTACCTATATAATACTATAAAAATCAATTTAATACAATATTCTTCTTTTCAAATACGAATTTCAACGAGGACAGAAAAAAAAGTCGTTTGGGAAATCGACCCAGATGTTGATAGGCATAATTATGCGTTCATATCAATTTTATTCATTTATCTACTACAATACTCTTTACGTTACAGGTTGTTCTAAAACTGAATTTACATAATATTTAATTCGGCAAATTTTACTATTTTGCGGACAGAAAATATAATTGCTGTTATTGACCTCCTGAATAATTGAACATGAGACATAAAAATAAGATTTCAATAAAAAGAGACGAGGTTGTGCCGCTGAGGGCATGCTTTAGCAGTCGGTTGTCATTCGAAGTTATATGACAATATCGACAGTTGTTGATGCTGACACTTTCAGCTTTAAAAATGACATAAGTCTTTGGAACAGATGTTTCACTTCACATTCGCTAAATACGTAATTACCTACTTTGTATAAATTTAGGTATAAATATGGAGCTTACACTGAATCATCGTTTACGGAAGCTCATACTACTTCAAATCAATTGTTGTCCATTATTTTGTTACTCAGTAGAACGTAATCGACATTATTATCTTGGGATTAGCTTATCAATAAAATCAACACAACCTTTCGACTTTCCACACGGCTTAGGTATTCCTCAGCAATTAGTCACTACGTTCTAATAACTGCAGCTATCTAGCATTGCAGTCAGTGATTAGGTTTCCGGTGATTAGTGAGTAAGCGAGCCCATTGTGGCGAATGATAGCACGACAATAGTGCACCATCTGATAAGTGATAAGGGGTTGGTCATACGGCACACCATGCGTGACAAATGCATTGCAACCTTTGGGACTTATCTTGGCAAATGAATAAAGATAAGTCTCAACGGGTGCGTTCATTAGCCAATAATGCTAGATTTTGTTGGAGACATCTAAGTTTAAATTAAAATGGCGGGCGTGGCATAGCACAATAATATAGTTAAGAGATAAGGGATTGGTCATACTCGTATGATACGGAACACCATGCGTGATAATTGCAATAAAAACTTTGGGACTTATCTTTTCTAATCATTGGGTAATAATCAAGAATGACGGAATTTGTTGGTGGCGGTTTTAATCGAACTGAGTTAATGTATTGAAAGCGATGGTGTCTGATATACAGCGTGGCCCATTTACAGTAGTCTAAATAATTTAAAAAAATGCAAAATGGTTAAATGTAATTAGACCTTTTCGTGAGTTGTATCTAATTTTAGACTGTTAATGCTCAATTTTCAAAAAATGATAATGACATAAAAAAATCAGCTCAAAATTTGCTAGTCATCGTAAAAAGTACCTTGAGATGTGAGATTAGTATGAATAAATAATAATGCAGTAGACGAGACGTTTTTTTTTAGAAATTACTTTAGTCAGTTAAGAAACGGTGCCGTTTCTCTATACAAAATAGTGGAAAATTAACATTTAACCTCAATCTGGATCAAGGTCTGTGATTAACTTGAAACATAATACATAGTATACCAACCACAACCATTGAATACGTCAATGCCTACAATTATTGCTCTGTCATAAGTACATACTTCTATTTAGATAAGATAATGCGCTACATTCCCGAGCTTATTTACTAAAGTTTTATATCATCTCGAATGTGAATTACATATCTAATCACCATAATGTAATAGACCATTTAAAACAGATATTCTTCTTGATAAACTTAGCATGATATTAATTACCAAAAAGCAACTTAGACGCCGTCAATTAACAGAAGCCCGCCTTACTTAGCTAGCTTGGGTTATGTAAAACCATCACTTAATTAGTAACTTAGCTGTCATGTGCCGTATTTTATTGTTTTGTATTAGCCAGACATTTAACAAGTTTACAGATACATATCTAAAAGGTAGAAATAGCAGGTGCGAGATGCGTTGGTATTTTTTAACTGAAATGTATCCAGGTGGATGGTTGAAAAAATAACTTAGAGCGAGGTTTTAAAAGGTGTTGGTACGTGGCAGCGTGGCTTTACATAATATTATTTTTTCACGTCAGCAGCTTGAAAAGTCATTATTTGTTGTATGAAAAACAGTGAGCATAACCCAATTTTGTTTCGAGTTTTAAGCTCGAAGTAATGTTGAGTTAGGCCGACTTTTTGTAGCGATGCTGTCGGGATGCTGTCGCATCGCTGCTTCGATACAGTCGCGAAGCGGTCGCTAGCTGTGTACCCTCGCCCACGGACTCAGATTCAGACGCGATGCAAACGCTACTCTGATGCTCGGTTCTCTACTCACTGCGCCACCCTCCCTCCGTTCTCCCCCGATGTCGTCCAACATGGTCGCGCGTTTGCATTGATACAGTAGCGATGCAGTAGCGCGTTGCAAATGCGACTAACACGCGTTAGTAGCGATGCTGTCGCGCGTTTACGAAACGCGCGACAGCATCGCTACAAAAAGTCGTCGAGGGGCCTTAGGCGTACTGTTTTCCTTTCTGATCTGCTTGAGGTGAAAAGTTGTATGTGCGACACAAGTTCAAAGTTATTTAAATTATTAATTATTATTCACTCATTAATTCTTTTTCTCATTTTTTACATGTTTAAATATAAGTTATAAAAGTAAAGTACATTTAAAAATATAAAACTATAAAATTCTACATTTTAAAATATAAAGTACAAAAAAATATTTAAAAATATAAAATATAGCCCATCGGTATCGGATGCAGGGACCAAGCTACCGGTGGTTAGGGCTCTAGAGAGAGGAACCTCCTCACAATCCGTGCCGTGTCGAGTAGCACCGCCTTCTGCATCAGACCCTTGATCCAGCTACCCAACGCGAGTCTCTTAAGATGTTTATCGAGACTCTTTGCTATCAGTCCGTTTACGGATACGACTATCGGTACAATAATAGCCGAGCCCAAATCCGAATTATTATTATTATTATTATTATTTTAATTATTTACATCTCGTGCTTTTGAGTCCCTCACGGCGCTCATGATTCTAAAAAAATACGACACAATCGTTCAAAAGAATCGTTTGCTAAACCAATCGACGTTATTATGAAAATGACAATCATACCTATGGAATTTTCGATGCATCGCTAAATCGGATTGCTTAGATATTCTTGGTCTATTCTCAACACTAGAGTGTAAAAACGATAAAATTGAATTAGGTAGAGATCTAGTAATATCACGAAGCCTTCTGACAGTAACTTATTAAGTTTTATTTAAAATCCATCATGTATTTTTTTCTGTAAATATGTGAATTGATGTCAGCATAAAACTAAAACTATTGCGTTGTACGGGTTTGCTCGTACAGTTATATCACACACTCTGCATGTGGGGTGCATGAAAGGAGCCTCCCCGAGCGACGTACACAATCAACCACTACGTCCGGTGCACCCTGGGCAGTCTGCAAATTTCCACTGGCGAATCCTTTTACCACGATGGCAAGACAAGACCATGAGAATATGATTGCAGCCATCGATACGAAAGAAGAAGAAGACACACTCTGCGTTAAATTTATGTTGACATGGAGCAAAGACTATCTAATTATGTTTATGGGAAATCATCCCTCAAAGGTTCTCAGGTAGTCATTACCGCTCAATAATAGTCATTACGAATAGAAAGCATTTATCAATTCATTGTTAAGGGTAAAAAAGGATTAAATGTAATGAAATAGCTTCGCACATGTTGTGGGAACTTCAAAAGATTATGCTTTTAGTTTTTTAAAATTAAACTATAATACCTAATTCGAATAGCTGTTTTTCTTTATAACTACATCAACAAATGGACATGGTCGTGTTTACAGTTGAATTATTTAATAGAAGCGTTATGACATGAAACTTGACATTTATATGACTTTCAGAAGAGCCCGCTTATTATTTAAAGATATTTCTAGCGGTTAATCGACCCTTCACGGCTGGCTTTTACTTGGCTCAAAGAATCAGCATTGCCATTCAACGTGGCAATGCTGTCAGCCTTCTGAACACGTTGCCTGCAGTCGAGGTCGATGCGGAGGCATTCTATGACACCTTACCCGTAAATTTGTAAATAGTTATTTGTATTTTTTTATTTTTATTAACTTATATATATAAATAATTAATTTAATGTTAATGTAAATAATTGTAAAATTGTAAAAATAAATGGTGTTCATGAATAAAAAAAAAAAGTAATAGAACTTTCAGAATAATGACATAATTTCTTTATTACAGATCCATCATTAGCATACCAGCAATAAATGTTTTGCAGTGCCAGTCATATGTCTAATTCAACGTTCTTAGCCCCAGTTTTACCAGTTCCTGATAAGGTTTCAGTTGGTAAATGCTGGTTAATTCTATAATTATAATTGTAAAATTGTAAAAATAAATGGTGTTCATGAATTAAAAAAAAAAGTAATAAAACTTTCAGAACAATGACATAATTTCTTTCCATCCATCATTAGCATACCCGCAATAAATGTTTTGCAGTGCCAGTCATAAGTGATATTTAACGTTCTTAGCCCCAGTTTTACCAGTTCCTGATAATGTTTCGGTTGGTAAAGTGTTGGTTAATTCTATAATTTAATATATCAATCGGACATTTCAATAGTCAAAAAAGTTCCGAACAGACTATCAGGGACTTATCCAGAACTGGTGATATTTGATCTTAAGCTCGAAAATTTTTAGCTCTCCGGTAAACCACGTATCTATTGAATATAATAAAACAATAGATATTACTTTATATATGTATACTTCATCTCAGACAGCACAAAGCGAAGATTTAAAAAAAGTAATCTCAAACATGAAACAAATCAACCCTTGTCTTAACAATTAGATCCGTCCCGATAACACTACACACGGTGCCGAAGCCGCGTGATACCAAGAAAAAAAAACTTTAAAAAAATATTGCGCTGAACTGTCACCAAACGTAGCCCCTTTCTTCACTCGAGTTGAATACGAGTCCGAATCGAATCGGCCCGCCAATCGTAAATAAACTATGCGGTCACGGTACATCTACTTTCTCCCATTATATTTCCTAGCGGCTCGTTTCATGCCTCTCTAAAAATTAAAGAAAAAAATAATTTGTTAGCCACTTGTCATTCCGCGTAACTGAGCGAAAGACAGCTGAGAATACGATTAGAGAAGGAAGAAAGAAATAAACATAGTCCCAAGTAAAACTGTTTTTATGGATACACCTCACCTGTGCAACCCAATAAAATAAAAAAGAGACAGGATTAATATTAGATAGCCTAGGTATTAATCTCGACGCATTTTATTAAATACTAATTAGATTTTTATTTACTACTAATTTGTTACATTGTTTTTTTTATAAAAAGATTGGTAGAGTTAATATAAAAGGGTATGTTATAAATATTTGTTTGACAAAGAAATTTGTAGAATACAGGTTTTTTTAGGGTTCCGTACCCAAAGGGTAAAAACGGATCCCTATAGGTCTCTCCGTCTTTCGGTATAACTGTTGCTCCTACAACAAAAATACAAAAATCGAATATAATACATATTCCTTTATTAGGTACTGAGGGTAGAGGGTTGAAATATTCAATATATACCTACTTAGTAATATATTTAAAAAAAAAAATGTGCTCATACATAATGATACGGAACCCTTCGTGCGCAAGTCGGACTCGCACTTGGTCATATATATCGTACTGTGTAAATGAAATGGAATAAATACATCGCAGTGTGCAAATGTTTAGAATCTGTATTTTCAATAATATTTATAGGTATGCCGACTACAGCAAGTTCTTATGGTTTAATAATTAATATAATCAATAAAATAATTTATCAAAGTTAAATCTTTCAAGATAATATTTCTTCATAACCGTTATAACTTTTTGCTCTTTATATGCATCGAACCTGTAGGCCTCAACAATCCGCAATAAACTAGCCACTGAGCCAAGAGATAGGCAGTTAAACGAAATGTGTTTAACACATCAATTCCAATCCAAGCCATTACCTTGTAGGCACAGATGACGTTTGCACAACAAATCAAGATACATAATAATACGAATTAAAATTGGGTAATTGAAAATAATGATTGGAAACAGCTTAACTCGTGGTTAAGTGAAAACTTGTTTTTGTTAACTGCTGCGCCCGCCTCCGCCGCGGTAGGTGCTTTTAGTAAATTATAAATTATATACCGTTACATTAAAATACTGGTTTTGGGGTACCAAATATTATATTTAAGTTACTTTTTATTTAAGGTAATAACTGTATAAAGAAATGAAAGTGAATTGAAACATTAATGTGTTTAACATGAGTGCGGATAAAATTGAATTGAAATTCAATGAAATCTTATATTATCTTTGTATTTTTTTTAAGGAATATACTGTAAAACTAACAAACCAGTTTTAAATATTTGAGTATTAATATATACGTTTATATTTACAAGTAAATAAAGTTGCCTTGACATAGACTATATTTTATCGACTTTTACGTATAGGATTTTTTTTTCTTTTTCTTTATTTAATCTGCAATCGGCTGTAAGCCATAATCAGATGTGTTCCACGGTTATATTTGCTGTAGAGGTGGTGTTCCATTAAACCTTATCCCTCATGGTCATGTCCCTTTGTTACTCTACTGTCTCTAATCCAGGTCCAGCACTTGCTATCTTTTTCGGCGCTTTGTTGTTAGTTGTGTCTCTTAGTTCTCATGTTTACTTCATCTTTGATGGTGGGCATTTCTAGGTTGTCATGCAGTTCTGATTCGCCACTACTTCAGCCATTCGACTATTTTGTCTAATTGAGACTGATGTATTCGAGAAGCTTTGTCAGGGTTACGTGTAGGTAAGACAAATTTAATATTATTTCGACCAAAATATTCTATTTCAATACAGGTCGTAAAAATAATTATTAATTGATTTCTACTTCACTTTATCGTTTTTAAAAGCGATTCGTTGGAGACACTGAAGCTGGAGGCGAGAAAGTTTCGTTAATTAACCTCTCCCTGGATCCACTCGTTTTTTTTCTGGTGACTAACGTGAATATTGGATAGGTATACCTAATTAAAATTAATAAAACTCTATAACTAATCCTAGTATGACCTCATTACAATATGACGCTTATTTGTAAGTGTTTATGGAGTGCTTAGCACTGGGACGGGATGGTCTTTGATCTCTGCTTCTCACGGAGCTTACACGAGCCCACCTGGAGAGTGGCGCCAGAGTGCGACCCTGTGGCACCACGAAAATATGCTTATGACTGTTTAAGTTAGATAAATAAAGGTAAATGGTATTCTAACATGTAATAAATATCAAGGGTGACATTCAGCAAATCGATTCAGATTTCGTTCGTAACCAAATACCTACCTATTATACTCTATCTGCCTCAGGAATGTTTATGTTATATAGTCTTATATAGTGTGGTAGTATATTCGCTAATATTGGAACTCGCTGGTTGTAATAAATGTCTCATACTTAAATAAATAACGGACCTAAAGAAATATATTCATGGACTGTACAATATTCAAGCTGACTCACTCAGCTTGAATATTGAACAGTCCAGTTAAGAGTGAGTTGTGTAGAATACAAATCAAGTGAAGAGATTTAAAATGGTGCTAATAGGCATTATTTTAACTAATTTTATTGAACCATAATTTATTATAACAATCAATTCATATCAACAACGAATCAAGTGTACAATAATTTAACGTGTTATATAAATTCCACATAACATAATACTCCTTTATACACATGGTATTGAATTCATCTCTATTCAAATCAACAATAGGCCTCTTTCGATAGGCGCCTACGCAACGCATTCGAATGTCAATCGAAACGATTGAGTCCGATCGCTGAAGGGGCGGGCCGCGGAAAGCTCGGGGAAAGCGCACTAGCCTGTTCCAAATATGAACAGACGAAGGCTTCTCGGCAGCCGCCATTTGTCGACAACCAACCAATCGGAGCGAAGGGGCGGAGCTATGCGCACGCGCCGCCTGTAGCTCGAAATGAATTCAGTATAAACGCAGCTGTCGCTCCGTAGGCACACGCAACTTTCCCGTTCCTTTAATTATGAGTTTTTTGTGATCGTGTTTTGTGTTTGTAGAACATTTTTGTTTGTATTCGGACTGGTCTGATGATGGTATTGTGAAGTGACTTTGCCAGTGACTGTTCTTTCGGTGTTTGTTAGATACAAGATGATGATGGATCAGGCTCACTTTGGAGAGTATTTGCTGAGGCAGCAAATGTTGCACGCTGCTTCGCTCAGTGGATTGCGTAAGTTAGCCATAGCTAATTATTCATTGATACGTTTATATGATAGATTATGTATCTACGCTCAGACATCGAGAGCAATGAAACAATTAGTTCGTACTTTGGACCTGTGACGCATTTTCTTGTTAATAAATCAATGAGAATTTCCCGTGTTAGTTGTCTAGAATCTAATGTGTTTGCAAATAAAACACGTGATGATGTGTGTGACACTTTAGTTATAATATAGAAAACTTCTTAGACAAAATATTATTTACTTTATTATCTGACTGAGCGTCTTAGACGCGTAAACTCTTTTTGTTTTGTTTATATTTATAATTCTTTATATTTATAATGTTTAGTTTGTATTAGTAACAATAATAAACTTTCAAAATATAAACGAGTCTTTGTACCCTATGTTGTCATCATATTATTATACAATTGTAATTTAATCAAGCAGTAAGCAATATCTAAGGTTACAATAAAAAATACTAATGCTTTTTTTCTAAACTCAAACAACTTCATAATTAAAGTAATCAAATGAAGAATTTATTTAATAACAACATACTTAGCTTTAAAATAAAAATAAAAATACGTCAGATTCAATAAATAAAATTCAGTTCACCCACATATAGGTACATTGCTAAAAAACCGACTTGTATCTATTTAGCCTCCATTCTGCTAATTGCATCATTATGAATATTAATCAGTTAATTACAGTATGCAATTCCAGCGTTAAGTGCATATTAAAAAAAAACAACAATAGCACTCGCCGTCGCGATGCATAAACGAGGTTACATTGAATGTCTGTGGGTAAAATATAAATAATATTTAGAATAATTATATTTAGAAACAGTAGAAAAATTATGGGAATGGCAGTATTTTCGGCAAGGAAGCAGCTGCCCAGTGTGTATAATAGTTTGCTAAGCATGGCTAAATGCTAAAAATAATCAATAATTACTTATGAATGTTTGTTTGAATGTTTATTGCTTTAATTCAACACACTATAATAAGATGGCATTGCTTCTATATTTCCCATGGAAATATACAAAAATTGCAAAGATTCTACGGATGAAGACATATATACTTTTGTGTTAGTATTCTGGGTCTAATATTGCTTTACCTAACTGGAACACTTCGAAAGCACTTGTTTTGGTGGCAGGTTACAAGGTGACAAGGTAAAAAACTTCTTTGATCTTGTTTACGTAAGCTATTTCACTCCCAAAAAAAAATAATTAATTCCATGTCCTGTCGTGACTGAAGGAACTCCTTAGTATGTATTTTCTAAATAGGTTTTATGACCACAGTCTAGTTAATAAGATGTTATCATTTCTACATACTCGAGTTAAGATTAGAACTCATAAAAAAAACACCAACACGGGTTTTTTTTAAAGTTAAACCACGACACAGGTGATATAAATACCGCATGTCCCTTATTCAATATACAAAATAGATTCAACCGATGAAACTGCGCCGAGTACCTATCAAGAACAATGTATAAAAGTATAAATACCGAGATCACTTAAAATGCACGATATACAAGTTTTTTACCGTCGTGGGAGGCATCCTAGGTAATTTACAAGGTGTTATTACAAGGCGATTTGTAACCTGGACTATAAACCACCTAGGCTTATTCTTGCTGTAGCATCTGATTAACATCAAGTTTGTTACATCCCTGTTATTATTTTCCACTTGGCCCAAGGTTGCTTCCCCTGCCTATGTTTATATGTAATGCACCTTTTACTTCTATAACCGACTTCAAAAAAGGTAGGTTAGTTAGTTTGTAATATAATGATAAAGTGTATATTTTACAAGAAACCTGTCACTTTAAAATTATACTACCCGTTCACGTCAAATTGGCCAAATCTTCAGGTCCCGCCTCTTCATACTCCACCCCTTTAAATTTATTGTGGTAAGCACAAGGTAGGTACAGCTTTTTGACAGTGTCATTTTTATATAATGCTCTTTAAAAAGGTGTTTCTTTTTATTATCCATGATAGGTGCTGGCTGGTTAGAGTTTTCAAAGGCGCAAGCTCACAAATTAACGTGATTTTGCGAGGTAGTTGGAAGTGAACAGGTAGTAAATTAGGCCAATACTACATGCAACTAATTGTAATGTAACTAAATGAGTGGCACAAATTATTTATTGAATGTTACATTAAAACAGTGGGTTGAGTCTATCATATAAAAAAAGCGTTAAAATATGGCATGGGCAGTTCCCAACAAGAAATTATTTACCATAATTATCTATTTGAGGCTAATGTGCAAGAAATACATGAATAACAAAGTATTAGCAGATAAAAAGTAGATTAGATTCCAACACCTTTTTTAATTATTAACCTTAAACGAGCAAAGTCAGGGTGTTGCCTAATCTATATTTTTTGAACCGCTTATAATGAGAATTAAATTATGCATTAATTTAATAAAAGAAATACTCATTAAAAAGAAAAAAACTTAATTTATGACACCAAAGAGGTAAGAGCCAACAAATGACACTCCTAGGAACGTTAATTAATATGCTAATGAACTGCTAATTAAATGGAAGAGTTTTTCACTTGAAATGTATATTATATAAATCACCTATAAAATTATTAGTCTTCTTATTTGATATAGGTACTTTAACTACACATTTGACACCTTCTATATAAAATGATTTATGAAATAAATACAATTTCTAATAATTATATCGATATTTCAAATTTTGCATAAATATTTTTATGTAAAAAATAATTCTCAAGATGATCGTAATAAAAACGGGTATTGTTTAATTTTATTAATATTCAATCATTAGAAATTCAATTAAATAAAACAAAAAAAAATTAAAATACAAGCAAATCTTCTTGTTTTCTTATAGTTTGCCATATTGAAATTGAAATTTCAAATTTGAATTGTTCAGTCATGAAATAGACCATCAGGCTCTCCGTTTTTCTAACCATATCAAAAACATCGCTACACCTCACCACCATATCCCTGGGAACGGGTCCCTTGAAGTTCCCATGTTAAACAAAACACCAACTGCAAATAAACCCCATTTGTATTGTGAAGGCATAGAAAATACAGCCTTATATAATGCGCTAAACGAATAATTTAATTAGAGCCTTAACTATAACAAAACGTTTGGTTAACGTATTAAATTATTGTTCCATGTATTTTTGAAATTGACTAATAATTACTGTTAAATATTTATCTTAGTTTAATAATAATATAGCGTCATAGATCAAAAATATTATTATGATATTATCTCAAAAACCACGCCATTTTTTCGAAAATTGACGACAAATAACATATAAAATGTTAAATGAAAAAAAAGACATGGTAATTATCTTATTAAAATAAATATAAATTTAAAATAATCCACTCCGTTAAATCGAATGCGGTTGGTCATAATAATATTAGCCGCCACATGATCATCAATATCCTACCAGTAATATAATATCATAATAATATAATATATAATATAATTAATAATAATAATAATAAATAATATAATAATTATAATATAATAAATATATAATCAATAATATAATATAATATAATATAATAACTACCCATATAATCAACTTCTCTCTCGATTGAGATATCTTCCCATCACTGTGCCGCAAAGTCACGTCATTCCTCCTCCTAAAATCACAAACCCTCCCCAATCACTTCAACCCTATATCCATTTTCCCTTTCCTCTCGAAAGTGCTGGATACTTGTGTACACAAACAGCTATGTCAGTATATTATTAAAAACAATCTCTCAGATCCCTTCCCTTATAGCCCGGTTTAAGGCCAGGTCACAGCACTGTCTCTTATGAAATAGAAATTATGATGGTGATATTAGAGCGGGCATGGAGAAAACATATGCACCAATTCAACTCATCTCTGAATCACCCAAAGTTAGACTGGTAGAAGATGCCTCAGTGCCTTTTGTGTATATGTGCAGATTCAATAAAATAAAATAAATAAATAAATATTCATTGTATTTGATTTGTAATTAAAATTAGAAATGTTTTAATAAATAGTTTTGATTGGTGCTAAACCCAAGTCATAAGGTAAAAAAATACATTATTTATATAATTTATCAAGTAAATAATTTAATGCAAACTGCCGTATTTATGTCAAATAAATAATTGTTTTAATTGTTTTTCTAACGTAGTCATTATGTATAATTTAATTATTAATTTTACGCTCATTAAAAATAAAATAATACGAAAAACAATAGTTAAGGCTATAATATGAAAATATATGAATCATATAGTAAATATATGGGTAGTAAAAGTTCACATAAAACGCATTGTAGTGTTCGCATCACGGAGGGCGCACAAAATGCGTGCGCTCGTTGATGTCTTTTCTATGAACTCGTTACTTGGTACGAATATTTTTTGTTTGACTTCATTTTTCGAAAGTATTTGACGGTGGAATTTAATTTTATAGTTGAAGTTTAAATAAAAACAGTTAAATTCATGCAATGTAAAAAATAATTGTGGCCACGACAATTTAAAGCAGACCATATTTATTAACGTTGAAAAATTACCGATTGCCGAGAAATATTGTTACTCAAGATAATATTGTTTTATGGACTATGAGAATTTTTTACATGCCTGATTTTTTTAGCAGTTCTATTATAAATCAACAAAGACAGGAAGGTTATAACTAAGCCTCAAATGCCTGTCTACATACAAATAAGTATTTTTTTTTAATTGACACATACCAACTGCATTAAATATAAAATGCAATATTTGTAATAAAACACAGCAACACTTAGGTAATATTAATTCAACAGCAGTAGCCTCTTTATACCGTCCACCAAAGCGAATAATTTTTCGTAAAACAGTGCTAAAATAATTAAAAAAAATAAAATTCTTTATTTACACAAAAGATACACAGCTTACATTTGGTTGTTATATATTTTTTACAAATGTTGGTAAGTTTAGATAAGATAACTAAAACTGATTCCCAAACTAGGTCAAGACCTGTATCTTGGGATCCAGCGTTCAGCCGCACAAAAGTTAACAGTACTTTTTGTACAGGTGGTCGCTGTTCATACTAAAGATATTGCGGTTGTGTGCGTGTGTGTGTGTGTGTGTGTGTGTGTGTGTGTGTGTGTGTGTGTGTGTGTGTGTGTGTGTGTGTGTGTGTGTATGTGTGTGTATGTGTGTGTATGTGTGTGTGTGTGTATGCGTGCGTGTGTATTTGTGCAGTTTTGTATTGGTGCATGTGTTTTTGTCTAAGACAGTTTATAGTATGTACGTAAGTAAATTTTCGGTTTCTTGGTAGTCGAGTTGTTGTAGCCAGTTTGAAATTTTAATTTTAACTTCTCGTCTACTTATGCTATTACTTCCTCGTCCGTTCACAAAAACTCTCTCACTAAAAAATAAAGATGGGATCACTTTTCACGACTCCTTACGAGTAGGCATTTCACTCACACAACGCCATACATTCGCTAATACATTTAATTGCCTCATTCGGGCCGTGATGGTATGTATCATTCAAATAGTTTTTACACCGCCTTCGAGGAACCTTTTCCAAGTTATTTTAAACTACAGGGTGACAATGACAGTTGTCCGTAACCCATTACAGCTTCTGGCTACGTAGCCTTTATGGACGACTTTTAAAGGTTATTCACTAAATAGTTTTAGTTCTGCTTTTTATGAAAATGGAGTTAACATTAGACTGCCTTGTTAGTGAAATAAAGGTCTTAGGAAACTCATAGTAAACTGTCGTTCTAAATTTTAGTCAGACGGTATATATAATTTAGTTTTGTTTTTAGTTTTAGTTTTACTTATAATTTATTTTTATATCATTTGTTTGTAATATTTTGACGTGTTCAAGCGCCTCCTGGGGCCTAGGAAAATAAATGATTTGAATTTGAATTTGAACTGTAGTTATCAGTAAGTGCATCTACAAATGTATGTATACGTCTATATTACGCATAAGGGTTTGGTAGATAGATACATAAAGGTGATAGAAGTGTACAATATGCACATTTCTCCTATTATGTTTAGGTCGCATGAGATAGATGGTGAGCATATGGCCAACCACCAGGCACAATTCCAACTCGTGACAGAAAGTTTAAAAATAACACTTTGCCCGATCCGAGAATCAAAACCGAAACCTCGCGGTGAGAGGCGCATACGCTAATCAATGGACCATCGAGAAATGTGTATATACAGGGTGGATGCGACATAGCGACATTTATTGAAACCACAGCTTCTATACATGGTAAGTATCAATTTCCACCGGATAAAAATTCTCTGGCGAAAAAAAAAAAATCACGTTCTCCGAACAATTTGAACATTGCGATCGTGCAATTTGTTCGGAAGACGTGGATTTTTTTTTTCGCCAGAGATTTTTTTATCCGGTGGAAATGCATACTGGCCATGTATAGAAGCTGTGGTTTCAATAAATGTCGCTATGTCGCATCCACCCTGTATATGGCTAAATTTTCAGATGCTAGCTCAGAAATGTTGATAGGTATTTATGTAACTGTGCGTGTAAAACAAGGATGGATGTAAATAGAACGTTATAGTATGTTACCTACCTTTATACATTCATATGCAAATTAATGTTACGTAAAAAATAGATGGCTATAAATGGCACGTACCTAGCCTTACCAACTCAAATGCACATGTATACAGGTATTACATTCCATTAAGACCCTTACCAAGACCTTTTTAAGACTTAGTTTTCCTTGAATACACTCAATATGTCACAGAAAGCGCACCTGCTGTTTAAATACAGCAACTTACAAGCCTTAACTCATAGAAATAAAGTTCAATTTCGTTTGGCATTGTTATGTTTAATAGTGATGGATATTTCCACAGGAGTATATAGTCTTTAGTACATAAAGTAGTTATATTTAGCATCTTGCTACCCTTACTTCATGGGAGGGCGCGGTGAATAACTAATTCATAGTGTATGTAACTACTTACAAGATCTTATATGGACTTCGGCGCTTGTATTATGTTTGTACGGTATTTTATTAATTATGAGAACGAAGTGTACTATATTGCAAACAGCTATTAATATGTTATTCTGTATGTTATCTATATGAAAATGTAAGAAATTCACAAGTAAAGGAAGCATAGAGGTTGCGGTAAAGATAAAGGCATACAAATATTTTTTTTTTTTATTACCTACAATATATTTTTTTTCGTACTAATAGTTCATATTTTTTTTATGAAAGCCGACTAAAAGCGGCTGCCCGGTGTGCAGTAAGGTCGCAGGTTCAAATCCTGCCGGTCCCATATCTTCTTCAACTGTTTCTTAGTATAATTATTTGCTACTATGTACTCAGCGGGTAATATTTATTTTAATATAAATGATGTTGCTGATTACAAATAACATCCTATCAATAAATATAATTTAACCTAATGTATCATTCATCCCATGAAAACCTGTATGAAAATTTTCTATTGACCAATGGTAGATAAACATTTCCCGTATTATGTTAATTCATATAATAAACCACTGATTCATTCAAAACCTTTCGTAAGCAAGTTTAATCCGCCGAATAAAACATACAAAGCTAATTAAACGTCCGTTATTTATTGTATATTCTTTCTTCAAAATGTGATGTCTCCATAAAATGCAATAATTTAAGAACGGAAATGGATAACACATACAGTAATGATTCCCCGGCGCTTTGATCGCGCCGCGGTCCGCGCCGTCGCCAAAACTTAATTACTAATAAAAAATCAATATGAAATAAACTTCGGCTTACACCAAGGGTTCCCAAACTTTTTTACTTTATGGTGCACTTATAATTAAAGTATTTTGGGATTTAAGTACCGAAACGCTAGTCGTTGCGACGCTCTTAGGTTTATTGGCAAAAAAATGCGTTTCGCGGTGCCCTTCTTTTTCCACAATGGAGCACCAGATCGCCTTAACGCACAGTTTGGGAACCCTGAGCTTACATTATAAAGTATATCCAATATCGCTTTACATATCCCACTCTAAAATCAACCTTATTTTGTTAGACATAGGAGTTAAAAGAAATGTTGTCGGATGATGAATGAATCTCATGTCTTGATCACACCATCTCATTAGTGGTATATTTCATAGTTTTATTCGATGATTGTCTCTCATTTACATGAGCCGTGTCGAGAAGTCGCTAACGAGACTTCATTAATTTAGGCAAGAATTATTGCGAGGCCGCGGCCGTCAAAACAGCTAGCTTGATATTATAATAATTAAATATAGGTAACGGGAACTCCTTATGTATAATGTAGTCAAAATTAAACATTATGGTATTATATTTTTCAAATTTGTTGTTGTAAATATTGAAAATTTAGTATTTTTTTATTTTTTTTTCCCAGTATTATAAAGATAAAAGATAAATTTGGATTTTTTACATTAGACAGAACGCCAGAAGCAATTACACTATCCAATGGTCCCAATGACAAGGCCAAATACACACATTCACTCACTCAAGCACACCCAGTCTCAGAACATAGGTTTGCGAATTACACAAAGATTTGTCCCATGTGGGGATTGAACCCACAACACCAGTGCAGTGGGGAGTGGCGAGGCGACCGCTTAAACCACTACACGACACGTGCAGACATCATGTATTTTTATGAATTGAAGTAAATAATTATAATGTTTCATATTGCAGTAATTCTTCCATTCTTGTTTACATTGAAGACTGAAAATATTTTCATTTAAAAAAAACTCGTCATCGCCATATTTTGCAGACCACCCAAGATATAATTTATAATCAGTCAATATAATTGGTTAAGATAATGTCTGGCAATCCTTACTTCTTTTGAATATTGAACAATTATTGTACGACAAAATATTGATAAATGGAATCATGATCAATATGATCATTGTATGTAAATTGGATGTATTTTTTTGTAGTAAAACCATATGGTATATATTTTTTTGTAGTAATGTTTACAACTCGAAGAAATTTTCAATATAGATAAATAAGATTTATAAATAAAATATATGTTTTGTATGACTTATATCAGATAAAGAACAAAGTGGCCGCCACAATTTTCCACATCCGTGTTACATGATAAAATCACAGCTGGAATTTCCTGATTGATGATTATCATTCTTCTCGCTGGCGGAAAATGACAATTTAAATTAAACTTAGCCCCAATTACACAGGTGTTAAATAAACCTAGGTAGTAAGCCAATGACAGACCAAAATTAAAATGACAGCTGTGTTTATTTTTCAAGTGTTACTTGTGTCAAATTTCTTTTCGGTCAGGTTATATTTTATAGGGCGGATAAGAGCTACCTAGATCCTTAGAAATTGGCCCTGAATCTTAAAAAAGTGGCGCTGATTTAAAAAATTAAGGAGTTCTTTATTAAGAAACAAAAGGTTTAAGTTATAGTAGAGAAAAATCTTAATAAACATTTTTATAATAGCCGAAGATAGTCGAAGAGAGATCGAATCTATTTTTTTATCTAATCTGTAAGATATGCTATATGGTTATGTTATTATAATTTAGTGGAAGGTCACGATGACAGATTCGCGAAATCTCTCAAACCGCTTGTGGCCTTATTCGTATTATATTATATTTTTGAGACGCCCACGCCGAGCGTAAATTATATGAATTTATGAATGACTTTTAATTTATTCTATGAAATATGGATCTTGATACGAATTGATTTTGACAGCAGATACAAATCGGTATGGTAAATCTTTTTTCATCTCAAAAGTACTAATATAAAGAAGACTAAAATATGAAGAAGTTTTAATCCTTTTAATTATTTTAATTATGATAAATCAAATCAAATCATTTATTTTCATGGGGCCCAAGGGGCGCTTGAACACGTCAAAATAAACATCAAAATACAAAAAATATAAAATTAAAATAAAACTTAGCTAACTAAATTATAATATTGTAATAAAATGATTTGACACCGGAGCTAAGATTGACTTTAATTCAACTTAAGAGATTTGAAATATAATCAATCCAAGTACCAGCTAGGATGGGTATTGCATTATGATAGATTTGAACAAGTTAGTAGGTAATAAAAATATTTTCATTAAATGGTGACTGAAAACCACGGGCAAAGTAAAACATTTATATTTCTATCATTCACAGGAACCATTAGCAATAATTTGTTGCGATTTATCCTTGCCACCTGCCATTTTAAATAAAATAAATAGTCTGACATTTGTAGCCTTATCAACCAATTAGCTTGAAAATCAGTCTTGTCTAGATATTACCTTTAAATATCTATGTTAGACATGTTTTTGTATATTATGTCAGCGGGAAACATTAAAACCGGAATTGTGAGTGGAGTGATAATTAAATATTATGTACCTGAAACAAAGGTGATAATTTATAGCAAGTATTATAATGAAGTTAGAAATACGGTGTTACATGTCCTAATCTAGAAATCTATATATATTGTACATAAACCTTTATTTAGCCTACATTTTTCGAGTGATATTAGTCAACATTGTGTTAAAAAAAATCCCTTGATAAGTAGGTATTCTAAACTCTTCGCTGCTTTGTTAGAAATAATGAGACAAGGAGACCTCAAATTTATCTGAGTCAATCCTAAGATAGCCTTCAGATGTACAAAATTAACGATTGTACGTTATTAACGTAACTGGGAACTCTAAAAAATGTTTTAAGTTAAAATATTCCTTCTGACAGCTGTTATTACAAGTGCTTTAAAAAAAAATGCAAGAAATCCCGTTTGCTCATATAACCTTTTTGCTCTAAATTTCCGGAGGAGGCTAAAAGGTTCTCTTTTATATCCCTAATTATTCTTCTAATGTACTTAAAAAGCAAACCTAGTTTAAGAAAAATAAGTCTAGAACACCAATACTAAAGCATATTGTAATCCTTGTTACAGAGCACCGCGTGGGTGCCGACGCGGAGCCGCCTGCGTGCGAGGCACGCCTCCTCAACGGCGACCTCTGGCGCCGCTTCCACGACATCGGCACGGAAATGATCATCACTAAGGGTGGACGGTAAGACATTTTATTCTTAATTGTATTATTCATTATTCAAATTATGAAATACGGGTGTTACTCACGTAATGTTGGTCTATTTAGTCGACCGCGATTTCGCCTAGGTCGTCGCTGCCCGCAGTGCAAGACTGGCTGCGACTCAGGCGCGACATATCGCACTCTCTTGATAATGCCTAGACGTATAGGCGAAACCGCGGTCGACTAAATAGACCAACATTACGTGAGTAACACCCGTATTTAATAATTTGAATAATGTTACAAACTCACGTCAGTTTTAATAAAAATATGTATTATTCATTATTATATATTACTGTCTCAATGGTCTATTGGTAAGGTTAGGTTAGATAGATAGATAGAAAATACTTTATTTGTACATAATTTCACATGAAAATCTTAAGAGATAACAAAAAAGGAAAATAACAGAAAAAATGTACAAAGGGCGGCCTTATCGCTTAAAGCGATTTCTTCCAGGCAACCTTAGGATGGACATTTCGGAAAGAGAAAATAAAGCGGTAGTTTATGCTAGGATAATTAGAAATTATTTGCAGTTTATATTTAACAAGCATTGTTATATTATATATTATATCAATAAATTACATATTATAAAATATATATAAGATATATAAATATGTCATATACCTACTTACAAATATACAATACATAATACTATAAGGAAAGAAAGTGCTTAGGTTAGTGCGAAAGTTAGGTTATGTTTTTAGTGAGCCGTCGGAGTCCCGACCACCTCACATAACCTCGTCGCATCCTTTGCGGCTAGGTATCTTCTTGAAGATTGCCACGGTCGACAAAAAAAAATCAAAATTTTATGATTTGATATTATATTATGTATATGTATAGTGTATTTATTATAATATGTATTGTATGGTTTTAGGATTACACTTTTCTCTTTTATTTGGAACATTTTTACTGCACCTACCTTTGTAATCTCTGCACCACCTTACGGTTGACTGGTAGAGAATGCGTATGGCATTAAGTCCGCCACTGTACACTTATTATGTGCAAGAAGTTTTAAAATAAAATAAAATAAATAAAAGGTTAGGTTAATAATCTTCAATTTTCGCATTGCGACGGTTAATTATTTTTCATTTTATTATGAATATTTTATCTGTCTTTTTAGTCTAGTCTAGTTATTTGTAAACATTCTGTCAAGAAATTCTCAATAGTAACACGGAGTTGGAATTGTGCCCCGTGGTTGGCGATAGGCTAACCTCTATCGCATGGGACCTAAACATTACAGGTGAAATGTGGGTGTTAGACAGCTCTTCCACACCCTTCTGGGTAATATAGGTGTGATGTTATGTTAATTATTATAATTAACAGGACAAGAGTTTTCACCAAAACAAAACCAAGATCAACGATTATACAGGCTGGATGCGACATATCGACATTTGTTGATGCCACAGTCGCATCCAGTATGAGTTCACCTTTCATTGAACAACGATATCGAGATAAGAAATTTCATTATTTTCGCATTCATCTCATGTTATGAAAACTCAAATCATAAGGTTGCCTGGAAGAGATCGCGTCAAGCGATAATGCCGCCCTTTGTACGTTATAGTTTTAAGTACCTATTTCTTTGTATGTTTGTTACAAATTTTAAGTGCAAATAAAGTCTTCTCTATCTATCTATCTATCATTTTTAACATCATATATCATTATTCTATCTATCAGATTTTATATTTCACAAATTCTTATAACTATAATATCCTTTTTTATTCACGAAAGTCTTTCCATCTATTTGAGAAGGATACAACGTAACCCTTCTAATTCTGCTCGGTGCCCAAATGGCGCCGCGTCTAACAATTAATTATTAAAATTAACATTCTTTCTACTTTAACGAATTTTATAAACGATGTCGAAACATCTCTAATGCATTCCTTTCTAAGTATGATCTTGAAAATAGTTTGAGCTCAATATTTAGTAAATTAAAATAAGTTAAAAATTGTATAAAAACGAGGTTAGTGCAGTTTTAATTGTTACAACTAAATAAAGTGGTATTTTCAGATCAGGTTTTGTTTTCTGATAAAACACGTTTGAACTTATACGATATTTAAATAGGCGTAAAATACCCGGTATCGTATGTAATTGTGTGATATTTCATATAATTAGCAGCTGTCACAGTGGTAGGGCGATTACCGGCGTTTCACAGAAGGTGGCTGAGCCAGCGCCGCCCGCCCTGTACCCGCTCCATACGCGACATCTCGTCACTTTACCACACGATATTTAGAATTTAAAAACAAACTTCCGCTAACTATCTACTCAATTAAACGATGCAGCTGTCGGAATCCAAGAATCGAACACAAAAACATATTACTCGTAATAAATTACAAAATAATAACAAAAAGTTAACGAAAGGCCATTAGGACTGCTGAATCTGACGCGAGGCTTGTTAACGGATAATTTGGGAGCAGGGCCGGACCTCCATCATAGACAAAACAAACAGCTGCCTCGACGGCAATTTGTGCATTTCTCTAAATGGCCGAGCACAAATTACACCTTATTATAAGCTTGTTTGCTTTACGACGGTACCCCTACAATTATATTTTTTTCGTGATCGATAATGTGGGTGCGAGCAGTGAAGAAATTACACAGTCCTCGCGATCTCGGCGCCTCCGCCCTTCCTGCGAGCGGCGACCCACCGCGAGGTTCCTCCTCCCCCCCCCATGCCCGCCAGCGAGGCCTCTCACCCGCGCACACCCGCGGACACACGGACGGACAAGCACGGCGCTCATTACGCGCATCTCGTTATTAGCAGATGGCAGTCCCGGGGCCCGGGGCCATGGCGTTCCACGACTCTATCACCACTCGTTACTGCGCTTTGCCGATGTGACTCTTTGAGCAATCTATTCTCACAATTATGCCTACAGATTAGCTGATTGGCATTACCATTAGGCAAACCATTATAAATAGAAAGGGGCAATGGGAACCTCAGATATAACAGATATTGTAAGGCCATAATTGGAATGATTAACCGATGCCCAACTAACCTGACGCTACTCATGACAAAGGATATTTATTTTAGTTACGGATACTTATACGACCACAAGTAATTTGCAGAAAACAGAGTGAGCTTTTAAATAAGGAAGACGATTTCACAGTACCGATCCAAAAGCAGAGCACCGGTTGAGTGACGTGCGATAGCGCGACCACCGCCGGTGCCTCAAAAGAAAGTTCGATTAGTAATGAGCGTCACGTCCGTACGACTTCTGGCGGAATTAAAAATGAAAATATTCCGTAATTAATGGCGTGTAATTAGCGTTCGAGGACGGCACCGCGTCGACGACCACTCTCTTATTAAAATGACGAACAAAAACTAGATCGCTTCTCGCAAACGAATAGCTGTCGTGCGCGATGGCTGTAGCGGCGCGCCTGCGCACTGTCCCGGTTTTTGCACTCGTCGATAATTAGCCGGGTTCATCCGTGCTCCTGTCATCTCCTACACGTTTTTTTGGCGCGGCCGCCGGCGAGACCACCGCCGCCGTCCGGCTAACATTCCGATAATTTACCGCTTTATCCAGCGGTTGGTGAATCTCGTTAGCTTAGCTGCCCGCGTCCGCGTCCGTCTAGAGGTCACTTTTGTTTGTTTTGTATTAACGATCCCGCGTGAGAGAGGCCGGGGGCGCGCCGGCGCCGACCCTGGCGCCATACGAATCCAAATGCCTCAAAAATATTTGATGCATTTCTCTTATTGAGCACTAGGCGAGGCGTGCGCGCTGTAATTGAGTTATTCCATGCGCACGTCCTCGCGGGACTCAGCAGCCTGCGCTGACAACCGCTCAAATTGGTGAGTGTAGCTTATGCTTTTAGTTGTTACTCAAATAGTGTTAAAAGCCCTTCTTCACTATGTTTTTATCTGGTGCTTTCGCGGAGAGGGGCTTAGTTCAGTGGTTAATAGGTAAGGCAAACAGTGGATTTGGGCGGTTCGTTTGTGCAAGCGGAGCATGGCGGCGTGTGTAGTCGGAGTTAACACCTGCCGCAGCAGCCATACTACCTCTATGTACCAGACGTGGGATTCGGGGAACAGCCATCCGAGTTACCACCTGTGCTTACCTGTAAATTGTTCGATACATAGGAAGCTAAGCTAAACTCTATGTAGGTACTGTAATGTTTGCTCTCGAACAGGTTTCATGTTTGGTCAAAAGCCAAAGACCTTTTTTGGTCCCACCCTCCAATAGCTATAGGCTATAGGTATTTTTAAGCTAGACAAAAGTTGTTATAACAACAAGTTGCAAATGTTAGTCCGTTTTAAGCTATACTATATCTTAAAAACTAGTATTTGCTAACCCGCTTAAACCTTACTGTTTCGTGACGGTGGGTTAAAGCGTATTGTTAAAAATTCAAAATAATAACTTTATTCAGTAAAAAATACCTATCTAACAATATATTTTATGTAGCTGTTTGCGATTGTTGAACTGATATCTATACAGATGTATTAATGTCCAAAAATTTGCTTATTTAAGCGCGGTAATCTCTGGAATTAATGATTAGATTTGAATTTTTATTTTTAAATGAGGAATTTAGAAAAGGCTCTAACAATTTAAAACAACGTAGTAACTGACAGGAGCGAAGAAGTTAGTGTTGTGTAACGTAGGTACTAGATGATAATTTTTGAAAACGCATAGCTCAAAACGGACTAACATTTAAAGTTGGCACCATCCTTATTTTGGTCAGCCCAAAAATAGCTATTTAACGATATATCACATGCATCTATTGCATGGTGCGACCAGATCCCATACAAAAATAGTATAATAATATCTCCTTTGCACAAGCGTTGTCTAGGCCTAACGGCATGTATGAATTTAATGATTTCCAAACATAACCAATATTTTTTTTAATAGTTAGGTAGAGTCACTGTCACTATTTGCCAGAAATGAGAAGAAGAAGAATGCAATATATTATTGCATTTATTGATTGCACCATTATTTGACCACAAATCGTTTCCATATCAACATGTAGGCGCACATGTAGGTCGGTCTTGCGCTCTCTACAACAATAAACTAAATAGAAACATTAGCGCGACACGTTCCATCTGTTCCAGTCCATGCTCAGAGATAATACTTAACCCTCAATAATCGACGTACAAACAAACACTGGTCGGAATAGAGTGGGTTATTTATTTTTTCTCAAAACCGAAATATGACAAATGGGTGAGCGGAGCCGCCGGCGGCGGCCGGCGCGCATCGCTCGCGTGTCGTCGCGCGGACCTCCCGCCATTTTAAAAACAAACACACACCACAAAAACTCGTTATTTATTCTTGTGTTATTCGACGGGAAGGGCGCGCCCGAATTCGCTCGAAAAAATCATAAGTTATAATTAAAAACGTCTGCGCGCACTCTCTCAGACGAATACATCTAACGCTGATGCGATGACGACGATGCGCCGATGGTGGCGGACGCCACCGCGCCTATGTCGTCGATCGCGCCACGTCGACGCTTAGGTGATTCGTGCACGTGAATTACGCCAGTAATTGACGTTTACCGCCGACTTTTACGAGATAAAGCTTTAATCATATCTCGAATCTACGTCCACGAAATCATATCTAACAAACGAGCGTAAGCTCATTGCGCCGCTTGTTTTAACAGAAATACCGATTAATTGATTCGATCTGTGTCGTAATTAAAATGGGTGATTAGAGCGCGGGGAGCAGCGCCGGCGCCTCAAAGCGTCGCCGGCAACATTCCTTTTGTTTTACCACGGGTCGTTTGTCGCCTGCGAGTGCGTCCCGGGCGTGCGGCCGGCGCGGGCGCCGACCCCCTGCGGCGCGCCGGCCGCCCGCCGCGCGCCCCGCGCCACGCCTCCCCCTGATCCACCACTACTAATAATCTGATTATGACAGTCCCGTCTTCCGACTCACCGGTCTGCCACTCCACTCGTCACTCCGCCGGCCTGACACCGTTGTATCATCGACGTGCACTAGCCTCAGCCGCGCACGTCTGCCAGATTGAGCGATATCGCCATTGCTAGAGCTGCTCACATTCGATCTGACATAATGCCTCTTTGTTTTAGAATTTGATCGGCGGGCGGCGGGTGGTTGCATGTCACTGAGATATTAATGAAAGTCCGAGCAGTTAGCTTGAAAATTTGTTAAACCTTTGCCCTCCTTGCAGGCTTTATTGTAAAACCTACCGCTTATTAATTAAGTATACGTCTTTCGCTTTCGATGGTATCATTGAGATAAAGCTTTTACGCAACTTATCGTGTCAAGCTGATTTACGGGTAACTTTTTCTCTGTGGGTTCTCTACGATTTAATAATTTTCAAATTAAACAACCTAAAATCACACTTAACTTTATCAACAATTTTATTGAAGGCTACTCTGTAATTTAGAAAGCACTCGGGTGTCGATGAAAACTCACTAATCATTACAACGATTACGTTTCTAAACTGAACTCGATTACTATAAACATTAGAAAACAATTTAACTTCTGGAACAAATCGTTTGTACAATTTTAAGTTGATAGAAAACGTTTATTGTAATGAAGGCTTAGATCGGATCTCCAGAAAAATTGTCGCAGTAAAAACGTACTGTCATTGTATGTAATGGGTAATTCCGGAGAGGTGGAGCTGGAATGTGAAGCACGCGCCGAATGGTCGCCGCCTCCGAGCGATCATATCGCAATATCTCCTGGGAACACAGCGCACACAATTCCACACATTTTCGTCTGCGTTCTCACCATCGTCGTCGACAGGTGAGCTTGCACTGTAGGATTCCTCGCCGAGCCGTCGATGTATTTCCTACATCGAGACGTATCCATCACGGCAATCGCCGAACCCGAAGTTGAGCGATCAACAGAATGGCATAGTCATCGCCGGCTCCCGCGCCTTCTTGTCCCGTCACAACCTAAAACAATCGACGATCGAGGTAAAAAACAAACACGAAAATGATAATTCGAATATAGAATATAAAAAAATATGCGTCCGGGCATCATCGCGGCATCGTGGGTCGTGGCACTCGTGGCATCGCATCGTGGAGTGGCGCATGATTCGTTTTTTGCCGACGACAGACAGCGCTCTGATGATAATTTCTCATTAGGTTATAACATTTTTGTCGGTCGAAACGTCGTAAATTCCACGAATAATTTAGGGAAGAAAGTGGTCGTGTTGAAGATGTTTTGTTTTTATGGCGCCAACGAGCAGCTCGGGTTAGATCGGTATCTGCCGATACAAGCGTTTAACCCATGTTACTCGGAACTCGAGAATTATTCTCACGGAGTCCGACTCGGCTTCGCTACCTAACAAATTGTAATGTGAGCGAATGAGACAAGTCGCATTCTTTTGGATGACGGGAAAAAGTAATCATGTGTTTGTCATCATGTCAACCATTAAGTTTTTGTAACTCCATACTTTGTTCCTTTGGAATCAAAACAAACAACGGTGTAGACGGTGTGAGGAGAGACGGTAATCTGATAGGGGTGCTACCGAGTTCACTTACTATCATTTGACGCCAGTCCGCCACTGAGGAGCGTAGATGACGTCGATAAAGAGACACATGAGAACATGCGTCGTCTTTTACGTGCCTTTTTCTACGTGTCCATAATGCGTCCCCAGAAAGGGCGGTCATTATAACCCGCCGTAGTTCAGGGTGCGTCGTCAATCATATCGCTCGTAAAAACATGGTAACGCACGTATACAATGGTAACGTAGAAAAAACTGTTGTGATGTATATGAATTTGTTACATTTCACGCAAGATTTGTCTTTAACGAGCCGTACGATCACTGTTCTTTCAGAAATCTGTTTGTATTTGTGCTGTTGGAGATCATAAGTTTACTTAACACTGATGTTAAAACTGTCATTATAATTGAAGTTATACTTAACGACTTAAGGGAGGATTCAGCAGTCATTGGTTGATCCTAGAATTTATTCAAGATTTCCTGTCTCTCTAACTAGCGTTTGACATTCTGATGATAAGAAAAAGTTGTAGATGTTGATGTAGTCAAGGACGTGTGACACTGAAGAGAGCAGCTTCTTTGGGTGGTGGAGTGGGAGGGTGAAGTCCTGCCACCCGCGCGCTCGTGCGCCGATAGCATCGGCGGGCGCGCATCGCGACATCACGCGCCGATGCAGCGATGTGTATCGCGCACGCCACCGCGTCGCCGCCGCGCTGCACCGCTACCGAAACCACAGATAAGCGCAATGGACCATGCCGTGGGTGCACACAAACGCACGACACGACAATAAATGTGTCGCCTCAGCCGCTGGGAGCATGACTGATTTGGATGCAAACGTGGCTCGGCATTCGTAATGTGTAATGTCAACGAGATGCTCTTAGATTGTACACATCCATAAAAACTGAGCTTGTTACTCACCTAACTAGATCTCTAAAGCAGAGACGAGTCCAGCAAATTAAGTAAGGTCTTTATAAACCTCAACTGTACCAAGAAGTGATACACATAAGAAGCACTTGAAACGTCTCAGATTGTTGTTATTGTTTGCTTACTTTCTACTGAAACGCTCGCTTCATTCGTTTCGTTCGTGTTGCAAATAGTCGCATCAATATCAATTAAGAATAGTTCGCGGAAAAATGCGCGTACATGACGAGCGAATTGAAAGACGTGCATGCATCGTCCACTAATTAGTTCTACGAGTTCGAGATTAAAGTCCGCACATATGAGTTGAGACGTGGCGATGAGGCGACATCAAAACACATTTCTGTGAAATATGTAACGAGGGTTCAATGTCAATAGCGGCTGTCGCGATGTCGCAACTCCACGCCCACTAATTGCGCTGATGACGCGGCGGCGGCGCGTTTGAACCCGACACATTACGCCACCATTCCCGGTACGTGTCATGCGCAAGCTCTGAGAGCAATTAGCGACATCAGCCACAAGCTACCACCAGCGTGGAACCACTTCTCTCGTCCCAAAATGGTTTGGTATCATCCTCTAACTAAGCCACTATCGGTTGACTCTACCTTTACCAGTATTCTATTGGAATTTAATACAATCTCTATAAAAACAACAAAATTGTTTGGTTCCGCGATTAATTCTGCTTTTGTGTTCGAAATAGGCACCCATTGATTGAAATAACAGCAATAGCTGACGTCATATTCAATCAGAACGTTGTCTAGAGCATGATAATAGCTATGATTGAACAGTTATATAAATAATGGGTAGGAAGATCGGCGATCCGCGGCCGTTTCCCGCTTGTACCATCCGTACGGTATTAATATCAATTAACACACGCGGGCTTAATTGTGAATCGGGCGGTTCGCGTGCGGCGGCGTCTTTGTCGGCGCTAGTGAAGCCCCTCCGCGATCATGCGTGTGCGCAACCAACTTTAATTCGCAGCCTAACCCTTTTGCTTCTTCGAAAATCCTAAAATACTGGCGCCGTTCTTCAGGGTTTCCGGTAAAGGATAACGAACTCTATTCCTATGAAACACGGTCGTTATTAGCGCTAGCCGGAGCTAGGGCGGCACCACGGTCGAAGAGCGCAGATCCTGTACTTGATTGATCGTCGCTCGTTGCGCTGCCACTACCGTGTTCGCTTATTGTACTTGCAGTTAATGGTTCTTGTTATTCTCGCTAACTGCTGCAATTTGTTTGTTTCTCATGAGCACACGATGACTGATTACCGCTCTGCATGTCGACATCTAGCCAGCTTTCCTAACATTGTGACTGCCAATGATTACACGGTGATAATGAGTGTCGTTGAGCCTGCTCACTGTAGATCATCCGAAACCATTTAAAAACATTGCCTTAAGGTAGTTTTACGAGCTTTCATCGCAGGGGTTTGAAACGGGCTCAAACAAATAAAAAATATGACAAATATTAAAATTCAACAGCTACTATCGCCACGATCGCTATTATTTTAGATAAAATCACCGCGTTTCAGGAGATCATCAATTCTTTGCTTATATCGAAGCTTTGACAGGATTATAATTAGAAACTGTCCGTCCTTTTGGGTTGTCCTTTTTAATGTCGCTAGCCGGGTCCCATACTGCGCTCGCATTTCATTAACTCAAAATGTTAAAAAATAGGGAGTTCTCATAAAACGGTGTGATTTATATCGGCTCGGGAGCTAACGAGCGATCGCCACTGTCTGGGGGCGCCAGCGCTCTCCCACACGTCTGCAATTCAATATCAACTTTATAACAACATCTTAAAGCTCCAAATGAGAAATCTACAGCCCACAATTCGAATATTGTTGATCGAACAATTAAGCCGCATGCGTAATGCAATCAAATGGGCCTCATTAGTTGTCGATTGGGTTTTGTTTCAGTCCGATGACTATCCTTTGTTTTACGAATCTAAATTAGCGCTTGATTCGGTTACAAAAACCATTGGATAACAAACCGTTGATCACTGCCACGATCCATCGATCGAGTCGTTTGTACAGTTTTTTCGAGCAATATTATATCTTTAATTAATTTTTAATTGTCGGCGAATTCTTTAATCGTTCGGGTTTGGATTACGGAACAGGGTATCGGCGAATCGTAATCTTTGCGATCAGTTGTTGAGAGCGGTGCGGGTGTCACCGCGTCTGGCTCATAATAGGCTGTAGATGCGGCCGGTAGATAAGCTTTGTCGGGTCGGTGGGGCCCCGGCGGCCGGTCGTCGTCGTTCCGTACACTGTCAAGTAAATTACGAAGCGTTTGTCGGCCCTTACATTCGCAATTTACGAGCAACAAGCTTTTGTGGCACGCGTGAATGCCGCAGCGCCGGCGCCCAGTGGCCCAATCCCCAAGCCGCGCTGAATTAATGCTGTACTTTCACCGAACCATCCATATTCATTTGAAACATGACACTTTTTCCGTAAACGCACACTATGAGGTGTTTATTCAACGATTTGAACGAATGTGTCGTTCATATAACCCCTTTTTGTAAATTATGCTAACATTCTACATTCAGTAAGCATATCATTATTTTTTTAGTGTCATAATGTTGAGATATTTATTGAAGTCTGCAGCCGAATCCGGTTACCAAAAATTTTATAGCAAATAATCTCAACATTTGTTACGGTAGAGATCAAAAGTACTCTATGGTAGAAGTAGGATATATGTACTTATGATAGATATCCAAGAATTTAGAAATTACTTTTTAGAGAAAACAGATCTATGATAGAGATTAGAAATTTATAACAGAGGGTTGTACAACTGTCTCGATGGTCTCGAGTTCGATTCCCGGGTAGGGCAAAGTGTTATTTGTGAACTTTTCATCAGGTAATTGACAAAAGTAGCACGGAGTAGGAATTGTGTCCGGTGTATAGAATAGGCTTATTACCTATCCCATGGGACCTTAATATATCAGGTAAAATAGTTTTGTACACGTCTGCCACACCCTTTTGGGTAATATAGGCGTGATGTTATGTTATGAACGCTTGTACAATTTTAGTTTTAAGCATGCTTTTTGCTTACAAGTTTTAGCGTACACAATGTTAAATGTATGTAGTATCGGCATTAGGTACAGTCCGTAATTTATATCCGAAATCCCGAAGTCATGTCTCAGAAATCGATACCGCGCATTATCAATGTATAAATAAACGGACCGATAAGCCGGTGAATTCATTTACTTAGCGGCAATAAAAGCAATCGACCGGGCGTAAGATCGTGTATTAATTGAGGCGGTGCCCTTTGCAGATACGTTACAATCTGCGAACAACGCAGTTAAGGACGAATTGCGACTGCTAGCTCAATGAGGCCACGGGGAAGACGATGGTGATTAAAGTACGCTAGGGATGAGACTCGAGTCCCGGTAAACTCGACTTATTCAAATAAATTCTCATTGCCCTTTGGTGGCTAAGTCATTTTGTCTAAGACATATCATACTTCAACTGTTTTTTTAACTGCTAGAAAACCATTTAATTTAAATATAAGGAAGTTAAAGAAGCTTTAGAACATTTTAATCAGCGCCATTTTTAACACGCTTATATTAGCTTCACCTGTATGTAAGTATGTATGTAATCGACTCCTTTGGACTCGATTTTGACCCACTTTAAACGGACAGATTTCATTAAAATTTTGCAAACCTGTCAAAGATCGATGACAGTGCATTAACCCGATAAAAAAAATTAAAAAAAAAACAATTAATTAAAAAAAAAAAAAAAACGCTCTTATAAATAAACCAAACTAAAAATTAGAAAATAAATAATAGTTTTAAATAACTTTTTTTTACAATAATACTAGTATTTTTGGTTCATTACCATTTTCAGCTTATATTAGGCATTATTTTTCACTTTTTAATTAGAAGTACTTTAAAAGCGTGTTTTTTTTAGTTTTTTTAAACTATTATTTATTTTCAAAATCAACTTTCTACGGTTGGAGCTATGTATACAAGTCTATAGACTTATGTATACATGTCTTGTTAATAAGGACCGAGTAACATTTTAATGTCCATAATTGGCGAGTTACCAATCAAGTAACTTGAGTGAGAGTTATCTTTTTCTCCTGAGTTGCATCATAGACTCGAGTAACTCGAATATAACCTAACTCGAGAACATCACTAGTTGAAACATTTTCAATTTCCGATGTTCGGTCCTATGGTTGTAAATTTGGCGACGAGATGCGCATAAACATGTCGCAGGTGCGCGCGCCGCGGGCGATCTTTGTGCAACCTTTGTACGGCCGTGCCGCCGTCCTGCCTCTTGTGCACCTCGCCAACTAACATTTGTTCGATCCAATAGCAGCAATATCAACTACTCAATTACAAGTACGTACGTAATTAAACTGGTCATAAATATCGATGACTAAGTCTTATTCAGATACAAAAATCAACCGTCAAAATCAACATTATTCGTCGGTAGAGCCTCTTTACAGATTACGTCGTCACATTATCGTCTGATTCATTCGATGTTGGTTTTAAAAAAGGCTAATTGACACTACAATTCCAAATAGAGTTTTACATTAGCAATTAGCATAAGTGCATATACAGGGGTTTAATCAATTTCACCATAAAACGAGGGTGGGTCGGCAAGGTAGCTGCATGATTTTTTGTTACCACCTGCTGTTCGGCAAAAACTAGCTAATAAAATAAATGTTTTTTGGCTACGATCGTTATGATTGAAGGTGCTTGTCGCTGATTTTAAACAAAGGACGACAGATAGAGGCCCCATCAATATGCTAATACGTCGTTACATCTCCGAGATGATTCCGTGGCTTTTTTGTGGTCGTGCCCAAATTGGTTTATTTGTTTTGTTACGAGTATTTCTTTATAAGTTTGTTTGCTTTGCGGAGGCGAGCTCTCGTAGCATATGGGAGTGGATCGGGAATATTTTTTTGTGATTTACATCCTAAATATTTGTGAATTTAGAAGCAATGATTGTTCGGCAAGGATTGTTACTGGTGTGTATCGATGTGGCATTTAATTATGGAGTATTACATCCTGAACCGCCTCTAGTGTGTTATCGTTGGGTTATTGCTGATTCACGTAGTTTGGTTCCGTCGGCACAACCCACTTAGAAGAAACAACAATGAGCGTCATGGCATCACATCAATTTGTGTTGCGCAACAGTTAAGGAGTGTCACGAGCTCGAGGATGAGCGTGTTCGTGGCACATCACACACCACACACGGCTCATTACGTCGATTGCGTCGTAAGCCAATGTTTACACGTCCATAAGCGCGCATTAAAAGGTTTTTACTAGTAGTACAACATTATCTGCGGCATGTTCACGGCGTATCGCGATCTTGAGCTTTTAAGATAACTTGTTACCGTAAGCAGGAATGTGATTCGTAATTATAGGTTTCAATAATATTATAGTACGAGAGCCCACGACCAAAATTTTTGTCTCATAGCAATACGGCCAAAACCGCATCAAATCGATAGATACGATTATCCTGAACTCGAAAATACCAATATCAGACATTTTCCGCGTAGCGTTTGATCTGACCGAATTTTCAAAATTGTCAAAGAATTTTACCGAACTGCATCATAGCAATATGTCTGATTTGCAGACTGTAGTTGAATGATAGTTCTGAGATACCGGAAACATATTTTTCAGACGTTAGTGGTGTAGCGCAAACCCGTAAAATCACTTAAAAAAATTAAAAATGAGACAAAAAAAATGTCTCATAGCAATACGTCTGAAAAACTTTTTTATTAGTAAATTTTGGTTATTTGATGCGAACAAAACAATTTTCAGACGGAAATGTGAACGCATTAAATTTTGAGACCGTTTTGAAAATGTTAACAAATTTTACCGATCGGTATCATAGCAATATGTCTGAAAATTGTTGGACATGATAAAATAAGTTGTCCACATGTGCAAAAAATTTATATCAGACAAATTAAGTGTAGCACCTTCTCTATCAGACAACTTTTCGATACTCAGATATAATTTAAAAATCGTATTGAGGCATCTTGAATTTTCTGTTACAAACCAATGAATACGTTGCGACCCTGAATTTATTGGATGATAATTAACAAAGAATTTACCCGAAACCGTAACATTGAAGTTGAAGAACTGAAATAAATCGCACAAAAGGAAGCTGGCGAGTGAGCTGTATAATAGTAAGAAAGGGGCAGGAGCGTAACAAGCGCTGAGGCTGTTGAAATTAAATACTGATTGATTTGATAGTTTTGGTTTTATTTAAAGCACACTTGAGTAACTTTTACAAAAGAAATAAGTAATGACATCTGTTATCTGTCAAAGTACATATAATAGACAAGGGAGATTCTTGAATATCTATGAAGGCTGTAAATTAAAAAAAAACATTTAACAGAGGCGTCGGTCAGGCGACTCCGAAACGATATTTTCGTTTTTGGGAGTATTTGCTACACTTAAAGTGTCTGAAAACAGGTTTTTGGTAATCATGGCAGCAATACGAAAAGTTGTTTTTTTTTTTTATCCGTATTGCTATGATACAGGTCGGCTAAATTTGTTGACATTTTCAAAAATGCGCTCAGGCTATATGCTACGCGCAAAATGTCTGAAAACAAACTTTTTCGTAATACAATTATAAAATCTATGTACATTTTCACTATCAGACGTATTGCTATAATACCGACTGTCTTTTTTTTTTGACACAGCAGAAATGGCCTCCCACGCAGTTGCTACACTTTCGACCGTTACTACACACCTAGTCGGGTACAGAATCATACAATCTAACGATTTTATAGGGTTTTTGCCGTATTGCTATGAGACATGGTTTTGGTCGTGGGCTCTCGTACCATTACGCAAAATTATAAGTTCGAAGAAGCGAATGCCGCAAAAAAAGAACCTTGAGCGCAGCAGCAGTTATCCGATTAACTGCATTAATTGAGTACAATTTCGTGCGGGTTGCATTTTGATAGTTTTAAGGCAGGATAAGTTTATTCTCAGAGTTCAAACACAAATATTGGTATACATAATGTAAGAGCCTCGCAGCAAGATTCACACGGGCCGCTCTCACAGTCCGAGTGAACAATTTGACACTTCCAGGTGTATGATTTTTTATGTGGCCAGACAATGGCGGAGGTGTTTACCCAGGCCCACATCTGGGCGGACGAAAAAACCGGCCGGACTTCTCGTATGAGCGTTAATGAGCACGGGTTAGACGCTGGATATACAACCCGAGGATTGTACACTCCAATGTTTATCGTACGAGTTACTGCCTGTGTAAATGAACAGATGTCTCAAGCACAAGGGTGCACTGTCACGCTTACGACGCCGTCGTCTTAACATTGAACTTGACGATAAAAAGGCCATGAAATTAGCAGTAAAGATAACTGCCGTCGAGAGGGGTAGGTTAGTGCTGTAGTTAAACAACGATCATTGAGTGTTTGAAGCCCAGATGCCTCTGTTCTTGTCTTAAAGCAGAAGTAAATTGTCCCTGCATTATCTAAGATTAGATTAATAAGCATAAGTAGTGTGATAGTGTGTATGATTGCACAGGACGGGCGTGTGAAGGCGGTCTCGCGTTCGCTAAACAATCGCATCGAATCGGGCGGTTTGAACATTTCGAGTGCGGATGCTAGAGCGGATATGACAGTTTCTTGGTTCGCTGTTAGCGCCTCCGAGCGGCAATTGGCGAGTTGTTACCGATTTACGACCCACTCTAAAGTTTATTCAACGCGATTCTGGTGGTCCCATTGTGTTCAGTAAGTCCCTTCCCACCGCCGAGCCTCCGCGGCTTAGCGCTCTCGAGAGGCCTTTTATGGCGGCCCGTTTTTATACGATGTTTATTTCATTTGCATTCTCGTTTAAACTGTATCATAAACCAAATTCCGTGGTATAAAACACTTAAAATAAAAGGTCTGACACGGATCCTCGTTCGAGTCGTCATCGCGGCTATCAAAATTTAAATGGCTCGCAATCACCGCTATAGCTTAGGTATATAGTTCATTATATCTTTAGTTGTGGGAAATGCGATTTAGATAGTGAGCGGAGGCGGCAAATTTTTCATGATATTTTGCGCGTGGATCGTCACCTCTTTGTCGGCGTGGGTGCGCCGGCGCAGCTCTCAAACGCGGCGATAAGTGGACCGTGGCTGATAACACACATCTTACGAACGGTAGCCGAGTGAAGGGATTTGTCAGCGTACGGTCAACAGCGACGACATGCTCTTGTGTTTATATTTGAACTTCGATTGTCGAACATATTTGCTCAACGCGATATCTACTATACGTTAACAGCCTAAGGGCCCATTTACGAGGTATAAGTTTTGCAAGACAATTATCTTGCCATCTCTTTTTTAAACGCAATAAACAAAGCAAGCAATAGAATTGCGAAAATTCTTTTGCTTGCTTTGTTTATCTCGATTACAAAGATAGGGATAGCAAGAGACTTGTCATCGTGTAAATGAGTCCTGAATGCTTGTAATCCCCCGCTGTTTATAGTTAAAAATTACATCAATAAAATATCTACTCAATGTACTTTGTTAATGTCATAGGTTTGTTAGAAAGTTATAAATTAGCGAATAAAATTGCCTATTAATCAGTCTGGTAAGATGGTTATCTCCTGCGGCATCTTAATATCGCGTCATCGTTTAGTGCGCATCAAAAATGAATGATTTATAATTATGTTATGTATTAGTGACGTTTAGACACATCGTGTGGGTGGTTGCGTTGTCAGTGCGTTGGTGGACGAACCACTAGCTGTATCCGAGAAGCGTTATTTGTAAAATTGACGTTGTTCCAAACATATTATAACTATAATTTATGTATAAAATAAACAAATAAGCATTCATATTGGGTACCGGATGTTAAAATATAGAATTACATTTTGTATTGATTTTATTGGTTGAGGAACAACTTTCAATAGCCGCCAGGAAATCGCTAAGCTTTATAGTTACTATATTATTTATATAAGTATATAAAATAATAATATACTGGTTGTAAAAAAAGCACCAGTTTCTATGACTGACATGAAGGTTTAGAGAATAAGCATAACAGTAATTAATATAATATTATATGCGATGTATTTGCCACTGGGAGCGGTATTTTAGATTAGGTTTGTACATAGTTATTTACTTTAGCTTTTAATTATTTATTTTTAGGTTAGTATAAATTTTGTTTTTTTTATTTTTAGTTAAATAGGATTTATACAAAAAAAAATACAACAACAGATTCATATATATAAATGAAAAAGCAAAGCAAACTGTGTTATGTGACTGTGCTCAGACAATTCATAAAATATATATATTTATTGATGGCATTCAAGTCAAAATCTGTTAGTCTGTCGCTACCGATGTCGCTCACGTAAGGCGGTAGCAAAGATCGTAAAGTTTAAATGGAAGCTAATTTAGTTTGTTGTTAATTGAGCTTCTGTCGGCGCGTTATCGGCGGCTGCATTAGTGCGGCGGTCGGCGGCAGGCTTCGCCGTGGCGGTGGCGGCCAGCGACCGCTGGACAGGCCCTGATAAGAGACGCTATTATGACTGATCACATACCGAAGCCTGATACGCGAATCGGTTTCGGCTGTGTTGTTGTTAGATGCTTTATTTAGAGGGTTAAAGGAATGTAGACAACTGATGAAGATGAATAATCAGTTGTAATTACAGCAGGTGCAGGCTTTTGTAAACATTATTTGAAAGGCTTTATTTTCGTCCAATGCACAACCGATTTCTACTCACTTATAAATCTTAAATTAAAATCAAATTATTATTTTTTAAATACCTACCTTGTGGAAATCACTATAACTAAAATATAATTGTTCTATCAAATCTACGTTTCTGGTCTTTTAGATTGCCTCTTGAATCTAAATTGCAATCAGTTTAAATATGTACCTAATCAGTTTTTTAGGCTCCATAAAATTTTACCGAAAAAATCAAACATATAAAATTGTTCACATATTTTCCCAAACTAAAGCGCGTGAAATGCTCATATCTTTTTCACCGTTATCTCAAGTACCACCCTTTTCCGTATTCTTACTTGACAGATTAAGCGCGGCGGTAGGCACAAACGGTTTGACCGCCATAATTACATTAGGAGTCGAATCGTCGCTCCGAGGCGGTCCGTGGTGACCGCGGCGGTCATTGATAGCCGCGGCGCCACGTGTATCAGTGTTTATGACATGCAGGCTTTATAGCCGAAACAAACGGGTGCCAAAAGGCCTCGTTGGTCGACACATTACTCCTATCACATTTTTATAAACGCGATAAAAAGGTATGCCTATAAAATGCCTACTGTTCAGCGTCAGTCATTTTGTTATCACCTTCTTTGTTCCAATGTATTCGTCGCTTCGTTTCTTTTTTTTATGAAGACACAATGGGATCTCTGGATAGTTTAGTCTTCTACAGGATTTGGATAAAACGGTGACTCTACAAATAAACATGGTTTTGACAAATTGACGATTAGCTAAAGTTTTTACCATTATAACAACAAACACTTTAGTAGAATAATCACTGCAGTGTCACCAATACTTTTGACTAACAATCTCACAATGCAGTAGTTTAAAAAAAATCCCATTCTGCTATAGCCACTTTGCAAATAGAAATAGCCACCATAAACTTTCGCCCAGGCCACAAAGGTTGATTCGCGTGACCAGTAAATGTTTGCTGGTCAATTAATGGCTTATGTTAATGAGTCGGTGCGATTGAGATGAATACTTAGTTCTATCGTGTACTGAAGACAGACTCGTAAATAACATGCCAATGTGATTGATTGAGTGCTATTACTGTACTATTTTTATTTGTCTAAGTGCTATTTGCGGCATTTACTCTGAGTACTTGTTTGTTATGCTTTCACAGCTAAACCACTGATCCAATCTTGATGCAATTTGATAAAAAGATAGTTGAAGGTCTAAAAAAGGATAAAGATTTATTTTTATAAAAAAAAACCTACAAATTAAACAAAATATCTGCATTTTAATCTTGGTAATTTATAGACTATAACTTAAATGACACTTCATGATTTACGACCTGTTAATCGTAACAGTAATTAAATCAATAAAATCAAGTTAATTGCCAAATAAATAAAATAAATCAGATTAAGTTTCGAGGTTTTAATAACTAAAAGTCGCCGGAACTATAAATTCACGAAGCATGAAATTGGCAAGTTCCTTATATGGCGAATGCATCCGTTAAAAATAATTTCCCACGCAGATGTTTTGCAGATTATTTCATACTTTTTCTTAAACACTTAAACAGCTTACTGATAAAGCATATTTAATTTATTTAATTGTAGTCTATCTACTATATGTGTAAATACAAAATAAACTGCAATTGCCATGTTTAAAGTGATAATCATCCATAAAAACTAACCCCTAATTATTCAAGCAACTATAATGAGTAATAAAGAAACACGTTACTACGCTTGGACTCTAATAAAATTTCATATAAAACATGACTAAAACTTACTTATCTTTCTTTTCAGACGCATGTTCCCTTCCCTCCGCATCTCCCTGGCCGGTTTGGACCCTCGCGAGGAGTACTGCGTACTCCTAGAGCTGTCCCTCGTAGGGCGACGGCGCTGGCGCTGGGCGGGCGGCGCTTGGGCGGCTGCGGGTGGGGCAGAACCTCAGTCCCCACGAAGACTGATGCTGCACCCCGATTCACCTGCCCCTGGGCATCACTGGACTGCGAACCCTATCTCATTCAGTAAATTGAAGTTGACGAACAATACTATGGATGCGCAAGGACATGTAAGTTATTAAAATATTATATTTCATTAGTTTTTTTTTTTCATTAGCTAGGTAGGTACATCTTATCAGGAGTGTCAAGACTGTTTCTAGTAAAGTACTATTAGTATGGTTTACCATCAGAGTGCTATATTAATTTTAGTATTTTTTTTAGCCATTTAGCAACACAAACGCAATAATTCCAACCTTAGGTATAAAAAAACGATTTGTAACTAATCACAGTCATTTGTACATAATGATGGCCAACAATGAGTTATTATTTATATGATGAAAGACTACACAATTTGTTACAAACTTGCAACTAACCTAACACTTGTAAAATAAGATAATTAGTACAATAACACAAAAAAGTACTTTTAATATGTCGTGAGAATCCGATACATGACAAATCAATTAACTATTGTATTTGCTAACAATAGGACTTTCAACTATAATTGTTGGAGCTCTTTCATAGTAAGTAATTTGTAGTACTCGTACTCATAAATAATGCAGTATTTCTCGATATTTATGTAAACAAGCACATGTATCGATTGCAATCGATATTCGTGCTGTAATTTGCTATGGAAATAGGTTGAAACGGTTTGAGTTGATGTTCATAAATACTTGCCCATGCGTATTATTCTGATGGTTTCGAAAAAAACACCCAAAATTAATGTAGGTAGGCTTTTGAATGTGTTGTTTTTTGTGTTCTTTTTATTATAATTATAACTTTTGCGCGCGGCTCCGTCCACGTGGATACGTGGATAAAGGTCCTATATTATACCTGGGGTCTTGATCTATTTCAACACGAATTTTTATTAAGATCGGTCCAGTAGATTCGATGATTTTTGTGTACAAACAAACACACAAAGAAATCTTTCTTCTTTATAATTAGGGCAATATGATTTTACGTTGAATGATTACTGGACTTTACTAAATCCTTATTGAGCTAAACCGTACCTAGTATATTTATGTACTTACATAGTATTATGTTTCTAGCGATTTTATATATCCTCAATTGTAATTTTAATTTGGGAGGAGGCACAGTAATTCCTTAAGTTATTATTGCAGCGCAACTTTGCTTCACCACTATTTTAAAACGTAGCAAAGATCGTTATTTTATCGAAGCCACAAGGAATTCACCAAACTTTCAACTTCCTCCGATAACTCTGTTTACTGTCAACATTGTAAATACCAGAATAACGACATGTTCAGCGATAACCTCTGAGTTGTCACTATTCACTATCTCAACAGTAGCTATTTTACCATGTCATGTCATACCACATAATGTCACTAGGAGGGTGGAACTTGTCACTCACACATTGCATCGCCGCCATCTTTGTCGCCGAAATGTCGCGCTAAGATAAGAAATGATGATTTGCGTCGTTGGCATTTCAAACTAATTTACAGAGACTTTTATTTAAATACCGTTTCAGCAGTTTTGAATACAAAAAATCATTTTTGCTCGATTAGAATGTGTTTCGAAAATCTTTTTCAAATTAATATCTATTGAAAGATATAATAAAAAAAATATATATCTAAAGATCAAATAAGTTATTAGTCGCAGTAATATATCATCTGCATTTCTTGCGATAAAATCCAACAGACAATAGACTCTTTTTAATTGAAAATTCTTAGACAAAAAATTCAAGCTTATAAAAGTATATCGCGAAAGGCAAGCATTGATTCTATAGTAAATTATCTCGTAACAAAAAGTTTCAATATTAAATACAGTTACATACAGCCTTCGGAACGTTCCCGTGGTCGTGACTGTAGCTCATGTATCGCTATGAAAGGAAACGCCTCTCGCACAGCACTTCCCATAAAAACTGTTACAAAAATCAATATGAACTTTAACATTATAGAAATAAGATTCAGATACAAACATCACCTTTCACGATGATGTAAAAAGTTTCGTGCTTCACATTTAGCTTGCTGTAATATAAACTTTATGCTGTTGATTTAAGAGCAAGAATTGAGTGTTTCATGTTTTGGTTGATGTGCGCCGCGGGAGCTTGCGTACAAAGACGTCTAAGCATTTCGTCACTTGAACAAATAGTCTGAAAGGCATTGTATAAACGTGAAGGTTGAAGCGGCAACTAACTGTACTCCTTTATCCAGGCGGCATGTTTGGACAGGGCGGTTGACGCCTCGATTAATGAAACCTTCTGCCTGGACCTTTATACGATGTTTGCGCTCTCTATTTGACGAGACGCGTTCCGAGTGAGATTTTACGACAGTACGCACACTAATAACATGCTTGACTGTTGAATAAAAATCCACGGCGATAACATTTTTATGATGCAGACGTGTTAGCGCAACAAGACTTTTTGGAACAGCAATTATTCATCTGCTATTAAAGCATAAAAGTCCAAAATAAAGTCGGAGTTGAGCTATAAAAGATGGGTTACCTATCAAAACAAACATCGTTCATGGTTATCAGTCACAAAGCATCATAACACACATTATTATGACGGGTACGGGCAGCAAAAACTGTAGGCGGGTACGCATCAGCGAGCATCGAATGTAGCGCGCCAGGCGGCGTCTTTGAGCACCCAGCCACAATAGTGCAGCTACTGAGATTGCTCCCAGTGAGACCAGTCGCGTGGAAGTTATCCCCCTTCCACTGTGCACTTGAGGATTTACCACCTGCGATAAAAAGCCTGCCTTTGTACCCTTTGTCAAGTATTTTTTAGCAAAAGAACCGTCGCGTCGCCGTGCGAACTAAAAGTAACTACAGAAAGGATTAGTACATCTTTCTAATACATACTAAGAAAAGCAAAAAAAGTTTTTGGCGGTTAATTTCTATTCTTTTCTCTTGATAATTAGCACTGATATAAAAAAGATAGTCTATCCGTTAATATCTTTAGAACATAATTATGAATAGTTTAAATTGTTTCCGAGAAGTTTTGGTATAAAGTTGTGGGTAATCAGCCATTTAATTAATTTGGGAAATGTTTTATGATGTTGTTATAAAGCCTCGTGTCGGATATCAAAGAAAACTTTCTGCTAATAAAAGATCGGATCGGACGATAGTTTAATAGAAATCTCATCTGTTTTACGATCTGTTACGGTCTGATGTCTGATAAGATTGAGTAACAATAAATATACATATAAATATTTGTTTGTAACAAGCTGTTGACCACATGCCTTTTCCTTTAAAAATGTAGGACTTGGCTCATCCACTTCTAAGCCCTAATTTACCCCATTTTATTTTAATTATTTTGCCGAAAAATCTATCATAATTAAGATTTTAGACTTTCCTTCACAATCGATAAACTTGCCTTTATAAACTTTTAACCTCCACATCACCCCCTTACCCCCTTAGAGTGAGAATATCAAAAAATCTATCTTACAGCTAATTAAAGTCCGAATCAAGAAGTTCTTAATTTTTTCTTGCAGTGAACCCAAAACTTCCTTAAAGGATTCCTTTGCTTTTTTTTTTAAAGAAACGCTTTTAATTCCTTTAAGGGTTTTTTTAACACGTTTTGCTTAACTTAATAACATTTCCGTAATTCAAATAGTTAGCAAAAAATATCAATTTTATTTATTGTTTAACTGAGACTACAAATTTACCATCAGATTAATAAAATTACATAACAACTAATTAGCCAATTAACTTGCTTTTCATAAAAACTAGTACAAAAACACTTGTACCGCAAGATTTTACGACACATTAACATTATCGGACATGCGATCGGGCAGCAAGACTGGCGGTCCCGGGTTCACCCCCGACCCTTGCGGAAACAACCCTTATCTACATCGTGTCACGCCGATTGTTTCTGATACTAATTAGTAAAAGACATGTGTAGTTCCAAAGTCAGTTAGATCAAGATAACATTATACGATCCAAGAAATTATAATTGTCTTGTAAAAAAAGGAAAAAGGCATCAAAACTAACCTGCCCTTTTATTCCTGTGTGTTACTTTTAATGTCGACATAAATTTTAATACTTTTATTACGAATAAAATACTCTATTAAGTTAATTAAGAGTTTGTTAAATATTTACTAAAATACGCTACGCGCGTTGAACTCTTTTGTACTGGCTTTTTCTATATTTTGTTATAGCATTTGAAGGTAAATGAAATAGCTTATAAGTATTATATTAATAGTTCAATTAAACGAGTTTACTTATTTAAGTAAAACTATAAAAAAATGATTTAAAGGCTTGATCAAAAAGGTAGTTCTATTTTAATTGATTCAAAAGCTTAGTGATAAATCAATGTTCTCCGCCCACAAGATGTTTACTTACAATGTTTGTTTAAAGTTTAAGGGTCTGGAGTCCTTTTTCTCATAAAAAAAAAAAAAAAAAATCAAGCACAAATAAAATCTCTCAGACTTTTATTTTGAAACAGCTACAGAGAAACCAAGTGTTAGGACATTATGCACCGTGCTTACCAAGTGTGAAGAGGTTGACTTCACACATTATGGAGACCATAATGTCTCTATCTCTTTTAATAAGTATATAATATCACATTAGTCGCTAACGGGCACAACTTTCCCGTGCCAGTAATTTTAAGGTACCGTACAGACAAAAGTACATTTTAGTTCAGTGTTGGTGCTGCACCCTAAAACTTTCTACTACATTATTATAAGGGTCTATTTTACCAAACTTCTTAATCTACGGTTTTATTTAACCATCTTTGCATCTCTCTCTCTTTCATTCATTGTTTGTACAGATAGAGACATAGAAAGCTGTAGAATTTAGTCTATAGAGATATAGAATTTAATTTAACATTTGTGAAGTCGGCGCTGTCTATGAACCAGAGATACAGGATACAGAGAACGGCTGATAGAACAAAAACAAAAACATATCAATAAACTTTTCTCCCTATCAATCTCCTATCAGTCGCAAAAACTGGTCCAATCTGCCGTCTATCTCATTTGATGGAACACTCGTTGGTTGATCGACGAGCTTCCGAACGCGGCCGTCTTTGTATGGTCCCTCTGTCAATCTGTCCGTGTGTCTGTCTGACTATGTACGTCACACGTGGGAAATATCAAGATCTAAGAAATGATAGCTTGGGAATTCATTTTGATTTGATACCACTTGTTTTTGTGGAAAAGAATGATTTGAGAATTGATTGCGTTGGCATTTGAAATGATTAGGATTTTTTATCGATTCAGATCTTAAATGGTCAAAATGTAGTATTTTTTGGCAGGCCGTAATTATGGCAATAGCTATTTTACGGCCTAACTACAATAGAGTGGTTACTTCATTGTGGTTGTGCTGTAAAATAGCTTTGCTCGGTAACCACTAAACAGAAGAATTAATAAAACAGCAAGGTGGTTGCTAATTGTTCCAAATTTGCTCTTAGCAATTGTATTTTACGCATTGAAAGGCAAAGTCTAAACGCAAGTCTTTATGAGGTAGCGAAAATCTTAGATAATCTCTTTTTACACCTTTTTAATAATCTGTTAAAAAGTGAAGACAATGACGTGTAAACCCTTTAGCGTTTGAAGTGGTTGCAGTTGCGGCGCCCGCGCAGCAGGTAGCGGTACTCGCGTCAAGTATAAGATAAGGGCCCTCGCACATGACGCACTGACGGGCGACTCCGTGACGCGACAGCTCTGTCGCCAACGCACGGGCAGCTTTGGCCCTTGGGGTCTTTAGGTAGACCGTGGAGGATTGGCTCTTTAACTTGTTTGCGCTTATGATAGATAAAGATTAGTCTTCAAAATGTGCAATTTTTGGGGCATATCGGGCTCAAAGTGTTATTGCTATGTAGGCGGGCCGACATGTCGCGACAGTCTTGTCGCCAATCTGCTGTTAGCTTTAGACCGTGAAGATCTCATTTGGGTTGTTTGTTCTTTATCTTGGATAAAGATTAGTTTGACTTTACTTTTTTAACTAAAGGCTACGGCCTGATTTGCAACTTTACGACTTGTGCAGAGGTGTGTCAAAAACAATAATTTATTTGGTTCGAACGCAGCAGGCGGGCCGTCGCGACAATCGTCGGCAAGAGATCACTTTTGTTCTACAAAGTTATCGTTTTATAATATTTTATTTGTTTTTTATTTGTATTTCATCATTAAGGCAACACAAATATGTCTACCATAGTATATAAAAAAAAATTAAGCAAATACTAAAGTATTTTTTAGTCCTGTAAATATTAGGTAATTTTCGGTTCCGGGTTGCGATGATGATCTTGTTGTCATGGCAATTTATGTGTATTGTGATACTGCAGTCTGAGGACATAAACCTATTATGTAGTGTAGTCTTACATCTGATCCATGGGTCACAACTTCAATATGACAGAATAAAAGTTCATTTATAACATTAGTTAAAAGCTTTTAGTCCTCCATCTCCATTCTTATTTTTAGTCTTTATAATGATCATTAGCTCATGTACATTTTTTCTTTGTTTTAGATGGTCTTGACATCGATGCACAAGTACCGTCCGCGCGTGCTGGTGGTGCGAGCTCGCGACGCGGCCGCGCTAGCATGGGGCGCGCCGCACGCCTCCTTCTCGTTCCCCGAGACTGAATTCATTGCTGTCACAGCTTATCAGGTATTTATAATTAATTGCATATAATTATTATATTTATATATATATGTTTTTATAGTCGGAAGTCTATTTACAATTTTCTTGGTGATTCGATGGAAGCGAGTGTCGCTGATGACGTTGAAATCTCGGATTTGATAATTGTAGGTCAGAATTTTTTTCGTTTTTACGTTTTTCAAAATTTATAACTTAATTTTCTGGAGTATCATTAGTTTAACTTAAAATAAATGAAATGATCACATTATTTGACCCATAAAAGTGAGCATTATCTCAGAAAAGTGCCTGTCTTATTTAATCAATTGATGACATTAATAGCATCAAAATCTATTAAAATTCAGCCTCAACGAGTTTAGCATGTTATCTTTGGGGGATTCCTCACATGATACGATCGCACCTCACAGATTCCGAGAATGCGTACTACATTTCGTCGAAACCTCCTCGATTCGCACATACTGACGTCAGTATTTTTTTCACGCGACAAGGCGCCAATGCTTTTACGAACGCATGCTCCGGTGCCAGTTACATAAAAAAAACACAGATTGCGACGAAGGCGGTCATTGTGTAAACTCTCTTAGCAAAACAATACCAACTAATTCGTTGTTTTTGTTCTGGCGGCATGTTTGCTTGCGTATTGTTAGGAACCACTCGGTAACTCTCGGAAGACAAGTGCAGCCGACTGTGAATCACAGTTACTTTCTGAAGAAGCTAAACAGTAACGATTGAAGCGGTAAATAGTATGATATCACCGAAGCACAATACATAGTTTTCTTTCTTGAATAGACAATGGCGCAGGCATTCGGTTCAGTTAGAATCGCCCATTGTTTTACAGTGCCCTATCACACGGGGTATTGTAAAGCAGAGGCGCGTAAAGATTCAGTTCTTCTAAATTTTGTTCGTAAACCAATAGGAATGTAAAGAGCGTTTTGTAGAGAATTGGAGATTACGGTACACGTTTAATTCCATTTATCAAATCAGCTCCGAAGCTTTTAAGTGTAGCCGGTTCCCCGCTGTTTGTTACCCAACACTAACTACTGGCTTTAGCGTCCAGCGCAGCGTGGCCATCCCTTGCATAATCCGCCTGAAGTAATTACGTGGCGGTGGCTTTCTTTACCCCCCGGCCTTCAGGTTGACTGCAGCGAGGCGCGAAAGTTTTCTCGCGTCCATTTGATCGGGAGCTTTGTGGGATTATCCGACAATAGATCGGGTAACGGAACCCATACCGAACAATGGCCGGCGGCGTATCATTGCGCATTATCCCCGGACAAGCGACCGCTCGCCGGCTCTGGTATTGTTGCGAATTATCAACGAATTAGAAATTACCTTTACCGCCACGCCGCCCCTTTATTCGAGAGCGTAACTAGGTGGCATGCCAGTTCAATTACGATGACACAAAGCCCACGTCGCGTTTTGTAAACATAATGATGTACCGTCGTTCGCCTGTCGTCGCATGTTTGTTGCTCTCCACCCAATAATTTGGGCCTATCTGATAGATAAATAAACCAAATTTACTCAGACCCTAATTACACAGGGCTAAAAAAACTGGCGACAGTCGACAATATGTGAAATAGTCACGCAAAAAGCTAGAGCGACGGCAAGTTTGTGAGGTGACGTCACGGGCGACAGGGCGGACCAGAGGCGGCGCCTGCCACTCGAGAGCACCACGTTTAGCTAACCAGTCGACTTAAAAAGTGCACTTTGCTCTGCTAATAACAGGCTTTTAGCACTCTCCGGTATTTGGGCGCCTATCGGTTATCTGGTGCAGTGAGTAAACGGCACCCGCCGGCGCCGCCTTATCACAGCGAGTAAACAATCGCGTACAAGTGACTTCACGTATCTCGACTGCACTATTTGCCTGCAGGATTCGCTAGATAACCAGACTCAGACTTTCGATTGCAAACACATTTGAGGGAGACGCGGAAAAAACATGTTGAATTTTGAGCATCCTTTTAAAGGATTGCGTTAGTTAAATACTGTTTTCGAACTGTCATCGTCACTCGGAAGGTCTTTAATTTGTATTGAATTTCATGCATATAGTTTTGGTGTTTTTGTGCTAGGCGCCGAATGTAAGTCAGTTGGAACAGTAGCGCGACGGGCGGGCGACAAGGCGACGTCGTCGGTTCGACACGACATGCCATGCTAATTGGGCCGTCGCCAAGACTCCACATGTGCGACAATTATCCCTTACAAGCTATTAGCGATGCTCCAGTGTATGCGGAAACGGATGTTTAAATTGCATTCTGAACAGAGATAAGGAGATTTCCGTGTGACGCGTCGACTAATCTCTGATATGAGCTCGACAACATAAAGACATGTTGTAAATACTTCACACAAATGATTCATTCGTAAATAGTTTAAGATGTGAGCATATTTTTATATCATGTTTTCTAACAGACTTTTCTCTTGTCTACAGAATGACCGCATTACGAAGTTGAAGATCGACCACAACCCTTTCGCCAAAGGCTTTCGTGCTTGCGGACAGTCCAAGTGCAAGAGAAAGAACACAGACACCCCTGACAGCAATTCGGAACCAGCCTCAGAACCCAGCGAGGCAAAACGACCTTGTTCTGACGCAGCCTCTTCATGCTCGGAGGAAGGAAGCCTAAGATCTTCGTCACCAAGATCCCCGCCTTTAGTAGAATCTCCTGCCCCTTTACCTGCGCCTTCAGAAAACATAACACCACCTCCGCCTGCGTTCTATCCGCCAGAGATGCCCTACCTAGGGATGCATATGCCCATGCCCCTTGGACTGTGGCCTAGTAGTCCCATGAGCTTGCCTGGTGGATTGTCCTGGGGTGCAGGGTTACCCCCCGCGCTCCTCGCACCACCAGCCCCGCAGCCCCCCTGCAGACGCGTCAAGAGCTTTACTATCAGCGCGTTACTTGGTGAAGGCTGACCTGCCTTCATATACGCCAAGGATATAAAGTTATTTCATACCGTCTTATAGACATACAACTGTGTAGTATTAGATAGAGATATTTAGAAATGTAAATAATGCCTACCATTTATAAATCTAGTAAAAAGTGTTCAGAAATAAAAAGATTTTATATTGTTAAAATGTTTATTTAGAGTTAACATTATATATAATTGCAATTTTTCTTCTTGATTTCTAACAGCGACTATTGTGAAAAGGGATATTAGATCTCGCTTTTTTGACAAGTTATTGTTTTCTACTTACGAATAAATGAAATGTTTGTCAAAAAACCAATAAAAGATGAAGATTTTGAACTGAACCAATGGTAAACAAACCAACCTCTTTCGCGAATTATATATAAGTTATGTGTTCTTTTGGATGTAAGAAATCTATATATTATTTTTTTTGTTACTATCCTGTACATAGCACCTCATGACATCAGGTTTTTACTCAAAAATGCTTTGTTTACGCGACGGGGATATTCGCAATACATAATATATTGTAAATAGGTAATATTACATAGTTCTTAAACCTTTTGCATACCTACCTCGTTAGATAAGTACGAAATATTAGATTGTGATAGCAGTGCCTTAAGATTGTATAGAATTTGCTTGTTAACTAAATTAATTACTTACTTAATTTTGTTAGTTAATTATGACAACTTATTTTATCTACTTAAAATGTTGAATATACTCAATATTGTATTGTTAACATATTGGCGAAGTATTTTTCAAGCTAATTTTAAGTAATAGTAATTAATGTGTATAATGTAAATAATATCAGTCAGTTTAGCGTACAATATATTTTTATATGATTTACTTTGTCATTTTATTTTACCCTCACCATTTAGCTCAACAAAATTTAAATTAGTTTCTCTTCATGAGCATAGCAGGGCTTTAGTGAATATATAATATAATATCTTTATAGCTATCCTTTACTGTAGTTTCAGTATCAGATGAAATAAAAAAAAATCTGTTGAGTTTATCAATATGATGCCAATTTTGGATCTTTAATAAGGTTCAATACTGCAACATATTTAAAGTACTCGATTCTACCTTTATAAAAATTAATAAAATTAAATAAAATTTTGTGATTATTTTATCGACTTGATCAAATTTTCTTTTGACTATTTTTGTTAAGAGAGCTATGGCTAGCGCTGCTGGTGAAGACGCAGCATTTACCCACGTAATAAATAATTAGTTTAATTTTTCTGGGCATTTTTCCATTAGAAGATTATCTAGGTAATAATTGGAGATACTCCTGTCGGAAAGTTCACAAATAACACTTGGCCCGACCCGGGCATCGAACCCGAGACCTCGCGGAGAGAGGCGCATACGCTAGCTAAGTAGATATCATTAAAAAAACAATATATTCAAAACGAATGAATAAATAGTTGACTATATTTATAGTGTCAATAGTTAATTAATTTAAGATTTGAGACTAAAAATAGTAATTTTCTTACGAAATATTAGATAGCACGGGATATTTATCATGTATTTTGTTGTAGCGAGTTTTGCAATATTTCTGATCGTGAACAAGCCGCTTTTCACGATCACTTTTTTCGTGCTGCAGTGTCAAAAAGTTATCAGATCTCGTATAGAGCAAAGCTTCCAACTCTACTCGCCCTTACTTTACAAACCCTAATTTCACAAACCTTACACCTCAGTCTAAATAGTAATGAGTGTAATTAAGGTGAAAAAAATAATTACTCTTCTGTTATACAGTTGTTACTGTCGAAACAAAACGGCCAAGCCACATATTTTGACTAAGGTGATCGTGAAATTAGGGCGTGTAGAATTAGAAGCTTGGCTCTATATGCGATATTATAATAACTTTATGAAACTGCAAGCCATATAATTAAAGGCTTCGTCTGGGCAATATATTACGTGGAAATGTTTTTAGTGGGATTTGCTTGAGAGAAATTTAAATTACGTGTGATTCTATTTATAGAATACGCATGCCGTGTATATATTTATAATAATTACAGAATGATGTTGATAGCAGATGAGGCAGTAGACACTTTCTATTCCAAATAAATGTACTTACAAGTCTATATGCCCCAATTACACACTTGTATTAATTAATAATTAATTATTGTATTAATTAAATCTTATTGGCAGGATAAGCATATAGCGCACATTTATATAAATGAAAGTGACAGACGTGTTCTTTTTTCAAGTGTAACTTTTATATTCGTTCAGGGTATATTTTATTGGGCGGATAAGATCTATCCGATACCTTACTGAGATATTAACACACAGCATTAGGCAAACTCTATTTGACCTCTATCAGAGGCCTTTTTATCATTAAACCTGAAGGCTATAAATGCAAATAACACGTTTTATAATAGCAAAGTTAGCAAAACTTTGAATACAAATTGTTAATGCCGGACCCTTAAAAGATCATCTACGAATGAATGCATGTTTAGACACTACGCTAGACTCTCAATATCAATTTAGGTACTTATCAATCAATCAAGCAGAATCAAAAAGGGTACGGTGAGATTACACCGACTCACCCTCAGCAGATTTTGAGCAAGAATGTAATTTATAGGCAGGTTCCGTAGGTAACTCCTATTCTATTCTATAATGTAGGTATCAATCTAAAATAAAGTAGCTTTACGTATATCTATCTAAAGCTATGAATCGATACCATAGTCTTAAATCGATGGCACCCAATAATTTAGTTGGAAATGCTCTGTATCGTATTTTTTGTCTAATTAAATCATACCTGCCTAACTGCATCTTTGTTTCAAATTCGAGATTCTAAGAAAATTGCGATTCCGTAAAAAGTGGCATTCAAAATCTGTAGATTTTTGCGATTAAAGGAGCAAAAGCGAGGAATGTTGTTCGTTTATTCGAAATATGTGAATATCTGCAAGCGGTCCGTATGTGATTGACCGCTATTGCGTATATCGACTGTTTAACATTTTTATAGGTAACTTCATGAATAAAATAAATTGAAATAACTTTAATCTTGCCGATAAGTAGGCAGCAGTTGACAAGTTACAGTTTTTTTATTACTGAAGTTATAACTGGACCAAATCGGTTAAAAGTTTATTTATCTCGAAAGTAATAAATAAAACTTTGCAGTTCACCTATAAATGGTGAGGTAATACTTGAGGTCTATGTTACGATTAGAGCCTGAGTTTAGGTACGGTCAAAAGACATTGAAAAATACATGATCATAAATATAAGTAAACAATTTAAAAAAAAAATATGGTATTTCTCGAGACGAGAACGCATTGATGTCTTTTAAAAGGCAAGTTGAACTCTGAAGTACCAATTCTACCACTTTATTTTATACTAGTTTTTGCCCGCGACTGCGTCCGCGTGGAATTCGTAGTATTAAGTAGTAGCTGCTCCCGCGCTTTGACCCGCGTTCAACCTTACTGCTCCGCTCCCGTAGAGTTTAGCGTAATGTTAAATATCTTAAGACCTTTATTGAGACTTAGACTATCAAACTCAAAGGTAATTATCAAAATTTGCCCAGTAGTTTTTGAGCTTAGCGCTTTCAAACAAACAAACTATCGCCCGCGATTTCATCTGCGTGGTAACAGAAAATAAAATACCTACCAACCTAAATAAACCTAATTCTGATAATAACTAATCTAAACTCAATAAATAAGCAAAATCCCTTTAAACTAATATCTATACGAATGTCTAATCCTACATAACAGTATTATAAAATAACCTACGGTCACTACGTACAATATCAAAATCTATACTTTAAAATCTATACAGAATGATTTATAAAAATAATCCTAAATAACCTACGACAAACTTATTATTTGCGGCTCGATCCCGAACCGCAAAATAAAGTTTGATATATATTGTATATAAATAATATACTAGGTACTTTTCCGGGATAAAAAGTACCTAGTGAAGTGACCAGGATATTAAAGAACAATTATACCAAGTTTCATCGTAATCGAACCGGTAGCTTTTGCGTGATTCCTGAACAAAGAAACAGACAGACAGACAGACAAAAAAAGAACACATTTTTGGGTTCGGTGTCGGTCTAGTAACACCCCCTGCCATTTATTTTTTTGATATTTTGAATGTACAGAAATTTTACTTCTACAGATTTATTATAAGTAAAGATAATCTCTTTTTGCAGTTCTCTTTACAGCTTTTGAAAAAGCTTGGCCATAATCAGTATCTCACATAAAGCAAGATTACTGTACTGTGTTTCGTTTGATGGTGTGGCAAGGCCCTGAAATAGTTAAAAGCTAAGAAGTGACATTTAAGCTCGCTTACTGTATCAGAGAGCCCACAGGCACCGTCTTTTTTAAATATTTTATTCAAATCAATGATATTATATAAAAACAAAAGCAGATATGTTATAAGCGCTCGCGCTGTGAATACTCAAATACGTCCCAATTGGGACGTCTTGTGTTTAGTTTGCGTGTGGCCTGCGTCGAGCGCAGTCACGTGCGTACCACTGAAGTGCAATCATTAAAACTATAGCTATCTCTTTCATTTGCGTGCTATTTCGTATCTTTTGTTTTACTTATCAGTTACATTTGTCAATGTGTGCAATTTGGAATAGCTCGGAACGGATTTAAATCGTAATTTCTATGAACGTAACATATCTATAGTTCTATAATATCATTGATTCAAATACTAAAAAGTGACATCTGAAGTCATTTGGTGTTAAAAGCCAGAGGAGAGAGTGACGCTATAGTCCGTGCTTAAATAAAAGTATGAGGAGTGGTACAATAAGAGAAATAATAACTATTCCGCCGTCCCTAAGTCATTGGAAATAGTTCAGGCGGATGATGATCAAACGCATGAGTTCAACGCTGAACAAACAGTTTCCATCTCTCTTCTCCGCTCAATTAGTGTTGACAGCGGTTAAGAATTTGGAAATATAGTTTTATCAAGATGATTAAACTAGCAGAGGCGCCATCTATCTAATGTAACTGGAACTATAAATACGTTGCTCTAACGAAAACCCTATATTTATAAAATAACGTAACTTCCCACTTATATTACCCAAAAGGGTGTGGCTGAGGTGAATAACACCCATATTTCACCTGTTATGTTTAGGTCCCATGGGATAGGGTGTGAGAGTATCACTATCTCCCATTGAGAATTTCTTGAGGGAAAGATCACAAATAACACTTTGCCCGACACAGGTATTAAAAAAAAATAATATCAAAATAATGCTCATTAAAATTTGTAATAAACTACTTGCACAGTGGATAACAAGAAGTAAATATCAGTTTATATTCCGCGGTCATACGTCATGCAGCGCCATCTAGCGATAAATGTTTAAAACAAGAAGCTAAGAATATTTTGTATAGGTTTTCCTCATTGTAATTAAATACAGACAGGAAAATGAAAAGCAAGGATAAACTGTCATTAAAATGATACATTAGCAATTTAATAATTTTGATATATTTAACTTCATGGATACAAACACACAGAAGAGAATTTAACACAAATATGTACAACAAATGCATCTAACAGTGTGGGCAACCATAACAGCACTACCAATTCCTTTGTAGCAAAACTTATCCAATACCAATATTACATTTGTGATTGTTATAAAAATATTTTACTTCTATCCAATTAGAAGGCCTTTTGTCCGTGATTACAGGTATCTACATTACAGCACAAGAAAATACATCCAGACAGTAAAAAGTGGAATTAATTTATACTTAATTTGTTTGTGGTTTGAACTTTAGGCCTACCCAGTAATTAGGTTCTGTAGCTCAGAACTGAGCTCATTGGTGTCAATATTCAGCTTAGAATTGGTATTAGGGGCTGGAGCACTGGACTCCCTGTTGCAGGCCTTTTTATGTACAAACCAGTGCAGGCGCTGGCACTCTCGGTCACAATATTGCACAGATTTACACTTGGAACACTTCTTTGCGGGCTTCTCTTCTCCACAAGTGCTGCAGTAAGGGATTGCGTCCACAAACCCTCTCTGACCGTTGATGGTGCAGTTGATAACACATAGTGCCGGAGGCGGGTCTTTGCTTGTCAAGGAGGTTACCATTTGATGGAAAGTTGTACATTCTCTGAAGGGGAACTCCCTAACACAATCTTTTAGGAAGGTATCCATTAAGTCTAAGGAGATACCATCCTTTCCTGGCTTTAGCAACTTCTTGGAGAACACCTCCACTATATCATGCTTCTTCTCATCCTTGTCTGCGCTCACCTTCTTATCTCTAATGTTATTTATTTCTCTTATCAGATATCCGAGGTAGTGGTATTTAAAGGCCATCACTTCGTTGGTGTCTCCCCCTCTCGTCATCTCTTTCTTGCACAAGAGTTCCAGCACCTTTATCACTTTCTCTGCATTCTCTAGTAAGCTAGGTATATGTTGTAGATTAAGTGCTAGCCTTACGGGATGGATGTTGACTCCTAAAATGAATTTGTGTAATGGGTCCACTAAGATTGCAGGTAGGTATGGTTCAGTTTGTTGACCTTGGATGACACTGTAGTATGCGACTTCGTTCCGAGGCACGTAGTTGTTGATGGTCGCGACGGTGTGGTGGTTACCCACAAATGCCGCCATCTGCGAGGCAGTACGACCTACAGAATTCGTCGCTACAGACTTGGCGCCAGCGTCTAGGAGCAGCTTACACACCTCCGAACTCCCAGATAACGCTCCGAAATGCAAGGCCGTATAGTTGTACTCATGCTTTCCCGAATTCACGTCAGCACCCTGAAAGAACCATTTAAGAAAATAATGAGTAATTGAGAACACAATGAGTAATAAAATGTGCCAAACAGTTACGTACCCTATCGAGCAGTAATTGCACCATATCCTTGTTCCCCTTATAAGCGGCGTGTTGTAGGGCAGTCATACCATTTTCGTCAAAGAAATCGACGGTGCCTTTATGTTCCGCCAAAATATTCTTGAATTCAATGAAGTCATTTACGCCTATGGCATCAAATATAGTCCTTTCGCCAGCGGGCTTTTCTTCACTTTTCGTCTCCATATCGATTTTCTGGAAACTTTTAGCACCGAACAAAAAGATGCTACCCAGAAGCAAACAACCTATAAAGTGAACTGTCAAAGTCAATCTGACAGCGAGTGAAGTGAGGGGTATTAGTGCTGTGCAACTTCAAGACTAGAGTAAGAATGCAATTAATCGACTAAATTTACATTTTGCAGATCTATGATGATTATTGATGATATCGCTGGTGTTACCAACATAAAATATTTAAGAAAATTAAAGGACTCAGAGAAATAAGTCAACTTAAGGCGTTATCGTCAGGCGTTCCCCGCTGCCAAATGTAGAAAAACGTCGCTCTGGAATCCTTCCTAATCCTAACTTCCTAACTAATCCTAACTTCCTAACTAATATTATAAATGCGAAAGTAACTCTGTCTGTCTGTCTGTCTGTCTGTCTGTCTGTCTGTCTGTTACGCTTTCCTGCTTAAACCTCGCGACCGATTTTGATGAAATTTGGTACAGACAATCTTTAGACCCTGAGACAGAACATAGGCTACTTTTTTTTTAAAAAAAAAGGGATGAAGGGGTTGAAATAGAGGTTGAAAGTTTGTATGGGATTTCTTAATTTTAAAAGATAAAACCATGAAACTTTATATTTAAGTACTTGATAAGAAATCATTCGCTTTTGAAGTTTAAATTCCTTTTGACGAATGCTCTGCATCGCCACCGCTGCCGTCGGTCGTAGTCGCGTACATTCGCCGAAGTGTGGCGGCATCTGCGGCAGGGATCGTTGTCGGACGCATGCGATTAGACAAATTTGCGCTATAGAGAATTACATTTTTCGATCCAGTAAAATTATTTTATTGTTTCGTATAACTTTTTAAGTGTTTTTTATTAATTAGGTCCTGTAAATTTATTTTATTCATTTTGTTCATACTTGATATTTCTTTTAGTTTATAGTTATAAGTAGGTTAGATAGTTTCCTTTACTTTAAAAAAATCCGATTTGCTTTTATTTCCTTTTTTCCCTAATAGGGTATTTTTAATCTAATAGGTCGTAGTAGGTAATAATATACAATAAAATACAAACTTAACTTTGCGGTTTGCTCCCGAACCGCAAAGTTAAGTTTGTCGTAGGTTATAAATGACCTATGACAAACTTATATTTGTGGTTCGACTTATAAAGATAAACCGAAAGGTTTCTTTTTATATAAGTCGTACTGTATAGATTTTAATTTTAAAGTATTGGTATAGGTAGTACCTATATTTGATATTGTACGTAGTGACCGTAGGTTATTTTATAAAACTGTTAGGTAGGCTATGACATTCGTATAGATATTAGTTTATAGGGATTTTGCTTATTTATTGAGTTTAGATTAATTATTATCAGAAATAGGTTTATTTAGGTAGGTAGGAATTTTATTTTCTGTTATTGAGTTTTTTTATTGATGTACCTACCACACAGATGAAATCGTGGGAGATAGTTTGTTTGTTTGAAAGCGCTAAGTTTAAAAACAACTGGGTGAATTTTGATATTTAACATTACGCTAAACTCTACGGGCTGTCTCGGACGCACGTGTCGCAATTTCTATTATTTCGAAATTTGAAGTAGTTTCGAAGTAGGTACCTACATGAGTTGTTCCTATTTGTCTGTTTTGATTTGTTTGAATATTATTTTCCTTGAGTTTTTTTCGAATATTTGTTTTGGTCGGTTTGGTAATAGATAGGTTCTTCTTCTTCTTTGCGTGTCAATGGAAAACACATGGAAATGCTCAATATTTAAATTTTGTTTGACCAAAACTTTGCTACAAGAACGGCATTATCGGTGGCGCTCCACAGGTCGTCTATGGTACAGGTGGTGGGACTTAAGGGGCATGTAAGAAGGTGACCCATCGTTTGGGGACTGACACCGCATTCACAATCGGCGGAGTCTGCATAACCCCACCTTAAGTGCATGAATTGTACCTACTATTGTTATATTGACATTGTTACCTTTAGCATTTTTTGTTCATAAAACGACATCCACGCGGACGAAGTCGCGGGTAACAGCTAGTTTCATATAAAACTAAAAGTTGTCAAATCCTATGATTTTTCACTAGCTTGGAGCAATGGTACTTCCCCGCATCCCTACGAGTTTTGGCAGACTTTTTTGCATAGATATTTGCGTTCATTTTATGTCCATATTGGTTATTAATCTGAGTTAAAAGAATTCAAAAGCTACTTTCTTAATTCACATAATTCACACATTGAATGCCCATAAAAATAAAAAAATATTTAATGATTATTTTGATTTTTCAAGTATTTTCTTCAATGTAAATAAGAATTATCAAGAATAAGAGGGGTGCCCTCTTATTCTTGATAATTATCAGGCGCCGATTTTTTTTTGTTTAGACCTTTTGAATTAACTTCTTTGAATATGTGCGAGGCAAATCTCGGAACTTATTATCTAGGACATACAATTAATGAAACTGCAAAATTCTGTTCTTGAAACGCTCTACTCAAACGAGCGGAATTTTAATCTGTTGCTGCCTTATGTCCTAGCAAATATGATATTTCTGTGGTGATGCACTAATCAATGGCTTAATTAGGCATCACGTCTTAGGTCTGTCTGGGTTATTGGGCCTTCATCTACTATAATAGTCTTAGTCCTAAACCAGGCCCAAAGGGTGGGTCATAGCTCATCCCCTTCTGGATCCGCGCTTAATTACGTATAGTATATTACAATTGTAAGAGGGTAAAATATGTACAACGAATATTAAAAACAAAATATTTGCTGCGTGTGTTGTCAGCATGTATGTCCGGGATAAACTTAAAAAACTACTAGATAATTTATTTCAAACTGCTGTTTATACGTCACGGGGACGTCGTCCGCGTGGACTTCAATATAACAAACAAAAACTGCATGTGCAGTCTGGTGGTAACGTTAGCGCCTCTCACCACGAGGTCTTCGATTTCTGGGTCAAGCAAAAGTGCGATTTCAGATTTTTCTGTTTGTAATAGCAGCACAGAGTTAGAATTGTTCACGCTGGATGACGATAGACTCACTTCCTATCACCTCTTCAATTGATGGTAGCGTAAAGTTCTATATCTTATAACCTTCGTCAGTTACCTATAATACGTCTTATTAACGAAAAAATACAATTTGATTGCCTGGCAGCTCAAAAAAATATTCAGGTAGAAAATTTCACGTTCAATAAAAAACTTTTTTGCGGCCATATGAATTTTGATTTACAGAGCTCGAATCTAACTAAACATATTAATTATATACGGTTAAAATTAAGCGCAAATAAAATAAGCTAAATTTGATCCCATTTCCTCATTGATATGACAAGTGAACTTTATTTTAGTCTTCTCTTTAAACTTTTCCTGTGTGGTCTGTACCAATATCTATTAATATTAAGATTTGAGATTCAATTTTATTCGATTAAAGGCTTTAATAATTATTATTGTCATAATTGAGATTAAAAAATACTATAGAAAACTACGTTCACCTTTTTTTATTAATAAGGTTTATAAAATTTCAAGGCAGTTAAAATGGTGAATGTTATAAATAAAAGGAGATTTTCGTAAATGAAACTAGAATATTATGTAAGTATAAATTTATTCTAAAAATCAGTAGTCATAATGGCTGATATGACTATTGATATAACACCAACAACTATAAATAAGAGCTACATCTTTAATACACTGCTAACATCGAAGAATATCAGAATGACATTAAGATTTTCATAAATTTAACTATCTACCTCATTCAATACAGGAGAGGTAAAAGCAATTATTATTATTGAAAGTGTTATAAGATGATTAAAAGTAAGACAACGAGAAATATTAGAATTTTTCTAACAACTATACGCCGAATAAGATGAAACCTCTACACATCTAGTAAGCTGATGTTTAGTGTGTGGAGCGACTCACATTCCTATCAAAATGGAAGATCATTTGATATACAATCACTATCTTTAAAATTGTCCAATTCATCAGTCCGCATTGCCCATGACGGAGTGATGCATAGTACTTCAAATTAAACATTAATTAATAAATTGAATCACCATAAACAATGGAGCACTAAATTATTAAATTTGATCGTAAGCACAACATCCAGAGAGATCAAATATTGATTAAATATTTAAAAAATAAGCATATTCTTTGAAGAAAACTAATAACTACGTATTGATTCATTAAATAGACACAGCCTACGGTATTTTCACTAAACTATGTGGGTATATGAACTCTTAATATTATTAATACAACGATTAGTTTTATAGTTATTCTATGGTTTCTATTATCTACACAGCATTTCGTTTTCCTTATTCATAATACTTTATAAAGTGTTTTAAAGTTCTATTAATATTGATGAGACTAAAATGAAATATATTCCACTATCAAAGCTACATAATATTGCGCTACAATATTTCGCTAAGACCTACTGCATAACATGATTACTTAGTATAATTATATTTTTTAAATCCTAACTATGTATTGTTAAACAGCAAGATAGTTGATTAAAGATATTTATATCTACTACAGAGACAGAATTCTATGTTATTAATGCTACCATACACGTCTTGAGTGCCAAATTTACAATTCACTCCGTTCTAACTTATTAGTTTAATACTTATGCACTATTTAATATTGGATAACTTAAATGGATTTGGATAGGTAGATTATACATTATAAATAGGAAATAGCTAGAATGAGATTATAAGCTCATATACTCAAAGATAATAATTTTGTTAGTAAAAGGTATTCTAATTGCCTACCTAATATTTTTAAATGTCGATTAAATACTAATAGAATATTTGCCCTCATGGAGATCATTATTTTGATGTTAATAATTGGCAACACATAACAGAACATCGATATCAGAATAAATCGACTAAAATAAAGTGTAGTGATTTTATAAAATGAGGAGTGCTTGCAAAGGTTTAAAAAGCTGTTTTTTTATCATACCTAATTGTTCCAGCTTCAACCTTATTGCTTGATGGGACTATATCTAAGCTACAGCTAAAACATCGACGGTTTGCTGAATTATCGGTTACTCTTACTTACCTAATACATCTATTTATTGATAAGGAATATACTTTTATTAAATTTAATATAGATCAAAATGTTATATATTAGATATTATTTGATGATATTTCTTATTATCATGCAATGTCTACTTACATTCAATTTTAGGATGAATAGAATAAATACCGGAGTAAAGACCATTTAGAGCTAGAAAAGAAAGTCATTGTAGGGTTTATTCCCTTAATAGAGAAGCCTGTATTGGGGTAATTCTCAATATATTATATAGAATAGTCATAGATATAATATAGAATTATTTTAATACAAACATAATAATATATTTTAATGATGGGTATACATTTCGCCTTTTACCCTTACAATCAATCATCGCCAATACATTCTTATTTCTACCACCTTACATTATTCATCTATCTACAGCGGATACACAGAGAGGGGATCTCATGTAGCATAATTATCACTTCACTGGTCATACCTGGGTTAACCTATCCTTTACTTTGCTACTTATTTCCATATTCTTACATTATTACACTAGTTATTCCCCCACTCGACAAATCTGGTACCGCACTTTTCTTATTCAATCTCAACCTCAACGTCAAATTCCGTTAGAAGAACAAAATAATAGATCTACCACAAAACGAAGACTGCTGACTTTACCAGGTTTCACTCTTGAAGACTCAGGTCCTCATCACCCGTTGCCTAATATCATCAAAAGTTTTCTTTCTGCAATAAAACAGGATGACTCAAAATTAAATGGAACTCGAGAGTGTTCCAACGTCTAGACGTAGTAGACGTCGAAGGAGAGTTGTGCTCAGACGAGCGCGGGGGCTGAAGCGAGTGGCGGGGTGGTGGAAGGGGGGTTCTGCGGGGTGGTGGGGGTATGGACAGTGGAAGCCAGCCGGACGCCGCCGCTCTCGGACACCACCATGCCGTTGTGCACGGTGCCGTGGCCTTGGCTGTCAGCGTATGGAGTCGTCAGGATGCGCAGTCGCTAAGGCAAATGAAAACAATTGGTTAGTCCCGATGTTAATGTTACTTTAATTTAGTTAGTAACATACGCCAGATTAATAATACTTTACCTCCACAAAAGTTCCTTTGGTGGTCAGCAGTTTATAAATAGCAACAGTTGGTATGCACATGACGCTTGATCCAGCAATGGTCCATCCCAGAGCATTGGCCCATCCAGGGTACACATAATGTTCGTACTGCAAAGGCTCGTAGTCCAGGAGTCCGTATACCGTGATGAAGAGTAAGAAGATAGGAGCCGCGAATCGCCAGCAAACGCGCCAGTATAGTCCTGGGCGGAAGCCGATCATGTCTTTGATGTCCTCGCAGAAACGCTCCGTTCCTGATACAAAAGAAATGCACCTGTATAATTAAATGCGTTGATGTGGTCAAGGAAATGACTACTGAATGTGTCAGCTTCCAATCCTTTTTAGGGTTCCGTAGTACCTACAAGGAACCCTTATAGTTTCGCCATGTCCGTCTGTCCGAGGCATAGAGACGAAACCGTTGGTGCTAGAAAACTGAAATTTTGCATAAACATGTATGTTAACTGGGTCATTCTAGCGAATGAGAAAAAATAAAAATTGTTTTCGCTTTTTATAATATGAACTTTTTATTCTGTTATTATAATAAGTTTTATAATAATAATCATCAAAAAAATAGAATCAGAGATCAATCACAATAACACTATGAAATAATTGCACATTTTGTTTATAACACATCGACAGGAGTGATGTGAGTTTCGCCAGAAGTGGCAGCAATGTACTTAAAACTACTAATTTAAGTAATCAAATAAAAAATAATACTCAGTTTAAATAGTTTTTGGTGCTTAAAGTCTTCATATATCAAATAAAATTAAAAAAAATAACTCATAAGGTTCTAAAAAAAATCAACAAATTATTTCTACAGAAATGACAACACTCCTGTAGAATAAAAACTCTATGCAGAATGAAAGTTTAAAAGTAGCAACATTATAAAGTCTCAGTTTCAGAATATTATCTGAACGTTTAATATTTTCTTTACAAGGTTGGCGTTTTCCCATATAAAACATCTCTTCATCAGAAGTACTATCAGATCCATCACAGTTCTATAAAAGTCAACAGATGAATGTAAGGTTGTCGCTATTGGGCTTCTGCTATTGGGCTTCTGTATACGTGGATTGGTTCTGGACATTCCAGCGGTGAATGACTTAGCTCCGTCAAATCAGGTTTAGTATCATTTAGATTTTTGTAAGTCAAGTAAATAAGCTCAATTTCATGCGTGCAAATCTGATCAGCTTCAAATATTAGTTTTAGTCTTCGCCTATTTTTTCTGCAACTCTTCTACTTAAAGAAGATCTAGACGATGCTACAGACATCTGTGAAACTGGACTTGAAGGAACTTCTCCGCAAAGTCCAGTTTCACAGATGTCTGTCATCATCAAAAATTATCTGTTCAGTAGCTTTTTTTTTAATTTATGACAATGAGTTTGTGCACGCTCTAGCCAACTTTTGCTTATTGTTTTTTGGGCTCTAGGTGCGTAATCTTTAATTAGTTTTATCATTCCTTCTTCTTTTTTTCCTGTATCTTCCCTATCTTTTCGACGTCTTTCTTCCAGTTAAAATTTAGTCATCTTTAATCTTTTCATTCGTATCCAGGCCTTCTTTTGCTCTTTTAAACGTTCTTTTTGTTTGTACTGATTGCCCTGATTTTACCCGCCATAACTGTAATATAAAAAAAAGCAAAGCAGAATAGAAGAAATAGAAAACGAGTCACTCCCGTCAATAAGGAGAATAAAAAAGCAGTGCAGTGTGTTTAATCTATCCGTAACAATAAAAGCAGCATTGCATGTTATTTAGATTAAAAGCGTGAGTGTATGTCTATAATAATTTCTTATGAAATATTAAATATAACAGAGAAAACAAGCAAATCATCACTTCCAGTAGAAATACCTCACATCTGTAGAAAGGTATATCAACAGAAGTGAGTTCTACAGAAGTGACGTTTTAACATAAAAATACGCCACCAGTGTAAAATTTTACGTTAGGAAATCTAGATTCACTTGATTTGATTAGTAAACTCGTTTATTAATGAGGCCATCGCCAAATTATATTTTTCAATTGTTTACTTACTTTTTATTTTTGGGTACAGAAATGACGAATGAACTTTGACACTGATGTAGAACACTTATACAACTTTTTGAATCTCGTAAACTACAATCACTAGCGAAAATATGGCCGACACTAATAAAACATGACACAATATAAGGTTGCTACAGATAGAACATAATGTTGCTACTCGAAAAATTAAAAATCTATCATTTGAGAAATTTATATCGACAGGCGTGATTATTTTTCACGAACATTGTAGAATGTTAAATAATTTTAAAAATAATCAGATTATTTTTCTTATATTTAACTGGTTATTTCTTTGTCATATAGTTGACACATTAATGCATTTGAAAAACGTATCACATATTTATAAATATTTTTTTATGACACCTCAATGTTGTAACCTATGCCACGAACATTCTACAGGACGTGAGTAATCACATACTGTACTGCTGAAAATATAGTAAAATAAATAGTAAATTTTTAAAATTGTTATTTGAACTAATAGATAAGTTCTTAAAGTTGTAAAATTAGGCTTTGTAAGTAGTTGATATTTGTGGAGTTACGCCATATTTCAAGCGAACACAATTTTAGTGCTTCGGTAGAATGACCCAACTATAACAAAGAAAGTCGTAGAATAAAATTTGGAAAAATATTTTTTTTTCGGGTAGCTCCCCTACATGTAAAGTAGGGATGTTTTTTTTTTGTCGCCTACCCCATAGTGTGGGATATTGTTAGATAGGACTTTTAAAAACGTTTAGGGGTTGCTAAGACAGTTTTTTGATTTAGAGATCCGTTTGCGAGATAATTAACTTTAAAGAGCAAATTTTTGTTCGAGTAGAGCGTCCTCCCCCCTCTAAAAGCTAAACTACTGGATCCCAAAATCTGAAAAAAATTTTGTTGGTAGTACATGTAATGAACTTTAAAGGAAAACTATAGCGGATAAGTTCACTTAATTAGTTCAAGAGTAACATGCAGTTACTTAGAATAATTCGTGCAAATTACAAAAACCTTTGAAAGTAATGACTTGTATGAAGATGTTACTTGTTTAATACAGATAGTAAATCCCTTTTAAGTCGAAATATGTTGTTACGACTAGCTACGGAACCCTACTGCGCGTGGCCCGACACGCACTTGGCCGGTTTTTCAAGTTGCATGAGAGCCAACTGATACAATAACTGATACCTCAGGGTATTGTATCAGTTGGCATGTCACAGTATCAGTACTGTGACAATGAGTTGGTCATTTTCAATACGTTATAATCTGCCTTAACGCAGGCAAACGCATTAATATTTGGGGAGTATATCTATTAAACATATCTCGATGGTTGAACATCAAATTTCTTATGTTTTTGGACTTATAAAAGTTTCCTTCTCACCATATATCCAAGACACAGCGATAGCCTCAAAGAACACAGCCACCAGAATGGAGTACCCTGCAGCATATCGGTCAAGCAGTTGAAAGATGTAGAAGCCCCCTTTGGTACAGGAGGCCAGGCCCACAAAGAAGTATAGAGTGAAGAGACAGGCCACGAATATCTCGCGGTGACGTCCGATGGGGGGGAACTCGTCGCTTAAGGCTGTTATTATTGCTTCGGAACCTCCGAACTGAAACCAAAAGATTAATTGTGTTTAAATTTAGGAATTTCGTGACCAATTACAAAAATTTAGTGGTGATTCATTACTTACCGAACTATCCAATCCAAGAGTCAACAGCATCATAAAGAAGATCAGTGCCCAGAAGGTGGATCCTGGCATGGTCGCTATCGCCGCTGGGTATACCACGAAGACCAGCCCAGGACCTTCAGTGGCTACATCCTGGACTTGTTTACCGGATGTGTGTGCCATGTAGCCCAGCACGCTGAAGATAACGAAGCCGGCAATGAAGGAGGTCGCCGAGTTGATGACGCTTGTTAGTATGGCGTCTCTGAAAAAGTATTGCAAAATGAGCTAGTACAGTTAGCGCGCGAGTTGAATGCAGTCGGGGTCTGAGGTAAAGAGCGGGAGCATCTCCCCCCGCTATCCGCACGCCCCACCTCACGCGCCTGCAGTGTAGTGCTGTGCCATCCTTGTCAACTATCGTACGTTTGCCGTGTTATTGTGTTAATACTGAAGTTCCCGTTCTCGATGATCACGTCATAATTTTAGAAGAAAATTATTGGCAAAGAGATGGATTAATTGAAGATACCATAGATCGATTCGTCATTGAGGTCAGCGACGGCGAGGATAGTAACACCGATTCAACCATATCTGCCATTTCTGAATCTGATTAAAAAAAAAATTATTTCGTTTTGTGAAATGATTATTAAAAACGTGTGATAATTATGATATTGTTTTTTTTTTCATCATGTTAACCTAGTGTAAAAAATAAAATTAAACTTATAACATTGTTTAAATTTATCGACATTCATTACTCATTGTGGTCATCAATAATTATAATTAGGTCACAGCACTACCGGATTCCTAAGCTCTGCATTCAACTCGCGCGCTATCAGTAATACTACTTGGAAACTCGTGCTGAAATCAGGATCGGGCATTAGACAAGTTGATGGTATCATAAAAAGTATACAGATGTCAAACAAATCAACTATTTTACCAAAAGAATACAAGTGTATCTTACTCTACTCACTTGTAAACGTTGTTGTGGTACTTATTGTACGACGCATAAGCCAGAAGTACACCAAAGCCAGGTCCCAGGGAGAAGAAGACTTGAGTTGCAGCGTCCACCCACACCTAAGGTTGAGGTCAATGAAATGTTAAATAATCATAAGATATTATGCAATAAAATTAATTAATTGTTTAAAATGCATGTCTATTGAAATTATTGAAATTATTATTTATATTGTACAATTCTAAACAATTTATAACTTAATTTTCATTATAATTATATTATTAATCTTAATTTAAATCTGTTTTTAAGGAATTTAATAAAATGCACAATTATTATATTAATAAGTAGTATTTAAGCAAAATATAATTAGTAATGAACCGTCATAAATTGTAAGAATTATTTTTTTTTTTTTTAATTGGATTATTTAATTTGAATTAGCTTACTATTAGAAATGAATTATAATTTAAAATTAAGGAATTAAAAGGCTATAATAATAATAATTATGCAATTTTATAGTAATGTGTATTTACCTGAGGCTGAGTGATAGCTTCAAAGTTAGGACTGAGATAGTATTGGATTCCAGTGGCAGAGCCAGGGAGCGTGATGCCGCGAACTAACAAAATGAGGAGTACTGCATACGGAAACAGAGCCGTGAACCATACCACCTGAAAAATCAAACAAACACAAAGTTTACTTAACTAGGTCTTGTTTAATACCTAACCATCATAAATAAATTAAAGACTCGTCGTCCACCAAATTCCACACGGTCGTAAGAGATGCGCTGGACAGGAACCGGTGGAGGCAGATTATCCGCTCCAAATGCAACCCTAATGCTGACCACGATCCTCAGACATGAGGGACCGACCCCAGAGATCATAAATAAGTAAATAAGTCGAGAATTTTCCTAAAGTGTTCCTCTTTATGGACGCCATTTCTTCTTACCTTGCTTCAAAGGAGTTCCAATAAGAACTTCATAGCTTAAACTTAAACTTAAACTAATTTACTTTAGGTACCTAATTTAATTAAAATTTTATCTTATAATTTAGTTGTTAAATTCCTTTTGTTCTTTGTTTAACGTACTACCTTTGTTGTTGAAGCTATTTAATTGAAGTGCTGTGTACAGATATAATTGGGCGTCAGATTTGTATAATCATGTAAAACATAATAATGTATGAAGTGTTTAATCTGTCATCTGTTTTTGTAGCTTCTAAATAAAATAAAATAAAATAAAATAAAATAAAATAATAAAATAAATAAAATAATCATAGATTCTGAAATACTGACCTTGCCAGAAGTGCTGATGCCTTTCCACAGCGAGAAGTAACAGATGATGTAGACAGCGAGTAAGCAGAGCGCCATGTCCCACTTTATAGAGCCCAGATCGTGAAGACCCTTGCTGCCTTGGAGTTCCAAGATTGCGCGGCTGCAATATCACTCAATAGATGTATGGAGCCATTTCAGAAATTATTTATAAATAATTATTTACACGTAATTAATGATGTTTAAAAATAAGTTGAAAGACAGCAATAAAATTGAACAATAGTGTTTACATAGACGCGATAAATAAATCTATAATAAGTACTATGTTATGTTTTCGGAGTTTCGAAATAGCTGATGTTACTTACTTGAAGTATTCAGAAGCAGGAGAAGTGAAACGTGTGGTTGGAGGCAAGCCGATAGAAGAAGAAGAGCTGTTGGTGAGGATGCCGGATCTGTTTGTGTCCATCCCGAACTAAAAACAATTATCAGACTTAAGTAAATTCCTACCAAACGTCGTGTTTGTAAGGTTAAAAAATCACAAAAAACACCAATTATAAGCACTTCGAAAGTCACCTATAATATTAAATTGAATAAACCTTAAAATGTGACTGACGAACTTGTACTAGAAACGCGATCGAATTGTTACCAGAACACTTGACGACTCTTCATAAGGTCGTTATAGACGAAAGCTACTATTTCCTTGTAGATTTTATAAAGAAAAATGCTATGAGATCTTACAAGTTTAGAAATATGTTGTAATAATTGATGATTAATGATTTGATGTCCATTTTTGACTAGTTAGTTATGAGCATGACTAATAATATTTTAAATAATTATAACCTTAACAATAATTTAAAATAAAATGTTTGATATAATATTTACCTTTATAATTTTAATATTATATATATATACAACTATTTATTTATTTATTTATTTCATTAGTTTAAAATATTAAATTATAGTTAGATTAGTATTGTAAATATTTAATAAGCAATATGTAAATGAATATGTAAATAAATAAAAATATACAACTTAGTTTAAAATATATATATAGTGTACTATAGGTGAAATATGTCTTGAACTATATAATACATTGTAAGAACTATTTTTGTACCATATTTCAAGCAAATAAATGATGACTTAAAATGAAAAAAATATATAAGTATATGCACGCTAAAAATATCAGGATATGTTAGATCTGAACTTTATAAATGTAACATCTCCATGTACCATATTCTAAGCAAATTAATAAATTATTTGATTTGAAGGTCGGAATTTGGTACTGACCAAGCTCGCAGGTAATTAGATAGGGATTTAAGATACCCCCTTGTTGTGCGAACAAAATAATCGAAACCTAGGCTTGATAGTTCGGTACATAAATATAAGTTTAAAGTAAAAAGAAGAAATCGATTAAAGTTTTCTAGACTTGGTTAAATTGTGGTTTCAATGAATGTCGCTATCACATCTACTCTGCATAATTGAATAAGAAATCGCGAATGTAACCCACATCTCGGCAAGCTGGCGTGTTCCACTCGTTGTTGCAGTTGGTCCAGGGCAGCATGGTGGTGAACGAAGCGAAGAAGAAGCGAAGCGCCCACGCAATGATGACATTGTAGTAGAAGTCCACGTAGAAAGCGATCAGGACCACTGCGTACCCGATACCTGGCAGAAAAGGACGAAATGGTTTCTAAAACTTAAATAGTGAAAATTTTCTAATACATGCAGGGTAAATATTATGTTTCTTTGGACACATACACAAATACCTATCGCAGTGATCAATTGATTTTTCGATATCTCCATGGTAATATTGGAAATAAGTTACACGTATTTTGCAACATTTAAAATAGGTAGAGTCAAAACACTTGAAGCGCTGTAGTCGCTCTTTGGTTCTTTATCAGTTGCAGATTATCAACATACAATTTCGACGGTTTTGCGAAACAGATACTAAAAAAAATATTATTAAGTACTTTGCAACTTTAAAAACAAATCGAGTATTAAATCAAACATCAATTCTTGGTATGTTAAAAGATTTGAACAAAAGTTTAGAAGGAACCCGTTCCACCAAATCGAAATTATAGGTCAATCGTACGAGGTCGAAATCCATTTCAACAAAAAATGCTTTCACTCGACAGATTTCTGCACCTTTCCAGTCCATTACCAGTTTTATTTGTCGTCAAAAATCACATCGTGGTGGAGCCACTCAGGGCGCGACGTGACAATCGAGTGAAATGAAATCAACGGGCATAAGCCGTACTCGCAAAATCTCGGAGCCTTTTGAGGACCGTATGGAGCACTTAAGGGGCGCCTCGGAATGGTGTCAATTATGGGTGCTAAGTGCGAGGGGACGTCCGACGATATCGCGTCTTGTAAATGACGCCCCGTGTTTTGCATAAAAGTTCTCAAGTTGGGTGTATTGTTTTGAGTTGACGGGTTGGTTTTAAAAAGGATGTTGGAAAAAATATTTAAAGAAATCTAATTACAGATGATTTTAAACCTATTTTTGGACGACACATCTGAATTTATTAATGATGATTCAGATGTGTGAATTGATCAGATTTTTTTTTTTATTGATCAGATGAGATGATGATGAATTTATTTATAGATGGAACAAGTAATATCACTGATAAATTTGTATTAAAGTATTTTATTATGTAGGTATTATGTACGCATATATTTTTATTATGTATTTATTAATTGTATTGATTTTTATTACCTTTTATTTCAAATCAAAACGCTATATTTTATAACTTCACCTGCCTTGTGAATCTCTGATTCACCACTATGGCATTAAGTCCGCCTTGTAAACAAATTTTGTATAATAATATGAAGTTTTTAAATAAATAAATAAAAAATAAACGTAACTGATAAACATACGACATTGCTGCAAACCACACAATTTTGATACTAAAGTTTTAACGATATGAAAGTGTTTAAATGGGGCAATAATTCAAGATCTTGTCGCCTCCACTCCGAAGACATTAGCAGTGGTACGTGACCACAAAGACGGGGTACTGCTCCTTTTCTCATAAATCTAGTGTTCGTATGAGTCGCGCGTGCCGCTGTAAAAGCTACGAAAGTAAAGAAAAATCGGCCATGATTTATTAATCATCCTGCGAAGTGGTTAAGTAGCTAACTAAAAGCTGATTTGTTTTTATTTGTGCGTGTGATTTATGTTTGAAAAAGCTCGATTGCGCGAATAATTCATAAGATATGAGACATAATAAATTAGCTTTCAGACGATGCTATATTATTATGCTCTATACTCTTCTTTATTTGAGGCAGTATAGCGCATGTTAAGTGTGAGTATGAGTGTGAAGAGTTAACATTTTTCTTATATAATTGTAGGAAAATTACGCTTATCCCTGTTTTCATAATGAACAGAAGGACCCCTCGTTAACTTGCTTGATATTAATGTTATGAAGTGTATGTATTTGTAAATGATATGTGTAATGTTACCTTTAAAGAGCGGCACCAGTCTGCCCCAGCAGGTGATAGCGCCCTTTCGATGGAACTGCCCCAACGCCAGCTCCATGTAGAACAGCGGGATGCCGCCCACCACCAGCATGATGCAGTAGGGCACCAAGAATGCACCTGTTCGTAGGAAACTCCTGATTACTATTCAATACTATAAATACATTAAAATATGGTTATTTGGGTAATGGCGTTACGAAATTCTCAATATCAGCACGAAGTTGGAAAACTTAACAGGTGGAATGAGGGTGTTAATACTTTTTTGCCAAACTCTTCTGGATAATAAATAATTTATTATTATTATTTATTATTATTATTATAATAAAGGCTTGATGTTAAGTTAAGTTACATATAGTAACGTGTGACGAATTTCATAACTTCGCATGTGGAAAAACAATTTATTGTTGCTAACTTGCTAAACATAAACATTGAGCAATCTTCTAAACTCAATGAAAAAAATCATGTCTTTCCTCCATATCCACCATCACTCCTCCTGCTTTAAAATACAATACAATAATAATAATAATAAATAATAAAAATGAATTTATTTCTCACCATCAACCATAATATACATATAAAATTGTAATCTACATAGCTATGTTACAGCGTAAAATGAGGATCGCTGCTGCCTGAAGTAGGTATAAAATAACCTGTGATACAGGTTACCAGTTTTCCACTCGGAACCAATTTACAAATTAGTAGCAAAATGTACACAATAAATACTATCTTATCTATCTACTAACATTTTCGAATAAAGAAAATATTACTTCTTAAGTTGTATTAAGGATGATGATTTCAATTATCATTTACAAATACATCTAAACGTTATCGACGTTGCATAAGATTTTGAAACTAATCACAGAAATAAAATTTCTAAACCGACTACTAATCAGCCACTATGACGTATTGGCTTACTCTCTCAAATGACTCGGCGTAATAACATATACAAAAGAAGGAACATAGAATTGAATATAAGACGGAGTTAATAATTGGTATAATAGCACAGATTTTTCAGTCGATTGCCCCCGAAGAGTTCCATCGCAATCTCTCAAGTACTGCCAATAATTTCATATCGGCCCCTCGGGAGAGGCGACGCAAATTGTACTGTAATTGGCCTTTTAAGGCTCTCGCATTTGCTCCCAATACCTTTTTATCTAACTTGAGATATTTCTCATTCGCGGAGTTGAAATGTATTGTCTCAGCATTGTCTTCTTATTTGTGTGCTATCTAGCTAATTTAGGGGGTAAATGGTTGTTAAGAGAGATTATTTTTATTACATACTTATTACAACCATAAGAAAATATTAAATTGCATCGTCTCACAGCGATGATGATATGAATGAAAAACTGATAACATAACGTGTTATTATTATTTCTTATAACAAAAATCCGCGGTGAGTGACGTCAGCTCACTGTACTGTGTCAAAACTTTATTTATTCTCAAAAAATATTGTAGAACGATTCCTTGTATCCGTAGCACTCGTAGCATCATCGTAGCTCCTCTACGACCGTAGACACAAAAGTAGTAGAACAGAAAAAGTTAAAAGTTGCGCAAGTGAATTTCAAAACAGTACACAATTCAGGTCAGTGGACACAAAGTAAAGTAGTTCTTGGTAGGACATTACCACAGTTCGTTGAAATAAACAACTAATAAGTAACGAACACAATTGCTAAATGACGGACTTCCGTAGACACTAATTGGGTAAACCCACTGTTATTTCTTCGAGCAATGATACTTGAGTTAAATCGTACGTTAATCTTTTCTTGGGAAAGGATTTTAAATTCAAGCGAAGGTGGATTAAACTACAGATGTCAGTACTGTGTTTATGAAGAGTTTATGGAGTTTGATGGACGATATCATAAAACGAAGCATTTTTGATCACATTTCAAAATTGTAGCTGACCGTTAAAAAAGAAAATCTGTAAGTTAAAAATGCACATAAAGAACGCATATGAGTTATGAAAGTCAAAATGGTTCACAAACTGAATTATATTATCAATAAATGAATACTTTATTTAGTTAACGCTATAATTACATACGATCGTAATTTACTCCGACTCATTTCGCCTATAACTAAATAAGTTCATAAACTTAAGCTCTCCCTAAAGTCCCACTTTTATCAAGTTCACAAAAGTAGACAATACGAACATTAATTTCCTCTATAATAACAGCGTCTTGTCTTCCCAAGGGTGGCACTCAGAGGAGTGAGATGGAAGCGGGGGTGAGGGAATGGCAGGGATTTACTTTATTGCCGGATGCAACAGGTCCGGGATAAAGGAAAGCTTCTCGAAGTTGGCGTAAGTCGCGAAGTGACTTTCGAGCTCCGTGTCGCTTAAGTGGGGGATAATGGGCTTTATGGAGCGGCGGCTTGGAGCCATGATAGCTGATTTAATTTGAACTGAGCTGGGATAGAGTGTGGTATCATTTTTTTTGGAGGTGTAGAAGAATTTGTGTTATTATGGTTAGATGACCAATTAATTGTAAGTTGTATGTACAATTAGAAAAAAGCTCTTGTCAATAATTTCACGTTGAAGTAAAAGTACGTCATTTACTACGTAGTCAACCTTGTTGGTCTAGCGGTATAATTTGTGTAGGTGGCGGACAAAGAAGTTATTTGAATTTTTTTCATTAGCAAATTCTCAATAGCAGTAGCACGGAGTTGAAATTGTGCCAGGTTGTTGGCGATAGGGTCACCCTCTATCCCATGGGATCTTAACATAGCAGGTGAAGTGTGGGTGTTGTACACAACTGCCACACCCTTCTGGGTAATATAGGCGTGATGTAATTTTTTTTTTAATGTCTATTTGTTGTAACTTTTAGCCAGTGTCGTAGTTAATTTATTTATTTTGATAAATTTAAAAGACAATGCCCAAAAGCAGTATGATTGTAAATAATTTCTAGTTTTGTGCAAGACAATCATCTAGTAATAAGAGACATAATTTATTTAGTTTATCATTACATCTTAACAATCGTTTTCATCATAATTTCAACCATAACAAAAAATAACGATAGATACAAATCTCTTAAAAGATTACAAATAGTTGAACGTCAGCGTCTTACGACTAATTACTTTCTTCACAAAAAGTGTAGGTAATCTGACGATTGAATTTACATTTCCATCTGTTTCGTTCTTATTCCATAAGATGCTGTAATTGAATAGTCTCAGTTCGATAAGATCCGGACGGATCCGGCCCCGAAGGACCATCGGATGATTGGGTATTACGAGATTATAGATACGCTGTACCTCCGGTATTGAATCATTCGAAGAACACCTTTGGCCGAATTCCGGCATGTTTCGAACACAATTGTTTATGGTTTTGTGATTTATTTGACCTATTTCTATTTATATTGCTGTTTGGGTTAGTTAAATCTGTGATTAAGGTTAAGAAGATTATTGTGTAGTTTGACTTAAAAATATCCAATCTATTTTTATCAACTACGACCCGCAATATGATATTTTGTACAATAAAAGGGCTCGTGTTCACACAACGCAGCAATATAAACACCCTGAATTAATAATTGTATAATAAAAACATGCACTTATATAATCCTTGTAAAATTTACCAACTGTCATAGAAAACTGTTAATTATACTTTATTTTTCTTTACTCGAAGTAATCATATTTATAAAGTACAATAAATGTTAACATACTTAGAACCCTATAATAACCCATGAAGGTTGTCAGCTAGTCAGTCCTTAATTACTTCCCAGTGAAAGCCACTGCCCACGTCAGTGATGACGGATGCCGAGGGCCGCATGATGAAGTGCCTCAATCAATTAAGACTCTGTGCCACAGTACATGTAGTCACCTACATACATTGGAATCACTAACTGTGACCAATTAATTGGTGCAAAAATATAAGGTAGGCATATTAACCGATGGAAATATTGCAATGACGTATTTCTTCTTTTAAGATTATGATATTAATCTTTAAATATCTATTGGAAAGCGATTTTTAGAAGTAATAGCTTTACTTCTTCATACTATGACGTTTCATAACTGCGTATGGGTCAATTACAATAAAATACAGTAGCTATATCATGGTCTACTGTGGTAGTCCAACGACTTTGTAAGTATTTCTATCAAAAAGAAGGTTAGATTTACCATTAAACCATACTGACTGCTAGCTCGCTCGTTGTAAACTAATTAATTTCTGAGTTTTTAAAATAAGACGCCTTAATTGATGACTCATTAATACGCCTTCCTACATGACGCAAATGGTATTACAACATAATTTTAAAAAAAACTTTATTGCGCGCCATGCTTTACACTTAGATAAAATCTTCAACCGAATTTAAAATGAATACTCAAAGGCTTCACAGATCATACTCTATGTTAGTACCTGCCTTATTCAGCGTAATAAAATATTCTTAGTCTTGAGTATAACGTCTATCATAATTTCGCTTTTATATCGAATCACACGAGCCCTTTGATAAATTTTCTCACATAAACGGCTCAAAGACAAGGTCACATTTCAACGGTTCGCGAGAATTGCCATTTAATTAGATCTCGGGGCGGCTCGATCGCCTTCAGTACCCGGGAGGATGACCTCCTCCTCCCCTCTCCATTATCTTATTACCCTCTCCCATTATTACGTTACTAATTTTCCTGCACATCGAGAAGCTAACGAAGTTTCTGTTGGCGTAAAGGGCTCGTTTTGATTGTCAATTACTTGCTCTTGGACGCCAAAGGGCGGCGCTGCTGACGATCAAAGCTACACCAGGATGCAATTACGTATGTGGCACAAACTTTGTTTAGAACAAGTGTGCTCCATCACTCTCTACTTACGGTTTACATGTTGCGATGGCGGTCATGTTTTAGTATACGCAGAGAAAATCGCGGTAGTGAATGAAACAGATACTAAGCTTTCCACACGATGAAAATGTATTCTAATGAATTTATGCATTGTTTTGCAATGAATCAGATAAATCAGTAGTTGATCATTATTAATCTATGTTTATTTAATATTCTTTGGTCTACGACCACGTTTACTAGGCAGAAACTATGCATTTAAACCGTTTTTCCACACGCTTGAAATCTACGCTTATTTAAATTATCATATTAAATAATTTTGACTTTGACATATTTTAAGAACTTTGTCTCGAAAATATTGCTTCCCTTTTTTAATTACCTACTGATTATGGTTTCAAGATTGTACAGATATTTGATGTATACACACACAATTAATCAAACATTTACCATATAATGAACACCATGACTGTCACTTAGTGATTCTAATTAACAAGTCTCTTGCAAAGAACAAACGCACGCCTTCTGAGACCCCAACTTACCCAAATAGACCTTTATGAATATAGTTCCTCCTCTGAACAATTCTGATAATGAATAGAGATGAACCTTACTTGGTTTCAGCGCTTATAGCAAAATAGTTAATAAGAATTTCTTAGTATTACACGACGAGATATTAAGAAAGATTAGTCATAAGAATTTGTAGTTACTCATTAATACGTGTTGGCAAAATTGGCCAATGAACGGACTGAAAAGAATTACTATTGAAGCGAGCTAAATTCTTATGACGCAAGGAAGTTAAGTATAATATATTTAAACGAGGAATGAGACAGTCCAATGCCTCTTCAAACGTTTACTGATCGATTATCTGCTGAGTATATTCTTCTGGACAAGGATTACATTCAAAAGTTTACTAAATTTTATGCGTTATCATTTGATTTGTGATTATATCAAGCGGTTATCGCCGACAAAGTTGCTCTTTTGTGCCTCCCCAGTTAGCTCTGCTTTAATCCAACCCAAAGGACAGCAAAACAGTTTTTTTAAATAGTACTTTGTTATTATTTATTTTGCCAGACTTTTTTTATTTCTGTTATTATTTTAATTGCATAATTTGGTAACGTTTGATATTTTCATCCTTAAATAAACGATGTATATAACGTTGTGTGAATTTATATTATACAATGCTCAGAAACTAAAAAGTTCACATCTTCTGCTGGATGTCTTCACTATTTTTTTAAAAGCCGGTAAAATACGTAGCACTGCCTCTATCGAGCTCTTTAGAATTCAGAGGAAAATATATCCGTATTTCGTATTATAAGATAATGTAATGAAGTTTGTACTATTTCCTTAATTCGGTGATGTAAGGCGTCGCTCGTCGTCCAGCGCTTAGCTGTTATATTTCTCTGAGGTTCAATACTTCGTAGGTCGCAAATATTGCGACTGCTCTCAAGATTACAAGGTGTCTTGAAAATTATCAAAAGATGGATAGAAGAGAGAAACTAAATTAAAATAATATAGTAAAAAAACATTTCAAGCGCTAAATATCTTACTTCTAAGGAATGAAATATTTTGCCAAGTAATTTACTAACTCGCCACCGCGCGCCGTTGGCCTTTCTTCCTATATTACGTTAAATATTCTATTTCACCCAAGACCAATGTGATTCTTATTTTGAGGGGTCAAGCCATGGTCGCTATTTTATCCTCTTTGCTCCCAGATTGTTTTTTTTATTTATTGATTATAAAAAGTAATTTTGACAACTCTTATAACAGTTTTTTGATACACGAGTTGCTCTATATTTTTTTGAGTATGCTAATTTATGTACTGTTTTAAACATTTTATACTATTTTTCCAGTATTTTTGTAAAAAAGTTCCACTATGTCGTTCAGTAGTAAAGAAAGTAGTACAGATTTAAAAACCGAAGTAGTATACATGGCACCAAAGGAGGAAAGCTCTGGAGAAGAATCACCCATGAGCCAATGGGCATCATTAGCAGCGATCCAAGTTGTCGAAGAGCCAAATCAAAAGATGGTACTGTATGAGATGGGCTTATACGCTCCTGGCAGTGGGGATGTTTGTAGTAAATATATAGAACAGTCAGACAGTTCCATTCGGAGACACGTATATTACAATTACCCTGCAATCAATGACCCAGGCATAGTGGGAGCCCTTCTTAAACCTAGAAAACCTACAATATACGCCGATGATGGTCAGGAACTGTACTTACAACTGTGTTCCGAAATGAATTTATGTCCAGTGCGTTTGTTCCACAGAAATCTAGTCAATTCAGAAATTAACCTCAGCTACTACTGCGTTGACCCGAGAGAAGTTCATGCCATGGCAAAGGCTTTACAGTATAACAAACAGGTGTTACTCCTTAATTTAACAGACAACTTTCTAAATGATGATAGTTGTTTTCATTTGGGTGAGATGCTAAAGACAAACGTCACATTAAAAACCTTAATTTTGAACGGTTGTCGAATTGGTAGCTCAGGGCTACTTAATTTAACTCAAACTTTGTATGTCAACCGCCACTTGCAGTCATTAAATCTCGCTAGAAATGACCTCGGTGATTCTGGCGGAGAACTTTTTGCTAAATTGTTATCTCAGGGAGTTTCTGTACCAAACGTGAACTTGAGCAATAACAAGTTAGGCAGGGAGACTGCAAATGCGCTCACTGAATTCTTAGAGTGGAAAAATTCCCTAGTGCAGTTTAATTTATCATGGAATAATTTCGGTCACGTGCCCTCAACTACAAGAATGCTTAATAAAATGGCAGAAAGTAAAGTGTTGGAAGAATTAAATTTGTCTTATACGGCTCTTGAGGTGGGAGAACCGATAGTCAATATATTTACTGTCCCTACATTAAAGGTGTTAGACTTGAGTCATAATCGATTGGGATCTGAAGCGATAACTGTAATTGCAAGTGCTATGAATAAGGCAAAAAAATTAGTCACTTTGAATCTGTCTTTTAACCCAATGGTGCCTCAAGACGCTTATAATACCCTTGAAAAAATGTTAAGAATTGGCGTGAAAGTACAAAATCTGTTGATGGATGGCATTGATGTTCATAAATCTTTCCTAGGACTACTGAAAACAGTCCAAAATAAGAAGTTTCGTAAGAATTTTGCTGTAACCTATGGAAACGTACTACAAAACTGGACAGTAGAAGGGCCTGATCCTAGAAACGTCATTATGAACCGGGCTTTTACTCTTGCAAGAACTGGTAAGAGTAAGGTCGATGTAGGGGTATATTTCTTGACATTATGCAAAGAGATCCATGCTCCAATCGAAATGAAGTCATTTCTAGAAAGAATGCAGGCAGACAACGTTAACGTGACCGAAAGCATAGTCGAACAATTGTGTACTATATTTCTTGGGCCGCGAACCAAAAAAGCGCGTACCGTAAATTTAGCATTAATTTGTGATTACATAAAACAAATATGGCCAGATAAAAAACCACCGGCTACGCCTCCCCCAGAGCCTGAGCCTGAGCCAGAGCCAGTGTTACCACCACCAAAATCAAAAGACCCTAAATTAAAAGACAAGAAAGGGAAACCAAAAAAATAATACAGCCATAGTTAAGTTTATTTATACGTATTTTTATATTCTTCATTTACTTACGTTATTTTTATAAATATTTATATTTCATTACTTGCTTTAGTTAATATTTTGTTATAGACTAGCTGATTGCCACTGTTACACGCGCTTTACAGCTGTGAGTTGCAGCGTAATAATATCATAATATCAAATTCAAAACCGTTCAGTAGTTTCTGAGATTATCGAGTTCAAACTAATAAACCACACGCACCTCTATCCATGTGATAATAACTTTGTAACCCTTCTTGCATTTTATTCAGCTACTAGGCACTAAACTTTCAAATATAGCCGTCTTAATAATTTGCCGGCGCATACAGGATAGGCACATACAAATAAATAACTGTATCAGCTTATAATATCACTACAAAAGATATTGCCCGTTTAGTATTATTTATATTAATTGTTCGTTTAATTACTTATTTTGAATTTTTTTACTGTTCATAGTATTTTTAATTAATTTTATTTTCATGAATTTGTTTTATTGTTAACTATTTATTTTTAAAACATACTTTATTATCGTTATTTTGTAACATTTATTTAAATATAGTGCAATTCATTATTTTGTTTTTTTCAATGAGACTCAATATTTACTAAACATATTTGCATGAATCACGCTTTTTCAACACACTCTCCATATATATAATACTATTTCGAAATTCGTTAAACCTATTACAAGCTTTTGCGATCGACAAATAAATATGTCTGTTTGAAATTGCTTGAAGTATTTCACATTACTTTTTCTGTCAGGAGATTTTCAATAGAAGCACGGAGTTGGAATTTTCCCGATGAATGGGGTGATAGGTTCAACCCCTATTACTTAGGACTCAAAAATAACAGGTGAAATATAGGTGTTAAAGGCATATAATACCCACATTTCACAGTCTGTGTGTGGTGTCTGTCACACCCCTCTGGGTAATACAGGCGTGATATGTGTACTTCACTGTACAATACAAGATAGTATGAACGTACCATCACAAGTTGGCGAGCGGTAATACAAATCTAATTTGAGTAGTTTCCGGGCGTTGGGCCGTCCTTTGCCCGCGGGTATCTCATTTCCGCCATCGCCACCGCAAAGACGCCAAGTCTTCAGTGATTCTATGTAGATCGAGGTGTCACTAGCACTGTTTGTCTCACACGTCTTGCTTATGTACTGGAGTCTGGTATGCGAGGTCCCTTGATGTATTTATTTATCTTGGTACTGATATCGTGATCTATTTATCTTGGTTTTCTAAGGTGCAATAGAAGTCAAGTTCAGAACATGATTCTGGATGCGATAAATATTCACCGGGAAAATTTAGTTCGGGGATTTTGCCGACTGATTACAGAAGAGTCTTAGTCATAATCTTTATTGTGGATCATAGGTAGGTAGATAATATAGGTGTTGTGGTTTACAATTTACTAAATTATACAACTAGAGTTCGTTACCCTAGCCCTATTTAATTAAATTTGCAATTGCCCGATGTATATGTATTTTTTTTTTAATTTTCAATCAAGCATTTTCGTGACTAAAATTAAGTGCTTTCTCAAACTAAGCGATTTTACTACGAGTTTCGAAACATATCTTAGACCAAATTTTCGATAATTGGCAAATACCTATGAATAATGTTCAAACCACGAGTCCCAGAATCATAATTATGCTGTGATGAATCATGATGGAATGTATACCCTATATAGATACGCTGAGCTTCAATCAACGTATTTCGTTTCCTCACGCAAGAATTTAGTGTTACACATCTGCAGACCAGAGTAGGCTTACGTGAAGCATTCAATTAGTCCGTCGGTGTAAGCATAGAGCAGTGCAGTGCAGTGCAGTGCAGTGCAGTGCAGTGCAGTACTCGAGGCCCTGCATGAGTCGAGCACAAGGCGCGCGATTGTTAACCGTCTATTATGCGTCAAGGGCCCTCCGCACGGAGTTAACCTGCAATCGCCGCCGTTGAGTCTTGGAACTCGGCATGAATTCACTGTGATTCTGTCTTGTGTGTGAAATAGAAATTCGCATTCAGCGAAGGAGAATTTTGAAACATCTTCATTATTTTAAATACTGAGGCTCTTTTATTACTCACTAGCTGCCCCGCGCGGCTTCGCCCTCGATAAAATTTTGCCCTCGAAAATATTTTAAAAGTATCCTATGTCCTTCTCCCGGTTCTAAGCTACCTCCCCACCAATTTTCAGCCAAATCGGTTCAGCCGTTCTTGAGTTATAAATGGTGTAACTAACACGACTTTCTTTTATATATAGATATAGATGAAATTTCCTATATTGGTACTGTTTGCGAAAAAAGCTGGCCTCAGCCTTTTGGTTAAAGCGGATTAAAGGACAATTTTGATGTCCTACAAGTGGCAAAGTAGGATGTTATGATGCTTTATTTTGCTTATATATATTAGTGTTATGATCCAATTAAAATATTCGGTAAAGATAATTTTAAAGTTATGCGTCTGAAAAAACAAAAGTACTATATCGTTCGTTCCAGCTGTAATCATTATATTAAGTAGGTATATCTAGTCTCGAAAAGTTTTATAACGTTTAATAAAAAATATAGTCGAATGTAATAAGAACGCGGTGTCTGAACGATTAGCGCCTCAACGTGACGGAAACGTCGACGAGGCGACGACGAGACGTGAGCGCTGAGGAGACGAGAGCACAATTACGAGGCAAGGACCACTTAGTGCCATTCACGGTGCGACCGCCACTCTAGCTACAGTGTCTATGGCACCTACATGTAGAGGGATAATAATTGGGCTAATGGATTATGCTGAGAATTATGTTAGAATAAGGCTAATCCTGGATGCTAGTAAAATAGATCTGCTGGTTTTTTGGTATTCTTTGTCTTTAAAAGAAGTAAAATTAAAAAACGTTTCCTTTTCAGGGTTCCGTAGTACCTACAGGAAACCCATATAGTTTCGCCATGTCCGTCTGTATGTCTGAGGTCCAGCGTCGAGACTGTTAGAGCTAGAAAATTGAAATTTGGCATGAATATGTAAATTAACGGCTGAGTATGGAAACCTACTGCGCGTGGCCCTAAATAGTAATAGTAATATAGTTAAGTGCAGGCTCAACGGAAATTGGAAACCTATTGAAAACAGCATAGAGATTTGAATCTGAGACTTACGATCATTTACGCAACGAAGGTCCGATTTTGATGAGCTTGAAGTTGAGCTAAGCTAAATATAAGGTCAAGTATGCTTTACGTGTAGCAATCAGGTACTATTTACTATACGAATAGGAACTAAACTTGCGACAATGTAAAAATAATCGAGTATTTTGCTAAAAAATATACGAGAATATAGAAAAGCAAGCACTTACCGCCGCCATTCTTGTAGCAGAGATAAGGGAAGCGCCACACGTTGGCCAGGTCGACGGCGAACCCGATGACGGACAGTAGAAAGTCCACCTTCTTGCCCCATGTCTCGCGTTCGCCGGCGCCCGGCGTAGGCGTCTTCAGAGACATCCTACTGCCCACCGACTGGAACCCGCCACACTCTGATGACAAACCACATCAATACATTTATGTTTGCTTAAAAATACTGGTTGCTTAAAAGACTATTCTACGATGCATATAAGAATAAAACAGGAACAACCTACTTTTGAGGATGAGAAGACGAGAAGTAAGCTGCGAAACTGACTAATTAATAAATCTTTCTGGTATTCGTTATAAATAAAAAGAACATCATTCAATCTTATGTGTAAATTGTTGATATCCTGAAAATTGGCGGATCTAACGCTGTTCTTAAATATTATCAAATTGAAAATAATAAAATACGCTAAAAACGGTATGCTAAAAATTCCAAATTTCTTAGCAGCTATAGCAAGCCTGTCGTATTAAATAGGTTGCGAAGTTATTATACAAGTTTCTCAAGTCAGTATTAAACAGTACTGATTTCAATCATCACTAACTATCCTATCAATAAATCAATATATAATACCTACACAAAAGACCACAATACATACGCGATGATAGGTTAAACCTCGAACTACACCACTTGACCTTTGCTCTTTGGTCCGTTAATTAACCGTAAAGAAATAATCGCGCGCGTCCCCCATTACTCGGGCATAATGAAATGAAGTGACAATGTTATAACGCGCCGTGACGGAGGACCTCTCACGACACGCTGACCGGGACCGCCAGGGTTGGACGGAACGTTTGCGTGACAAGGATTTGTTTGTTCTAATTATATGAAAAATTATGGTCTGTTGTTGAAAGAGCGCTGAGGTTCACGAATATAATGCCTTTGAGAACAATGAGTTAAAAAACAAAATTACTCGAAAAATATAAAATCGTATTCAATCGTATTCAAGATTTAAATTATGAGAGAGTAGAAAGGAATAATTAAAAGTGTTTTCCTTGCCAAGATGTATTTTATATTAAAGTCAAGTGCTGCATATAAAAATTTGGAATTTACCAGCATATCTACAGTATTATTAAATTACGACAATTTATCACAACAAAAAAACTGGGTTATTTTTTGTGTAAAATATCGGTCGACCTTAAATAAAATCCTCGGAGCTTGACCCCCAGTGGCCTTACGCCATCCATAATATTGCACAGATTTAAAGTTCCATAAATCATGTAGGCAGCCCTAGCGTTCTCGTCCGGTGCGTCCGAGTGGCTGTCACGTTCAGCGCCGTCCGATTAACCGATGGCGATTTTGGACGAAAAACCGCACGTCACCATACACCACTAGCCGACAAATTGGATTCCGAACGACCGACATTCATTACAACGAGCATTTTCAAGTGCATTGGCTATGCAATATTACATGCGTTTTTGATATGAGATGGTTTTAAAGTCGAACTTTACGTTTTTTTTTAAATTTGCTTGTGTTTTCAGTAATGCGTTATATACTGGGTGTCACAAAACTAAACGATAATCGGGAAACTGGACATAGGCCCAGTTGTGAGAGCACCGGAAAAATGTTTTTAAAATCTCTGTCATCATTCTTTTGCAATTATTTTAGTGAAAATTGAAAAATACACCACCTTGTGCTAGAATTTTCGGCACTGTGACTAAACTTTTTGTGTTTTTGTGGATTTTTGTACAGTTTCAGCATTACAAACAATCAATAACTAAAAAATGTGTAATAAAAGGTTTAAAAATAATATGCAAATTTCAAAGAATAATAAATTTTAAATTTTTTGCACCTAGTACAAATAAATTGAGCCGGCAAGTTTGCACATTTCATCAAACTCCAAAATGCTATGGTACATGCATGGGTTTTGTCGGCAAATACAGTTCTTAATTTATTTACTGATAGGTTACCCATTTTATAATAGCGTCATCCAAATTTACGTTTTCGAACAAATAAGTAGACAATTCAGTCAGTTGAGCAAAATAAGGAGTAACAGTCTTCCAATTACTTGAAACTGTAATTTCTGCCACTTTTTCGTCAGGTTAAACAAAACTTATCTCGGTCGATACTGAGATAGGTTACCATTTCTAAAATATCGATTTTTCTCTCTGCTTCGGAGAGTACACTAAACCGAATAGCCCAATCCCCTATATTAGGGTCAGTTTTGTTGCAATTAAGCTATTCATGGGTAGTGTAGTTCAGGGGTATACGAATGGGGTTCTACGTAAAAAACTGATATCCAGCCACAACCGCTAGGTTAAAAGCCAACCCTATCGTTTATATTATATTATTGTAAAAATAAGACCATATAATTATTATTTGCAACAATTAACTGCTTCATATGACACCTTTTTGCAACTCGATTCAAGCCCATTTTCAAGGCGATGACATCTCTCTCTTCTTTCAAAAGAATTAAATAATCTTATTTTTTAACCGACTTCTAAAAAAGGAGGAGGTTCTCAATTCGATTCGTATATATGTTACTTTTTTTTTTTTATGTTTGTTCACGGATATCTCCGTCGTTTATGAACTGATTTTGATGATTCTTTTTTTGTTGGACAGGAGATGATTTCAAAAGGGTCCCATCGTCAGCATGACGTGATCTGATGATGGGATCTCAGAGAAATCGAGGGCAACCCTCGAATTTTATAGGCACATGTAATGTTTTTAGTGTGTTTTTCAAAGCTACATCAGTATTTACGTATTTTTATGTGGATGAGCTGATGATGGAAGGTCAACTCCTCAATGGTTAGCAGTTAAAGGATAATTCTTTCACTAATGTTCACATATTCAGACTGCTAGTTATGATGTCAAGTGAGCTGTTGGAACGGAGATATTTCAAAGGTGGTACCATTGTCAGCATGTCATGATCTGATGATGGGACCCCAGAGAAATCGGGGGCAACCCTCATATTTTATTAATCGAGGCCAGGATTTACGCTTGGTCGCAATAATTTTATGTGGTTGAGCTGATGATGGAAGGTCAACTCCTCAATAGTTAGGAGTTAAAGGATATTTCTTTCACTACTGTACGGATATTCCTACTGCTAGTTATTGTGTCAAATGAGCTGATGATGGAAGGTCGTGACCCTCAATAGTCAGGAGAAAGGATTTAATTCTAGTTTTCCGTCTCAAGTAACCGTCGTCTCCTCATTCGAGAAACATTCTTGCTCGGTCTACCCATCACTTAAAATCGTAAAATAAAATAATTTTTAATAAAAAAAAAAACCGACTTCAAAAAGTAGGTAATCTAAAAAGCAAAAAATAAATGTACTTCGCACAAAATAATACGTTTTTTAATTTAGTTAAATAGAAATTATTAAATAATTATTTTATAATTCTGAAGTCGGTGCCAAGTAAACAATTAATAACTCTGTATATAGATAATATCAATCGTTCTAACAACTTTTTCTGACTGAATATTAGTTATATTTCTGTGGTAAGTACCAATACTGGGCGACCGCGCACTAGCACAACTACGCGTCCCTTTTTGTGTGAACTGTAATTTGATATTGTAGAAAGGTTGTTTTTACTTGGCACCGACTTCAGAATTATAAAATAATTATTTAATAATTTCTATTTAACTAAATTAAAAAACGTATTATTTTGTGCGAAGTACATTTATTTTTTGCTTTTTAGATTACCTACTTTTTGAAGTCGGTTTTTTTTTTTATTAAAAATTATAACTGAATCTGAAACTCTAATTCAACTGAAAGGACAGAGTTTCACCCAAACTCATTACTGGCTTTCTGTTTTTTTACACACGTTCACATTTAAATGATATCGCGCCGTAGCCGCTTACCTATGATTCAGTACATGACTCTGAGACCCTAGGTGCAAAAAAAAATTCACCACCGAAATTCACCACTATGGGACATAACCTCATCATGTTTGTACTTAATCCTCATAATTTCGTGATGCCTCTATGACTATTTTATAAAAGTTCTATAAGCTTATATCTCCGTCACTATGGGACATAATCCAATCATATTTCTACTCATACTTCATGATTTCATGATGTCCATGTGACTAAGTGAGCTCGATCTCGAGTTTTGGGACACTGCTTATATAATAAACCTAATGATTCCAATAACTGTTCGTCAAAGAATATGTTTACCGAAAATTAGACACAAGTTAATAAATTATAATTGCCACACAAAACCGATTTAACGAAGGATTCGGTATCGAATATTCGACTATTCGTGATATTACGCAAAGCTTACATGTTTTGGCAACAATATAAATAACGTGATCACCTTCATTATGTGATCATCAATGATATTATAGAACTATAGATATGTTACGTTCATAGAAATTACGATTTAAATCCGTTCCGAGCTATTCCAAATTGCACACATTGACAAATGTAACTGATAAGTAAAACAAAAGATACGAAATAGCACGCAAATGAAAGAGAATGAAAGAGATAGCTATAGTTTTAATGATTGCACTTCAGTGGTACGCACGTGACTGCGCTCGACGCAGGCCACACGCAAACTAAACACAAGACGTCCCAATTGGGACGTATTTGAGTATTCACAGCGCGAGCGCTTATAACATATCTGCTTTTGTTTTTATATAATATCATTGGTGATCATCATCACTTTTAACACAAGCACAAGCATTTGATACTAGTAAAACAAATCCTTGAAATTTAAGATTTTAATTTATTGCCATTTGAAAGTCTGTAGCGGAACATTTTGTTAAGTACCTATTTCGCTTGCAAAGTTTAATCACGAGTACCCACAGTGCCCACAAATTAATTAATAGTCTCAAATTTAAGTATTTTTTTTAGTTTTCAGTTTCAAGTAAAATAATTCTACACCGCGATATAATATTTACCTGTGAACTGAAAAAAATATGTTGTTGCCTCAATGTTTAATATTTTGTTACATACCTTTGTCTGCAACGAAATTAATTTATTAGTGAAATAAATTATAAGTCTCTGGACGGCGTTAGCCAATAAAGCCCTCAAAATTAGTATAAAATTATTTATTTTTGATAATATAGAGGTGAAATATCTTAATCTTCTAATATACAAAGTGTTTAGTACATCGTCTGCCAAATTTAATTAGCTATAAGGTAGTTAGCTAAGTTTAGCATTATGCCCTTACTCACTGTCCCATCAACTTTTTTATTTGTAATATTTTAAAGCAAATTTTAGCTTTGCTATGCATTTATTTTATATAATATTAAAGTTGAAAAAACTATTTTATTATTAAGATTTTTAGGTAAGCCAACCATATTCAGCTTTTAAGACAGAATGAAAAAGAATTGCTGATAAAGCCTCAAATATTTGTACTATATTTAATGTTTATTTGTGTTTCTTAATAAAATTGAGAATTATTTATAGATAATCTCATACTATCCTTTTACTTACCGACAAACTTTTGAAATCTTAAAAAAACATCGCTTTAGGTAAATTGTAGAACGTTATTTTTAAAAAACGTAATAACGAACGCAATCTTCGATTTTGTATAAAAATAGGCAGGTTAACAAATTTTTTTTCTGCGTAATCGTAAAACGTCTCCATAGCAGAAACATAATCAAAAAAATACTTTCGTTTATACTGCCTGAGATAATACAAATTTAAATTCACATTAATAATGGACTCGCCCGAACTCTCCATACTAAGACTAGTAGCTTGCGACGTCGTATCGACGTAGGCTACATGGAAAGTCTTGAAAATAAGTGATATTATAGGTTTTAATGTGCCTTCTTGAATATCAACTTTGCCATCTCGTATAATTGCCACTCGCGTCACTATATTGAAAAAATGGCGTCTAATTTCAGTAAAGGCTTGCTATTAGGCTGGCGTGACTCAGGTTAGGGCTGGTGCGACGGCTGATTTAGCGGAGAGCCTCAAGAGGCGCAAATATAGCACGCCTGATAGCTGTTATATGCTTGCAGTTTTGCAGCATTTTGCAGTTGAAACATTAGGGCCGCAGAGCCGTAGCACTTATAGTCTGTGCCAAGAGTTATCGCGCGTGTAACTGAGACAACTCGATCTCGAAATGCTGGCTTATACTTCGGAGAGCGACTTAGTACCGCAATACGACGCAGTAATGCTGCCAGCATTTTGGGTACGAGGCCTTCTGACAGTGACTTATTAATGTTAGATCAAGTTATTAAATTAGTTTAATTTAAACTGTTATTTTCTTAAAACTTACAATATGTGTTATATCTTACAAGTCTATAGCTCAAGTTTAAGTTTATTTAGTTTTTTAATAGCTGTTTTTTTGTTGTTTCTTAGATATAAGTAATTGTTATTAATAAGAAGTATACTGTTTGTAATTTTTCTTAATTTAACATAATACTTGCCTGCTCTAAAATGGCAGAATATGCTGAAATTATAATACTATTTAACCATCTCAACGTACCTAATTCTTGGCAAATAATTATATTTAAATATATAAAAAAAACAATTTAAATACCTATATTTATTTGCTATGTACAATAAGTATGTATGTACAAAACAAAAAGTATATAGGTACAGATACACATTAATACAGATTAGTTTCAGTTATTCTAGTACGCATACTACAGCTTCGCTTAGTTTGAGACTAGATGATGTTGTGTGATATTTATTTAATTCGTTATTTCTTTGAAGATCCAACATGTATATTTTTGAGTTTTAAAAGAGGTTTATGCGTTTGTTTAAAGGTCAGCTATATCATGATTGTTACTTTCAAACTCATTTTAGGCTAAAATTTCTTCTACAAAAATAAACTTGAGTTTTCTACAATTTATATCATCTCATTCTCTTTTTTTCGTAAAGTCGTACGAACGCCGTATAGTGTAACTTAACAAGCGTTTTGCTGAATTAATTTTTCCATGCCACCTTGAGATAGAGAGGGAAGCGCAATTTTTGACGTGGTATTCCAATTAGGCCTAATTCACATGAAATCAATAACCGGGCAAAAGAGCGCAATCTTCTTCTTTTAGATATTTTTGATGGTCCTGGTATTTCCAGTTTATACTCTTCTGACACAGAGAGTTCAGTGCTATTATAGTCAATTTTTTTATGGAAGATAGAAAGGTCGTCCAAATTTAGATTCCACTTCCAAAATTACGCATTTAAAGATCTAATTTTAATGTTTTCGTGTTTTTTTATGTTTTAACACTTTGGAAGCACGGCCTCAGGCAAAGTTGATATTTAAAGAAGGCACATCAAAATCTATAAGATCACTTGTTTTCAAAATTAAAGTAAAACTACCACATGAGATGATGATAAATCGATAAATAAATTGTATGGACTATTATTTTTCCTAGCAATAAAATAGATAAAATTAGGTAACGTCTGTATTCTTAATTCTGTTAAAATAGGATTTTCATAATCAAAATGGAAACTAATATACGAAAAAGTTTATCTTACAAAAAAAAGTTGCAATAACCTTTGGCCATGATATTCAGAATTTCACAATTTTATCTTTCGGTGAACTATTTTTAAAATAAAACTGGTAATTTTTAAGTTCATCAAAAAATAAACCGGTCAAAATATTATGAAAGATGTAACAAAGCACAAATTATTGTCGCGAGCAGAAAACAAAAAGGTAAAGAGTAGACGCGAGCGTTATAGGATTTTTAAATAGAGAAGTCAAAAAGTATTAACCGAGAGGGTTGAGAGGAAGTTAATAATAATATGATAAAATTACCGACGCGACGGTGAACTCTTTTCTCAAAGGAAATAATCTCTAGAGGGAGTCTCGTGCAGTGAACATTGCAACAAAGACGTCGAAAGTTGACAAGCTAGTGTGCGTGAAACCATTGCTTTACGATGACTTGACTCTGAGAGTTACCAGTAATTGAATTTACCCCAATGTAATGGGAGAAAAAAATAAATGGGGGTAAAAATACACAATACTGCAGTTATAAAATAAACTACTGGTGCTTTAATTTATAAAATTAAAATATATTTTTACTTTGCAAAGTTAAAATATATTAGCAAGCTAAAGAAATAAAGATCAAGAATAAAGAAAGAAATTAAAGATATAAAGATATTATTTGTTATATTTTTAAGCAAATTATTGTCTTGCTTGGCATTTCAACAATTTTTAAATATACTTCATTAGGTACATACTTTAAATAATAGTAGAGATTCTTTTTTTGGTTGGAACATATTTGTTTACCTTTAGCCGGCCACCTGTTAAAATCCTGGCGAATTTGCAACAACTTTATGTATGGACACTCATAGGTGAAAGTGAACGGTTCCTTTATTCGGTTCTGTAACTTTAAATCTAAACATAGTAACATAATACCAACGTCACCCACAGAACACCTTGAACACCAAATAAACAAAAAACTAACTACATTATAACACTTATTTTTATGTAATATTAAAGTTGAAAAATTAAGAATCCAGCAGGACTCGAACCTGCTTTTTCAACTTTAATATTACATAAAAATAAATGCATAGCAAAGCTAAAATTTGCTTTAAATATTACAAGTATTATAACACTTGTTCGGCAGATTATAAAAAAAAACAGTTTAATTTCATAAGCTTTTAAATGAGGTATACATCTCTGATATAACTAGCAAAATGAAAGAGATACTTACCAGACAGTGAAATTGATCCTCGGCAGGACCGTAAATACAAATAAATAGCTACTGATTGGCCACGCAAGGGCGGAGGAAGCGACACATTTAATCTAAATGTATTGTTTCGTATTGTTTTCTGTAATTACCTATTTGTTTTATATAATGTGTTCAGCGGGTAAGGTAGTAGAAATGTTGATTAGAACGTGATTTATAACATTACCAAAAAATAGTTAATCTTTCTTTTTAAGTTTTTAAGCCGTTCACTTCCAACTATGTGTGTCGATACATAAACTTCTTGCAAATTGACTGTACTATCACTCTTTATAAGAAAGTGCTCTCATTCGTAATCACCCTATACAATTTCAAATAACATTATTTAAAAAAACCATTTCAAAATATTTAAAAAAATGTTTCACAGGGTGCGTATTTAAATATTATTTAGAAATGGTATTTTTGAGGGCCTTGGCCTTTTACTTCGTTTTGTGCTTCGGAGCTTTAGATTCAGGAATAGTTGCTGGGATTTAGATGAGTTAAGATTCGTAAACGAAGGACTTACGCCATTGACCACCGAAAATGTTGTGACTGCTTTGTAATCGACTTAATTATTGTGATACGAGAGAACACTAATACGAAACTCACACCAAAACAAGCTACAAGTTAAGTTTTTACGAATTTAGAAGTAAGTTGATGAAAGTTATGTACAATAAAAGTAACTATCATGAAATGTACATTATTGACTTTAATTTAGAAACAGTGCCCCAAAACTCTATAAACATGGTAACATTATACTAACTTCACCCACAAAACACCTTGTATATAAACAAAAAACGCACTATAACACCTGTTAGGCAGATTATAAATTATATTTTTGCTGAATCTCATTTTACATTTATATGATGATATTGCTCTGCTTGCCGACCATTTTTAAAATTGTTAAATGTTTAGTTATTTTTTTTATTTTTTATTATTTACATTAATTTTGTATTAAATCCAATAACGTTGACACTTATTGACAACGTCCAAAAATGATCGCTCCCAAGCACAAATAATGTCAATTCGTGGACAATGATGTGGGTTATGTGATGAACAAAGCTAACCATTGTATCTCTTTTCGTATAAACTTTATCATGTACCTAACTGTTACAAATAAATAAATTAATTAATTAAAAAAACAATTTAATTTCATAGGCTTAAGAATTTTTTAATGATAGATACAATATGATATGAGTTCTAGCATTTATAGTTATATTTGATTGTATTTTATGATATTTAGTAAGCTTGGTAATTTTATATTTTATTTTTTCTTATTTTAAATTGTTCTGTGTTGTATCTATAATTATAAATATATATAGATATTATGTTAATTTGAACGTCAGAACAAATAAATCACCTTTGACTTTGGGTATTATATTTTTTACTTTTGGTATAAAAATCGGACTTTCTACTCTTAAATAATATATACCTATATAACAGAGATAAAAAAGTAGTAAAACTAGATATTAAACGTTTTTCTGACGGAAATTATTTAAAAGAATAAAATAAAACACAATAGAAGAAAAGCTTGAAGATAAGTTTTAAAGCGTGCCACTTACTTGCGTGCCGGCGGAGTCAGTGATGGCGCCATGTCCGCGCGGCGCGGTGCCTGCCGAAGAATGAAAGGCGAAGGCTCGTCCACCGACGGCTGGAGGCGGGGACACGCCCTGCTGCGGTGCGCGGGGCAGGAAGTCTGGACCCATCCAGCTGGAAAATTGACTGAGTTATCGGGAAAAGAAATTAAGTAAGGAAAGGCAGCTCTCTGCGTAATAACAGATGTTTTTGCATTTTTTTACAAGTTGAATATTGAATCGTGAGCACAACTTTTTTTTGACGACGAACGTGTAGTCCACCTGATGGTAATTGGAGTACAGCTCATGGATATCTCTACAATCCACAAAAGCACTATAGATGCGTCGCTGCAGCTGAGGACTACGGTGTTATGCCTCATGTGCCAGTAATTTCAGGGCATCATTTTCAAATATTTAACCATCTTTTAATCACCTATTATATACAATTAGGGAATTTGCTTGTATACTTAAAAAAATCTATCTAAAAGTATCACAACAAATTAACTGATATATAAATGAGCATTTATGAACGAGCTCAAACACCAGCTTCTCATCTATAACTTGATAAATGCCTGCTCTAATGTTTGATAAATGAGTAAAGCTCCTGCCTGTTTTTTTTTCTTCTTACAAAAGCTTGAGTAATAGTTTGAAAACTAGCTCAGTTTCTAGTTAGAGCTGGTGTAAGAAATAAGTTTCTATGATTGGTGGTGGTCTCTTTTAATTGTAGATCCGACGTATATTTTTATGTTAACCTACGTTATGCTGTTCTGGATTTTTTTTTTGTTATCACTGATCGGCAAATATTATTAATTTGTTTATTTAGTGTATAACATCCACATTGTATACCTGTTACATTTAAGTACACGAGTATGTGTATACAATGCAAGATAATTTAAATTTCTTAAATATTCCTGTTCGGAAACAACTAAAACATCGGCATACATATTTCTCTTCGATGTTTATTTATACGTCTAATTAAAATTAAATTCGGCTATTCGCATACACATGAAAATGAACGCCATTCTGATTTTACGAACACTCTCCTAAAAACTCAATTAGTAAGCCTTTCTGACCTTATTAATTTATTTTTATAGTATACATATATTATATCTTATAGGAGATTAATTACCGCCTTCTTTACATAAATTTAATTTAAGTAATCAATTAGTGCTAATTGGGTGGGCTCCCTACATCGCGGTGGGCGGGGTGAACAAGACCACGCCCAGTGTATCCGCCCACTCTGCCTCAATCACGACGTGTCGCTCATCGCGAATACTTCTCAAGCACTAAGTACGTAAAATATAATAAAAGCAGGTCCTTATGTAATGGCTAAGCTTTAGAAAAATCACTTCTTTGAAGGTTTTCATTGCGTGCCTATGTGTAACGTTTCCAATTTTATCTGAAGTCCAACATTCTGATTTTGCCGAGTGCCTCAAGAGGCGCAAATATAGCACGCTTGATAGCTGTTACATGTTTGCGCCTTTTGCGGTCGAAACATTAGGGCCTTGGGGCCGTACCACTTATAGTCTGTACAAAGAGTTGCCGGCACGTCTAACTGAGGGAACACGTTCTCGAAATGCTGGATTATATTTCGGCCAGCGACTAAGTATCGCAATACAACGCGGTAATGCTGCCAGCATTTTGGGAACGAGGCCTTCTGACAGTGACTTATTAAGTTTAGATTAAGTTATTAGGCTAATTTAATTTAAGATACTATATGTAAATATTTCTCTGTAAATAAAGATTATTATCTGTTATGAATAATATAATTGCTAAGAAATAGAGACAATGACAAGGTTATTGACAGGATACGTAGGCGATCCCAACATATAAATAAATGATTGTAAACGATAGTACCTATCATCTTCCATATAGCTAAGTTACTGATTTGATAACGCTAAGTTTAATATTGTTGTGTTTTAGCCATAGAAAAAGAACGCTCTCAGTGAGTTTGTAAATATGGGCAAAAACAGCGACCGTTATGTGATACAGTGGTTTCATTTGTACGGTCCTTCGCAAACCAATATTAAAACGCAGTTGGATTCTACTCAGGGAGTATGTTTCTTAGTTTACAACAGTTAAATATTGGGCAGCTGAGTTTAAATGTATTGTGTGACGTACGAGATGCTAAGGCCACTCAATCAATAGTAAAAAATCCACAAAATCAAAATGGTTGACCGTCGAAATAGCGTAAGATAGCGGAGATGATAGATATTTTAAAATTTGCTGTGTATTGCATATTGACCGAAAATTTTGAAATTAGAAAGCTGTTCGCAAAATGCCTGCCGCGTTTGAGCCTCACAATGGAGCACAATTTTTCTTTCTTACCGAGTTTTTGCATTGATTCACAGCCATAGACGAAATATGAGTTAATGAATGGTCAATTATTTTACACCTAAGACAAACGAGCCATCAAATGTGATTGATTTTCCAAACTCCAAGAAGTGAAATCTGCTAAAATGCCTATTTTTAGAAGAAATGCGGTTCCTCATATCAATCTATAAGGAGTCTATATTGAAAAATAAAATTCGCAAATAAAAAGATTTGGCTTATCTGACTATGGTTTTAGGATAGCTTTAGCTTACTACGGTTTACTGCTACGCAGCTACGGCGTCTACGCTTTTGCTACGCCGCGTCGCGGTGACTATATTTTCAACAAGTTAAAATATTATAATATAGTAATTACTTCAGGGTCGGCTTCAAGTCTAATAGATTCAGCTGAATATCAGTATTTTACATGAAGCGACTACCATCCGACTTTCAAGTTTAAAGACTTTCTGTCCTCTGAGTACCCAAAATCACTGCCATAGATCTTTAAATGGCAACCGTGACCGACGGCTTCACGTGCTCTTCGAGGTACGGAAGAAGACTCGTTATTTGTAATATTTTAAAGCAAATTTTAGCATTGCTGAGCCTTTTTGTATTTTATATAATATTAAAGTTGAAAAAATAAGAATCCAGCAGGACTCGAACCTGCACCCCCTGGGTATACGCCCCAAGTGCTTTGCTTTGCATTCGTATGCTGCTAGACTCGAAATTTCTCAACTCTTTTGTGCCAGCGTCATAGGTATATATACATACATACCTTAACTGGACGAATCTTATTTGGTTTTAGCGCCACCTATGCGATGAGTGATAAGTCGTTATGTTAAAATAGTCACCCATCCAACGGCCGACTGCATTCAATTCAGAAACTTTTCCGATGGATTGTATTACGCAAACTATAATATCAGGATACTTAAGAATCCCGCTGAGAGGTGTGCATAAAGCATTTCCCCAATTAAAAAAACCGGCCAAGTGCGTGTCGAGCCACGCCCAGTAGGGTTCCGTAGAAAAATATTTTTAATTTTACTTTTTAACTAAATGGCGTCCTTCAGAAAGGAAATGTTTGTAGTACACGTAACCAGCTAGCACGTATGACGAGATGTATGAATGTTGAGGAAGCGAAAGAAGTATGTAAGGAGCGAAGCACATGGCGTTCCATCGTCTCTGCCTACCCCCGTGGGATAAAGACGTGATTTTATATATGTATTATGTATGTTTATTTATGTTTCAAGAATTTTGAACGAAATATTCTGAGTAACTGCATCTGACATTTCGGACCCCTATTCCTCTTGAACTAATGAAGTGAACTTATCCGCTATAGTTTTCCTTTATAGTTCATTACATGTACTACCGACACAATTTTTTTCAGATTTTGGGATCCAGTAGTTTAGCTTTTAGAGGGGGGGGGACGCCCTACTCGAACAAAAATTTGCTCTTTAAAGTTAATTATCTCGCAAACAAATCTCTAAATCAAAAAACTGTCTTAGCAACCCCTAAACGTTTTTAAAAGGCCTATCTAACAATACCCCACACTATGGGGTAGGCGAAAAAAAAAAAACATCCCTACTTTACATGTAGGGGAGCTACCTGAAAAAAAAATATTTTTCCAAATTTTATTCTACGACTTTCTTTGTTTAGTTAACATACATGTTCATGCAAAATTTCAGTTTTCTAGCACCAACGGTTTCGTCGCTATGCCGTGGACAGACGGACAGACGGACATGGCGAAACTATAAGGGTTCCTTGTAGGTACTACGGAACCCTAAAAAGGATACTAAAGAATACTACTATAGTTTTACAACAGCCTATTAATATGTATGTACAGTGGGCCAACGAGTTAGCTATGCAGGGCAAAAACTTCTAAGTCATAGTAAAGACTTACTACACCAGTTATAGATAAATGAGTTACATATCTAAATAGTGGGTATATTACACTTATTACATATGTAATTCACACATACATATCTATTGCAGTCGGTTTGCACTATGGCAAGTTTTTGCCCTGCATACCTAATTGCTTGGCCCACTGTACAATATAATATATAATACATAACTAAATTTAAGTAATATTTTTTAGCAAAAGCCAGAAAACCGTAGTAAACAAAAACTATCCAAGAAGCATAGTTGGTTACAGGTTGGCAAGTCCTATAGGCAATTAAATATTTGAACATAAAAGGCTCTATTTCACTAAGTCTGAGTAAGAGATACCTAACTCAAATAAATAATACCTCGACCGAATATAAAAGGACCACAATATATACGTTAAATCAAATACAGTTGTCACTTCTATTTGTTTGTGTTATTAATTCTTTTTTATCATTTGAGTAACCGAAGATATTTTATCGTATTAATCTGAGTTATAGCACAGATAATATAATACTAGTAGTTATAGTGAGTTTAAGTCTAAAACTAGCAGTATCCGAGTGGGAGACATTATTTTAACTGTGTTGGATGTTGTAATCAGACTCTGAAAATATGAACACAGGTGGCTTTAATGATATACTTAACTCATCTATTTATGTTTTCGGCACCAGATGGACCGCTTTAGGGCCATTTCTACTGACCCAGGTCAACACTGAACCCACCTTTTTTATATCAGTGTCTAGTATAAATATTGAATAAGAGATAGAAATTACGAAAACCGGGTTAAGCGTTGAACCCTGGCCGGTAAAATTGGGGTTAAAGCGGTATAGTTCAAAATAAAAATTTTGAAAGGACCTGTCAATATGTAAGTCCAGTCTATGAGCTACATGTGTGCAAAATTTCATCATATCTGACACGGTGGTTAAAAGAGTAACAACATCTGCAGGGTGTCTCACGGACATGACACATGGAGGGGAAATATCTTAAATATTTTAATGGAACAAGACTTATTATATTTTCAAAAACAATATAACCAGGTTTCAAAGATTTTTTTTAGTTTGTTTGTATCACCGGAGAAACGAACCAGTCCAAAACTGAATAAAATACGTTCTGTACATTTATAGTATCAAACGATAGCGTCAATTATAAAAAATTAAATTCCCTAAAAACATGGTAATTAAAATGAAAGGGGGAACATGAATTTGGAGATTTTTTAACGAATGAGTACTCATAGTAACTTACCCAATTATTGGATTACCCAAATTTATGTATTTTAATATATTCATTTTAATTAATTGTTATATTAGCTTATTTTTCAATAAATTTACTGTTTGCGTAGGAATTTTGACTGGTTTATATTTTCAAAAAATCATAGAAGGGATTTAATCTTAATTATTGCCGCTACCGATAGTTGCCACAAAAAATAAGAATGCTATTTATTCGGATTAAAAGCTAGTACGATTCCCGGTCAAGTAATCATATATTATAAACATAAAATAAAAAAATGTCTTCATTTAGTAAAATCTCCTATCTATACTTGCATGTCAATAGTCTGCTCAATAAAAACAGATCTGTTAGTAGCCAAGTTCTTGGCTGTAATGTCAATAAAATAGGATAGCGAAATTGCTATCGCTTAAAACTAGCAGAAAGGTAATAGTTACCTTTAGTCAAATATAACTTGCTGCTAACAAAACTGTTAGTGTCTATCAAATGAATACTCTCATTATATTATTATGTACTTATAGTGTGTAGTAATTAATAAAAAATGTGTAGTACATATAATTAATAAAATGTGTAGTACATTGTTCAACTTATATCTAAGATTATTTTCCACATCTGACAGGCTCCTAGAGTAGGGAAATGTGCACAAAATTATACTACTTAAGCCTATAATTAATAATCAAAATAATTAACTACATGCTTTTTGCTAACATTACCCCCTATTTTCCACTAAAATAATTAGATTTCTATGATTACTAAATATAAACTATAACTTAAAATTATTTTAATAATAAAATCATATGTCGCAGATGGTAAGCAATGGTTAACAACTGACTGTCCCTTAGCAAGAGAATTAAATTTTGAGCCCAATTATGTTTTCCAATACCTATTTCTCCTACTTGGAGTTGATTGAATGAAAGGTAAAATGTGGTTTATACGATTTATAACGTATTAAAAAAAACTAATTATTAGATCTCGTTCAAACCAATTTACGGTGAAATTTTGCATGGTTATATATATCATATTATATTATTTTTACATTTTTCATTCCCTTATTTTAGAAGTTACGGGGGGGGAGGACACACATTTTTTCACTTTGAAAGCGTCTCTCGCGCAAACTATACAGTTTAGAAAAAAAATATATTAGAAACCTCAATATCATTTTTGAAGACCTTGGTTTGATGAAAAAAAAAGTTTTTCTTCTATTTTGTATGAAAATCTTAATGCGGTTCATCGAATACCAAGAACTTACCAAGTTTCCACAGTATAGCTCTTATAGTTACGGAAAAAGTGGCTGTGACATACGGACGGACAGACGGACAGACATGACTTAGGCGCTCCACCCACTGAAGACACGTCTATGCCGCGGTTCGCGGACCGACGGATAACGCGTTGCGCCTTCCCACGCATTGCCGCGTCGGCAGTGTGTTGTGCTAGGCGTGATTTCTATACAAATTGAGATACTTGCATACAATGGTAAAACGCGCTACGCGACGGGGCGCGGTGCAGTGGGTGGAGCGCCTAATTCATAAGGGTTCCGTTTTCTGCCATTCGGCTACGGAACCCTAAAAACTAGAATTTAAGAAACACATCTATAACAACGAAATGAAAAAATATTCTTTACCTATACCTAGATAGTCCTCTTAATTAACAATTTGAGATCAAGATGCTTAATTAAATTAAAACTTTTCTAAAATAATTTATTTTGAATAATGAATATAAAATAAAGTATCAGATCAAAACGCTTTAGGACTTTTAAACTCTTTAAAATAAATAGTTTGAAAGAAAGTATGAGGTTAGTAGAGAAAAACGGATTAACTTGAACACTTTGTACGTGATCATCATACCCCAAACACTAGCTTTTTATTTCGTGTTTGATAACATAACCTATAATGATGCCAACAGTAATTGTGCAATTAAAAATCATTATATAACATTTTACAAAGGTCCTAATGCAACGGGTTAGCATTAGACCACCTAGAACACATTTGACATAAATTCAAAGTTAACCTTACCTTAGATCTCCGTCACTGATTGTTGTTTTTGTTCATAAGAGGTTTGTTGTCAATCGAGCCGCGCGCCACGACGATTGACTGTGGTAAGGGGGCAGCGAGGGGCAATTAGTATAGTCGAAAAGAAATAGATACCGTTTGAAGTTTCCTTGCAATAAAAAAAAATCATTTACCTTTACTGATCATCTCACACATCTTTCCCCTACGTAAACGTACGACCAAAGCTTAAGTGCACGAGTGAAATTCTTACGTAAAACGCGTCCAATCCTAAGTTGTCAGCTATTTTTTATTGACGCAGGGGGAATGAAATACGTAGAACTATCTTATATTTTACAATAACATCACTTACCTGGCCTGTGACTACCTTGACAAATGTAATTGATCTTCAAATTGAAACCATAACACGAGAATATTTCTTTATAAAAAAACAAGCAATAAAAAACGACTTGTCCACTCCGACCGCCCGCCGACCCGTCCACAAGTTCATTTAAAATTTCCCGCGCTTTTGTTGAACACATAACTTAAATAAATTTTGTTCATGAATACATAGACAAATTCTATAGTTTTAAGAACATTACGAAGAAAGAAAAAAGGTTTTGTGTAAAACAAAGGTATCAAAAGTTTTATTCTTTATCTACTCAACTCAACTTCGAACCGCGCCGCAGTCGATCGACATGAAGCGTCGCTGTAAGGTGCAACCTTGTTTGTTCAGTACCTAAATGTAGCTTTTGATATTGAAAAGTAGTAAAATATTTGCAACAAATCTTTTAATTTCATTACGTGGCTGTTTCTTTTCATGTTATAAGTTTCGATTTTTCTTTTTGAGCAATAAATAAATTATTCAAGTGGTAACACTGCTTTGACGGAATCTGTCCACCCCGATCATTGATTGGTTTTATCCCACGGAATCACTTCTTCACGAGAGCCAATCATGGAGCTCCAAGCACACAGTGCAAAAATGTCGTCGTCAGTGTAGTTAAGTGTTCGATAATTTCCTATCATTAAACGCACTAAACGCAGTTGTTCTCATTTATAGCAACAATAGTTGTTTCGTTTATTGAGTTTTGAAAACTCTTGCAAACAAGTGCTGCAGGTACGCCCATGATAATTTTACTTTCTCTTCTCATAAGACCCATGACAGATGATCCTTGACCAGTGTTTTTTGTATTTGTAAATAAACACAAAGATGTGGTATTATGAACAGCAGTTGCGTCGACGGGAAGGAAAAGTGATATGTTGACGTAATCACCTTGGCTGTATAATTTAGTGGTTGTAGAAGGATGGGCAAATTAAAATTATGTTAAGGAAAGTTACGTCGACAAAGAACTTGAGAGTATTTTTTTTGTGTAGATATGGGTGATGAAATGGACCCCTGCGAGTGCCTGTGGAACCATGAGCTGGCGATGCGTCGGCTCATCTCGCTGGTAAGTGATCGACCTTGCACATAACACTTATTCAATAAAGTGGGTGGTACATCCACGTCTACACTATGATTGGTGTTATTTTTGCCGTCCATAGTGCTTATTTCTGTTTAACAACATTGTTACATGTTAAAACAATGTTCCAATAAAAAATATTTATTGAATTTGCTATGTTAGTAAACATGCTAATTTGTAGTAAATGATAGGTATTTGCTGTAGATAACAAGTATGTAGGATTGTGAAAAATCAATAATTACCCACTAAAACCTGTCATACCATTATCAACAGCTGGTTATAAAAAACAATCAATAGGCTCAATAGCAATTAGTAATTGTTTATCTTAATTATAGTTATGATAAAAAACCATTCTCAACTTATATAAGTGGTAATTAATTATTGTTATAATTACTCAAGTCTCAATATAAATATGAATCTAGAATATGAGAATTTTAACCTGCCATCAAATAGTTATGGTTCTCCTACTGTGATGACCATGACCAGTTTTACAGTGAGCAGTGAGCACTCACTAGCCTGGAGGCATATACTTAGTACTTGGATCTGCAATCTTTTGGCTGTCTACAAGTCAAAATGTTTTGTGTGCTACAAGCTCATTAGCTACAATGTGTTACCAATATTTTAAAACCAACCCTAAATAAAACAGGAGAAGGGCAAGCAGAAGCTATCTGTAATTCCGTAGAACCTTCTCATAATAAGCCCTTTAAGATATTTATCATTTTGAGATATAATCTGTGCTATTATTATTTTTTAAAGAAACAAAATGATAATAATGCAGATTATATCCCAAAATCATTCATATCTTTGTGTGTGTCTAAAAGATCATGTCAAGGTCTACAATTACGGTTCAACAGACTAGGACCTTGCTTATTTTGATATAATATATGTTTTAAAATGATAAGGTATCAACCAAGTTTTTTTTCAAAAGCATAACAAGTATATTCACTTAATTTTGACCAAATTTGCCAAAGAGTTTGTAAATAAATTGTTTACAACTAGAGAGGCATTAATACTATGAATGTCAAAGTTCACCTATTAATGTCAAAAATGCATACATAATTTGTTGGTGGAGACACGCTGACATTTCATATAAAAAAGACATCTAAGCCATTCTATTTACTTCTCCTTCTTTTCTCTGAGTTTTCCCATCCTGATTCTTCATACCTCACTTCTCATAAATCCCTTTTGATTGTTTTGACTGTGTCATTTTTGATGTGTAATGAACTTACAAGAGGTGAGATATGGAGTATTAGACAATTTGGTTGTCTTGAAGTAAACAGGTAGTATACCTACTTAATTTCTCAGTTTAAAACACCATCGAGGTTTGACAACAGACTTTTTTTCTTGAAACTTGATTACAATTTTGGGTAATATTTCTCTTATTAACTTACGTTACATTACATCACACCTTTATTAACAAGAAAGTTATGGCTATCTACCAGGAACAATTCCAGACTTACTATTAAGAATTTCCCAACAGTAAAGGGCCAAATTAATACTGTGTATTATGGATATACCTTATCTTTATAAAAAATCTCTTGAATAACAAAAAGATAAAATAAAATTTTACATCCAAAGTCTATTCAAGGCAGTTTAAACCTTGAGTCGTATTGACAGGTTACTGGGTCAATTGACCACTTTCCATTGTTATGTATGACCACACAATACTACACTAACGGTACTGGCTGCTGGACTACTTGATAATACAGATTTGTCCATATTAAATATTTTAAATTTTTCAGTTTATTATTGAATAGATGAAATAGCACCGATTATAGATGTGGTTAATGTTCATTTCATCTAATGAAATTATTTTAACCCAAAATGTTTTTGTTTTTTAAACTAATAGAATCTTTGATCTTATGTTCTCTTAGAAAATGAGTTCTTTTTCTTCATGTTCCCTGTCTAGAAACTGTAATTTTAATAAATGACACTAATTCTCATGAAGGTTTGTAGCTTATATATAGCATGTGATTTGATTTAAATTTACAGTTACATTTAACTGGTACTGTTATCAACATCCATATACATGCCAATTATTACACGCAATATTTTTTTATGGCATGTAGGTATAACAGTCACTATTTGATTCCATAATAAAATCCTTATCTTTCCACAATTAGCAAATAGTTTTATATGCCAGAGAGTGCATAAACTATGCTAGCCAAGTGTCATTAGGCTAGCCATTACATTTAAGTTAAACTGATCTATGTCTCGAAGCGCATTCATAGAATGTTTGATATCTTATGATGACAGTAAATGAGACTATTCTTGTAGTGGTAGGGGTCAAATTACAAGTGCTATAAGTGGCATCAGAGCATCATAACAATATTATATAAAAAAAACCTTTCTCAGTGTCTGGCTAAGTCCATGCGTCCATCAGTTCCTCACTGCCATTGTCCTTAACTGCCACTTAAGGCAATAAGAGACGGCCATTGTGGTTTCTTGACACCTAGCCATAATCCATACAGATCAGGAATTACTTGGGGTGAAGAGACATTGCATGGAATGACAATCATATTCTCTTCCAAAATTAACTGTCATAACCATTTAACATATTGTTAGTGTTCAATATTTCTTAACATGTGATATCTGCCGAGCGTAACCAGTTTTCGTGCATTTTAACTGTATTCTTAAGAGACTATCACGAACGCTTTGTATGTAAGTAGGTCAAGCAATGTCACGGTTTTATTCCGATTACTTGTACAAATTAACGTTTTTCGATACAAATTTATCTTTTGGTGTTATTAACCGACTTGAAAAAAGGAGGAGGTTCTCAATTCGACTGTATTTTTCTTATGTTTGTTCGCCGATTACTCGAAGACGCCTGAACCTGTGAGGATTTTTTTTTCTGAATGATTATACTTGTCATGAAGTGCCATTCTTATCAAGTCACGATCTGATGCCCATCATCTAGAGAAATCGAGGGCAACCCTCAAATTTTAAAGGCTACATATATTGTTTTTCGTATATTACCTAAAACTACTCGGATTTTTGCATCGAGCAGGCAGCATTTCATGTTGATGAGCTGATTCTGGAAGGTATAACACCTCAGCGGTTAGGAGTACGGCGATAATTATATATAATTATTCAAATATAGGCGTCTTAAGGGCGTTTACTGTATTCTTTCAAGGTTTACTCAGATGAGGCGAGATGTTGAATATTACTTTAGACAAACCCTGGGTGGGTGAATTTCACACATCTGCTCCTGGACTCTTACTGAGAGGCATTAGTTAGTTCTGCAGGTGGAGTTAAACAAACGTAATAAAAACTGTTAAATCGAGAGAAACCTAGACACTGTTCTATCTCAGTGAAAGTTTATGGTCACTATTCTTTTGTTTTTTAACATCCATACAGTAACATTTACTGTTTTGCCACACCAGTATCAATCGGAACCTATTGAAAAAATGTGTTGATATTGATAATTACTGGTACACTATTTTCATAGCATAATAACGATAGTCACTTAACGATGCCACTGAGTGGTATACGCATAGCACTGATGATACAGATAGGGCGTCTGATAAGATTATACTGAGCGTGCACTTGTTCCAGTTAACCAAATGTACCTACGTCAACGACCTTTTTTTGACATGTATAATTGTAGCGATAATTCTAATAACTCTAACATTGCATGCTGAATGGCAAAGTATAGTTGTGTTCAATATTTGTGTAAAAACAAATCAATGTAACATCTTTTTTGACCTGTATTTGCAATAAATGATATGAATATAAAATGAATATGAAAAAACGAGGTATATTAGGTGCACACGGGTACCGATCGACCTTATACATTTTCAGGGTCAGGTGTAACCAACTGTACAACAAATCCGAAGTCAGTTAAGTCATGTAATCAAAACTTCGCTATTAGAATGTGAAAAATGCTGAGTAGGAGACCGTAGGACTGCTAAGAAAAAGGTATCGGGTTCGAACCCACGGCACACACCTCTGTCAATAAATCGTTACGATTCGTCTTTTCGAAGATATGTGTATATTTATCATATAAATTATCGCTTGCTAATCGTGAGGAAACCTGCATGCCTGAGTGCCTTAAAAGTGCTCGAGGGTGTGTAAAGTCTACCAATCCACACTTGGCCAGCGTGGTGGACTATGGCCTAACCCTTCTCATCATGAGAAGAGGCCCGAGCCCAGTTGTGGGACTTGTATTAGATACAGAGCTGCTATTATTATACACGGGCGTTGTTTTCAGGTTCGCTGTTTGTGGTTCCCTTTATTATCATCTGTTTTCATAGAGTTTATTGTAAAGCTGGGGTATCTTAAACTGATTAAAAGCAATAAGTTAACAAACAGGACCCAGCTAAAGCAAACAAAATGTGAGTGTAACTATTGCCCAGTAGACTCCCACATATATAAAGTACTTGTTTTTCGGACGATGATGAGAAATATTATAATAATACACTATACACATACCGTACATATTGTAAATACGAACAGAAATAGAAACAAAGCTTAGTCACGATACGGTGGAATGCCCACAAAGACTGCGACGCACTCTTGTCTTGTCACACGACATCTCATTAATTATTTTATTGCTGCTACTTTTAATAATAAATTCAAAACTAATTAAATGCCTTTGTCAACTCGATGAAACTAATGTATTAATTTTAATTTCTGAAGTGGGATATGCGATTACTTCTTACTATGGCTACGATCTCTTTAGTTGCGATCTTTTGCTATTCGCAATGGTGAGGAAATGCTGACACGATGGCATTGCAAAACGAAACTGAATCGTTCCACTATTTTGTAGTACGAGAGCAAATTATTCAGTCACAATAATAGATCTTGATAAGGTCCCTTTTGTTGGCTGACGTGAGAAAAGCAGCATCTCTTCTTTCATGAACAGCTGTTGTGTGTAAGGTAACAGCTACAAGCCCTTACTTGCACAAATTTCACATGTATAAATAAGGAATATATCAATTTGTGCAAGATTCAGCGTGTAGCCGGCAGACGACCTGTCTGCACTAACTGTTTGTGGAAGTAAGATGGAGCGTGTAGCCGTTACCATAGGTTTCATTTGTAACGCTTCGGTTACGAATTTCCGGCTATCCCACCACTGCGTTGGCAACTGCGTTTAGCAAGATTGTGTTGAATAATGTTTTTTTGTAGCTACTTTTTTGCAGTTGCAATTCTTTCTAGAAACTTTCCGCAGCTGTTGTGACAGGAATTTATTATCATTTTCTACTATGTTAGTAAGTAGGTAACGGCGTACTGCATCTTTAAGCACCTGTCAAAGATACTGCAAATGGTGATTCTTTGTACACTTGTACAAATATCATTCAGCATCTACATGCACTTCCACACATTCAAACCCTAGTAAACAAACCGTTGATTCAAAATAATTTACATACAAACGAAGGAAATCGATTTCGTTGTCATTGATACCTGATTCTACGTAATGATTACATAATAGACGTACCTATTTACTGAAACGTTTTTATTAAAGCGTCTTGAAAACCAAAAAGTTTCAATACGACCAAGTTGCTGAAGTAATCTCGAAAAAGCTGCTGTAATTGTATGCAAATATGTTTTGTAGTCAAGATCACATGGGCTTATGAATATTAAAGAATTTTTAATAACGTGCAGATTTCATCACGTATGCGGGATTATAATATATATATATATATATATATTTTGTTACTATCGTCATATGTCCTATTTAAAAAAAAATATACTTATATGAAAGGTACATTTGCGAGGGGAGGGGTTACGCGTGCGGGGTAATCTCACATAATATAAAAATTACCCTAAGGCTGCAGCTTTCCGTTCTTCAGATCTTATCGCCAACTACTGCCTGATCTTCTTAGATCCAGAACCTCAGAATTTTTAATTTATTTTAAGCTCAAAAGGTCAATTTGCTTCTCTATTTTATGCAAGTAGACATTCGTTCTAGTTTCTGATTGATTACCCAAAATCATTGCTTCAACTTTTTGTATTTTGTCACCCAGCTCCGTCAAGGCCAGTCCTACTGCACGGACAGCGAGTGCTTGGAACAGCTGCCCGGTATGCCGAGGCCCGAGTCCTCAGCCAACAACTTCCTAGTGATGTTCCTCATGATGGCCGTCGCTCTCGCCATGTACGCGATGCGCCCGCGCCGCAACCAGATCCAAGATGCCGCGAAGCCTACGCAGAACTCTCAAGTAAGTTGTTCATCACAATTTCTGCCGTGTTAGCACGGCTTGTTACTCTTGTTTGGGTTTGACTATGATGTAGTCAACAAAATAGAAATATCATAAAAAAAAATTAACACTGCACGGTTGGCGTAGTGGTCTGCGCGGTCACATCGCCGCTTTCAACTGTACTGGGGTTGTGGGTTCGATCCCCATACTGTACAAATCTTTGTGTGATCCGCAAAGATTTGTTTTGACTCTGGGTGTGCATTGTGTGTGTGGAATGTATATTTGTGAACCCCCTCGCGACACAGGAGTTATACCTAGTGCGGGAGTCGTCGTCGTATTTAAAACAAAATGGTATTGAAAAAAATACTAACGTCATAATTGTATCTTAATTTCAAATGTAGCAAGCCGTGGTAGGGGGCTGATAATTATGTTTACTATCGCTAAACTTCCAGAAAACAGTATTCTTATCGGTGTTTCGACGAATTCAAAGAAATGACAAGATGTTTTGCTAACCCGAAGGCTTTAGGTGATCAGTCAAGTTATGCCACGTCATTTTTTAAAGTCAAGTAGGATTTGAATCCGCGCTCATACAAAAATCGTTCAACCTCTCTAACCAACTGAGCTATCCAGCCTTTCGCCCCACCACCGCCGCCGAGAATTTCTTGACTGTAGCATTTGATGGGCCTATGTTAAGTAGTGAAATGTTTTCAAATATTTTTTAAGCCTAAAGAACCGATTCTTAGTAGTACAAAGCCAGACATCACATAGACTAGAAGAAGATAAGAAACTTGGCCACACAAAGAGATCTTTGTTGAAGATTAACTGTAATATCTGGCCCTCGATCTTACACGTCGATATGGTCATTATTATCGCTACCCTCTCTCTAGTAGAGTCTAGATTCTAGACAGATCAGCGGTCTGCGGCCAGCGGGTATCATCCTAAAATCAGTAATTATTGATCTGAATGAATTCATTATCAAAGAGCGCTTCCTGCTTTTGGATGGCATAGGTACTTCAATGCCGTTTCTTTTGTTATATAGATATCGTGTGATAAAGTCTGCATCTTCAGCGCTTCCCTAGTCGTGGCGGTAAAGATACTTCGGTAAAATTTCTATTGTTTTTATATAAAGTAAATGCGTAAAAAGTGCTAACGGGTAAAATAAATATAAATCTTGAATGCTTCCTTGAATTTTTTCTGATGGAAGGTCTAGTTAGGAATAAATTAGAAGACTAATTAAAAGTGTTTTAATAATTGCATCGGTAGGTAATATTAACATGAAAAATAATCACTTTTCCTTTAAGAGCCTGTTGCCCAAGCATCAACAAAACGTTACTCAAAGGATGAAAAAAAATATAACACAAACAATTTAAAGTTACACTTTTATATTCGTTTAAGTTATAATTTATCTTGTGTTTAACTCGTACTTGACAATTGCGAAACGGGCTCTAAGAGTCACATTCATTTGCCATCTGTTTTTTTTTATAAACATCAGAACGGTCACATCGATATTGTTTACTTATCTCGCACTTGTATACTTGTAACCTTCATATGAACTTGCACCTGTGTTAATAGGTATTACAATGTATTACTATCTGTATAAGTACCTTTATGTACCTTTTCTATACTATAATCAATGTATGTATACGTAATCTAAATGCTTTGGTTCCATGTTATTCAAACCATACTACTTGAGTATGTATGACTGAGCAGTTTATAGATCAGCATACCAACATATTCTTCTTAAAGCCGATTTCAACAAACTTTTTAATGACATAACATAATGCTTATATTGCCCAGAAGGGTGTGACAGAGGTGTGCAACACCGACACTTCACCTGTTATGTTTTAGGTCCCATGGGATAGGGGTGAGCCTTTCGCACAATTCGAACCCTGTGCTGCTATTGTGTTTTCGTCTGTTTGTATCGGCTTATCTTCAAAACGGTTGAACCGATTTTAATACAATTTTAGATGGAGGTTACTGACCACAAGGCTACTTTTTATCGATGTACAGTGGGCCAAGCAGTTAGGTAGGCAGGGCAAAATCTTCAACGTTTTAGTGAAGACTGACTACACCAATTATAGATATGTGAGTTACATACCTAAATAGTGGGTATATAAGGTATATTACACTTAATAACTATGTAACTCACACATGCCTATCTAGAGTAGTCAGTCGTCATTGCGACGTGAAAGTTTTTTCCCTGGATACCTAACTGCTTGGCCCACTGTACCTACCACGCAGACGAAACGGCGGGATTAAGTTACTTTTTTGTTTGATAGCGCTAATCTCGATAACAACTGGTCGTATTTTGATAATTATTTTTGTGTTTGATAGTCCAACTCTCAATAAAGGTCTTAAGATATTTAACATTACGCTAAACTCCGCGAGGGCGGAGCGATAAGGTTGAACGCGGGTCAAAGCGCGAGAGAAGCTACGTTAACTAATACAACGAATTCCACGCAGATGAAGTCGCGGGCAAAAGCTAGTCTACCAATAAGGACAGCTTTGAAATTGTGGCCAGCATAGTTACTATTAGTCAAGGTTGTACAAAGGTCCTCATACAGTCTCGATGAGATTACTTCATCATATCGAAATTGACAATATGAGCTAACAAACATAGTAGCACCTACGCAAACAAAACATGTTTATGTTCAAAATAATGTGCAAATTAAGAATGCTTGTATGAGATCACCCCCAATATTTGACATAATTACCGGGTAATCAAACAATCGTTTCTAAGCGAGCGTAGTGACAGAACTTTATTAATAAAAATAGTATTGTATTTATCATTATTTTGCTTTTAATACGAGTTACGACCGGGATTTAACATACGATTCTCCAGGCGTTAACTTACGACAAATTATACAAGGTGCGGCGCGGCTACTTACTTATTTGAATTGTTGTGTTGACTTATTTGTTGTTATACACCTATACAGCATCTGATGCTTCCTCAAAAATTTAGTATAATCTCATTTGAAACGGTCTATATTAAAGCTTTTTTGCAGCTGTGAGCAGTTGATTTAGTAATCACTAAACAGTGGACGAGCGATTAGCTTGGTCCGCCGTGGTGACGCATTTTTAAAACTGCAACTAAGAGGGCGTGTAGAAAACTTAAGCTAGATTTAGCATCTGTATGATCTTTTCTGGCGCATTTTTTTAATATTAAAAATGCGACCAAGCTCATCTTAAAAAACACAAAAAAATCATTTTTGGTGTTTATCAAACGATGTTTGATCGAATACATCGAATACCGTCGATGAGCTGAAGAACAACATTCGTGTAGTCATTCTGCCAAGATCGATACGAAAAAAGTATTATAATATTTAATACATAAATCTTCAAAATTCGGCAACCTGCCATTATTGAGCAAAGCGATGACCACCCTCAAGATACCAGTTTTAGAATCAATTTATAAAAACTTCAAGATGTACTACAATATACAAAAATAATTAGAATGATATTACCAAAACTTTAGGTTTTATTGTAGTTTTAAAGAAGTAACCGCGCTGCACTCTATAATATAAACAAGCATTTTGTTGTTTATATAGAGTGCAGCGCGGTTACTTCTGGCAATATAATTATAATTACTTTTGTATATTGTTGTACATTGTACATGTACATTTACAAAACCTACAATATAAAACCTCATTTGCTAGGTACCTGAGGTTAAGCTTTGCCTCAATTACCCTGTGTTTAAACAAACCGTGTTTTGTTTCGCGATCTATGAAGGCTGACGAAATTATTCGTAAAATTATCTAGGTCACCACAAAAAGATTACAGTTTATTGGCATTAAAATTATTATTACTAGCACATTTTTATCAGTACCCAGCTATGTGAGCAACTGGTTCCATTGCTCAAACTATTTATTTGTTTATTTGCAGTAAGTCTAAAAGACATAGAATGCTTTATTCATTCTCAGTAATTTCTTGTAAAGTCCTAACGTTAAAAAAATACGAACAGCTGTTTAAAATAACCTATAACATTGTGGTTAAAAATAGCTGATGATTTCTGTTAGATGTTAATGATATTGCTAAAAATACAAAACGAGTTATCAGGATAAATCATTTATGAGGTCATCAATGTGTGATCAAAGTTAAAACTCGTCAAGTTTAGTAAACAATTTACATTGCTTAATTGATATATAGAGAGATATCCTTGGTTGCCTATTTTAGACAGGTATATAGACATTTTCAGAAGTTTCGGATAGAATTATCCTGTCTTATAAAATATAACCATTTATGTGGTATTTGGACGACCGGATGACGGAGTGGGTAGTGTACCTGCCGAGGTCGTGGCTTCGATTCCCACTTAAGACAAATCTTTGTGTGCATGAACATGGGGGTTTGTCTTAGTCTGGGTGTTTCTATGTATAATATGTATGTATTTACAAAAGAAAAGTATATAAGTATTAGTATCAGTTATTATAGTACCCATATTACAAGCTCTGCTTACTTTGGGACTAGATGGCGTTGTGTGTGAGTTGTGAAATATTTATTTGTGAAAATATTTTATGTGTGTTATAATATTATAATCCTAGCATTAGAATTATTGCAAGCATATGTATAAATCTCAACAACAACTCTCTATTATAAATTCAATTCAATAATTTATTTATAACATTGCACATATTGTTATCATTTTCAGATAGTTCATTTAATTGCTTCAAGTTTTATGGAAAGATCATTAAACCAAAATCACAGACCAATAATGTGATTGATATAATCATTAGACGTGTAACAACTTGATATTTAGGATTTACCAATAAAATTAATAACGACTTTGTAATGGTATGAGAAGTTACTTTAGAAGATAACCTTCGCTACCGGAATAACTGTATAGTAGATAAAATTATTATGGGTTTAAATATGTATAAAAATAATAGTTTTAACAACACAAAGAAAACCGGTTGATCGAGCGGTTAATATTATTATTTTCTATGTTTTATTTATTTAAAGAATCCAGAACTCAAAGAAATTAGCCATGAACTCATGTTAATTACGTAACTATTTCCCTACAGCCATGTATGTTTGACCTTTCAATATAATAAATCGTATGCGTTCGTTAATTATGTAGTATTTATTCTTTGAGAATCAGACTTGTTAATAGCGGGCTCACACAGCCGGAAATTGAGATTGTTAGTTCATAATCTGAATTGGGGCTGTGTGCGTCCGGTCTAACTCTGACCCTTTTTTAAAAGCCGTCCGAGTGGTATCGTCGACTGCCGTCGACCTTCACATAGCTGTCTTTGACCCAATATAAACGGTACGCATAAAAACGGTCAAAATGTTTATATTTAACATGCATTTTACAAACAACGAAATACCACAATAGTCTATTTTTTAATCCCAGAGACTAATTGACAGCAAGTTCAATACCCAATAAGTAAAATCTAACGGGAATTAACGCGACCATGCATTATTTACCTTTTAGGCTTGACTCTTAGCTTAGACTTGCTCTTAACGTCAATTACCGTTAGATTTTACTTAAGAGCCCTATTACATTTTTACGTTGCGCCAAATTAGGTGTTTCTGCGACCGCGCGGCAAGTTACGACACTCGATGCACATGTTGCGTGAACAGTGACTAAATAATCTTGATCCGCTGTAGTATGATTTCCTATGGCACTTCCACGGTAAACGAATCGTAAAGTATGCTTTGTTGTTAGAATAAAAAGTATTTTTTCAGTTTACCAGTTTAGTAGTTTGCAGAATTGGCTCCTTATCAATAACAGGTATATCAGTTTTACAACATTTAGTCAATTGAAACACATTAAAATTATTTTATTTCGTATATTTTTGATAACATTATGAAACTTAATATAAAGTAAATATTACAGTACGTGAACATTATGCTAAAGTAGGTGTGATCCACAAAAATAAATACATACATTATAATAATTATGTCGATAAGTGTCGTTTACTATAGTGACTTGATGACAATTTTTCGCTATGCGCATCAATTGCAACCAACTGATTCATGAAGAAACGAAAATCAATTAAGCGTCTTCCTTGAATATCTATATTATCCTGTGAACAAGGCAAAATAAAGCATTAGCATTACCCATCAAAGAGATATAAGTAAATTGTGTAGCGTAAGACAAAGATTAGTTATAATAGGGATTTCCTAAGTCTTAAGCAACTAGTTAGCGTACATACCTTTTCATCATTACGGTTAACAGATATTTCTTCTTTATCTATTTCTTCAATGATTAAACTATCATTAGTCTCGAAGCCTGGATTTTCATTGTCAACACTCTAAAAAATTAAAAAAAAAAAACATAATATTAAATAATTTTCCCAAACGAAGCATTACCTAGAAAAAAGATATAAGTACATTGTGTAGCGTAAAACAAAGATCACTTATGGGGATTGCCTAAGTTTTAACAAACTATTTGGTATACAATGTATAATATATATACCTTGTCAGCGTTACAGTTAACAGATATTTCTTCTATATCTGTTTCTTCAATTATTGAATTATCATTAGTGTCGAAGTCTGCGTATTCACTGTCAAAAGTCTAAAAAATTAAAAAAAGCATGAAATAAATTAAATTTTCAATACGAAGTATTTCATATTAAGAAAAGTTCATTATTTTACCATGTCCTTAGTTTCATTGATGTTGCTAGATGTTGAAGCTTCAAAGTTTTCCAGATTCTGTTTTTTATTATTTCTATAAAAAAATATAAATTATGAATATACAGGGTGGATGCGACATAGCGACATTTATTGAAACCACAGCTTCTATACATGGCCAGTATGCATTTCCACCGGATAAAAAATTCTCTGGCGAAAAAAAAAATTCACGTCTTCCGAACAAATTGCACGATCGCAATGTTCAAATTGTTCGGAGAACGTGATTTTTTTTTTTTCGCCAGAGAATTTTTATCCGGTGGAAATTGATACTTACCATGTATAGAAGCTGTGGTTTCAATAAATGTCGCTATGTCGCATCCACCCCGTATAAGTATGTTTTAATAGAAATGGGAAATATGAGCAAATTTCTTATTTTTCTTTCATAAGAACTTTCTCGAACACGCCGAAAAAGTAGGTATTGAGGGGAGCGGATGTCCTTTCTATTTTTTTTTTCATTAGAACCTTCTAACAATTCATAACAAACACGACCAATTAAATAACGACGAAAAAGAAATTAAATACATACCTTGCTTTTTTAGCTTTGCTCAGGTTTTCGATGTTATGCCTTTTACGTTTCCTTAAGCATTGGTATTTACATTTACCCATATTGACTGTAGCACAACTACAATAAAACGCTATTATCTGTATAATACAAAAGAAGTAAAATAATTGTGCTACTACAACACACAATACCAAAATAATATTATACTCACAATGATCAAGAAATCGCGATCCTACTATGAGATGCTCACACGCACACACACTGACGTAGCGTTTACTTGCCTAGTTACGCACACTAGCGCACGAAATAAACTGACATAGGTCCGACCTCGACAAGCGCTCGTGCGCATCTGATTGCATCGCCCCGGCGCAGTCAAATAAGTACTACTTTTATTTGATTTATTACAAAATAACTATAGCAATTTTAAATAAAACAAAAAATTTATAGGATAAAGCAAAAGTGAAATATTATTTTAGTAAAAACTTTATATTGAAATAATACGAAATACCAGAGATATTCTGACTTGTTTTGAGGTAATTTTGATTAAAACTTGTATCAATTCCAGACCTTTTTTTATACTCATAAAAGGTCAATATTAAAAATATATTTTATAATGATGTTAGTAGAGGATACATTCAATACAAAAAATAATATTTTGATGGGCAGTGTTAGCCAGTTTTTACAAATTAGAGCTCTCAAACAAGGTCTGTTCCCCTCTTTTACTGAATCATACATCAGCAGAATGATGATTACTGCATAATTAAATTAAAAAAATAATATCTGTTGTATTAATGTTTAAGACGAAGAAATGGGCTATCTTTATAATGTAATTTTTTTAAGTAATAAACAGCAAAAAGTATACAATTACGACGGCGAAAACCTTGCACATACGCATTTTTTTGTAATAGGGCTCTTAATCATGCAACGTGTAAATTTAAAAGTTAATCTATTGTTCTTGCTGTCAAATTAGTACCCGAGATTAAAAAATGAACTATAGTAATTTATTAGTCCTGTAGTAAATAAACTAATATTATTTGTTCACAGGACCACGACGGCGCTCCCCCGACACCCCCAAGAATATAAGCAGGGTCGTCCGTCATCGAGGGGTCAAACAATGAATTCCAGTAAATGTATTATAAATACTTATAGTAATTGTCGGGACAGAACACCGTCGCACCACTAGGAGTGTATAATCTTGAGAATACGACTACCGATGAATTAACACGGAAGGAATAAGCTCCATTCAGCCTTACCTCCGAAATTATATCAAAATCAAATATTTAATAATCTATAAAAATAATCTTTCAATTTAATCATTTACATATTTCAGTCTGTATTTATCGTCCTTTGGTGCTATATTTTCAATATAATTTATAAGTTTACAATGTTATTAGAACGTTCCATTTCCAAGGATGTACTCAATCTATCAAATTTCTAGGGACATGATTCACATCACATTAAGTGCAATATTGTATCACATACTTGAACTCGAGATCTGATTGTTAAGTATTAGTATATGATAAGTAATGTTTGCTAAATGACAATATAGGAGAAGTAACGTCCTCAGTATGTAATATCTGAATGGAATTAGGTGAGTCGAATTTCATCGCAGACATAATAACTTTTACTTATTTTCAGTTGAATATATCACTTGCAGTATAAGATCTTACGTTTGCAATCTTATCGATGAAGGCAAATATTGATTGCGCACGCTATAGGGTTTAATTTAACGATCCCACGCATAACTACATGAGGAAATGAGATTTCCCTAGTTCGTGATAATAATAGCTACCACGACGGAGTTACAACAATATTACTGAAAACACTAATTGCGAACCAATATTTTATTTTATATTTTAGCACTTTTTTTTGCTTGTGTTACACTTAGTTTAAATCATGATTAGAAAAATAAAAGTTAATACTCGATCATGAACATAGAGATTATTTTCTCGGTCATTTTGTTATTTTTATTTTTCTGGTCGATCTAATGCATATTCCACTAGTTTTAGTTCGTTTGACTTGGGTTGGGTAATATTATCAACCATTATTATTTTATTATCATTATGTATGTTTTATTGACAAACCATTCGAGATTCTATTTATCAAGAGAAATAAACATAACTGAGAATGAGTTGTTTTATTTGTAAATTGTAAGTGACACCGCTGACCTAGCTATCTACTACTTAAACCTGTTTCAAATGTAATGAAAGGCACTGTGCGTAAAAAGTGGAGGCGAAAATCAGAGCGTAATTTATAGGCTTTTGCAAGACTGAATAATGTTTTCTAGTGAGCGTTTACAAAAACTGGTCATATACAGGCGTAATGTCTGAGTAATAATAATAGCAGCTCTGTATCTAAGCTTTGTCCCACAGCTGGGCTGGCCATGGTCCACCACGCTGGCCAAGTGCGGATTGGTAGACTTTACATACCCTTGAGCGCTTTTTAAGCACTCAGACATGAAGGTTTCCTCACGATGTTTTCCTACACCGAGCTAGGTTGAACTTGTTCAAAAACAAATAATAAGAATATGGTTGTGATAATGTAGCAATATGCACATCAGTAATCTCAATAACGACAACAATGTTGTAAATTTTGTATTTAAATGGCTAAAATTAAAAGCTGCAAATATGTAACATGGTCCATGAAATGTGAGTTCAACAATGCGTTATATCTGAAACACCGATTTAATCCTTAAAAACAAAGTGTCCATGGAGTCGTATAAAAATATGTAGTCTTTTAATACCAACAATTCCGAACGCACATTTTGCATTATAAAATTTTAGTCCTTGCACGTATGTGCATGCCAATATCATGAGTCCTGTATCCTATCAACTTCATTTTTAACTTTCTTCAATAACGCACTTATTTGTTTGTACTTTCCTGTCGAATTTGGAAGGTTCTCGAAGTTGATGACGTCACAGATGTCTTTCGCGAATTTATCATCGGAGGGTAGTTTCAAGTAAGGCGAGGCAATGTTCATGACTGGAGTGCCATAGTCCGTGCCTTTAACGTGACCTTTGTTGTCAGGTGTCCTGGATACACTACTCGCATTATCAGACATTTTCTGTGAACTACATGCAGATGCTTTAAGATCAGTGATTTGCTCTGACCCAGAAGCTTGGGAGACAGGTTGCTGAGAACAAAATCCAGAATCCTGAGTGTCCATAACCTGTTGAGAGCTCGGTGTTGATACAAGATCATCACTATCTTTTTGGTAACTTGATTCCTCATTGTCAATAATTGTCTCAACAGATGATGGCAATTCTTGAGTGTCTGTAATCTGCTGTGATCTTGAAACTGATTCTTGATTATCAATAGTTAGTTGCGGACTAGTTGCCAATTTTTGACTACCAACTTGAGGGCTTGCAGATTCCTGTGTGTCCATTTCTGTACTTGGCAAAGGTTCTTGTAAATCGTTTACTGTTACCGATTCTACTTTAGCAGCGTCAGCTTGTGACTCAGATTTATCGGCAGTGTCATTCTTTTTAACATCATTATCTAAAACGTTATCCACATCCTTGCTCTCAGTCACATCTTTGTCAATATTTTCCGTCGATATTTCTACATCTATTATCTCCTCATTAGTATCATCAATCGTTATCGTTTCTATCTCTGTTGCGGTATCATCTGACGCTGTGATATCATTTACTGATGTATTGATATCTATAGCGTCTAATAAGAGCTGCTTCTTAGCTTCTAAATCCTCCAGAGATGGGCTATCTCGGCCACTGCCCTGCGATGTGTCCTAAAAATAATAATGTATTGGAAATGATAATCATAATGAAGAGAGATTAGCTATTTTAAGTAAAGCTTCTTAGGGTTCGTGTATACGGCACAGCTGCCGCGCCGTCATCGCATCGGCACTGCGTCTGGTAAAGTTGCGTCTACGCAGAATAACGAAGCTGTAGCGGTAGTGCCGTATATACGAGCCCTAAGGTTTAAATATGATAACAAGCTGTTATAATGATTGAGAAAATAAATAGCAATTAGCAACGCAATTTAATTAAATATGTATGTACAGTGGGCCAAGCAATTAGTTATGCAGGGCAAAAACTTCTATGCCATAGTGAAAACTGACTGCAAAAGATATGCATGTGTGAACCACATATTTGGTAAGTGTAGTATACCTACTATTTAGATATGAAGTCTTTACTATGACTTAGAAGTTTTTGCCCTGCATACCTAACTCGTTGGCCCACTGTACGTACAAGGATTTAATTTGATATCCATGGATCAACATGTTACTGACAAAAAGTACAATACACATTCAAAAACAACAAATATTTGTCACTTACCGCCTCGCTATCATCTTCGTCAATAACAATGAAATTCTGCATCGGAACAGGTATATCTCCTACGGTCAATACCTCTATTACTTCCAAATCGTCACTAGAGTCCTTTTCAGTTTCTTCTTTCGAAGGCGAGGGTAGTGATTCTGGTGGTGGTGGTGGCACTTCTGGTGGTGGTGGGGGCTCTTCTGGTGGCGGTGGGGGTAATGCAGGCGGGGATGGCAGGGGAGGAGGCGGGGGTGGCGGCGCCGGCGTGGGCGGTGCTTCGTCGGGAAGAGGCGGGACCGAAGGGAATGCTACCGCTTCTGTAATGGTTAAAATAATACATAAATTTTTAAATAAATACTTTTAGGTAATCTGTAAACTTTGGAAACTTAAAGTGTGTAACAATTAAATTATTTACTAATTTAGTATCAAGTCAATAGCTATAACACTATAAGCTTGGGTGAATCAATGTAATAACATTGTATTATTGAAATTCTAACGCGATACGTTACAGCTACGTTGCGCAAACGCGGAACAATCCCACACTTGTCAGTTGTCCACACTCGACCAGACTTTTGCTTGGTAAAGGTCGAACAACTGTCTGTATGTGAAATACTGCCTCACCTTAATAATGATGCCCAGTTTTTTTGCCACTAACTGAGCATTCGACTCGACGTGACAGTCCAAATTAAGTTTCTAAGTGAACGAGATCCCGAAAAGCTTAAGATTATTGGTTATCGGAAGGAATACATCTCGGAAAGTAGGAGTCAGAAAAAATGGTCTCCGTTTAGTAAACATGGCTAAGTTGTATTTTATCTCCAATTTGGTCATTGACAACTATCTCGCAGACCTTCCTCAGATATGTACTTACCATCGCCACTATCCAGCTCCATTTCAGCCTGTCCTTCCAGAGTGGTGTTAACAGACGTGGCTGAAGGGAACATAGTGAGTTTCTTGCGTTTATACGCTTTCATAGCATTTGGTGCTAAGAACTGTAGCATAGACAACTTGCTGTCTTGGTCCCCTAGTGGAGGGAGACCATAGTTGTGTCCTTCCTGAAAAGTTACAACGTTTATGTTGTATTGATTAAGGCTCAGTCATGATTTTCTCATACAAATGGAGTTCCATGATCATTTGTGATTCAAGCATATTTACTTAATTAAATACTATTGTGTTATTTACATTTAGACAGTATTAATCTTGGTTATATGGACAGTATTGGTCTTGGTATTTGTTTAAAAAGTCATTGAAAATATCTACATGAATAGAAGTTTATGAGAATTAAATATTACGTATTTTTACAGTGTAAATGTCAATTGTTACAGTGTTACTCTTGGTCTGGTCTCTGTGATTGAGAAAGAGACCAGACCGAGAGTAGTAAAGTGCAAACTACCTCCAGTTGAGTTTATAAATATCAACAAAACAGCTGCTATGCATGTACAACAAGTAAACATCTAGTACAAAATAGTAACATACCTCTATATATCTAGGACTAGGCGGCACATTGAATCCAGGAAAGTCCAATATCTTTTTAATATCAAACTTGTCTTTGGAGCCAGGCTCAACCATTTCACCTTCTTCTTCATCAGGGTCCAATGTGGCATTACCCTTAAATTAAACAGAGAAAAATCATTTGATGGAACATTACAACAGCGATAAGGACAGAATCTCTTCTTAAAAGTCAGTAGTCCAGCTTAGTGTAAGTGCACACATTGTCTATTGCAGTGAATGATAGTTTTTAACCGACTTCCCAAAAAGGAGGAGGTATGTATGTACATCGATTACGTATGTATGTCGACCGATTCGCGTGATTCTTTTTTTGTTCAACGCGAAATAGCTGCCAGGTGGTCCCATAAAAATTTCTTTCAGTTTGGTGAATTAGTTTTTATTTCATAAGCATTATTGTTATTTGGACGATGTCATTTTGACAATATTTTGTATATTAGTATGTCGATAACTTTAACATTTCCGTATTTGCGTAATTCTTTTTTTGTTCGTTAGGGTACATATTCAAGTTGGTACCCTGGTCATCTGGTCAGCATAATATGATGATGAGATCCCAAGGCAATCGAGAAGAACACTCAATTTGTAGGTATATATAACTGTTACGTTTCAGACAGTATCATACAGTTTGTTCAATTATATATAATAAATTGAGAGTTTTTATACATATCAGACAGTAACTTAACAATTAACAGAAGTACCAACTTTATTTTAACATATTTATAATTATATTTTTAGAGGAGGCTATGGGAGTGGGTATGACAGGACATAAATGTAACCAAGTTTCTTCAGCAATCTTCAACAGCAGGTATACAGGGTGTCCCAGTTAAGGATGTCAAGCCAAAATCGGGTAATAAGGTAAGTTATGACAGTTATCAGAAAACATATAAAAAAAAGTTCTGAAAAATTATGTGCATTAAAAAAAACAGGCAAATTTACACCCTGTGACAAACTTTTTGCTCCTATTACTAGAGATATTTACTTCTTTTTACTATTCATTTTGGTAATGTAATCCTGAAAGCTCATTTTTAACCGACTTCAAAAAAAGGAGGAGGTTCTCTATTCGGTTGTATTTTTTTTTTTTTATGTTTGTTCGCCGATTTCTCGAAGAGGCCTGGACGGATTTGAGAAATTATTTTTTTGTTTGAAAGGATATACTTGTCATGTGGTCCCATTTTTTTCAAGTCACGTTCTGATGATGGGATCCTATCGAGAGGCACCGACTTCAGAATTATAAAATAATTATTTAATAATTTCTATTTCACTAAATGAAAAAACGTATTATTTTGTGCGAAGTAAATTTATTTATTGCTTCTTAGTTTACCTACTTTTTGAAGTCGTTTTTTTTTTTGGACCCCGGTTAAAAAAAAATTACAACTGGCGACATATTGACTGTAAATGTCACTTTTCGCCCAACCAAAGATTCAAAGTTGGCATTTAACTAACTGAAAAAAAATGTTGAGATTGGAAAGTTGCATCAAACTGTGACATTCTGTATAGCAGGTGAAATATTTTGCAATAAAACTTACAGAAGAATCAAACATAGCTATTCCAGAATGTGATATTCTGGCCTCTTCCAGCCATCCTGGTGGATAGCCCAGGAGTCGCATCCTGTAGATATGCAAAGGCAATTCATGTCTCTTGAGGCCTAATGCATGACGCAATTGTCCTGATATCCTACCAGGAATTAGGTGCCCGAATTTCTGATCATCCTCAACATGATAGCGTCTGAAAAAGATCAAGTGGGTATGAGACAAAATAACAATTAGTGTCTGTACCCCTAATTCTACATAGAGACTTTTTCCCCATTTCAAGGAGAGGACACAATATTAAAAATTAAAAATAATACACATGAGAAGCTTCTTCTTCATCATGTCCATGGCTGAGTCAAATTTTATTGGCCCAATAAGAGGCCACCATTAAAGCACTCTCATCGGCATTCTTGTCCAGGTGGTAGGGCATTTTGGACAATCAGTAAGGTGTGCCATTGATTGTACTGCTCCACATTCGAAGATAATGAATGATGAGAAGCTAATGATCCAAATGAGGGGACAAAAATAAAACATACTTACCCAACTCTAACAGGCAAACTTTTCCTTTTATTGGCGATCCTAGCAAAGTCCTTGGGTATTGTGCAATCTCTCAGCTGGTGATTTCCATCGCAATTGAAGCAAGTAGGGCCTCGGCGCATAGGAGGTGGTGTGGGCTCCTTCTCTGGTATGTTGGAAATTACTGTTGTAACCTGGAATTTCAATAATATTGAATGAGTACTACAATTTTGCTTCTTCAATTCTTGTTTTATAACAATAAAATTATAGGTGCCTTTGTAAACTAAATGGCTCATTGTATGTAGCATATAATAGGTAAGTGGAAAAGTTTTAATTATTCTATATTAAATATATGGATGACTTCACAAGAGTAGCATATTGTATAGTTTGTTATGATACAACTGATAATAGATATGATAATAATTTTATCTATAATGTATGAATGTTTTTAATACTAGGTATAATGTATAGCTGCATAATATGATAGCAATAATAATTTCAAAAAATGTTAATTAAATATTTAAGTAATATAACTAATATAAAAAAGTTCAATTTACTGTATTAATTTAGATTTTCCTAGCTATCGCAGTAGGTTTAATATTGTTATCGCTTTTAAACATGAGAACTGATATTACACTAGCTAGCTAGCTATTTACACACAAAACAATTATTTCAAGAAGCTTACATGTCTATATCTGGGCACATCATCACCCCTATCATCACCAGGGTCTGTGTCCACAAAGAACAAGGTATTATCCACTTTCTCTTCTTCTTCCACGGGCGTGGGCACACCTTCGGACAGGTCCTCTGGCCAAATGTCGAGTTCTAAATCAGTCTCATTTTCAGAAACCAAGCTATCACCTTCATGGAGCCTTATCAGTTTCAACATAAAAGCCTTTATCTGTTCCTTATAGTTACTCGCCAGTCTATTATCTCTAAAACGCACTGTAACTAAAGGTATCCTATTTTCGCACCCCTCAACGCCTAAGTCGCTGTTCCCAGGAGAATCTATTACTATGTCTTCATTGAGAATTGTAGTTTTACAACCTTCGGTAATTGGTTTCTTGGCGCAATCGACTTCATCTTTATTCTGCGTTCGCACTAAAACATTTTCTGGTTCAGTGTTAGCTAAGTTGTTCGATGTTTTCCCTCCATTCTGCATAATAGGAGGGGACGAAACTTCCACGATTTCTTCGCTATCGTTTTTAACTTCAACGACATCGACACTAATTTCCACGGGTTTGCTTTCAATTTTAGGTGAGTTTGTACTGTTTTCAGTCTCCAAACGATTTATTTTGGGTTCTTTAACCTCTTCGTCACTGCTGATTTCGATGTCCTCATTGTCCAATTCATAAATGATATCGTTCAGTCCCGCTTTTCTTTTAGACATGATGATGTTGACTACTCATCAAGAATTAGTCTTCTGCATGTATTTAATCACAAAAATCCAAATTCTTGAGTAAATCCTGTAAATAATAATCTAGAATTACAGAAATACCTCAGAAATACCTACAGTAACAGATATTATTATGACAAATCAATGACAACAACATGACAGTTAGGTAAATGACATTGACACAATTACTGTTTGGTATTGCCATGTGAGAACGGGTTCTCGCCGACAATTTTCACCGATATTAGTGAGGTACTTCAGTGTCGGTGAGAGATAACTCATTCGACTCAAAACAAAGCTCATAATAAATTATGAGAGCTAAAAAGCCTGTGTCCAAACTGTGGCGTAATTGACATACCATAAAAATTTTAAAAAAACATTTTCAATAAACAGTGAGTGAGGAATTTAGGTTAGATTTGCTATTATATATTTTCAATCAAATTAACAGAGAAGTAGTAAAATAATGTCCCTACTGTTTCGCAAACTAGGCCATAGCAGTCCTAGAAATATAATACACAATGCCCAAGTGCTGGTTATTTCAAGTCGTAAGCTGAGTATAGTTCCATCGCTTTACGGTAAGTTAAATCACAATATCCAATTGTTTAAAGATAATTATTTTGCTTTGACACTTAAAACAGCTTCTTTTGATCCTTACAGATGGAGAACAAGATCCATCATCCAAGTTCTTTTCTTCTAACGTCCAAGTTTTATTAAAGAGATTGACCAGACCAGATTACAACAGGGTGTTCAGAAAAAAGAATAACCAAGGCCTATCTCTCCTTAAAACACCATTTTACAAATTCTTAACAGATGAGGAACTTCAGGATGAGATGGCTAGAGCTGATAAGAAAGCTACTAAGTTATTGCAAATGCCTCCTATAGTGAAGGTAATGAGATAATTTCATCTATTATATTTATTCTTATGTATTTCTATTTATATTGTGCCACTTGTGCTCATTTTTCACTAAGCCAGACCAATAAAAACCTTAGTCTGAGATTTATTACTATAAATTTGGTTGCATTGCACTCAAATCCTGGCCATTACCCCATGGATGTGAAATTCCTTCTAACAATAGTGCGAATTAAGCTTAGCTGGAGGGGGGTTAACAGGAATACTAGTCATAACATTCAAACATAGCAGAAAAGTTTATGCATGCATACTTTTCAAAAAATTCACCTAAAGTATATATGTGTAACTAAGTACATTATACTCTGTCCTTTGAGAGTGCTGGGCAATTTTCATCTTAAGGTGGCATCTGGAAATTTCCCTGATAGTACATAAATAAAATCTTAACTTTATCCCATGGGGGAAGGCGGAGACAATGGTCTGGTCATAACTATAGCCTTTTTCATAAAGTAAGCTGATGTTTTAAGCCCTTTTAATTACTTAATTTTTTTTATGTTTTCAGATACAACAACACATAGATGATGTGCTATCTAAAGATCCCGCTCTGATAGGATACGACACTGCCAAGTATTTCTTCACTGACATCACCTTTGGTGTGGCCAATGAACACAGACTTATCATTGAAAGGTATACCAGTCATTCAGAGAAATGTATTTTATTAGATGATCACTATGAGGATCACATCATGTTATATACACATATGTGATGTAATATGTGTGTGACATACAATAACATAAGCCTATACTAATCCAGATGCTTCCACTATTAGAATGTTTTTATTATCAATATTATATGCAATATGTATCAAATTGTATCAAATGTAGACCGGGCAGACGACCTGGTGACCTGAAATACAGGCACCAGTCTCCCACAATGATATTTTTAATAATGATATTTATATAATATTTGAATTTAAGGACTGTTGTAATTTAACTATTATTGTAGTGAGAAAATAAATATTTGTCTATGCCTATGTCCATCTTCACGTCTTTAACTGTCTCCATAACAATTTTCATCAAGATTGGTTTGGTAGTTAGCTGTGGAAGTGTAAATTGAAAGACAAGAATTACCATCTCATTTATAATATTAGTCAGGTTTAGCAAAATGCCATTTAAAATAAGGTGAAAATGTCAGCCATTGAACTAATAACTAACTTTATGAACCATGTCAAACATATGAATATTTTTTATTTATTTATTTAAATCAGGCATCGGGGCCGATATCAAATACAAAATAAAACATATAAACGCTATACAAATATACTTCAAATATAATAACACTATTCGGCGATGTGTGAAGCAGGGTGTCAAGTAGGCTGCCACGGAATCTCTGGAACACAACACCCTTGGGCAAAAATTCGTCCTTTGTGAAAGTCGACAGATATTTGGTTAGCACTATCACCACAAAAGAATTTAGGTTCACTTTACGGCGTTACTCTAACCACTAACCACTCTAATAATATAAAAAACTCTCTTCTTTGGTTTTATGATCCAATCCTTATTCTGTTTTAACTAGAATATGTAATTTTTTCAGAGATCCAGATGGCACTCTCCGCAGCTGTGATCATGATGTCAGAAAGAGATTAAATCAGGTATGATTTATTGTTCAATATTTTTGCATAGTATGGGATCATGATCATTACCTTATTACCAGTTCAATCATTTAACATTTTGGCTGGACTCCTGTGGTTACTGGTTGAACCAAACTTTTATTTAATAGTATCTTTGCAAGTAAATAACAAACCAATATTTGCCTAAAAAAATAAAAAATATTTATTATTGCTGAATATCAGTTTTATTCACTATTTTTTATATAGTTGTTAGTACTTTTTCACTTCAAAGAGGTGAGTTTACTCTGCAGCTGACTGTACATTTAATCATTAATCTCTAATAAATATAAAATTATCTATTCCAGACCTACTTCCCAATGAATGGCCGCAAGTTGAGAGAACCACAAATGTTCACGGACCAGGAGAAACTGGACAGTCTTTTAGAAAGGGAGAAGTATGAGTTCATTCTAGACCGTGCCTGTGTCCAGTATGAACCTGATGAACCTTCATACCAGAGGATCACCAGTATTACTTACCAACATGTTGATTTGCTGAGCAAATATGAACTGTTAAGGTATGTAGAATGTACCTATAAAGAAAAGGAAATATATTGTATAGATTCTTGGCTGTGTTACTGGTATGCTGCTCTAAAAACAATATTCACACTAGATACCATCAAATAACGCCTAGTATGGGGCAGCACTGAGGTGTCAGGTGCACAAACATGTTAAAATTGTCAGATCGCCTACATTTTCATACATGCAGCGCGCATTATTGATGGTTATACCTCTTGCCTAAGTGGCGGCAACAAGAAGGATTTTTTTTGTAAAAACCCTCATTCAAAGGTCCGATAACTATTGCAGGTATTGATCTGATCTGTCACTTTAAACTAAATATGTTCTATAATTTAATTTTCAGGTCAACCAGACACTTCGGCCCACTAGTCTTCTACTTAACCTGGCACCAGAGCATGGACAATCTAATGCTGGAGCTGCTTCAGAACAATGCTGTCAGAGAAGCAGTATTGCTGACCGCGTTGAGACAGAATATACATGGTGACGTTGCTAATGGAGACGTTGCACAGGCGCTGGTGCCACAGGTAACATGAATTAAATCTTAAATGTATTTATTGATTTGGAACTTGAAAAAGGGATTGTTCTAACTCTAGGTATTGTTTTACACTTTCAAAAATTAGACAACGGGTCTAAATCTCGTAATTATTACAAAGGTAAATAAATACCTATGCTGGACGTTTCGAAATAACTTGCATCATTAGTGGTCACGAGCTGACTGGTCAACCTCAGCGTCGTCTCCGTGAAGCGCGGATATTGCAAAGGTATTCCTTTATAATAAATACGCGATTTAGACATGTTGTCTAATTTTAAAAAAAAATGTTTTACTTATTACATAACTAGCTTCAACGCGCGGCTCCGCTCGCGTTGAATATTGATAAAAAGTAGCTTATGTCCTTCGTCAGGTTTTCAACTATGTCCATAACATGCCAATTTTCATCAAATCGGTTCAGTAGTGTAATCGTGAAAGTGTTAGGGTCGACACACACCAAAAGCGCGTCGAAGCGCAGTGAATCGAAGCGCAGTTCAGTGTCATATGAATTTTAACTTTATTTTCATAACTATAATACTTATTATCGCATGAGAAACTCAAACGAGTCGCGCGGATGCCCGCGGCGCCGCGGGAATTCCGGCGAATTCCATAGTAGTAGTAGCGTAGAGTTTCTCATGCGATAATAAGTATGTATATATAGTAATGAAAATAAAGTTAAAATTCATATGACACTGAAACTGCGCTTCGCTTCGACGCGCTTTTGGTGTGTGTCGACCCTTACAGACAAAAAAACCGGCCAAGTGCGTGTCGGGCCACGCGCAGTAGGCTTCCGTAGCTAGTCGTAACAACATATTTCGACTTAAAAGGGATTTACTATCTGTATTAAACAAGTAACATCTTCATACAAGTCATTACTTTCAAAGGTTTTTGCAATTTGCACGAATTATTCTAAGTAACTGCATTTTACACTTTGGACCCCAATTACTCTAGAACTAATTAAGTTAAAGTAACCAGATAAATAGCGTCCTTCAGATAGGAAATGTTTGTAGTACACGAAACCAGCTAGCACGTATGACGAGATGTATGAATGTTAAGGAAGCGAAAGAAGTATGTAAGGAGCGAAGCACATGGCGTTCCATCGTCTCTGCCTACCCCCGTGGGATAAAGGCGTGATTTTATATATGTATTATGTATGTTTATTTATGTTTCAAGAATTTTGAACAAAATATTCTGAGTAACTGCATCTGACATTTCGGACCCCTATTCCTCTTGAACTAATGAAGTGAACTTATCCGCTATAGTTTTCCTTTAAAGTTCATTACATGTACTACCGACACAATTTTTTTCAGATTTTAGGATCCAGTAGTTTAGCTTTTAGAGGGGGGGGGGACGCCCTACTCGAACAAAAATTTGCTCTTTAAAGTTAATTATCTCGCAACCGGATCCCTAAATCAAAAAACTGTCTTAGCAACCCCTAAACGTTTTTAAAAGTCCTATCTTACCCTACACTATGGGGTAGGCGACAAAAAAAAAAAATCATCCCTATTTTACATGTAGGGGAGCTACCTGAAAAAAAAATATTTTTCCAAATTTTACTCTACGACTTTCTTTGTTTAGTTAACATACATGTTTATGCAAAATTTCAGTTTTCTAGCACCAACGGTTTCGTCGCTATGCCGTGGACAGACAGACGGACATGGCGAAACTATAAGGGTTCCTTGTAGGTACTACGGAACCCTAAAAAAGTTACTTTCTCATAATATTAGTAAGGATTTATGCTAATCCTTACTAATATTATGAGAAAGTAACTTTTTTTGTCTGTAAGGGTCGACACGTTGTTTTGGCTAATTGTAATTAATCTATTGTTAACAGCACATTATGTAGCTGTTAGGGCTTGCAGAAGAACCAGACTCTGTGTGTAGATTAGTGTCTCTCTATAAATTAGATTAGGGTTGCCAGATTTCCCGGCGTCCTTTTCGGGACAAGGGCCAATACAAAATTGTGGGACAATCCCGGCTACGCCTGCCTAACTTGCAATGCTAAATTAGATGGGAATATGTATTGATAGTAATTATGTATGTAAACTACTGACCTCTCATTTTCTGACCAGTCAATGTAATTTTATTTAATTATCTGCCTGTAAATATATCGCACAAGGTGAGCTTAATGCAGCTAAGGCAAAGCTCGCAAATATGTCGTACATAATTAATGATACATTTTTAATTGCAGGTTCTAGCTACACCAGTCCAACTCACCAAACCCGAAATCCTGTCTGAAGAAGACATCCAAATCGACACCAAATGCGTAGAATGTATAGAGAAGTACATCACTTCTAACTCAGCAATGAAAAGTCAGCAAGAGCTGGCCCTGCAAGGCTTCAGGGAGAGCTACCAACAGCTGATCGAACTCAGCAAGGGTCTGCGCAAGGCACACGGACAGTCGTAAATGGTGTATTTAAATAAATGAGTAGTTAAGTTTTCAACATTGTTTCATTTGACTCTAAATCAATGGTGTGTGATTATAAATTTACTATACGTATTTTTATTTTCATTCAAAAATTAATGCAGATAAAATCTACAGATTATTACTTTTTCATGTTTCCAATCTGACTCCTTCAAATTATGCTATAAGATACTGCAGCATGAAACCAATTTTAATAGTTAATGAAATTTCAAATATTTTTTCAAATAATCTAATAACATATTTTATTTAATGGTTCATGGAATAATCCATACACCACTAAATAAAAGGTAAGGTTTTATTTTATCTTTGTTGTTTTGCATATTTTATCTGTTTAGCCCTCAGACTAAAAAAACAATAGCACAAAATTATGTCAACCATAGAGTTAGGTACTCATGTCAGTATTGACAAATGGCAAATTTATAAACAAACTTGAAATCACAACTTATTTTTTAATATAATTTTACTAAAATATTACGTATATTCATGCCGTTTTATCACGAACCTCGAAAATTTACACCACTTTTGATAGCTGCAGAAAAAAAAGCAGTGAAGAATGGTTTACATCATTCAATTTTCACATCACGATTCGACCGTTATGTAGGTGATTGGAAGAAGGACAAGAAAGAAGGTATGGTAAGAATAATTATACACATTTTAATTAATATAGTCATTAGCTATAGCTGCCTTGTTGGTTTAGTGGTGAGCGTATGTGCCCCTCACCACGAGGTCTCGACTTCCGTTCGTTCCTGGTCTGGGCAAGTGTAATTTGGCATTTTATGGAACTAGACTAGGCTCACACACACCCTATCACTTGGCTGATGGTACCTAAACATAACTGGAGTAGTGGGGATGTTAGACACCTCTACCAAACCCTTCTGGGTCATATAGGCGTGGAGTTAGGGTAACTATGCTGTTACAACCTCATTGGTACTTGAAGTTCTTCCTTTCCCTCTGATTAAGTCTAATCTATTCGTCTGAGCGAGGGTAGGTAAGCTTGACTCATCATACCCGTATAATTATCTATCTTGATTGTTCTGTCTGGTATTTTTCGTCGTTGGGAATCAAATAAGAACAGATTTCTCGGCCATATTGAATGTGTTCCATTCGCCAGAATTTGAATGAAAATTTTGATCACATTCCTGTTCCTTTTTAGGGTTCCGTAGTCCCTTATAGTTTCGCCATGTCAGTCTGTCCGAGGCATAGCGACGAAACCGTTGGTGCTAGAAAACCGAAATTTTGCATAAACATGTATGTTAACTATACAAAGAAAGTCGTAGAATAAAATTTGGAAAAATATTTTTTTTTCGGGTTTTTCCTACATGTAAAGTAGGGATGTTTTTTTTTTGTCGCCTACCCCATAGTGTGGGGTATTGTTAGATAGGACTTTTAAAAACGTTCAGGGGTTGCTAAGACAGTTTTTTGATTTAGAGATCCGTTTGCGAGATAATTAACTTTAAAGAGCAAATTTTTGTTCGAGTAGAGCCTCCCCCCCCTCTAAAAGCTAAACTACTGGATCCCAAAATCTGAAAAAAATTGTGTCGGTAGTACATGTAATGAACTTTAAAGGAAAACTATAGCGGATAAGTTCACTTCATTAGTTCAAGAGGAATAGGGGTCCAAAGTGTAAAATGCAGTTACTTAGAATAATTCGTGCAAATTACAAAAACCTTTGAAAGTAATGACTTGTATGAAGATGTTACTTGTTTAATACAGATAGTAAATCCCTTTTGAGTCGAAATATGTTGTTACGACTAGCTACGGAACCCTACTGCGCGTGGCCCGACACGCACTTGGCCGGTTTTTAAATTTTCGTTTAAAAAAGGGCGAGGGGAACACAATTATAAGGCCGAGAAATCTGTTCTTATTTAGTGCATATAGAAAGAAGATTGTTTGTTGCCAGGCAAAGGAAGTTTTTTGACTACTAATGGCAAGTTATACGAAGGAGACTGGTATAAAGGATTTAGGTCTGTATGCACAAATCACATCAAAAATATTTTTCTTATTCTATTATTGCTTTTTTAATTACTGGCCGTTACTGGTCACTTCTATCGCTTACAGCTTGGTCTTTAGATCTTGATATACCTAAAGGGTTTGTTAATTAATTTCTGAATCGTAGACATGGCTTCGGACTCCTTAGCCATCGCCAACAGAACGGTACCTTTCGCCTCGAATATCGAGGTGAATGGGTACGCGGCAAGTACGATGGGGTCGGCTGGCTATACTATGAGAACGGAAACGTCTACTTTGGCTCCTTCAAACAAGGACATAAACAGGGCTATGGCAAGATGTGGTACTTTGACGGAACTTTGTATGTCGGCTACTGGTATCACGGGAAGAAGAAAGGATTGGGCATGTTTGTAATGAGTAAGTAGATGGTTGTATATTCTTAAAGTTCTTCAGAAAGTAAGGGCGTTCACGGAACGTAGGAAATGCGCCTTATAAACACTGAACCGCCTCTGGGAATCGTAACGGAGACTACTTAAGACAACGTTTCCATTTCAAATTTAACGTTATGATGAAAGCTGGTGCTGATAATGCCACGCCACCGCAACGTCAATCCTCAACTGCATTCAAAAGTCATTCAATGATGATAACTATGATGATTGTATGCATCGACTTCTTCGCAATTTATAACTATGTAGTCATAAGACTTGTAAGGGAGTTTTTGTTTTATCTTTTCGATTTAGTGATACAAAGCTTGTTATTATTTTAATATGATCACCTAGTTATCTACAACTAAGTATTTTTTTTTATATCTATATACCTATATATAAGAAATCAATTATTAAAATTATGATATCTTATTTACATTACAATCTAGCCTATCAAGACTACATAATAAGTAATATTATGTTAACCTAAAGTGCTACGTAATAATATAATCTATGTGTCCATTAACACTACTTAGTTTTTGTTAAGGGGAAGACACTTTGTTCATGTGTTCTTTATAGCGACACTTATCGCACTAATTTATTTGTAACTAAGTATAATTACATGTTATTGAGACTTGGTTGCATGTGGAGTGAAGTAGGAAGTTAAAGTCATCATAGAAGTGTGAATATAAGATTTCTGTCTAGGTAAGATCAACTTAATGACGAGATATATATCTTCAAATTAACTCTAGCAAAAAATAACATCCGCTGCAATTTGTACTACGTAATTCTCACAATAAGAATTACGCTTTGTTTTTTGTTTGTAAGTACGTACGATTAAGTTGTGATATGAGCTACATGCCAAGGTTTTCCCAAAAGACTACAACATGGGGTTCGACAAAAATGGTAAAGTCAGAGTGAGTGATGCCTGGATGGCGTTTCAAGTGTTCATAGGCTGCGGTAACTGCTAATCATGAGACGGACCGTATGCTTACAATCTAAGTAAAAAACCTGATATCGGGTTATGGCGTTATTTTAACCATCAGAGAATGGCAACCGTTACGAAGGTAACTGGGAGACTGACGAGAAGCACGGGCCAGGTCGTTTCTACCATCTTCACACGGGCCAGCTCCAGGAAGGCATCTGGCATCACGACATCTGTATCAAGTCTAAGATGACCGATATTGTCATACGACAGTGCTGTGACCTGCCTACGGAATATCCTATACCTCCGGTGAGTCAAATACATTTTAGATGAAACGGCTAGGCAAGTCAAGTAATTTGCATTTCTGCCTAAAATCAATCAGAAACGTAGTTGAACGGGTACTAAGTAAGCTAGTTCGTAAAACACAGCGATACAGTAAAGGAAGTATGAAATGATTATTGCATAACATCCGGGCATTAATAATATTACTAAAGCGACTGAGTGTTGTATCTAAAGATTCTAAAGATCATTATAATGAATTCAGTAGCCATTGTCTGGACTAGACATCGTAAATGTCTTAAGTTCTAAATAACAAAACCATCTTTAGAGGGCTGACAATGCAATCATACATAGGTGGGGCACTCGATTTGCTTTACAGCGTAGAAGTAGGTACCTAGTCTATGCAAATGGATTTTTTTTAAACTAGCTACCTTCTCGTCTAGATGGCCTACTCAAATCAAAATCAAATCAAATCATTTATTTCCATGGGCCCCAAGGGGCGCTTGAACACGTCAAAACAAACATCAAAACACAAAAAATATAAAATTAAAATAAAACTTAGCTAACTAAATTATAATACTTATTGTAATAAAATGATTTGACACCGGAGCTTAGATTGACTTTAATTCAACTTAGAGAATTGAATTAAAATCAATCCAAGTACCAGCTCCGATGGGTATCTATTGCATCATGAGAAGAGCTGGTGAGAAACTCATGTGCACCATCTTTTCAAATAATTCATACAATATTTGTTTGTTTTTTGACAATAATTCTATGTGTAAGTTATAGCAACCAAAACAACATTATAGCTAAATATGGTTATAAAGAGAAAATAAACTTAAATATAGAAATGCAATTAAATTATTATAAATAAATCCATAGTAGGTATATAAGGTTGCAATATCTTACACTTCAAGCAGAAAATAAAGGAGTAAAAACAATGTGTGTATACTACTGTATATATAAGGGTTTTAGAACAGGCCTATACATAAAAAACATTTATATACTAATAACAAAAACTATTTACACTACAAAATATAAAAATTAAAAAAAAAAGGTACACACAGATTGCCTTTACTTAACAATATTTGAAATAACATGAAATGAGGTTATACAAATCAAATTTAGTGAGTTAATAAAGAAACTATATAATTATGTATTAATTTTCATTAATCATCTTATTAAATAATAAAAATAATGTATCAATTGATATTCATTATAATGTCAAAAGTTGAAACTTAAGTCAATAATATGATGTCAAAAATAAATTATGTCAATCTCAATATAGAATATAATAAGTCAAAATAATCATAATCAATCATAATTATAAATAGGATAAAACAATGTCTAACTTGGCAATTCATTCGAAATATAATAACCATAATAATTGTAAATAATAAATACATTACTGTAATAAATACATTAGATAAATTAATATTATTTCCAAGGCGTAGTGTCGGTTAAGAAATCGTTTATTATGTAATGTTATGTTAATATACTAAATGAGAATTAGAAAATTGCTAGTCTTATCATCACGTAGAAAGATCTCGTCTTTAAAAAAAAACGAGACCACATACTTCATAAAAAATTAGAGCACGACGTTGCCTCGTTAATTATTTGCCTTTTGCCATTTTCTCATTGAAACTGACCGAATATAGGATAAGCAAATACATTCTAGATCATAAAATAAGCTAAATTAAGTACCATACTGCCTGCGCTTGATAAATATGGCTATGTATTATCAGAAACATGATAACGTGAATGTATTAACATAAAACGATAACATTGCATATGAAATGGGTCCACGAAGTAATTATAGTCTACTCGATAAGTTGAAAATGGTACAAAATAGAGATACTGGTCTTAAAATTATGTGTGATACCTCATTGGATTCGGAATGACGCCTAGAAAAATGTGCCAAAAGAGTGTATTAGCACATAAAAAATTGCAAAAGTTATAAACAATCGTCGTAAAAAATTTTCGCTCCGTAGAGCCTTTCTTACATACATAATTAACAAGATCGTGCCATAAAAGTTAAAAAAATATTTATACTTTGTTTATAACAGTTTTTTACTTGAACAACATTACTAGGATTTTTAAGTTTTTGTTAAAGTAGAAAAAATTGTTAGAAACGAAGTATAAATATTTTTTTAACTTTTATGGCACGATCTTGTTGATTATGTATGTAAGAAAGGCTCTACGGAGCGAAATTTTTTTACGACCATTATTTAATCTTTTTTTTTCACTTACAATTAAGACAGTAGTTCGAGAAAATTTTGTTAGTTAATAATTGTTTAACTTGTTGAAAAATTAACTTTAAGTAGAATTTCCAACGGGAATAAATTATTTATAGTATTCAAAACATACCATATTTTTTTCAAATTAAAAGAAATATATTCAATGCCTTAAATAAATTAATTCATGTGCCGTACTCGCTTTTGACGCCACGCGTGCAACCTGAAAATGTCGCGCGCAGACCTATTTTCAGCGTTAAATTAAAATTATAAATAATGGAGATAGAGTTCCGGAAGTAATAAGTTTTTTGTTGGAAATTTTCTCTTCTTTCAGAATCTTATTTTGAAATTTCTTAAATATTATTCGTTAATGAAATATTGGCAAAAACAAAATGCCATTTTTTTTTTCATCTTTAATTGTTTATAACTTTTGCAATTTTTTATGTGCTAATACACTCTTTTGGCACATTTTTCTAGGCGTCATTCCGAATCCAATGAGGTATCACAGATAATTTTAAGACCAGTATCTCTATTTTGTACCATTTTCAACTTATCGAGTAGACTATTAACCTTTATGAAGCAATTAATATTATTACGACGGCCATTTCAATCAATGTTATCTACTTGATGAAAATCACGGACTATCAGTGCGGTGAATTCATTAAGATAATGTATTGGGTGATTTAGTCGAAGGAATTATGTTTGAGTTGTATAATTTGTTCGTTGTTATACCTACAAGCGATAACTGTTTAATCCTTTCACCACGATGGCAAGTCAAAATAAAATTTAACTCAGCCATCGACACGACGAAGAATTTTATTTAGGTTGTGTGTAAAGACTTCTCTATCTAGGGTTACACTGAAAAAGTAAAAAAATAAAGATTTTGTTATTATGGCGACCCCCACACCACACGTGAGATGATCTCGCCTGTGCCGCGAGGTTTTCACTTTTTTCAAATTATTTATATATTAGATTAGCGGTCATTAATGTTTTGTCCGTGAGGGAATCGAACCCACAAAACCAGCGCAGAGAAAATGGCGAGGTGGCCGCTTAAAATCTCTGCATCATCAGTGCAGACAAATAGAATATAACGAAGTATTTTTAAAATATTAACAAAAGTCATAGGCAGTAGATTTTTATTGAATCACATAATAAACACTAGAAAATTGTCTAGTGAGGAAGTCGAAAGCACTGTATCAGCGAAAATAACGTATCTAGTGGCCGCTACTGAGTTATACCTACGTGCAGTTATTTGAATTTATCATTGGAATTTTGCTTACAGATTGAATTGAAAAATCCTACGAGAGTCTTAGAGAGGAGCGGAATAACTTATGAGAAAAAAGGAATGGGTGAAATAAGCAAACAATTGAAAAATTGTATCGATCAAATGTAATTTGTAATTGTTTTTAAAGATCATTGGGTATAACAACATTGTAAATTATTTTATAAAATTCTACAGGTTATATGAACAATAAAATACTTAATACTAATTTTATTATATTAACAGATTTAAAATGTCATTCAATATTATATCACAGTACTTATTGGTTAAGTAAATACAGTCAATATCATATTATTGCCTTACATTGCCGGCTTAATTTATACATGCAGGGTGAACCGTGTTTAAGTATATTATTTATGAGTTAGGTTTTAACCGATTCAATGCTGATGAAAACATATAGGGTATACTAACATACTGAAATCGAGCGACGTTAATCGATTCATTTGACGTTTAATGAGCGATCCACTCGGATCGATCGATTGCGGTATAATTACACCCATAGACACTATTCGCACTTCGCAGATACTTATTAATTTAAAAGTAAACTTATATTTAGTGTTGTCGAGCGCTACACGACTATCGACTGTTTATCGATAGTCTTAACGAAAACTATACATAGTATCGATACTATAGGTACTAGTAATAGCATAGCCTTTAGATAAATTATCGATTATGCGGTAACGTTGCTAATATTTGAGAAAAAATTGTAATATGACTTAATAAGGTAGACATCTCTCGTAATAAGTGCTGAAAGAACTAGTTTAAAAATTGATAATTAAAAAATTGTTAACATATGTGTATGATGTATTAGGTTCGTAGTTTGGGTCATCAATAAATAGTGTACGGGTTTGATCGTAACCATGTTACTGCTTTTAGCCAATAATGCTGTTAAAGTTTATATCGTTGCATTATGCGGGTATCTCCCCAAATAGCCATGTCTATTATGACCACCCACATTTTGGTGATTTAGATTTTTGGGTCAATTGAAATTATTGAAATAGTGGCATAAATTTGTTGTGATGTTTCATACATTACTAGCATAATTTTCATTATATCTATCGTGATTGTCATTTATCGAAGAAATGTACTGATCACTTTCTACATTTGTTACATTTCTTTCTTTATGTAATTATTGCATGCCGTATTCGAATTTCTAGAACCCATTTAATTATTATGTATTTTAATAATTAATTAATTAATCGCATCGTAATTGCTACCTTTTTTATTAAATCCGTTTTACATTAGATCTAGGCAACTTATAAAATTCTGATGCAACATATAAGTAGGTAATTTTACAGTTGTGGAGAATTTCCCCGTTTATATTTAGGCTTATTGACTCTATATTGAGCGTCAGGGGGTACTCTGCCAGGGCCGGCGTTAGGGTTGGGCGCGGCTGTGCGACCGCCCAGGGCGCCGAATATAAAGGGGCGCCTGCGGGCACCGCGGGCGCCCCGGGATTTTACCGGGAATCCCCGACCATCAAATCAAATCAAATCATTTATTTCCATGGGCCTCAAGGGGCGCTTGAACACGTCAAAACAAAAATCAAAATACAAATTATACAAAATGAAAATAAAACTTAGCTAATTAAATTATAATATTTATTGCAATAAAATGATTTGACACCGGAGCTTAGATTGACTTTAATTCAACTTAGAAATTTGAATTAAAATCAATCCAAGTACCAGCTCCGATGGGTATTATATCATGAGAAGAGCTGATGAGAAACTCGAGAACATCGAGAAAAACATTATCTATAAGAGCTATATTGTGGAAACTTGGTTAGTAGATGCATTCGGTGAACCGCATTAAGATTTTCATACAAAAATAGAAAAAAAACAATACATTTTTGGGATTCCCCATACTTAGAACTGCTTTTCAAACCCATCCGTGTGGAGTATCTATGGATAGGTCTTCAAAAATTATATTGAGGTTTCTAATATTTTTTTTTCTTAACTGAATAGCCCCCCCCCGTAACTTCTAAAATAAGGGATAAATGTAAAATAATATATGATTACTTCATTACCATGCAAACTTCCACCGAAAATTGGTTTGAACGAGATGTAATTTTTTTTTTATACGTTATAAATCGTTACCCTCATTTTACTTTTCATTCAATCAACTCCAATTGTTGTGGATTGGGTTGAGGCAAAATAAACTAGGAATAAAAGTAATAAATTGTATTAGGAAAATAGGAAGAAGTAAAAAGAACACTGAACTGAAGGAAGAAAAACTAAAGACTAACATAGAACTTAAAAGTCAAAACAAAATCAAATTCTTATAAAAAACTAAATATTATTTACAAAAATATACAATAAGGTCACACCAATATAAAAAAGAATAAAGAAAAATATTTGTTTAGATGTATAGTGGTACGGAACCCTACGTGCGCGAGTCCGACTCGCACTTGGCCGGTTTTTTACGTTTAAATTAGAGAGAGTTTATGTAATTTTTGACGAAGCGGCACACACTCAGCTCATTCTAGTTTTCATCAGCTCATTTTAGTGGGGAGAGGCGTTTTTCTAAGCTTAAGCTGATAAAAACCTTTCTGCGATCGACAATATTGTAATCCTGATTGACAAACTTGGCAACTTAGTCAATCGAGAATGAAATTGCTGAAAACTTCGATTTTGATAAAATAATAAAAGAGTTCGCCGACAAAGGCTAGGATAGTCAAATTTTATTAGCTTTTTAGGGTTCCGTAGCCGAATGGCAAAAAACGGAACCCTTATAAATTCGTCATGTCTGTCTGTCTGTCCGTCCGTCCGTATGTCACAGCCACTTTATTCCGAAACTATTAGGACTACACAATTGAAACTAAGTAGGTAGATGTATTCTGTTAACCGCTTTACGATTTTTACACAAAAAAAATATATTAATATTACAGGGGGGCTCTCCATACATTGAACAGAAACAATTTTTTTTTTCATTCCACCTATACGTGTGGGGTTTATAGATAGGTCTTTAAAAATTACATTGAGGTTTCTAGAACCATTTTTTTTTCAATGTCAATCGTTCCAAAGATATACACTTTCAAAGTGCTAAAATGAGTGTCCCCCCCCCCCCCTCTAACTTTTAAACCACAGGAGTGAAAAATCTAAAAAGAATATAAATATATTATAGATTTTAATAAAAACTTTCAACCAAAATTGTTTTGAATAAGATACAGTCGGCAGTTTTTGAGATATAGCACTTTTTCAGCAACCGCAAATTATAACTTTGTTATTGATACAAATTCCATAAAACACTGAAAAACAAAGTTATTTTTGCTGGCAAAAAATGTTGGTATTTTGGCTATTTGTCGGTAATCGCTACGTTTATTTTTTTATTTATGTTTATTTACGGAACCCTATTGCGCGTGGCCCGACACGCACTTGGCCGGTTTTTTTTCATATGGGTTTGAATTGCAGTTAGGGGGCGCCGTATAAATCTCGCCCAGGGCGCTGGTAGTGCTAGAACCGGCACTGAGGATAAGCAAATACATTCTAGATCATAAAATAAGCTAAATTAAGTACCATACTGCCTGCGCTTGATAAATATGGCTATGTATTATCAGAAACATGATAACGTGAATGTATTAACATAAAACGATAACATTGCATATGAAATGGGTCCACGAAGTAATAACCTTTATGAAGCAATTAATATTGTTACGACGGCCATTTCAATGTTATCAACTTGATGAAAATCACGGACTATCAGTGCGGTGTATTCATTAAGATAATGTATTGGGTGATTTAGTCGAAGGAATTATGTTTGAGTCGTATAATTTGTTCGTTCTTATACAAGCGATAACTGTTTAATCCTTTCACCACGATGGCAAGTCAAAAAAAAATTTAACTCAGCCATCGACACGACGAAAAATTTTATTTAGGTTGTGTGTAAAGACTTCTCTATCTAGGGTTACTCTTACTGCACTAGAGAAGTAAAAAAATAATGATTTTGTTATTATGGCGACCCCCACACCACACGTGAGATGTTCTCGCCTGTGCCGCGAGGTTTTCACTTTTTTCAAATTATTAGATTAGCGGTCATTAATGTTTTGTCCGTGAGGGAATCGAACCCACAAAACCAGCGCAAAGAAAAATGGCGAGGTGGCCGCTTAAAATCTCTGCATCATCAGTGCAGACAAATAGAATATAACGAAGTATTTTTAAAATATTAACAAAAGTCATAGCCAGCAGATTTTTAATGAATCACATAATAAACACGAGAAAATTGTCTAGTGAGGAAGTCGAACGCATTGTATCAGCGAAAATAACGTATCTAAAAAAAATAGTGGCCGCTACTGAGTCATACCTACGTGCAGTTATTTGAATTTATCATTGGAATTTTGCTTACAGATTGAATTGAAAAATCCCACGAGAGTCAGAGGAGCGGAATAACTTACGAGAAAAAAGGAATGGGTGAAATAAGCAAACAATTGAAAAATTGTATCGATCAAATGTAATTTGTAATTGTTTATAAAGATCATTGGGTATAACAACATTGTAAATTATTTTATAAAATTCTACAGGTTATATGAACAATAAAATACTTAATACTAATTTTATTATATTAACAGATTTAAAATGTCATTCAATATTATATCACAGTACTTATTGGTTAAGTAAATACAGTCAATATCATATTATTGCCTTACATTGCCGGCTTAATTTATACATGCAGGGTGAAACGTGTTTAAGTATATTATTTATGAGTTAGGTTTTAACCGATTCACTCGGATCGATCGATTGCGGTATAATTACACCCATAGACACTATTCGCCAGTGGCGTAACTTTACCATCGGGGGCCCGTGGCAAAAATATTAGGTGGGCCCTAGTAAAAATCATTACGTTGAAGGCGCTAACCAATGATTCAGTACTGGAATGCACAAATTTTTCACCTTAGAATGCCAGATTTTTAGGAAGAAAAATTATCTTACGCGATTTACTGGAAATTGCAAGCTCGCCCGCGCTACTTTAGTACCGTGAACAAAAAGCAACCAATGGATGCGTTTTATAATTATCATTTAAAGATGAATGCGTCTAAATCTAGTTTTTTTTCTGATAAATTGTGTTTAGTTATTTTCGAGGTCGTGGCATCTTGGGCACGGGGCCCCCCTAGGTCCGAGGGCCCGTGGCATTTTGCCACCCCTGCCACCCTATAGTTACGCCACTGCTATTCGCACTTCGCAGATATTTATTAATTTAAAAGTAAACTTATATTTAGTGTTGTCGAGCGCTACACGACTATCGACAGTTTATCGATAGTCTTAACAAAAACTATACATAGTATCGATACTATAGGTACTAGTAATAGCATAGCCTTTAGATGAATTATCGATTATACGGTAACGCTACTAATATTTGAGTAAAAATTGTAATATGACTTAATAAGGTAATTGTAATATGACTTAATAAGGTAGACATCTCTCGTAATATGTGCTGAAAGAACTAGTTTAACGAGACTAAATTGATTATACCTATTAAGGTCAATTGGGTTAAGAAGTTAGGATGGTCTTATTGGTTATTAAGTACTATCCGGCTTTAAGGTCCAAAATGTTAGGACAAAAACAGAATGGTAAGGTCACTTTATGACAATAGAAAGATCCTTCATTCACCACAGTTGTTTTCTCTAAATTATGGTTCGCACCTAAGATGTTTATTTATTTATTTTTATTTATTTAACACTTTATTGTACACAAAAGATTACAGAAAAATAAACATATTACAGTAAGAGTATACAAAAGGCGAGCTTAACTCAGTGCTTGAGTTCTCTTCCAGCAAACCTAGAGCAATAGAGGAGACGATGATGCCATAGAGGGCAAGATAAGTGTACAACTTAAGTAGAAAATACAAAATATAAATATAACTACATATACATAACATATACAATGTTTCACATAGCACACGACATTTTGCAAGGCATTATGACGGTGACGCGTAAAGCTATTTATGGCTCAATTAGTCACGTACAAAATGTACCATTGTACACCTTATACCGCCTTTAATGACCTCTCCTCAACAAGATAATGAGACATTTGAATTAAGCAACAAATTATTATGCATAAGCCGTCTAGATGTCTTGACCTTCCTTGCCTATTACCTTTTTTTTAACAAATATTGAGAGGTAAGTCACCCTGCTACAGGGGTCTAAAATATAGTCTGTCTAGTGTGAAGAGGGGGGCTGAGATGCCAGCCGCCAGGGAAATCTTAGATTGAAATTGTATCCCGTATCAGTAACTCACCGAGGCGAATATGTGAAAAAAAATTGATCTAACTTATTTCTAGTCCAAAAAAATTATAAGTAGGGAAAAAAATAAACCAACGTTTCGTTATTTTAAGGAATTTGGATACATTGCAAGTTTATAATTAAATGAGGTAAAATATTTATTTACCTACCGGTCTCATGGTCATTGTGGTTGTAACAAGAAACTTTGGTCATGTTTACTTCACACGACAATTTATTCAGTAAATCTTAATTAACGCAGATGAAGTTTGACGTATTTAGGTAATATCGGCTGCAAAAGTAACAGTGGACATCTCTGAATTGTTCGACCTAACAACACATCTAGCTAAAAATATACCAGTTATTAGTAGTTACTTTTCATATTGAAGACCTTAATTCTGAGTTATTGTGATTTGAAGATTGAATATTGCGAACTTGTGTTGCTATGAGAAAAAGTGAAAATAGAACAGTATATTTAATGCATTGAATCGGCTAGAACCTTAAGTACGGTATACACAGATAGCTTGTAAAATGCTTGACAGTAGTAAATGTAGAAACAAATATTAGTTTCTGATTGCGAAAGTCGATGACTGCCAACAGATTGCAAGAAGCGAATAAGGAAAACATGGCAGTGAATCCTATCTATAAATCACCTTTTGCAATAGAAGTAGATGATAAGAGCCACGAGTTACCTAATATTGCTTCATGAATGATCATCTTTAATGTTTCATACTCAATAAGTACCTACTTAAATCGGTAATCTTGCAAAATTAAGAATATAATGAACAAGAAAACGCTTTTTTTGATTACAAAATGAATTCAAGAGATTTCCAAATTTTTCGAGCCTTACGTATTTGAAACATTAAAAATTCCTTAAAGTTAATTTTCGTATTTACGTACAATATGTAAGTACAATTTGTTATTAAATAATCAGAAATCAATTTTACTTATCTAATACGTACAGCAGAATCAAATCTGGTATAGACCTTGTCAATTTAGAAGGAACAATAATTTCAATTAGGTACGCTTAACATCTTAGCATTTTTTATCGGTTGAGCCAAAATCATTGATTCCATTACTTAAATAGTTTCGAAGTATTTGGGTTAAGCGACATAGTAGTATAGTATTCTTTAAATATGTTGCTTAATACAATGCATAAAGTATCGTTTTTAAACGACTTAAAAAAAATGAGAAGGGTATTATGCAACGTGCCTATATAACAATAGCATAATGGCACTTAAACCAAATCTATCGTAATTTTGATTATACTACTATAGCAATTGACATTTTTTTTTATTTTAGTTTTACAAGCCATAAACTATAGTCTACAATGCACAAGTATTATTACACCAACATGTCAAATTGATATTATATTTTATCAATCATTACTTCGTTTTATGAAGACTTCATCTATATAGTCAATATTACATGTATATAGTATCGTATATTATATATTTGCAATAAGCATAATATTATTTTTAGTTTTTCATTCTAGCAAATCACCTAATTTTCAACCAGTGTTAAATATTATTTTAAATTGACATACATACAAGTTACAACGTATGTAACCGAGTTTTCAATTTACAGCCTGATTCTGACTCAAAACTTCAAGTTAACTCGAAACAAATGATTTGCCTACTCAACAGAGTTTTACTCGATATCTCGATCCAAAATCGATTAATAGATTGGAAAATGATTGCCGGAATAACAGAATAGAAAAAGAAAAGCGAAATAAGTTTTACTTTCGCTTTTGACGTACTATTTATTATTAAATATAATATTATGATTGTATTTACAGTTTCCAGAGATTCCTTGCCTAAGTTTGACAACTAAATATCTGCAGTATGAGATTTTATTTTATCAAACCTTGAGAACTTTAAATTATTTAAGACTGCTGCCTGAATATGACACCTCATTTAAAGCTAATTTGTAAAATCAAAAAATGGGAATAAAATTTTTGTATTTGTACCTATGCGTTGCCAAAACGGGCTTTTTAGGGCCAAATATGATGATGCAAAAGTAAAGGACGATACTTTAATTATTTTATTGTTTGAAGTTCGTCTTAACAGATCTGTATTCTCTTCGGTATTAATTGCGATGATAAATTGATCGATGTATTCTATGCACTTTCAATAAGATCAATCTACCATTGATCAAAGTTCGCGGGCATACAATCTTGTTGAACGAGAACATAAAATGTTGGCTGATTTATTACCTAAAGAACAGCTTTCTTGAAATAGCTTCTTTGTTTTTAACAGCGTCTGACCTTAAGATTCTACGTAGCTGTATTCTTAGATCCAAGAGTTTTCTTACTAATTAGTTGTAAGCTACAAGAAATTGTCGGGAAGTAGTAGTAAGAGAAAACAAGAAAACTTTACAGATCTACATAAAAACGTCTCGGTTTCGTCTCTCGACAAAACTGAGGACGTTAAAAATTATTTGCGTCTTCTACACGAACCTTTTTCCTACTGTCTTTTCGGACGCATTTAAATTTTAAGTGCTGCCCAATTAAGCCCTACAATAAAGCTATATACATGCCCAGCAATAATCCAAAGAAGACCCCATACAAATAAGCGTTCCTACCGTTGTATAACCTGTATATTGGCACTCAATAAGTACAATCTTAACATAATCTAAGTACAACTAACCTAAGTAATGGTACACTCACAAACAAAAGGTAATGTAACATTCCAAAAACGGACATTAAGACACACAATTGGATCACACAATACGACTCTGGTCGAGCAACGTCAAGTTATTCATTCGAACGTCGTGATCGCCTAATTCGATTTGTTCTTTGAGCAATTCTAATTCTTTAATACCCGTGGCTGTCACTTCGTACTTGTGGCTAGCTAGGGACATGTAGAAGTGTATAGCGAAGGCTAGGAACACTATCATGACTGGTATGAGTACAACACACGCTGACCAAGCAGCTGTCGTACTCAAGTCATAGAACTTAACCCAACAGAGTATAGCTATTTCTATTAGGAACAGTATTAGCCCTAGGAGTGTGGAGAAAGCCCACGCTATCTCGATGTACCAGTGCAGTCTCTCATGCGGTGATTCGTGCACGAGGGAAATACTGTGGAGATTCCCGATGGCTTCGATGTTCGGAAGGATGCATGTACTTATCATTAGAGCGAGCATGTGTACCGCCACGAGTAGTGTCGTACACACTGTGAAGGCTATTAGCATGCCAGGGGGCACCTTGGTCTCTCCCGGAGGGTTCAGCTGTACTTCCACCATCGCTACCTGTTAACAATAACTGTGTATCAGAGTGTCACCCTCATAATCTATCCTGTAACTGATTTGAAACTGAAACAATCTGAAAATTTGGACTGGCAATTTTAATTTTCCAATTAAAATATTATATTTTACTGCATAAAATAGATTATGATTCGTATTTTTCTCTAAAATGAATAACAATGACAAATACCGGTTTTGCCTTGCATTTAACGATTTGGCAGATCAAGTTTTAAGATTGACGCGGTTTGAAAACCAGTTTTTACGATAAAAATAGTTTATACCTGCTTCAAAGGATAACAAAACAATTAGGTATTTGGTCCATCTTAGTAATTATTGAAGAGATGTTTCTTTTACGTTTTTTGACGTAGATTTTCAGGGAGTTCAAGTACCAAGAAAACAACGGCTTGACAGTCACGAAAGTCACATACATTTTTCACCTTTCCTAGCGAGAAATTCAAAGGCGGCAGCTGGTTCCTGGTCCCAGTTAAGACGAGTTTACGTCCAAACCGAAAATAATGGGCTTACAAAAAATAACTGGTCTATTCATTAAAATTTATAAGTATAAAACGCTCACCATAGCGAAACCAGAGAGCAACGCGGACGTCTTGCTGGAGGCCTTGAGCTTGGCCCTGCTGAGCTGCAGCTTCCTCCATGAGAGGTACGCGGGCGTGTGCAGCCCCTCCGCCGACTGGATCGGAGTCTCGCCCGACATGAGGCACTTGTGCTGGTTAACATTGATTTTATTAGGTTAAAGTATTATTATGATCGGTAAGGCTCCCAGGTAAGTCAATAATAAAATTGGAAACTGGTTATTGTATTTTTAACGATTTAAACTATATTATTGCAGCTAAGGTCGTAAAATTTTAATTGTGGCCTTGCAAGTAAGTTACGGGGTACGACATCTCAGTGCTTTAATTGCAAAAGGAAGCTGGAAGTGGGCTTTCAATATAATTTCTTTGTAGCCGATACTTTCTCTACTTTCTTTTTCTGTGTAACTTAAGTATTACGAAAATATGCTTTGAACTATACAAATTTAATCACAAAATCTTCTAACATGGAAATATATGAACGGAATAATCTGGGATCTATACTATACTTATGGGTACCCATAGCGGAACCGAATTAAAGCTACGGTTTGAGAACTTTGAGATCATGTTAGTCGTCCTGAAGGGTCTCCCGACAGTCCCGTTTAACTTGCGATCATAAACCTGGGATGTATAGGGAAAGAGATTTCCGTCATCTTCGGTTTGGAAGGATGCATGTCCTTTTATTCTTTCCATCGTTATTTTGAAGGTATATTAAAGTAATAGTGTTCTTAAAAATAAAGCAAATAAAGCATTGTAGACACTGGGCACCAGATAGGCGAGTTACATCACTACTTACATGTTATTTGGACTGGAACAAAGTCTTTCTACATAAAGATGTGCAGCATTTAGCATATGGCATTAATTAAAGAAATAATAAGCAACATAAAACCAAAGAAACTGCAAGACGTTACGAATATGTGCTAACTAAATCTCTATGTGGACAGTCCTTATCATAACAAACAGACCTCATTAACAGTATTAAAATTAGGATACAGAATAGAATGATATCTGTTTAAGAAAAAAAACTAAGATTGTAACTCATACATTAGTAATTAGAGTTGTTGGCATTAATTGAAGACAGTTATGGACAGATGTGCCTACCTACATTAATTATAAATAGGTCAATGGTAGTAGGATTGCTTACATTGACCTCAATGAAAATGTACATTGCTGCTATATGTATAGCTAAACGATAAAAGCTGATGATAATTAAATCTCTAACTACTATATCAATACCTCAAGGCTCAAAGGCGTAAGCGCTAAAAATCTTCATGTATACTATCAATTAGAGACGAAAATTTGTGTTTGGCGTTTACACTCTTTGAGCCCTGAAGTTTAAATTATGTGAAATAGTGTAAATATCTAAAAATAAATATCAATAATAATAAAATGGCATACATATAATAATATGCACATACATATAATTTTATGATAACACAAAAAAACTATATTATTTATTATTTACAACACAATTTAAGTACATTGTCATACATTTATACCCATAATACATTCAAATATTGACACAACACCAAATAGTTTAAACCCGAGTACAAACACAAAGTTAAAAACATTGAAACATCAAACATTGAAACTCTCACAGACTATCCTAAAGCCCACAAAAAAATGTGATGAAAAATGCTGTACTGAAGAGATTTTTTCTAGATTAAAATAATAAAACGGCTACACTACATGGTAATCAGGACCCAGTAGTCTGGTAGAGGGATTCAGGTACTCCATTGGCTACTCCAGAATTCTATTACACTGATCTAAACAAGAATAAGGGTGTACCCTGAATACTGTGTAGTATAAAAGCCGCTCAAAGTCCCACTGTTTTACTTTGTATCTACCTAGTTTTACAGTGTAGTAGTTTTACACATTAGAAAAGTACTTTTATATGTACGAGAGCCATTTACAATCAAATGGACAGGTAACTCACAGCTTGTAGAATAAATATCTTTCTAAAAAAAGAGAGGAAGATAGATAAAGATAGAATGCTCTAACCTTAAGAATCAATTCATTACTCAAAAAATATCTTCATCTTCAAGTCATTTATTTCAAAATATTCAAATGGAACCACCATAATATGCAACAATGACCTGTTTAAAGTACCTTCAGATTTAGATTTTTACTTAACATGTTAAAATAATGGAAGTTTGTTCTTTCTAAATCCATGAGATGCCATGAGAAAGCACCTTCACCAAGCCCAAATAAACAGCTGAAATATTATCCATATGTTACCACGAAAATATACAAAAAGCAATAATTTTTATTCATTTGTTATGTAAAAATTTTACCAAAATTAGTCAACCACAAGTGGACACATGTTGATAAGCAGTTTCCGTTCACATTTAATATAATTATTGCATTCTCATTGCTCTTTTCATAATGCAATACCCATCGGAGCCGGTACTTAGTTTGATTTTAATCTGATTCTATTACTTATTAGTTAGATTAGATTTAGTTTTACTTATAATTTATTTTTATATCATTTGTTTGTAATATTTTGACCTGTTCAAGCGCCTCCTGGGGCCTATGAAAATAAATGATTTGAATTTGAAATTTGCTTAAAATGGCAGTTTTCTGCACAAACAACAAAATAAATTGTATGTTAAGTCAAAGATCATAATACAAAGTTATTGTCAAGTCTTTGGCTAATATTTTTTTTCTTTATCAATAGAACAAATATTTTAACTTTGATTATTTTTATAGCATTTAGCTATGCTTAGCAAATTATACTAAGAAACAGTTGAAAAAGATATGGGACCGGCAGGATTTGAACCTGCAACCTTACTGCACACCGGGCAGCCGGTCGCCCTGCCCAGTGTGCAGTAAGGTCACAGGTTATAGAACAAATATTGTAAAATAATAAACACATTTCCATATTACTCCTATTTTTACTATACCAATGCCAATAATATTTATTCACCAACTACATGATAACATTTTCAACAACACACAAATAATCTATCATTGGATAAAAGTTCACAGATGCTGTGAACACAGTCATGGAACAAAAGAAATGTCTTATCACTGAACCAACAGGTGACTAAATAAGCACAGATAATTAATAATTAGAAAATAAGATGTAACATATGGATAACTCAGAAAGAAGGTAGGTATAGCATGACTGAAGCCCATCTCCAAATTATCATTATAATCAACTCACTGTAATTAAAAAATGATAAGTAGTAAATCCTCTGCTTCAGTGCCACAAACTATGAAATGCTTGCTAAATACCTGTCATCCACTCCTTCCAAGAAAAAAATAAAATATATTAATTAAAAACATGAACAAAACTACATGCAATAATAGGGTGCATTGAATACATTTACAATTAGAATAAAGTATAAATATAATAAGGATTTATGAATTATAATTGAGTTAAATTTAAGAAAAACATAAGGACATGAAAAATAGAATAAATAGAATAGGGTTAGTGACAGTATATAATGGTGATATAGTGTAGAAAGATAAGAAATAAAGATATATTAAGAAAACTCACGTAATTTGAGCAAAGTTAATAAAAGATATAACTAGAAACAAAATAAACTGAATTTAGAATCACTTTATGCACTGTAAGCCATTCAGTTCTTGAGAAAACATTTTAAGATAAAATAATAATTATTATTATTATATAAAAAAACAGTATATGCGTGCGAACTGCGCCGCATTACCACACGACTGATATACCGTTATAGCAGATACTATACACATGTCATTGGCAATCAAATTCTGTGTAAGCCGCAAAACAAATGTACGATCACATTACAGCCAGTAAGTTATATCATACCTTGCTGAATTTTGGACACCAGGTATTAGAGGAACCGTAATGACTGCCTGGTAATGCGGAGTGGTGATTATTTCCAGCTGTACTGGCTGACCAAACCGACATACCTAAATTATTTGCACGACAGTCCTTCGATTTCAGGCGACGAGGTCACTTTTAGCTTTTAGCTACTACTCCATGAAAATGTCAGGTTATATTTAAAGACACCACATTATTGAATCATTTAAAAGCATGCGATCGACATGTATTTATATTACAGCATTAATATTGATTTATTTTCTTGATTTTGCGAAAATACCACGGTAAAGAATTCCGAATCAATGACACGTAAACGTCATTAAACAGATGTCAAACTGACTGTACTGTCAATAACGTCAGATTTGGACGATACCCTCTGTCTTCTTACTGATCATCGAATAATTAGTATCTAAACTGGTTTCGAATCGATAAGGTTTACATCACGGACAATATAATAATCGAACAAAATACATTCAATTGATCGATATTTATGTATTATATTGATACCGAGAGTCTAAAAATCCAAATAATAAAGCTATGAATAAAGCCTGTTTCGCCAGATTTTTCACTAAATTGATTACGAAATTGACTATAATTTCAGTCAGACTTTAAAAAAGGGTAATAAAGGTTTGTAGACATAATATTTTTTATTGATTATAGTTTAATTTAAAAATCTTTTTCATATGGCTCAGTAAATTTGCTGCAGCTACAATATATATTTAAAGGATGCTGCTTCTACACTTAAGCTCGATAACAATACAAATCGCATAAAATTTAAATTTTTATTCGTAAAACTGCAACCACTGCCATATTTTATTCCTATTTGGGCTTATTAGAATTGATGCTTTAGTTCTGAACAATCAGAATTTATAATCTGAATCTCACTCAGTATTCAAGTATTCAATAGCTCTATCTCGTTTTGACCAATACGAATTTTGAAAGATAGCATGTTACAGTAGAAAATAATAATGGTTGCTGGAACGCGCCCGTAGAGATGAAGAAAAAATCGAGTTCATTTTGTAACGGTACTGCGTCTAAACGGGAGTGTCCATGAGAAGTCGGGCAAACGGGCTAACGAGAATGATAAGCGAGTGACAAGTGGACAATTTGTTCAGATAGTGGATAATGTAGGTCGGCTAGCGTTAGCAGTTTGTTTTGATAATTTTTATGAAATCGTAACTGAGAAATCGACAGTTTGGGGTCAGCTGTGTCTGTGGAATTTATGCTGAACTCTGTATTGTTGCTGTTGGTGGTTTAAACGTTTGTGGTTAAGTGGCTTCCCTGTGCGTCGCGATGGCCGAGGCTGCAGGTGCCGCGAGCACTAATCCCAACGCGGAGATCATCCGTGGCCAGGTGTTCGAAGTGGGCCCCAGATACACTAGCCTGCAATACATTGGTGAAGGAGCTTATGGAATGGTTGTGTAAGTACCTAACTTTAAACATATCAAATTTTGCTGAAATCAATGTAGTTTCTAATGTGGACCCAGATTACCTGATTTCACAAAATAAAATAATCGTTTCTAGACTGTGATTCATTTAATAAGTAATTAAACTTTGTTTTTATTATAAACTGTTCCAAAGGTTTCAGATGGCTACAGTAAGGCGCTTCTTGTAAGTTATTGTACATAAAGTATTGTCTGTTTGTAATTACTAGCTATTTATCATTCAAATTCAAGTGAAATATTTGTTACTTCATAACAATAGTAATATAATTTACATAAGCCTCATTGGAAGCTAAATAATCCATAAAAATATGCTGAAACTGAATATTATTGGCCCGCTATCATCAAAAATAATTACCATAAGTAGTTAGATCAGTTTATGATATTGTAAATTGTGATAACTAAAAGATAGGGTATGACATCATGATTTGTCATGTGTGTAGCCTTGAGGATTAAAATCATACAAGTATTTACATTTACCAACATACTGTATACAATTTAGTTATTAAACAATTTGTTATTGATTAACTGATATCAATATTATGATTTACAAGTCACTGTTAGCTTATTGCAAGTTAAAATCTGGGAATTTTGTTTACAAAGTCAGGGGTAATATATTTTGAAAGTATGAAATATTTGCAGAAAGATAATACATTGTATTCGTGGTAGATAAAATTCTAATAAGTTATGATGATGAATGTAAATGTTTTGTAATGTATAAGATTTTAAAGGAGCCATTCATACATATATATATAAAATTAAAGGCCTCACTAGTGGTTAGTGTATGCGTCTCTCACTGCAAGGTCCCAAGTTTAATACCCGGGTCGGCAAAAGTGTTATTTGTGAAGTTTCTGTCAGGAAATTTTCAATAGCAGCATGGAGTTGGAATTGTGCCTGGTGGATGACTATAGGCTCACCCTCTCCAGGTGAAATGTGGGTGTTATACACCTCTGCCACATCCTTCTGGGTAATAGATGCGTGATGTAATGTTATATTTAGATTAACAAACATATTTTATGCCTCAAATTTATATTTAAAGCTGCAATAATATAAACTTAAATTTTATAATTATTATTGCTGATATATATCATGTCCAAAACAGCCAGTTGCTTAGTGTATCCAGTTAGAACAATCAAATTGACCTACATCATATTAATATTTAATTTATTTCTTGTTTAAAGGGAAAATAAATAATCAGCAACTGTATAGACATTCAAAAGCACATGAATAGGTCATAATTATTGTATAGTTGCAAATAAATGATCAGTCAAATCCTACAGGATAATATAAAATTTTTAGTACATGTACTAAATGTCCAAGTGATGCCTAAAAATCTACTTAGGTCATGCAGAAATGGGTCCAGATTGTTCTCTGGACAACCTGGACCTTTTTCTGCAAGGCTTAGTTCTACCATCATTTCAAGCCCTGTATATTTGAAATATTTAATATTTGAAAATATTAAAATGTAATATTTCAATACTGATAACAAAGTTATTATACTTGGTGTACCCCATGACTTTAACGGCTTGTAAATGGACAATATTACGTAAATATGTTACTATCAAGAGCAGAAGAAGCAGGGATACCAAGTGGGTGACCATAGGACTCAAAAGTCGAAGGTCTCAGGTTCAATCCTAAGCCATATACTCCTGTCAATAAATCGTTAAGATTTTTCTATTCAAAGATGTTATTATGTGATGTTTCATGATTATTATTTCCAGCTAATAGTCAGGACTTAAATTGGACATAAAATGCCGCCGCAACGCACCGCAATCGACTGGGCTCGACGCAATATATTTAATCCTTCATTTCTTTCCTGTCAGACATCAGTTCAGTCGTTCGTCCTTTCCAGTTATGTCATTCTTCACACAATCAATCCATCTTACTTCCGCAACGCCAAGTTTTGAAAATTTGTTTTACGTCAACCTCGATCATGACGACACTTCACGAAAACACGCTCAGAAACCTAGCACAAACAATTTATCTAAATTGGCACTAAAGGTGTGCAACAAAGGTTAATTATCACTAGACAGACTTTAGACACGACTAAGACCACGCAGTTCTTTTTATTATCTCTAAGTAAATTCTATAGAACTGGGCTTGAAGAGCCCCAATGGCATCTCATAAAAGGCCCGGGACTCAGTGATGGTGGGGCTGATTCAACAAGAAATTTTGCTTTTAAATTATGGTTAAAGGGACAGTTATCTTATTTTTTTCCACCGGCAAACCCCGCAAGCCGGGTCCTTCTGCTTTTAACACGAAAAGTCTGGCTGGCAAAAGCAAACCTGTTTTTGAAAATCTTTATTGAAAAAATAAGAGTATTGTCATTTAGTAACAATGAAACTAGCTGGTCGCCACCCCGAATGTTTGGTCAGTTTGACCTTGAATAACACCTGCACCACAGTATAAATATGTACAAACAGTACGGAAACTGCCTACAACCGTGCGAAACGGCACGCACACATAAACATGCACACCGACGAGACCCCTAAGCGATTGTCGCGGTGCTCTCAGTAGCGAGTGCCGCTTAGGGTCGACACACACCAAAAGCGCGTCGAAGCGAAGCGCAGTTTCAGTGTCATATGAATTTTAACTTTATTTTCATTACTATAATACTTATTATCGCATGAGAAACTCTACGCTACTACTACAATGGAATTCGCCGGAATTCCCGCGGCGCCGCGCCGGGGGCATCCGCGCGACTCGTTTGAGTCTTTTCTCTTCGACGCGCTTTTGGTGTGTGTCGACCCTTAGGGGTCTCGTCGGTGTGCATGTTTATGTGTGCGTGCCGTTTCGCACGTTTGTAGGCAGTTTCCGTACTGTTTGTACATATTTATACTGTGCCTGCACTGAAAAAAAGATTCGTAAATACGACGTAAATTAAATAGCCCATCCGCCGATGTCGTTCTTACTGCTTGTCTAAGAGCACGCAGGTCGTTAATCCGCATCTGCAAGAAAGGTCTTTTAGTGCCCATTTGTCCTGACAGCTTAAGCAACAATAATACAACTTCTGCACTCACATAGGATGGATAATGTCCTCAGCAGTCCTCAGCCATTGAATGCGACTAAAAACCCTCTGTATATAATATATATTATAGAGATGTTGCGCTTGCGTACACCATGCACATTCTGGTCACGTACTAAGCCCCACTCACCCCGTCTAATATAATATCTTCAAATAATGAATTCTATTGTTTGTGCGATGGTGTGATAGACTACGCGATCTGACTTTATTTGTTGTACACTAGGTGCCTACATATTTCTCGTACTTTTTAATTCTTTTGGCAAGTTAAGTTAGTAGTTAGATAGTTTTCGTGGTATAGTCCCTTGCAATTATTGAATAATCTAGAGCAGTGGTTCCCAATTAGTGGTACGCTTACCCCCAGGGGTACGCGAGATGGCATCAAGGGGTACGCGCAGCAATCTCTAAACTAAAATCCTTAAAAAACAATAATTCAATATACCATCTCATGCAGCAGTAGACTCCAAAGTTGTTTTGCGGAACAATCATTGCTTAGTTTTTGGGCTGGTCTTAAAGACGACTTAAGATTAAAGCTGATCAACATGCAACCAGATTTTGTCGAGTTGTTTAAAGATAAACGTGCACATTTGCCACATTTATACCTAAAACATGTTCTCTGTCATTAGAATAGCTTTTGATGATAATGAAAATACAATTGGTACACCTGATTTTTTTTTTTTATTTAACATTCTTAATAAAGGGGTACGCAAGTTGGAGGTCTTTCTTAAAGTGGTACGTAGAGAAAACTAATTGGGAACCACTGATCTAGAGAATTATATAATGTATGGCTTTGCTCAATCGATGTGGTGATATTTATGCCAAAACGAATTAAAAAATTACTTGGTAGTAACTACCCAGCTTTTACGCAAATCCATGCACCTGAAAGAAATATTATAGAAAAGCGTGCGCTCGCTCTCGGATCAGACGTAGTGTGAAAGCGCCCTTTGGGTGGAGTAAATGAAAACTAGCAAGCGTATTGAGTTCAAAGCTGGATGCTAGCCATCTCATTTGCAATTCCATAAAGGAAATTATTTTCTGTGCCTCGTCTCACCGCGACTATCGGTCACTGACGCCTTTTAGCGAATGTAAGAGAAAAAGTCGCAAAGCTTATCATAATTCGTTTGGTTAGCGTCTTTTTTAATTTAAGAAAAACCATACCTTTGTTTAGGTACGTATTGTTTTATCGTTATCATTCTCACCGTGACATACCTAAGATTAGAAACCAGCTCACAAGGCCAATAATATGGCAACTGCAAACCATGCTTATCTACTATTTGAATAACAGTTTCTTCATAATAACAAATACACACCATACACCAGCCTGTATAAATCGTATAGTTTCAAAAAGAGTATTGTGCATATAGTACTATTCCAATCAAACAAATAAAATAAAGCGAATCTCTATCGTGTCACACAAACGATCAGTCGATTTCAATCAATCAAATAAAACTTTATTCCGTTTTTGACCGCAGGCGATCTACCGCTTTGTTCGTATTTGAATTTTGCATTAAGCATTTCACCACGAAAAATATTCGTCACTCGTTGTATACCTATCCATTGAAAATCAATATATAAAACCTTTTGAACACGAAGGTTATTTAGGCCAAGCGATTTTTGATGTTAGTCGGCTATTGGGAGAGACCCTCGTCATTAAACCGATGTCTGTTAATAAATTAAGCCGCATAGTAACACGCGTTTTGCTATCAACCTTTATTAAGAGAGGTGTTGCCGTCAATTTGTTCCGTTGTCTGGTATTTTATTTGATATTGCCTTCCAACGATAATACAGAGGTACCTTATATTGAATAACAATTTAAACTTCAATCTACAAACTTCATTTATTAATTGCAAACATGGGTAATATCCTAATCCATTGCTGGAATTACATTACGATCACAATATAACTCTACATTTTGCTCTGAAGCATGCAACATTAACACATAATATAAACTTAATTGTCATCATAGTTATTAGACATATAGAACTGATTAAAAAATATAAAATAATACAATTTAACAATTCAAACCAAGATTTTTAAGTACTTAATAAAAAAAAACGGATTTAGTTAGTCAATCTAAAGAGACTTAGTAAATATAGAGTGCTGACTTATATGTAGGTACTTAGCCTAAATATGTCAGAAGGACTCGCTAATAATGTCGGATTATGTCTTTAGATAAGAAACGTTGTGTGACAGAATGTCTTAGCATCCTTGTTCTTCGTCGACCCTTTTTTGATGTTATAATGTTTGTTATTAAGGTAGGTCTGTACGCATATTATGAAATATGTAATAATATAATTCGTATCATGAGAATGAAGTATCTTTAATCCTAGGTATATCGTGCGATATTACGTAGCCGACGCCGTCGAAATGTGATATTAGTCACCGTCGTTTCTTACGAATCGAATAATTCGCCAATTCTCAGAACTTTCTGTAGCAAACTTGGCGCTAATTTCGTCGCCTACTTTTTGAATACTTTTGATGGCCGCCAACAAACAAGCGGAATCGTAAAGTTCCATTACATTTCTTTCTAACTTCGTCCCATTTTCCAAGCAATAATTGAGTTGGGTGCACTTTGAAGGACGACTATTTCCATTTCTTTTATCTGGTTCTCACCAATCCTTTTCAACAAGTTTGATGACGGTCAGATTGTTTCCTCGTTTTTTTCAACAAAAGTATCAAGCAGTTACTTTGATGAGTAAGACGATCCTTCGGAAAGTATCAATTGGATGGTTTAGTCCATCAATGGTGGGTGAGATAGGAAGTTTTGTTTTGTCTGTTCGGTATTGAGCTAGGAACGAAACAAAGAAAAGCAATTTAGCGTGGCAGCTTCTTAAGGAATTCTGGAACAGTTTGTGTAGTGACTTGCGAGTCGAGTACTGCAATATGGTTGGCAGGTTTCTCGTCCGGCCGAGCGCATTATTTATTCCGCGGCAGTGCTCTCCCTGTCTCCCAACGAGCACCGTCACAATTCGTATAATACAGCAGTTAACCAACTTGCGCACTCATCCGGATTCGCCTATAGAACCACTAAAGTTTGATTATGTTGAGGCAAAATTGTGGAATGTGTGTTGTATTTAATCAAATGATTGCTGAATAAATTATAAATAACATTTTATGTTTTTGTTATAAGTAAGTAAATAGATATTTTTCTTTTCTTTTTAAGGGTATTTCATCCTTCAAGGACATGCAAGCCCCATCGTAACCTTAAGATGATTGAAACATATCTTCTACGATGCGTGTCAATCTATCGTCATCTTTACTACTATCTGGATAAGACTTGCGACAATACACGTCTATATGTGCGCCTGAACTAGCGTTTGTTCTAAGCTGGCGAGCTACTGTATTAAATGAGCTGTGACATAGCCACAGAGCCAAGGTCCCCATGATGCTAAGCGAGGCATGAACTCTTATTATTAATTTGTCACTTCGCTAGCCTTCATATGATTTAGTTGCAGTGCACTTCTGCCTTCTAATTACTCGGTTGGGTGACCAATGTTAATCCACAAATTATGAGCTAGAGTGGGCTCGTGCTTAGTAGCTCGTGTCCGAAAGTTTGCTAAAACCGTTTATACAAGTTATGCGAGAGTTTTGATTGGATGGGATTTTGTATTGCGGGTTTAACGAAGTGTTTGCATTTTACCTTAACCAAATTTCCACTACCAAAACTAAACCTGATCTAGAAGATCAGCCAGCTAAAGGATCAAAAATTTTAAATTCAAAGTAGTTTATAATATGTATGACATGGTGGTATTTTAGGGAAGTAAACATTGTTTCACTATGTTTTACCTCTGTAGACACAAATAGGTTTATGCCCAATAATACCTTAACATAAAAACAAATCTAATAAGACTCCTGCTTAACTATTTTAAGAAATATAGGCGTGATGACGGTAAAAACTTATTGAAACTGCATCATGCATGAGCTATGACGTACGCAGAAAGCGGACATGTTTTCAAGCATCTATTATTAAAATATTTCCTTAATAAATTATTCATACTCCATATGTGAAAAGGACTTATGGGAATGAATAATATTTTATTAGGTATCCATGTTGTTTATTCAACAGAGTAAGTTATAATTAAATAAACAGGTTCTATATGCTCCTTACCTCAATTTTTATCATCGTCATTGTAATATATACTAGACGAATTAAAGAAAATGTTTAAAACTTACAATATTCATTTGATCCCAAACCTCTTTAATAAAATGTTTTTACTATATCTGTCTGAAACATCTTTAACTTACGGCTGTGCCGAGATAATGTTCACTATTAAGATACCGTTTACTTTTTACCGCAGCACCTTTCACTATTCAGCGCTCATCCTGGCCTTATATCTTCTCGCGCTACGCGATTGCAGGGAAACTTTCTAAGTAATCTGACTCAGTAATGAGCTCCTTTCTGTGGCTTGCCCGAGAGACTTGCTTCGTGCATGCTGTTTTGAGTTCTTACAGGGTTCGGGACGAGTAATATCTCTTTAATCCCTCTGGCTTTGCATACAACTACTTCTATCATAACTTCACCACCAGGAGAATCGTCGTGTTTTATTGCTGCTCTATTATAAAAATCTTATTTTTTTACCCAGTCGTTTTCCGTTTAGCTCACTCGGAACAGCTGCAACCAAACGTTTTAGAACTATCAATTTTCATCAGTTCAGTCAAACAGTTTCTGCAAGAACCGTTTTATCGTTGGCTATTCAGCTTTAACAAGTTACATTTCCCCCGGGGCGATATCGCCTGTCCACGGTAGGTTGAACATTGGCCCGATCCCCGTCAAGGTCAGCAGGTGAGGCTCACGCCAACCGATAGGTCAAACGACTGCTCTATACTTAGACTATCTATGGGCGACGAAAAGTGTGATATTGAACGACTTATAAATACATATTTCATTAGGGTCGGGTGGCTTTCCCTTGCTTTTGGTGACTGCTCGATTTCATTATAATAGGTAGATGCTTTGAATTTTGATTTTAGGTGCCTAGTAGTATAACTTTGTGAAATCGTAAACTGCATATTAAAACGCTATCAAGTATTCATTATATTGCACAAGTCCCTAGTTTTCTTGAACAAGTTGAAACACTGAGCAACATAATAAAATTAAATAGAGTGAATTGTTAGTTAACACTAAATTGTAATGCACATACTTGTTCCTGCAGTGCATTTAATTTAAGTCTACCATATGAAAATTCAAAGCTGAATTGCTGAGAGGTTGGTAGATTGAAATTCGCAGCGAAAAAGTTCAAATTCAACACGATTCGCAAACGCAGTAGCAATGTAATAACTCGCTCTCGACACTGAAAAGAATGTTCACATACAAACTAGAAGCTGTATTTACTGCAGCTGTTAGAACAATTGTTTATTATGTACAGCTATTACTACAATTACCCATTATTAAAATAAGCGCGTCACAACGATCCGCTCGATGTTGCTAATCTCCGTCATTCGACGCTGATGGCGGGTAATCAAGCTTATGAAAGGTTTCCAATTCCCGCTTGCCTTTGTCCAACGTCTGCCTGGAATCCAGGCTAGTTACAGAGTGACATTTAATTAATAACAGCTCTCTGTTTATGGAATCGCACGATAATGTAACAAAATAACAAGGCCGCGTTTACTATTGGTATTAATACTGTTATAACGTGGGCGGTGACAATATTTAGGGATCTGTGTTTCGTAGGCTGGCCGCACATTGGCGAGTTACTATCGCTTTGTTGATTGTGGCTAACGCTTTTGATAACTAGACTAAAAGCGATTTTAAGACATTACGCTTAGACATGCTGAAAGGCAACATCTGTTCCACATATTGTAATAATACATAATTAATAACATGATGATAAATAACTGAGATGAACAAAAGAACGCGATGTTGAAATTATGTTCGTGCGCGATCAGATCCTAAATGCGAGCGAAACGCCCGCGTATATCCTATGGTGTTCCAACAAACTTTCTGCCATTTTCTGTACAAAATATGAATTCGTGGCGCTCAGATTTTAAAACGGTATTAAAAATCAGTAATCCCAAAACGTGGTATTGGATTTCAGATGAAAACTAGTATTAGTGTGACATCTAATAGGCCTACGATTCACGCGTTGGTAACCAATGTGCGATCCACCTTACGGATGTTGCTCCGTGTGTCGGCCGTAGTAGTTAGTACAATGACTCATACATAACATGACTGATTGAAGCGTACAGACATTGCCACAGTTTCGCCTATATAATGATAATAATTTATACCTAGACTGTCTTATGTGCCACTAACATCGTTTCTATGAATCACTGTGGTAATAATATTGTTGAATAGAAGAGATAAATGTTTTACCACATTTCATCTCTTCTGTCCTTAAAAGTTGGACCTAAATTAGGTAGCAAACTTAATTAACATGATGTCTTCTAACTTAACATGCCTTGTCTAACAAAATTATATAACATCATTAATTAGGATTCAAATTCTTCTACCTAACCGGCTTAATATATAGTTTTTGAAATCTTTTACCATTACTTGTTTTTATGAGAGTCGAATATTTTTTATTATATATATTTATGGTTAGTATTTATATTTTATGTTTCTAATTATAATATTTATTGTTTTACTCTCATTGAACTATCGAGTACTTGACTTCGCCTCCTTTGTTATCTCTGCACCACCTGAAGGTAGACTGGTAGAGAATGCCCTAGGCATTAAGTCCGCCTATATACACTGCTGTATATGAAGTTTTATAAATAAATAAATAAATATTGATCTATGTCCACGAGAGTAAATTAACTAAATGCTTTGAAAGGTTCTAGTCCAGTCATCTGTAAGAGATACAAATCTGACCAAGAAGCTTTGTACAGACGCGCAGACGTCTAGGTCCAATTTTCTAAATATACCTGGCAACCACGCCCTGTGGTCTGGACTTGTGTGAAAGAAAATGCGTCCTATAGATTCGTATTTTGCACCCGCGCATTGCTGGTGATAAATATGTATGTATATAGGCATTGCGGCAAAAACTTCTACGCCTTAGTGAAAACTGACTGCAAAAGATATGCATGTGTGAATTACTTATTTAATAAGTGTAATATACTCACTCTTTAGATATGTAACTCACTTATCCATAACTAGTGTAGTAAGTATTTACGATGACTTTGAAGATTTTACCCTGCATACCTAACTCGTTGGCCCACTGTACACCGCATCACAACGCATCTAAGCGCAGTGTAAATATGAAACTATAATTTAAAACGTTGTTGAATATGAACAACATTATACAGAAGCGTAACAGATTTCCTTCCTGTACCGAAGCCCCACATATTCTACCTGTTACACGTTTAATAATAAAAAAAATCAACTCTCCTTTGAGGAAGTCATGTAGAAGACATTCTTTACATTTATTGTCTCCTTTGTACACGAGCTCGTGTATATTCGCAGATTGTAAAATTTTAAACTAAGCCTTGGACATGTCTATAATGTGTACGTAATCATTTCACTGATGTCATCATGCGTATTAATTACCTTGCGTTGTTTTCCTCTATCATCATTACTATAGGATTTAGTTATTACGTAAGTTTTGTAAATTTTTAAATGAAATACATATGCTCTTTTATTTTTGTTACGTCAGTCCTAATAGCGGATCTATTATTGCTTAGCCATTTTTTTCCTGTTAAGTCGCCACGGAAGTCAGCTACGTGTTTTGAAAATATTTCGCATTGTTTACAGACGTATATATTTTAGTCTTACACGCTGACTCATCTGTCTATACTTGTTTGTCTATGCTTAAATCTGATTCGTGTCCATCATAAATTCTATTTGTTTAATTTATGCCTCGTTTACATTATTCGATTTTGACGTACCTAATCATTTTCGAACCGTATGCGGTCGCCAATTTATTTTAATAAATACATTGTTATTCTGGTTGACTGGCTTAATAATGCAAACGAAGGTATTCAGACTGCAATCGGTTTAATTTTATGTGGTATGTTTTTTATGATAACTAATTAAAGTATTTAAGTTGATAGTTAAATGAGTTATAACTACTACACGCCCAGAAAGGTGTGGCAAAAGTTGATTCTGATTGCATATAGGATTAGGTGTAATTACTTATAAAAAAATTAACAGTTTCGGTCACTATTTAAAATTATATAGGTATCTCATAGATGTAGAGTTCAAGACACAATTTCATGAGTTCCTGATAGTTAACTGCTGGTTAATTCTTTAAATTTCTAACGAATTTCATATTTTATCCGTGGGCGCTGGCTGCACACACGTTACACGACAGCAAAACGCGATGTCGTGTGACGTGTGTGCAGCCAGTGCGCCCAAAGGCAGTCAGCATTTCATGTTGCCGAGCTGATGCTAGAAGGAACAACTACTCAACGGTTAGGAATACGGGGATAATTATTTAAATAATGGCACGTTCAGACTGTTATCTCTATTCTTTAAGTTATATTTTTGATAAGGCGACGTTATTAGTTAATAACATGGAACTATCTTTCAAGTTACACAGATGAGGCGAGAAATTGAATATTACTTAAGTATTTCTTACTTTTAGTGCATTTTTTGTAATTGAGGTCGGTTTGTTTTGGAAAATTATTATTGGAAGTTGATTAAAAATAATTAAACACTACACAACACATGGCGAAACTACCCCTTTAGGAACCCTATCCACAAATCTTCTGCGGGATAATCCTCTTTCTAAGCTTTTAAACACAAAGTAGGTGTGTGGACTAATATGAATTAATTTATCAAATTAATATCGAATAACATCGGCCAAACATGTGGCTGGGTACAAGCAGCATGTGCCTAGGTATTACAGACACGCCCGGGTCCGACAAGGGTCTGATACGGGTCGGAACGATCCTACACGGGTAAAGTTACAGGAGAGTAATCTTATGCATTAATTACAATTAGTAAAACCGTACAGAGGGACCATTTCTGCCTTAAGGCAATATATGCCGAATAGTGAGAATTCTATAAATTGTGTAGGTAATATATTTTCTTTCGTGATTAAGTACTTAATTTTGTTTGAACTTATGCTTTGTAATCTTTTATGAAAGAGAAGCTTTGTGTGGCTTTGAAATTTTCTTTGAAGTTAGAACCATCATTTTATTTTTATTTTTTCCGCTTACATTCTAATTCTGGTTTGCTGGTAATAAAGAAACGCATATTCTTCCTATACCTAGTTGTAGGTGCTGTTTTAACAACGGTCCTCTCCAAAAAGTTCAACGTCTGCAGGAACTGGCAATATCACTAATTCGCCTGTTTCGGTTTAAAAACATACTTCCTATAACTTTGTCGTAAAAATACTACAGGGTTTGAACGTTACATTTCGCATAGCAACGTTTTTTTGAATGCTTGCAAAAAAAAACCGTCACATCTACGCCTCTGTCGATATCATTCGTTGACGCAATGACGCCTAGTTAATCTTAATCAATAATCGATAATTGAGTGTCGCGAAGCTCTCGACAGTCGCGACTGCCTCGTTAACGGTAGACGCCCGAGCGCCGTGTTTTCATACTAACGTAATATGGGTTTTAACGTTTAACTTTAGTATTATTAAGTATTTATCTGTTTTTTTTTATAGAAAAATCACTTCTTAACCAATAAAATGCATGTATGTTCGTGGCCATCACGTTTCTTCAAATGAAAATAGAAGTTTTAAGTTTAAACATGGTCATTTTCTTACGAAATATTAGATATCACAGGTTATTTACCATGTATTTTATGATATGATATTTTGCAGCAGCAAAAAACAAAATAGAACTGATTGAAAAATTATCCTCGACGCAAAACGCCTTTTCTCTCCTCCAACCGCCGTTTCGCTATTTCTCACTCTTCACTTTCATATCTTCTTTCACGAAATTCAGCCATCTTTTGTTGGGTCTACCTCTTCCAGTCTATGTATCGACATTGAAACTGGTAGAAAATAATAAATAAAAAAACATATAAATATGTTTTATGTACACGAACGAAGCTAGTAAAAACCTTAAAATTAAGAATAGCACGACCGAAAAATTGGCAGCAGACAAGAATAATGGAAAATTAAAACGCAAGCCAGCGAAAATACTGTTTCTTTTTATTGAAAACCAACTTAATTAAAGAGTCTGCATACCTATTAAAAGCGAAAGAAGCAATAAAGAACGGAAACTATTTACCAAAGCTTTTTAATGGAACGTAGCTTAAAGCATTACTTTAGTAATTTGGTACCTCGTAGGCGGTTCAGAAGGTCGTTATTTTGACCATTCTACTTTTTTATACAGGGTGAGTTCTTGCTAAAAGCCTATTGCGTACTGATCGATTGTTGTACGTGACGAGGCAACCCTGACAGCGGTTAAGTGAAACGTTTAGTTGCTTTTAGTTAAATGTAAATTTCACTTCAGCTTTCAATTGGGATATAATTTTAAGGTAATTTATCTAATAGTTAGCGAGCAGTCTTGATTTTGAGTAAGGTGCTGAAAATTGCGTGTTTTATTTGAAAGCTGTGATCTGGAATAATGTCAATAACGTTATATGTATAAAACCGGTTACTCTTTAAAATAACTAAATGATAAACGCGTGGCAACCATCTGAAAATTTATTTTTGGTGAATAACCGTCCTTGAACTGCCCGTATTTAAGTCTCTAAGTGGTGTCACTAACACCTTGTTCCTAAGTAAAACGAAATGTATGTGTTTTATACAATATTAAGGTTGAGAATACAAAAAGACATAGCAATGCTATATTTTGCTTTAAAATATTACAATAAATTAATGTGCAATGGTTTCAATAGCAGTTAGTAGGTAGTACTATAATGTACAATGCTTGTTGCAGACTGTGATCTGCGGTTCTCCGGTAAAAGCAGATGCCCTTTCCAGCCAGATTCCTTGAATACCCCTTGTCCACTGTATCTCTGAAATTACAATGACTTAATGATTTATGGTGGTCTTGTTTAATGTAAAATCCAAATTAAATTTTCAATTTAAGATGTTTTCTGATTCTGTCTGCACGTGTGGTGTAGTGGTTTAAGTGGTCGCCTTGCCGCTCTCTGGTGTTGTGGGTTCGATCCCCACATGGGACAAATCTTTGTGTGTTCCGCAACGATCTGCACTGAACCTGGGTGGGTGTACTTGATAGTGTAATTGCTTCTGGCGTTCTATCTAATGTAAAAATATATTTTTTTATTTTTTTTATTTTACTCGTTGTAAAATCAAAATACCGTTTCGAACGTAGGTAGTAAACATATTGAAATCCAAACTGAACGTACCTAATGTAGGTAAATGAAAACAAACGAAAGAAAACTGACCTACAGCGCCTACGCAACATAGATTACGTGGGCTTCTTGTAGGATGCTATTATTGGAACATTAGCGTCGCGACGTGCTTCGAGACTGTTAACTACGGAGGCATCGTCTAGACATAGAACCATGCTGGTCATTTATTATGTTAGAGCATCAAAAAAAAAAAAAAAACTTAACAAATTATTTTAAAGCCACCAGGGTTCGAAGTCATATTTATCATCGATAATTAGCTTGATAAATATACCGCGATATTTATCATTATTATATAAAATTATAAATAAAGAACTTTAATGGCACAATTAACCCTCTATACGTGTATCCTAACTACTAACGCAATTTGACGCTTTCGCGTGTATCCATATGAGTTAAATGTCAAATTGTTGCTGCTAAATATTTAGTAAGGTCATCGGTTTGGTGATTTAATTTAATAGACCCTATACTCACAAACAAACAATTAATTATAGTAGCCATCAGCTGGCTTCTTTCTACAGTATCATCATTTAAATAAGGTGCAGTGGGCCAAGCAATTTGGTATGCAGGGCAAAATCTTCTACAATCTACGCCATAGTGAAGATTGACTGCAATAGATAATAATATGCATGTGTAAATAACATATTTAAGAAGTGTAATATACCCACTTTTTATATATGTTACTCACTTATCCATAACTGGTATAGTAAGTCTTTACTATGACTACGAAATTTTTGCCCTGCATAGCTAACTCGTTGGCCCACTGTAAAATGAAAAGAATGGCTTCATCGATGAAAAGAATGGCTTCTTTTCTATACGGACTTTAAAGTCATCCTTTTGTGCAGGGACAAGCTCCATTCTGCATAATGTTGATCCTTTATTGCCATCCTTGCTGCTCAATATCAATCTTTAGTTATAAGTTTTCTATTGGCTTATCGTAGATTGATAAGGATAGTCAATATAGTGGACGTAACAGTTTCTATACCAATAAATGTTCCTATTGCGTGGGTGGAAAACAGGCAATCAGAGGTGGGGCTCCAAAGTAACAAGGTTTCACTCTAATATGCTATTTTATGACGTCATCAAATATGAAACGAATTTGTGGGGTGCCATGACAAAGCATCTACGACTCTGCCGAAACACCACCTATTTTAATAATTTAGCTTTATTTTCCCTTACATTTATTTAAGGTAAACGGTTATAGATTAAATAAATTCTGTTATTTTATTTTATGAGTAATAAATTTCTCAGTTAAAGCGCCTGTCGATCGATTTGAATAGGCGTTTAGCTATTTCAACGCAAAAGATTAACTTATCATTTCTAATCAGGAAATATTATTAGATATTTACTGTTGCCCGTGGCTCCGCCCGCGTATTCCTAGCCTACCTAGCGGGATAAAAATAGCTTACCTCCTATTTTCAAACCTACCAAATATGCACAAAAAAACATAAGAATCGGTCAAGCCTTTTGAAAAGAGTTTCATAACTAACACTCACACGAGATTTTTCTAGATTAGAAGATTATTCTTATACATTTTCCGTTGAAATCTATCTCAGGCATTTTATTACGTCACACACACACACACACACACACACACACACACATACATACTAATCTATAATGTAATGATATCAGCAATAATATTGACGCTTCCATGTAAAGAACATTTTTCTTATTACCTTGTTCTATATTTTTCTGAAAATTTTATTATTTTCCCTTTATTACGACTATTACGTCCAATAAGATTTTTGGGATAAGCAAACAGGATAACCTTTTTTCTGTTTTCTCTCTCACAAAATACACAGGACATGAAAAAATAATAAGAATCAGTTTTTAACAATGTTAGAATATTTTACTATATTTTTAACTCACCGTTAACAATGTTTTGTATAACTTTTTTTATTCGTTATCCTGTACCTAATAACAATTTTTCCACGCTTATTAAAATGGTGTAAAATTAATTTTATATTATTTTTTAATCCAAGGTAGGGTACATGTGAAAAGTTTGTTCTACGTCACATTCAAATAGGCATGATAATGTACGAGTTGTCCGACTGCTGGGCACGGGAATTTTATTTTGACGTTTGCTGTCATAGTCCTAAACTAAAACAAATAATGGATACAGCTATTTATCTATGCTACTATTTAATGGTTATTGTTGTGAATTGGGTTAAAACGTGATAGAAAAGAAGGAAATAGAAATGAAATACTATTAATATTAAGAAAATAAGATATATTATATAATAACCAAATAAAAGACCAGAGCAGAACAGAAACGTAAAAAAGACTGACAACGAACTCATTGTCGAAAACAGAAAACAATTTCATTAAAAAAACTATAAAAAATATACATAAAAACATACAAAAACGCACGATTGGGCACAGTTATAGTGCAAGATAATGTACACAGAACTACCCAGCCTTCATCGATGATATCCTTATCCATTATTTGAGTTTGCCAATACGTTTCGCAAGCGTTCTTCACTGTTAGTTTTCGTTAGATTTTCCTCAAGGAATATGAGTTGACATCGTGAGTTATCTACAGCGGGCTTTTACAATATTTTGAATAGAACGTTTTACCGTGACGTGACAACAATAGGTCACAGATTTAAGTGAACGGCTTCCAGATACTTAAAGAACATCGGTTAGTCGAAATAATCGGCACTAGATGCTCTTAAAATTAGCTGTTATAGCTGTAGTTTCACATTTTGATACGGATTATACGAAATTACGAATATTATTTGGAGCGTTTAGGTATATAAAGTATTTACTATTAACCTCCTTGGTTGGAAAAAAAAATACGTGCTACGAGCACAACAGAATAGTCTTCTTAATAGAGAAAGCGGACTGACCAACAGCATGGCTGAAAGCTTGTGTTCGATAAAGAAGATTCATTGATTCATGAAGTTTAAGATTTTTATATGATATACCCAAGATTAAACACAATTCTGAAGGCTTTTAACCGTAACTCAATCATGTCCCAATAAAGTATGCGTCACCGAACACTTCGATTTTCCACCTCTTTTGACTTCACACTACTTCACACTTACCCTGCGCGGTTATCCTATGAGGCTAAATGGAGCAACGCGTGTAAGATCACATTTCCCGGACTATCGCTTTACGCCCCAATAAATAAAGAAGAAAGGATATATTCTGTTTTATATTACTTTTTCATAAAATTTCTAACCGTTTTCGACAAGGAGATCATGTATTTTCCTAGCTACTTAAAGTTTACACTAAATGCATTAAAGCTTTTATTACTTAACACGGCTTAAAACACACTAGGTGTATTTTGAAACCCAAACATCAGATAACAAATTTTTGAAAATCTCTCAATCCTTCTTTTTGTTAGATGTTTCTTTCGTCTACTTACGCTTGGTTAAATCTTTTAACAATTTTCAAGGTTGTTTAAACAGTGAGGTAAAATTTTACTTTGTTGTTATTCGATTTATTCGACCCCTTTCGTTCAGTTAATTTAATAAAATGTTAAATAGCGTAGCAGAACCTTTTAAAGAATAACTTTACCTATTTCTTTTTAAATACGTACACAAAGCGAATTGAGCTCGCGTATTTATAGCAAGACGGGTATTTATAAAATTTATGTTTGTTAAGAATCTTGTTTATTGCTAAATAACGATAATGGGCAAAGCTTCAGGCGAACTTCCGAGTGTACCAATAGAGCCTTCATGATTATGCCTATGTATTCTACGACGACTTCGGATCTACACGGATTCGGTTGGGAATATTGGACATTTTTTATCATAATTATTTCTTTTAATAAAATTTCCTGCAGGCTATTAGGTAACTCTGCTATCGCAGGCATCTACAATAACACATGCATACCTAGTTATTACTGACTCATCCACGGAACAACTAAAGCTTAGTTTACAAAAATTAACCCCAAGGATAATATATACTTGCAATGATAGTTTTATCGTTGAGAGGTAATATTACTGCGATAATAAAAACAAATGTAACAATATGCAAGCGTTTTGTTCAATTTCATAACAATTAACCCTGAATGACTCACTACAACTCGTAAAAATACCAGATGAATTGTGTTACGCTATCTGGTATTTTTAGTATTATCGGAATGCTAATAAATATTTCACAGTTTAGCCGTGGTACATCTCGGTACATTATCAGCATTTGAAAGAAAAACTCCGACCAGCTAGATGGCGCATTCGGCAGGCGTTTCAGGCACGAGGTCAAACAAGTGTCATTTATGAATTCTGTTATTTACAGCCGGGCAAGGATTGTGAATGAAACTTTTTTTTTTTGATTAGTTAGGAAGAGACACTAGTATATATTATAATTAATATTATTAATATATATTTAACAGCTCAACTACGGAACTTAACTTACGTGTATGAAGATAGTTAAAGGCCTCTAGTACTCTTTTATATAGACTTATCACGCGGGCGAACCCTCAGTGGAAGCTAAATATCTTGAATATAATTTTATTTTTATGTGCATACATTTTACATTTAAAATGAACAGTTCGAGTTTTGTTCGCCCGACTGACTGACTAATTCATCAATACAGAGCAAAAATGGCTGGGACTAGAAGCTTGAATTTTTGCATTGAGGCTCCTGGCATGACGCAGGGGCACACGAACAAGGGATTTTTGGAAATTCATCCCTTAAGGGTTTAAAATAAGAGGTTGACGGTTGTTTGGAAGTCCTTCATTTTTGAAGTTATAAGCACGAATTTTGGCATATCGCAACTTTGCGGATAGACTGTTATCGTAAATCGTTAGACCTCTATATTTTTGAAAATTACAATTCGTCGTGCTGTGTTATATTTTGCCAAAATATAACGCTAAATAGCTTTAAAACCCACGGGATCCGAACAATAACTTGGGCATGTCGCGGGCATCAGCTAGTTATGAATATTCATAATTTGTTTGGTTGATGAATATTTTATTATTGTCAACACAATCAGCCTTTCTCAATTAAGTTGCTTGCGTAATTGGATACTTGATTACATTAATAACTTGAAATAAATAATCCAATCATATGGACTTAGAAAAACGATGCAACAACAAAATGTCCCTGAATACGGAGCTATTATTCTTCCATTTCAAATAAGAGTACATTAGTTGAACTTGCCATTACTCTCTACCAAATTAAATTATTGTTTACATTCTACGTATTACCTTTTTTAATTAGTTCTTACATAATGTAACGCTGATTGTGTTGATGTTAACACATTTAATGTAGCTAATTAACTTCGTAACCTGAAAATTCCAATTCAAATATTAACTTAGGATAGGTCAAATGTTTATGTAACTCGCTTCAAGAGAATCGAGGCGAAAAAAATATATCGCATAATAATAGCATCGTCGATCGGCGAATTAGCCTGGGTCCCATTGTAATGCACAAGTTTTTCACCATGCTCTGCAAATGTTTGCTTCGGGTTTGTTCGTATTAATGTTGCAGAAGGGTGTATTTCCTTGCTAAAAATGAGATCTCTGGTACCGTCATGGGACCAAAATGGCGGCTCAGAGAGCGGAAATTACAAGTTTCGCTAATTTGTTCTGAGCTGAAGTACTGCGGGTTAACTTTTTTAAACTGCATTTTATGTAGTTTAAACGTTTCTATTGTAGTTTTAAATGTTAGAAGGGACTTAAACAGCTCCACCTTTTCTCTATTTACTGCTCATTGTTTTTCTTTATAATAAAGAATTTAAGAATATGTTTGTCCGTGTTCAAGTGTCAAGATCGCTGCTTAGCTGTAGGTATTCAATACGGGTCTTCACAAAGGAACATCACTCTTCAATATATTAAATTTCTCTATTGTTTTTGAGGATCGACGGAAGAAAATCTCAATAAATTAGGTTATCCCTTGTCGCTCATTTATCATAACAAAATTACATTCGTTTCATGACCTTTAAATGCTCTGTCAATTTTGCTGTGAGCAATTTATAATATTTTTTTTCAGCAATTTACCCATATTCATCCAGAATAAAAATATTTTACAGAATCTAAAAGTAATGATTAACTCATTATGGAACGCTGAAGCTTTCCCCGGCAAATAAAAAATAAGTATAATGTAAGCTTTGTTACAATTTGTGACTCAGTTTATCAACATTAGGTATTTCTCAGATCGTTCCGTTGCTCGTAAACTTAATGCGGAATGTTTGTTCCAGCTTAATGATACATGGTAACGCCATTACGTTGATGTTAGCTCAGAGAGCACAAAGCTTTATTTTGTGGCATCAGACCTACGTTATTAATTTTGATTACCTAGAAACGTGGCACTCTGTTAACTTCATTTTGAACAGTCTTTTACACAATTTTATTACTCTTTCTCCAATTGTGGCCTACCCAAACTGCCTATATCTTTACTTTATTAGCTTGTCTGTTCAGACATATGCCAGGCTGCAAATAACGCGTTTTAATTTAAATAAGAACATACAATCTGGTGGTCAGTGTACCATTACCCAATTGACGCCGATGGAGAGATCATTCGTGTCAACTATTCTTTATTGAGTGCAAATATGATGCTCTCGCGTTTTACCCATGGATACTTGCAACTCGCAATATAAATCTCAGTGTTAGTTGTGTGATTAACATCTTTGGAACTTGTTACTTTATCAAAAGTAAGATGTTTCTTTTGGCATTTCATTATGGAACTTAAAGAAAACCCTCAAGGGACTTCCGAAAATTTTCTTTGAAATTAGTTTTAGAAATGTATTAAATCGCTTAAACATTTTTTTCGTCGTGTTCTTGACTTCAAAGATAGCATCTATTGTATTTGAATACTAGCTTTTGCCCTCGACGTCCGCGCGTAATTCGTTGTATTAAGTATGAGCTGCTCTCGCTCTTCAATTTAACTGCGCCGCTCCCGTGGATTTTTGCGTAATGTTAAAAACCTTTGTTAAAAGTTACACTAACTAACAAAAAAAATATCAAAATTTTGCTCTTGAGATTAGCGCTATCAAATAACAAAATAACTTTCTTCTGCGTGGTAGGTACTTCAACAAAAAGTAGCCTATCTTACGCGCCTTGCGTCAGTTACCTGCATCTAAAATTGTATTAAAACCAGTCCTTCCGTTTAGTAGATTAGTCGATACAAACAGAGAGACAAACATTTTTAAACTGTATTTTAGGCTAAGGTATCGTACAAACTAATTGTTTGTACGATACCTTAGCCTAAAATACAGTTTAAAAATGTCTCTCTCTCTGTTTGTACCAGCTTAAAAAAACAGTAATATTTTTAAAATTAAAAACAGACAGTTCAATTTTAGTCCAGGAATTAAGTAAAGCGGTGTTTGAATGAATAGATCTGCTTAAAATACACAATTCAAGTTTTTTATTCTGAATAAATAAGTTAGTAAATTGTTTAATCTTGTATACTCACCTACCTCACCACTTCTACCTCAACCTAATTATCTATAAAAGAATTTCTTTTTAAGAGAGACCAAGCAGTTTACTTAACAGTTTTGTCATGTTAAGATATGATTTCGTTTAATATATCTCTTTTTATTTTCAATGAAAGATATGACAAATAAATAGTCTTTCTTTCAAGTTTTCTAAATTCATTTCTGTCCATTTGAAGCAATAGTATCACACGCAAGCCCCTCAGCCCCAAATCCCGGGAGATGTTATTCCATAAATCTTGTATGATAGCTTGACCGGTGACCCTTATCGTCTTTTATGTGTCCCGTGTTAACCCGGGCCGGATTCCCAAGACCCAACTGTTTCTCATCTCTGATCTTCAACTTATGAGATTGTCATCCATATCCGACCTAGTGTAATATTAGGTTGCTTAGTTGTTATAATCGGTTTTTTTCGGTGGGTTTATTTTTATAAAATTACGTATATTTTATTTTATACTAAGAAACAGTTGAAAAAGATATAGTGTGAGTGAATGTGTGTATTTGGCCTTGTCATTGGGACCATTGGATAGTGTAATTGCTTCTGGCGTTCTATCTAATGTAAAAAAATCCAAAATCCAAATTTATATTTTTAGCTGCGCAGTAGTTGTCCTTCACAGAAATATTTTCTAAAGTGAGCATGCTGTAGTTTGCCCGACCGTACCTACAATGTTCCGTGGAATGTTAATTGGTGTACCTTCCCCGGTAATAGAATTTAAGCCAATGAATTTGTGGTCCAAAACGTTTGTTGTCATTAACCCAAAGATGTTTAAACACAATTTCGCTAGGCCTATTAGAAATTGTAAACTGTGTAATTGAAAACCTTTTCCAATAAATAACAAGTAGATCATCAAATAAAATAGTGCTGATGTTTAAAAATCCTAGTGGCTTGCAAGACTTCTGCTACTTAAGATAATAAATTATTTGTATACCTACATTTAATCAACTTATTCACGAGTGTATCCTTTGGGAGTTTCCTTAGGGAATGAAGGCACATCTGGCTCAGATTGATGTTGATTAAAAAACCTCTCATCCAATGTTTTGGTTTGCACATGTTTGCTACAATTTGTTTCTTACAACTACACATGTTTGCTGTACTGGCTTTTCAGACAGCTACCCATCAACCAATACATTTCGAGTATTAGCTGGTCTCACATTGCACGGGAAAACTATACAACGCGAGACATCTTATACTGTAAATGTATAGGTAGGTTGATCGGTAGTCGTGTGTACGTACAGTGGGCCAAGCAATTAGGTATGCAGGGAAAAACTTCTATGCCATAGTGAAAACTGACTGCAATATATATGTATGTGTGAAATTCATATTAAATAAGTGTAATATACACACTATTTAGATATGTAACTCACTTATGCATAACTGGTGTAGTAAGTCTTTACTATGACATAGAAGTTTTTGCCCTGCATAGCTAACTCGTTGGCCCACTGTACATGTGTGGTACACACACATGTTTATGATGAACAGATTTATCTTTAATCAGCTAACGGTGTAGTGTAGCTCGGACGATTGAACACTGGTGACGAACTACCTATACGTATCATTAAATAGCGAGTGTTCGTGTTGCTAACAGGATTAATTTAATTATTTCGTAGCACTCTGTTAGCTTAATTAATAAGTCGGGTATATTATGTTGTTGTTTTCAAAAGTTTATGACTAGGTTAATTCCCTGGGTGGTTCCGTAGCGCAATTTCATTTTAACATGATACGCTGTGTATAAACAGTATGATGTATGGTCCTTTATTTTCCCACAGGTCCGCCATCGACAATATAAAGAAAGCTAAAGTTGCCATTAAGAAAATATCACCCTTCGAACACCAGACTTACTGCCAGAGGACCTTACGAGAAATCAAAATATTAACCAGGTTTAAGCATGAAAATGTAAGTTATTCTCTATTAAGCCTCCTGCGACCAAACATAACCTAACATCTTTGAACGATATATTTGGAGAAATCAAGATTTTTTATTGGTTGTTAAAAATGTTTTATCATCAGATGTTAGGTCATTTTTTGAGTTGCAGGAGATACGGCTTTACCCAAGCAATAGTAATGTACGATTGAAAAAAGAAAGAGTTATTAATAATCTTTTTTTTTTTCAGATAATTGACATCAGAGATATTTTAAGAGCAGAGACAATTGACCAAATGAAAGATGTTTACATCGTACAGTGTTTAATGGAAACGGACCTTTACAAATTGTTAAAAACACAGGTAAGTAACTTCCTCTAAGTAACAAGTATTCCTCATAAAATAGTCTTTATGCTGCTACTTTTCTAAAGATTTGCTTTTGGAATAATTAAGTTAATTTTCAAAAGGTAGTTGATTGGAAATTTTAATTAATTAACTTGGACTTGAGGAAGCCCGTTCATTTCGTTTCAAGTAAAGTTTCTGTTGCAGAAATTAAGTAACGATCACATCTGTTACTTCCTTTATCAAATCCTGCGAGGGTTGAAGTACATCCACTCGGCGAACGTTCTCCACAGGGACCTGAAGCCCTCGAACCTACTACTTAACACCACCTGTGATTTGAAGGTAAGTTGTCAAAGTATACTGAGATTTTTCTTAAAAGGAAAACATATCCGCTTGCTTATTGCAACAACGACATATTTCAAAATCTTGATATTTTGAGATAAGTATGTAAAAACAAAGCTTTATCGATCTATTTTTTGGTGCAATAAAGACAACAGCATACTTCAATTCCAATTCGCCAGATGGCGATAAATGTCTAAATTGCGCGCTGTCGACGCGCATCGAATGTAATTTCAATATCGTTTCATCTCAGTTAAACCAAAGTTTTCAAGGCCAACGCAACATAAAGTAATTTAAATTGTGTTTTCTTAATTGTTTTTATTGTAAGGATGACATAATTACGAGTAATACTTTTTCTAGGTAACTTTTTGCTACAATAATGACATAAGTGAGGAACTTGTTTTTTTAAATTGGTTTTTGAAAACAGTGTTTTTAAGATAACACATTGTGACTACTTAATATGAAAGTTAATTAATGTTCAAGACTGATTTAAATACTTCTAAACAAAAACACTGTTTTTTTATTGAAATACTAAAGATTCAAAGTTTAAAACTACCGTCCTGTAAAATGATGTTTTTTTCGTTATGTCGGTCTTGCAATAAGCAAGCGTATAACCGGCTTCGTATACAAAATTCATTTTTGATGAGACAAAGTGACAATTTGGAGCATTTGTGTGTCTTATAAAAGCCAATTTTCACTCTCTCGTAGACAGAGTGAAGTGAAATTTGCCGAGATTATGTTAGAGCTTAGATATTATCAAGCTTAAACGATTTTTGCTTCTTGGATAGTAAAAGTTTAATAGTAAAAGGATTTGCTGTAAAAACTTATATAATTATACTTAAGATACGTTTATATATATTGTCGTATGAATACGACAATATATTTGTATAAATTTAAATGAGATAACATCACTCTCATGAGAACCGTGGCAAACTATATTAACAAAAACTCGGACCAAATTAACACTAAAACCAGAACCGTATTAGGTCCACGTCTACGTAGAATATCAAAGGCATGTGGTTTCAGAACTCTCAGAAGTTAAACATAGCTCATAAAGTTATGTCAAAGCCACATCTCGTGTGCTCCACACTATTGTCACGTGTTTGGTAACTCATACGGAATTGCTAAGCCCTATAACAACCACAATATTGCGGTTGCTTGGCATGTCTACCGATGGAAACAGATGCTGGCTCGATTTAACAACTTATTAACCGAACGCCAGAGTTGCGTAAACTTTCATAAAAAAAAAAAAATTTTTTTTCGCTTCAATCCCCGACAGTGTTTCGAGATGACTCTATCAACTATAAAAAATGTCGAAATATTAAATTTGCTCTTCGTTAAATAAACTTTGCTACCAAGTTTCACCTAACAAAATATTTTTTCACCTCTTCAGCACAAAAAGGTTATTTGCATGCCCGATATCAGTGAAAGTCGTTTTTACTCGTATTTATATTATGATGGTGGGAAAGTATTCAATTGATAGTTTGTTATGTGTTTACTACAATTTAGTTAAGCAAATAAACATAAATAAGTGATTCTAGTGATTAATATATCTCTGAAACAGCAGAAGCGTGAGCAGTGTTTGAATTTTCTAATATATATATTTATTTTCTTATGAGGAGGTGAAAACCAGTATATAGCAAAACTCGTGAGGTTTTATTTTTCATTAAAATTCTGGTTTTTAATCACTTGCTTTGCTCATTAGTCTACAATTGAATCATTCGCTACGCTTATGATTCTAAAATCCTAGCTTACTTTCCAAGCTCATGATTAAAATCCACACTCAAACGAAATATCAAACTTTCCTTACTAGTACTATAAATAAGTGTTGTGTCACGCTTGACTTAGATATTTTTACATAAGGTTTTTGCACATTTTCTTAAAATTTCATGAAATTTATTAACTTGACGATAAACCTATAAATCATACTCTTAGGTTTTTGCCATACTGACATAGCGTTTAAAGAAATCGCACAGTTCCTCACGAATAAATCTAATTGCTTTTATTTCCACAGAAAGAATAAAATAAAAGAAAGAGTTCAAAATCTTCTCTTAATCACCAACAATTTCATTATATCTAAACCGCGTGGATGGCCTCGTAACTCCTATTTGAATTAAAGCAGAAGCGAATCAGCTTCATGGCGTATTTTATTGCGTTGGGTGCCATTTTCTCTTATCGCTTATTACAAAAAAAAAGCAAGCTTCAGTAATTTTCGTTGTCGAGGAAAATTGGATATTACGAAAGCAATTGGATATTAAAAATGCCCGCGCAATTGGCCACTTGTGGACGCCAAATTTGTGGAAGATATTTTGCATACAATTTGTTTGGTATCAAACAGCATGCGTGCAACTCACTGCTTGTGGCAGTCGCTTGTGGCATTCGCTTGTGTTCTTTTAGTGGCTAAGTTATGCTTCAGTGTTTAACCACTAGTGGACACGTTAGTGGCCTGGTGTGCGAGGATATTAAGGTGTGGTCTTATTTTTAGTACTGGTACATTATGTGGTTTGTCCCCAGATTTGCGACTTTGGACTGGCGCGAGTGGCGGACCCAGACCACGATCACACAGGATTCCTCACCGAGTACGTCGCCACGCGCTGGTACCGCGCGCCGGAGATCATGCTCAATTCCAAGGTACGTTTCTCATTAGGTGTACTAGCCTGATGATATCTCATTGCTGGGTAATAGACAATTTACAGAATATTGATATCACATGTTCTATTTGTATGACATCAGGTATTAGATCTTTTGACAACGTTCTGTGGGCTACATTTAATTTTATTATTTTGTCCTGCGATTTAGACACGCCATTATGGATCAACAAATGAAGCGCCCGCAACTTCTTCACATTGGGTAATAATAGTGATGACTGTCGCGAATTTATTTTCTAGTTGTCATTTCAGTTATCAAAAGCTCATTTTAGCATTTTCACGAATACATGAATCCCCTTGCGCCATATTTTCAGGTTGAGCGGAAATTAGCAACGTTCATTCGTCTATGAATGTACGTACTCGTGGGTGTTCATACATGTATGGTTCGTTAGTATATCTAGGCTTCTTTGCGTCTAAATATAATATTGAATAAAGTTTTGCTAATATAGGTCTTTTTTATTGCTTAGGAGATTAAAAAGTCAAAAGTGTTGGTGGAAAGCTACAAAGTAATTTATTTAGTACATCATTACCTAGTTTCAAAGTAACTTATAGCACGGTATAACCATACTCCTGGTCGGGCAACCGGTCAGAAGAGGCTACAGCAGCCTTGAGGGTCAAATAACCTCTAAAAGGTCTGGTGCAGAAGGCAACGGGAAACCACTGCACTATCTTCCCAATGAAAGAATTACAAGAAAAGAGGACGAATGTATGCGACCCGGCTAACACCCGGCGCCATGCTGATCCCAGGCTGCATGGTGGGAAGTATGCTACTGGCCATACCGTTGCGACTCACCAGGTACGGTATGGAGTTCATGTTACTGGTGACATAGATACAAACCATCATGCACAGCTGCGGAAGAAAACTAAGTTTGGGACTTGGAATGTTAGAGGCATGATTCACCCAGAAAAAAAGGAAATTATAGAAAAGGAGCAGACACACTACAACCTCGGAATACTTGGACTTACGGAGACTCACATGAGAGGATCAGGATTCTATACAACACCCAGTGGCTATACCGTATATTTCTCGGGTCCTGCGAATGAAAGTAGAAATGGCATAGCACTGTCAGTCTCGAATAAGATCAATAGATCAGTTCTAGGATATAATCCCTTCAGTGACCGCATACTCACTCTTAAAATCAACACCAAACCATGTCGCATCAATTTTGTAGTAGTCTATGCACCCACTGCAGCCTCTACGGATGCTGACATAGAGTCATTTTACAATCACCTCAATGACACATTAAAAAGCCTACCTAACAGAGACATAACAATTTTAATGGGTGATCTTAACGCAAAGGTAGGCGATACATAAAAAGAAAACCACCTTAGAGAAGTTGTTGGTAAATACGGTCTCGGTGACAGAAATGAGAGGGGAGAGATGTGGCTACAGTTTTGCACTGAAAACTCGCTAACAATTATGAACACCTGCTTCCAAAACCACCCAAGGAGGCTTTACACGTGGGTAATGCCAGGTGATCGAGCTCGTAACCAGATAGACTACATAACTATCGCAAAAAGATGGAGATCGTGTATAAGTAGCACTAGAACTTATCCAGGAGCTGACTGTGGAAGTGACCACAAACTTTTAGTCGCTGAATTAAGCCTCAAACTCAAACAATGCAAGCGAGCAACTGGATCTCAACAAAAACGACCTGCTCAGGAAGAACTGATAGCATTTAGCGATTGTTTCAAAAATGAAGCAACCAATTTTGTCATGGATCAGAGTGACGATGTCGATACTAACTGGACAAAACTCAAAGACCTTATACTCGCTTCGCGGAAAATGAGTCAGAAGACTGGGGCGGACAAGCCGAGAAAGGTGTGGATTACAGAAGACACATGGAAGGCTATCAAAGAACGCAAAGAACTCCTCAAAGGGGATAATGGTCGTGACCACACAGAGTATCAGGCAGTCTCTGCGAGAGTCCAACGACTGTGCCGCAGGGACTACAATGAGTACCTGAACTCGATTTGCCGGGAAATTGAAGAACATGCGCTAAAGTTTTAAACGAAAGACCTTTACCTAAAAATCAAGTGTATCACCCGAGACTTCAAGGCGAGAACATGGGCCATAGAAAGTGACGATGGTAAACTACTAACATAAATTGACCAAGTCACAGATAGATGGCGTACGTACTGTGAAAGCTTATACACAGACTCCACAGTGGGCGCTACTGAGCCAATTCCCACAATGAGTATACAGTGCATGGAACCAGATATTCTCGAATCTGAGATCAGGGATGCACTGCGGCGACTCAAAACAAATAAATCAGCCGGTAGAGACCAAATTTTCGCTGAAGAACTTAAGCACCTAGGAGACCAAGGGGTGCAGATGCTTCTGTGTCTATGCAACCAAGTGTGGAAAACAGGCAAATGGATAGCTGACTGGAAGGAATCAATGTTGATACCTCTCCACAAAAAAGGTTCAACAAGGACATGCGGCAATTACCGAACAGTGGCTCTTATATCTCATGCCAGTAAGATAATGCTATACGTAATAAATAGCCGACTACAATCATTTCTCCATTGGCAAATACCCAGTGAACAAGCAGGTTTTGTGAAAGGTAGAGGTACAAGAGAGCAAATTGTGAATGTGAGGCAAATAATTGAGAAAAGCCGAGAGTTCAACACACCATTTCTTATGTGCTTCATTGATTACTCAAAAGCCTTTGACTGCGTAAAATGGGATTGCCTGTGGACCATACTCAAAGAAATGGGAGTTCCTCAACATCTTATAGCACTGATCGCAAACCTGTACCAAGATGGCCAGTCCGTGGTAAAGGTAAATGATATCGTCTCGGGTTCTTTTAAGCCAGAAAGAGGAGTAAGACAAGGATGTATTCTATCCCCCATTCTTTTTAACATATATGGTGAATATATTATGAGAAAAGCCTTGGAAGATTGGAAGGGTGGCATCTCTGTCGGTGGGCTAAAAATCAGTAAACTGAGATATGCAGACGACACCACACTTTTTGCGTCATCAGAAAAGGAGCTTGCTGAACTGTTCCATAAAGTGGAGCATGAAAGTGAACTGGTTGGACTCACGGTCAACAAAACCAAGACCAAAGTGATGTTGGTGGACAGAACCGGTCAACTCTCCAGAACTGGCGAACTCTCAGATCTTGAACTTGTCGATGACTTTGTTTATCTCGGATCGCTGATAACAAACCGAGGCGGAAGTGAACGAGAAATCAGGAGAAGAACACAAATGGCCAAAGCTGCGATGAGCAAGCTGACTCGTATATGGCAAAACAGGAAGGTCTCCAATGTCACTAAAATGAGACTAGTCCGGACATTAATTTTTTCGATTTTTCTTTATGGTTCAGAGTCGTGGACAATTAGGGCTATAGATCGAAAAAGATAGATGCTTTCGAGATGTGGTGTTGGCGTAGAATGCTCCCAATACCTTGGACTGCCAAGAGAACGAACAAGTCTATCCTGGATCAACTTGGAATAAAGACTAGACTGTCCGCCGTATGCTACCAACGTATTTTGGGGTATTTCGGTCATATTGCCCGCCGCCAACCAGATAATCTCGACAAACTAGTCGTGGTTGGAAAAGTGGAAGGAAAAAGACCACGTGGCCGATCACCTAGCCGATGGTGTGACCAAGTCACCACTCACACTGGGCTCTCAGTTACAACTGCCATGAGAGAAGCCGAAAACAGGTCAAGGTGGAAGGAAATAACCAAAAGAGCAATGAAAGCCTTTCAAGGGCACGACCTTCAGCCATGAAGAATACGAAGAAGAAGAAGAAAGTAACTTAAATAGTTTATGCTATCCTCGTTCAAGAAGTATACTTGAATCAGATTTTCACCGTAAATATCAACACGAAGTTGAAATTGAATGTCTCGACGAAAACGGTCCCCAGAAAACGAATAGCAATTTTGTTATAACGAGATGTGTCCCCAAACAAATTCGCGCAATTTATTTCCATTTCTCTCAATGAAAATCATCCAAAAGGTTATGTTAAAATGATACCGTTTATTCAAGACGAAAATTGTCGCAATATTTCTGGTCTGAAATAATAGGAATGGTTTAAATGGAGAGTAGAAACAATGTCGGTTCGTTCGTTTGGCAATTTACTCGTTTAAGTCTTCGAGCTCGAGCTTTTAAAGGATTAAAACTAGTTACCGCGGAGAAAAGATAAAATAATGTTGGAATTTCACGTAAAATGGATGCTTGTGTCGTTTATCTTGATGGAGTAGTTGCTTGTTGGGAACGTTGATATACATTGTGATTTAAATGCAATACTGCCACATTTTCTTCACTTTCTCATAGCTTTGAAGTAGGGATATGTAGAAGTATTTTTTACTATAATTATGAAATTCTTTTATATAGTAAAGGTTTCATTTCAGGAAAGCAAATCGATGTTAGTCGTTCTTGTACGTATTATTATTCCTTCATTTAAAAACTCAGATCAAAGATAAGTAAAAATAATGTATGACTTAATTGCAAAGCGCAAAAAAACAACAAATAGTTAAAGAAATAATTTTTAATGACACACCGAGATAACACAATATTTTGTCCACAGTTTCAATAATTTATCATATCCTTGACCTAACTTTTGTTGGTATGACACTCTCTTCTAGATCATTATGCTTGGTTCTAATTATATAATCGTCTTATGTTTCAGTGATTAATGTTGTATTGCATAATCTCCTTCCCAAGATTAAGATAAGTTCTCAATTTAGCTTATATGTTCCACCTTCTTATACAAAGCTTAATTAATTGTCTCTGAGCATGGTAAACAAAACAACGTCGAGCCCAGACAATTATCTTACTACAACGACTATTATGCTTAAAATCTAACGTCAAAAACATCCGCCTGTACCAAACAAAACATTAGATTTTGAGTTGGCGTTCTCGTCGTTTATCTCTCGTACTTCTTGTTTATCAGGTTATTTCATTTTATATACAATATATATATAAACAGGTTATTTTATTACTTAACAAATCTTTGCCATGACTTTAAAAGCGGTAAAAATTAAGCAAGCAAAATGCACAAGGATCAATCCAATCAAAACAATACAATGTGGCTGTAGGATATGGGGTTCATTTCTCTTTTGTGGCTTAAGATGTTTTCGGCATAATTCATTGTGTCTGTCATTCCCATCCACCATCGCTCATTAGTAGGCAGGCAGCGACGGTAAACGCAGCTCGGTATAAATAGCAGCTTTTATGCATATTAATATTCAGTACAAAAGTGGCTTCAATAAGCCTCCGTTGGCATATTTTCGGAATGGATATTACAGTACAGCTATTGTCGAGTGTCTAAAGAAAGTCTCAGCTAATATAAGACACAATGCCAGCACTTAGTGTTGGATAAGAAAAAGAGCGAAATGAGCTTGCACAAGCGTGAAAAGGTAACACAAAGCGAAGCTTGTAGAACTAACTGTTCTAGCAAGTTCTGTACATTTTCTCATGTGATGAAGACAATAGATCGCTTTAATTTGATAGATGTCGAAGTTTTGATCAATCTGCAGTTAAATAAGTCAATTGACTACTCTAGACGCAGAGCTTTTGCTTCCGTATTCTGGCATGATGAACAATACGTATTATTGCCAGTGTAACGACATAATACCTGTCTTTTCCTTGTAGTTGAGCTGCTACCTATTCTGGATACCATCAGATATCAATTAGATATGCTATGTTGCGTTATATACATGCATAAAATTACGCCTTTATTTATTTTATTTATTTATTTATTATTTACACAACTGCTTATTGCACTTAAAGTTTCCCAACACGTGCAATAAACTAATACAAATATATGAAAGAGTACTTATCGCTAGACTTAATGCTACTTAAAAGTACTTAAAAAAGAAATACATGATGTCAGAAATCCTTTATTCCACGGAGGTGAGCAGAGACCATGGAACGCCATGTGCTATGTACGCTCCTTACATACTTCTTTCGCTTCCTCAACTTTATACATCTCTATTGAAGAAGTTTCGTTATTTAATGTTACGATACTCTTAATAATAATATTGTCAGATGACATTAGAAAGCAAAAGTTATCAAATATTTTTATTACCCGAATGCCCGCCCACACACTCAAATGGGTTCATATGGAAAACTAGTATTGCCAGTGTGTCAGAACAGATATGAATAAAACATAAGTTTTCATTGTCGACCCATATGAAGTTAGATAATTCTGATTGATTCCTCACAACTCTTATATTGTCGGGTAACTTGAAAGCCTTTGTAACTAAAATTACAACAACATTGTTTTTGATACGGTACATTAAATATATTGCTATTTTATAGAGGATTGATTTTAAATAATAATACGAAGTTTATTCCAATTCTATTTGCAATGAAATGTACTGGATGGACGTATCGAATATGTATCACTAGGACTTTCATTTCCCAGTATGAAATTTCTAAACATATACTTTACTCTAATGCATCTTAAAATAATTTTACACACAGCAAATAGCACTTCAAATTGATATTTTTATCAACCTTTTGTTGACTTCAGTACTGATTTCTAGGATTTTGAAATGCTCTACCCGAACATGTTTTTTTATTTTTTATATCTTCAGTATTTTATCTATTTTTACCATTAACTTTTAAAAGTAGGAAAACATTCGACTTTGTTCAGGTGAAAAAAAAAAAAAATCAAACTAAAACAGCAAATTCTTAAGTTTTATTAATTTTGCAATTAATGTTTTGCCATATTAAATATTAAAAAGTTAAAATATTTAATATACATTATCTTCTTTTTCATCGCGATTCATCATCGATCTCATACATTTATAGTAGTTTGCGACAAATCTACTAGAAACACTACTTGAACTTAAAAAGGTAATTCGCTGTCGGTTCGTGTTATTTCTTCCTTCTCTAACGAGGAAAACTGCCGCAAATATAAGTTTGACGCAAAAGATATCGCGCACCTTTGATGTGAGTTCATCCGCGCCCGTCGATATATTCAGTTTAAAAGATCACGATTCTATTGCGATCCAATATTACTCGGATGAGGATTCGATATTTCGATTGACATTTGTCCGACACGTGCCCTCTTACATACGTACATGTGAGGGTAATATTTTTTCTATCTTGTACTTTTCGTAGGAATATTTTAGCTGTACATTTTTTGTTGGTTTACGCACCATTTGGTCTCACATTTTGTATCGAAGCTATAAAAGCTTATAACCAATTATGATCACGATGGATGCCTGGCGTCTATCAAATTTTTGTTAATTTGAGTATGGGAATACACGAATCGAGCAATCGACGATCCATCTATCGACCGGTATAGATACGTCGGTGTCAATCGATAGCTTTAGCTTAAAAAAAGTTAATTTATAAGCCATTTCGCAAACGATCGATGATTAATTGAAATAATAACACTAGCAAGAATAGTAGCGACTGAAACGCTCACGATCTAAATCAGGTTTTCTAAGATTAAGGGCACATTAGATTTATTATTTGCCAAGAAAATATAATTTGTATTTTTTTAAAACGATGCCCTCTCTCTGGATATTTCCTGTGTCACGGGGGTGTTCACAAACATACATTTCACACACACAAAGCGCACCCAGAGTCAAAACAAATCTTTGCGGAACACACGAAGATTTGTCCCGTGTGGGGATCGAACCCACAACACCAGCGTAGTTGAAAGCGGTGAGGCGACCGCTTTAATCACTATGCTAACCGTGCATTCAAAATGGATTTTTTCTATTGTCTATTGTTGATATTAGACATATTCGTGCGTTATAGGCCAATTATTGCCAAGTGTGCTTCATTACGAGCATATTGTTATTAATTACCTATACTCTTGAAGCGCAACACAATTGTCCCTAGTTTGATTAGATTACATATCTATTTGTTTAGTACTCAAATCGATACCAATAATAAATTGTATTATAAATACTTAAACACTTGAAGCATTTATCCTTATCAGATTAAAGATATATTTCCCGTAGAGTAAAAAAAAACTAACTAGCTACATAACAAATTAAATACTTTGTTTATACGATATTAGGTACTATTTTAATTAGATGTTCATGGTGCTGATATAAAAAAATGGTTTTCTCTCATAGAAAACGTGAAGTTTTCTCTTTTCTGTCTTGATTGACTCTATACAGACAAGAAACCAAAAAATTGCGACGCTTCTGTAGCTCCCTAGTGCTTTTGGATATTCATGGGCTGGGGTGATTCAGCCACTTACCTATAAGTTAGTCTGCAGCCACTTGTTGGACATCTCCGTCGAAATTTAAAATATCACATTAAGCCACACAATTAACATAAGCGTCCTTTGTCCATAGGGCTACACCAAGTCAATAGACATTTGGTCAGTGGGGTGCATCCTTGCAGAGATGCTGTCGAACCGGCCGATCTTCCCGGGCAAGCACTACCTGGACCAGCTGAACCATATCCTCGGCGTCCTCGGCTCGCCCAGCCAGGAGGACCTCGAATGTATCATTAATGAGAAGGTAAGTGAAACGTCTGAAGTCTGTTTTTTTCACATTTGTAACATAATCACACCCACATCTATTTATATAACAATTTTGTATGTTTGCGGCGTACGGGAAATGCCTTAAATTGAACGCCTTAAATGCTTGATTTCGAGATTTTAAAAAAATATTTTGAGGTGTGCAGGTTATAGAACGCTGGCTGTTCTGCCCTTTAGATTTTCTTAGTTGCTTCATATTAAATGTGTGACTGTCTATAAAGACGATGTTTTGCTTCGATAAAATGAATCTACGTGTAATATGTATGAATGAGTGTGCAGGATCACTTGGAGTACTGATTATACCTCTGTAATCTATAGTTTATTTTCATATAATTATATATTATACTGCTTGTTCCATTCACCTGAAGAATGCACTGGGTAAACATCAACGCCCCCGCATTACTTGCTGGACTTAATTTGAAGCTGCATGCATGCCGCTCGTACGTATCAGATTTAAATAAATATTACGCGAACGGACGGATATCGAAGTGAAATTATAAATTAACCAAAATTATACTATACTCGGCTTTATCAAATAGTTCTACTATTGATCTGGCTACACATTCCATCTTACTTGCACAAATAATTTGTGGAAAACAGGTCGTATTAACGACCGTGTATTCGGGTCACGCATTTACGCAAATTAAAAAATGCATGTATTTGAATTTAGCACAAACACTTTGAGCAGGTACGATGGAGTGTGTAACCAGTGTATCTTTAGATTTAACCAGTTTTTATTATTTCATCTTCATTTGTTTGATGTTTCATAATCAGTTTTAACCACTCAGAAAAAGAACACTTGAAATATCTAGGAATTATTATTATTTATGAACTCCTTTCAAGTACAAAATACAATAGGAACAATATAACAAAGGATAACGCTGTGATAAATTCTTTCATCCTATTAACAGATAGATGTACAAAACGCGGACATTCTTTCAATAGCATACCGTTAATCGTCGGAGCAAAAGTTGTATTGATAATTACACGTATTTGTTCCTCTCGGAAGACATTATTGATTATTTTTTAATTAAAAACGAACAAAACAAACTCATTGCGTTCTCTATGGGTCTTCTTATTAAAAATAAATCGGTTTGTTTATTTAGGACTTTTGGCATATACATGGAGTATGTGGCATCATTTTTACGATAACTGTACGTAATTCTTTCATTATGGAATAAGATAGTTGAAGATAAGGCTTAATAAACAGGGTTATTGGTAACTCGACTTATTTATTGCAGGATTTTATAGTAAGGTTTATTATACAACAAATGAGTCTTTCCAAAATTCTAAGATAAATGTTGTGATTCAATTCATTCGTATCAATAGTTGTTTCTAACCGTGTAATAACACGAAATAGAATAAGTAAATGCCGATCTTCTTACTCAAAATGACTTGTAAGATCTCGTAATATTTTCCCTCGTATTTTTTTATTTCTCTAGAACTGAAGTCGGAAAATTCGAAGCGATGCCTAGCATCTAATAACAGTAAGTGGTGAACGTTCCGCTGTTGTTTATTCGAAACGGAAAAGGGAAAGTAAAATAAACCGCCGTAATATAACTTTTATGATAAAAGTAATGCTTTTGTAGATGTCTGAAAACACTTATTTGGTAAAGTAATTGTTGAATTGTGGCGTAATACAATTGTTACTGAGCCGTTATTTTTATATATAAGTAAGAGGATTGCTAATAATATATTTTTTTACGGGTCTTTTTAATACATTACTACAACATACTTTTAGTAGTTAGTTAGTCTCTAATGTTATATCTAGACTAGATTGTAATCTTTATGAAGTATCTATTTTTTTAGAAACATAATTAAAAAAATAAAACGGGTCATTTTAAAAGGGTACTACGTAATCAATGAGGGCTATCGCGTATTAGATTGCCGCTAGAGTTGTTTGTGTAGCGTGGGGTCTCCGGAATGTCAAATTTCACTATTTGCGGGTTGGCTATGCAGTCATTGAGTTTATACGTGTTTAGAGGCACAGTTCTTTTGGGCGTTATTAAGACAAACTTTTTACGATCGACACAGAAAGTACTTGTACATAAGCCACTTATGAGAGCAAGAGAGACGGACGTATTAATGTCCCACTTGAAATAGGAACAAAAAAACAAATCCAATTTTCGTTCCAAAATGCTTGTCTTTAAAACGCTCTAAAGAACTGTGCCTCTAAACACATATAAACTGAATGGTTGGGATAAATCAATGTCCGTCCACAAACATTGACATTACCTACCTACATTAATCTACATTGACACCACGTGGTGAGACAACAAACGAAAGCCTCCATTAATTGCAATACGTTGTTGAGTGCCTCGTTGGTCTAGTGGTGTGTGTATGCGCCTCTCACCGCAAGGTCTCGGGTTCGATGCCCGGATCAGCCAAAAGTGTTATTTCGCACTTTCTCGTCTGGAAATTCTCAATAACAGCACGGTGTTTGATTTGTACCCGGTAGATGCCGATAGGCTCACCACCTATTACATGGAAATTTAGGTGTCACCTTTGGCACAACCATCTGGGTAATATAGGCGTGATGTTGTGCGACTAAAAAAAGAAAAAAAAACTAGGTGTTATTTTAGAAGAGTATTTTATTATAGTCACAACACATCTAGAAGGCTTATGATGTACACCAGTGTTTCCGTAGGTGTTAAGATAAACAATACATAGGCCAAAATACACATTTGAGGTCAACACGTATGTCCTTCCAAGCTAGTCCAAACATTCACTAAGTCCCGTGAGTACGTAGTACGTGGCAAATATTATTTGTACTGGGATGAACGCTATTTTAGAACAGTTAAAGCCATTACACAGGTAATTAGTAAGTGTATATGTGACATGAACAATATAGAGTCAAAAAACATTATATTCATGTAACATTATTTATGGGTGGTCCCTTAGAAAATAAGACAGTGTAGCTCTTTCACAAAAGTAGCTAAGATTAGATTCGACACAAAGGAAAATCTATTGATGTCGTTACTTATTCACATTGTCGTCCGATTTTGTTACCAGTACGTAGTAAAAGCCATCGAAATCTTTCGATCCCATCTTGGCGGACACTGAATAACATATGAACTTAGTCCGTAGATTTCATTTAAGTTGGAAGGCGTTTCTAATGGCTTCGCTTTCATCGCATACTTACGGCTTTTGTGGAAAATGTGAGTGCTCGCATTCATACAAATACCTGGCAAAGAAAATAAACGTTATGAAACTAAAAATAAATATAAAGGTAAAGAGAATTGTAATATTTTAAAGCAAATTATAAGTCAACAGTTAAAAGTCAAAAGTCTTTATTTGCTTACTAAGTGTATAGTTAGGTCTTAAATATTAGATACAGATCTTGATAACTTAGTAGCCCTTTTCAGGCGTTGCATAATTAGATAACTCAGTGGGAGTCACAACACACAGTAATATTTAGTAAAAATAACATAAAACACAGTTCTATAAATCTTAAATCTAAACAAATAATAGTTAATTTTAATACTGTTAAAATAACTTAAGTTGTTTCAATTACAATTTTACATTTTAAATATTCGTCAATAGAATAAAAACATTTTTCTATCAAAAATGTCTTTAATTTCTATTGAAAGCAGACAATTTCGGGCTATTTTTTATCTGTTTTGGCAGTTTGTTGAATATTTTCACTGCCATATAATAGGGGCTTTGGTTCAGCATTTTAATTCTAAATGATGGCAAATACAAATTATCTTTATGTCTAGTGTTAATATTATGGGTCTCTTTCACTTTTGTGAAATAATCTAGGTTTTTAAATATAAATATGCAGATATCATAAATATATATGGATGGTAGTGTTAATAATTTATACTTTATAAAATAGGGTCTACAACTGTCTAGATTATCTATTTGGGCTATTATTTGGACACATTTTTTTTTGCAATACAAAAAGTTCATGGACATTGACACTATTATAGCTTTTAGCTTTAGCTCCTGGGGCGTTTACCCGTGGGTGCAGGATCAAATGCTGCTAGATTCTTAACTTTTCAACCTTTATATTTTGTTAAGAAAATAATGTACAGATTAACAAGATAGTGAAGAAACGAACACTAATTTATGTCTGCTGACAAACGGGCAACATAGTGACAATATTGTCAAAGTAATGACGTTTTAAGAAAGCAAAGTTTACGATTGGTGCATTATTGCGCGCCATTTCGTAGATTTTAAATTGAGTTGTGTTAATTTTATGATTTATTATTGGGTTTCCATTACTTACCATACTATTCTTCTCTTCTTTGCCAAGCTGTATAATGTATATACATCCTAACCGATATGGAATGTAAAATATGTACACAAATATTACTTTTTTATCTGTCGCTACGACAATAAGAGGCTTGTTAAGAACATATTTTTTTTCGTCGAATTGTGAACCCAGAGGCTACGTATAAATTGAATCCCGGGTGTAACACGAGTCATGCCATTTAATTAAAATTTTAAGGTTAATCCACGAGGCAACAAAATTAGCATAAGTTGTTAATCCAATTTGTTTGTTGGATTTACCCCCGATGTGGCCATGTTAAGTAGAAAACTTCATAATTTATAATTTTATTGCAAAAATTTGATTGTCACTGATAGCAGTGACAATCAAATTTTCAAACATCACTATAGAGTGATGTTCTTCATTGTCGAAGTACTCATCGATATCGATAGAGTGCATTCTATGTCAGTAACATTCAATGTCTATGGATATTTTTATGTTATAGTGAAGTTGCCATTGCATTTAAAAAAACAACAAACAGATCATATGAAATAATTTTATTACACAATAAAATACAATCATACAAAAGAGAACATTCAAGTGATAATTTAAAGAGATATTCTCTATTTAAGATGCTATGTCAAAATATAAACAGCAGTCATAAATAGATTTTGATTTGACAAGAAATTGTAAAATACCATGAATATACAGGATGTTCCATAGTGCAGTTTTCCATCAAGTATCCAGCTTCAAAGTGCGACTTTTAAAGTATTGTGTGTAACCCTTGTTTAACCAAAATGTGTTTGGTCCAGGCTCGCGGCTACCTGGAGTCGCTGCCGTTCAAGCCCCGCGTGCCGTGGGTGGAGCTGTTCCCCGGCGCAGACTCGAGAGCCCTGGACCTGCTCCACCGTATGCTCACCTTCAACCCGCACCGGCGGATCACCGTGGAAGAGGCACTGGCTCACCCCTACCTTGAGCAGTACTACGATCCTAATGATGAGGTATGTACAGATTCTTCTTATTTTCTGACGATATCTTGCATTCTTAACATTCCGATACGACTATCAACATAATAATATAAACATCAAAGGAAAAAAAAACATGAGATTTTTATGTGTACCATATTCGAATCTGAATGTCAAGAGTGCAAGCCGTGCAAGCCGTGCTTAGGGGTATTGTGTTTATTTCTATTACTTAGGAATACCTAAGTAATAGAAATAAACACAATATCCCAATAACTTTGTCATATTAACTAAGTATTCTTAGTTAATATGACAAAGCTATTACACGGTTGTATAAGATACTACATGTATTGAATTCCTCAATTATATTACTACACCTCTATAGATAATTGACAGTATTCGAATCAACACACAATACTTAGAATACCTAATACCAACACTTAGGAATACCTAAGTAATAGAAATAAACACAATACCCCTAAGCACGGCTTGCACGGCTTGCACTCTTGACATTCAGATTCGTGTAATAGCTTTGTCATATTAACTAAGAATACTTAGTTAATATGACAAAGCTATTACACGGTTGTATAAGATACTACATGTATTGAATTCCTCAATTATATTACTACACCTCTATAGATAATTGACAGTATTGAAGAAGATATAATATTTTTTGTGTATGTATCAGTATTCTGACCCAAAAATGTGGACTTAATTTGTTGAAAAAGTACACTTTCCCTACTATTGAGAATAATGTCAGATTTCGTTAACCCACTTCTACGATGAACACATCTTTTCGTTTGGATAAATGTAAAAAAGTCCCTTGCAACACATTTTCATTCATTTGCCTTATGTTTAACAGATTATGTTATGACAATACATTACCATTAAACAGTTCTGACTGTTGAATTTAAATCATCTGCTCAATCCGATAACATCATAAAACCTATTAAAATGCATCAATTGTATCCATGTAAATATATTCGACAGTAAACGGTTGCACCATACATTTTCCTTGTCCATCTTATTTGCATCCTTATGACATCAATAAGCAGACAATATCAGAGCATGGCAACAATGAGACAATATTTTTTTGGTAAAAAAGAAACAAAATGAGGAAAATATGACAGAAAGTATTACTAAAAAGTGGATTGCGAAGACGTTTTCTCCAATAAAATTAAACTTGATTCATAATTTTTTAAGGAAAACTTGGTAATAAATCTACTTTGAAGAGATTTTTTTCGCGTCACAACCAATATAAGTCACCGTGATCTTTCTAAGGGAAAATTGGTGTCACTTAACCAAGTTTTTTTTTCTAGAAAATTAACGCAGATAATCTTTTTGCTTTATAAATTTGTACAGCCCTTGTATGATTCACTACAGATATATTTATAATAATGTAACGTAAAATGTAATGTTTGTACGAATTCTGATATGACGGTATGTCGTCAAAAATAGCCTACGGTACCGTGCTGACAGTTATCGAACTAATCGAAATATTAAAAAAGTAAAGAAGCACCACTTTAATACACCTAAGGGTTCAATGACGGTGCCGACAGTTCGAATGGTTTTCCCCCATCTAGTGTCATTTAAATGTCAACGTAGAAGGAAAAAAATACAGTAAATAACACCCGCGGGCGGAATTGAACCCTAACGTTATCCACAGCCGCACCGGGAAATCAAATAGACATTTACCCTACATGTGTATTACCCCACCGCACAATTACCCACATTTACAAATAACCTCCTTTTTGTTTTAATGTTTTATTCATATTTTCTCTTAATCACACGTCTGTTTCATCCAAATTACAAGATAATTTCTTTTAGCAATCTACATTCATGAAATAATACTAATTTACATTATATAATTTTCGGTGACATCAAATGTCCACGTTAATGTAATACATAAATGTATGTTTTTTCATTAAACATGATGCCGGACAACGTTCAAAGAGGAATTTTAATTGCAGCCCGTGGCGGAGGAGCCGTTCAGATTCGCGATGGAACTCGACGACCTTCCCAAGGAGACGCTTAAGAAATTCATCTTCGAGGAAACACTACTGTTCAAGAAACTAAATGAAGACGCGTAGACTCTGGGCTTGCCCGCTGTATTAAGATCTACCTCGCTCCCCGCACCCACTTGTCAACGAGGCGTCAGAGGGGTAAGGCGTTCGATGCATGCGAGCTCTGCGCGTGACCGTTTATTACAGCAGACAGACGTCGCGAAACGCTACCATGATGTCATCGTGATCCACTCCATACTATCTCATCGATGTTTTTATCTTATCCAACGCTTTGTGATTAACAAGTAATACGAATAATTCTTTAGAATATTTGTTGAATGTTGTAACTTTAAGGATAATATTATCTACTTACGTGTTTATATGATGGCAACAGGAAAATGAGAGCAGCAGGGCTCGCACGCGTCCGCAACGCGAGTAAGGTCTAATTACGTGGAGTTGATGATGTTGTTTCAAGCTGTCAGATATTCATCTCTCGTAGTCGGTTAACCAAAGGTAAATAGTTAACCAACGTGTCGTTTTTATTAGGTATTAGACGTAGCGAACTCTAGCTAGAGTATTGAGTTCGTAAGTCTAAAATATTTTTAATTTTTATTATGTATGCTGTAATCTAAAATGTGAATTATGTATGTCAGGCTTTCAGCCGAATTGTGTGCGAAGCGTTATACCGAGGATTTCATTTCACACCATTAATGTATCGCTCATGATTACGCTGCTACTTTACTCGTAATACCCAGTATATTTTAATTATAGACCGACAACAGATTTTAACAGAGATTTTCCGAGGTAATATTTTGCATGGTACAATGCGTCAGGTTCCTCTTTTCGGTCAGCGCACACCCGACTTTCAGCCTAACATACACAAAGGGCTGGTAAAATATCCGAATTTTTCTATTCAGCGCTCAAACTGTGCAGTTTTCAGAGCGCACTTCTTCTTTTATTCCTTAGACGTAGTCGCTTTCAGTGGCGATCAATCAAGTATTCTTTTTTTTTCGTGGCAGTATATTTTTGTCTAATATAATCTGCCAAGTAATGATCATAATTTAGCGCATCGCTTTATTTTATTTTTCGTTGTTGGATACTCGGCAACCTCACGCCTAGACGTGAAGGTAGTTCCGTTCATAAATATCGTATCGGTATGATTGTATGAGGATGAGAGTAGTGGTAATAGGTATATATTAATGCGTAGCGAACTCATAGTATCATAGATAGGTCTTTTCTGAAATTTATAAACGTTAAACATACCTAGTCGTACAATTTCTAAACGAAGATGTTCGATCATCGCGGTGATAGAGACCGATATCGTACGTATTGTGCAGTATTACGCGTCGAGAGACGTTCGACGTATCGACGAGGCGAACGATCGGGTTACATGCCCGCATCGCGTCTAACATCTAGGGGGAAATATTTAGAGGCGTATAGATCGGCATTGAATGTTTTTATGAATATTTTAGTGTGTCGACTGTCACGTATTGTGCTCCTGTCGGAGCGTTGGGGTAGAGAGTAGAGAGAAAATGTGTTATGTAAATGCAATGCGCTGCGAGCCGCGGCCGAGCGTGACGCGGCGTGCAATGTCGCATGACGCGTGACGTGACGTCAGCGACACGACGCCGCGCCTCGCAGCTGCACCGCCGCTACTAAATAAACAAATGGAAAGAGATCGCGAGCAGACGTTGGTGTAAATATTTTTACATTTTGAATTAATGTATTTTAAAGTGTCACCGAGTAATAATTTCAAGCACCACATTATTATTCATTAATTCTGATGTGATCTAATTACGAATAATTGTACTTTCTCTATGGCGGGCGAGGTGTTCGTTGGAAAACTTGCGTGTTTCAATGATTTTTGTATAATAATTATCGTCTTCCTTGTATTGCATGTTAGCGCACAAGACAATTCTAGAATAGTTAATTCTTCATATCAGATATTTTAAAGAGATGTTAATAGAGTATTTGAAAATTTAGTTGATGTATGTGCGTATTGATGGGCTCGTCGTTTCAAGTTTTTCAACGAACGGTGTGGACGGCGGCCGGTGCTGCGAGACTGCGCCGATCGTTACAATTGCGGCCCGGGGTCGGCCGAATTGTTTATTTTGATATTTCACTGTTAGAGAAGATATGCTATAAATTAAAGATTCGGTCGACGGCTGTAAAATAATGATTTGTTTACGCCGCGTGTTGTAACGATCGGCACAGATGAAGCAATCGCTATCGCTACCGAGCCGGTGGTGGCACTAATCTATTGTTACATTCGTATTGTCTTTAAGATGTTGTTAGCAAGGTTCAGCCACGTTTCCAGTTTGACCAGCGCAGCTCTCAGCTCTGCCTGGGCGACTATCTACTTCTGTACTGAGACTTGAATTAAGTTGTTTGTTGAAAGTATTTAGTAAGCATTCTAGGTGATAACACTTCTTAAATTTTAAACGATACATAATGTGTAAAGTTTCTTTAGCAGATAATATATTTTCGTCTCGAGGTCTCAAGACCTGAGTTTATCTTGGGAATATACCTACGTGTTGTATAAATGTAAAAGTACTAAGTCATTGCTTTTTGCGGTTGCTGGTACATTTGCGGTTGACTAGATTGATTTTATAGTAATCATAGGACTATACATGATATGAGACGCCGCAGGTACAACGGAGCATAATGAAATGAGAAAAGTTGGTTGTCATTGAAAAGTCATGCGCGTTTTGTTGTATGGTGTTGGCCGCACGTGTAGACGCAGCTTTCAACGTCAGGGCTGCCAGCACATAAAACTTATATTGCAATTTTACTATATTATACATAGCTTGACAACTCTTAAAAAAATTTGAAGCTGACAAAGCAATTTTCATTATATAAGTATTAAAAAATAAAAGTTTGTTACCTTACATTCTCTACATACAAACCAATATTTGATCAAAATATTTATCATAACAATTTTATTTTAAAATAAAGGATCTTTCGGCAGCCCTGTTCGCATTTACAGTTCCATTGACTGGATCTATCGTGTGTTTAACTATGACAAAGCAACCTACCTTTGTTGCGAGCTACTTGTAAAGTTAATTTCTTGTTTCCACAGTGTCTTGTACCAATCGCTTCGGAATGTGTAATTTCAACTGTATTAGAAAATAAATCAATCATAAAAAGACAAGCTTATTTATTGTAACTAGTGTTTTAAATATGTGTAATTAATCTCACAGACTGCTGTTTAAAACTTGTTAAATATCTCTATGTTTAGAATAACTTTTTAATATTAACGAGACTAGAAACAAGTTATTGGGTACAACGGACTAAGAAACTGCTTGCAGTTCTCAATCGACGGCAGTTGAGAGTCAAATGTTCAGTAATTATTAACATAGATAAATATTAATATTATTAAAACCGACGTGAGGTGAAGACATTATTATTGAGAATACGGGTTACTCACGTTACTTTAGCCGGGATATGCCGACTAGTTTCGAATCTAGTACGTAGATTCATCAACTGGGCTATTAATCGCGTGTCGTCGCCTCCGCACGACGTCTCGCGACGACACGCGAGCCCAGTTGATGAATCTACGTACTAGATTCGAAACTAGTCGGCATATCCCGGCTAAAGTAACGTGAGTAACCCGTATTCTCAATTATAATAGATAAATATTATTATATCCCATCATTACCACTAGAGTCGTTCATCAATATCTTGTTTCTGGGCAATCAACGAACTTCATTTCAACCATAGTTGAAAACACGTCAATGTTACCCACATAATGCGACATCAAAATATCGTTATAATTTGAATTGTGTTTCAGAACATCATTTTAGAACTGTAACATTATGCATTTGACTACGCATAAGTACATTAAGTACGGGTTTCAAACTTATAATATAAAATAGTACTCATTACACATGAGTGATCATGAAGTATCTAATGTATTGACAAAATGTGATGAAACAGTATACCTACTTAATCTACCTTCATAATGTCTCTCCTTGTCACTCAAGCCTTCCCTTCGTTAGTTTAGCATCTCCAACATTTAAAAACAGAATTAACCATTTGTATTTATTGTTAAAATATGAGTGTTGCCATATTTTCTTAAGTCATTATGTACAAATTGGATATTGTAAGATCATTTGTTATCTGTCAACAGTTGAATATTACGAAAATAAATCAAATCAAAAGAGGTTACTTGTTTTATTGTTTACTCAAGAAACGGAGCCCTTGTTAATTGTTTTGATTTTGTACTTGATTAAATATAAACTGGTAAGCTAAACTCGTAACGAGATACTTTCAGTTCCATGTTCAACGAAGTAAATACCGTTTGTAAGTACTAGGAAAGCTTTTATATTAATTAAGGTTTGTCTGTACATCGCCTGAGGACAGCAGGAAACACAGTAAGTACCTAACAAACCTCAGATAACATACAACAAAGTTATTTCGGTGAAATAATTAGGCGGTCTGCTTAACAAGAGATTCTTCCAGTTGTATTTCAAGAAAATGTTTGATGTTTTAGTTTCAGAAAAAGAATAATTATTACAAGTACAAAATGTTATTGAATCATTTGGTACGAAAAATTTGACACCTGCCGGGCAAGCATACGAGCGCGAGATGGATTATATCGCGTTTTTGTCATGTTTCCCCATTCAAAAACATGACAAAAACGAGACTAAATCTATCTCGCGCTCGTCTGCTTGCCCCCTAGACGCTGTATCTATTCTCACCATTATAAAACTATGGCGCTGTACATGGGGGTATGGGGGTGCATGAAAGGAGCCTCCCCGAGTGAAGTACACAACGATTCCCTACGTCCGGCGCACCCTAGGCAATTCGCGAATTCTGCAAAGCGAATTGACTAATCCTTTCACCACGATCGCGATGGCAAGTCAAAATAAAATTTGACTCAGCCAGTGACACGAAGAAGAAGAAGAAGAAGACGCTGTACATAAGTGCGAAACGGGTAAGTAAGTACGGGTAGTACTTACGCCAATGTATTTTCTTTTTATTGGAATGTCTCTTAAACTACTCCTTAGAATTGCTCATAGTTCTAAAACATCTAGTGTTTCCTATATTTGATGGATTGGCAGAAAAACTTCCGACCACATGATATGATATACTGAAATAGATTGATACGAAAGTTTTGTGGCTTTTCCAGTCGTCAGAGCAATATTGTCGCTTGAACTTAATATTGGATAGTGGTTTGATGTATGTTGCCAGAAACGTAATGTGCCAGTTATTAGGGAGAAAGTTTGCCGCTATAATATATGTGCTGTGTAGAGTTACCCATATATACAGGGTGGATGCGACATAGCGACATTTATTGAAACCACAGCTTCTATACAATGTAAGTATCAATTTCCACCGGATAAAAATTCTCTGGCGAAAAAAAAACAATCACGTTCTCCGAACAATTTGAACATTGCGATCGTGCAATTTGTTCGGAAGACGTGGATTTTTTTTTCGCCAGAGAATTTTTTATCCGGTGGAAATGCATACTGGCCATGTACTGACCCCGTATAAAGTACTTTGTGGTGTAGGGTAAGGTGAGTAGAAAGCCAAGTATACATATTTCATAGACTATGACTCATAGTCAAAGATCGATATGCAGTCTCTTTTCGGTATAACTTTTATCCTGGGTTTGACCAAAGCTTTAGGGCAAACCACGGCATAAATTCCAATTTCGATCTTTAACTGAAGGTTATAATTATATCATCACGGTACTACCAATAGGAGCGGCGCAGCAGTGTTATGTGTTGCGAAAACGAGAAGAAACGTCACAAGAGCAGAGCAGTGAGATATTCCACGCGGACGAAGTCGCGGGCAACAGCTATTTCTTAGTCATAAATAAGGAAGACGACGCGCTCTAATGATCCACTAACTCGATCAATTTTCGTCCATGATATTCCAAAGTTTTGATTCAAGAAAGGTTTAATCAAATTATGAATGTGAAGCCAACCAAAGCTTAAACGCTTCATAATAGCAAAACTTTTGTTAACAGTTGCGTTAGGCGCCCGCGGATAGTAGGTCTTTTTCGTCGTGTCGATGGCTGAGTCAAATTTTATTGGCCCAATAAGTGGCCACTGTTATGGCGCTCTCATCGGCGTTCATGAGCGCCTCTCTTGTGCAGGTGGTAGGGCACTTCGGACAGTCAGTAAGGTGAGCCATTGATTGTATTGCTCCACATTCACAATTAAGGTTAGTGTCATCCAGATATAGGTAACTCACTTTGTTAGCGGAATAACAATAACGTAGTAGCTACCGACTGCGTTATTATGCTAGCAAAGTAAGCGAAAATACCTACGTATTTCTAATCATTAATGGTTTTCAAGAGAAGCAAAGCTCGAGCTATATGTTATTGTATATGACAATACGTCTCTTGAAGTAGGTACTCTCTAAGATTAGTGAAGTTAGGCATGGGCCTTCAAGACGACTAACAAAATTATAACTGTGTGAAGCTGATGGAAGTTGCTTAATTTTTTTTTATAGATATGTAACGTAAGATTTCATGATCCACCTTAATACTATTTTTATATAGATATTTCAAAACACTTTAGGTTAAATTTACTTGTTTTATCTACAAATGTCAACCTTATCAACTTTTACAATTTCAAACGAAATATTTGTCAAATGGGTCATTAATCAACTTTGCTAGTAGTAGGTACCTACATTGATAATAAGTGTAAATCAGGCTATTTACTATAATTACATTGTTCCGTAGGTACCTACCTCAAAAGGAAAAAATCCGGAATCTATAAGATCATTCGGTTGTCCGTATATCTATATGCCTATGAATCAAGATTTACCTAGTTAAAATGCGTAAACCTCTAAAGTTGGTCGGTCGTTGTTTGATAATTAAAGCTCACTTTTACAAATCCTTAAAAAAAACCCAAAAAGTTGAAGCATATAAAAATAAATCTACGAGAATGATCACTAAACTTGTTTATGGCATCGAAATTAAACCAAAAGCTACAGGGTACTTTTCGTTGACCTCAGAAAGGCAACCAGGCAGTATGATATAGTTTGGCGTGTGCCTTCGGAATGGGGCCGAGTCGTTGCGGCAGTCAGATTATCGTGATAAATTGGATCACTCTTTGTTGTGACGCGCTCGTTTGGCTGGATTATATGGGATTAACGCGGTGTTTTCCGATGAGGCAAACTGACGAGAAATATTAGGCGTAAACCATAAATATTGGAAGTGTTGATTGATCAGTCCACTTTCTTCTATCTAATCTAAAAGTATTTTTGCAAATACAGTTTTCTTAGGTGACGATAGCTTCCGTGAGACTACGGCAGTTTTTAAATGTAACGTAGAAAAATAACAATACCTACTTGGGCTTATTTACTGGCTCATTTCTGCCCGGCATCGCCCATAAAGCGGTGCACCCAAGTAGCATTACAAGCTGTATAAAAGCTGTACTAGCGCGTAATTTTATACTTAAAGCTGTATATTAGCTGTATAAAGGCTGCATAAGCGCTTATACAGCCCTTATAAGTGTAAAATGGGCACAAATTATACAGCGTTTGGTGTTATAAGAGCTGTATAGTAGCTGTATAAAGGCTGTATAAGAGCTGTTATTTGGTGTAAAAAGAAACTTCAACTCTCCAGATGGTATCCTAAACGTAGCTTGTAAGAATTAAAGTTCTACAATAGTGTTATAAAAGAATTACAAAAGTATAGATATTTTAATGTACATCATATTTTTTATCTACATTATGCATATTATTATAATGGCAAATTACTTGCTAAGAAAAACATATTAATGATCTTGAACTTATTGGTTTGGTGAAAATAACGTGCAAACCAATATTTATTGTAAACCTGTATATGGTTTTCGGTAAAATATTCGCGCGCCAGCATAAAAATCAAGAAAAACAAAAGAAATACTGAATATCGGTAAGTAAGTTTTTGTTTTTTAAGGTTAGAATAACAACATTTTAATTTCAAGTAATAAGGAAAAGGCCAAGTTAACGTTATATAAGCTAGTAAACATGATACGGCTAAAGATAATGCAAAATAATGTCAATTCTTTTTGTTTTTAGAATCATCTAATATGTTTTTGTTTATTAGAAAATGGCGTCAATTTTAAACAGCCCTAACACTATTTGAAGAGCAATATAGCGCCAGTAGCTGTACTATGGAATAAATGAAGTGTATTGTACAGCTTCTAATTAGAGTAATTATAGAATATTTTTATTCAATAGGCTGTATTATGCTCTTCATTTAGATAATAACTAATAACCTCTTTAGAGATACGTTTATAGAATTAAAATCTCTAGAACCATTTTGACGATTATTTATTAAGGTATTTTCTTTATTTTTCAGAATAATATGTCGTTCAAGATAATAGAAACTGAAGAAAAATGTCAAAAAAACTTTGCATAGTGCCAAGTTCCTGGGTATCAAAAGGGGTGTTATGATGGCGAATGTTATTTTTATCTCCTATTTTTTTCTTTTTTTTTTTTTTTCGTACGGAACCCTCATTGGAGCTATGGATTGTCGGTGTGGTTAAACGGTTTTTTCTTTCAGTCAATATTGGTTCACTATCATTACTGTTATTTAAGTTGTATTTCCATAAATTCAAATATTCCTTCTCAATCCATCTCCTGACTACGACATTGATTTGACGTCTCCGTCAATAATACAGACTAAAGCTGTACTATAGCTGTCATTTATCTTTTTAGTTCTATAATACTCTCTTAGAAGTAATAGTACTATAATACAGCCTTTATACAGCTTTAGCCGTAGAAATAAGTTTGGAGTGTTACACAATTATTAAAGCTGTATAGTAGAGTTGTAATATTCCGATATAACACCTTAAGTGTACGCAGATACCATAATAAAGCCTATTTATAGCTGAGCTGTATAATAACCAGGGCTCGGAATTAGGTAGAGTTTTTTATGTACTTACACTGATTTCATACAGTGAAAGAATAAAGTGGATATGCCTCAAATCCCGAGATTAATTTTAAAGAGCAGAAAAAAATCCCATGATTTTTAAATAAAAAGTTATTTACACAATTTAAACTATTGCACGCGCGACTAAATATTTTAATTCTCACAAAATTTATACAGTAATGTCGGAAGCGAACACTTCAAATCTTACTGGTAATGAATCGGACAAGGAAAATGATTCTGATGGACCTTGATAAGCAAAATTATTTGCTCGTATTTATAAAAAAAGGCGAAATATGCGTATAAGAATTTACTACAGACTTTCAACAATTTGTATTGTGAATTAATGTAAACTAATAAAAAAAATATGTTAATTATCTTTGTTTTATTTGTCTATCTCAGAGGTTTTTATTATTATTTATTCGTAATATTGTTGGCCACACGGGATTGTCCATTAGAAATCTCGGGAAGGTCCACATTAATATCAACATTTCGATGCAAGTACATAAAAAACTCTACCTAATTCCGAGCCCTGATAATAACGGATTGTAACACTCTTATAACGCTTATAACCTTTCCTGACTCTCTTATACGTCTCTTATAACACTTTAAGTTCTATATTGGCTGTATTATTGATGCTGACGACACTTACGTGCTACTTGGGCAATGGATAAAGCATATTATCAGTCCTACGATCGAGAGGTCGTGAGATCAAATCCTGGCCATTGCACCACAGACGTGAACTTCCTTCTAACAAAAGTGAATTAGGCTTGGCTGGAGGGGGTTTACAAGAATACTAGTAATTTGTTTTCGCAAATAACTAGTAAGCTGATTAAAAAATCATCGTAATATAAATCTCTATGCCTCAAGGATCGCTAAGGCATAGTTAATTAACATTTTTCAGTACCACGCCCCAAATTCACGTAGTAGCAACACTCCGTCCATGCAAGCTATACCAACAACATAATTAATTTTAAAACCAATCGAGCCAACAAAATGGAACAAACGAAGCGAAAAATTGCCTGTCGACCGCTACTACATTTTCGTACGTAAAAAAAACGTAACTAAAAATGTGTACAAAACTATAAGCGTAAACAGATTGTATATTTGTCAGTCACTTTCGTGCGATTGAGAAGTAGAGGGTCACTATTATTTAATTTCCCTTAAAATGAAGAGTAGCTAGCTGGCTAAGGATATGACATCAATACCTTAGCGAATTTCTCAGGCTTCCTACGAAGTAAATTTAAAAAAAAAAACTTTCATAGCTCACAGAGGTGGCTTATTATACATAAGCTAACCTAAATAAATTTAGAATATGAGATTAATTACTTTGCCAATGAAATGCGCCAACCTATTTGTTAAAAAACACTCCAATATTGTTAAGATATAAATCCTTTCATGTTTCAATTTCACAGAGAAATAGTTTTCACATTCGGATTGCATTTCAATATCCAAGTAATCCCGTAGCGGCTACGAGCTATGCGTTCCGTAGCCTCGTAGCTTCGTAGCTCTGGGGTGTAGATGCAATCATCACGGACGACTTGTACCGGACGCTCGAGTTAATAAATGCTTCGACCTTTGGAGTATGCGATATGGAATGTGGATCTATGAAATTGTCTGCTTAAAGTAATGATAAATTTTAAACCGTTAACTTAATTTCACTGTGTTCTCCTCTCCTTGTTGGGAGATGGTACTACCTGGTTGTTATGGTATCTAGCCTCTCACGGTTTGGGTCCCGGGTCAGGCAAAAATGTAGGTAATTTGGGATTTTGCCGTCAGTAAATTCTCAATAGCAGCACGGAGTTGGAGTTTTGACCGGTGGATGACGATAGGCTCATATCACATGGGTCCTATCCTTTCATCACAGGTGAAATGTGGGTGTTATAAAGCCCTGGTACACCCTTCTGGATAATACAAGCGTGATGTTATATGAATTACATACAACAGCTATGAACAAGTCACGCGTTTTACAAGAAATCTAAAAGTAAAACATTGCCACATTCAAGGAGGGTTACAACTAAATCCTCAATATCCATGTGTCGGAGCTTGGAACGTACAGCCTCATCTGTGCTAGAGCTGGCAGCCCTAGCAACAGCCTCGGGGCGTGTCGCCGCATGGCGGGATGACTAACGGTCTTTCGAGGTTATATACCGCGTATATATAAACCGCGTGCACGATCAGTGACGGCTCAGTTTTTGTATTTTTAGTGATAATAGTTGTTGTGTCTACTGTACTGTAATAGGCATGATAAATCATTTTTGTGTGAGCGAAATTGCTCTTAATATTATTAAAATCGACGTGAGGTGAAGACATTATTATTGAGAAAACGGGTTACTCACGTTATTTTAGCCGGGATATGCCGACTAGTGCGAGACGATTAATCGCCCAGTTGATGAATCTACGTACTAGATTCGAAACTAGTCGGCATATCCCGGCTAAAGTAACGTGAGTAACCCGTATTCTCAATAATAATGAAATTGTTCTTGATATTAAAAATATCATTAAAAGAATAACTTTTGTTAACACGTAAACTTCCTTAGATAATGCAATTTTAAATTTACATTAATAATACTCTCCCAAACGCTCCAAACCATAGAAATCTTAATAATAAGGCAATAGAAATGTCAAAGACGCGTGATCTTGTCGCCGCGCATCTGTCAAGTCAAACACAAGTGCGAGTTGACGAATTGTCGTCTTAATGTCATCGCAAAAAGAATAATTTTGTTTGCAGGAATACAAGCGCATTTGTCTAATCGAACATAAGTGCGAGTTGAGGAATTGTCGTCTTAATGTCATCGCCAAAAAGAATAATTTTGTTTGTAGGAATACTAAAAGTGGTATTTGAAAACCGGCGACATGCGTCCCAGTGTTAAAAGATAGTCGATAGCATTTCTATTGACTAGTTATTAAGATTTCTATGCTCCAAACAAACGCGTGAAGTCACGCTTTAGTATATTCTGTATATGAAGTTATGAATTTAGTTAGACAGCTATACGAAATATTGCGTTTATGAAAATGATTTTATTACAAAAGTTGCTATACGTTGTGTGGGTAATTTAATGATAAAATATTTTTTTAATAATTTTGTACAGAGAAAGTCGTCTCGCCCTTGTAACTAATATGAAATAATCATAAAATACGTTAGATTTTAGTATGTAACCAAAAAATCTTACATTTGATTTATGTATACCTTATACCTTGATAGTATTGTATATTGATAGGGTATCTTATATTTTTCTATCTATGGATCATTAACCATGTCTATTGGTGATGTATTTAGTATCGCTTACTTTATTGATTTACTGTGTATTATTGTGTCTGTAATAAACCAGTAATTGATCCGATCGCATCATTTGTCCCATAAGTGGTATCAACTGGCGATAGGGCAGACACTGAAATCTTTTTATCGAGAATTTCATATCATAATCCCTGAAGCACATTTCCTAAAATAATCTAGTATCTAGAATCATGATCTACATACTGCTACATCGCTCAGTACGAGGCATTCCCCGACACATGGAAATGTATCTAATTGCTCAGTAAATCTCTAAATGTACAGTTATTGTACGGACAAACTTATATCATTTAACACGCGACAGAGTCAGTTGAATAGTTAGGAAACTCATTTAAAATTAAATGTTATCGTGTGGTCGGTGCGACCACGACTCTTAACTTACTTAGTTGAAAATTCTCACTAGTTTAGTTACGTGTAAGGTTTCATACATTAGGAGTTATTTGGCACGATGATGTCGCTACTGTGGCGGAGAAATTAAAAGGAAATAATAAATATAATATATAATAATAATAATAATATAATAATAAAACGTTTACTTCAGATCATGTCCATAAGAAGTAGTAATTAAAATATTACAGTCAGCGTAGAGTGATCCAACAAATAAAAAATTAAACATTAAAATAGCAAGAAACATAAGTAAGAAATACACTCTGAAAATATACAAATAATAATCAAATCAATTCAATATTAAGTTAATTCATAAAAACAATACAAAATTAATACAATAAAATTATTATCATAAAATATAAATTATAATAAATAATAAAAATATTTATTTTCTCTTTTACAAATTGGTAAAAAAAATACATTGCAATGTTGTACAAACAGAGACTGGTGTCTGATTTAGGATAGACCTGTGGTTCAGATCACTAGGAGTATTACTACCAGATTTGTCTTAATGCTAGTTTTACAGTAATTACTGAAGTACCAAAAGTTTTATTTTGACAAAAAAAGTTTCTTAAACAAATAAAACAATGTAATATAAAGTGAGAGATAGCTATTTAAAAAATATAGATGATAAGCATTGCTTATCACATAAAATGTAATTTAATATCAACGAAATAATGTTAAAATAAGTAAATAACTATTATAGTATTTTATTAATCCAAAAATCTTAGTTAATTCTACTACCTTCTTCTTTTACTTCTGGCTTCTACCTCGAGTTATTCAACGTAAATTAACATCACGCTTTTATTTCCCAGAAGGGTGTGGCAGCGGTGTATAACACCTACATTTCACCTGCTATGTATAGGTCTCATGTTAGGGACTAGGTAGTGAGCCAACCACCATCCACCAGGTTCTTCTGATTCAGATGGGCCATACTTTGGGTGGGCGATCCACATTCGCAACTAGTGTTGGATGTGTTTGTGAATCTCCACTTGGCCAGGTTGTCTTTTAGGGACTACCAGATCGACCACAATAATTCATTTCCAGGTCCCCGGGTACAACTCCAACTCAGTGTTACTTTTGAGAATTTCCTGTCGGATTCCTCGGATCCCAAATAACAATTTTCCCGACCCGAGAATCGAGCTCAACCACTAGACCAACAAGGAACGTCGAGGTTTTTATTTAATTAAAGTTTTGAATGTTATTCGTTTCATGGGATACTAACGAAATATTATGTCGGAATATTTTTTCGGCCAACAGCATAATTTGAATGAAATCAAAATGAAAAGTTTTATTTTCTTTGGTCTGCTTTGAATTTCATGAACCTTGTTTTATTAATTCTACTACCGAGAATTGTTAGCGAGAGAATCATGAAATGGGATCCTCATTAGAACGTTTTGTATTTCCAAAAAGTTGTATTTGAAGCAATCAACGCTTAGCAACTGAACTGAAAAACGTTGAACGTTGACCTGTATAAGTATATATAGAGATAGATAGGGTGAGTGTACGTGCTTTACGTGCCAGTATGCCCTTACAGCTGCTCTATGCATGATCTGCACGACGCTACAGAATGCGCAATAGGTGTGGCCACGCACTGAGCGGGAGTAATATAAGTTGAAGTGCCATTGATACGAAGAAGATGAAGAAGACGTGCCAGTAGTTGCTACGGGGCGCCAACTGTTCCAGTGCATAAAGTCATGTTCACAAGAAGTTATGTTGTTCATACACGCTTGGTTTCCATACAGCTGAGTAGACTTATCCTATCTATCTATCTGTACATATCTGTGAATTTTGTCTATAGTTGTATCCACGTTTTAATTAAGGTTGTCAGGTCATTTAGATTTATATTTTCTATTTCATTTCATAATTTCCTATTGCTGTCAAAGGTACATAAATGACCATAGCGGTAAACCAGAAATGTATTTATTTGTAAGGAGGTAAAATAAATAGGATCTTATTCGAGGTAATTTATGAATTAAACTATTCAGTGCCTTAGAAACGTGTGAGCATTTACGTGAAAATATTATGAAAGAAAACCAGATGGCCATTTAGTTGATTACCAGACTGATGTAGTGAATATATGTGCTTCTACTATTATAACGATAGGTAATTAGGAAATGCCTCATTAAATAGCAATTACATAAGATTGAATTACAGCTACTGCTGATTCTAAAATTAATAAAAGGATTTGAATTAAAACTAAAATTATAATTAAATAATAATTTATATTAGATCCAGTTCTTCTTAAAAGAGTTATTAGTAAATGTCCTGCAATTATTTAGCTATTACATTTATAAATGTAATAGCTAAATAGGATCAGCTGCAGTTAAGAATTTTTAAATTAATAGTATCGCCCGCAATAAAAAATCTGTACCGCGATAATGAACTTGGATTATTTTTACATTGCAAAGTTTTACCAGTTCAACAACAGGTTAAAATATACTATTCTTAAAGAACAATATTTTAATTCCGAACTACAGAAAAAAGTCGAACCTCCTGTATGCACGCGCTCTGTTGCTCGGCAACGTCTATGTACCGTGCCGGTTCGGAATGTTTACGGCGAGAGAACCGCTCATTACTTAGTGCCGCGGTTTATAAATCAACTACCCTCCACCTTATTTAAAAAATAAACTAATAGAGTAAATGCATTCATCTAGGTCTTGTAACTTAAATATTTAAGAAGATAAAATATTGTTATACCTAAGTTAATAATATAATGTTTTTACTTGAAATGTAATAATAATTTGTTAGTAGCGTTTGCGACTGCTGTACTAGATTGCAGATAATATTGCGCTGCAGGCAAACTTCTGTGGTTTTTTAGCAACGCATTACGATGTATTTTTTTTAAGATGGCTTTTGTAAATGTTAATAATAAAAAAAATGTACTTAAAAACAATTACAATTAATCGATTTAAAATATTTTGCTGCGTATAATTTGTCGTCGAATAATAAACACCTAATATCTGTTAATTTATCATTAAATACAACATTTCGACACAATGATTTGAATGCAAATGCTTGTTGCTTCGCTAGAGCGTAGTTCAGAACTGAATTAAACTGAAAGCTCAGCGCCGCAACCGTGAAAGTTCACAAACGAGCGCGATGCATGAACAATCTTACAAAGTGAATACTCAACGCGTATTTACTAACGTACTTTGTATGAAAAACTAGAGCGAAAACCTCATGTGCGTATGCTCATTAAAATAATATAACAATATTTTGAAAGGGAACTTTAAAAAAACATATTTATGATTTTGAATGAATTATTTAAACAAACAGTGCACGGTGAAACGAACTCGTAATGTTTGGCTGATTTAAAAGATTAATGGGTTATCTATGATAAAATTTGTATTAAATTATAAACATAACATAACTTCACATTTATATTACCAAGAAGGCCGTGACAGGGATATAATCCCACCCACACGCCCACCACTGTGACTCCTGTGACGCCAGGATCTACAGCGGTAACCAACTGAAAGGCACCGTGCATGACACACGGGCAATCCCAGGGAGAGTTAAAATGGTCTTGGAACCCGCAACGAATTTAATCAGAAGTATATAGTTGGAGTTGGAAAGTATGTATCTTTACTTCCCTCCAGAGCAAAGCGGGAGACTGAGCAATGCCAAATATAGACAAAGTGTCTATATGGAAAGAGTGTAGACACCACGGATAGTGACAAAATTATGGGGCCTAAATTTGATTGCTGTAATAGGTATGGCAGAAACGGCTAAATGCACGGAAATTTATTCTGTTCGATACAAGATCCTCAAGGCCGTGACAGAGGTGTACAACACCCACATTTCACCTGTTATGTTCAGGTCCCAAGGGATAAGGGGGTAAGCCTATCACCATCCACCGGGCACAATTCCAACTCCGTGCTGCTATTGTGAATTTCCTGACGAAAGTTCACAAATAGCACTTTACCCAACGCGAGAATCGAACCCGAGACCACGCGGTGAGAAGCGCATACGCTAACCACTAGACCATTGAGGTAGTAAATTATATTGTTTCAATATAGTACTAAGATCAGTTAAATACATTTTTGGACCTGAAGCGGGGTTTGAACCTGAGAATAGAGGATTCCATCCGATCGCTTTACAACTCAACCATGCCAGACCTGCTCCAAATCCACGAATCTTTTGCCTGTATACGTCTTTCCGAACGCCGCTTCAAGTAAAATTGACTGTTATTAGTATTAGATTGCGAAGCATAGCTAAATGATATATGTAAATAGATTAGAAATCGGTCTTACGATCGAGAGGTCTTGGGATCGAATCCTGGCCATTACACCACGGACGTGAACTTCCTCCTAACACCCTAACACAAGCGAATTAAGCTTAGCTGGAGGGGGTTAACAAGAATACTAGTAATTTGTATCTGCAAATTACTAGTAAGCTTTTTAAAGAAAAAAAAAAGAAATGTCATTATAATGTTTGTCTGATTATGACCATACTTATAATGGCTATATTCTTTTAAAATAGTCTTGTTGTTTTAGAAGTGTAAATATTTAGTCATATACAATGTAATAATAGACTTATATTCTCAGTGGTGTATGCTAACATTGAATAGCAGGCAAGAGTATAAAGAACAACAAAAACAATCTATTTTCATTTGTATTTTCAAAATAATATAACTTCATAGACAATGTTTGTGTTTACCGATTTAACTTTAGAGTTAGGGATGGGTTAGTAAAATCGACTATTAAAACTTTTACATAATGAAATTGTTTTAGCTATGTTATGAATGTAAGAATGATAACTCAACGCTATTAACCGAAAATTGCTGGAAAGGCAACTTATTCACCAAAGTAACAAAGGTTCTTGTTAATAGATAGTGAAAACGACTCGCCTTTTAACAAAATTTGTAAAGGTTGTACTCAAATAATTAATTATTTTCTATAAAAGTTGCTTAGTATTTATGACAAGTGCGGTGCAAAATTTGCTAACACGTTTATTTAATAAAACAGTTTCATCTCGAAATTATAAAGCTATGCATTATTCGCTATGTATTATATTTTTCAATACTTTATACACTTTGACACTTACCTCCAGTGGCGGATTTACAATTTTTTAAGGTATAGGCTGGGAAGTTTTTGCCACCCTTGCCTTTACAATTGTCAAGTCCTAGATTATATTTACGATCCAAAAATTAAACGTGAATAATGCAGAAATCTTCTTGATTTCTATGAGCAAATTGTAAGCAGCAGAAAAAAAAAGACGGTCCCCAAATTTGCCGCCCCAAAATTCTGCCGCCCTAGGCTCCAGCCTACTCAGCCTGCTGGTAAATCCGCCACTGATTACCCCAATAAAACGGATTCTACAATCGTTGTAAATTTTTGGCATGAACTAAATATAACACTGATATGAACTTTTAGCTATGCTTAGCAAATTATACTAAGAAACAGTTGAAAAAAATATTGCCAATCCCATATTTTTTTCAACTGTTTCTTAGGATAATTTAACAATAATAAAAACAATTTAATGGCATCATGAATACTCGTACCTATCTTCTATTCGTAAAAACAAAGGCTCGTATAAGAATGTCAGCATTTTGAATTCATGGTCCACAAAACTACAATCCACATTGACTTTTTATGTCAGAGGTCATTTTATGACCACGAATATTACTATTCGGGTTACGACGCGTACTGTTCTGTAGAAACATTTGTGGTCATCGTAAAAGATGCTCAAAAAATATCAAGTGGCTTTTGTATGTATAATACAAAAACCACTTGATATTTTTTTAAGCCGTCTAAACGAGAGAGTCTTAAGGTTTTAAAATGATATCTGTACTCTATTGCATTTGAAAAAAAATACGTATATCAGGTACAATACCTTCATTTAAAAGTTAAATAAAATTTTTATTAAATCATTTAGTTTATGAGTATATAAATGATATAGTTTAATGCACATCCAGTCCTAAAAAGAAAATAATTGTGCTTTAGAGAATAAATATGAAACCGATCTGCGCTGTGCCATTCAACCATGGTAGTAATTAATTGTTCTGTTGTACAGAGATAGCACAATAGTACGCTGATGCTAATAAATTCTGATTGAATGCCGTACGGCATTCGTATTCCATAAATGGAATCACACGAAATTTGAATTTATACCTGGCTATACGCCCCCAAGTGCTTTGGGGCGTATACCCAGGGGGTGCAGGATCGAGTCCTGCAGGATTCTTAATTTTTCAACTTTAATTTTATATTAAATATTGACTGCATTTTTATGGACATAAGGATACACTAAATTTTAAAACCGACGGGAAACTGTCGGCTTTTGTTACAGAATCACGCCACCCATTAAGCTAATTTAATACCAGAAGTACTAGTTTAGCTCGATGTGTATAGGTTCTAAAGTTTTCGGATATTTGTTGATCAAAATAGGAGGTAAGATTAACACATACCATAACACAATATCACGCCTGTATTACCCAGAAGGGTGCAGCTGAGGTTTCTGACACCCACACTTCAACTATTATGTTTAGGTCCAATGGGATAGGAGGTAAGCCGATCGCCATCCACCGGATTCTATTTCAAGCTCCGTGCTAGCTATTAAGAATTTTTGACGAAATATGCGCAAATAACACTTTACACTAATAATACCGCGTGAGGAAGCCTACATGCCTGAGAGTGCCTAATAAGTGCTCGAGGGTGTGAAGTCTACCAATCCGAACTTGGCCAGAGTGGTGGACTATGGCCTAACCCTTCTCATCATGAGAAGAGGCCCGAGCCCAGCAGTGGGACATGTATAAGATACAGGGCTGCTATTAAAGTAATAAACGATTTTTTTTTCAGATGTTAAACGGTTTCCTATGCTGAAACAATATAACAACCTTATCATTAAAGAAGGTTTGGAAATCCGAGGGTTAGAGTTGGTATTCTAGATTTATTTTCTTATATTCCTGTAATTATACGTTAGTGAGGTTAATGTTCAGTAATTAGAATACGTAAGTGTAGGACGCGTTGCAAATTCCTCAGGGTCGTTTTAAGATAATGGCACGCATTTTAATTAGTTAGTTGCGGCAATAAGAAGGACATTAAGAGTTTTTACTGCGCGCTTACGACGCTTGAATACCAACACACTCCTCGGGAAAATCCTGAATAACGTGTTTGAATTCAGACGCTTTTTCTAGATACTTTCGGATACTTTTTAAAGTATGTATTTATTTACCATATCCTGCATTTACAAATAAATCCTCTGAATAGGTAAGTAAGTTATTTCCAAACTCTTAAGTAGTATCTCTTTTAAATTTAAAAATAAAAAGAAGGAAATAAAAATGCGCACACAATAACAAAAACGTAATGGAGTAACCATGTATCATTTAGCTGGAACAAACATTCCGCATTAAGTTTACGAGCAAAGAAACGGTCTGAGTACTACCTAATGCTGATAAACTGAGTCACAAAATATACATTTAAACTTGGTCTAAAAAAGAAATTGCCCCAAAAAACGATTGCTATTTAAACATTTCGATAACATTTTTTTCTCTAATTCATCATCTATTGAAAAACATATAAATTTAAATATAACAAGTTCCTTATAAATCAATTAAATAGGTTGCTAAAACTTGTTCAGTGTTGTTTTGATAATTCATATGATTAAACGGTAATGGAACTATAAAAGTTTTCTCCATATACAGGGTGGATGCGACATAGCGACATTTATTGAAACCACAGCTTCTATACATGGCCAGTATGCATTTCCACCGGATAAAAAAATCTCTGGCGAAAAAAAAAATCCACGTCTTCCGAACAAGTTGCACGATCGCAATGTTCAAATTGTTCGGAGAACGTGATTTTTTTTTTTCGCCAGAGAATTTTTATCCGGTGGATATTGATACTTACCATGTATAGAAGCTGTGGTTTCAATAAATGTCGCTATGTCGCATCCACCCCGTATAACTAAGTACTTGTAACGTGACACCAATATCTTATCCTTGTTACAAAAAAATATCTTAACATAATTCTGAATTGAGAAATCCATACACAAAAGACTGAATTGTTCATCTTGTTAAATCAAAGATCGAGTGTAATATGGTTATGATAAATGGGCGACAAGGGATAACCTAATTTATTGAAATTTATTTCCATCGGTCCTCAAAAACAATAGAGAAATTTTATTTATTAAAGGGCGATTGTTTCTTTTGTGAGTACCCGTATTGTACATAACTAAGCTATGCTGTGAAGCAGAGAATATTATTGTCTCAAATTCACTATATACACAATAGCTATTCTCGTTCGGACACAGTACTCGTAAGAGAACTTGTACAGCTACTAGAGCAACTTTCTAATTGATATAATTAAACAGACGATTTTTTTGGATTTGGAGCACAGTTTGAATAGCTGAGTGGAAAAGTGGGGTGCATGAAAGGAGCCTCCCCGAGTGGCGTACACAACGATTCCCTACGTCCGGCGCACCCTGGGCAATTCGCGAGTTCTCCAAAGCGAATTGGCAAATCCTTTCACCACGATGGCAAGTCAAAATAAAATTTGACTCAGCTATCGACACGACGAAGAAGAAGAGTGGAAAAGCAATAGACGGAAATCTTATGTTCGAGGGCGAATATCGCGCTTTAAATAAAAAAAAATCGACTGTTATTAATACTAGAGAACGTTTAAATTACATCAAGTGCAGTTCATAATCTCAAGTCGCAGTAATTTACTGCGGGAAATATTTACGAGACTTATTACTGCCGTTTTCTTGACTGTAATTTTATTTCTCGTGTTATTTACCACATTGTGACTACTTGCTGTTTAATATCTGCCTCTTGGAGCCGAAATTTCAAAAAAAATGTGCGTATTAACATAAATCTGCTTATGTTGGCAAAATAAATTAAGCGTTTTTGTTGGTTTACTTGTTCACCCTCGACGAAAAAAGCTAAATAAAGGGGTGATATTTTTATTCAAGCTTTGTTTACTTTGATTGCAGCGAGCAAAACACACGAGTGACCTTTTTCCTAAATAAACATTAGAATAAAAAAATTTAGGTAGCGAAGTTAATTTACTTCTAATTGAATCAAGTGGATTAATATTGACACAATAAATTTTTATTAACTATGGAACAGCCAATGTTTTAAAAACGTATTAAAATATTTTGCGATGAGAATTATACTTAGTTCTTTTTCTTCTTCGTCGTGTCGATGGCTGAGTCAAATTTTATTTTGACTTGCCATCGCGGTAAAAGGATTAGCCAATTCGCTTTGGAGGATTCTCGAATTGCTCAGGGTGCGCTGGACGTAGGGAATCGTTGTGTACGTCACTCGGGGAGGCTCATACTTAGTTAGTTATTTGTTGACTCTGGTAAGAGCTGTTTATAGACATTGCGGTGATAGGATTAGCCAGCCAGACACTGCGTTACCTTGTTCTAGCTGTCCGGGCGCGCCGCAGGGCGGCTCCTATCATGCACCTCAGAATTATACTATAACCACCAGATAAATAAAGATAAATAATATATTTTATTTATTTATTTATTGTGGTACAAGAAACAAACAGTATTATAATTAAGAACAATTACCAAAACATACATAATTAACACTGTCACCAACAAAGTTTCTAATAATAAAATTACACTCGACGGCTTAATTAATCACACATATATGTAATATGTTGCTATCATTACAAACACAAACCGACGACACTCAGGTGGGTACCTAATCAAAATTAAAATTTACTGTATTTAATAGATTTTGTTTAACTTAAGTCTGTATGTTCGTATTATTTAATAATTAGTGAAAAAAGCATCACACACTTATTACGTTCCTAAAACAGAATAGTTATGATATTATAATAATAATATAATTAATGTTATGACTGTAGTTTATTATAATTAATAATATATTTCCTTTGATAATTTTCTAGAGAAGTTTCAGAAAGCATTGCAGGCAGCGAGTCGAGAAGGCTTTATTTATGCAGGCACTCGGCCGTTAGTCTCAAGTTTCGCAAATTATCGTTAGCAACTAATAAGATTCTGAACAAAGTCTTATTTCAGGCACAAGTTTCATGATAAATATAGGCTTTCAGCATTTGCAAATAAAATAATAGATAATATAAAACTGTATTTTTATATTTCCAGTTGATGAAGAAAAGAGTTTTGCTCTCGGGAAAAAACAACACGCTTTTAGGTATTTATCGAATTTACCTTCAAGAAAAGAGTCGAATAGATCCAATAATAACAAGGTAAAATTCATCCTGAATTCTTTAAATATGCTCTAAAGCGTATATATTAAGAAAAAAATGCGGGATTGAAAGCCGATAAGTTTTGGCTCTAAATCATTTCTTAAGCATACTCAAGGGCGGATCCAGCTTTTGAGCCAGGAGGCAGCAAATTCGTTATATATATTATTTAATAAATATATAATCTGTTTGCCTAATCTCAGCTAAGACCCAGGGGGACGTCATAATCCCCACAACCTCCCCTTGAAACAAACACAAAAGAACAAGCTCATGAAGAATAGCCATCAAGATCGGATCTCTATAATTGATATTAGTATAGATATAAAAAATAAAAAAAAAATTAAAAAGACTTTTATTTCCTGTTACTTAAACTATTACATATGATTTTTTAACATCTATTATTTAATTCTAGGGTTAGTATACTAAATGCTCTTAATTCTAATTGTAAGTTAAATACATAGTTCAGTTAATTTTTAGTAAATTTAGAAAAAATAAATAACTTAAACTCTGTAAAAATCTGTAACTATTGTTTACAATAATTGCATTTGTTTCTTAATTCCTTTTTTTTTTCTTTTTTAGTAGTATAGATATAACGTATGCATAATATATATGTTGTTTCTGTGTATTTATATTAATATGAGAAATAAAACATAATAAGCTTATCATGTACGCTTATCCCGAAAATATTATTGGGCAGATGGCAGGTAAACAGGAAATGAAAACTATTACATAGAAATATGTAATAACCTAATATAAAAATGTCACGAACATAATACCGCATGATAATTCTCTATGTCATACATTATTGATTTATCTGTCTATCTATGCCATAATTATTATAGCATCATTGATATACGACAAGTTTTTCCGTTGATAAAATTACAAACAAGAATAGTTCACTTTATATGGGCATAAAAACTTTTGTAACAGAGCTCTTTCAGGGGTATTAAATGCCCCAGCATTTGAAATATACAATTGCTAGCGTGGTATTAATGTCGATTAAAGGGAGCCTCCTTGCTCAGATCTTGAACTATCGCCAAACTAATCTTAATTTAGCTTGATTCAGTAGTTTAACCGTGAAAGCAACTAGCTAAAAATACATCTGCCAATTAGGTATAGGTAATACAGCCACACACAAAAACACACACACACATGCACACAAACACACACACACACACACACACACACACGCACACACAGGTACACAACCAGCATAGTACAGCAATGTCCATCCACTTCTAAACAACAAGCCTCAATGAACCCACGCGTTACATAAATACACAAGTTCAAGGATGCTAATGCCTCGACAGGGGCGAGTGCTCGATAGGGACAATAGTGTCGGTGTTTAGCAGTTTTCCTCCGTGCCTCAGACAGCACGTCAAGCCTTCGGTCTCGGTTGCCTTTTGAAGATCTATGATAGTCATTAGTGTGACAACTAGTCTAACAAAATAGTACCGTATCGCCTCTTACTGTGTTGTGGAGGTTTGATGCCAGCTGATCTACGTAAAATACTGATATTCAGCTAAATTCTTTATACTAGAAGCCGTACGATGAGCTAGGAACGACTATAGTACAGCAATATACATTTCATACATCCGCTTCTTAGCGACAAGCCTCAATGAACCCACGCATGATATAAATACTCAAATTCAAGGATATTTATCAAAAAGCCTTCAGCCGTTTCTGGGCGTTTATTTTTTTATATAATAAAGTGGCTGGGTGAGTGTTTTGGCAATTTAATGGCATAATTCAAACATGTTTTGAACTGAATATACTGTCTACATACGTAATCAGTTTAAATGTCGATGGAATGCCAGGGAGAGACAGGCCGAAGAAAAGGTGGATAGATTGCGAAAAAGAAGATGTGATAATGAAGGGAGTGAGTGAAAGTGAGAGCGAGACGGCAGACCCCAAATAAAATGGTATTAGGGCAGGAAGAAGAAGGAGAAGGAAGAAAGATGTCTACATACCATCACCATTAGTGTAATCTATAGATAGTAATAATATAGTTTAGGTTTATTTAAGTATAATCGGTAGCTTAATAACTAAGATCATAAAGTTTCAATTGACGATTTACAAGTAAAACCTGATATTTCGGGCACCCTAGATCAAATGAAACATTTCAAACGAAGTTAAAATTAAATTATCGGTAATCGGGAGAATTCCAAAGTGAAACCCAAAACGTTTAGCCAAAATGGAAACTAAACGATTCACTAAACCGTGGGCTTAGAAATATCTCAGTTGAGGGAGTTAGAAACACTGACAGGGTTGCTTCGTCACGTACGTCCATCGATCAGCACGCAATAGGCTTTTAGTGAAAACTCAGCTTGTATTAATAAGTAGAAAGGTTAATAACGACCGCTTGAACCGCCTACGAGGTACCAAATTACTAAAGAAATGGCTCATTAAATAGCTTCGATAAATAGTTTCTGTTATTAATTGTTTATTTCACTTTTAATAAGTATGCAGTCTCTTGCTCAAATAATTGCAGCATTAAAGTTAAGCTGAGTTGACTTCATAAATAATTTATTATTTGCTACCTTTTCGTCTACCGTTTTGTGAAATCTTTATCGCTGTTTGTTAAACTAAATAAAAATACAATTATATTGTACATTGCCAGTATTTCATTGTTGAGAAAGAAAGGACGTAGGAAAAACTAAAATTTCTTAAGTACACAAATCGAAATAATCACTATTTCGAACATTGGAAAAGTTACTTCTGTACGGCTTTACTAATAGTAATTAATGCATGTAACTTTGCCGTACAGGGCCGTGCCGACCCGTATCAGACCCTTGTCGGACCCGGGCGTCGCTGTAATACCTACACATGCAACTTATAACCATGTTTGAACGATGTTATTCGATATTACTTTGATAAATCCTACCAATAATGTGAAAGTTTCTGAATATGTGTGGATGTGTGCAGCTGTTTATAGCAGACGGTCTTACCTAATGTTAATAATAATACGTATATTAGTTCTATAACTAATAATTCATAGTTCCACATTGAACACAAAGATTAGTAAAGGTAAAATCAACTGTCTCAGTCACTCGTGTAGAGTTCACGGTTAGCGTATATCTCGCTCTTTCTCTCGCGAGCCGCCAAGAAGTTTGTAGTCAGGTATTAAACTTTAATTAACTCGAGCGTTCGGTACAAGTCGTCCGTAATGATTCCATCTGCTCCCCAGTGCTACGAAGCTACAAGGGTACGGAACGCGTAGCCCGTAGCCGCTACGGGATTACCTCGATATTGAAATGCAACCCGAGTGTGAAAACTATTTCTCTGTAGAATTGAAAATATGAAACGCAATTGATCGGGGCAATATTGAAACAGCGCGGCGGTATGTATACAAATATAATAATATTTTATTGGAAAAGTAATCTAATCTTTTGGTCTCTCATAAGCTTTTTCTACAACAAATGTTTTTATTAAAAAAAGAACTATCTGCTCATGTTTAACGAGTTTAGTAGCTGATCGTACGAAGATTGTAATATTCGGCATAGTTTTGGACCTCGCACCGAGACGCGTCGACGCTGGCATCAATGAAAAATATACGCGCGTATGGAACACGTATACGCGCATTTGAAGCAATAGAAACGTTACTACAGTACATAAATGGCCACCATAATATGCATGGCTGTACACAGTACAGTAGGAATGCGTTTCACAGTCGCCTTGTGTGCTGAGGTTACAAGATTGCGTTCGAAACTCGTTTAAAACGCGTATACGACAAATACGCCGTGTGCTTACAGCCTTACTGTAGGTGAATGCAATCGAATGTCAGTGGAGTGACAAATCGGTGACGCGCACAACTCGCACATGATATATTGTGTTTGCCTTTGTTAGATAGAATGCCTTTGAATTTTAACGCAAATTGTATCAACTAACAGGCAATTTCATGCTTCGTAAATTTCATTTTTGTTGCAATAAATCATAGCAAAAACTGGTCATGTTTCATATGAAGTTTCACATTAAGGACTACGTTATATAAAATAATAAAAAGTACTTACAAACTTTATTAAGTTAAATTGTTTGTTAATTCAATTCGACTGCCTTGATGGTCCAGTGGTTAGCGTATGCGCCTCTCACCGCGGTGTCTCGGGTTCAATTCCCGGGTCAAGCAAAGTATTATTTGTGAACTTTCCGTCGAGAAATTCACAATAGCAGTAGTTGGAATTGTGCCTGGTGGATGGCGATAACTTATCCCTTTTCCCATGGGACTTTAACATAACAGGTAAAATGTGGGTGTTGTACAACTCTGTCAAACCCTTCTGGGTAATGGCGTGATGTTATGTTTGTTAATGTTAATTAATAATTGATACTTAAAAATTCCATGCAGGATGTTTATTTCATCTCCGTGGAACCCTAACATCTATTCTTCCGAACCATTGTTGTTAGCAGTGCGAATTTACAGAAAGGTATTATTGAACACAGACGCTGTGGATGAGAGCGTCGTGGGATTGGAGTCGGTGCGGTGATTCAATAACTAACTTATATTACGCTACGATCGATCATTTTATTTATTCTTTACTTGCTTCTGCCCGGGGCTCCACCTACGAGGTACTTTTATAAAAAGTAGACTACGTAGGTATATGTCAATGCAGGCTGTAAAATATACAACATTACGACGACCCCCAAACGTAAAAGGTTGCGCTCAACTAAATATTCTAAAGTTATTAATTTATATATCTCTTAAACTCTGCTCTCTGGAATATTTTGATAAAAGATCAGTAGAAAAGGGGATATGGTATAAAACTGTGCAATCCCAGCCACCTCGGATACCTTGGTGTATATTTAGTAAATTAAGTAGAAAACTAAGTACTGTAGCGCATAGAATTAGAACCGGTCATATTCCATCAAATAAATTTGCCTACCTTATGGGAAAATTGCGTCCCCAAATTACAAAGTTGGTAGGGTAGTTGATGGCGTACAGCATCTTTTGATGGAATGTGTTCGGTTTTAGAAGAATAGGGATGAGTTTTTAAACTATTTAATGTAAACACATCTCAAATAGGCGCTATAAATAATATTATTTCCAATCCTAGCAGTGAAGAAGCAGTTATGTTGTTCAGTATTTTTGTTGAAGTTTTGTAATGTTACTATTATTATAGTTAGATTTAATCGGACTGACATGTACATAAATTTATAAAAGTCCTAAAGTAAAATACTAAAATATAATAAAAAAAACTCTGCTCTCAGACTGTCAAACATCTCAAAATTTTCGGGGATGGTATAATATAATATGAACTATATTGTTAATCATTCATCTTTTATATGTGTATAACGGCACACAAAGAATGCACAAACGTTGTGCCGGATCGCGCGATGAGCATGCCAGGTTTGCTTGTGTCATGGATTTTGTACTTGCTTTGGTGGCTTCACTTTTCATATTCAGTATATTCCATCCGCCTTTATTCTGTAATTTGAGTCGACATTGCATGAAAGCAAAAAAGTATTCCTAAATCACATGATAGACTTTAGCAATGACATGTACTTTTTAACACGCTTATATTAGCTTCACCTGTATGTATGTATGTATGTATGTAACCGATTCCTTTGGACTCGATTTTGAACAGACAGATTTCATTAAAATTTTGCACGCCTGTCAAAGATCGATGACATGACAATGCAATAATTCGATAAAAAAATAAAAAATAAATAAATAAAAAAAAACGCTCTTATAAATAAACCAAACTAAAAGTAGAAAATAAGTAATAGTTTAAAAAAACTAAAAAACACGCTTTTAAAGTACTTCTAACTAAAAAGTGAAAGATAATTTCTAATATAAGCTGAAAATGGTAATTAACAAAAAATACTAGTATTATTGTGAAAAAGCGTGGGTTGCTCGATAGACGAAAAATATGGCACAGATCGCTGTCATCTGAAAATGCTGCCTTAATCCCAATAATCCACTGAAAAGGCGCGTCAAAACAAAGAGCGATTCAATTCATCAAGATAATCTCACTAGCGCGCCGATGTGACCTCGATTCTTCACGAAAACGCCTGACGTAATAGAAAATGGTTTATTGTGAAGTGAACCGAATAATCACAAATAGATCTGATGTGATAATAGGCTGAAAACTATATCAATTTATCGAAACTGTTATCATCGATTTGTAGGTCAAATTAAGATAAATGTCACGAATAATTTCAGTTACTTTTAACCTTTCTCTCTTTGTAGTTAACATATCGCAAAGTTCCGGTAAAACTTAAATAAAGAAGAATAATAAATATCAAGAAGAAATCATACAGCAATTCCAATACCTGAATATATACTCCACACTTGACTCTGGCAATATTAGCTACTACAAGTAAGCTCAGTTGCCATAAACAAAAAAGAAGAAGAAGAAGAACCTTACTTTTGGCAGCCAATCTGCTTTAATATTTTAACAGCAAGCTGTGTCTGCCACTATTTAGTTGTTTATAGAAAACGGCAAAAATATTGCGAGCAATAAACTAAATCACTTAAAATAGCCTTCTGTATATGAAGGTAAGTAATTTATTTTGCCTATTTGGCAATCGTTACAAAAGTTTTTTGGCATAGTACCAAATACTTAAGTTAGCTCAAGACATAAACTAAGACTCATAAATAAGTCTTAGGTTTTGCTCATTGGCCTTGTTTGGAAGTATATTGAAAATATCAATTACCTAAGCAATGTTGCACCGTTCTGTGGGTAGTAGTAGGTACTTTTGTCGTAAATTGAAATAACTCCTTCGACTTCATACCACGATATCTTGACAAATTACCAGGGTTGTTAGCAGCGAGCTTATTACGTTCTTGCAATTTATGAAGACAGTTGGACTTTACTTAAGTTTAACATGAACACATAGTGTGTCTTGAGAATCTCAAGGTATTTGATATTAACATGTATTTGGTACTTGACATTGAAACCAAATAAAAAAAAAGACCGTTGACTCACCCCAGAGTGACGCATTCAATCGAATACACACACTGTTGCGTTGTTTGTACACAGATGAAATACAAGCAATGCCGACTGTAACTCACTTCGTGAAATGCAAGAATAATATAAGTTTAATAATAGTTTGCTAAAACTTCGACGCTGAAATTTTGACAGGCCTAATTTCCGGATGTTTTACAATATTTTAGTTCGTAATGGTTGGAGTTTAGTGAAATTTATGAATTAACTGTTTATTATTGTTGGGACGAGGCTTTGGGTGTTTACGTCGATCTCCGTAGGTCTATTGTGCTTGTAGCCTCATTATAGACTCATTATAGGGCAATAACCTCCATAAATTGGAGCGGTCGGCCGATCGCGAGTGACTTGACCTCATCCGGATTCAAAATATGGAGTAACTGTTAGTTTCGTCGCTTGTTTAGATCGCCTGATGTTACTTAGGAGGTATGTAGTAGTTTAACGAATACAATAGCGCTCTGCACACGTACAGTTCGGACCGCGGGAAACAGCACGCGCCGTTCCATCCCTCGGTCCGAACTGTACGTGTAGATGCGCGGCTCTAACAGTCCGATCTGTCATATTGGCGCGCGCGCCAATATGACAGTTTTACGCGCGCATTACGTTTTAACGTAAATTACAAGAATGGCGGTTTGGAGCGTCGAAGCTATTACAGAGTTATTCGTTTGTTCCGTGAACATACTTGTCTCTGGAAGATAAAAAGTAAGGAGTATAGTAACAGGAACATGAGAAACAAAGCATATGACGAGCTCGTTGATTTTTGCAAGTCAGTAGGTTTTGTTTCGACGATCGTCCATTTTTCTTACTACTGCGTACAAAACTTTTAAAAGTTATAACGTTCCACGCGCCACTCCAAACTGCAGTCCAAACTCTTGAAAATCAATTTACACGCACAGTTCGAAACGTTTGTCTAGATTATGTGAGTTTCATCCGCAGTCCAAACCGTGCAAGCATTTTAATCGTAATTAGCACAACAGTTTGATCCGCAGTCTAAACTGTACAGATCTAACCGCGGTTTGGAACGCAGTCCAAGATGCGCGGTCCGAACTGTACGTGTACAGAGCGCTAATGTCTCCCTTGCGTGCTAGTTGGCCTTTCTTGAATAAAACTTTTGTTCATTTTGAGGAGTTGCACAACCTTACTCCTGCGTCCCCATTTCAACATCAGACTATCAGACTGGATAGTAGATATGCTTAAAATACGCACGAAGCGTTTCGCTTCAACATTCCTTATGCGAACTGCCAAAGAATTGAACGCCCTGCATGAGTCTGTGTTTCCGCGTGAGTACAATCTGGGTGTCTTCAAATCATAGGTAAGAGGAATATCATGGTTAAAGATTGATCGAGTTCTTCGAGTTTATGGATCATTACGGGCCAATAGTCCAATTAAGGGCTAGTAAGGCAATCGCCAGCTGCCGGCACAATTCCAACTCCATGCTGCTAATAACAATCGCCTGACGGAAAAAGCCCAAATAACAATTCTGCAAAAAAATTGTGCATATGAATCTAGCTCTGCACGCTCATAGCTAGATTTCTGATAAACAAACACTCCGTGGATACGCAACCTTGTGCAAAGGTTCAAGTATAGCCGGAGGAGCCACGGGAAACGAGTATTAAATTCTAATTGAGTTTTTGATGATTCATTTTTGATGGAATATTTATTACTTTTTTACTTGTAGCAACCAATCTGGTTGTGAGGTTAGTGAGTTTGATTGAAAAGGGAATTGAATGAATGTGTGTAACATTAAACCGTAGTCAAAACTGATATTCTGTTTTTAATTATTATCGTACGGAGTAAGTCTAAAGTACTATACCTAGGTTCATGATGCATCTTAATATTAATTATGTTAAAGATTTTCGAACACGTGTAGGTGTCAATTTAAAACATACTAACATCTACCACATCGACTGACAAATTCAAGCGAAACGTTTGCCAAATGGGTCTTTAATCAGTTGGTGGGATAGTACACAAAAAACGGATTAAGGAGCAGAAAAGCAAGGCCTTACTATTTCATAGACAATATTAACTTATTTGCTTGAAAGTATTTTCTGCTAATTCGCCAAATGTTTTATAGCACTCTAACAAATAAGGACAAAACACATAAAAGTTGTATGTCTCTCCATAGTATAAGTACAATATAATTCTAAAATGCCTCGACGCTCTAGTGGTTAGCGAGGTTTCAGGTTCTATTTCCAGGTCGGGCAAAGTGTTATTTGTGAACTTTGTGTCAGGAAATTTACAATAGCAGCACGGAGTTGGAATTGTGTCCGGTGGATGGCGATAGGTTCACCCTCAATCCTACGGGACCTAAACATGACAAGTGAAATGTGGGTATTGTACACCTATGCTCCACCCTTCTGGGTAATATAGCCTTGTTGTATGTTATGTTGTTATTTCAAAACATATTTTCTAAAACTAAAACATCAAACATTATTACATTTCTTGAAATACAACCTTAAGACTCTCTTGTAGAACAGACCGTTTAATAATTTCACCGTAATAACTTCGTTGTATGTTATCTGAGGTTAGGTACTTACCGTGTTTTCTGCTGTCCTCGGCCGATGTACAGACAAACCTTGATTAATGAAAAACTTCTTCTAGTAACTACAACGGCTATTTTTAATGTTGCTGTACTGTAAAACTTGTAGGTAACATGATAGAAATGAAAAATTAAATTGTGAATTTTGCTTGGCTATTTATATTCAGCAATATATATAACATAACACGTTTATATTAGCTAGAAGGCTCTGGCAGAGCCACAATACCCACACTTCACCTTTTATGTTTAGGTCCCTTGGGATAGGGGTTGGTCCCATCGTCATCCACCGAGAACAATTCCAACTCCGTGCTGCTATTGTAAATTTCCAGACGGAATTTTCCCAAATAACACTTTGTCCGACCCGGGAATTGAACTCGAGACCTCACGGCGAGAGGCATAATCTAACCACTAGACCATCGCAGAGGTAACAATATGTATCAACAAAGATCTTGTGTACTGTTCATCGTAACAATAATTGTTTATTGTGTTGCCGAACTGTAAATACCGTTTCTAAAGCAATAAACTGTAAACAAAATAGAATTGTTTAAATGGATCGAATAAGGCGCTCCACCCACTGCACCGCGCCCCGTCGCGTAGCGCGGGATGGCAGATTTTACCATTGCATGCAAGTATCTCAAATTGTATATAAATCACGCCTAGCACAACACACTGCCGACGCGGAAATGCGAGGGAAGGCGCCCCGCGCGCAGTTTCTGCTAATCTGCGCGGGAGCGCGGGGCGTGGGGTATGACACACCGGCTCCGCAGTCCCGCGCGTGATTTGATACTGTTAAGATTAAATAAAATCTTCTATGAACTGCAGTTTCTTTTAATTCATGTATACAAAAATCAATATGCCAATATAACTGCAACATCTTGAACTTGAATAAGTTCGTCCATTCTCCACGACGACGATCGACAACACAGTGAACATATGAGTTTATTTAGCGCGGGGTTGTCGTAATCTGCATCACCGCGCGGGGGAGCAGATTACACCGCTATGTAAGGCGGTTTTCACACTGCCCCGCATCATGCTGCATATTGCGTGTGGACGCACCTACGCGCGTTCCTGCGGGAGTGCAGATCTGCATCATCGTGCGGGTTTTTCGCGCACTCACGCGCAAAAAACCCGGTAGGTGCGTTTAGTAGATTCACGCACGGCGGCTCTCATTTATTTATTCGCCGTTTTCTGTGGTGGTCGTGCAGTACAAAAAAAGTCAAAATCACGCGCGGCACTGCGGGATTCGGTGTGCCATACCTTGCGTTTCGCCCCGCACCTACGAGCGGGGGTGCATGTTTCTCCGCGTGTATGCGCGTGATCCGCATGAACGCGCGTGGATGCATTTTCAGTGTGTTAGACTGTGCGTGTTTTCCATACAAACGGAGATACTTACAAGCAACGGAAGAACACGCATCCACGCGCTACGCTGCATCATGCGGGGCAGTGTGAGAATCGCCTAAGGCAGAATCCGCTTGTTATCCGTCGCTCCGCGGACCGCGGCGGGACGCATCTACAGTGGGTGGAGCGCCTGAAGAATTGGCGCAATGCCATCTATGTATTGTCTATACACAACACATGATGACCTTACTTATAGATAAGGTTTCATGATTCTATTAGTGACAAGCATCCGCGCGCGGCTTTGCCTGCGTGGTTACTCGATGAAATATAGCCTATGATATTCAGAAAAAAACACCGGCCAAGTGCGTGTCGGGCCACGCGTAATAGGGTGCCGTAGTCAGCTAGTACAAAATATTTATGGACTTAAAAGGGTTTATTATTGGTGAGAAAGAGTGGAGGATATGCTATATTAAGCAATAACTACTTCTAGAAGTTAATAATTTCAAAGATTTTTGTTTTAAGTATGTAAATGCATTCCACAATTTGGTCCCCATTACATTACTCTTGAACTAATTAAGTTATCGTAGCCGCTAGACTTTTCCTTAAAAGTTTATTATGTATATTATTTTTTTCAGCTATGCCGAGCCAGCAGTATAGCTTTTAGAAGAAGAAGGACGCCCTATTCGAATAAATTTGCTTTTTGATGTTAATTATCTCGCAAACGGATCTCTTGATAAAAAAACTGCCTTAGCAACCTCTCAGTCTCAATGTTTTTAAATAGCCTATTTAACGAGACCCACACTATGGCGTAGACGAGAAAAACCCACCTACTTTACATGTAAGGCAAGTAACCGAAAAATATTTATAAATACTATATTTAAAAAAAATATGGTTCTACTTTGTTAGCATAGTCAATTTATATATCTCTGCAACATTTTAGCTTTCTATCACGAATGGTTTCAACGCTTGGACAGAATGACAGACGGACAGACGGACACGAAACTATAAGGGTTTCCTGAAGTTACTAACGGAACCCTACAAATTTTGCAGTATAATAGAGTAAACTAGTTTTCGAAATTGGTTCAGTAGTTTTTGAGTTAAATTAAACAAACAAAAAAACTAATCCTTTTTTACATTATTATCTTTTTTACATATCATTACACAACTGTTTAAATTAACTATCTTGATTAAATTTATCAAGTTATATTAACCATCAGCATATAAAAAACGTATATAAACATATATTTTAATTGTCTTAAAAGTCATTTATTGACAATAATCTCATTCCCAAGTGAATGACTAACAAATAATAGGAAGTAAACAAAATAGACTATACAATTTGCCGTGTTTTATAGGTACCTTTATACACTACCTGTAGTCAGTTACACCCGTATTAATGCAGAGTTTTCTACTTAACTTCCGACTAGGCACCCCAGGGGTTACCCCAACATAGCCAAATTAACAATTTCATGCTAATTTTGTAGCTTTGCGGATTATCCTTAAAGTTTTAATTAAATGACACGTGTTGGAATTCATTTTAGCAGCATGTGTGGTCGGCATTAGAGTCCTGCAATTGTTTTTAAATAACTGTATAATAAACAGGAATTATAATATGTAGGCAATTGAATTGTAGGAAAAACCATAATGATTAAATAATGAAACTGTCCAATATAATTGATACTAAGTTGCAGCGCCGACGACAGACTATCCGTGACGCACTTTTTAGTCTGTGAAAATAGAACCTATGCAATTATATGCAGTAACGCACACGACGCGCAAAAAGTCCGGTGCACAAAAAATCCGTGTAATTCGGGCAGACCGCACCGCGCCGCGGAGCTCGGCACAAAAAGTGTGTGAAAAAAATTGAACGTTTGCTTCAACGTGCGCTAACGCAGACGGCGCACACTTTAGTCGGCAAACTGAATTTGCTAGGGGTGGACGTAACGCACGCGATCTATTATCATGGCGCCAGAGGTCGATGTAATGATGTTAATTCAAGAAATACAAAACAGACCTGCAATTTATGATACTTCTAAGGCAGAATATCATGATAGACATTTATTTTCGTCCCTACAGCTCTGCCGACAGAATGATCGAAGATGTGCGTCGTGTGCATTGAGTCTGTGAAAAATCCGCGACCGACGTTTTGCGCGCCATGCAGACTATTTGTGCGCCGCAGACTCGATCGCACAAAAAGAGTGGCATCTGCGCTGCACCTCAAAGAAAGTTCACGCACGAACCGATTTAATTCACGGGCGTGCGTGAAATCATGCAAAGCGTAATTTGTAAACTTACGGTCAGGAAATTTACAATAGCAGCACGGAGTTAATATTATGTCCGGTGGATGGCGATAGGTTCACCCCCTATCCCATGGGACATAAATATAACAGGTGAAGTGTGAGTGTTGTACACCTCTGCCACACCCTTCTGAGTAATATAGGCGTGATGTTATGTTATGTTAAAATTGATACTAAAAGAGAGTTTACGTAGATTAAATGTTTACGTAGATAAAGGTAGCTACATATACATAGATATATTAACTAATTAATTTAGGTACTGTAGTACCAATTTTAATTTAAAAGTTTTTGAGTGTGCAAACTTTCGCCTTTATAATATTAATGTGATAAGTTTCACACAACAAAATAAGTGGCGGGTGAGAAGCCATTGAGAAGTTTGTTGGATTGAACTTTAATCTTCGGACTACGTTCATATCTTATTCATAGTATTACTGATGGGGTCGACGAACTGAACGACTGTGTGAATAGGTAAAGAATTCAATCATTCTGTATATATAATCTTTGTTCAGTTCAAGCGCCCTTTGGGGTTTATGACAATAAATGATTTGAGTTTTGAGTTATTTTATTCTGCTATAGGTACCTACGTATCTTATATAATTAGCAAGGTATTTTTTATTATTTTTTATTTTTATTTTTACTGGTGGTAGAGCTCTTGTGAACGAGCTCGAGGGCGGCAGCACCACCGTCTCACCTTTAACCTGCCGCCAAATAGTAGTGCTTCCATTACTGTGTTCCGGTTAAGTGGTAAGATCAGGCCCTGAAATTACTGGCACATGAGGCATAACACCTTAGTCCTCAGCTACAGCGACGCATCTATAATCTGCTTTTGTGGATTGTTGATGTCCATGGGCTGTACTCCACTTACCATCAGGTGGACTACACGTTCGTTTGCTGTGGGCGTAGTATAAAAAAAAACAATTATTAAAATTATGATATCTTATTTACTTACATTACAATCTAGCCTATCAAGACGAATAATTAGCGAGGTGTATAAATTAATTATTGTGAGGGGACGTAAATAAGTTTAAAGGAGGTCCTAAATATAACAGGTGAAGTGTGGGTGTTTTACACCTCTGCCACACCCTTCTGGATAACATAGTCGTGATGTTATGTTATGTTTATAATAAATTATTTGTATACATTCAATTCAAGAGGTGTAGGTAGTGGGGCAGGGCAGCGTTGGTGAGCCTTTTTAAGAGAAAATGTAGTACTAAACAAATATTAATCATTCGTCATGATCACGTTGAAAAGGTTTGTACAAAATCACTACTACATCCAAATAATATTTAGCAAAACATTTCAGTTAAATGTCGGACCTTGCTTTATTTATTTATTTGCAACCTAACCATTAGCGCTATATCGCATGTTCACAGAACTTCATTAAAATATAATGGGACAGTTGAAATGTAGCTTGCATGTGCATACATGTATGCTTCATTTATATTTTGATGAAAGTTGGTAATTTCCGCTCAACTGAAAACACGTTGGCAAATGTTTACGTGTTCGTGGTAGAGCTCCACTGAAATAAACTTTTGTGAATCAATTACTGGGATAATAAATAGAGAAAGGGTTTTGCCAACTAGTCAGCTAGCCGGTAAGCAGCGCTTGAATCGCCAACTAGTCTTATTCTTCGTCGTGTCGATGGCTGAACCAAAATTTATTTTGACTTGCCATCTTGGTGAAAGGATTAGCCAATTCGCTTTGGACAACTCGCAAATTGCCCAGGGTGCGCCGGACGTAAGGAATCGTTGTGTACGTCACTCGGGGAGGCTCCTTTCATGCACCAACTAGTTGGTGACTACAAATGTGACCGACGAGTAGTCGGCTAGTCAGCTCGGCTAATCGACCACTTTTGTAGACGACTACTAGTAGGCAAGTAACACTGACCGACTGACCATTTGCTAAACTTATATTGTGATTGATTCTCTAATAAAAAATAAATAAGTGCTCATCTCGATCAGTCATGGCAATAGGCTCACCTCCTATCCCAGGGGACCAAAACATAACGGGTGAAGTGTGGGTACCTCTGTCACCTTCTTGGTAATCTAAGCGTGATATGATGTTATGTCATGTTATGTCTTCTGTGCACTAATATTGCTTATTACGCAATTAGATCCAGAAGTTAAATTACTAAACAATAGTCCGTAGTCTAAGCATTTTTAAATGTACCGTAACCAACTTTCCCTCAGTAGTGAAAACAATATCTCAAATCTCTTTAAAACGTCCAATTACATCTTAGAAAGAAAATTCTTCAAGCCTATATTTTCTTTAATAAATGCTTAGAGATAAGATGGGACATCCAACGTACTCGTAACTGTAACTCAGTTTAATGACGTAAGAGACGCCATTAAACTGAGTTACATTTCCCTTTAATTTCGAATGGAAGTTACGACGACGCGGTCCAGGTGGTTAAGATATAATGAATCTGATGGTGATTAAGAGAGGATTTTATCTTCATTTTATTCTCAGTAGAAGCTTTCGCGTAGTAATCTCATAATTATACGGTAGTCGTTAAAGTTTCAATGCTGAATAACTGCGCGAAATTCTTCGGCGGTTTGGATATCGAGAGCTCATGTAAAATGTACAGACAGCTACATATCAACCTAAACATTTCCAGTATAAGATGGTCAAATCAAATCAAATCATTTATTTAGCAAGAATGTAGTACCAATACAGGTGTTAGTAATTAAACAATGGTTCAATACATTCTACCATAACAATGGCGTGCACAAAAATAAAAATATAAGGAGCAGGAGCAGTAGGAATTCAACTTTCTTAGATTAAATTTTAACAATAATTATATAATACTATTTTCATTCTCAATTCAATTATTCATTATTACATAATTATTAATATCATTATTTATATGTCATATAATCTTTAATACAGTAAAAACATTTATCTAATAACCATTAAATTACTTAATTTATTTTTAAACATTAGTAAAGACAAGTCTTTAAATACAGTCGGTAATCTATTATATATTTGAATGGCATTTATGTAGGAGTTCCTTTTAAATATCTCTAGTCTACACTGAGGCAGATGTAGTTTGTATTTATTTCTAGGTATTGTTACATTTCTTTTAGTTACCTCCAATGATATTATATAAAAACAAAAGCAGATATGTTATAAGCGCTCGCGCTGTGAATACTCAAATACGTCCCAATTGGGACGTCTTGTGTTTAGTTTGCGTGTGGCCTGCGTCGAGCGCAGTCACGTGCCAGACGCCATGCGCCATGTTCAAGTTAAGAAAGAGAAAGCGATATTGTTTTGACGTTAGAGCGATAAGGAGATTGCAGATTAAAGTGTTCAGAATGTTGTCTTACAAACATGCAAACTGCCTTGCCTTGTTCTCGCATTGTATTATTGTATAAGCTTCCCATGGCACTGGCATACTTATACTGACATTTTGGTATATTAGTTAGCCCCGGTTTTACCCGTATTATATCTTTTCTATCTGTTACCGCTTTTTTCTTTTTTACAACATATTATCTTGCTGCTCCGTTCCTGCTGGTTGTAGCGTCTTGTTATATAATTTATAAAAAAAGATAGTAACCTGTTTGCTATCCAACAAGAAAATATTTATTTAAAATCGGTCAGTTGTTTAGCCAAACGAACATAACTCTTTAGCTTTAAACTATTAGTATATATAATTAAACATTTTTTTGTACTTCTCGTGAAAAACTCGCACTCAAAATAAGATCGTATTGAGTACCATTCCAACGCTAATATTTGGGGGAGTTATTGTGGCCAACACAATCCGACCGATCGTTTTCGAACGGAGTACGCTTTCTTTAACGACGTTGGTTACAAGCCTATGTTCAGTAAAATGATTTCAATGTTCTTTCTTTCTATCGAATAATAAAATGAGCAAACAAAGGCAGTCAAGACTTTTTGTCAAGTTGAAGTTTGCATGACACCTAAAACAAGTAACTCAGAGGCACTCATGAATTTACTCGTCAAGTTTTTATCTTTACGTAAATGAACATTGTTAACATTTGCTTTGAATGTAGAAATAGTTTTAATTAGAATCAAGTCAAAACTTTATGCACAACAGAAGAAAAAACAAGTATTAATTCTATTATGCATGTTTAATTAAACTTTATCAAAGAACTAAACTACTCAGCTTAACAATGTTGCGAAAATGTTTGCAGAAGTGCGAAAAACTAATTTAATAAAGAAAATATTTGAAGGAAAAGTGTTTTGTTTTAGTGGGACGTTTGGTAGCAGAGCTTACTACGAGTTGTTTGAGCCAAGTTCATTCTACAACCCGAAACATTGTCGGGAATTAAAGCGAAAAAAAACAATATTTTTTATGAAGTTTACTCAACTCTCCGTCGCACAGTTAATAAGTTGTTGAATCAAGCCAGCATCCATCGGCCAACATGCAAAGCAACCGCAATATTGTGGTTATTATGTGACTTTGCGATTCCGCATGAGTTAGCAAACACGTGACAATAGTGTGGAGCACACGAGATGTGGCTTTGACATAACTTTATGAGCTATGTTTAACTTCTGAGAGTTCTGAAACCACATGCCTTTGGTATTCTACGTGCTCATACGTTTATTACCAAGACGTACACCTAATAGGATTCCGGTTTTAGTATCGGAGTTGGTCCGTGTTTTGTTAATATATCTTCGACATAGTTTTCATGTGAGAAATGATGTTTCTGCTGCTGTCTCAATGGTCTGGTGGTTAGCGTATCGGTCCGCGTATCTCACCGCGAGGTCTCTCGTTCTATTCCCGGGCCGGTTTTTATCAGGAAATTCTCAATATGCAGTACGGAGTTGGAATTGTGCCCGGTGGATGCCGATAGGCTCACCCCCTATCCCATGGGACTTAAAATATAAGTGCTGAAATGTGGGTGAGGTACCCTTGTGGTTGTGGGTAATATAGGCGTGGTGTTATGTTATGTAATGATGTTTCATTTACCTTTACAAATAGTGGTTTTTGATTTCAACATACTGAATTATTAAACGAAAATTTTAATTGGACTTTGAATTATTGCAACATGTTCAAAATTTTCTGGAACAATGTTAACAAAGGCTAGGCTCGTTACAAAATTGTATATTAAATTTAATACATCACTTGGGTAATTTTATCTACATTATTTTATTTTATTTACATTAACTAATACGGGGCTGTGATAAAGTATTGAAACGAGTCCAAAAACTCTCTTGTTTAATAAAAATAAACAAATTTAGACAAGGGTCCGTATTGTCAGTAATCAGTTCCCCACTTTACGATGCGCGCCGGAGCAGGTCGCGCACGGTTGCCCACCCCGATCGGATTTGCATGCCACGTTACTATTTTATATGTATTGGATGGCAGGTCTCAGTCGCAATCTCATAAATAGGTTTAAAATTCCCTCAGGCTATAAAGGTTATGACCGGTAAATATTTCTGAAACCACGAACTAAAATAACATCATTACATAACACGCCTATAACTCTTTTTGGGGTTGTCCGGTATTTTTTCGTGGCTCACCTGGCAACCCTAGCTGCTATTGAAAATTTCCTAACGAAAAAATCTTCATTAACACTTTTGTCCGGCCATCAATTAAAGTCAATGACCTCACGTAAAAAGGCCGCATACGATGATCACTCGACCAACAAAGCAGACAAACTAAAATATTTTGAAAAATACCTACCTATTTCATAACCAATATCCTAATCCGCATGTAAATGGCAAAAGCAATATTCGATCTTTGCCCTACATGTCTAAATATTACGTTCTTTGGTATCCATTTATTTACCCGACTTCGCCGAAGACAAAAGTAGTGTTTTACATCAAAAGATTATTCTTTTGAGAACCGATTAATCTTATGATTTTATTGTATGTTAAGTTTATATAAAAGAAGGTTATAATAATTTTCCAAAAGAAAAATTGACTAAAATTACAAAAAATGCACTAAAAAGTAATAAATACAAATTCAACGTCTCGTCTTATTTGTGAATAACTTTAAAGAACATATCAAACGGCCTTAACTTGCCTATATTTATATAATATTTATATAAAGAATCAGCTCAGCAACATGATGTGCTGACTATTAGATGTAAATAACCGAGTAGCTTTACATTTATTCAAAAAACAATATAAAAGTCTTTAAAAATGAAGGGTTGCCCTCAATTTCTCTAGGATCTAATAACAAGTATACACTTTCGGACAAAAAATATCTTAAATTGGTATAGGCGTCATCGAATAATCGGGCAACAAGCAGAAAAAAAGGAAAAGTACAATCGAATTGAGATCCCCCTCCTTTTTTTTGAAGTCGGTTAAAAATTTATTGCTTCAGTAACTGTTTCACAACTCATTTATACCTAAAAAGAAAACATCTTAACGTTCCAAGAAGAAAATGCAATTGCTTAGATAACACGATTAACCGTTTCAAAGATAAATCTGTTTCAGTGGCGATTTCATTTACTTTTTCTATCGCACTGCAATTGTGGAAAATGTTTTCAAAGGAAGACTCATTTTTCAGTCTTATAAAATTAACTGTGAGTTTCAAGTGCGAATTTAAAATTAACCAGATAATACAAGATGATTTTTTTTTGTTTTAAGCAAGCAGTTCTGTGTTTAACATAGGTAATATTATACAATATTTCTCTCAAAAAAATTGTTAATTGCAACAAAATTATTTAATGTATATAGTTAGGTATTACTTTAATTAGTTGTAACGATGAAAATATATTTAAGACAATAATGTAAGTATTTAAATTAGTAAGTTATTATACATTAAAAAAAAAAATAGTTAAATAACTATAATAGCGCATTTTAATGCAATTAGTTATCGTAATCAAATCAAATCAAATCAAATCATTTATTTCCATGGGCCCCAAGGGGCGCTTGAACACGTCAAAACAAACATCAAAACACAAAAAATATAAAATTAAAATAAAACTTAGCTAACTAAATTATAATACTTATTGTAATAAAATGATTTGACACCGGAGCTTAGATTGACTTTAATTCAACTTAGAGAATTGAATTAAAATCAATCCAAGTACCAGCTCCGATGGGTATTGCATCATGAGAAGAGCTGGTGAGAAACTCATGTGCACCATCTTTTCAAATAATTCATACAATATTTGTTTGTTTTTTGACAATAATTCTATGTGTAAGTTATAGCAACCAAAACAACATTATAGCTAAATATGGTTATAAAGAGAAAATGCAATTAAATTATTATAAATAAATCCATAGTATATAGGGTTGCAATATCTTACACTTCAAGCAGAAAATAAAGGAGTAAAAACAATGTGTGTATACTACTGTATAAGGGTTTCAGAACAAACAAAAAAATATTTATAATACTAATAACAAAAACTATTTATACTACAAAAATATAAAAATTAAAAAATGTACACACAGATTGCCTTTACTTAACAATATTTGAAATAACATGAAATGAGGTTATACAAATCAAATTTAGTGAGTGTGAATTTTCATTAATCATATTAAATAATAAAAAATAATGTATCAATTGATATTCATTATAATGTCAAAAGTTGAAACTTAAGTCAATAATATGATAATATGATGTCAAAAATAAATTATGTCAATCTCAATATAGAATATAATATGTCAAAATAATCATAATCAATCATAATTATAAATAGGATAAAACAATGTCTAACTTGGCAATTCATTTGAAATATAATAACCATAATAATTGTAAATAATAAATACATTACTGTAATAAATACATTAGATAAATAAATATTATTTCCAAGGCGTAGTGTCGGTTAAGAAATCGTTTATTTTATAATAGCCCCTTTCCATGAGACGATTCTTAACGATACTCTTAAACTTTAGTAGGGGCAAGTTCAAGATTTCGACAGGAATTTTGTTATAAAAACGCACTCCAAGTCCCTCAAATGAGTTGTGGACTTTGTTTAAGCGATAATATTGGCCTACCAATTTATGCTTATTCCTCGTGTTCAATGAATGAACATCGCTTTTCTTGGTATATGTTCCTATGTTTTTTCGTATAAACATAATATTAGTAAATATATATTGCGATGCTACTGTTAAAATACCTATTTCCTTAAGAGAATCTCGAGCTTTGAGTTTGTAAATCGCACGAATTGCCCGTTTTTGAATTACAAAAATGTTTTGAATATCAGCTGCCTTGCCCCATAGCAGAATACCGTAGGACATGACACTGTGAAAATAACTAAAATAAACTAGTCGCGCAGTTTCAATATTTATTTATTTATTTATTTAAACTTTATGCACTAAAATGTACAAAGGCGGACTTAATACTAAAAGTATTCTCTACCAGTCAACCTCTGGGTGATGCAGAGATGTAGATAGTAGGTGCAGTTTTAAACACGTGTGGGGACTAGATAATAATCTAAGATAATAAATTACTAGCTATATAAAGAGCATTAATATATATTAGGTTAATACTTACATAACTATTAGTACAATATATATATATATAGATATTGTTTATATATATATAAAGAAAATACATAACATAGATAATATATACAAATATAATACATACATACACTACAGTAAATAATACATAGTTTGAGACATAAACTAATGATGAGATGATTCCACCAATTCATCAAATAGGAGAGCACGAATCTTCATCTTGAACGAATAACGAGATGTTGCCATCCTGGTTTCGAGTGGAAGCGCGTTCCAGAGTAGGACAGATTGCACATAGAAGGCAGAGTTTACAAAACCAGAAGTGTGCGAGGGGCAGAGAAGTAGAAGATTATTAGTAGAACGGAGATTTCTGTCATGGTTAGAGCAAAGATATTGAAAATACGGAAGAAGATAAGAAGGGGGAGATGGGGAGTTCAAGAAAGAATACAAAGTTGTTAGGGCCCGCAGACGACGGCGTTGGCGAATTGGTAACCATTTAATTTGAGAGCGAAAAGCAGATATGTGGTCATATTTACGAAGGTTGAATATGAATCGAATGCAGTTATTAAGAAGGCGGTCATATTTGTTGAGATGGTCATTGGATGGTATTTGGTTTGATGGTAACTGACGAACTTTCCAAACAGCGAATGCCGCGGAGCTGAGTTTCCCTGCTAGACACGATATATGGGCGCCCCACTGAAGCTTATGATCCAAGGTTATTCCTAAAAACATAGTTGATTCTACAAGACTAATAATTTCGTTATTTAGTATTATACTCATGTTCTGTTTCTTGACATTAGGCAAAGTGAACTTTATACATTTAGTTTTATTCGAGTTCAATAATAAATTGTTGCTAGTAAACCAGTCTTGGACTAGTGCAAGTGACCTGTTAATACTTAGTATATACGTCTGTTGTAGAAAACATAGTGCGTACGTCCAACGTTTTATTAATGCAATTCACGCAAACGGTGATATAGGTCAGGAGTGTTCATATATAGAGACACTTACAAGTGGGCTTCAGCGTAATGGATTCAGGGGCACCCCTTTTATACTCTCTTGTCATCCTCTCAACTTTATATTTAAATAAATTCAACAATAGTTATTTATGCTACTTGTGAGGAAAATTTCATATTACGTTTGAGTGTGGTTTTTTATCATGAGCGTAGCGAATGATTCAATTGTAGACTACTAAATTGTAGACTAGTTCTGGGTTTTAATTATTTGCTTCCCAAGTAATTAAAACCCAGAACTATAAGGAAAAATTAAATCCTCATGAGTTTTGCCGTATACTGCATTTCGCCTCTCTCAGTAAGGAAATATTAAAATAATATTCGGAAGCTACAACACTAGTTACGCTCGAAATTTGAACACTTGGCTTCTCTAGTGAGTAAAATCGACTTTTACTTACTGATATTGGACATACAAAAAAGCCTTTTCGTGTTGGAGAGGTGTAATCTATTTATACTTTCAAAGCCAATTACGGTATTGGACAGATTTTTATCGTAATTTTCCGTTGAAATGATAGACTAAAGACTACCTTGAAATCTATAAGGCGATATAAATAGGTTAAAACTTTTTAAGAATTCTTAAGGCTAACGCCATTAGTCACGTTACTTAAAAACGTGTTCTGCTTAAATTATTACTGATATCAAATTCAAATTCCAATTTATTTATTTACCAAAATAACCTTTAAAATAAAATACAGAGTGAGCGTTAAAATATTAGTCCATACCGTCTGAACTAGTATCTCAGAATATCGGATGGATTAATTTAATATTAGGTACATACTGTACAGGGTGGATGTGACATATTGAAAACACAGTATATATAGACGTGGTCAGTGATCGTTTCCACTAATTAAAACGACTCATTCAAAAAAGCACGTTTTCCAAACAAATTAAACGTTGTGAATATTCAATTTGTTCGGCAAGTGAATTATAATAATATATAATTCTAATTTTTTTAACCAGTGAAAATAAACACTGATTATATCTAGAATTAAGCTTGTTGTCAGACAGTATTGCTTGTAGGTACAACTGCATACCGACATATATTTGGTAGATTATGTATGATTTATACTGAAATTTAAAGCAGAATGAATGAAGAAATGGACCGATCTTGATAAAAAATTGGCGTGGAGATAGCTTAAAACCTTAGAAAAACATAACCTACGTTTTATTGACGTACTACGTTGAAAATAAAACTAAAATGAAAATATAAAGAAAACATTTTACAAATGGAAAAAGCTCTTCCTTTCAAATCTACAGGGGAAATAAAATAGATACGGCAAATGCTCCGGAACAAGTTTGGTCCCAAAGCACTAGATAGAACCTATTCTGTACGGTACGGACTTTACTGCACCTGTTCCCAGGTGCTTTTTGCCACTAAAAACCTTTAAATTTATATATATTTGTGTTCATATGGCGCAACCACTAACAAACATTTTTGGGGGGATCATTTGCCATCGTCCACCCCTATTCTTATGGGTTTAGAAGTTGTCTTGTTGTTGAGCCAAGCACCCTGTAAATTCTAATTGTAATGGATTAAATGTATAATTATAACAACAATTACGTAAAAATAAAAACCTTTTAGGTCCACCAGTTTATTTCCCTAAAATATCTCTTATTTTTATAGATTAAATTAAAATAACCTTGTGATTTGAACAATGTGCATATTTGAATGGTGTTTTAATAAATTTATTATTTTATTTATTTTATTTTAGCACAGCCCAATGTTACCAAAAAGTGAGTGACATATATTTTTTGTTTTGGATGTATTTTCAATCAAATATTCCAATTTTTATTTACAAAATATGATTGGAAAATGAATTTGTTACAATATATCCTTTAGCGAACTTCGCAAGGTTTCCGCAACGAAATTAGTTTTTCCAAGTACACAAAGTTTGCTTATAATATTCTGGTTTGCTGTTCAACTTGTCTGGCCTAGAGGGCTTTAGCAACAGTGTTAGAAGGTATACGAATATTATACGCCTAGTGCCATGAATATAATTCAATGTATAGAAATTCAAAGCCTCTAATTGTTTTCTCTACCGCTTTCCAGTGATTCAGTACATGGTTCTGAGATTTCAAAACCACGGAAAATTCACGACTTTGCCCAGGCAATTTGTGCTGTTCCCGGTTATTTTTTCGACTAGACTATATCAATACATGTGCAATTAACCGGACATCTTTTGGATTTGCCGATGATTTTTTTCCCATCTGCAGATTTTGCCGATCAAAATTTTATACACACATAGCTTAAAAAATTATGGTTTTCTCACAGGAAAGTGTTTTACAAAGTTTTTCTTTTACATTCGTTTTTTTTATGACGACTAAGTTTTTTTAAAAGTAATATCCGATGTGTGAAAATATCCAGTCGTTGCACTTGGGATCTTTTAATTATGTACTAAATCATTGTTAAGGCTTCGTCACGATTTCATTTCATTTAATATTGCGTTGCATTTCAATACGGAGTTAATCCCGTAGCGGCTACGAGCTACGCGCTCCGTAGCCTCTTAGCTCGCGCTCGAGCGTTCGATACGAGCTAGTGCTCTAGCTCGTATTAAGCTTAAGAACGCTCGAGTTATTAGCTTTGACTTTGCGATCTGGAGTGTGGAACTTTAAGATTAATTTATTTTTCACCTCAGTAGCTCGTAAAGTCATTTTGTTGAATAAAAATAGTGAGGAAACTTGATTTTGCTTCGCGTATGGCTCTAGCTCAAAGCAAAGGTGAGTTTTGCTCATTGCCTGCCTTTTTTATATTCCCCCTTTATCACCACGTCATCCAGTTCTAAACTAAGCAGAACTATTTCGAGCTGCTGAGGTGAAAAATTGTATGTGCGACTCGAGATCAAAGTTATTTACATCTCGTGCTATTGAGTCCCTCACTCAAGATTCTAACCTAGAAAGACTCGCTAATCTTTTACTTATTCGGCACTCAAAAAAAACTTAAGTACTCGCGTTGTTAGAGCACTAAATATTATGGCTAATCTTCATCGAAAGAGGCCGCCGCAGCCGAAATTCGGCTAAGAAAACTCAATTTTATATAATATTAAAGTTGAAAAATTAAGAATCCAGCAAGATTCGAACCTGCACCCTCTGGGTAAATGCCCTAAGTGCTTTGCCAATTCAGCCAAGGATTCGTGAGCTGCTAAACTCGAAATTTCTTAACTCTTTTTGTGCCAGCGTCATCGAATCCTGCTGGATTAATATTACAAGTAAACCTCAATTTATTATACGTTTATACTGTAACAATAAATAAAAAAACTAACAATGTATATTAAGACAATTTGGCACTTAACAATGGTTACAAGATTATTAAAATTATGAAAATACGGGTGTTACTCACGTAATGTTGGTCTATTTAGTCGACCGCGGTTTCGCCTATATGTCTAGGCATTATCAAGAGAGTGCGATACGTCGCGCCTGAGTCGCAGCCAGTCTTGCACTAAATAGACCAACATTACGTGAGTAACACCCGTATTTTCATAATTTTAATAATGTTACAAACTCACGTCAGTTTTATTAAAAATGGTTACAAGAATAGGTATCAGTATATTTCCAGTAATGATAATAATAGAGCGCGGTTGATTTATAGTTTCGACTAATATACTCATTAGAATACTAGTGGAGGATATACTTATAACAATGTATATTAAGCGACAATAGTAGCGCAAATAGTGTTTCTTGAGACTGAATACTGAATACTCGTTGAATAACCTGCTTTATTATATTTTATCATTTTATATGAAGTGATATTTGTAGGTCAAATAGACAAGCTTGTTATAATCAGGTGCTTAACATTTACCAAGTTGTACATACATATATTATTATAGGAATATACAATAAAAATGATTCTATTTGCTTTCAACATAACATAACATCACACCTATATTACCTAGACGGGTGTAACAGAGATGTAAAACACCCTCATTTCACCTGTTATGTTCATGTTCCATGGGATAGGGCCTATCTCCAACCACCGGGCACAATTCCAACTCCGTGCTGCTATTGTGAATTTCCTGAAGAAAAAATCACAGTTAACGCTTTGCCCGATCCGGGCATCGAACCCGAAACCTGTAGAATCTAACCACTAGACTATCAAGACACGTAGGCTTTCAACAATTTCAGTTATAACTTAACATTCATAATTCATTGTTCAGCTTTCTAAATATTAAATTACATCAATAAGTCGATTTCTCGTTATACTTACCACTAGTTATTAATTAAGCTTCCATGAATAGCTCATTTGATTCCACGTGTATTCTCGACAAACGTAATTCATATTAATCTGCTAAAGAATGCTGTGTGATTTATACTTAATTGGAATTGTTTAAATATTTAAGCAGGTGTACAGTACGTTTTGACTTTGAGCAATTAAAAATATAAAAATAAAAGATAGTAATAATGTATTACGTCGTGGCCATATCATAGATTTGCTCACTTCATAAAGCTCGAGAAATTTGCGAAATTGTCGCATTTCATGAAATTTTCATTCAAGAATTGTTACATAAATAATTTCTTAAACTAAACTTAACGATATACCCACTTATGCACACTTTATTTCATTTTACTTAAGTTTTTGCTATTTTTAAGCATGCATTCAATGGGTGTCTGATCATAATGTTCTAGTTATGTTGTAAAAGAGTACAGTAAGGATAGGTATTGTGATTAAATGTTTGTGTATGTACGCTTACCGTCTTGCTATGAATCGAATGTGCGGCAAAAGGATTAATGTTGCTTTTGCTGTAGATTCATAGTGTGGCTTTGTAATAAATAAATCATTTTTTTTACATTCGATAGAACGCCAGAAGCAATTACACTATCCAATGGTCCCACTGACAAGGTCAAATACACAAGCACACCCAGTCTCAGAACAAATAATTGCGAATCACACAGAGACTTGTCCCATGTGGGAATCGAACCCACAACAATGCACAGGTGCATTGGAGAGCGGCGAGGCCACCGCTTAAACCACTACACTACACGTGCAGGCACGTAATGTGTTTGATAAATAAATAAATAAATTGAGGCTTTCGTTTCGGCAGACAGATTACACTGTAATCATGGCCAAGGTTCATATTGCATAATCGTTAATTGCCGTTAAATATTCATGAAACGCGAAAGTCTAACAAAAAATTATTGAATATTTTATTTCATTATTCATCCCAATTGTTTGAAAGCTAACAGAACTGTAGGTAATATTTATAAATTGACAAATTTTACACATACATCATTTTCACAAAATCTGCTTTGATAAATACAGATACATTTTTGCATATTTAATTAAACAATGGAACGTTGTATTTTTATTTAAACATGAGTGTAAATAAATTTGCACATTGTATATTTTGGAGCACACGTACGCTTTCCATTTTTCAAACATACCAGATTTGGAAAATAACATTTGTGGTCACTGCTATTATAATAAAGTCATTTTCACATTGTCATTCGGTTTGTTGCTTGGCTGCCATGACATTTGGTAACATTTGCGGTAATTATTATTGTTTTACATTATATAAAGTATTTCATACCTGTCTCAAATTAAAATATGAGTATTAAAATCAAGTATTTGAATTTATCTCAATTAAAATTATTTTAAAGCCAAATTTGACAACAAACTCAACAACTAAGAAACTCTTCAACTTGATTATAAAATACCTAGCGTATATATATAAATCTGTTGATATATATGTGCGGTAAAAATACTTTTCGTAATTAAGGTCATAAAGTATCATTATGTTCCTAGAGGCTGCGGGTAAATGAGATTGGTAGACCGTGAACTTAGAGCATTAAAGTGTGACGTCGGAACCGCACGGCCACCGCAACCTCAAGATGCGCCCCCCACTGCAGACCCCTGTGGGGTATATAAAGGACCTGCGTGCGCGTCGCGCCCTTCTTGCCTGCGGTCACCAGCGCCGAGTTAAGTGTTCCTCACTCCGCTGCACCAGGACTTACCAAACCACTTACCAACCTACCAACCTACGCCTTGAGACTACCTTGTATTTAATAGATATAAATATATAGAATAATAATACCTTTGTTAATCTATCGATTGTTTCTATTTATTCTGCCTACCTAACTAGTCATTAGTAGACTACGTTACAGCGGCGCCCAACAATAGAGGTTATATGGTACATGGTTTGGTTAAGTCTTGGCAGTTATTTAATTGTGTGTTATTTCTGTGTATATTTCTTTTCTTCGTCCGAAAGGTGCGTACGGTGTTTTTTTTTTATTCTATTATCTCACTTATTTCACCTCGTGTTTTAAATAACCTACAAAAACTTCTACTTTTATGTGCTTATGTTTTTGATTTTAAAAAAAAAAAAAAAAAAAAAGAAACACATTCTTATCACCTTTTGGACGGATTCATTTTTTTTCAAATAATTGTGTATCTTTGTATGCGTAATTCCCAATCAATTTTTTTTAAATATGGCTTATGCTATCAAATTTAATCATTTAAGTAAGGCTGAGCTCGAATATGAAGTGCTTGTAAGAGGTGGTGTTGTGCCTGAAAAATCAATTACGGTTGAGGAATTGCGTAAACAAATTGCTAAATTGTCAGACCTGGCATTTGATGAAATAATATCGTCGTGCTTTTCGCCAGATGTTGATATTACCGCATGTAATGGCTCATTGTTGCGCGTTTCAAATAACCTTTTGACTTTGCAAACTCATTATGATAAAAACCTGTTTGTTAGATCGGAATCTATTATGCATCATGTTTTTCATAGATTATCAAGAATAGATACTTCGTTGCTTACTGATAAATCATCAATTCAAGTTGTATGGGATATGTTTCACGCTAATTATAAAATCTTAGCATCTTTTACCACGTGGTCGGTTCCTACCAATGTACCGTGTCATGTGGTCGAGCCAACGTGTTCATTACCACGTGAAGTTCAACACGTGGATTTTATAAATGAACGCAAAATGTTTTCTGAAATCTGCAAGTTTAAATATAGCGGTCGAACCTGTGTGAGGGCGTTTATTCAGAAGGTTGACGAGTTCATGTCGTGTCGAGGTATACCCGAAGATAGAATATTTTCTTTTGCTTTTGAGGTATTTTGTGATGATGCTTTGCATTGGTTTCGTTCAATTAAAGATAGTGTTCGTTCCTGGAAGGATTTGTGTATTTTGTTAAAACGCGATTTCAGTCCTCATAACTATGACTTTAAATTAATGTCGGAAATTAGGGCTCGTACTCAAGGTGAAAAAGAGAACATAACCATCTATGTATCTAAAATGCAAGGGTTATTTTCCTGTCTGGACGTACCCATCAGCGAGTCTATTAAATTAGAAATACTATTAAATAATATCAGGCCGTGTTATACAAATTCACTCTTAACTGGCAATATTGTGGATATTCCTTCTTTAATTAGTGTTTGTAGAAATTTTGAGAAGTATGACAGTCGTAGCAAGGAATTTTCGGAACCACCTAAAATTACTGCCAATACTCTAGCGCCAGATTTTGCTTATAGATATCCCAATGATACGAATTCGAAAAAAACTTCTTATAGCAATAATTCTTACAAAAAACATAAGTACTTTAAACCTACTTACAATGTTTTAAATACAGATCAATGTTCGACAGAAAATAGTAATTCTGCTGAACCGAGCGTCAATGCTGTTTCTGTCACTAGTACTGCTATACCTAAATTATACTGTCCGAGATGCAGAACAGATTCACATTCTTTAAAATATTGTCGTCAACCTCGTTTTTTGGTTTGTTTTAAATGCGGATTACCTGGCTATCGAGTTTTAGACTGTCCTAGTTGTAACAATAAAACTAATAAAAATTCAAAAAACGTAAAAAATACGGTTGGGGAAAATCAAAAGTAATTGTGAAAACATGTAAAAATGAATGGCATAATTGGCTAAATTATGTATCTAAATTTTTCAATTCATATCAACTTTCCTCAATCGTTAATTCTAACATTAATTATACTCCATTTATCCCCGTTACGGTTAACGGGAAGAACACTGTTGGTTTACTAGACACTGGTTCATGTGTAACTATTTTGGGTAATAATTCCCACAAACTTTTTTTGGATAAATCTAAATTATTACATTCTAAACCTCTGGATTTTATCACCGCTGGTGGCGACAAATATTCTTCACTTGGCTCAGTGGTACTTCCTTTTGAATTTCAAAATAAAATTATTTCTCTTGTTACTCATATTGTACCGGGTATTAAGAAAACTTTAATCCTTGGTATGGATTTCTGGAGGGGTTTTGGGTTGTTCCCTGATCAATTGGAATCTATTTTACTCACGAAAAATAATAACGACGTTGTTGTTTCGGAACTACAGCCTAGTTCTACCAGTCACTTGGTATCTTTTGATCATTTGTCTGATGAGCAGAGAGCTACTGCTAACGACATCATCGCCCAATTCACCGATATATCTTATGAACGGCGAGGGCTCGGCCGAACTTCACTCATTACTCATTCGATTGATACAGGTGATAGTCCACCTATTCGTCAGCGATACTATCGTATGTCTCCCGATAAACAGCGTATTTTGTTAAAACATGTCGATGCAATGTTGGCAGAAGATGTCATTGAACCATCTGAAAGCCCTTGGTCTAATCCCGTCATTTTAACGCCTAAAAAAAATGGTGAATTGCGTTTTTGTCTCGACAGCCGTAAACTAAATTCGGTAACAAAAAAAGACGCGTACAATTTGCCTTATATCTCTGAGATTCTGGATAACTTGAGAGACGCTAAGTACCTAACTAGTTTAGATATATCTAAATGTTTCTGGCAGACGTCAATAAGGGCAGAGGACCGTTGTAAAACTGCTTTTTACATTCCGTCACGTGGAACTTTTCAATTTAAATCCATGCCTTTTGGTTTAACAAATGCTCCTGCGACACAACAGCGTTTAGCAGATATTTTATTTTACGGGCCCGAATTTGAAAACAAGGTCTTTTGTTTCGTTGATGACATCGTATGTGTGACAAATTCCTTTGAAAATCACATTTCACTTCTAATTAAAATACTTAACAAATTAAAATATGCAAACTTAACTATAAATTTAGAAAAATGTAATTTTTTCAAAGACAAACTTAAATATTTGGGCTATATAGTGGATTCAGAAGGTCTTCATGCAGATCCTGAGAAGGTAAAATCAATTACAAGTTATTCCACTCCGACAAATAAAAAAGAGGTACGTCGTTTTCTGGGTGCTGCATCGTGGTATAGAAGGTTCATACCCGATTTTAGTACTTTAGCGGCTCCCTTAAATAAATTAACTTCTAACGGCAAAAAGGCTCCACTGTTCGCATGGTCGCAAGAGGCGGATGTAGCTTTTAATAAATTAAAAAAATGTTTATCTTCTTCCTCGGTCTTATGTTGTCCCGATTTTGATCAGCCTTTTGAAATACACGCCGATGCTAGTGATTACGGTATTGGAGCTGTACTTTGCCAGGTCAAGGAGGGACAGGAAAGAGTCATAGCCTTTTATAGTAAATCCTTATCGGACCAGGAAAAAAATTACAGTGCTACTGAGCGCGAAGCGCTTGCTGTCTTATCTGCTATCGAACATTGGCGGTGTTATATTGAAAACGGAAAACAATTTATTGTGTACACCGATCATGCTGCTTTGAAATGGTTTTTAAAACTGAACAACCCTACAGGGCGATTAGCCAGGTGGGGAGTTCGTCTTTCCTCTTATAACTTTGAAATAAGACACCGTCGTGGTTCAGATAATATTGTACCAGATTTTCTTTCTCGATCACCTAATATTATGGATATCGATAGTAATCTCCTCCCAGATGGTAGTTCCTTATCTACTAATGACACTTGGTATTTGAATATTTTTAATGGTTGTTCGCAGTCTCCTACATCCTTTGTTGACTATCAAGTGATCAGTAATAAATTATATCGTTTCAAAAAGAGTCTTAATCCTCTTACCAGAGAATTTCAGTGGAAGGAAGTAGTTCCATCTGAACGGAGAAACGAAGTAATACTTCAGAGCCATTCCTCCCCTACGGCGGGTCATATGGGTATTTTCAAAACTTTCAAACGTTTAGCCCTCAATTATTATTGGCCTGGAATGTATTCCGATGTTGTAAAAGCGGTAAATTCTTGTGATAGTTGCATCGCACATAAGCATCAGAATCATGCAACTTTGGGTCTTATGGGTGAACCTAAGTCTTGTTCTAAACCTTTTCAAATGATAAGTATTGATTTGATTGGTCCCTTGCCTCCTACAAGGCAACAGAACAATTTTATTTTTGTCGTTTGTTGTTGTTTCTCAAAATATTGTTTACTTTTCCCTATTAAACGTGCGACTGCTGACGTAATAACTAGAATCTTAGAGGAAAAAGTTTTTCTGGTACATGGTATTCCATCTACCGTAGTACTAGACAATGGCAAACAATTTATAAGCGCAACTTTTAAAAACTTGTTAAGTAAATATAAAATTCCAAATTTACATTACACACCGTTTTATGCACCTCATGTAAATACGGTAGAAAGATATAATAAAACTATAATAACAGCTGTTTCTACGTTCATTTCAAACGATCAACGCATATGGGATACACTTATACCTAAAATTCAGTTCGCAATGAATTGTGCAGTAAACGAAGTAACCGGTTTTACACCATCTATGATCGTATTCGGGCGTGAAATGGTAACCTGTGGTTCTCATTATGTTTCTAGTAAATCTGATACTAATATAATTCATGAGCCACGTGATAGTTATGCTGAGTCACTAGGCTACTTATCCTCTATTTTCGAGAGAGTACAGGCAGCGCTAATAGGTGCACACAAGCGTAATTGTCATTCTTATAATCTTCGCCGTAAAACGGCAGAATTCAATGTTGGTGATATTGTTTGGAAACGTACCTTTTACTTGAGCGATAAGGATAAATATTTTTGTAAAAAACTCGCTCCTAAATTTATTAAATGTAAAATCGTAGCAAAAAAGTCTCCATTAGTGTACAAACTAGCAGATATGTCTGATAAGCCACTTGGCGAATGGCATATAAAGGATATTAAACAAATAAACTATAAACAATAATGGTATAAAAAAAAAAAAAAAAATTTACCCTATGGTTCAGTGGTTAAAATTCTCATTGTCGAATCGGGTATACCATTTTGTTCGCTAATATTCTTCACGCTCATAATTCCTTTAGAATCACATCTACTAATGATGTCGAATTCTATTATTTTCAACTATACGATGTTGTTCATTCATTCATCTTGAAATGTGTCATGCCTTCTGTGTAGACGCGCACACCCAATACTACTTCGCTAACGCGCTACTTGGTAAACAAGTTGTTATACTTACATTTTTAGTTATATTTAGTTCCGTTAGATAAGAATGAGTTTCAATAATCTTCTTTAATTAGTAAAAATTCAATCTTAATAGGTTGCACGTAGTGTTATTTTTGAATGACATCATGACATTGTTATTGTATTGAATGCGTTTGGCTCGATCACTCCGGTTCTTTTCAATTTTATTTAGGTATCGTAACTTCATATTTTTTCTAGTTATTTTTTTTATATACACTTATTGTTCTGATTTCAGTAAAGCCGGATCGAGCTGCCGGTGCTGCTTAAGAACTGCTTCCTGAGGTCTTCCATGTCAGCCAGGAGCCGAATTTTTTAAGAAAAATTCTGCCCTAACGGAGGGGGTGTGTGACGTCGGAACCGCACGGCCACCGCAACCTCAAGATGCGCCCCCCACTGCAGACCCCTGTGGGGTATATAAAGGACCTGCGTGCGCGTCGCGCCCTTCTTGCCTGCGGTCACCAGCGCCGAGTTAAGTGTTCCTCACTCCGCTGCACCAGGACTTACCAAACCACTTACCAACCTACCAACCTACGCCTTGAGACTACCTTGTATTTAATAGATATAAATATATAGAATAATAATACCTTTGTTAATCTATCGATTGTTTCTATTTATTCTGCCTACCTAACTAGTCATTAGTAGACTACGTTACAAAAGTCAACCGGAGGTGTCATTGTCAGGCGTTCCACGCTGCTAAATGTGGAAAAGCGCTGCTCATACACGTCGTATAAAACTGTTGTCAAATAATAGATGCGCGGAACTATCTATCCCCCACTCCCTCGCAATTTTTGTAATACTATTTTGCATAGATATTTGCGTTCGTTTCGTGTCCATTTCGGTTTAATAGTCTGAGAGCGTAAATGTTTGTATGATTTGTCTAACAAAAAATATATTGAAGACTATTTTGCAAATATATTTACGTTAATGAAGTGTTTACTGAGACAATTGAAGTGATTGAACTAATTTATTTTATCAGTCAAACGGGAGAATGGAAGTAACCAGATGGAAAAGAGGAAACAAGATTTCCTGGCCAATGGTTCGTTAATTTATCGTGTGATTTTGGTCATAACATAAACGAATAATGAAACACATATACTCATTTACTACCGAAGTTTCAAGGACAGATCGGGTGATACAGAGATCAGACGTACCTTGACATCTTGTCCCTCATTTTATTTACAAACAAGCTTATGTCTTTTTTCATAATTATTAGTACAAATACAGGAATAAAACAGTTCTATTCACAATTAAATGTCTTAAAGGCCATCTTTAGATGTAGAATAATTCTTATTATCTTGAGAGCATATTATTATTTTAAATAAAATGCAACAAAATGTTTCTCATATTATGCTAACGTTATTTAATTACTTCTCATGACTATCTGATTTTCATTTCACGTGAACTCTCAACAAACTATATTTATATTAATCTGCTTTTGATGGCTTCTGCGTATTTAATTACGAATTTAATTGAAATTGTTCGACGTAAAGTTTATTTCTCAAGGAAGAGCAGAGAACGGGCATACAAGTCATGGTTATTGTTATTTGTGATATCTACACCAAGTTTGCCTCCATGCCTTGGAGATAAAGTAAAGTTTTGGTTATTAAATATTTATGAATATTGCTATAAGATATAGTATAGAGCTGGCGGCCACCATCACGCGGCTCGACGGCACACCGCGGTGTTTTTAGTTGGTGAGGGCCCCACATAACCTGTTGTTTCTATTCACTGATACGTAGCTAATTTGCTCCCTTGAATAAAAAAACGGGGATGAAAATTCATAAAGCTGCGCAATCATTGAGAGGAAAACACGAACGAAGGTGTCTTTCAAACAAATTCATTTACATATTTCATTTTCACGAAAAATATCAACGTCATATACTTTTATTTAAAAATGCAAAAACACCACTAAATTTTTCGACAAAAATAGTTTTTATGCCGTTTTGTTACTAAAAACCTGTTTGCGCACAACTATATTGTTTGTTATTTACAAACTGTGGTACTATGTATTCGTTGATATCATTTATTAACATTAACTAAAATTCGATGCAAAATTATCCGTTGATCTCTTCTTAATTTCGTTACGTCGGCTACTTATTTAAATACTCCATAGATATCCTAGACTCTAGACCAACATTTTATTTTTTGTTTGGTGGTGAATATACGCAGGCCAGCCGCATACCACACCGCTAGGGCGTATATCTAAATGTTTCTGGCAGACGTCAATAAGGGCAGAGGACCGTTGTAAAACTGCTTTTTACATTCCGTCACGTGGAACTTTTCAATTTAAATCCATGCCTTTTGGTTTAACAAATGCTCCTGCGACACAACAGCGTTTAGCAGATATTTTATTTTACGGGCCCGAATTTGAAAACAAGGTCTTTTGTTTCGTTGATGACATCGTATGTGTGACAAATTCCTTTGAAAATCACATTTCACTTCTAATTAAAATACTTAACAAATTAAAATATGCAAACTTAACTATAAATTTAGAAAAATGTAATTTTTTCAAAGACAAACTTAAATATTTGGGCTATATAGTGGATTCAGAAGGTCTTCATGCAGATCCTGAGAAGGTAAAATCAATTACAAGTTATTCCACTCCGACAAATAAAAAAGAGGTACGTCGTTTTCTGGGTGCTGCATCGTGGTATAGAAGGTTCATACCCGATTTTAGTACTTTAGCGGCTCCCTTAAATAAATTAACTTCTAACGGCAAAAAGGCTCCACTGTTCGCATGGTCGCAAGAGGCGGATGTAGCTTTTAATAAATTAAAAAAATGTTTATCTTCTTCCTCGGTCTTATGTTGTCCCGATTTTGATCAGCCTTTTGAAATACACGCCGATGCTAGTGATTACGGTATTGGAGCTGTACTTTGCCAGGTCAAGGAGGGACAGGAAAGAGTCATAGCCTTTTATAGTAAATCCTTATCGGACCAGGAAAAAAATTACAGTGCTACTGAGCGCGAAGCGCTTGCTGTCTTATCTGCTATCGAACATTGGCGGTGTTATATTGAAAACGGAAAACAATTTATTGTGTACACCGATCATGCTGCTTTGAAATGGTTTTTAAAACTGAACAACCCTACAGGGCGATTAGCCAGGTGGGGAGTTCGTCTTTCCTCTTATAACTTTGAAATAAGACACCGTCGTGGTTCAGATAATATTGTACCAGATTTTCTTTCTCGATCACCTAATATTATGGATATCGATAGTAATCTCCTCCCAGATGGTAGTTCCTTATCTACTAATGACACTTGGTATTTGAATATTTTTAATGGTTGTTCGCAGTCTCCTACATCCTTTGTTGACTATCAAGTGATCAGTAATAAATTATATCGTTTCAAAAAGAGTCTTAATCCTCTTACCAGAGAATTTCAGTGGAAGGAAGTAGTTCCATCTGAACGGAGAAACGAAGTAATACTTCAGAGCCATTCCTCCCCTACGGCGGGTCATATGGGTATTTTCAAAACTTTCAAACGTTTAGCCCTCAATTATTATTGGCCTGGAATGTATTCCGATGTTGTAAAAGCGGTAAATTCTTGTGATAGTTGCATCGCACATAAGCATCAGAATCATGCAACTTTGGGTCTTATGGGTGAACCTAAGTCTTGTTCTAAACCTTTTCAAATGATAAGTATTGATTTGATTGGTCCCTTGCCTCCTACAAGGCAACAGAACAATTTTATTTTTGTCGTTTGTTGTTGTTTCTCAAAATATTGTTTACTTTTCCCTATTAAACGTGCGACTGCTGACGTAATAACTAGAATCTTAGAGGAAAAAGTTTTTCTGGTACATGGTATTCCATCTACCGTAGTACTAGACAATGGCAAACAATTTATAAGCGCAACTTTTAAAAACTTGTTAAGTAAATATAAAATTCCAAATTTACATTACACACCGTTTTATGCACCTCATGTAAATACGGTAGAAAGATATAATAAAACTATAATAACAGCTGTTTCTACGTTCATTTCAAACGATCAACGCATATGGGATACACTTATACCTAAAATTCAGTTCGCAATGAATTGTGCAGTAAACGAAGTAACCGGTTTTACACCATCTATGATCGTATTCGGGCGTGAAATGGTAACCTGTGGTTCTCATTATGTTTCTAGTAAATCTGATACTAATATAATTCATGAGCCACGTGATAGTTATGCTGAGTCACTAGGCTACTTATCCTCTATTTTCGAGAGAGTACAGGCAGCGCTAATAGGTGCACACAAGCGTAATTGTCATTCTTATAATCTTCGCCGTAAAACGGCAGAATTCAATGTTGGTGATATTGTTTGGAAACGTACCTTTTACTTGAGCGATAAGGATAAATATTTTTGTAAAAAACTCGCTCCTAAATTTATTAAATGTAAAATCGTAGCAAAAAAGTCTCCATTAGTGTACAAACTAGCAGATATGTCTGATAAGCCACTTGGCGAATGGCATATAAAGGATATTAAACAAATAAACTATAAACAATAATGGTATAAAAAAAAAAAAAAAAAAAAAAAAAATTACCCTATGGTTCAGTGGTTAAAATTCTCATTGTCGAATCGGGTATACCATTTTGTTCGCTAATATTCTTCACGCTCATAATTCCTTTAGAATCACATCTACTAATGATGTCGAATTCTATTATTTTCAACTATACGATGTTGTTCATTCATTCATCTTGAAATGTGTCATGCCTTCTGTGTAGACGCGCACACCCAATACTACTTCGCTAACGCGCTACTTGGTAAACAAGTTGTTATACTTACATTTTTAGTTATATTTAGTTCCGTTAGATAAGAATGAGTTTCAATAATCTTCTTTAATTAGTAAAAATTCAATCTTAATAGGTTGCACGTAGTGTTATTTTTGAATGACATCATGACATTGTTATTGTATTGAATGCGTTTGGCTCGATCACTCCGGTTCTTTTCAATTTTATTTAGGTATCGTAACTTCATATTTTTTCTAGTTATTTTTTTTATATACACTTATTGTTCTGATTTCAGTAAAGCCGGATCGAGCTGCCGGTGCTGCTTAAGAACTGCTTCCTGAGGTCTTCCATGTCAGCCAGGAGCCGAATTTTTTAAGAAAAATTCTGCCCTAACGGAGGGGGTGTGTGACGTCGGAACCGCACGGCCACCGCAACCTCAAGATGCGCCCCCCACTGCAGACCCCTGTGGGGTATATAAAGGACCTGCGTGCGCGTCGCGCCCTTCTTGCCTGCGGTCACCAGCGCCGAGTTAAGTGTTCCTCACTCCGCTGCACCAGGACTTACCAAACCACTTACCAACCTACCAACCTACGCCTTGAGACTACCTTGTATTTAATAGATATAAATATATAGAATAATAATACCTTTGTTAATCTATCGATTGTTTCTATTTATTCTGCCTACCTAACTAGTCATTAGTAGACTACGTTACAGCGGCGCCCAACAATAGAGGTTATATGGTACATGGTTTGGTTAAGTCTTGGCAGTTATTTAATTGTGTGTTATTTCTGTGTATATTTCTTTTCTTCGTCCGAAAGGTGCGTACGGTGTTTTTTTTTTATTCTATTATCTCACTTATTTCACCTCGTGTTTTAAATAACCTACAAAAACTTCTACTTTTATGTGCTTATGTTTTTGATTTTAAAAAAAAAAAAAAAAAAAAAAAAACACATTCTTATCACCTTTTGGACGGATTCATTTTTTTTCAAATAATTGTGTATCTTTGTATGCGTAATTCCCAATCAATTTTTTTTAAATATGGCTTATGCTATCAAATTTAATCATTTAAGTAAGGCTGAGCTCGAATATGAAGTGCTTGTAAGAGGTGGTGTTGTGCCTGAAAAATCAATTACGGTTGAGGAATTGCGTAAACAAATTGCTAAATTGTCAGACCTGGCATTTGATGAAATAATATCGTCGTGCTTTTCGCCAGATGTTGATATTACCGCATGTAATGGCTCATTGTTGCGCGTTTCAAATAACCTTTTGACTTTGCAAACTCATTATGATAAAAACCTGTTTGTTAGATCGGAATCTATTATGCATCATGTTTTTCATAGATTATCAAGAATAGATACTTCGTTGCTTACTGATAAATCATCAATTCAAGTTGTATGGGATATGTTTCACGCTAATTATAAAATCTTAGCATCTTTTACCACGTGGTCGGTTCCTACCAATGTACCGTGTCATGTGGTCGAGCCAACGTGTTCATTACCACGTGAAGTTCAACACGTGGATTTTATAAATGAACGCAAAATGTTTTCTGAAATCTGCAAGTTTAAATATAGCGGTCGAACCTGTGTGAGGGCGTTTATTCAGAAGGTTGACGAGTTCATGTCGTGTCGAGGTATACCCGAAGATAGAATATTTTCTTTTGCTTTTGAGGTATTTTGTGATGATGCTTTGCATTGGTTTCGTTCAATTAAAGATAGTGTTCGTTCCTGGAAGGATTTGTGTATTTTGTTAAAACGCGATTTCAGTCCTCATAACTATGACTTTAAATTAATGTCGGAAATTAGGGCTCGTACTCAAGGTGAAAAAGAGAACATAACCATCTATGTATCTAAAATGCAAGGGTTATTTTCCTGTCTGGACGTACCCATCAGCGAGTCTATTAAATTAGAAATACTATTAAATAATATCAGGCCGTGTTATACAAATTCACTCTTAACTGGCAATATTGTGGATATTCCTTCTTTAATTAGTGTTTGTAGAAATTTTGAGAAGTATGACAGTCGTAGCAAGGAATTTTCGGAACCACCTAAAATTACTGCCAATACTCTAGCGCCAGATTTTGCTTATAGATATCCCAATGATACGAATTCGAAAAAAACTTCTTATAGCAATAATTCTTACAAAAAACATAAGTACTTTAAACCTACTTACAATGTTTTAAATACAGATCAATGTTCGACAGAAAATAGTAATTCTGCTGAACCGAGCGTCAATGCTGTTTCTGTCACTAGTACTGCTATACCTAAATTATACTGTCCGAGATGCAGAACAGATTCACATTCTTTAAAATATTGTCGTCAACCTCGTTTTTTGGTTTGTTTTAAATGCGGATTACCTGGCTATCGAGTTTTAGACTGTCCTAGTTGTAACAATAAAACTAATAAAAATTCAAAAAACGTAAAAAATACGGTTGGGGAAAATCAAAAGTAATTGTGAAAACATGTAAAAATGAATGGCATAATTGGCTAAATTATGTATCTAAATTTTTCAATTCATATCAACTTTCCTCAATCGTTAATTCTAACATTAATTATACTCCATTTATCCCCGTTACGGTTAACGGGAAGAACACTGTTGGTTTACTAGACACTGGTTCATGTGTAACTATTTTGGGTAATAATTCCCACAAACTTTTTTTGGATAAATCTAAATTATTACATTCTAAACCTCTGGATTTTATCACCGCTGGTGGCGACAAATATTCTTCACTTGGCTCAGTGGTACTTCCTTTTGAATTTCAAAATAAAATTATTTCTCTTGTTACTCATATTGTACCGGGTATTAAGAAAACTTTAATCCTTGGTACGTATTAATAATATTAGATTGCGATCCGGCGCAAATTGCTATTCCTTTCCGTCAGTAACTGCCGTTTGAATACAAAATACACAAAACTATTGTTAAAATATGATGCTGTTACCGAGTCTTGTATTAAATTAAAGGAAATAGGAATAATAACTTAAAGGTATGCGTGATATTTTATTTAATATCTTGATATTAGCAATGGTCTCACGACTTTCGTATATAATAAACGTAATAAGGCACTAGTACCTAATATTAAAATGTATAACATTGAATGTAAAAGATTGCCCAGACGGTAGGCAATAAGGCTCGCAGTTTTAAAAGTTATCAGATCTTTTGTAGAGCAGAACTTCTAACTCTACACATTCTAAACTCCTTACTCTACAAACCCTAACTGCTCAAACTCTATCCATCTCTATCGATGTAGAGACATCGTAGTGAAAAAAGGAAGTTCGGTCGTTCCGCTTCAAAAATAGGTTGGTAGTACGTTTGCATTTCACTTAGCTCGACTTTTCGGGGCACTGCCGTTAAATTAATTAAATAAATGCGTTATTTGCAAAACAATCAGTAAATTAATACGAATACAAATGCATTTGTAAGTGTAAGTCAACCAATACCAATTTCTACTCCATTGCATAGACACCTTCGTTCGTGTTTTCCTCTCAATGATTGCGCAGCTTTATGAATTTTCATCCCCGTTTTTTTATTCAAGGGAGCAAATTAGCTACGTATCAGTGAATAGAAACAACATTATTTCCTTTTGCCTTTAATAACAAAGAGTTTATTTTTCTGGAAACCGAAAGCATGAATATTTTGCCGAATTTATTTGGTAAAATTTCGTTTTATTTACAGAATGAAAACATAATTTTTGGCATCACAGGCAATATTCCACAATAAGTCCACAGCTGGACACAGGCCACTCCCAATTTACGCCACAACACTGGATCCCCCACCTTTCGCATTTGAGCTTCGCTAGATCATTTGTACTAACTCTAGTCAAGAAGTTACACCACTACGGTATAAGAGGCATCGCTCTGGATCTTCTTACTTCATATCTAAGCGATAGGATTCAGAGAGTAGATGTCAATGGAAAGCGTTCGCATGGATCAGCTGTAGCAATGGGGGTGCCACAAGGCTCTATTTTAGGGCCTTTCCTGTTTCTCTTGTATATTAATGATTTACCTCATCTTGTTAAGGATAATCATGAGATAGTATTGTTTGCGGATGACACTTCTTTAGTTTTTAAGGTAAAAAGACAACAATCAGTAATTGACGATGTAAACAATGCTTTATCAAAGATAGTGAACTGGTTTAGTGCTAATAACTTGCTTTTAAATGGTAGTAAAACAAAATATATTAGATTTTTTACAAAAAATGTTAAGCAAGTCAAAACTAGTGTGGTGATGGACAATGAGGAATTGGAAATGGTCAATAAGGTTGTCTTTCTTGGTATAACATTAGACTCTAAATTACAATGGGGCCCACATATAGAAACGTTGTCTGGTAGACTCAGCTCAGCAGCTTACGCCGTAAAAACAATTCGTCAACTGACCGATGTTGACACTGCGCGTTTAGTTTATTTTAGCTATTTTCACAGTATAATGTCATATGGTTTATTGCTCTGGGGTAGTGCCGCGGATATAGATTCAATATTTGTGCTCCAGAAACGAGCTATTCGAGCTATCTATATGATGAGTCCCAAGGAGACACTAAGAAATAAATTTAAAGAGATACATATTATGACGTTACATTCTCAATACATTTACGAATATTTAATGTACGTTCACAAAAACCAAACGAAATTTAAGAAAAATTGTGATCTCCATAAATTAAATCTAAGGAACAAAAACAAACTCGCTGTGCCCACTACTAGGCTCCATAAAATCTCTAACTCGTTTCCAGGTCAATGTATACGCTTTTACAATAAACTTCCTTTAGACGCAATAGAATTATCGATAGGTAAATTTAAAAAATATGTTAAAACTAAACTATGTCAAAAAGCTTACTATAGTATTTCAGACTACATAAATGATAATAGTATTTGGAAATGAATTGCTCTTCTTATGTGATTTTTTTATGTACTTTTATATTGTTATATTTTTCATTTTAAAAGATGGTGCACATGAGTTTCTCACCAGCTCTTCTCATAATGCAATACCCATCGGAGCTGGTACTTAGATTGATTTTAATTCGATTCTAAACAGTTTGATTAAAATTAATCTGAGCCCCGGTTATTCAAATCATTGTAATTAGTATAATTTAGTATTATTTATTATTTACTTTTATATCATTTTTTGTAATGTTTTGACGTGTTCAAGCGCCTCCTGGGGCCTATGAAAATAAATGATTTGAATTTTGAATTTTAATTTTGATGTGCTATATACGTTCCAATAAATAAGTTTGTTATAACCAATAGAATAACTTCGCTTCGAGTTGCGCTGCTTGAAATAAAGTAAATAGATGATTCTATTGATTATCAATTATCACATCTATAGCCTCGCATCCTCGCACATTTACCGGCGTCAAAAAATTAATTTATTAGAAATGCACCGCACAAAAAGGTGCAAAGAACTCTGGCAGAATCTTAAGTTAAAACAATTACAATGACCTACTTTAATTGATCAAAATTATGGGTTGTTGGCAATTTTAATATAGACTAAAGAAATGCGAGTTTCTGCTAGCGATTATCTATTCTACTAAACTTTAAAATTAACTTAGTTTGACGAGGAGATGAATGAATATTATAATTACGTTTTGCGGTTTAGTTTATTCTTTAGACATCTTAAGACTCACTGCAATTTCTGTTTTTTTTTTTTTTTTTTACAATGTGGTAAAAATACTATGTTAAGTAGAGTAATATCGACTGTAGGTATAATGCATTATAATTATCGTGACAGCGCGTGGTGAATCTTTGCTTGTAAATCAGAATTCAAACAATTTATTACTATTTCCTTAGTTTGTTTAAACCAAACATGGAAAATATGAACCACCTTAATGCTTTTGTAATTTATAATACGTAGTCAGATTTATTCATAACATTCAAATGTATTCATGGCCCAGGACGTAAATTAATTTTCTAAGAAAAACATAAATAACAGAGTCGTTTCAAATGAAATAACTGTCGCAGTATGTATAACCCAGCAGAAATTATTTGTTGAGCGGTATTATTCAACATTTGAATGAAATATTGAAGCCATGTGGATTGAAATACTAAAAGCCGAGGCAATATTCATAGAAATGCTGCTATGAAAGTGCTTTACTGTATGAATATAACTGAAATTGAGTTGTTGGGAATTTTAATCATTTTCGAAGGATCAGCATTGCCATCCAACATGGCAATGCCGCCAGCCTTCTGAACACGTTACCCGCGGCTAAAATAGATGAGATTTTTGACGCCTAAATTATAATATTTTTTTTTTTACATTTTTCTTTTCTTTTTTTGTACATAGTTGGGTATTTCTCTAATTTAGATATTTTTTTAAACTGAAATTGTATAATAACGTATAGAAAACTAATTAGATTAGGTTATATATTATTGTATACTACGGTATACTATATTATACAAATATACGGTTACATATTATTTTATACTAATTAGATTAGGTTATATATTACGGTATATCATTATACTGACCTGACCTTACCAAAATAAAAAATCGCCGGCCAAGTACGTGTCAGGCCACGCGCAAAAGGGTTCCGTTGTCAGCCGTTACAATTATATTAATGGATAGAAAAGGGGTTTACCATCTATATTAATCAATAACAACATCTGTAAGTCATTAATATCAAAGATTTTTTTAAGTACGAGCTATTCCAATCAACTACATTATACCTACAATTGGGCCCCAGTACTCTTGAACTAATTAAGTTATCATACTCACTATTAGTTTTCTTGAAAGTTAAATACTAACACCATGGTATTTTTCAGATTTTTCGAGCCAGCAATTTTGCTTTTAGAAGCGGAGAGAGGACGATTTATCGAACCAAAATTTTCTCTTTAAAGTTCTCTCGCAAACGAATCTCCAAATTAAAAAATTTCCTTAGCAACCTTTAAATGTCTTAGAAGACCTACCTAACGACACCCTACACTATGGGATAAACAAGGGGGAAAATACAACACCACTTCACATGTTAAAAATAATCAAGATTTTATTTTACCACTTTGTTAACATTGTCAATTCACACATCTCTACCAAATTTCAACTTTCTGGCTCTAACGGTTTTGACTCTATGCCACGAACAGACGGACTTCACAAAACTGTGGTGGTATCCGCACATGGTAAATGACGGATAACATTGACAACGTCAAGAAGTGACACACACGTCACAAATGTCAAAGAGCGCTAAATCGAGTATAAGAGTTCCTTGTAGGTTCTACGGAACCCTAAAAACTCAAGTATACGAACCCTATTTCTGCATCAAGGTTATGTTGGTTGGCGGCACTAAACATTTTTTACGACTTATTTAGTTCATTAGGAGTTGCTCGAAACAGTTATCTGTGATCCTAATTTAAGAAAGAGTTTAATTTGGACTTTTGTAGTTGCAAAGTTGTTCTTTGAAATGAATTTAATAATTGTAAAGAGTCCGCAGAGGAATTGACTCTTTCTCAGAATAACATTGAATCTCATATCATAAATATTGAATACAGCGTCCTTGGGCAAGATGCTAATTAAGAGAAAACACAGTGAATTCTACTTTTAAACAATTAATAAAGTCTCTCTTTATTTGACTTTCAAATATATATTCTCTGTAAAATGAAAAATGACTACTAATGTTAATTGTTACTAACCGACATAAATAACAAATTGTTATCCGCCAATAGCTACGAGGAGTACAAAAAATATTTTCGCTGGATCACGAAAAGGAAGATTAACATAAAGATTAATTAAAAGATAAATGATGGTCCGGTTTTTGCTTTAGCCTTATTTTTTAAACGTTTCGCAATACAGATTTTACTTAACTTCAGGGTTTTGGGAAAATATAAACTTTTTAGACGAAAAATTGGTATCTATCAAGGTATCGCTCTGTCTATCTAGGTATGTCTAGCAAGTTCTCAAACTGTGGTAGTAAAATCGTGCTGCCGAATCCGCTCTCATTATTTAGATATTAAACATGATCAGTGCATTCAATAACTTAAATACTAATAAATCAATTCATAAGCTCATTAAATTTTACTATATTGAGTAAGAAATATACTTCAAATACAGGTTAGGTTATGTTTGCAATAAACTAAACCTTAAAATGAAATTTCGTTTCACCGCCGCCGCATCGAAGGAAGGCTACACGACACCTTGCAATTGCGCATCACTTGCTAAACAAAAGTTTTACATAATTAAAAATAGGCATGTCAACTTTAAGGTATTATGTGAAAAAAAATATACGGAATCCAGCGACCGCTAAATCTACTAACACTTGTCTAGTTGTTTTACTCTTGTTTTATAAATATTTTGCAATGAATTATGGAGCTGATCGTTCATTTTCATAACAAGGCATTTGTTTGCATTATTTATTACTGGTTGGGTTGTCGCGTATTAGTGATTAATTATTGGATTATAGCGAAAACCGATTGGCTCCTACATCATACGACAATAGGTATAATATGTGTGTGTTAATTTTATGTATGTGTAAAAACAGTATGGCTGAGGTCTGTACAATGTCGGCCTAGCTGCCATTGTGAAACAAAGAAAAAAGCAGTAGTAAAGGTAAGTCTGAGCTAAAATTAAGTACGATCTATAGATCTTTACCTAAGTGTTTGCAGTATAATTTCTACTAATAATAAAGTTTGTTAATAATTTGTTTGTTTGTTTGTTTGTACCAAAAATATTTAAATCTACTGGACCGATCTATATAAAAATTGGTGTGGATATACCCCTGAAATACTATAGGCTAATCTACGTTTCATTCGCGGACGGAGCCGCGCGCATAGGCTAGTCTTAAAAAAAATACGATATTTGTTCGTGATATATAAGTTCGGTTGGCATCTAGAACTCATAGAGATAAAAAGACACAAGGCAATCAAACTAACTTTTAGTTTTAAAGTATAAAAAGTTTACTTTTCATTTGATTTGAAAGGAAATAGAATCACCTTGGGAAATTGTCCGGAGCAAAGCGTATAATCTATACAATATGAGACAGATACTCAGAGTGGCAACTATGAGTATAACGAAGGATTACGTCTTATATATTCAAATGGTTCAAAACTATACATCGATATGGAAATAGTGAGTGAAAGAAAAATAAATACTTATCTGGGCCCAAACAGTTTTAGTATATCCTATTTGTGGAAGGTGGTTCATCATAAAATACGGTGAATTCTTGTTCTTCTGATTTTCACCAAATGTTATTTTTGAGATTTCATTTCATCTGGAAGAAGCTTACATCATCATATCGTCATCTCGTAATCAAGGACAGAGAAAACATAGTACAAGTATTATAATATATTGAAATGGTTCAAAAACTATAAATCGAGTGAAAATAAAAAGAACTTATCTAGACCCAAACAGTTTCAGTATGTTGTATTTGGGGAAGCCGGTTCATCATAAACGACAGTAAATTCTTGTTCACCTGATTTTACGAAATGTTATTTTTTTAGATTTAATTTGCTGTATATGCAAGGAGCTTACATCATCATAATCGTCATCTCGTATTATCAAGGACAGAGAAAACATAGTACAAGTATTATAATATATTGAAATGGTACAAAAACTATAAATCGAGTGAAAATAAAAAGAACTTATCTAGACCCAAACAGTTTCAGTATGTTCTATTTGGGGAAGCTGGTTCATCATAAACGACAATAAATTCTTGTTCACCTGATTTTACGAAATGTTATTTATTTAAGGTTTCATTTGCTGTATATGCAAGGAGCTTACATCATCATATCGTCATCTCGTATTATCAAGGACAAAGTAAGCATAGTACAAGTATTAAAAGGGAAAGAGCCTCCTCAAGGGCAAGATAAGGCTCGGTTTACCGACGCCATTGTAAGATCCTCAAGGACTTGTGGTAACACAGGGACTATAAGCCTTGCAAAAACATCCTGCTATTGCCAGCGATATTAAATGTAAGCTTAGATGTTTCTTATGCAAATAATATCGTACTTAGTTCGGCTCGGTTTTCCTTCATTAAGGGACGACTTAAGGGAAGACTTGCGAGCACCGTGTTTTCATACTAACGTAATATGAGTTCTACTTTAATATTATAAAATTTGTATCTATTTTTATAGACAAATCATATCGTAAACACTACAATGCATGTTTCTTCATGGCCATTTTGTCAAAGTTGTTTTAATCATTAATTGAGTTATATACAAACTACATGCCTAAAAATGCCTAAAAAGTGCTCAAGGGTGTGTGAAGTCTGCCAATCCGCACTTGGCCAGCGTGGTGGACTATGGCCTAACCCTTCTCATCATGAGAAGAGGCCCGAGCCCAGCAGTGGGACATGTTTTAGATACAGGGCTACTATAATAATAATAATATACAAACTGAAAATAAATAAATAATGCTAATAAATGCATACTTGTAGGCGCTCATTTTTCAAAACTATTATTAGTCTATAATCTATACTTATATGATTGTTCGCCCGACTGACTGATTCATCAACGCAGAGCCTAAACCGCTAGTAGATAAAAACCTAATTATATTAAAGTCTTCTTCTTCTTCTTCGTCGTATCGATGGCTGAGTCAAATTTTATTTTGACTTGCCATCGTGGTGAAAGGATTAGCCAATTCGCTTTGGAGAACTCGCAAATTGCCCGGGGTGCGCCGGACGTAGGGAATCGTTGTGTACGTCACTCGGGGAGGCTCCTTTCATGCACCCCATATTAAAGTTAAACCCATATTACTTGTATGGAAACCAGCCAAGCAATTGTTACCTCTTCAATTAAAGTAACTTTTATTTGATTGTGTCGTTTGTGATTGTAAGACCGTTTTTCGGTTAATGTGATATAAATTTAGGTACTCGATTTTAGTATATAACATATTCTTAAGAGAATATTTCACCACGCTGCTCTCGCACCAAAAAAACAGGTATACGCCGGGAGTATTCATTCGCATAGCAAGCTTTAGAAATTTGCTGTGTTTACGTTGGTAGTCGTTTTAAATTAATATTCACCAGATATTATACGGGAAAATAAAAAATGTAGACAATTTATAACCATCTTTTGTCTTTTGGGGTACACAAGTATAATACTATGATACTTTATCATTCATAAACACTCTAGTTACACTTTCTCATCGTTCACAATAAACATCTTATATAGTATTAACTGGTGGTAGAGCTCTTGTGAATGAGCTCGAGGGCGGCAGCACCACCGTCTCACCTATAACCTGCCGCCAAATAGTTGTGCTTCCATTACTGTGTTCCGGTTTGGTGGTGAAATCAGGCCCTAAAATGACTGGCACATGAGGCATAACACCGTAGTCCTCAGCTGCAGCGACGCATCTATAATCTACTTTTGTGGATTGTTGATGTCCATGGGCTGTACTCCACTTACCATCAGGTGGACTACACGTTCGTACGCTGTGGGCGTAGTATAAAAAAATAAAAATAAAATATATAACATATTCTTATGAGAATATTTTACTGAGCTGCTCTCGCACCAATAAATCAGGTAACCGTCGAGAGTAGGTATGCATTCACATAGCAAGCTTTAGAAATTTTGCTGTGTTAGGTTTAGGTTTTTATTTACACGTTGTAAATTAATATTCACTAGACATTTTACCGGCAAATGAAAAATGTAGAGAATTTGTAACCAACCATAGCCTTTAGGGTACACAAGCATAATGCTTATGATACTTTATCATTCATAAACACTCTACTTACAGTTTCTCATCGTTCACCATAGAAACATCTTATATAGTATGAGTATTATGTCCTTTTACAAGATGCAAGTGTTCCAAGACATACATAAAATTTGTTACCCAGAAAGGTGTGGCAGAGGTGTACAACACTCACATTTCACATTTTATGTTTAGATCCCATGGCATAGCCTATCGCCATCCATCGGGCACAATTCTAACTCCGTGCTGCTATTGTAAATTTTATGACGGAAAGTTAAAAACACACTGCGCGACCTGGGAAGTTAACCCGAGATCTCGCTGTGAGAGGCGCATACGCTAACCACTAGCCCATCGAGGTATCAAATAGAGAAAAGCCTTCCAAAATGTTAATAGTGTAAATGGGTCTTAAAGCTTTGTTGAGAATTGAACATTACCTACCCTTTACCATTAGGACGAATAGGGAAAACGAGTAATTCAATTTATAAAATAAATAAATAAATAAATATTTCATGACGCACACACAACGCCATCTGGTCCCAAACTAAGCAGAGCTTGTACTATGGGTACTAGAATAACTGATACTAATACATTTATACTTTTCTTTTGTAAATACATACTTATTATACATAGAAACACCCAGACTAAGACAAACCCCATGTTCATGCACACAAAGATTTGTCTAAAGTGGGAATCAAACCCACGACCTCGGCGTTGCAGGCAGGTACACTACCCACTCCGCCATCCGGTCGTCTGATTTATGTGATCTTTTATTACCTTGATGTCCCTACTAGGTACGCCACGAACGCTTTTGGGAGGAATACCAAATTAACCCTTATAGGCAATGTATGTAAAACGTTACTATAATATTTTCATTGTAGCATAATAATAATGAGATGAGTGGACAGGCAAAGCTCTGTAAAATCTAATTTACATTATACAATGAACTTTTATTAAACACACCATGAACGATAATTACAAGTAAGTATAGTAGTATCGTAATATAAATAGGGAAGCAAAGAATCTTAAAAGATCTATCTAATTTAAATATCTATTAATATATACTAAGAAACAGTTGAAAAAGATATGGGACCGGCAGGATTTGAACCTGCGACCTTACTGCACACCGGGCAGCCGCTTTTAGCCATCCAGATACGGTCGCATCTTACCAGAACCCTGAATTTCTCAACTGTATGATACGTCATTTCGTGACGTCACGAAATGACGTATCATACAGTTGAGAAATTACAAAACTGTTTCTTAGTATAATTTGCTAAGCATAGCTAAATGCTATAAAAATAACCAATTAGAAGTCTATTAATATAATCTAAAAAAAGCGATTTCTATTTACTATGGAACCGCCAACATTTCGATACACACGTAACCAACATTTAATTTCAAACAAGCATTATTTTGGTCTAGTTCCGAAGTACAGCAATTTACAAAAGCTGAAAGATTTGTAGTAGTAGGAAAGTAAGAACGATCACCGAATATTGAATTTGGATCGTTGGCTTTGGGAACGTTTATTACAACTTTTTTTATATTCCCAAAGCCATCTTGCTCCAAATTCTTTACTACATTAGAGGCACATACTTAGAAACTTTCAGCTTTTATAAAATGACGTAGGTTTATCACATGTTCTCACTCTATTTACCTTATAATAAGTTACTTTTCCTGGTGAAATATTAAGCTAATGTTTGTATTAGACAATATTATAACTGGGATTTCTCAGGCATATTCATTACATAATTTATAGGACCAGAATATATTAGCTGCTTCATATTAACAGCGATGCTGGTTTAATATTGTTTTAATATTCATGAGCATGATTACTTATATTAATGTTTACAGAGGAGCAGTGTATTTACGGGCTCTCATCTGAATTATAATCCCTTTTCGACTTGAGTAGAAATAGAAACGCCCGTCTAAGCTTCTCCTCGGTAACGCAGAAATTTCGTTCGAATTTAACGCTGAAAAAAAAACGGTTTTTGGACGTAAATTTCGCGGTGACATAAATTTAAATCTTAATAAAATAGTTTTGTAGACAAAAGTATAAACATTAGTAAGATTCTACTGTCTACGTATGGAATAATATAATTATATTCATTCCATTTTATATTTTAGGAGCCTGGCTTCACACGCTGCCGTCGCCCAACATAGACACTAAGTTGACGACGGTACATTTCGCATCGCTATCTGCCTCCGGTTAGGTGTGTCATGTGTTTCCCCGCATCGTTTTTGCTGCGGAGAAGCTGTCGACCTATAACAGACATAGATAGCCTATAATAAATAATAATAAATAAAGGTAATTCCATGAAATTAGCTTATAAAATAAAAATACATTAACATTGACGTAAAATGTAGTTGACTACCGTGAAAGTTGACAACCTATGGGAATACGGAGGCTACGCATCTTGGGAGTAATAACTAGTCTGTCGACTCAGCAAAAGTAATCACTTTGAGGAAATTTAAGTACCATTTAGGGATCAGATTATATCCGAGAATAAGGTAAGTTTTCCATTAACATTTTTGTGAGATGAAAATTATGCTTTATTATCATAATTTCTCACTTTAATTTCATGAATATGAAGGCCGATTTACATCTATGTTCTATGCCCATTCTATCAAATTATTTTAATGTTAACAGACCGAGAGCATTATTATAGTGTGCCCTCTGAATTTGCAAAGATTTTACTAAATAAATTGTAAACAATCAAACCTAAATTTAAATTTGACAGGCAATATGTTAGTTTAAGTTAACCAACTAGGCTAGCAAAACACATTTTCTTATGTCTAACTACACTTAAGAAGTAGGTTTTTATTCAATACATTATGAACGTAATGATTACTAATGATCTAGCTGCCGAATCTCGAACTATAATAGAATATTTTAAGAATCTCGCTCACTTGATGTAACACGGCTTTAGAACGTGCGAACAGTTTTTTATAGCGTTCATGCGTGTCCGGGCGTGCTCGCTCTACGGAGCGTTCTTTATGTTCTTACGATTTGAGCTATGAAATCCTTCTTCTCCCTTTTGTTCCTTGGCAAAGTCCCTACAGTCCATCGAGTGGGATAAAAAGTTATAATATCTTAAAAAAAATATCGCTGTCAGACTCAAAACGTCACAAATATTGTGCTCGTTGATATTTTATTGTACACGCTAAAGCTTTCGTTTCTACTAAAATATCAAGAATAAAGCTATTGTTCTTGCTGTAGTTCTTTGTTCGTTGAACAACTGGACATAAGTAAGATCATTTGTTTTGTTCACCACCATACATATTGGTATTATTTTATATAAACTAAATTTGGTGCTTCTCCTTTAAATTTTTAACAACACTTCGTTTAATTAGTTTGCACCAAATTTGAAAGACTTTAGGTTTGGAGCACTTTCAGTTCCGACGTTTTTAAACGCAGACCCGAAGTCCATTTAATTTTATGCCAACGATTACTTAGGACTATCTAAAAGTACAACGTCAAATCAATTTATCTTCAGAAAATAAATTGAATGCAAAAGCGTTTTCCCTCGCATCATGTAACTTACCGCAAAATTGTGCTGAAAATATGTGAGCGCACGTTTTCGTTTTACCGCCATCTTGGAAGTTTCGACATTAACCACCCTTTGGCAGCTGTGGGGATAGTTGAGTGCCTCTTTAACACTAACCTGGGCAACGAAATTTAGAAGTTCTTAACTCTTACACTTTGTGAACTTCTTCAACGTGAAGTGGTCAATTTCCTAGCTGAGCAATTTGATCGTGAATGTTTTAAAGAGTTCTTAAATTTTAATAAGTTGACATTTCTTTATATATCCATAAGATCCTACAGATAAACCACTTTACAATTTGATATAATTTTATAATTGGTAATTCAAAATTCTTAAAACTTGAAGCCAACCAATGTGACTGTAAAAAGGCTCGGATAATGATAAAATACAAACAAATATTTTTATTTTTTTAAATCCAGTGTCATATACCGACCGAATGCACTAAGTGTTAGAAAAGTCGGATATTAAAATCGGTGTAAGAACAAAGGACGTCGGAGATAAGACGAGATTTCTCAAAAGGAATTCCTTCACAAAAGACTCACGGCATATTCTCCACTTTTTTATTAATTTCTTGTTTACTCTTCGTACACAAGCGACCGTGAAAAACGTTGTAAAGAATTTATTGTATGGTACCAAAGGATATAACATCTATTCACTTTCAACCTGTTCCACAAAGACGAGATCTTATTCAAGACGTACTTACATTTTTATTTATATTAAAAAAAAAAGAGAACTTTAATATTAGTCTTTTATAACTGTAATAAATGCAAGATAATCTCAAACTTTGTACTTCAATATAAATTACCTTTAAAGCAATTATCATCTCAAAGGATGAATTAAAAAGCCAGACTACTTGCAATCTAAAATATATTACAGAAAATCACTTTCTTTATAAGTATTTTTTTAGAAGAATCTTAATATTTGAGGTGTTTGGCAACTGTAATTAAAAAGTGAGTGTTATAAGCTATGTATTTTAAAATTTATATAGTAAGGCTCATGATGATGAGGTCAGTGACAATAAAGTAAAACCTTGCGATTCATAAAAACATGCTAACACTTATTCAAATGTTTTAATACGGGTGTTACTCACGTAATGTTGGTCTATTTAGTCGACCGCGGTTTCGCCTATACTTTTTGGGATTTTGCCCGCAATGAAAGACTGGCTGCGACTCAGGCGCGACGTGTCGCACTCTCTTGAAAATGCCTTAAAGTATAGGCGGTCGACTAAATAGACCAACATAACGTGAGTAACACCCGTATTTTATAATTTGAATAATGTTACAAATTCACGTCAGTTTTTATAGAAAATATGATAACACTTTAAAAAAATACGATCATACAACAATTTGGAAAAATCAAAGACTGCAAAGCCGCTCATCAGTGATTCAACGCATCATACTAGAACTCCCGAGGATAGAAAAGTTGTAGCATTTTCATGGTAGCCTTAACCAATACATTCGCCGATTGACCACCAAAACCCGCTTCGAAACATTTACAATTACCCCCCTATGTTTAGTTTTTATCTTCAATTAAAATATGATAAGCGATTCATAATCACAGCTCTAACATGTTTAAATTTATTCATAGGCAGTTTTTATCAAGGGAAAATCGCAAAGATGACGACGCCCTAGGGCTTAACAACTTTAGATATAAAATATATACAGGGTGTATTTTTGAAACGGGGCAGTAAGGGCAAGTACCTTAACCGTTGCAGTTACAGCAAAACGTTCTTAAAAGACCTTCCCTAACTTTTTGGGACATTTTGAACTGTATTCACAGATTTTGTAAAAAACTTACAGTTAGCAAAAAAAATGCAAAAAGTTCAATTTTTTTTTTTTATGCCAATCGATTCTATTTCATGTGGGGATCAAAAAACTCTATGAGACCATTTTAGCTTTCAGTACTAGAAAAGACAGAAATCGCCAAAAACGTTTCCCATACATTTCGGCAACAGAAACGAATTTCTACGAGATGGTCTAACTTTTTGTTATGGCCTGGAAGTGGGTAGAATTGACTGTAAAGTAAATAAAAAGAATTTTTACCCTCAAATTTCGAATTTGATTCGAAAATCTGTGTGTTATACTTAGTTTCAGCTGAGAAACTTCGTATGAGTTATTAATTAAGGATTTTCGCTAAAATGTCTTCTAATCGTGAAAAAATTGACTTATTAGAAGCGTATTATATAAAGTAACGGATTTATATAAAGTAACTGTCGCCCGCGTGGTACGTCTGTTGTCTGTCATCAAGATCGAACCAGTAAATTCGAAAAGCCTATTCGGTAACAAACAAACAAACAAAAATCTTTCATCATTTTAATTAAAACTATTTACCACGTTGCTATTAATTATTGTATGAGGACCTAACAAATGTTTAATAATGTACGTAAATTACAAAATTACTAATGTATTCGTTCTGAAACCACGAAAGCATTATTTCAAATATTTAATACATACAACGTGGGAATACTGGCAATGCTGCAAACTTCTGGGCATAATTTCATTCCTCGACATCGATGCGGAAAAGTTTTTGATGCTGTATATAGTTTAGTTCATATAATATTATTCCTATTATATATTTTTTGTAGGTTTGTATATTTTATATAATAATTGTTTATCATTTAGGCTGTAAATATTTTAATAACAATAATATTGTAAATATAAAATAAACTTAAGTCTTTATGATGTTTTTATACTTGAGATATTTAATTCTGAAAGTAAATTATACGATATGAAAAGCAAGTCAAAATAGGTTAATAGAAGCTTAAAAATACATCAGCTTCATTAAGAAATCAAATTTAATGTAACAATATTATTTCTAAATTCTTCGGAGCGCTGAACTTTCTTGAATAAGTAGGCTTTCTCTGAATTGAAAAATATAACATTTCAATATTTTCCCAGAATAATTATTTTCGGTTCGACAAATATTCTTGTATGCTATTCTTTGTTTGCTTTAGCATCACCATATTACTTATTATTGCCTTCATTTATTTTAGACCAACCTTCGAATTGCCTTGCTTAAACATAGTTACGTGTTTACGTTTAGCGACAGACGGACTTATTAATGTCTTCACTTGAAATTGATCCTAATAATCCGTACTACTTAATGATTTTGTTCCAAAATCTTTGTCTTCAAAACGCCTTAAAGATCTGTACCTCTATACAAACGTATAAACTCAATGGTTGGAATAAATTAATTAATATGCCGTAAGAAAATGATCATCTTCTCAAAATTTATATTATCACTACTACCACAATATAATAATAATAGATTAAAGATTCATTTATTCGCAGGAATATGGTACAGTAGATGGTATACATGTTTTAGCAGCCCGACATATTCACCTTTAATAGGCATGCGAATTTTTGTTTAAAGAAGTAAACATGGACAATAAAGTAGCACTAACAAACAGGATAACTTATTTTTTACAGGAATAGAATTCATTAAGCGTATAAAAGCACTTTTCAAGTAACCAAGACTTAAGTTTTCTTTTAAAAATATGTAAAGGTAATTCTCTTAAAGTTTGTGGAATGTGGTTAAAAATTTTTATTGACATGCTGTAACTGTTTTTGTAGTGAAGAGTGCTTTTACATATTTCATTTCTTAATTTACTAGGATCCCTTTTTTGGAATCTGCTATCTTCACTAACCTTCGTAAAGAATTGTGAATTACTTTTTACAAATATGCCAATTTCAAGAATATATAGAGATACCAAAGTCAATATTCTTAATTTTTTAAATATGGGTCTACAGCTAGTTAGTGGGGATACACCAGCTATTGCCCTAAGACATTTTTTTTGTACAATGAAAGCCCTGTTCATGTGTGTAGAATTACCCCATAAAATGATACCGTATCTTAAAACCGAACCTACGTAACCGTGATACGCGCCGAGAGCTGTTTCTTGCGTAGCTGATTTACTTAACTGTTTTAAGGCATATACAAACCTGTTTAATTTATTACATATTGTGTTTATGTGTGAGCCCCAGTTGCAATTGTTGTCTAATGTAAGTCCTAGGAATTTGATATTATTTTCTTTACCAATTTTTTCGCCATCATACTTAAGTTCAATATGTTGAGGTTTTTGTTTATAGTTTGCAAATTGTACATATTTAGTTTTAGATATATTAATTTTAAGCTGATTTTCGGTTAACCAATTAATAACATTATTTATAGTTTTGCTGACTTCCTCATTGTGTTTATTTTTATCAGTTTCTGGTACAAGAATGGAAACGTCGTCAGCAAAAAGTATACACTTGTGATCTGTTATACTAGGTAAATCATTGATGTATATGAGGAACAAAAGAGGACCGAGAATACTCCCTTGTGGGACGCCTGATGTGTTAGGCAGAGTCAACGATCTATGTGGTATTGATGTCAAGCTTTCGTTTATGCGAAAAATTTCGACGTATTGTTCTCTATTGTCAAGATAGCTCTCAAGCCACTTTAATCCAGGACCTCGAATGCTATGGCATTCGAGGCATATCTTTCACATTTATTCACAAGGATTTTATGATCAACTAGATCGAAAGCTTTGCTCATATCTAGAAAAATGGCTGTTACAGGACGTTTTTTATCAATGTTTTCGGTTATAGACCTAAAGAGAGAATATGCAGCTAATGTGGTAGACTTGCCCTTTTGAAAGCCATTCTGTTCATTATTAATTATATTGTATTTACTTATAAATTGTGATAAACGACAATGCATGATTTTTTCATAGACTTTCGCAAAAATTGGAATTAGTGTGATTGGTCTATAGTTAGTTACTTCCAGTGAACTTTTATTCTTAAAGAGCGGTTTAACTACTGATAATTTTAATTTATCTGGAAACACTCCATCAAGCATGGACAAATTTATACAATGTGCTAGGACTGGTGCTATAATTTCAGCGCAAGACTTTAAGATGTGAGTGGAGACCTCATCATACCCGACTGACCTTTTGTTATTTAGGGATTTTATTGTACGGAACACTTCTATGGGAGTGCACGGTGTTAAAAATATACTGCATTCATGTCTCTCTGGTAGAATGTAATGGTTAGTTTTTTTAGATGTTTTTTGATCAGTTGAAACATTAGTAAAGAAACCATTAAATGCGTTTGCAATATTACCTGGATCAGACATATTTAGGTCCTTATATTTGATTTCGTTTACCTGATTATATGTTTTACGTGCGTCTGTTCTATCTTTTATAATGTCCCATGTGGCTTTACTTTTATTTTTTGACTTTAATAAATAATTATGATTTGTAAACCTTTTGGAATAGTTAACACATGTTTTTAAAATCCTAGTATAATTTATGTATTTAGTTTTTATATCGTCATTGTTTTTATATAATAATAATAAATCATTTATTTCAGGCTGCATAGGCCCATAAATATATACCTTAACCTAAAAATACATAACACTATTTCACACATAGATTCGGCCATGTGTGACGCACGGTGTCAGGTAGGCTGCCACGGAATTTCCGGAACACAACACCCTTCGGCCAAAATTCCTCTTTTGTGAAAGCCAGCAGATGTTCGGTCGGCACTATCACCACAAAGGAGTTGAAGTTTACGTTGTGGCGTGACTCCAACCGTTTGACTCTCAGCGTGAACTTAGTCTTGATTCTGATATACTCCACAATATCTTCATGTTTTGTGGAGTAATGCAGTCGGGAAACATACAGCAGCGTCGTTGGTAAAGCAGGACGCAGCAAATGGTTCGGTCCGGTCGGTGCAGTACCATGCTGGTTCTTAAGAGCAGGCTTCGTCTTCTTCTTCACGACCTTAATGAAGCCCTCCTCGTCCACCTCAGGAACCCGTTGTGGTTCGTTTAGCACGGGTTCACAATGGTTCTGCTTACCCCCTTTTTGCGGCTTGGCGGCGACAATAGCAGCGTAAACACATTTAGGTGTCGATGTATTCACGTGTGTCGTGGCCTTCACTGGCGTAGTGCGACGGGCAGCGACGGGTCGTATTGCATCTTGCACAATATCGACAGTCATTGACTCATTTACATGCGCCGACTCAAAACTGCTGATGGAAGCGTTTTGCGCGCCTCGTTGCATATTCACCTTACAGGCATCGTGTGATATATTTACCGAAACAGCGTTACGTAACATAACTATTTCGGCACGTAATTCACAAATCGTTTTGTCTGAAGCTTCCTGCTTAGACTGCACCTCAGCCAGGGTTGATTTTAGGAAGGTGATGTCCTTCAGCAACCTGCTACAGTCGATATGGTCGAAGCTGATGCTTGGAAGCTTATGCAGCTCCTTCACCACGAAAGCGGGTACGTCGTCCGGGTCGGTCACCTTAAGTAAGGTGATGATGTCCTGGATACTTTTTTCGGTTCCATCCCTTCTTCGTGACGGCATCTCGTCAATTTTCCCCAACTTTTCGAACAACAGCCTCTTGCCGCTGCTAATCTCGTCTTCTTTGAAGTTAGACTTACAGATCTGCAAGATGCTGACCTCATCCATGGTGTCAATGGCATGTTGTATAAATGCCAACAACTCATTGGCTATAAGTTGCTGAGAACTCATGACAGGCAGCGGCTATTGCCGCGCAGTATACGTATTAGATAACTATTTGAAACACGTCCGTATCCGAGCGCGCATCGCACTGCACTGAGATGTGAAATATGAGAATAACTATGCTATTATGCTGTGATACTAACAACCTAGTGAAAATGAATCCACATATGGCCCCATGCTTTCATCATTGATTCCAATTATGTTTCAAGGACAGCCAGTCGCAAATCGATGTCCAATCTTATTGAACCAAAACAAACTCTATTCTATAGTATTAGCCTAATTGAGTTTGTCCAGTGAAAATAACGTGACTAATTAATTAATTAGACGTTGAATCAGCTGTGAATTGATTTAGGCTTGGCAGTTTAAAGATAGAGGTTTCTTCTGAAACGTAGTTCTGATATTAGCTCACCATGGACTATTTGTGTTAGTAGAATAAATAAGAACATCTAAAACTTTAATACAATAACAAAGACTATATTAATTTTTTCAATATTAACATTGATGTTTAAAGAATAATCTCAGGGTCGTAGGTACAGTGGCATAGAAGATTGGTAGAACCTCCCCTGAAGAGTTATCAGGAGGCACTGAACTTCAATGGTGTCGCTGGCAAAAGAGAGGCCGCGGCGTTCGTTGAAGGTCAGCGGGTAGGGATCTGCACGACTGTGACGACACAACTCGTGAAAAGATTAAAGTAACAAAAGGAACATGAGAATAGTATAGTATAGGAGTGAAGCTGAGGCGCATCTTCATAATATATTATATTTTATTTGAACGCACGCCGCTCGTCGCTGCTCGACTCTACTCTGCCTAACTCAGAGCCGCGTGTTCATTAGTATTCTTGGAAAATGCCGTGCAGCCGGAGTGGGACGGAGTGGAGACGAAGCGGACTTACACGATTTCAAGTATTGTGATCTGAAGATACGGTCCGTTCTACCCTGCTCCCTCTTTAATGAAAACGCATTCTTAGACGTGAGACTATAATATAGTTAATTAACAACAAAAAAAAACCGACTTCAAAAAGTAGGTAAACTAAAAAGCAAATCATAAATTTACTTCGCACAAAATAATACGTTTTTTCATTTATGTAGATATAAATTATTAAATAATTATTTTATAATTCTGAAGTCGGTGCCAGGTGAAGCCGGTTTGCTTTTTAGTTTACCTACTTTTTGAAGTCGGTTTTTTTTTGTTAAAAATTATTTTATTTTACGATTTTTAGCGATAGGTAGACCGAGCAAGAATGTTTCTCGAATGAGGAGACGACGGTTACTTGCGACGGAAAACTTATTAATAATAATTCCCGTACTCCTAACCGTTGAGGAGTTGTACCTTAAGCTCAGCAACTTAAAATGCAAATATCCAAGTAGTTTTAGATAATATACGAAAAAAAATATAGAAGCGTTTGAAATTTGAGGGATACCCTTGATTTCTCTAGGATCCCATCATCTAATCATGACCTCATATTATTATAAATATACATAAGTAATATCCAACGTCTCGCCTCATCTGTGTATAACTTACAAGAATACAGTAAACGGCCTCAAGGAGCCTATATTTAAAGAATTATCCCCGTACTCCCCGTTGAGGAGTTGTACCTTCCAGCATCAGCTCAGCAACATAAATTGCTGACTACTAGATGCAAATATCCGAGTAGCTTTAGATAAAATACAAAAAACAATATAGAAGCCTTTTAAATTTAAGGGTTGCCCTCGATTTCTCTAAGATCCTATCATCAGAACGTAACTTGAAAAAAATGGGACCACATGACAAGTATATCCTTCCAAACAAAAAAAGAATTTCTCAAATCGGTCCAGGCGTCTTCAAGAAATCGGCGAACAAACATAAAAAAAAAAAATACAACCGAATTGAGAACCTCCTCCTTTTTTTGAAGTCGGTTAAAAATGGGAGAAATTTGACTTGGTATCAATGATAGAAAGTGCTATCAAGTAAATATTAAAATAATTTATTGATATTTATTCTACTGGACAACAACAAAAGCTTATTTGCATTATTAAGCTCACTTTAATGGAAAATAAACGATTTACGGTCATTTGCATTTGTATAATTAAGTATAAACGTATAAATACCGAGCTTAATGTTTTCGATCCCGGGATTTCGGTATTTATTCGTTGTGGTTTTAGGTTTGTGTATGATAATAAAGTTGGGTAAAGCAAATAAATATGGAGATGGAAATACGCCTTTGTAATTATAACGTTTATTTATAAACTAGCTGTCATCCGCGTTGATTTCGATATAATAAACAAAAAATGCCTCGTCGGTATAGTTGTTAGTGTATTTCTGGGTTGAGCAAAAGTGTGATTTGGAATTTTTCTGTCAGTAAAATCTTACGAAAAAATATACAAGTTGATCAAAAAAACCATTTGTAACTCAGTTACTATAAGGTACCTTTACAACCAGCTAGTACAGTAGTCAAAAGTATCAGGATGGTATAACAAGGATGGAGTGAATGTATGTATTTGGCTATGTCATTGTGATCATTCAATAATGTAGTTGTTTCTGGCATTTGATCCTAACAATGGATGATATAACGATTTACATTGATATGGGTCACCCATCTTTCACAATATATGTATACCTATGAAATTGTATATCGTAGAGCTCAAGAAACACACTAAATAAAACACTCACAATAGTTACAATAAATCACATAGAACAATGGAAAGAAGTAATCCTTGAAGCTGATCCGAGCAGCGCTTCGATTGTGCGAGAGATTTTAAAAGATTGTGGCTGTGAGTGGGCCCGATCGAAAGGAAACAGTCTAGGTCGTTGTTTTAAAAATATAAAGTCAAAGCAGGTTGTTTGTTTTAAATTATTTTAGGTTGGCGCTTTAAATTGGGTAAATTATATTTTCATTATAATTTTAGCAATAAATTAATGCTAAAATCCATCAGCTTACCTATTAAGCACGTAAATTTAATTTAGTACGATATAAAGCGACCGACAGGACTGACATTACTTTTAATCAAACATCTTACGTAATAGGGCATTAAATGCCATTGTATTCATATGGACGGTACTCCAGATGTCTGGAGCACCGTCCGTATAAAGCACCAAGGGTCTCAAAATTTTGTACTGAATCATTAGTAAGCAGCTTCGTCACGAAGTCATTAACTCCCTGTATTTGTTTGAGCCCAAGATACGTTTACACAATTCAATATAACACAAACAATCGATATAATCCTCGGAGCTCATCTGAGCGTCTCGCTTCGATTGTGGCGCAGATTTTAAAAGCGAGATTGAAAAACCTTGCGGCCGTGAGTGCGCCCGAGGCGAGGAGAAAAATTCTAGTTTGTTGTTTAAAATAAAAAGCGCCTTGTCTAAACTGCTACTTTTAAATGTACTTTCGGTATACAAATTCGGCATACAATACTATACAATAATTTTCTTACGCGCACTAGAACGACCAACTTCTACAAGAATTACCAAAATAAGGTAGCGTAGGTTTTCAAGTTAAATTGTGTTACATTCATTTTTGGCTATTATAATAAAAATATATAATATTAAAAACCTAGACTTTTGAAAAAGATTTTTGGAATAGAAACGGATAAAAGTCAGAACTATTTAACTTTAATATAATATATTATAGTTGAAGAAGTCGCTGATAGATTAAAATAAAGAAGTTTTTTTGTTTGGGCACTGACGCTTACTGACACTGACTTATAAATTTTAGATAAGTTTAATTTAAGATCCAGCATGTTTTTTTTTGTATATAAATAATTGAACTAAATTTAAACTAATTTTATCCTCAATCCGAGGTCATTGCACCAACATAAAGGGTCACTCCAATTGAGTGTGGGTTGTAATACTACCCTAAAGATAGAATCAAAGCCTGACCTAAGCCCTACTTTACCTTAATATTTCATAAACATATTTTCTTAGAATCTATTACGATATTTTTAGAATTTTATCGTGGCCAATTATTTTTCGGTTCAGCGAATTCGCTTTAAAATAACGTAATAATATTAAGTTGCATTTAGGATCACAACTAATTTGTCGAAATATGTATTGCATAGTGTTGATTGTGTAACGGCAGCACACGTAAGTAAGTATTTTTTTAATATTATTAAAACCGACGTGAGAGGACGACAATTATTGAGAATACTCACGTTATACAGGGCGAGGCGGAGGCGACGACACGCGATTAATCGCCCAGTTGATGAATCTACGTACTAAATTTGAAACTAGTCGGCATATCCCGGCTAAAATAACGTGAGTAACCCTTATGCTCAATAATAAAGTATTTTTTTATTAATTTACTTGGTTAAAATTTAACATTCAAGTACCCCGAACATAGGTTGAATGTTTAATGTCACTACGTCGCTCTATGTCCCAATTACATTAATTAACGTCCACTGCAGTTAGACTCAATGAACTCTGATGAACCTATTTTAATATGAATTAAGTAAAAAATATAAGACTAGCTGCACACATGCAATATTTAATGTATTGACTGGTTTTTGCTTCGACTATATAGTCAATATTGTTAATATTATTACGTATTGCCCATGGTAATATATAGATACGATTCGCGGCAATGTAAACTAATGTATCTATTTAGGTATGCAAATAAATGTAACTCGTTACTAAAGCTTGCATGAAATATGTATAATGTTCTCACAATATTTTATAATGTATGTAATGTGTTATGTTTACGTCTAAAAGTTCGGCAAAAAGCGCACTAGCTTTGTGTAATGTTGTCTACTTTATAATTTGTTAACTTCTAGGATTAATTTACACTGGATTTGTTACGTTTGATGTTTATTTCTATGCAATAAAGATCTTTAAAAACTCAACTCAATGTAAATTAATGCCAGTATTGTTATTTATTTCATTAGTTTGATTAGTTACCTCACATAAATCATGACTCAAGTTGAACGGGGGTCACTGAGATGTAAATTGAGCCCGTTGTACGGCACCCCGACTCCCGCATTTCATTTCATGGGGCTGACAAATAGCTGTCATCTGTCAAACCGTACCCAAACTATCTGATGACATCGCGGCTCGTCCTGAATCGTATCTGGTATCCTACACTATCGGAAATACTACACTTCACCTCAGTTTGACATGAGGGAAACTGATCCCGTTGATGATTTTTACTGAAGACTCCTTTACGGCGTGAAAGAATACGTGGATCACAAATAGCACATTTCAAAAGACGATATGATTTCAGTTTGTTCACGATTCGCAAGCATCAAACAATAGTACCTTGATTGAATGAATCAAATCAAAGATTACGTTACATTGTTGTTTTATCGAACGAACAATACAAATAAACTACACAATAATATCATTATTGTATGTTATCCTGTTTCGATATTCCTAAAATATTAATATTAACTATGCCAATATGTGCTCTACGACGAATAATATATGAGCGCCTCGTTAGTCTAGTCATCTAGTGTTTTAAGTATATGACTGCTTACTGCGAGGTCTCGAGTTCGATCCCCGGCTCGGGCAAAAGTGTGATTAGGTACTCCGTCAGTCAAATCTCAGAAGCAGCAAGAAATTCTGGACTTGTGCTCGGTAGATGGAGATTGGCCCATCCTCTATTATATTGAAATTTTCAAACTACACGTTCCGGAAAGTGAACATATTCAACTAAACTGGCCAAGTGCGTGTCATGCCACGCGCAAATAGGTACCGTTGTCAGTCACTACAACATATAGGGGGTTACTATCTGTATTAAACAGGTACCAACTTCATTCACTTTGAACTACAAAATCTTGGGCCAAAAAGGTCTTCTAAACATTGGTTTCCATAAAAAAAACTCGTTCGGTACGTGTATAACTACAAAAATAATACCAAAAACGCTAAATTTAATTCACCTACGGGTGAATGTTAAGAGGTCATGGGCTAATGGAGTTCCGGTACAATCTTCTTTTCAATAAACGGTAATAACAACCTTCCGATATCATGGAAAATACATTCAATGGCATCCCATTACGTTAGTATTGGAGACGGGAGGATAAGAAGCTTAAGGTTTCTACTATTAGATTTGGCACATTACTATAGTAATGGGCCAAATCTAATAATGTGTAGCCAATAAATTGGGTCGTTTACGTTGTATTGGATTTTTCTTGAACCATCAACCTTCTAAGATGACACTAAAGATTTAATATATTTTGCTGTTCATTACGCCCCGATTTACTCGATTAATAAGCTGATGATATTTATGCTAATAATATAATAAAACCTTTACAATATATTAAAAATATATAGTCAAAAAAGCTTTGCAAAAAATTGGGCAAAGTATCTAGGCGAAAGTAAAGAGATTCCATGGAGTGTAAATTATAGAGGAAAACTACCCCTTTTAGTTGTGAGAAGGCCTTCTGAAATAGCTCTCATCAATTCGTTCTACATACATTTCACCCTATTTGCCAAACCAGTTAACCAAGAAGGCCAAAGAAAAGGTAGATCGATTGTGAAAAGATGACAAGGCTGAAAAGGGTGTAAGTGTTGAGATGGCGTTTGATAGAGAAGCATGGAAGGAAAAAACATATTGCCCTTGCTGCTCAATATTTGCCGGGTATAAGTGAATGATTTTCATTTCATTCGTGTTTTTCTGTTTATATAAATACAATAGGTATACTCATTCGCTACTCATTTAGTTTACCAGCGGACCTTGGCGATAGGCTTACCTCCTATTGCATAAAACCTAAATATAACTGAAAAGTAGTTGTTACACAGATCTACCACACCCAGGTAATGGAACATACCGTTAAGTTTCGATCCTTTCGGAAATACGGCATTTTTGCATATTATAAACATCAGAAATGAGTAATTTCATTTCTCATATTTGAGTTGCCGCTGTCGATATTTCAAAATGTAATGTTGTTATAAATACAGAAGATATCAAATGGCAATTCGTTCGTTACGTTTGATAGCTATTTTTTTTTGTAATGTTTATTCTTTTTGCCGATATTCAAAGGACTATATAGTAATTATATTTTTATGATTGTTGCTAATTTGGATTCTGTAAAATGACTATACTAATCTACTAGGTTTTCAAATGACATACCCACTTGAAAACATTATATTACAAAGCGTACTTAATCGTTTGAAATTCGCTTTGCCGTTAAAACATTATTTAAATAGAGACATTATTCTAGAGATTAAACAGTTTAATTTAATGAATTTCAACTTACTAAATGGTCCTTTTTTAAGTGTGGATTGAAACAAAAGCAAAGCAAATTGGTCACGTCTGGCGCTTCAGCGACAGGTCACGGTACAAACGGTCAGTCTGATGGCAGACATTAGCAAGTCAAATGTGCGGCACCGCAATGAATCGACGATGGGACGTACAATAATGGCTTCAAATGCTCTCGAAATTGAATATTTTATACAGAAGTTTTGTTACTGTTATGTTACAATTACATGGGGTTTTGTATATAACAAAATTTAGGTAAGTAAGTATCTACTGATTATATCTATTGTCCCCTCGGTTTAGGACTAGTGACGTCACCAGGCCGGATTAGCTCCAAGATCAAGACGACCGGATAGCGGAGTCAGTAGTGCAGCTGCCTGCTACGCACAGGTCACGGGTTCAATTGCATGAACACGGAGGTTTGTCTTGTTCTGGGTGTTTTTATGTATAATAAGTATGTATTTACAAAAGAAAAGTATTTGGATAAGTTATTCTGGTACCCAAAGTACAAGCTCTGCTTAGTTTGGGACTAGATGACGTTGTGTGAAAGTTGTTTGATATATATTTATTTATTTATGATTGTTGTTTTCAGTAACCGCATGGAGTTAGGAATTGTGCGAGGCTAATGGCGATAACCTGGTGACACTCAAACGGACTTAGGATCGGACGGGGCTTTGATAGGCCTGGGACCTATCTCCTACCTCCAATATCGCCATATGGCGAGGGAAAAGGAGGGCCCATAGAACCCCGCACAGGGTGGGCTCGGCTGGCGTTCACCGCCCTAACATATTTCGTGAAGCACATCTCTGCCATTTTTTGGTTAATACGGGCGAGATTTCACGTTATATAAAGTACAAATGTATGTCACAAGTAAGAACCGATAAGTGGCGGAACAGAATTTACACACTATGAGCTTTAAGCGGTATATAACCTCAACTCAATCAGGTTATTTAAAGATCGAATTCGAGCGGCGAAAAGGTTCGGATAAAATTCGGCATGACAGCAAAGAAAAAAAAAAGATAAGATTTTATTAAGAATGGGATCGGATAACTGTTTTTGACACACCGTTCAATAGAACCTTCGTCAAATCAAATTATTATAATAGTTTCATTTTCATATTATAACATCCACTAACTTATATGGATTGCTTTAATTTATAGGATTAAGGCAATGTTCCGGATTCATTAAATTCATAAAATAAAATAAAAAAAATAATAAAATTGAGCTGATACAGCCACTATTTCTTTTATGTGTGTACAATTTTGTTAATCAAACCAAGTGTGTGTGCAAATACTTGCACTAAGTGATTTAGTGTTGCAATAACTTTCATTTAACTGAAATATTGTCAAAAATAAACAAAACTGTATGATAAATTTTTTGGCAAGATGAGTTTCTCACCAGCTCTTCTTAATGATGCACCAATCGAAGTTGGTCCTTAGATTTATTTTAATTTGAACCTTAACAGTTTGGTAATAGTCATCTAAGCTTCGGTAATTTAAATCACATTATTTTGATTAGTAAAATTTTAATTTATTTAATTCGAAAGATTATTTTTAATAGCTCTGAAACTTTAATTTTTGTTGACGTGTTCAAGCGCCCCTTGGGTTTATGATAAATATGATTTGACTTTGACAAGCAGTGCTGACAAAAAGTCAGTAGATATATTGGAAAAGTATACTATAAAAGAATACATACAATGTATCCTACAATGTATACTGTTTCTGACCACTCGAAAAAAATAACTGTCCCTCACCGTAAGCGAATCATAAAGCCATGGGTGACTCCGGGTTTAGTCCGTTGTATCAGAAACAAGGATAGGCTCATAAAAAAGCAAGATCTGATTCAAATAATGCTATATTACAGATTACCTACACTCGATATCGAAATTTTTGTAACAATTTACTGAAAAAATTAAAAATAGCTTATGAAAAAAGTGAATTTAAAAGAAACAAAAAAAATCCTAAGGGCACATGGAATACAATAAATAAAATAACAAATTATAAAAAATTACCAGCTCGTTCAAAAGAATTACTATCTTTAACTTCTGATCCGTCTGACTCGCTGAATATGGTCAATGATTACTTTGTTAGTGTAGGGGAAAACTTGGCAAACTCAATTATGAGTACACATAATCCAAATATATCTGAAGAATCAAATAGTCGAGAAAAATCAAAATCTCCCAGAGACTCTATGGCATTATTTGAAACAGATTTAAAAGAGATCGGGAATATTATTGCAAATTTGAAAAATGACTCTGCTGCAGGTGCAGACAAAATACCAACACTGGCAATTAAATACGCCAAAGACAGTTTAACTCCACCCCTAACATACATGTGTAACATATGTTTAACTACAGGTGTTTTTCCGGATATCTTGAAAAGAGTTACCCTATTCACAAAAGTGACGCTAAAAATCATATAGGTAATTATCGACCTATCTCGGTCCTAACAACAATTTCGAAGATTCTAGAAAAAGTTTTAAATACTAGACTTACAACTTTCTTAAGTAAAAACAACATTATAGCTCAAAACCAATACGGCTTTACGAAAGCTAAATTAACGGAGGATGCTACTCTTGAACTTACAGAGACTATTGTAAAGGGCCTTGATAGATCATCAAAAGTAATAGGAGTATTTCTTGACTTATCGAAGGCTTTCGATACCGTTTCCATTCCGCTATTACTTCGTAAGTTAGAAAATATTGGCATACGAGGAATTGCACTTGATATTTTTAAGTCCTATCTCTCAAACCGAGTCCAATGCGTTACAATAGATAACAACCTCAGTTCTTACGCGCCTCTCTCTTTTGGAGTGCCTCAGGGCAGTGTATTGGGCCCTACACTTTTTCTCATTTACATAAATACTTTATGTACCAAAAAATTACCTAACTGTAAGATTATTACCTATGCCGATGATACAGTGCTCGTTGTAAATGGTAGAAATTGGGCTGAGGCTAAGCAGTACACGGAAAATGCTCTCGAAGAGGTAATGAAATGGTTATACGCCAACTTACTTACTTTAAACGTCCTCAAAACAAAGTACATAACCTTCACTCTACGTCCCAACACACAACCTTCAGCTGAATTCCAAATAAAAGCGCATACATGCAATCAGCAAACCAACTGCCCTTGCCCTAGTTTGACTCGTACTTCTAATATAAAGTACCTAGGAATTATAATTGATAGCTCCCTAAATTGGTCAGCGCACTTAGCAAGCGTCGTGAGTCGTACTAGAAAACTCATTCCAATTTTTAGAAAACTAAGATGTTCTGCTGATCGAGAGACACTGTTATGTGTCTACTTTGCGCTAACTCAAAGTCTACTGCAATACTGTATCACAACTTGGGGTGGGGTTGGTATAACCAGCCTACTTCCCCTAGAACGTGCTCAAAGAGCGATTTTAAAGGTTATGCTTGGAAAGCCACGGCGATACCCTACTGTTCTCCTGTACGCTGAATGTGCTGTATTGACCATTAGACAACTATTTATCAAATCCGTTATCCTCCGAAAGCACAAGAGCGTTGAATACAAGCCAATTTTAACCAGAAATAAGACCAGGGTATGCTCTATGATAGCGCACAGAACAACACTTGCACGTTGTCAGTACTATATAAATAGTAATAATTTATATAACGTCGTAAATCGCATTAATAATATATATCAATTACCCTACAGTAAGTGTAAACAAATATTAAATAGCTGGATACAAAAACTAAATTTTGATGAAACAGAAGAGCTACTTCACATTCATGCCTAAAACGAACTTTCACTCCAAAACCTACCACACTTACACACTCAACCCACACACAAACATTTACCCACAACATCTACACGCCACACACTATCTCAATATACATACACTTCCACATTTTATATGGTATCTGACTCATATTTTATATTTATTTTATAGTCTTTTACATAATTTTCAAAACTGTTTATTATTATTTTATTCTATTCTCTTGATTTAAAATTGTAATTTTTAGATTGCACTGTGCAGAGTGGTGGACGCTGATGGCTGTGATACAGTTTATACTAGTACAGCTGTCAGCGGCGACCTCTTATTTACATTTTATAATTATATAATTTAAGTTAAGTAAGTCTAATTAAATATTTAAGAGCATCTGTAAAAACTTATGTTGTAAAAAATAAACTTTATTATTATTATTATATTATTATCCCACCAAAGACATATTCATGTAAAAAAATGCCCAGTCGATTACATAGGTCTCATGAAGGTAAATGTTCCTATATTGACTTTTTTGTTATTTGTGTACTAAAACTAGCTTACATACTGTTGATTGAAACGCTGCTGTGGTTCAACTGTTTTAATTCTCTATACAAAATATTTGTCCAAAAGAATACCAAAAACAATATTATGTATAAAAACAATATGACTGTATAAAAGGGCTGGTTAGTCGCCAACACATTCATTTCAGCTTTCTAGGACTTCGGGAAGAAGAACAAGACACAAGAAAATTGATGTCCAAAATATTGCTATCGTTCTCGTGTAAAGATCAAATTGGGCTCCGAAACGATTAAAAGAAGGAGAGAAACACGAGAAATCATATAAAACTAACATTTTTTTTTAATTCTTATTATTAATATTTTGGCAAATCTTAAAATACTACTAGGCTTACAATTTCGTTAGTTTCATTAATGTCAAATATATCCACATTATTATACTTGAAAGTTTATCGGTAACTTAAAGCTACACAACTTAAATAAAGTCCTATACCTGAAATTCACGGGCCACCTATTTTGTCACCAATATTGGACCCAACAACTCACAAACTTCCCTCAAGTTTGAAATTGGCACAAGTAAGTAATCAAACAATTATTACGGTCCAAGGTTTCGGATCGACGCACCATGGGTTACCGAGCCCTGGCCACAAAACTAAGTAAGTAAAGCAAATCACAACTTATCTAATTGCTCAACAGAATTAATTAACGAAGATATTCCAGTTCCTTTAGAAGCTTTAACCACTGATACCTGTGCGGGTATTATTTGCGTAAAGCAATAGATAGATAACAATAATTACAATAAATTACATAAACTTTGGTCGTGAACCACTTCAAAGAGACATGATTAATGAATTTGCTCGTTAAATAAATAACTTGTGAATAGATATTTTCAAATAAAGCATTATAAAGTTAGAAACTAAATTTACTTTAAATTTATAAATTTACTAACGGTTATTTTCAAAACCCTGAAATAATACAACGCTTGTCCATTTAGCGGACGTCGCGTTGGGTGCGGACGTCGTATGACGTCAAGCGAAATGCTTTTATGTATGACATTACGTGAATGGACGTTCGCTGCCGGATGATGTCATGCATTGGATACCACTGTACTTCATTGTACAGTCATTGGGCGCCACTGTACTTCATTGTACAGACGCTTTCAGTCCCGTGAATAGCTGCAAATTATAAAATCTCTCGTGTCAAGCAGTGCACACACGGCTGCTATAATGTATATGTGTGTTAATTTAGTTAAATTTAAGTAATAACTCAGTATTTGTACGCATAATAGTATAATTGTCTTTTGGCATACAAATTCAAGTTACATACTATACACATAATATTTTTTGGCGTTATAGTTTTTTCGCTTAATAGTTATTAGGCATTATGTTTTATCGCCTAATAAAGATCAAACGCGTAACTATCATTACGCCAAATGTAGGTGTGCAAAGTTAAATTATGCCAAAAACAAATTATGCTAAACAAAGAGAACCAAACATACGCTTCAAATAGCACATTGCATTTCAAGTTTTTTGTTTAAAAACTTCCCCGTAAGTAAACCTGGGTATAGGCCAGATCGGAGAAATTAAACTAATTTTCTTTATAAAAGCAGAATCAACATTTATACACACAAAATAGTATATGAAACCATGAGCATTTATGTGCAATTTTTCAGGGTACTACATTAATTTAATAAAAATACATAATCTTGACTGTGATACTTTAAATGCGCTCTCAACTCGACCAAAACTGTGTGAGATACCAGCTTGTAGCCAGAAGTCCACAACAAAACTCAATAAGTAACCTACTTACAGTTTTCCAGGGCCGGGGTCAATGACCGCAGCATTACGTAACCGCCAAAGCCTGGCTTATGGCGTCGGACCGTCACTATTAAATAATGGTGTTACGTTCTAGCCCGCTTTATAGCGAATATGACGCTGAAATGTAGATAGGGCACCGTTTATTATATTGCGGTAGAAATACGCTTGAATAAACTACGGATATAGGAAAACTGTTTTAGATGATCAGTAAGGGCTGATGTACTGATAATTATAATATCATATTGTTAGTAATTATCAGGCAGTAAACTATCAAAAACTTTATAAGAATCTGGTAATATCAGCCCTTACTGATCATCAAAAACAGTTAAGCCTATTCGAAACCTTTTTTGATTGATATCAATCAAAAAAGGTTCCGCATAGGCTTATCAAAGACTTATGAAGAACCAGAAAAGCTGGCCCTAAATCTATCATGTTTATAGATCCCAAAACTGGTTTATAACATCGTCATCGTCACAGACCATAATCTAAAATAATTATAAATTAAACATATATTTTTTTTATAACAGCGTTTACTATGGTTGTGATATAGAATATTTAAAAAACAAAAAAGACAGTTGTTTTGCTTTTTAAAAAACTCTAAAGAGGAACCAAGTCTACAGCCAGACTTTTGGGCGCAATAATCTTGCCAAGAGAACATTAAACCCTCATTTTAAAATAATTATGAGTGCAAATGAAAAAGTTATGAGCGACTGTAATGAAGGAGAAAAAACTCACGCTCTTGGTATAAGAGAAGGCTATAAAAGAAAATAAATTGTTGCTAAAAATGGCGATGGATACTACATATTAAACTTGATTCTATTTAGGAATCAACTGTCTTCCACAGTTTCACTCTCGTTAAAAATTATAGTAGCGCTCCCGTGGGTTCTTTCGTGACATAAAAATTGTTTTTTTTTTAAGTTTTAAAGGATAGCCCGTTAAATAAACAACCAAACAAACTCTCTTACAACTTTTACTTTATAATATGAGTCATGGTTTTCAATAAACTAATAAAATAACAAGTATCTATTAATCAATCAATCATTATATTAAAATGTCGTTTCTAAACGTCCTTTTATCTACATTATATGTCTGTACTATTATTGCAGAGATTGTTTGGTTCAAAACGCTAATCTTAAAATCTTTTTAAATTAAAAAATAAATGTTATTTGTTAGCTTATTTATCAAGGAAGGTAATTGGTTATATAACATGACGCCATGGTAGGAAGAGAAGCAAACGATTGACGTGGGTAAAATTGAGCAAAAAGTTAACAACAATTATGAGATTTTAGGATTATTATATAAATCTACTATATATATTATATTCTACAACATGGCAAAAATCAGCTAAGTATTTGAAATTTTGACACGCCAATTTAAAAAACTACGCATTTTTGAAAATTGCACGATGTAAATGCGTACACCAACTCTTGGTCGTATTTACCAACCGCATATTTTCATATAAAAATGACACGTACAAGCGAGCAACTGCCATATGACTCTTTCTACTATTCGATGACTGTTTAGGTACGTAATGTAAATATAGGCAGTATCTATCTTTGTTATCTGTCACAGATAACATTAATTGAATTATAAGACCAGGATAAGTAACTGCAGGATAAACATGAAATAAAAGGATACAACATCAGAACATCATTTTTTTTATTGAACATGTGGGTACACAAAACGACTGCACTTTATATGAATCAACACAAAATTAAATCACTAGAATGAGAAAAGATTTATTTGCACGAGTGGGGTAGTTAATTACAATCTCAATCATCATAACTAAATTTGGACAAAAGAGGGAAAACACAAATAGGGAAAAAAGAGAACTTAGAATGAAATCACGATTTATATATAAAAATAAAGAAATGGCGATACTTCAACCGTTACAATGACGGCACGCGACAGAATTTGCACTATACAACTCAGGCGACTGATAGCAGGAAAAAGAAGGGCAGAGCACACTGTGTTCCGACATTTATAGCCCCGTGGCGTCGTTTGTGCGGACGGAAGCGGAAGGCGGCGGTGGTGGTGGTGCTGTGGTGTTGCCAGCGCCCACAGGGTGGCCAGAGGTTGTAACAGCTCGGCCATCCTGAAACAAAGTGACCACACGATACGCATTAGTTAACTTTCTAGTAAATCTATGAGATCTTCGGTATCTAATGCATCAGCGTCCACATCAGCATCTTCACTATCAGAACCAGCAACAGCAACATACGGTCTTAACGAATCCACAGCAACAACAGTACTAAATTTCTTGTAGCCCCTAAATCCCTTCACACTGTGTATGAAGTAACGATCATGACCTAGTGCCTTAGCTACTCTATAAGGCCCCGCATATACTGCATCGAGTTTCGTATTAACTCCACTCTGTCCACAGCCTTTTGGGTTACGCCACAGAACCAAGTCCCCTTTTTTATAAATGTGAGCATCTTTTCGCTTCTTATCAAAAAGAGTTTTCATCACCATTTGTTTACGTTTTATATTAGTGGTTGCTTTATCTCTTCTATTGTCTAGTTCTGAATTATTAGCACTGTTTTCTAAATCCGACATAATTCTACTTTCATGTTTAAACATTAAATTAAAGGGGGCTTCTCCTGTAGTTTCATGACACATGTTGTTAACACCAAAAACTACGTCAGGCAACTTACAGTCCCAATAATTTTCATCACTACTAGTTCTTAAACCATTCAAAATAGTTCGATTTACTCTCTCAACCTGACCATTAGCTCTTGGTGTAGCAACTGAAGTTAGCACATGTTTTATTTGATGTTTAACTGCAAAGTCTTTAAAGTAACGGCTACAGAACGCAAGACCACGATCTGACACTATGGTAGATGGGAAGCCAAATAAAGAGAAAACATCATGTAATAAGCGTATTGTCTCAAGTGAACTTAATGTGCGTGTTACTCTAGCAATAACAAATTTCGAAAAAGAGCATGTAATTACTAAAATGTATTGATTATGTTTACTAGATTTTGGAAATGGTCCCAAGTGATCAATATGCACAGTATTCATTGGTACTGCTGGTTTGGGAATCGGATTTAATTTTCCTTCCAATTTACCATAATGGCCTTTCCGAAAAGCACAATCCAGACATGAACTTACATATTTTCTAATAAATCTAGTCATTTTAGGAAACCAAAACTTTGCTTTAATAGCACTGTCACATTTCTTTAAGCCACTGTGACCGACATTGTCGTGATATTTCTGCAAGAGTTTCCATCGAGCATTACAAGGAACTAACAAACGATTACCATGCAAGGTTTTCTTATATAAACGTTCATCAACTATTACGTAATTGTTAAATACGTCTGGATTGGCCTCAGCACCTCTCAATTGATTGATAATGTTACACAACTTAGGATCCTGCATTTGCACCGTAAGAAACCAATCATCAGTAGACAGAGCATAAACGTGGGTATCTTCTGGATTTCGGCTCAGCGCATCAACGTGCTTCATTTTACCTCCGGCCCTATATTCTATCTCGATATCAAATTCTTGTATTTGTAACCACTAACGCGCAATTCTAGATACTAAATCTTTCTTTACAAATGTGTGTCGGACAGCAACACAATCGGTAAGTATTTTAACTCTAATACCTAATAGGTACACTCTGAACCTTTTTAACGATGCGACTACTGCTAGGGTTTCCAATTCGTAACTATGGTAATTTTGTTCCTCACGTGTTGTCATACGACTAAAGTACATAACTGGTTTAAGAGTGTTGTCCATTTGCCGCTGAAGCAGAATACCGGCTACCCCGAACTTACTTGCATCGGTATGGAGCTCAGTGTACAAATTCCTATCATAAATGGCAAGAACTGGATAAGATATTAAATTGGATTTAAGTTCTGCAAAAGCCTTATCTTGTGCTTGTTCCCAAGACCACTGTACATTTTTCTTTGTAAGATCTGTAAGGGGCTTAGCAATGAGGGAGAAATTACGTATAAATTTTCTAAAAAATGAACAAAGACCAACAAATTGTCTAACTTGGTGTACGTTACACGGAGTAGGAAAATCACGAACAGATTTTATTTTGTGCTCACCAGGCTTAATACCATCTTTAGAAATGTGATGACCAAGAAAATTCAATTCGGTTTGGAGAAACGAGCATTTTTTCATATTAAGTTTAAGATTGGCCTTTTGTAAAATATCTAGTAACAATTCTAATAGCTCTAAACCTCTTTGAATATTACAACTTGGTATTAAAATATCATCAATAAATGCCAATATGTGATCTCCATTACCCATTTTATTCACTCTATTGATTATATTGTTCATTAACCGCTGGAAAACAGCCGGTGAATTAGCTAAACCAAACGGAACTCTAAGATATTCGTATTGCCCATCTGGTGTAATGAAGGCGGTTTTGTGGATAGAGTTTTCCGCAATACCTATTTGATGGTAAGATTGCGATAAATCCAAGCTAGTAAAAAAAATTTTGCCAGCTAATTTTGAAATTTCATCATCGATAATGGGTAATGGAAATCTGTCTTTGACAGTGATAGCATTTAGAGCCCTATAATCTACACAAAGTCTCACATCCCCATTTTTCTTTTTCACTAGTACAACAGGTGAAGCAAACTCCGAATTAGATTCCCTAATGATACCTGCATCTAAAAGATCCTTTACTTTTTCGCGAACGACTGAAAGTTCTGGTAGTGAAAGCCTATATGGGCGGTGGTACACAGACTTATTAGTATTCAATTTTATTTCCATTTCTGCTAAATCAGTGAGTCCTAATTCAGAAGTATTAGAGGCAAAACAAGCACTATAATGACACAACATCGCAAATAATTGTTGCTTTTCGACTTCACTTATATTACCCACGTTTATATCTGCTAAACCAACACCTCCAATATCAGCCAAGCGTACAGTTGGATCCAATTGAGCCGCGTCAGCAACAGTACAACTAGCCACAACAGAAGCATCATCAACAGAAACAGCTTTAACATTTCTGCATGCCAGCTCAGCGTCATAATTGGACCAACAGCAAAGAAAAATTTGACTCACCAAGCCAGCCACAGCATCTTCCTTTATTTCGGCACTTGATTGTCCCCTCACCACCACCTGGCCAGCTGCGAACTCGACAGCTTTCGAGCCCAAGTTGTATACTCGGACTAGACCTTCAGAGCCTTCCACCACCGACGCCGGGATAATGTATTCGCAGTCTTCAACTTTCGCGTTTACCAATTGCTCTATTGTGTCGCTCGGCGAATCTTCGCGGGTAGTTGGGGCAGCAGCTCGCTTCGCCGCATACTGCACCTCAGGGTCTTCAGATTCACTGCTGCTGCTGCTGCTGTAGTCAGCTGCCCGTCGCCTCTTCATCATGAACGCAGGGAAATCCCACTTCTGAAAACTATAAGACCAGGATAAGTAACTGCAGGATAAACATGAAATAAAAGGATACAACATCAGAACATCATTTTTTTTATTGAACATGTGGGTACACAAAACGACTGCACTTTATATGAATCAACACAAAATTAAATCACTAGAATGAGAAAAGATTTATTTGCACGAGTGGGGTAGTTAATTACAATCTCAATCATCATAACTAAATTTGGACAAAAGAGGGAAAACACAAATAGGGAAAAAAGAGAACTTAGAATGAAATCACGATTTATATATAAAAATAAAGAAATGGCGATACTTCAACCGTTACAATGACGGCACGCGACAGAATTTGCACTATACAACTCAGGCGACTGATAGCAGGAAAAAGAAGGGCAGTGCACACTGTGTTCCGACATTTATAGCCCCGTGGCGTCGTTTGTGCGGACGGAAGCGGAAGGCGGCGGTGGTGGTGGTGCTGTGGTGTTGCCAGCGCCCACAGGGTGGCCAGAGGTTGTAACAGAATTATTCATAAGCGCTGCTTTTTTATTATTGTTTCTCAATAGAAAAACTTTTTTTGTAAGTCAAAACTCATCTCTCAGTATTTATAGTCAATAATGCAAATTCCTGAAACAGTTTAAGTGTTCTATAAAACATTAGTCAATAATTATTAAACCATTTTTTTTAAAATATCACATATAAACGGCTAAGTGACTGATAACCATGCAGTAATATTTAAAAATACAATGACAACTAGCAATATCTCGTAAAATACTTAAATGTACATGAACTTTTTCTATTATATGCTCTCCTTTGTACATCACTCTTTTAACTTTGCACCCGTCGGTCTGTAGTAGGTATTTTATTTTGCTGTAGTATGCAATTAAGCTCTAGAGATAAACCTCTTGCAGGAATTAATTAACGCCACAACATCCACTATTGTGTACAAGTACTGAGCTAAACAAACACTCTTAACTAAAGGACGGACATATTTCTAGCACATTGCATTGTTTTACCTCTCCGCTAATTGGTGGTGTAAACATAAATACATCTGGATATGTGGAGACTGTTTCTTTTATTGGTCGCTAGAGGACTCTTGCCTTGTGTTATTTTGCAAGGACTTTTGTGCGAGCTTACATTAGTTAGGAATACAAAAATGAAATAGTAATAAAAATATAATACAAAGTTGACTTGCTCAGATATAATTTAATTTAGTAACAATTTGCAATATATAAGACCCGTTACTTTTCACATAGTGTCAATTTTACCAACGTGTGAAACATATAATTCTTCTCAACTGAGCTTTGACACAAAACTGGCACTTAGATTCATTTCATCGTCTTCGCATGTAAATTAATCTAAGCTTCGCGATATTTAGTTCTATTTAGATGATTTATATGTACATTTTGTTGAGTGCTTGAAACTGTGTAATATAAAAAATGTCGATAATAGCAGTCAACATTTTTTTGGACTTGAACCGGGATTGAAACCTGCAACCATAGGATTCTAGCCTATCGCTTTCATGGATCTTTTAACTGTAAGCATCGTCTTTCCGGACGCCTTTGTAGGTAGCAACCAATATGACTGATGTTGCAATTAAAACACATCCTGTAATTATATATTATAGACACGGGTCTTAATCGCGTAAATATTTTTAAGGTATAAATACCTTAAAACCTTAAAAATATTTACGCGATTAAGACCCGTGTCTATAATATATAATTATGTGTACAAATCGTGATAGTTTAAAAACATCCTGTAATGATTAACACGGTCGGTGTTTTTAATTTCTAATTGATTTAAATACAGCATTGAGCCATGCTTAACAATCTTATACTAAGAACAGTCGAAAAATTAACAATCTAATGGTTTTTGAAATTGAGAATTTTTGCCTTTGACTTTGACTTTGTTTAAGCCAAAGCTTTCGATCTCACCGTTCCATACAAACATTAAATGAATGCAAATACTGGTTTAATAAAACCGTAGTAGTTTGGTGCAATTAGTGCTTAGTTTGTAAGCTTTCATAATTATTATAGAAAGAAGCAAAAGTATCTGGTCTACGCAATAGACCAACTAGAAGAAGAAGAGACAACTATTCCAACATACTTGGAGCTTATGATTGGGTACCTTATTCTTTTGAAGCAAACAGTTTAACCGCTATAGAAACACTACAATTTGACGACAGTTAACTCATAAACCTCACTTTAATACACACATTCTGTTAAACAGTAGCAGTACAACACCGTTTAAAATCAATTAGTGTACTGTAGCCTCATACAATGTCTCAAACCGCTACTATACTTCCCACCTACATATATTATTTTGTCGCCAGCTGGCGAGAGATTTCTAACACAAATGTAGCAGGCTTTTCATTTTCAACTGGACATTGTATCAATAAGTTTACTGGTCAGGTTTTATTTTATTTATTTCCTTGATTTCTCTATATTTATCTATATCTATATATCTATATTTTTAATTTGCCGGTCAATTTTCTTCCACTTTGTACAATTTTTCGATCAAAAAATATTGCCCGGCTAATATTTCTAAACTCGGATTAACTATTTTTATTAAAACTGACGTGAGTTTGTAACATTATTAAAATTATGAAATACGGGTGTTACTCACGTAATGTTGGTCTATTTAGTCGACCGCGGTTTCAGACAGTGCAAGACTGGCTGCGACTCTGGCGCGACGTATCGCACTCTTTTGATAATGCCTAGACGTATAGGCGAAACCGCGGTCGACTAAATAGACCAACATTACGTGAGTAACACCCGTATTTCATAATTTTAATAATCTCGGATTAACTCCTGTGTAGAGAGCTTATTCACATTTCACACACACAAGCTTTTTATTCTCAGAGTTCAAGAATCATGTACTGAATCACTGGTAAGCGCCTTCGTCTCGATGTCATTTCATTTGAAGTCCTCAAAAATCGATTAACTTTAATTGCATTATGTGGCATTCGAGTGTTATTTCACCAATCGATCGATCTCGACAGAATAATAATAATAATAATAATAAAAACTCTTTATTGTACACCAAATACAAAACAATAGAAACATAATAAGAGATATAATACACAAAATGGTATGGTAATACAAGTGGCGGCCTTATCGCCTTGTGGCAATTTCTTCCAGGCAACCAGGCAGAATGACCAAATTGTATGGAAATAAGCATGTTTGTTTATATGTTTGAACCATTTGACAGTAAATTCTCCATTGTTTAGTGAAGAAAAACTGTCAACCAATTGAATACAACAATCGATCGATGTATCGTTCGATGGTGATTAATTTTGGTGTACTCATACCTTTAAAGACGTCTTTATACGTCTCTTTTAATCTGATATCCATATGGCCCACTTAGGTAAATAATGTAATAAATAACGGTCGAAGGACTATTTTGAGTCGGTTCTTATTTGTTGGAAAGTGCGGTGCGTATTATTTATCAGTCGCGTTAATTCAAAATAGACGCCTAATAAATATAAACATTCAACCATTCACCTTTAACCAAAAATTTAAAAAACCGTGCTTCTTACAGCCATGATCGTCTATAATCCACCGAGATAATATATGAATGAATACATCGTTATTAATCTTCGAGTAGTATCAAGTGTCGTATACTGGAAATGCGTGAGAAACTAAGAATCCATAAATCATAACTTACAATAATGTTTAATACATTTGCTACGTCTGAAACACATAAATTTCCTTCGATGGATGTTGTTCAAATGTATAGGGAATAAGGCAGAGATAATTGAGTGTTATTATCGCAATATGACAGGGGAAACAGACGAGATGTATGGATCCGTATACCGTTGATACGAGTGACATATTGTGTTGGTTGTGTGGTGAAATATTGCCAATACGTAACCTTTACACCTGATAATTCTTGCAAGACTACGTCAATGTTTTCGCATGGTAACGCACATGAATCGAGAAATAAGTATTGATAAGTAACCCAATTCATCCTAATATTATTAAGATATCCTAATATTGTTATTTATTATTATGTTTTTTTTTATATTATTTCTCGTGTAATCGCGTTAAATTTCTCGTTTTATTTACCTTAAATTTTCGACACAAATGTATTTTTGTTCTGAATAAATAAATGAAATGAAATGATAAAAAATGTTTGCCCTTTTTTTCTATGTTCCGTGCCGTTTTGTGGACAGTCAACGTTTTATTAGTTTCACAGCTATACTGAAGATTAAGTATGGGTCCCATTAAGTTGAAAATCGGATTCAAATAGCCCAACATCACACACATAAATTAATCATGCCAAAATTATTTATTTTCTTATTATTAACATTTAAAAATTTAAAGTTAAAGTACATTTGAGAATATAAAACTGTAAATAAATTGCTAAAAACATATTTAAAAATACAAAATATAAAAATCACTTCTTCGCTACCCGTAGTGGCAAGGGTTTGTTTATATTATAAACAAACCCAACCCACAATTCACCTTGAAGTCGGCTTCAATCTTCTACAAAATGTGCTCAATTCATGAGAAGCACTCAGCTACAATATCAAGAAACTTTTCAATAAACAAGTGCCTGCAACATTTTAAGCCGACAACTTGTTTTGAAGTTCAGTTGTTCTTTAGAAATACCCACTCTGGAATTCGAAGTTACCAAAAGATGTACTTTTGTCCGTTTGGTTGTAAACTTGCCCAAAATTTCAATAAACTTTTTCCTGAATAACGTATCTGAAAAAGAAAAAAGAAAGAAAAAAATCATTTATTCTGCCGTAATTGCGTCTAATACTAAAAAAACATTATTTAAAATGCCGGAAATGGTACGCATCTCAGCACAATACTGCAGCGCTAAAAGCACCGCAGCGCTGATAATTCTGATGCGCCCATCTGAAGTTTGTTTATGCAAAGTCAGCTAATTGCGTCAATATAAATCTCTTGTTACATGTATCCTAAAATAAAGATTTTGTATTGTATTTATGCAATATTCGTCCACATATCGATTGATGCACATATGATAAAATATCGATTTAACTTTGATAATAATAAAATTACGATGATTCGTGGTTGTTCAAGTTAACATTCAAACGATTTTAAGAGGTATAAATAAGTACCTCTCTAACGTCCTGTGAGTTTTGGTTTGTTGGAATAGGTTAACAAATGGAAAATCTTGTTGCAATGTTACAATCAAACCAGTTTCACAGCAACACATGTTTTATTTTCTATGTTTATTGGACTTGTATCATAAATAAGTAATATCCTAAATAGGCACGTCTACTAACTTTAACAGCTGAATATTGAGTGCCTCAGTTAAAGATCTTGGACTTCATATAGACTTCACTCTTAACTGGCAAAAACAAACTGCTCACATCAGTCAAAAAGTTACTGGTACTCTTCGTGCTTTATATAGGTTAAAGAACCGTCTACCTTCTAGAACAAAGATAATGCTTGTGCAGACCTTGGTGTTCCCCATGATCGACTATGGTGATGTATGCTATTTCGACCTGAATGCAGATCTTCTCAATAAGTAAGACCGTCTTCTCAATAACTGCATTCGATTTATATTTAATCTTCGAAAGTATGACCACGTGTCTACTTACCGTTCTCAATTAACTTGGTTGCCCATCCGTCAGCGTCGGAATTTACGTGCTCTCACCACTCTGTACAGTTTCCTTAATTCTCCATCTCCTCCTAGTTACTTAGCTCCTTATTTCTAATTTCTATGCTCCAATCACGAGCGTGATCTTCGCTCGTCAAATAATTTACTCCTTCTATGTCCATCTCACACTTCTGGGTTTCTAAATTCTTCCTTTTTCGTTCAATCTGTTCTTTTGTGGAATGCGCTCCCTCTCGAAATCAGGATGTCCACTAACCGTTTTACATTCAAAATAAAAGTTCGGAATCTCCTTCGTGATAAGTTGTCGGAATCGTCACATCATTAGGTTACCACGCTGTGTATGATTTTATATTTATCATCCAATATTTCTATTATATATTATGTATATATGTTATATGTATTTATATATGTATATATAATAGTTAAGTATGTTTATATAGTATTTGATTTATACTTTAGAAAGTATATTATCATTTTATATTATTTAATTTTATTTGTAAGTTTTGTTAGTTTTGTTTTCTTACTATCTTTACAAGTGCACCTACCATGTTAAAGCTCTGCACCACCCTTGGTTGACTGGTAGAGAATGCCTTTGGCATTAAGTCCGCCTCTGTACAAATTGTGCATAAAGTTTTAAATAAATAAATAAATAAATGTTGCAAAAAGCTCAGAGATTATATTTTCACTCCTTTGATCTCTGATAATATAATCGAGTAAACTTAAGCGACAACCAGAAATAATTGAGTAAATAAATACATCAACGCGTTAATGGCTTTCAATTAATATTGATCAGATATGAACTGAGTGCTAGCGAATAACAAAAGCAAACGGAATAAGGTACCTACTCTAATACACTATCTAAACGTAATTTCAATTTATATTTTGTGTGCGTTAAACTGCTTCAGATTATGATTTTCCAAGTAAAATTAATCCGAAACCTAGTCAGTAATGATTACAAATGAAACGACCAAATATAGTCTTACCCATTATTGTAGACAAGTATTCGTTCATCACACATATCTTTAATTAGATTATGTTCACTGTCAAATGCATCGCGCTCTTTCACTCACGCGCGGACTAGATATATCCATCTCGCTCGCTCGCATTGTGTTACTGCAAGATTCCAAATATTCAAAATGAATTGCCGTGTTTGTAACCGAAAAATTGATGACGGGGAGGTCATTAAATGTAATGGATGCAAAGTTAGTTACCACTACAAGTGTGTGAACATTACCACAGCTGCTTTTAGAGAAGGTCAAGTCCAACTAAAACGCAATTTCAAGTGTGACTCCTGCGCGAATGTTACCCAGCGGGTTCGAGTCACTGATGACACACCAGTACGCGGAATTGCTGCCGTATCTAAGATTATGGAGTCGAATCAATCTTTGTTGAAAAATACAGAATTGATGACATCGGATGAGATGATAGATAAAGTGAGTAGTGTAATCATAACAAAAATCAATGCTTTTGAGTTGAATATTATCCAAGAGATTAAAGATACTGTTGCGGTACTGGCGCTTGAAAATAGTAGATTACGTCAAGAGTTGAAGGAAGCAAATATGAAGTGCAATTCCTATGAACAGCAAATTAAACATTTGAAAACTGAGATACTAATATCCAACTCTCAATCCTCAGTGCATTGTTCATCGAAAACTTCGCAATGTGTTAACGCAGCGGCGGGCGAGTCCATTCTTGTACCGCCCGCGCCCGCGCACCCACCCGCGCGCGCTCCTGCACCTGCGTCCATTTCTGCGAACTGTGACCCGGCGCCGTTGACCCCGAGACCAAATATCAGCTACGCTGCGGTGGCCAGTAAAACAGCGATCTTACCTGATGTTGACATAAACTCTGAGTGGACAGAACTAAGAGGCCGGAAAAAGTACAATTACCCTGTGAATCGAGGTGGTAATACATCAATTAAGGCGCTGAAAGTGGTGGAACGTAAAAAGTATCTTCATGTATGGAGATTAGAGAAAGAAACGACAGAAGAGAGTTTACGAGAGCACATACAGGGCGTCCTAGATGGAGATGCGGAAATAATAGTTAAAAAAATTGGACATAAAACAGAAAGAGATTACGCTTCTTTCAGAATAGGAGTATCTGAACGGAACTACGAAAAAATATGTGATCCTGACGTATGGCCATTAAACATTGAATACTGTGAATGGATTTGGTTTCGCCCCTCAACCAAAACAACGTTACCAGAACCACAAAGCAAATAATAATATCAGCATTTTGTATCAAAATGTGAGAGGACTGAGGACGAAAACATCACAGTTTCTGTCTCTTCTTGAGTCTTCGGGTTCAGATATATTCGCCGTAACTGAAACCGGCTGCAATCAGTCAATACAAAACGCGGAAATCACACTACCAGGATATCCAATACTTAGGTGCGATCGAGCGGACGGGCGGAAGCAGGGTGGCGTGCTTCTAGTGGCCACACCTCGCTTTGAGCTAATTCGAGTAACACCGGACGATATCGATATAAACAAACACATGTTTGAATTATTATGTGCTTCAGTTTATATACAAAATAGATTTTTATTTGTTTGTTGTGTTGTGTACACATACCTCCAAAGACGGACGAGAATGAGTATATGGTAATGTTTAACGTACTTGAAAAAATATGTGTAAAATATAAAAGTAATGTTATAATAGTCGGTGATTTTAATTTGTTTTCATGCAATGTAAATATTTGTAGTTATTATGATTATTTTGTGGCGTACAGTGAAGTCATTCAGTGTAACTCCGTGCCTAATTGCAACGGTCGACAATTAGATCTTGTGTTGAGCGGGCGCGCGGGCGTGTCCGTGCGCGCGGGTGACGAGGGGCTGCAGCCCGTGGACGCGTATCATCCACCGCTCGACATCTTGGTGGTGGTGGCTGCGGAGCCGTCGCCGACGCATCCCGCCTCGGGGGCACATGTGGCTGATCACAATCAGGTTTTTAAACAATGGAACTTTAATAAGGCGGACTTTTTACAGATGTACGACTTATTAAGTAATATAGATTGGAGTGAATTATACGTTTTGAATGACCCCAACATAGCTTTAGAGTTTTTCTACAGTAAAATTAGTGATGTTTTTGATATTTGTGCTCCTCTTAAAAAACAAAAATGTAAAAATTCTAGATACTCATACCCGGTTTGGTTTACATCAGATATTATTAGTAACATTAAATTAAAATATATTCTTCATAAAAAATTTAAATCAAGTAGGTCTTCTAGCGACTATGAAGCATTTTCTTTGTGTCGGTCAAAAGTCAAAGCAGATACGTTGGTGGCTCATGATAATTACCGAGATCGCGTACAAAACCACCTAGCGACTGAGCCTAAGGCGTTTTGGAATTACATCCGAGCAAAGAAAGGTAACTCTAATAAATATAGACTCGTAAAGAACGGAATAGACCTGTCCGAAAAAGAATGCGCCAACGAATTTGCACGATATTTTCATTCTGTATATAACTTAGAGGCTGCTGCGTTAGACGCTGAAATGGCGAGCGCCGCGGCGACCGCGAGTGGGGCGCGCGCGCACATCAGCCGACTAGAGCCGGGCGAGGTGCGTCGCGCGCTCGCTCGCCTGTTGCCGAAGCGTTCGGTGGGACCGGATGGTATACCCCCTTTCATTTTGAGAGACTGTCGAATGGTTTTGTGGAAACCGCTACTACATATATTTAATAATTTTATTGACTCGGAAACATTTCCTGACTGTTGGAAACTTACTCGTGTGGTTCCGGTACCTAAGGGAAGTGGAAATGGAGCAAATGCTAGCGATTACAGACCTGTTGCTGTTCTCTCATCACCAGCCAAAGTGTTTGAGACAGCTATCCATAACTGCTTGTATCACCAAATAAAAGCTCACCTAGCAAACGCTCAACATGGTTTTAGACCAGGCCGTTCAACAACCGGAAACTTACTTCACCTCATGTCCACCATAGTGCCGGCTGTAGATGCAGGACTGCAGGTAGACGTAGCCTACTTTGACTTCGGAAAGGCGTTCGACACAGTGGACGGAGACGTTCTGCTCTTGAAATTAGCTGACAAGGGTTGCACACCTCACACGTTGAGGTTCTTTGCTAGTTATTTGCGAGACAGGCGTCAGTTTGTTGACTGTGGAGGACAGCTTTCTGAACCGTATTTCACGAGGTCAGGGGTGAGTCAGGGCAGTAACCTTGGCCCTCTTCTCTTCATACTGATGATAGATGACTTATCAGCGGTAATTCAGAAGTCATCTTGTTTACTATTTGCTGACGATTTGAAATTGTTTCACGTAGTGGAAGACAGGACTGATCATGAAGTACTCCAGGCAGATATAAATGAAGTCACCAAGTGTAGCCATGCTAACAAACTTTATTTCAATGTATCCAAATGTTCAGTTATGTCTTTCACTCGTGCTCGCAATCCACAACATTATCAGTATGAAATGGAGGGAGAACTACTAAAAAGGGTCAAGGAAGTGAGAGATCTGGGCATTTGTTTCTCTGCCAATTTAAATTTCAAGAAACATATAGAACAGGTTTGTAGTAAGGCATATAGGAACTTGGGTTTTGTTTTACGACAAGCAAATCAGTTTAATAATATTAGGGCGTTGAAAGCTCTGTATGACGCTTTGGTGAGAAGTCATCTTGAATACAATGCTGTCGTCTGGGGGCCCAGTGAGGCTAAATATAAACTTATATTGTAAAGAATTCAGAATAAGTTTACTCGATTTTTATATTTTAAATCATTTATGGTGTACCCGGGTTACCCGTTATTATACCCAACGCTTTTTGTTTTGGGAATGGTAGGATATAGTAAATTAGAAACTAGGCGGGAAGTGGAACTAGCTACATATCTATTTAAAATATTACGTGGTAATATATGTAATCCGGATATTTTAACCGAAATCGCTTTGTGTGTACCGGACGAGTGCGTGAGTCGCCGGCGAAGGCCGCAGTTACTGGTGGTGCCGCGCGCGCGCTCTAACTTGCTGCAGCGAGCGCCACTGACGCGCGCCTTGCGGACGCTCAATACAATAGCCCACCAATTAGATTTATTCACGTGCTCGCTGAATGACTTCACTGTGATCGCTTATAGGGTGTTATGTTACCAAAATAATTAGTTGTGTAATTTTACTTTAATATGTTATGTTATAACTTTAATTATAAGAATAGTGTAGTAGATTAATAAGTAGATATAAGTTAATTAGATTAAGTATTATAACTATTCTGCCGCATTAGGAAATGTCCTGTAATGGTAGATTAAGTTTGTTTAAAAAAAAAAAAAAAAAAAAAAAAAAATCACAAGACGCTTGAGTTATTAAAACTATTTGCGAACATGTCTGTTGCTGAGTATCCATAAATCTCATCACCGGATTCTCAGTACGACGCGAAATAGTTAGATGGATATTCGGTGACAGAGAGCAGTCATTTGTAGCTGTCGAGAGAGACCGCTAACGCCGTCGACGTACTCGAGACAAGGGACTCAACTTACGCCCCCGTACAATCTCTGCTTTTGTTACCTAATGACGTGGCCCACTTAGGTAAATAGTGAGGGAGAACTATGTAGAGTTGGTTCATATTTGATGGAAATTGCATCGTGTACGGCGTATGATCGGTTGCGTAACGCCAAAATGCGAAAGTGCGTCGAGCGAGCGTTCAGCCGAGTTTCAACTGTTACTATGAAGATAAACTACTTGGTATAATCTTCTACAGTTCAACGCATTATCGTTCGAAGTAGCGGGAACGTCGCGACACGTTGACGTATTTTGACTTTCTTATTCTAAGTTTTTTTTTTGTTCTATACGAGATGCGATGTGTGAAAGATTTCATTTGACTGAAAATGCGCGGCCGATGATACGCTTGGCGCGGTTGCCGTTAGATATGAACCGACCCTAGTTCTGAGATTGACGATTATTATGTTGTACCTACCGACTGTACAAGGTAAGCGTTATTGACGTAATATTTACATGATAATATGGATAAAAACATTTGTGATATTAACTTAATATCTATCACAGTGCAACTGCTTGTCCACCAATTTCAATCACATGAAATTTGAATAAGTGACAAAAAATATCGACTGTATTTATATAGGGGTGAAAATCCACAAAAAAAATTAAATCGACTGTTTCCTTTACAGAATCGCACCGCACTGAGTTTGATCACGTGTCATAAATTGCAGGTCATAAGTAACACGCTTAAAGTTGTAAAAAAAAATAATTTAAAAAAATCTTAACTATTTCCGTTAATCAACCTTGAAAATATCACATAGTAACTTTACCATATAATAAATACGCCGTTATTAATATATGCGTAGAGGCTCGTACACTGGAAATATCAGAGAATAAATATATCATAACTTATAATATGTTTTATACATTTGCTACGTCTGAAACACATAAATATACTTCGATGAATGTTGTTCAAACGTATAGGGAATAGAGTAGAGATAATTGAGTGTTATTATCGCAATATCACAGGGGAAACAGACGAGATATATGGAATGTATGGATCCGTAGACCGTTGTTAACGGCTGACATATTGTGCTGTGTGTGGTAAAATATTGCCAATACATAACCAAAGTGAAGATATATATTGACGACCGGATGGCGGAGTGGGTAGTGTACCTGCCTGCGACGCCGAGGTCGTGGGTTCGATTCTCACTTAAGACAAATCTTTGTGTGCATAAAAATGGGGGTTTGTCTTAGTCTGGGTGTTTCTATGTATAATATGTATGTATTTACAAAAGAAAAGTATATATGTATTAGTATCAGTTATTCTAGTACCCATATTACAAGCTCTGCTTAGTTTGGGATTAGATGGCGTTGTGTGTGAGTTGTGACATATTTATTTATTTATATATTACCGAGTAATCTTCAGAGAAACGCTCGGAAATCGTCACGTGCCTACGTCTCGCAGATAAGATCGTAATAGCCTATAAAGTATTATAAATGTGCAAACTTCTACGACGTACAACTCTTACAGAGTCCTACACATTTTAAAGACTTTTTCTTACATAAACTTGTAGAGAAAACCTATTTTAATAACTTAGATACGTTATAAGTAATAATTAAATTACAATGGATATATAAAATTTAGTTGTTTAATCTATCTTTTGACACAGTAATTTTTTTAAAGGGATTTTTTGGAGATAGCTATGTCTCAAAAACTTGAGCTGATAGATAAAAATAGGTTAGATTCGTAATTAGCGATGCGAAAACTGTTACAAAATCACATAAAAGAAAAAGTACCGGTTTTGTAAGGCTATGTATTTTTTTTATCGTGAACTTTATTACCCAATTCTGGGTATCCAAGTACAACACCCACAATCCACCCGAGATTAGATTCAATCTTCTTAATTTACGAAAAGCACCTATCTACAATATCAAGAAAGTTTTCCGTAAACATGTGCCTGCAACATTTTGAACCGACAAATTGTTCTAAAGTTCAGATTTTCTTAACAAAGATCCGCTCTGGAATTCGAATTTACCAAAAGATGTAATTTATTGCGTTTGGTTATAACTTTTAAATCTCTCCCGCATTTTAAAACATTTTCCTGAATAACGTTTCCAAGTTTGTAAAGTCAGCTAATTGCGTTAATGTAAATCCCGTATAACATGTATCTATCAATAAAGGTATATTGTATTGTATTTATGTATTCACTCACACGAACTAAGATAAAATTGACGGTAATCATTTTATTCATTCGGTTTCAGTTAAATAAGAAAACATTAAAACAATTCTATTAAACAACATAATAATTTTACAGAAATTTCACTACTAGCAGTCAGAAGCGGCTTCGTCCGCGTGGCACCTCGATTTCATATAGCCTATGTTTCTCGGGAATCATAACAACAAATAACAAAATAAAATAAATAATATTAGATTATATAACAATTATATCATTTTATTATTATTGAGAATACGGGTTACTCACGTTACTTTAGCCGGGATATGCCGACTAGTTTCGAATCTAGTACGTAGATTCATCAACTGGGTTATTAATCGCGTGTCGTCGCCTCCGTGCAACGTCTTGCACTCAATAATAATGTCTTCACCTCACGTCGGTTTTTATAATATTAATTATATCGTTAAATAATCTTTTAATTACTATAATAAAAAAACATGATTGAGACAGAGATTGATAAAAATCTCTAGGTCTGTTTTTAAAATTAATTAGTAGTAAGATAGATTAAACGCCTATATCAGCTACATCTGATTCTGTGATATTTATGTAGAGAACATAAACAAAGTACGACATTAACTTAATTAACAAGAATAGTAATACCTATTTGACCATTGTTCGAAATGTAATACGGTGCTTTTATATTCTTGAAAATAAATACCTACTTACATAATCAAATACAAATGTTATCTTTATTACATGTAATAGTTATGAAAAGATTATAAATAAACCCAATGTTAGTTTTTTATAGTAATTTATAGTACAAGTGAGAAAATGTTTATATTTCTGTTGTGAGTGCCAATTTTAAATCTTGAGCTTGCGAAGTAGTCATGGATTGAATCACGAGCGTAGCGAGTGATTCTAATAAAGACTACTTCGCAAGCGAAAGATTTAAGAGAACATGAACTGAAAATTAAAATTTTCTCACGCATAAAATACACAACTTTTCACCTCTTCCTGTGAGAAAATATTAAGATTTAAATAAACTCGAACTCGATTGCTTTACTTTGGATAATTCCATGAAATACGACAGTAATACCGATTCAGAATGTGTTTTAGTGCCTTTTGTAAGTCACCACTTATTAAATATATATATGTCGTAAATCTCTTTCAAATACTTCTCACGAGATTTTCTGGTAAAAAGCTAACTTCTCTGTTAGAAGTAAGTTCTTCTGGAGTTCCACAAAGTTTTATATCACTGTATTCACTCATGTTTTGTAAAAAGTTCCAATCAACAATTAAACATAAACTGAAAAGAATTTATAGTTCCCCGCGATGTTCGGAAGATCGTACTTTAACATTTATGTATGTAGAGTAGAGTCTAATATTAAATACCAAATTTTTATTAATTTTAATGGTTAATCACGCATATAAGAACATTATAATACTAAATAAGCGTGTATATATGTGTGGCGGTATCCGCACATAATAAATGTCACGTGACGGTGAGTGCTGAATCGCGATATCGAAATGTTCACAGCAAGTGACTATATATACCACTTCCAATACGTTACCGTTGGACAGCTGTCCGCCAGGCAATACCACCGAGCCTGGTCGGAGGATCCTCCCTTTGTGGTGGAGTAACATCATACCCTGTTCCTCTACATTGGTGACCCCGACGTGATCAGAACACGCAGCATCACCCCCACTCACTGGGGAATCTCACCGCTCCACCGCGCACCTCGACTCACTGAGGAATTAGCGGCACACAGTCTCGACTCACTGTAGACTCAGCGGAATTCAGTTACGACTCACTGGAACTCTCATCGACCTCCGGTCTTGGAGGGGAGTGATGTGGCGGTATCCGCACATAATAAATGTTCACAGCAAGTGACTATATATACCACTTCCAATACGTTACCGTTGGACAGCTGCCCGCCAGGCAATACCACCGAGCCTGGTCGGAGGATCCTCCCTTTGTGGTGGAGGAACATCATACCCTGTTCCTCTACATATGTATATATTTTGAAATAATTAAAACATATCGTTTGTAGTTTTTAAATAAAATTGATGTCAATGTTTATTACTAACCTACATGGTGGCTGCTTTTTTTTTTCAGCGCCTATTCATTGGAAGGATTTTGTGTTACGAAATTAAAATCACTTTGCCTCACTAGTGAGTAAAAAAGCTTTTTACTCACTAAATTCTGGCAAGCAAACGATCTTTTTCGAGCTGGTGTGGTAAAAAACTATATTTAATGAACATTGTGTTGTTTAAAGTCAATAAGTTAAAATTCGTCTCGACATGTTGGCGAAAGGACAACATTTTCAGCAGTAGCATTTTGTTTTCCTTTTAGTAGTACACTTGTTTTTGCCCTCTTTTTGCATCCTCTTCTCCTCAATAACTCTAAGGTTTGCTGGAAGAGAACTAAAATTTGAGTTAAGCTCGCCTTTATTGTATTGTGTGTTACAATAAAAAGTTTAAAACAAACAAAACAAAAAACAAACAAACAACAGGTTTGCAATTTCACTCGAATTTTAATTAAACGGCAACGTTAATCCAACGCTACAGTATGTAATGCTGCAGTGCCCGAGCTTGTCTGAAACTCTGAGAGAACAATGTGCATTTTGCATAAAATCAGTACAACTACAAAGTTGTATAACTTCATCATGTATATTCACACCTGTCTGATGTACCAGACAACTAATAAATCATTGATCGTGGAACTTAATCTACCAAGAATTATGAAGAACAGGTACGATGCGATCGCTTTATCCAGTATTCAAAGAACACTTAGCGAAATTAATCTTCTGTCCGAGAGAACCGCATCTTGTTGCGATAATCCATTTAGAACTGAATCAGCTTTAGTACTTACCCGCAGCTTTTAGAGTTATTCGGTCCCAGATCCCTCTAATAGATAAGTCTCGTATAAGACTGCGGTAGTAAAACAGGAAAAGACACAAGTTAAAAAATAAGTGATAATATTCGAGTGGGGATAAATCAACTGATAAGGAATAAAATATTTTTTTTTTTTTTCCCTTATTTTCATGGCGAGGAATCTTTTGTTATGACAATATGACATAATGAGACATGCATATATTATAGGTATTAAGTATTACTACACTACAGCAGCGATAGCCGAGTGGAAGAGCGTAGGACTGCGAAATCAAAGATCTCATGTTCGAACCCACGGCACACACCTTTGTCAATAAATCGTTAAGATTCGTCTTTTCGAAGATATGTGTGTATTTATCATATACATAATCGATCGCTAACGGTGAAAGAAAAGATCGTGAGGAAACCTACATGCCTGAGAGTGCCTAAAAAGAGCTCATGGGCGTGTGAAGTCTACCAATCCGCACTTGGCCAGCGTGGTGGACTATTGCCTAAGGGTTAGGCTATAGTCCTCTCATCATGAGAAGAGGCCCGAGTCCAGCAATGGAACATGTATTAGATACAGGGCAGCTATTATTATTATTATATATTACAAGTGTGGCGCGGGCAGAAACTTAAAATATACTATTAATTTGAGATCCGAATGTTTGATTTTGAAGGGCGATTTCTAGGCAATGTAGACGTGATGCTGTTTTATGTTACAAGATTCCTAAAACTACAATACATACAATTGATATCATTACTAACTGAACATCATTAAATCACCAGGTGCGACCAGTTGCGTCGATCATTAAACTACGTTATTATTTCAGAGTGTATTTACCTGCCGTCCATAATTAAACAACAGCAACTTCTCATGAATTGCATGTCATATTAAGTATACACAACGTACCGTCCTTTCATAAAACTTTTAAATTATCGCCATGCTTCATGTCATACATAACTTGCATAAAAAAGTAAGCAGCGATAGCCGAGTGGGAGACCGTAGGACTGACAAGTTAAAGGTCTCGGGTTCGAACCCACGGCTCACACCTCTCGTCTTTTCGAAGATATGTGTGTTTTATCATATAAATTATCGCTTGCTAACGGTGAAGGAAAATATCGTGAGGAAACCTACATGCCTTAGAGTGCCTAATAAGTGCTCAAGAGTGTGTGAAGTCTACCAATCCGCACTTGGCTAGCGTGGTGGACTATGGCCTAACCCTTCTCATCATGAGAAGAGACCCGAGCCCAGCAGTGGGACATGTATTAGATACAGGGCTGCTATAATAATAAATCATTTATTTCAGGCTAACATAGATACCTTAACATAAAAATACATAATTATATTTGTACTTCACTTGCACTTTGTCTTTGTGCGTTCCTAGGGTAAGGTTTCGTGGAAGCGACGGAAAACAACATCCTGCATGAGGGTGGTAATTATGTTGCTAACATTATTACCTACTTTATTTTTATCCCTTTTAAGGCGTCTGCTCGTCCTAGTTGGCAATGATCGTACGATGACACGATGCGTTCTCGTCGTGCGATGAAAAGGAGTTAATAAGGCCTCATGACTCGTACAACATGAGTAGATAGTATCCTCTGCATACTAAGCTTAATAAAAGCGCGCTCTGATAGGTATAAACGCTACAACATGGTAGCGTTTGTGTGCGTGTGTAGCAGCGACTCTGTCGCATACGGAGAGAAACCGGTTTTTACCGGCTCGGCTAGTACACTAGCGTACCGTTTTTTTTTTAAAGATACTATAGTATAGTCATGTTCTTAGTTCACAGGTGATATTATAATAGTTTATTGAACTGTTTGTATGCAAAATAAAACATACCTAATCTTTTTTAATTATACCTTAGATTGTATTATTATTATAAAATATATTATTTTATGCCAACCCGTCCATTCATTATATTTTTCACTTTAGATGCTTAACATTTGTACTTGTTACGTCTTATTGCCAGTCAAAATATTCTAGTTTTGGCTTTTCATCATATGATACAGAATAGTTCCCGTCAGGAATCGCATTTACGTAGCAAAAAAGGTACGATCCCTGTACTTACAATAATATAATTACATGACATTTGTGTGCCTCCGTGGTGTAGCGGCTACCATATGCAACTGCCGCTCTGATGTCTACGGTTCAATGCCCAGGTCGGGCAAAAAGAGGTCTCGGGTTTTTCTGTGAAGAAAAGGTAATATCTGCCAGGAGCAGAAAGTTGGCCGTGTTTCCACCCTCACAGGTCGGTAATCACGTGTGCCTGATATTGTCCGGTCGTGTCGGTCGATCCATCCCATCAGGCTATGAGAGTGAGGGAATAGAGAGTGCTCTTGTGTTTCACGCAGACGTTTGAACATTGTACTTGAAAATTGGCGAAATTCGTCTTAGAGGACATTATTATTAGTGACATGAAAATATTTTAAATATGATTGAGCAAACGAAGTTACGCTCAAAACGGAGACCTGTCGATAACGCCAACTTTTGACGAATTCAATTACGATGGTAACCTTACCCATCACGGTGAATTTCATTCCATCATCATAAAATGACGAAGACGCGGCAAAATATTGAAGTGTCACTATGAGTATATATATTTCCTACCGACTGGTATAGTTCTTACATGACACGAAGGCACTCAACTAACAGTTGGCTTTAGTTGTAGTTCAAGTGTACATACACAAATACAAATGTGTGCGTATTCGAGGAGCGCGTCACTCTCGGGCGAGTCGTCGGTCTTTTGTTTCACACAAATGAGTAGGTATAGATTAAACACAAGTACAGCCCAACTGACTGCGTGTGTTGAAAGAACTATACAACAGTAGTTATATGCGTAATTGTATTTTTAAATGGGCATTATTGTTGCAACGTTCATTGAAACGTAGTTTGATTGCATTTTGAACATTTGAGCCGCAATTTTATTTTAATTGGATAATAGAGACATGGATGATGAAGGCTTTATTAAATATTGATAAACAATATTTAATAAAACGGTTTTCTAATATATGTTTTAATATTAATAACTTTAATCGTAAACCTGTGATATAAAAGCAAAGTAAAATTTAGAGCAAATAAAAAAAAAGATCACCATCAACCATCCCTCAGTAACCTAAAAACAAATCCGTGACGTAAAAGAAATGTAAAATTCAGAGCAAATATTAAAATCATAGACCTCTTTCAGACTTAGAAATATTACCGAACACAAAAAAGCTTACCAAAACGTTCACTACCTAGTTCATAAAAAAGGCTTTGTACTTACTTTATTCCCAAGAAACCGTCATAAGGTTTTTACGAAGGGATTCTAACCATCGTTTATTTCAATATCATCCTTGTAATAAAACATCGCAGTACTTTTTAGATACTTTTACTTTTTTACAGATTCATGACGCAATTTAGCCATTTTTCTTCTTTAGTATTATAGTGAGATTTATGTGGTTATTTGCCAAATCTATAGACACGTCTATCTATATAAAATAACATTATATTTCTGTACTCAGCGAATAATTTTAGTACACGTGTAAGCTATATTTATAAATTGCCAGGAAAAGTTATTAGTAACGGCTTATGGATGGATTGTATGACATTTTTGTATTCAACATAGACTCATACACACAAGGCAGCGTAAGCATGAAAATAGAATATATACTGTAGAGATGCGCTTATTACATTTTTGAAATATGAGTGGAGTTTGAATGACAGGATAACGAAGAGTGTGATAAGATATCGTTATGGTTTGGAAGATGATAGGGTGACTAGGACAGGAAAAAAATGATGAAAATAGATTCGTGAAAAAGAATGCTGATGCGGCTGAAAGTACTGAAAGAGGTTGTCTTAGAAAGCCATTTTGGGACCAGATACATGGCGTCCTATATAAATGACAATTGCGTAGTACACGAAACCGGTAAGCATGTATGACGAGATGTATAAATGTTAAGGAAGCGAAAGAAGTATCATGTAAGGAGCGAAACACATGATGTTTCATCTTCTCTGCTTACCCCCGTGTGATATAGGCCATTAAATAAATAAGGCCAAGGATAAAGTTAAAACCTTTTTTTTGCAAAGTGAAACCAGTCATTAAAAGCTTTATATCCTCCTGTGTAAATATTAAATATATGTATTATTTTAATGTATGTAGTAGTATAATTGTCACCATATTTATGTATTCGAATCGTTGATATAATATTATTATTATGTATTCACATATTTAGTACATTATTTTATTACATCTTAATTTCTTATGCACCTACCTTTGTTTTTTCTGCATCACCTTAAGGTTGACTGGTAGAAAATGCCTATCGCATTAAGTACGCCGTTGTACTATATATTAAGTGCAAAAAGTTTGAAAAAAATAAAAAGAAGATAAAATTCAAAATTAAACATACGAATATAGTTTCTCATTTGTATGAAGCATAAAATACGCAAAGCCTTTGCACGTGCTACGAATCAGTCACATAATATTTCCGCGTAGTCAGACAGACTAGTAAGTAAAAAAAAGCGAGCTATTTCGTTAGCAAATCCTTTGAAATTTATATTCATTCAAACTGGTCACAGTGGTATTTCATTTTTTAATCAATTTCATAAGCTCTAGCCGACTTTTCCTCTCTCTTTTTAAATATAGTCTACACGTGTACAAACCTTCTTTTGGAAAAATGAAATATTTATCAGTACCATAATTAGTAAATATTTTATTTTTCAATTAAAGGTTCGTTACACGTGTAGCTAAAGACATTTTGAACGGTTTTTTGTGAAATCATAAAAGTGCGGGGCTTTAAATTTCTAGAGAAATAGAATAAAAATATACCACTTGAAGTTGAAAACTGTATGTTTTTAAGAAAACTAAATTAAAACTTTTTAAATTCAAATGTGATTCAAAATTAGAAGGTTTTGTACGTCGAACTGGATATCACTGGATACATTTCAGCAGTAACATATCACTGCTGAAATGATATCAAGCACAGTATAAAGATACACTATTATTCTGACTCGATCCCTATCTTTGAATTAACAAAAGACAATCACGCGATACACAAAATTATTGCCCACTTAGTATACTTTAATATTATATACCTGACTTGACTTTCAAATATTCTTGTTTTGAATTCCTTCGTCACAATTCGTCCATCGCGTCCCTTTAAAAAAGTGTTGGTACCCGTATTGTGTTCTTACGTGACGCGTTATGACCATTTCTATGAAGATAAACTACTCGGTATATCTTTACTCTGACATAAGAATTCATGGTACGGGCACAATATAAAGATATACTAGTAATCTCATGTGCCTAACTTGAGTTCGAACATTCTTTTTTTGAATTCGCTCTTCACAGTGAGCAACCTCGAGTATTGTTGGCGTTCTTCTCTGCGAGCACGTAAGCACGTGACGCTTCTGGCCGTTTTTAAACGAAGATAAACTACTCGATATATCATTACCTTTGTACGGGGACAGTTCTTGTAAAAAAATGTCAATACGAACTCGATGACAAAGGCAGGAAGAGTGTCAGCGTCTAATAAAACGTGTTTAAACACATGGAATCGGTATTAACTGAAGAAGCTGCAATGTGCGATAGAGTGCGCTGCGAGCCCGCGTTCTTTTGTACAAGTATTCAAGTATTCAAGTCCTAATTGCACTCCACAATGTTAAAACGGTCTTATAAATAGGTACCGTGTCAATACAAACGTTTATTGCTTCAGTTGTTTGAATCCTCTTCGCTTTAATGAACATTACATTTGGTTAATCACGTCTGACGATAAAACAGGAATGTATTGCTTTTACTTTGTAGAAGAACAATTGTTTTAAATTGAAGAAACTGTTTTTATGAGATTTTCTTAGAAGAGGCTTTATTTAAAATGACACAATATTGAGTTTGTTTGAGATCCTGGAGGTTATTACCGAGAATTGAAATGACAATAAAAATAATAATAATTAAAATAAACACAACACAATTTTCATACTACGTCATCTAGTTCCAAACTAAGCAGAGCTTTTATTGTAAATACATATCATCTATTATTTCTTTTGTAAATAAATACTTATTATACTATTAATATATAATGAGTATTTATTTACAAAAGAAAAGTATATATGTATTAATATCAGTTATTCTAGTACCCATAGTACAAGCTCTGCTTAGTTTGGGACTTGATGGCGTTGTGTGTAAGTTGTGAAATAATTATTTATTTATTTTATTTATATATACTTATTTTTGGTTAATACTTACTTATTATACATAGAAACACCCAGAACAAGACAAACCTCCATGTTCATGCACACAAAGATGTGTCTTGGTCGGACCCGCGACTTATGCGTAGCAGGCAGTGCCGACTCCGCTATCCGGTTGTCAATGTAAGTACTATGTACTCGTATATTAAGATTTTGAGTGGCAAAACCAGCTAAACCACCAATACAATTTTTTTCATTCGTTGATATTGACCGCTGTAGCTGAAAATTACCTAGAACGACATAATATTCCTGTACAACACAAATATTTGTGTTACATGGTAAGTATTTGAGCATCATAACTCGAGACGTTTCTTCATATCTACCCACCGCCATGCCAAAGGCTTATACAGGGCGTAAACGACTTCGTGACAAAGCCTTTACCAATGATTATCTCGGCTAGAATAATTATTCTAGGACTGCCGAGAAAATTGACGTTTTTCGCGATTTTGTCACTAATTTAGAAAGAGTATCGTTACCTTAACAATTCCAATACATTTCCAACTTGCCGGTCAAGTCTGGAATTATTTCCCCTCTTCAAAATTATGTTCGTCTTTGAAAAGTGTTTTCGTTTATACATTTGCAATTTCGTTATGATTGTTAATAAAAATATTTAAAATGTTTGCAACCAGAGTTTCAGAATCATCATCGTCGATGTCATTTACACCCTGTATGTCAATATCAGGCTACCCTGTGATGAAAAGCTCAAGCTTTATTCATTGCAACACATCACATATTAACCAACTACTAAGTAAGGAAAACCATCGCAGTGGCATGAAACGACCGTGACGTCATTCCCCATGAGCGACGTAAGCCTTTGGTGGTAAGGACCGCTAAGTGTGCCGGATATGTACAGTCAGCAACAGAAGCTAAACAAACAAGGCGGCCTAAAGGAGAGTCTATGATGAGGCTATTATTACATTGTTTGTGATGATTCTTTTTATTTTTATTTTTTTTATTTGATGGTATATAAAATTTCATTTATTATACAAACAATTAAATAGTGCTATATTACAGGCATTAAAATTAAATAATAAAAAACATTATCATACCTAACTATGTACAACTGAAAGAGAAATAGAACTCAAAATTTTAAAAGTTATGCGTCAAAAAATACTTTCGCATCAATGTCAAATGCGGGTGACGTGCCCAGAAGGCTGGCGGCATTGCCGCGTTGAATTGCAATAATTGCAATAATTGACGCATAACTTTTGAGCAAAGTAAAAACCAGCCTTTTGATCAACATCTTTGTCCGCCAAATTGGCGTAGTCGAATTCTTTTGAAGGTTACGGCGGGTGCCGGCGGTTTGCTGAAAATTAAATTTTCGTTTTAATAAAGGAAGGTAGAGCAAGACCAAATAGGATCATCACCGTATTAGGAACTTAATAAGGTCATATGCTGTGATGTGGGTGTTCCGGTGCACGCAAAATGTATCGAGTCACCTAATGATATGATATTGAAAACGTCCAAGGAGTTATTGAGTTGGTTGAACTCGAGTTTAATCAACGATTACTGAAAGGAGATAAAAACTAGGGCATGTAAAAACCAAAGAGGGCGCGGCGGTTTGCGGGCAATTTGAATGGTTGTCAAGACGAGAACACCCAAAGCCTCGTCCCAACAATAATAATACACAAAAACAAACTTTAAAAATCGATTAATTATGAAAATCGTAATTATGTTATGATTATCATTCAGCCGCCTGTAGTCCACTGCAGGACATAGGCCTCTGCTAATTTTCGGCACAATACCCGGTCCTGCGCCTTCCGCATCCAGTCCCCTCCAGTGACCTTCTTCACTTCGTCAGTCCACCTGGCAGGGGGGCGTCCTACCTTACGTTGTTATGTTATGATTAGATGAAGCAAAATTAAGAGATATATATATACTTTTTTTTTATACTTACTTGAGTGCCCAATTGTCCTGATAACTGTTCGTTAGATGACTTAACCAAGGCTACAGAGACCGCTATCACCATGGCGTACTGGGCGCGGGTTATATAAAACTTTGACCATTGAAACGAAAAGAAGAAGAATAGTAATCGATAATGTGCATTATTTTATAAAAGGGATATTTAATCACAATAAAGATCTTCGCTCTTCTAATAATCTTCTCCTTATAGTTCCCTCTCATGCTTCTAGCTTTGTTAATTCAGCTTTTCCTGTTCAATCAGTCCTTCTCTGGAATGGAGGGCATTCCAGAGAAGGACTGATTGAGGAGGAACTGATTGGAGGAGCTCTTGAGATCAGGACGGCTACGAGCCGTTATGCGTTTAAATTGAAAGTTCGCGAACTCTTCATTAAGAATAAGGCAAAATTATTACCACATACTGTGATATAATTTGTATTTATATATCGTTTCAAGTATGTATATATATTTATGTATGTATATTATAACTTGTATCTATTCATAGTTACGATTTATATTTTATGTTTTTAAATTAATTTATTGTTTTACTCTCTCTGCACTAAGTCATGACTTCGCCTACTTTGTTATCTCTGCACCACCTGAAGGTAGACTGGTAGAGAATGCTCTAGGCATTAAGTCCGTCAATATTGTGTATGAAGTTTAATAAAAAAATAAATAAACATTTTTAATGCGAATAATGTGAGTTTTATAGAATATTGAAAATTTTAATGTATTCAGCTACTTTTGTTACTGGCTGTACCACGGCTGCCGAACAACCTTTAGGTACATTACCAGTATAAGCTGGTTTCGCGTTGCATCGGAAGTCTGTGTCAACGCGAGTCCATCTTAAACTGGAAAATAGGTTGATGTGATGACTATGTACTCGTAAGTACACAATGATGTTTACTGTTATATCAAAGTATGAGTATTTAACTCGGTTTCTTTTTCTTGCAATACGTACTTTTTTTTTAATACGAGACAACAAACGTGTAGTTGCTACAGACGGTAACTACATGAACTGATGGTAACTACAGCCAATGAACATCGACACAAAATCTGATTCTCATTTAAGGACCATGGTTCTCGTGTGCCAGTAATTTTAAGGCCTGATGTCACCAACAAACCAAAACAAAGTAATACAAGCAATACTAATAGGCGACAGGTTAAAGGTGAGACGTTGGTGCTTCCACCTTCTACCTCGTTCACAAGAGCTCTTCCACCTTTGCATGAACTTCTCCTATTTATGAGAGTTCAGTCGAGTTCAGTCGTAGCGCTTCTTAGTTGCGAAGTTATTAAAGGCAAGATTCTACGCCGTAGACAGCTACGCCGTAGAGGCCCGTAGCACTTTAAAGAAACATGATGAAGTGGCAGTTGTCCACTAAACGGCACAGTAATGGCGTCAGGACTTGAGTTTTGCCGTTGCTGTTGCCATCTAGTTCAAAGATTGATTTATTAAAGTCAAAACTACTGACTAAATACCCATATAACAGAAAAGAAGTGGATTAATACACAAAATTACTCCTTCCTTCATTTCTAAATACATATCATATTACATTTGCCGGTATTCATTAGTACAGTAAAACCATAAAAAACAATTCTATTTAAAATGAAACTAACCCACACAATAACCTATGAAACGCTCAGTGAAAACTAAACCTAAAAAACGTAATTCAAAGCCGTACTTTAAGCGCTGCAAAACGCCGGTAACTCCGGGGAAAAAGAAAAAACTGCAAAAACTAAATTGTGCCTCGGGAAACGCGCCTTTATGCCTCATTTTCTATTCTACGTTGTTATAGCCAAGTCTCAACATGGCTAGCAAAAACTGAAATGAAGTGGACCATGTTTTTTTAGGAAATGTTGTTCTTACCTACGTCGTCGGTCGAATAATTTGACTGCATATTTTCGTTGTTCACGCGTAACTTAACTTTAAAAATAAAAGTTTAAACAACAAATCTCAAATAACTCTTCTACTCGGCTCGAGAATCGAACCCAAGGTTGCATATTATAAGACTAACGAGGCAGTAATTAAAAACAACTTGTTGGTAAATAATGATGGAGATCACAATACAGGCCCGCAGTTTATTATTCAATTTACTTTATACACTTGAGCCGTATCGGCGTGCGTTCCGGAATGCGTGCCAAATTGCGTTTTGAAACATTGGAGAGAAATCGCGCATTTTAAACTGCCGTATCAAACGTCACACCTAGGCGACTTTCAACGCCATCTTAAGCCGGGCACTCACTAAACCCGTAACCGTTACATCTAATGTAACAAAAATAACATAGTGTGTACGTGGTTTGCGAGCGGTTCGCGAGTGGCTCACAACGTACTGACTTTGATGATTTGGTTATTGTAGCTTGTAGCCGAGGAATACTCTCAATTTAAACCCAACAATTTTAATGTTTGCATCTTTCGACGAATGTAAGTCCTGAAGGGAAATAAAACATCAGATATTTCTGCCAGAGAAGTATCTAAAGTTCTTTCTCCAATCTCTCTCTCTTTAAATTAAACTGTCACAAGCTACGTCAAAATCATGAACTTGAGGTGAATTACTTTAGAAACAACAAGGTATTATATTCCGGGCATGACAAATAATATGATAATTCGAAAGTATACAATAGTCATTATTATTGAGAATACAGGTTACTCACGTTACTTTAGCCGGTGAAACAGTTCGTTCGCGGCATTGCAAGCGCGCATTTAAGCGACATAGTTTTTTTGTGTTGTTTTTGTTTTGTGTGTGCTTACCGTCCCGGGATGTAACAAAAAGGACTATTGTATATAATATTATTAAACCGAAGTGAGGTGAAGACATTATTATTGAGAATACGGGTTACTCACGTTACTTAGCCGGGATATTCCGACTAGTTTTGAATCTAATACGTAGCGCGACGTGGCGCGGAGGCGACGACATGTGATTAATAGCCCAGTTGATGAATCTACGTACTAGATTTGAAACTAGTCGGCATATCCCGGGTAAAGTAACGTGAGTAACCCGTATTCTCAATAATAATGTCTTCACTTCACGTCGGTTTTAATAATATTATATACAATAGTCCTTTCTGTTACATCCCGGGACAGTTAGCACACACAAAACTATGTCGCTTAAACCGCGAATGAACTGTTTCGATGGCAACAGTCACCGAATGGACGATCGCCATTGATTTATTTTATTAGTTTATTTATTGTTCAAATACTTAAAGCACTATGCCCTAATTTCAAAGATAAACCTTATTGGCAGGATAAGGATATGACACACATAAATGAAAATGACAGATAAGTTTTTTTTTTCAAATGTAACTTGTGTCACTTTTAAATTCCGTCAGGTTATATTTTACGGGTCGGATAAGATATATCCGGTATCTCAGAAACTGACCTTAAAAGTTTAGAACCAATACGTACAATAAGTTATATAAATTTACAATAGGTACGTACTTAACATTATCGCCGAAGCTAAAGTAAACCAATCTTCTTAAGCCGCGGTTAATGCTACCCGATAATTAAATTTTATTATTCTCATTCTTTATTTGAACGACCAAAAATAGTAGCCAAGCGTGATTCGCAAAGAGTTTTTCGACTTGTTAAAACAAACAACAACAAAATATTAATTGTACTAAGAAACAGTTGAAAAAGATATGGGACCGGCAGGATTTGAACCTGCGACCTTACTGCACACCGGGCAGCCGCTTTAGCTTATTTTCAACTGTTTCTTAGTATAATTTGCTAAGCATAGCTAAATGCTATACAAATAATTAATTAGAAATATTAATTGTGTTGTAAAAGCAAAATCAAAGTACTAGTCTATAATATACTAGAAAGACTTCAAATTGTTATACCAGACCTCCTTTAACTTAATATTGTTAAGCTTTACTCAAACACAAAGAACGTCAACAAGAATGAAAAGTTATTTTGGTAAAAGATTTTTTTGGAGCTTAGTTAATAATATTTTGTCATATTTTACCTCAACTCTTTATTAATTTCCTTTGATAAAATTTCTCAGCACCGGCAACAATTTAGCGAAAGTTTTAATAAAAGAAACGCAGGTTGACGCACACATTAAATTTGTTTACAATTTTCATAAATATTATTGTTGCCCGTGTATCTGATCTGGCACTACTAAAACTGTATAACTTTTTAGAAAACTTCTTAATTTTTGGAGATCAAAAAACGTAACGTCTGACACTCGAGCTAAACGAATCTATAGCACAGAATAAGAATACAATCTATAGATTAAAACAAACATGATTCGGCATTACTCAGTCTCCCGCTTTGCTTTGGAGGGAAGTAAAGATACATACTTTCCAACTCCAACTATATACTTCTGATTAAATTCGTTGCGGGTTCCAAGACAATTTTAACTCTCCCTGGGAATGCCCGTGTGTCAGGCACGGTGCCTTTCAGTCGTTTAGGAGCATAATGTCAAAAGCGCAAAATGACAACCGATCGCAAATTGTCAAAAGAGTAGAATGTCAAAAGCGCACATAGTCAAAGGCGCAGATTGTCAAAAGCGCAGAATGTCATAAGCGCACATAGTCAAAAGCGCAGAACGTCAAAGGCGCACATTGTCAAAAACATACTTAAACTGAGTAATTGCTTGACATTGTTATTTTTGGTCACAATAGGAAATGAAAAACTAACTTGATATAAACTAAATATAAATCAGCATAGCATAGCCACATACATTTTTTTTAATACATATACATGCCCCTAGCTATAATTGCTGACTTTTCCACACAGCATCATCCTCAATTCATGACCAAAAATAACAATGTCAAGCAATTACTCAGTTTAAGTATGTTTTTGACAATGTGCGCCTTTGACGTTCTGCGCTTTTGACTATGTGCGCTTTTGACATACTGCGATTTTGACGATCTGCGCCTTTGACTATGTGCGCTTTTGACATTCTACTCTTTTGACAATTTGCGATCGGTTGTCATTTTGCGCTTTTGACATTATGCTCCTAAACGCCTTTCAGTTGGTTGCCGCTGTAGATCCTGGCGTCACAGGAATCACAGTGGTGGGCGTGTGGGTGAGATTATATCCCGTTAAAACCATGATTTAATTCTAAGGCTGAATCACCACTGAAGCGGAGGAATAGAATTGGATAAAATCTGTTTCGGTGATGCAATCCTATTACCAGAGACTCAATATATTGAAGATAATATTATTTGTCCGAGTAGGTACTTTACATAACATAACATCACGCCTATATTACCTAGAAGAGTGTGGCAGAGGTGTACAACACCCACATTTCACCTGTTATGTTTAGGTCCCATGGGATAAAGGGTGAGCCTATCGCCATCCACCGTGCGGATATTGAAAATTTCCTGACGGAAAGTTCACAAATAACACTTTGCCTGATCCGGGAATCGAACCTGAGACTTTCGAGGCAGTAGGTACTTTTATTTGCAACTATATAAGCTTAATATATTGAAGATAATATTATCCATCCGAGTAGGTAGGTACTTTAATTTGCATATATACCTATATTAAATTAAGTCTATTTTATAGCTTACACGTTTATGACTGCTGCTGCTGCTGCGTCGTGTCGATGGCTGAGTCAAATTTTATTTTGACTTGCCATCGTGGTGAAAGGATTAGCCAACTCGCTTTGGAGAACTCGCGAATTGCCCAGGGTGCGCCGGACGTAGGGAATCGTTGACGTTTATGACTTGCAGTTTATGATACATCCATTCCACATCATAGACGTCTCAACTCGCATCATAAAATATTGTGAAGTACTTCTATAACTCGTTATTTGTGAAGTATGTTTTACGTGTGAGCATAAGCAGTCTAACTATAAGAATGGTGGGTGATATGTTCATTTCTATCATACCATGACCACGTCTAAAATCTAAATTAAAACTAGCTGTAGTCCGCGGCGTCGCCCTTACCTAGTGGCAATAAAAAATGGCTTACCTCCTTTTTTTAAGACCTACTGAATATACACATCAAATTAAATAAGAATCGGTCCCTCTCGTGATTTTTATATATTAGATTATTCTTCTTTGTTGTGTCGATGGCAGAGTCAAATTTTATTTTGACTTGCCATCGTGGTGAAAGGATTAGCCAATTCGCTTTGGAAAACTCTCGAATTGCCCAGGGTGCGCCGGACGTAGGGAATCGTTGTGTCACTCATGGAGGCTCCTTTAATGCACCCCATATTAGATGTATTGCCTCTATGTCCCTCCGACCGCGTATTTTATACACTTTATGCTTCTGTATACATAGCCCAGAAGGTTTGAGGCAAAAGTGTATAATACCCACATTTCGCTTGTTATACAACAAGGTTTTTAATTTCCACTTTCCGGAATAACCGACACCAACACGTGTGGCATTGTGCTTTCCAACGACTAATTATAGCAATTGTGGCTTAGCCAAAAGTCAATCAATCCACGAGACAGCTAGTTAACCTCAAACCTCCTCTATATATAGACATTTGTATGTTTGTGTCTAAATATGCATGAAGATTTAATGTTCCTTCTAATTTTTGTGGTACTTGCAAGATTATTCTTAGGATGTTAATAAACCGACATCAATTAGGTGCCCTCTTATTGGCTTTTAACCGACTTAAAAAAGGAGGTTCTCAATTCGATTGAATTTTTTTATGTTTGTTATTACTCGAAGACACCTGGACCGATTTCAGAAATGATTTTTTGTCTGAAAGAGTATACTTGTCATGTGGTCCTATTTTTATCAGGTCACGATCTGATGATGGGATCCTAGAGAAATCGAGGGCAACCCTCAAATTATAAAGGCTTCTATATTGTTTTTCGTATATTACCTTAAGCGACTCGGATATTTGGATCTAACAGTCAGCATTGCATGTAGCTGAGCTGATGCTGGAAGGTACAACTTCTTAACGTTAGGAGTACGAGGATAATTCTGTATTCTTTAAATAAAGGCACCTTAAAGCCGTTTCCTGTATTCTTTCTAGTTACACACAGATGAGGCGAGATGTTGAATATTACTTAAGTATTTCTTACAACAAATTACCAAAGTGTTGGAAAGAACTTAATATTAATTTATTTAAAAAAGACTTCTAAACTTTCTGACTGATAAAGCTTATTACAGTATAAGTGAATTTATGAATGAAAAAGATAGTGCATTTTTGTAGTTTGTATTAGTTTTTAGTTAATTGTTTTATATTATTGTTTAAATTTATTTTTATTTGTCTTTGTTTGTTTTGTAATATTTTATGCTGTCTTTGTTGCTTACTTGTATTTTAACGGTTATGTAACCTTTCGCATGCCTATTGGTAAAAGTGATGGAACTAATATTCTATATGTAACATCATACTGTACACCCATATTTACAAATAAAATATCTTTATCTTTATCTTACTTTTTAGCGCATTTTTTGTAATTGAAATCGTTTTTTTGAAAAATTATTTAACGTCTAATGCATTGATGTAATAACACTCTAACATATCAATGTACCAGCAGACTGACTTTCGATTTGAAACTGTATTTTTTTAATATTGTGACAAAATAATAATTAACATGCAACCAAACTACATTTGTATGAAGCGCGGTACAAATAAAAAACCATCTTGACTAGTAGCCGAACCGTATTTTTCTCGAACAATCTTCAAATCCTATAAGAGCACGCAAACTTGAATTAATAATGGAAACCTACTTTGTTACTCATTGTTTAATTAATCTTCGTATAGTAGAGCTATTAGTCACTGAATTCAGTTAATTTTTACAAAATAAAATGCTGTTGGGGTGATACGATAAGACTGGCACTTTTAATTATACGACAATGATTAATATACAGAGTGGATGTGATATAGCGACATTTATAGAAACCAACATTTTTAGACATGCTCAGTGTACACCGATTAAAATTATTTTTACGAAAAAAATCACGATTTCGTCCAGATACTGTTGTTTCAATAAATACCAAGAAACAGTTGAAAACATTTAGAAGTTGAAATAACGTACGCGTTCCTTCTTTATAACATTGGTGCTGAATGTAACTTCGCCATGTTGGTTTGTATCCTACTTAAGATAGGAACAAATGGATGAACGTGACGTCACGAAATGACGTATCATATAGTTGAGAAATTTAGGGTTCTGGTAAGAGGCGACCGTAGCTGGATGGTTAAAGCGGCTGCCCGGTGTGCAGTAAGGTCGCAGGTTCAAATCCTGTAGTCCCATATCTTTTTCAACTGATTCTTGGTATAATTTGCTAAGCATAGCTAAATGCTATAAAAATAAACAATTAGAAGTTTCAATAAATGTCGCTATATCCACCCTATATACTGTGTGCGTTTTCCACGTCCATCCATCATAAGGAACTTTATTCATTCAGTTTTTTGAGATGAATTTGCATTTTCTTTTTTAATAAGGATAGACGTCTTATTGAGACTTGGCTGCCTCGTTGGTCAAGTGAATAGCGAATGCGCCTTTCACCGCAAGGTCTCGGGTTTGATGCCCGGGTCGGGCAAAAGTTTTTAAAGATTCTGCCGTCAGGAACTTCTCAATCACACAGGGTTGTTTTTGTACCCGGTGGATATCAATAAGCTGACCCTTTATCACATGGTACCTAAACATAACAGGTGAAGTGTGGGTGGTACAAGTGACATAGACATAAGGTTATGTTATGACCACAGATATAGATCTACATAGATAACGCAAATGCATGTACTTCGCGTGTCCAAACCCCGACCAAGCGTCAAGGTTGGTCGCCGCTAACTTCAGTCCACGCGCGTCTTTTGTTAGAGAAAATCATAGCGGACGGCCGTTTGAATCGTACTGGGCGGATGGGCATCGGCGGCATCGGTGTCTTTGAATCGGTTTGGATTGCCCGTCACTAAATTTCGGCTGTGACGTCACAATAGGTATTAAAAAGTCGGCACGCTTGGTTTCAATACAAATCGTGATACTTGCGTTATCTACGTAGATCTATATCTGTGGTTATGACGAAAAGTTTTTTTGCATAAATCATTATAATAATGCCATCTCACTCGCACCCACCCATATATACAGTCTCGCGCTCGCTCGTACAGCTACCCTACATGCTTGTCTGGCAAGGGGTTGGAACTTTCAAAAATGTTTGGCTAATGAGGCAACATTATCAAATTATTACCCAAGTATTTATCAGCTTTTATACTATAACGTAAATAGAATTATAATTTAATGAACATTAAGGCAAGGGGTTGCCACGATGTTACGTGTCTGGCAATTAATGACGTGATTTTTTATAATATTCTAAAGGTCACAAATCACACTTTATTATTTGATGAATTTAGATCGGTATTTTACACACCTTTAGTACCGTGTACCTACCAAAGCCACGATGACCCAAACTTTATAAATAGTGCATCATTCTTACCTGTGTTGGGAGCATGCGCTGACAAGTTTTCAGCTTTTATAAAATAACGAAATTCTGGCGTTCACGGGCTCTTGGACCATAATATTATGAAGATAAGGAGATTGTTTTTTGAACCCCTTTATTTGATGTTTGTTTGTTTAGTTGAACCCCTTTATCTCAGGAACTATCAGACGATCACAAAATCCATGATTGCCCACCCCTTGTTTATGTCATATTATGTCTCACAAAAAATAGTCAATCCAATTAAAATTCGAATAACCTTATTCCCACCCCAATTTTATTTAAATAAAAATCCTGAAAATGTCAACATTCGTAGGCCCACGGAGCTTAATATACATTTAAGTAGATTTATATGAAAGCGAAAGTCATTCCTCATTTGCATTGAACCATTAAAAAAGATACAATATAACAAATAGGAAAATAAAATTTTACATTTCTTTTACATCATGATTATGATATTCAATGTAAGTTCGTAAAAGATTGCGAGAAATGAACTGGTAACATGCAAACATGATAATATATAAGAGATATATGCCCAGCAGTGGGACAGCACTCGTAAGCAGATAAACAAGAATCGTAAAAAATAATAAAAAGTATTTTATTTTGAACAATGAAACATGTCACACGAAATAAAATTTTCAACTTGACAGTACATCCCGCATCGGTAGATATACAAAATTGGCCTGTTATTTCCTTTGTTTATTTATGTTATGGTTACTTGATGAAACAAAATTAAAGAAAAACAATTTCCCAACACGGCCGTAGCCCAATTACTGAGGTCCGTTACTGTCTTAACAAAATTATTTTTCATTTCATTAATTAAGATGGCGGAAAATTTACCAAAATTTACATTTCATTTTTACAGCGTTATTTTTTTACCTTAATTAGGTGACAATTACTTGAATTTGCTAAGAAAAATACGTTATTTAAAACTTAATTCTGCACACGGCTGTACCGCGTTGTATTTCGGTCTTCTTCGTCTTGTCGATGGCCGAGTCAAATTTTATTTTGTCTTGCCATCGTGGTGAAAGGAGGAGGAGAAGGAGAGCCAATTCGCTTTGAAGAACTCGCGAATTGCCCAGGGTGCGCCGGACGCAGGCAATCGTTGTGTACGTCACTCGAGGAGGCTCTGTATTTTGGTAAAAGTAGGTTTTGAACTATCTTAATACCATTTTTTATCAAGATTGGATTAGTAGTTTAGCCGTAAAAGCATAACAGACAGAGACCGAAGTTACTTTAGTATTTATAATATTAATAAGGTTTAGGTTTTCCTAAATTTAACTTTACACAATTTAGATACTAGGGATAAATTGATAGTAAAAACACTATAGTTGAAAGGCTTTAAAATAAAATAGACCTATCGTGGCAAGCAATTTAGCAAATGTCGACTTAATCGTACACTATTCCCACACATAAAATCTTGCTAAAAAAATATTTTAATGGTATAATCAAAGATAAACAGGCTAGCTTTTCTTGTTAATTATTATGTTACTCGTTGTTTTAGTGGTTAGCGCATGCGCCTCTGACTACGAGGTCTAGTGTTTAGTTCTCGGGTCGAGCAAAAGTATTATTTGGGATTCTTCCGTCAGGAAATTCTCAATAGCAGCACGTATTTGGAAATTAACGTGGTGGATGGTGATATCACCCCCTATCACTTGAGACCTAAGCACTTCTGAGTAATATACTGGTGGTAGAGCTCTTGTGAATGAGCTCGAGGGCGGCAGCACCACCGTCTCACCTTTAACCTGCCGCCAAATAGTAGTGCTTCCATTACTGTGTTCCGGTTTGGTGGTGAGATCAGGCCCTGAAATTACTGGCACATGAGGCATAACACCGTAGTCCTCAGCTGCAGCGACGCATCTATGATCTGCTTTTGTGGATTATTGATGTCCATGGGCTGTACTCCACTTACCATCAGGTGGACTACACGTTCGTTCGCTGTGGGCGTGGTATAAAAAAAATATATAGGCGTCATGTTATATTATGCAACTACTACACTGTTTTAGAAACCGAAATCCTGCTATAAATATTATTATTTTTTTAAATTAAATTTTGCTTTTTTACTCAGACATCGGTAAGCCAGGTTGTCCCTTGACATAGGCCTCCTCCAGATTCTTCTATTCTTTCCTGTCTCGTCCTATCCTTCTCCTACATATACATAGGTGGACCTATTAAGTTATATTTAGTTGTTTTTCGCTATCCGTGAATAAACAAAGTGGAGAGCGGTGATTTTAATACAGAGCTCAGCTAACGACACCCGGCTGTGTATAAAAAATAACAAGATATCTTTTATGACCCTGTATAGGTACTTTGGAGACAGAGAGACATTATTTTTTACCACAAACATAAGGTTTTATTATTTTACTTATCATGTATTGTGCCTAAGGGGCGTAGACATGTTTGTAAATTAACGCTGCTTTCATTAACATATTACACGACCTCATTTTATATGGCTCATTTTATATTACACGAGCTCATTTTATATAATACCCGTATCATCATTTGACCTTTGACTTACCTAAACATATGTTCTGTTTTTTAGCTTTGGAAATATAAATAGAAAAAATAAATAGACGGCGTAAAATATTAGCTCAAGGCATTTTCCTTTATTTTATGAGTTTTTTATACCGTTACAGCGCAAGTTTATTCAAAAACTTAAATGAATTTTAACTAGTTTAAAAGTAATAAGGGTAAAAAATAAGGTTAAAGTTTATTAAAAAAGGTGCGATTGCAATGGAGATTGGCACGTGAACTGAGTGGATATTGTTTATTAGTTTAAATCAAGAGCAATGACAATTAAAATCAACAAGTAATGATAATATCATCTAGAATCAATCGGATGACTTAAATAAGAAAATAATGACTCAAATTATCATTTATAGGCTAAAGTAATACATTTTTATTTAGAGTCAATATACCAGTAATTGGACAAAGGCCGCGTAGTGCAATTGTTTTTTTAAATAATTTTGCGTTTTCAAATAACACAGTGCATCCAGTTCTTAACCATCGAGCATTTATTGTACGTTTTTCGATTTACTTTTAAAAAAAACCTTACATGTAATTTGCAAATACAAATTACTAGTATTCTTGTTAACCTCCTACAGGTAAGCTAAATTTGCTTGTGTATGGAGAAAGTGCACGTCCGCGATGTAATCGCCAGGATTCGAACCCTCGACCTCTCGATCGTAAGACCGATGCCATTTCCTTCGCGCAACGGCCGCTTATGAATAATGTTGAGAAAGTGAAAGAGGTTTTTAAATGTAGCACGTGGCATTCCATCGTGTACAGAGATAAACAACACAGTAGTAAATAACCAAAGTCAGTATTAAACCAATTTCATACATTTTATTCAGTAAAGGTTCTGTATACTGCGACCAGAATCTTTGGCATGACGCCATCATGGCGAGACAGTTTTCAAGTTTAGCAAAAATTTCCTTTTACGATTTCTTATCGATAAACTTTATTCTACTACAGACTCAATGGTAGTAATTTTTAAAAATACTTTGGTCCTTTAAAACCTACATTACATGTCTAGACAAATTACAAAGGTAAACCTTGACTTTGAAGATTTTTTTAATAAACAGTAATTGTAGTAGTGTATTTATTTACGTGATTCTAGTGACTTATATGTATTGTAAAATATCATGAAAATTGAAAATTTATATAAAACTAGCTTTACCCATGGCTTTGCTTATGTTATACGGATAAATAGTAGCCTATGTCCTTTTTCAGGTATTCAACTATCTCGATATATATAAGTTTTCGTCAAGATTTAGCCATGAATAACAGACAGAATTACTTCGATATTTATAATTCACGGGCATCTTCTCTTCTCAAATAAAAGTGTTAGGGCATAATTGACCCCGCTGACTAAGTCCAGATGGGTAGACTTCACAAACCCGCAAGTAGATTGAGTATGCGCTCATGGGTATGCAGGATTCCTCTCGATGTTATCTATCACTGTATAATATTATTTCTTCTTCAGATATTTGTATCATAAACAGCTAAATATATATTGCGTGGGCAGATGACATTGAAATTACTTTGAAAGTTGCAAATATAAATATAAATCTTTAATAATTTTGCCGTATCTTTCTTTTATTGAAATACTTAATATCAACATCAAAGTTGTCTTGTGACTTTTTCAGTTAAGAAATTCTAACGAAGTTATGAAAATAATTGTATCAGAGTGCTCTAAAACTGAAATTTTTATTTTTAAACATACATAGATATCACTAAGGTACTACCTACTTTTATAACTTTAACAGATAGTATCGGTACCATCATCATCATCATTAGCCTAGAGACGTCCAATGCAGGACATAGGCCTCACTAATCGATTTTCACAGTGCGCTATTTTGGGACAAGATCGTCCGTCCATCAGCGGGGGGCCGTCACACGCTGCGTTTGCCGTTTTGTGGCCGCCACTAAAGGCCTTTTTTGCTCCAACGGCCATCTGTCCTTCGAGCTATGTGTCCGGCCCACTGCCACTTCAGCCAAGCGACTCGCTAAGCTTATGTCGGTGACATATACATAGTTTGGCCACGGATCTCGTCATTTCTCGATCGCGTAGTGAAATCCCGAGCATTGCTCGCTCCATTGGCAACCTTGAGCCTTTTAATCACGTATTGGTATCTCTAGTGATATAAAATTCTGGTGCTATCAATCAGAATTTGTAAGTTCTCAAGTTTCTCAGTTTCGTGTCATTGATAAAAGTTTGAATAACTTTCTTAGCATTCTGATAGAGAGTATGTTTGTAAATATTTTAAGTTACTAAGCGTGTTTTACACAAAAATCTTACGGATAAAGCCGGTTCTACATTTGTATCACTTGCTCGATCTGATCACCATACTGATTATCATGATTGAACGGGCCTCTTTTGATACGACATGCGATACGGCCTTAATACGGATTAATTTATATGTTTTTTATAAAGGCGTCCAAAACGATGATTGGGTCAGGCAAGTAATACTAATGGGTACCCGGTATTAGACGTAAGATTTGCGACCGCCTGATTGTATGTTCGTTTCACTGTGTTACCAATAATAAATTAATCCTAACATTTAATATAAGCTTTAACTTGAGAGGTTAACAAGAATACCCACAGACATTATTAATACTGTTTTAGATTCTCGATATTCCGATATGCCCGATATTTAATGATTCACAGAACTGGTAATACTATATTTAAAGCTCTTCGCAGTTCGATGTATAATAATAGATATTTATAGAATATATTTTTCCACCTAAGTTCTCAGAATCATGTACTGAATCACTGGTAAGCGGCTCCGTTACCCTGTACTGTTTTTAAATTATTCCCTAAATATAGCTCATGCCTGTCCGAGCTTCCTTCATTTGAAGTATCACAATGAAACCATAATTTTACAACACCATATACCGCAAAAATAATAAATCTATTTAATTTGTAACCTTTAACAGCCGCTATCCATTGAGATGAGAATCCGCGCGCATGAATATCGAGAAAACTTACTTTTAGTAATATGGTTGTCCAACTTTTATTTTTGCTGTATTCTTAGTGCATTTGAAAATAACTTATTTCTTATAATATTTTTTATATATTTATTTACTTAGTTTTGAAGGACTTCTGACAATGACTAATTAAGGTTAGATTAAGTTATTAGTCCAGCTTAATTTAAGATCCAAAAAGAAAAAAAGAAAGAAAGAAAGAAAATTATTTTTATTTTCTTACATATACAAAAATAGGTAATTATTATAAAAAATATGTAATAAATATGTAAGAAAACAGTGGTGGTTGCTCAGCTTTAATGCTGTGGAGTCTTGCATTTCTGCAAAACTTCCACAGCGCTGATTTTCAGCAACCACCACGGTTGACGGCACAAATAGAAAACAGGCAAGTACAGCAACATATAAAGATGACAGTGACAAATTAAATTAAATTAAGCTCAAATTAAATTACACAAAGGAATAATATATAATTAATAATGAAACATAAATTAGGTTATAAATACATGCATAGAATATATTATGGTTACAAAGTGTTTAAAAAGAAAACAAAATAAAAAAATATAGCAGACCTAAAACAATTTATAAACTAGATATAACTAAACTAAACTAAAAGATCCAACATATTTTTCTATATATATAATTGTATGTGCGACACGAGATCAAAGTTGTCACTACTTTTTTTACTCACAGTTGCATTGGGGTGCATGAAAGGAGCCTCCCCGAGTGACGTACACACGATTCCCTACGTCCGACGCACTATCGTATAAATTACAGGTTATATTTCTAGGTGAAACTGCACGTCAATTTTAAGACAAAATAGACTAGACTTGGTTATAAAGTTGCCCAATTGACACCAACGTGATAATTTATTTTGATCATCATTATTCTGGTTGGTTGTAGGTCACGGTACTTTGGTGAGAAAGTACCGAGTTGTAAGCTGAGTCGCTAGTCTCGGATATCATGGCTCCCTATAAGCCAGGTCTAAGGATCTGACGTTGACAAATAACTATCCTATGTCACCGGATATCCTTCTGAACGGTTTTGCTCGAATTAAGTTGAATTTGAATTTCTGTATCAGGTATAATAACGTTTATGCTGTATCCACACTATCCTGTTATAGTAAAATGTATTACTTTTAAATTATTATGATTATATCAAATTGAAATATAATAATCCAAGAAATTGTGTCACGCCAATTAATATTTATGTATTTTAATTCTCTTTTGTAATTTGGTAGCGTTATTAATTATTCGTAAACATTTAGTTTTAATTGATTTTATTAAATCATACCATTAATTTCGAATGTCGCTCACGTCGAGTTTTACACACAACATTAATTTATTACAAAACAAATTATAAATTGACGTTCATCGACTAATTGACCAAATTAAGTCAGCATATAAAATCTGGATGTCATTTTTATTGTCTTCTCTTTAGTATTCGAACAATCTTGATAAAAAACTAAAAACAGCGAATGTAGTAAAACACTTTCAGATGTTCTGGATAGTTCTTATTTGACCCATAAAATATTACCTGACCGAATTTAAAAGTGACACAAGTTACACTTAAAAAAATAACACAGCTATCACTTTCATTTACCTATGTGTGTTATATATATGCTAAACCTGCTAATAATGGTGGGGTTAGATGGGATATTATAGCTGATAGTCTGAATTGTTGTTTTATGCAGTTATTGTACTACCCTGATCACCTTTGTGAAAGAGAAATGAACCAATTTTTATCTTTATCTTTAATTGTACCTGATATGACCGACAATGACTGTTGAAGCAAACAGGTCCTGGAATGTAGACAGTGACCCGGCAACACGCGCCCGGCACCAACGACCTGAATAAGTTTGCTGGAAAGAACTTGATATGAAAGTCAAAGCAAGGTGTTGTTACGTAAATTAGGCTACCCAGTTGTGGACTACGAGAAGCTGAATATCGAGTGACCTGACCATATCATCCAGACGTTCCTAAAAAAATACTGTTTCTAAAAACTTATTTCTGAATTGTATCTCAACTGTATGTGATCTATAAAGTCTCTACAAACTATACCAAATAAGAAACCTGTAACGTTTGCGTCAGAAAACTATCACCAACTGGCGACAATATTATATACTATGTAGTAAAAACCGTTTTGTTGCAGCGTTCGTGGCCTCTACAGCTTTGTGAAATAATAAAACGAGTGCAGTTCGGACAAGTGTACAATGTTGCGACTGTTAAACTATAAATTGCTTTTTAGAGGCTGTACAGTTTATGTGAACGACCACTGTTCCATAGTTCCGTGTATATACAACTTAGTTAAATTAGGGAATCACATATTGTCACATGTAACTAATAAATATGTATCGCAGCTTTGCATAAAAGGAGCCTCCCCAAGTGACGTACACAACGATTCCCTACGTCCGGCGCACCCTGGGCAATTAGCAAGTTCTTCAAAGCGAATTGGCTAATCCTTTCACCACGATGGCAAGTCTAAATAAATTTAGATTTAGCCATCGACACGACGAAGAAGAACCGCACAATCTAAAAAAACTCATTTAACAGGGTAACTACATATTTAAAAATTAAACAAAATATTTACTGTCATAACTTTTCGTGTATTTGAGCAATGGAAGAATAGAATGTATAAGTCGAAAGGCCATTAATCAAGGTGATGTCAATCAATGACCATGAAATAAGGCATTTAGCTGTGTTATAAACCGAATTTTCAAAATTTTGGTTTGTGCTGGTATTAGATTACGATGGCAAGTCGAAATAAAATTTGACTCAGTCATCGACACGACGAAAAAAATAAAAAAAAAGTATTCATGCAAAGCAGCGGTATGTTGAAACTTTATATTGATCTTAAAACACCGTTTCATTTTAAACCAGCTGCATAATAAATAGTAGTGCTTGTACTGCAGTGTTCCCTGAAATATAAATGGCACACATTTCAAGTATAATATCGTCATCCACGGAGGCACTGCTGAATGCTGCTGCATTTACAATCCGCTTTTGTTGATAGTTATGTTCTTGGTTGTCATTAACTATCAGACGGACTACTTGACCGTTTACGTCATAAGTCAAAAAAGTGTGAGTAGGACTCGCGCACGAAGGGTTATGTAACGTTATGTATAAAAACAGCAAAAAAACATGTCTGTTGCATGGGAGCCCCCCTTAAAGATTTATTTTATTTAAATTTAATTATTTATTTTAAAGAAAATATGTACCTTAATATTCTGTACATATAAACAGATAGACGCCTGTTACCGTTATCAATATCGAGCTGAAACAAGCATAAAAATCACATATAAGTTTTTTAGTATTTATAGTTATAGCGGTGTTAGTCTGTAAGTAGTTGTTACAGTTAGAAATTATATATATGAGCATGTTCATTTAAAAATGTAATGGTGTAAACAAACTGTAGACTAGCCTTCAATAAATAAATAAATAGCGGCAACATCATCATCAACATAATCATCATCTCTGAAAATTTCAACTGTCTAGCATCTAGATCACGGTTTATGAGATACAGCCTGGTAACAGACGTACAGATGTAAAGCGAAGTTATATATAAATTAATAGGGCTCTTTTTTAACCTTTTGCGTACGAAACCCTAAAAAAGAAAAACGAAAACGAACTGAGCAGCTAGGTTTTTCTAGCAATCTATAAATAAAGTAATCGTGACCCAAATAGTTGTTATTACCTTTTTACGTCCTAATAGGGGAGAGAGGTTAAACAATAACATGTGCTAGCAAACTCTCCTCCAATTTATAGTGTTTGTTTAGCTCAGGACCTGTACACAATAGTGTATGTTGTGACGTTAATTAATTCTTGTTAGCGGTTTATTTTCAGAGCTTGAGTGCTACAGTAAAACAGCAAAAGTTTTATCTAATACAGATACATTATAACGTACGGTGCAGGAAAGTGAGGCTTACTTCAAACGAGGTTAAAAGAGAGCAATCCTTACACAGTTGGCAGTTGCCTCGCAGTGCCCCTGGTGTTGTCAAAGGCCATAAGCAACGGTTTTCATTTATCTGCCACCGCTGGCAATCAAAAATAGTTTTTACTTTTAAACAATAAGTGCATAGTTCAAGGGTCATTTCGAATGGATTATTAAACCAATTGCAACAAACAAAGAACATTTGAGAACTCTTGAATAGAAAAAAAAAAAAAAATGAAATGAAAATATTTTATTTACAGGCAAAAGCAAAACACAGGTTTTTAACAATACTTAATAATAAATTATACTACTTACTACTTAATAATCTAACATGCAGACTTAAAAATAACAAGCTTTTAGCACAGACCTGAGTAATATTAATAAATAATTGTGGTTTTCTCACTAGGCAAGCCTGTATCGAGAAAACCGGATGGTAATTTACTTACAGGTTATAACTTACAGTTGACAAATTAAGTTTAACATAGATAGGTATATTTATTATGTATATTATATATATATTTATATACAGGGTTATTGGGTAAGTCGACCTAGATCCGTTAAGAGGTGGTAGTTCCCATCATTTCTGACTGATCTGACTATGAAACACCCCACCCTAAACCTAACCGTTTTCGAGATATTGGACTTAGAAGGTTTTTTGAAAAAATATCCCGATTTCTTAACTATAGCCTATTTTTTTTGTATCCTATGCCTTTTATTTTTTTTTAATTCTGATTTTTGTGTGCCAGATAAGTTTGTTTATAATTCTCAACCCAAAAAGTGCAAGTATCTGAACCAATGGGATCGTAGTAGACGATTGATACCGTAAAAAAGTAATTAATTTGAAAAAAAAAATTGTTTCTTTTAGTAATATTTAAAAAAAAATCTATGGCGTTAGTTCTGCAGATGTTTTAAATAATATCTACGTTCCATTAGCTATCCAACAAGGTATCACAAGCTAGGGTCTTATCACAATTCATAGAAAAAAAATCGATAAAAGGCTCTCAGGTAGCAGTACAAATTTGGGTTCTTTGGTCCTATTGTTCTTCCACGGAGCTGTGGTGCGTGCGAGCGGGACAAACTGACCAGGTGCAAGCGAGATAAAATAATCCCGGCCAATTTGTTGTTATTGTTTCGTTTTAGTCTGCTTCCGTGATTCGTCCGTAGTAGATGCGATATTTAGTGCTCTTCATTTCTTACCCGACTTGGCTTGTATTTCTGGACTGTTTCCTACAAATTGTGACTGTGCTTGTTAACTGGACTTTGAATTGTGCTTCTGAATTGGAACTGTTGAAGATGGCAACCTTCACGAACGAGGAATACGCGGATATTCTACTTTGTTATGGGTACTGCAATGGTGTTTCTGCACGAGCTCGTGACGAATACATTGCACGTTATCCCGGCCGCCGAATACCGGATGTCACTGTCTTTGACGGCGCTTACCGGCGACTCAGAGAGACTGGCTCTGTTTTAAGGCGTCGAGCAGACCTAGGCCGACCACGGATCATTGTTGATGATGAAGATGAAGATAATCAAATAGTTCAACGGTTTAGAGCGGATCCAACTACTTCAACTAATGCTGTTGGAAAGTGTGGTTTACGGTGAATACTGCAGGCCTCTATTCCTATCACTACACGCCAGTACATGTTATCGAAGAGGGAGATCCAGTGAGGAGGTTAGACTTTTGTAGATTTATGCTTCATGGAGATTTAGAAGACCCAGCATTTTTAAAACAAATCTTGTGGACAGATGAATCAAAATTTGATAAAGATGGAATTACAAATTACCACAACGCTCATTATTGGGCCCCAAAAGCGCAAAAAAATCCTAACCAGAAGAGGACAAAAGCCGCAAAAAGAAGATTTAGTTTAAATGTCTGGATGGGAATCATAGCAAACAAATTAATTGGGCCCTTCTTTCTACCTGATAATTTAAACGGAGAATTTTACGAACATTTTCTAAGAGAAGAGTTACCAAATTTATTAGAGGATTTACCCCTAAATCTGATTAGAAACATGAAGTTCCAACACGACGGTTGCCCTGCACATTACAGAAGAGGGGTCAGGGAATGGCTAGACAACGAGTATCCTAATAGGTGGATCGGAAGAGGTGGACCCATACCGTGGCCAGCAAGAAGTCCTGACCTGACTCCCATGGATTTTTATGTGTGGGGACACATGAAGACATTAGTCTACAATGAGAATAATCCAATTGAAACTATTGACATATTAAGACAGAAGATTATTGAGGCTGCTGACGAAATTCGAAGAGACTTAACGAATGTAGTAGTTAAAAGCGGACTAAGACACCGAATGAGAGTGTGTGTGCGAAACAGAGGCGGCCATGTAGAACAAGATTTATAAATTTAAATAAATGTTGTTTAATAATTATTTGTATTGTTTTATTTCGTTTCCTGGCCCAAAAGAGAAGTTTAATCTTAGGTACCATTGTTTTTTTTTACTACCTGGGAGCCTTTTATCGATTTTTTTTCTATGAATTGTGATAAGACCCTAGCTTGTGATACCTTGTTGGATAGCTAATGGAACGTAGATATTATTTAAAACATCTGCAGAACTAACGCCATAGATTTTTTTTTTAATATTACTAAAAGAAACAATTTTTTTTTTTCAAATTAATTACTTTTTTACGGTATCAATCGTCTACTACGATCCCATTGGTTCAGATACTTGCACTTTTTGGGTTGAGAATTATAAACAAACTTATTTGGCACACAAAAATCAGAATTAAAAAAAAATAAAAGGCATAGGATACAAAAAAAATAGGCTATAGTTAAGAAATCGGGATATTTTTTAAAAAAACCTTCTAAGTCCAATATCTCGAAAACGGTTAGGTTTAGGGTGGGGTGTTTCATAGTCAGATCAGTCAGAAATGATGGGAACTACCACCTCTTAACGGATCTAGGTCGACTTACCCAATAACCCTGTATATATTATATGTATATTTTAAGGTGTTTAGTATATATAGGTATTGTGTTTGAGTACTATTATAAAATTTAGGTATGGTTCATGATGGTATTGTTAGTATGTCTTCTGTACTTTGGTAATTAAGTGTACATAACCACCCAATTATCATCTTTTTTGCTTCAATTACTGATTTGTCCTTTAAGTCACAAAACTTGAGCACATTATTATAGACATGTGTCCTAACAAATAGTCCGAATCGTTGCGCAAAGGAGCTTTTCACAAACGGTGTTGGCAAGCGAAACACTCTCCGATTTACTAAGGTCTTATACTCGGTGGATACTATAAGGGATTTATGAACAGAGAGCGAGGTTTGCAAAATAAATAGCTGTCTGACCGAAAGAACTCCACTGTCGCCATAAACCTTTGATGTTGGATATCTGAAAGGTTTTTTCATCAGTACTTTCAGAACACCACGTTGCGCTCTCTCAACTTGTATAAGGAACGATTTTGCAGCACTGCCCCAGCATTTAATGCAATAAGTTATGAGAGACTGGCATAGTGCAAAGTATGTAATTTTGAGTGTATTGACACATGCCACATCTCGCAACTGCCTCATAACGCCAATGACCTTCCTTACCCGCGCAGACAAAGCACAAATATGGTTCCTGAATGTTAATTTTTCATCGAGCAGAATGCCCAGATACTTAATGACGTTGCCTCGCTTCAATGAATCACACGCGCAAACAGTTCTGTTACAGGGTTGTGAGTGAATTTTTATGTCTATTCGTGATGTGGGAGCTGAAGCAGCTGTTTTGTGAAAACATATAAATTCTGTTTTATTAGTGTTTAGGGTTAAAAGATTGTTCTGTAACCAATCAGAGACGTGAATCATACCAAGCTCGGCGTACGACTGAACCTTAGACCACGATGCTCCGTGAAATATAATTGCAGTGTCGTCGGCATAGCAAACGATTTCAGCATTCTCAATTGGCAGGTCGTGAATGTCGTTTATGTATATTGTGAACAATGTAGGCCCCAAAATGCTCCCTTGTGGGACTCCAAAACGTATTGTCTGAGCACAACTCATCATTTGACCAATTTTTACACACTGTCTCCGATCCGATAAATAGCTCTTAAACCAATCAGCCGCAATACCCCTGATACCCATGTGTTCTAACTTTTTCAAAAGTATCGGAATGGAGACAGTGTCAAAAGCCTTTGCCAAGTCTAAGAAGACGCCTATACAACTTTGCTTGTCATCTAGCTTTGAGGAAATCGTGGATGTAAGAAGAGTAACTGCATCTTCGGTACTCTTGCCTCTTCGGAAGCCAAATTGTCTAGGTGATATTAGTTGACGGGGTTCTAAAAAATTGGTTCGTCGTTTATTGACAATTTTTTCCAACAGCTTTGAGAAAACACCAAGTAGTGAAATGGGTCTATAGTTCTCTATATTATTTTTATTTCCACCCTTATGAATTGGACTGACAGAAGCCAACTTCCAGTCGGAGGGAAAGATACCATTTTCAATACTCAAATTGAATACATGAGTTAGTGGTACAACTATTTCACTTCTGATAAATTTAACCAACGTATTGGTGAACCCGTCAATACCTGGTGCTTTGTCGTTCTGGAGGCCCATTATCATTTTTTCCACTTCTTCACAGTCTGTTGGGGTCATGAAAAACGACTCAGTCGGAGAAAATTTAGCTCTAATTTGATTTGCAAGATCTGATTGAGACTTATTTGTATTGACAAGTATTTTTTTAGATAAAGTTTCTCCTAAAGTTGAAAAATGGTCGTTACAAAGGTCAAGGGCGTTTTTTAAATTGTTGCCGCCTTTATTAGTTAAAAGTTCTTCCGGATCTTTCCTCGTGCTAGATAGATTACATATTCCTTTAATTGTTCTCCATAGCTTTTTCGGGTTGTTTTTATTATCAATAAGTTCTTTGTTGTCATGCTCTAACTTTAATTTTCTAAGAAGACCAACCAAGTAATTTTGGTACCTCGTGTAGGTTATTTGGAGTATATTATTATCGGGCTCTAGTCTTGCGCGCTGGTGAAGACGATCTCGATCTTTTAGAATTAGAATTGACTTTGTTAATAGCTACAGTTTGTAGCGTCAAATTGTATGGTATAAAAGACCACTTACGTTATAATATAACACCAACCCCATTCCCATTCTGAAACGGCTTAAAGACAAGCACGATAATCACAAGCAAAAAAAATGTTTCTTAGTTTCTAATACAACAATCAAATTGAAAGTTATACTACAACCAAATTAAGTATTTTTGTACTTTTATCTTGTACGATTCCAAACAAAAATGTATACTTATTACTAGTACATTTTATAGATGAAGGTATCGGGTATTTTATTTCATACTATTACATTGTGTGCTTAGTTTATATTCCATCTGCATTGCAGCTTTTATTTGATTGTGCTCATAAAATAAACTTATGAAAGTACCTACAAATAACAGGGCAGTCAGCCACGGTGAATAATACATTTTGTATGTCATTATTCCAATTCTATTACTCATCTCATAAAGCTAAAATTGTTAGCTTTTTTGTTTATTAAAACCGACTATATACCGGCTTAAACATATTTAAATCACCTCATTTTAATAAAAGTATTTTTATATATTTTAGCTCCATTATATAGGTATACACAACAACAGCGGTCTCGAACGTTAACACAATTATTAATAAGTGACGGTCCGACGCCATAAGCCTGGCTTTGGCGACCACGTAACGCTCCAGGCATTGACCTTAGCCCTGGAATAATGTAAGTAGGTTACATAAGTATTGAGTTATGGATAACGTTATAATATTCTCGGTGATTTTCAGCGTACAGTAAGTTGATCTATTGGTGGTAGAGAATTTGTGAACGAACTGGAGGGAGTAAACACAAATCTCACCTGAAATTTGTCGCTAAATAATGTTGACCCCACATTAGGCGTGCGCGTTCCTCTGGCGTGTGAACGACGCGTTTTGTTGTCTTGCGTCGTGTGTGTGGAAAGCAGTGTTGCCAATTTAGTCGCTAGATTGGGAACACTGGTGGAGAGTATTCTCCATTCTTACTCCTCCGCCCGCTTACCCTGCAGGGGGTCAAACACCAAGCCGAGCAGAAGAAGAAGAAGAAGAAGACCAAGCCGAGCGCCGTCGCGGGTACATCCCGCGCTCGCTGCACAAACGTCACACGGTGGCAACACGAGCAGCTTACGCAGCGCTCTCACGGTGCGCGGCGCCCTCGTCGCTCACACGCCCGAGAAACGCGCTCGCCTAACGTGAGGGGACGCCTTCAGTGCAATTCTGTGGTTTGGTGATAATATTAGGCTCTGAAATTACGAATTACCGGCACCCTCGTCGCCGGTAATTTGTGATTTCTGAGCCTAATATCATCATGTAGTCATGGGCTTGCCGAATTTTTTTTACCTGTGACGCCCTTGGATTGTGCTCTTTTTTGAGACGCCCTACCACCACCTTATTTAGCCAAAAATAAAATACTTGTAAGGTAGTTGTAGTCTTAGTAGCCTATTAGCAAATGGTCTAAAATCAGCTCCAAATGACATTGGAATAATAAGAAAAACAAAATTGAAATAAGAACAAAATAAACAAAAGAAAAATTTATTTAACTCAGTGATATAGCTGACTGACGTGAAGGATGTGCTTATTTTACAAAGCATAGTTTTTTAAAATTAAGTTTTAAGTTTTTGAAGATTCAATCATAGACTTATCTTATTCTCAATTTTTTTTGCGATCTTTGTTTCTTCTATGTTGATGTTGCCCTTGATATAATGCAGCACGCCCAAGAGCGTCGCGACGCACAGCTTGTCAAGCCCTGATTCAGCTCTAGTCATCATTTACGGATAGTGAATGTAGCCACTTAGCCATGTAGCCGTTCGCTAATTATAAAAGCAGTATTATAAATGGCAACAACCACACTTAAATTATTGCGGTCAGGAAGGCTTAACTTTATTAAAATAATAACAAACTCCCGCGTATTTCAATAAAGGTATTCGAGCCGAGCAAACCAGTAAATAAATTACATTATTGTAGTCAGCCTTATTCATACTGATTTCTCGGCACTCTCTTCGTACTGAAACTTAAAAAAAAAAGCTATTTACTAAAATACGCCAAACGTTAGTTAACTCTGAAGATCTTCAAGGCAACTCCCTTGAAGATCTTCTGAATGAATTTTATGCTACGCCCACAGCGAACGGACGTGTAGTCCACCTGATGGTAAGTGGAGTACAGCCCATAGACATCAACAATCCACAAAAGTAGATTATAGATGCGTCGCTGCAGCTGAGGACTACGCTGTTATGCCTCATGTGCCAGTAATTTCAGGGCCTGATCTCACCACCAAACCGGAACATAGCAATGGAAGCACTACTATTTGGCGGCAGGTTAAAGGTGAGACGGTGGTGCTGCCGCCCTCGAGCTCATTCACAAGAGCTCTACCACCAGCTGTTACATCTTACGTCTAGGAGCGTTTTTAATCATAAGTCTTTGACGATGAGATCAATATATTTTTTAAATCACAGGTTCACCTTCTCTATCCAATGGGACCTAAACATAATTTTCCTCACGATGTTTCTTTCACCATTAGCGAGCGATCATTTATATGACAAATACACACATATCTTCGAAAAGACGAATCTCAATGATTTAATGACAGAGGTATGTGCCGTGGGTCGAACCCGAAACCTTTGACGTAGCAGTCAGCCAAGTCAATGGCAGCAATATTGGTATGATTCATATTTAATAGCATTGCTAATAGATTTTGATCTCTATAGGATCAAACTACTAATGGACTATTCACTAAGCTTCCACCTATTTCACAAAACTTCTTAAGCCGCGGTTAACCATAATTCCGGCTTTTGATTTATATATTTCTCTCAGTCAATGTTTGAATGAGATAGAGAGATAGAAAAACGTTGAAATCCGCCCTAAGAGTGACTATTACAATAAATAACATAAACATAAACATAACATCACGCCTTTATTACCCAGAAGGGTGTGGCGGAGGTGTATTACACCCTCATTTCACCTGTTATGTTTAGGTTCCATGGGATAGGGGGACAACCTATCGCCATCCAACGGGCACACTTCCAACTCCGTGCTACTATTACATAATTATAACACTTTGCACGACCCGGGCACTCGCGGTGAGAGACGCATACGCTTACCACTAGGTCATCGAGGCATTATATCAATAAATATATATTGGGGGCACAAATATGCGAATGTGAGAGTATCACGATAAAACATATTTCACATGAACGAAGGCAATTACACGCTTGTTCGCCTTTTCAAGCTATTTCAATATATTTTTATTAAAACCGACGTGAGTTTGTAACATTATTCAAATTATGAAATACGGGTGTTACTCACGTAATGTTGGTATATTTAGTCGACCGCGGTTTTGCCTATACTCTCTTGATAATGCTTACACGTATAGGCGAAACCGCGGTCGACTAAATAGACCAACATTACGTGAGTAACACCCGTATTTCATAATTTTAATAATATCTCAATATATCTACGAGTATATTATCACGTTTTTCATTATATAACTATTACATGACATTTTTATTCTTAAACCCCTTTTTTTTGTAAGATGTACAAAAAGATGTATGTATCATAGCCATTAACATGATTTTAACAATAAAATGTGTCCTAAACTATGCCCTAATGTCTACATGATGTGTCTTCATGTCTATTTTTTTATAAAATTGACTTGATAAAGCCGTAGAAATTTGGTTTTATTTACGATGAAAGATTTCGAGGCAACAAGCTTTAGGCAAAATGGCGCCACGTATTTCAGATACAAGATTTAATTAAGAAAGTTATAATTATAAGATTAGTATATATAATAACAAAACTTTTCCTTGAGTATTTCAACCTCAAAATATTTAGCTTGTTATGTTACAGCTCGAAGATTTTAAATTTACATTATTTAAATAACTGTATATAGGTATAGTAAATCTATCTATAGGTATAGTAAAAGCAATGTAATCAGTTTTAGTATCATCAGAGATAGTTTTTTTATGTACGGTATGAAATGGCTATAAATAAGTTTGAATAAACCTACTGATGTAAAAAAGCAATAAAATGTTTCAGGTAGAAATCCAGAAATGCATTGGTACAAAAATTATCAAGGTATAGTATACCGGTTCCGAACTAAATATGAACAAAAATTGTGACGACCAAGTGAGGGTAGTGGACAATATCCGCGCTTCACGGAGATGACGCTGAGCTTCACCAGTCGGTTCGTGACCACGAATGATGCAAGTCATTCGAAACGTCGAGCATAGGTATTTATTTACCTTTATAATAATTACGCGATTTAGACCCATTGTCTAATTTTTTATAAATGTTCTCAAATCGCGAAAGTTTAAAAACATATACCGACTATGATTATGTGGGTGCCAGAAACACATACATTAAACGGACAATCAAAGGTTGTCTAAAAGGTTGATTTACCGAAAGTGTCGCCAAATAATATGTTAAGAAAGACCAGCGCTATTATTTATTTTCTTATCACCGACTTGCATTAAAAAAATATCATTTGCTGGCCAAATCAACGAATAAAGACGTGTATAGTTAAGTACTAGTGTTATGTAAGTATCACATTTAAAACAATATGACTATAATGCCTATGATGCCTATGCCTCACACAAATATAAATTAAAACACTACGAATATTCAATATCTATTCAATATCTACTTTCCCAAATTAAAATCTTCGTACTTTGTAATACCTAAATCACATTTTGGAATGGTTTTGTCTGGAAACGGCATTAAAAGAATTTCATTTCTCTGGCTTTTTCAAATTTGGTTCACGTACAGATTCAATTGTAAACCAAATTGATTTCAATAAGGTGTTTTGTATAAGGATTGCTAGACCTCAATAGCTGAAAAACCAATACATCTACGAATTAATGAAATTCCTTCAATTCTGCTCATGAGATTGAAATTAAATTAAATTGAATTCCTTTAAAGATTATCACCTCGAAACCTGTTTTTCGTATATAAAACCAAATTGCTACGGCTTATTCTAGTCAATTCTGTGAATGGGCATACTTAGATTTGAACACATTTTATCGTTAAAATCATTTTATTATGTAAGTTAAACATATAATTAAAATCTTACAAAATTAAATGACTCTTACAATAAAAAATGTTATGTACACAAAAGATAATATAGATATATTGAAACAGCTTGAAAAGGCGAACAAAATAGTCATTGCCTTCGTTCATGTGAAATATGTTCTATCGTGATATTCTCGCATTCTCGCCTCACAACTTTCAATTATCTCGATTCTCGGGTTTTAATATTTTGAGGTGGTATTCATCACTTTACTATTTTAGTAAATGGCTACAATAACACTTTTACACTAAAAACCCACAAAGTACTTTTTACAGTGAACTAGGGTGGAGACGAATCCTCTTAAATAAGTATAAGCTTACATGACTATTAGAACCATAAGCTTCTTATTCCGGTATCTGTACATATAATATCTGCAATACTTACCTAATGGGATGCTATAGAATAAATTTGCCATAATATCGGCAGGTTTTTTATTATATATTGAAAAGTAGATTGTATCAGAACTCCATTAGCCGTGCCCGTGATTTCATAACATTTGCCCATTGGTGAATTCTATTCAGACCTTTAGTAATTATGTACGCATTTTATATCAAGGGTTTACGGTATGTTTGTGCACCCAAGGTAGAATGGTGCTCCTGATTATTATCATCATATATTTATATATCAGAAGTTTAATACAAGAACAGAAAATTAAAAAACCAGATAAAAATATCAGTTACAATTTAAAATCGAAATATGTGAAAAGAACCATACGACTTTCTGGGTTTTTAATTGTAAATTTTATTATTCAGTAGAGTTTCACATTAATTGAGACTTCCAATTAATGGCAAACGTAACACAGGGATTACAAATAAGTCTGAAAACTATCTTACCAATTAATTTATTCTATTATTCTACATGTCAAAGACACTCACTTCAAACACACATATGAACTGAAACAAATATTGGGATAGCGAGATTAATATTCCAGGAATATGGAACAAGGATAATAGAAAGTAAGTATAAGATGTAGGGGATGTTTTTGTGTTGTTTGTTTTGAAACAACAATGTTGTAATCCTTGAATTGGTTCATTCCTAATTCCATGATCTAAGAAAATGGCCAGCCCGTTACAAATTATACCTACGAAGATGTGCCATGAATGTATAAGGATGACGTCACATTTTCATTGGCCTCGGTGCAAATACGTACTTGTGTGCCAGATTTTGGCCTACCTGGTTTTTTTTATCATTGTTCATACAATCCACGTGCCATTGTTTGACATTTGAGTTTCACATTGCGAGAACAAACTGAAATCATATTGTAGGGACAATCAACGCCTTTTGAAACGGGTTGTTTGTTATCAACCTTTTTCGTCAGGTGCTTCAGAAACCAGGTAGATGGTTCATAGTATAGCGTCACGCCTATATTACTTATGTCAGAAGTGTATTTATAGCCACATTTCATCAGTGTTGTTTATGTCTCATATGATACGGAGTTGTAACTAAAAAAAACCGGTCATATTTAGGATTTTCCGATGGATTTTTTTAAGGATACCACAATTACATATAACCAATATGTGAAATAGTGGTATCCTGTTATTTATTTTTTTATGTACTCATTTTAAAATATTTTACTAACATAGTTTTTAAGATTATTGTTACTAACACTATGAATTCCGGTTCGAAATAAATGAATTTTATTTATTTATTTATTTTTCCCATTTGTAGAATATTCAATCAAAAATATTCGCACGTAGAGCTTTAAAATCATTTTTTATCTCTAAGAAATGTTTTCACAAGCTTATTCTCATACATTTGCGATTTTCTTTAAATTCAAATATTAAAACAAACTATTTACCTACTCGATAATAAAAGTTGGCAGACTGAGCTAAAATTCTACTCTAAGGTTCGCTTATAATGAAGAAGCAAGACAAAGTGTGAGAGGAATTATTCAATAGCTTTGAGGTTGACATAGTATTTGGTATCAAGCGACCTTTAACAAGTTAGCAGCCAAACTACCACCAATTCAAGCTTCCTCGCTGCAAGTTTGCCTGAAGCCACAGCTGCTTCCTTTAATATTTACGAAATATCGAATGCCTTGTATTCGTTGTAAACATTTGTTTTATTAACAAAATTTTGCTGAGTTACCGTCAAAATTATTTAACAAAATTCATATTTTCAACTTTTGCGAACAAATTGTGTGAAATAATTTTATGTTTAATTTCTTTGAAAATGAAGTTTTTTTTTCGGTGGAAATGAACACTTACCACGTAAAATCTGTATTTGTGATAGATGAGCTTATGTCTTATTATTATTTTATTGACCGAAGAAGTTGCCCCTTGACGAGCGAAAATATCCGTTGATGTTTGCGGATGTGTTTGTAAACAAGCATCAAATATGCTATCAGTATTAGAAGTCTTTTTTTTAATTCTTTATTAAATGGATTTTTGTACATAAGAATGAAGATGAAAATCCTATCGTACCTCTTCTTACTATTAACACAACATATTATTTAAAACTACCTACTATTTAAAGTAGCATAGCATCCTTGCCGCCCTAGATCGAGTTTGGCATGAAAGATTTCCAATGTCATACAGATTAAGGTCATACTCGCTTATCAGCCGGTTTCTATTGTTAGTGTTCGGAGGCATTCCACGAGTAAATGATATAGATCATCTTTTTTACCGCATAAATCACAATTAGGTGTGATTATTTTTTTTATAACGAAACCAAAACTTTTACCAGGAGTGTGTCCGGAATAGGCACTATTTGGTATCTTTTTAATTTTGCTCCAAAGAACCATGGAACACGAACAGGCTCTTGTATGTAAAGTTAATTATTTCAATCAAACATATTCTCCTCTAAATATGTTTATGCTTACTTTTAATAACGCTGAGGATATTAATAAAATACATAGTATTAAGGCTATATTGGGATGCAAAGTAGAAATACATCCCATCAAAGCCTCAAAATTAGTTCCCCAATGCAAGAGATGCCAATCATATGGTCATACTCAAAAGTATTGTTCCAAGGAGCCGCGCTGCGTAAAATGCACTGGCAAACACCTCACAAGTGACTGCAACAAGCCCGCAGATGTAAAGCCAAAATGTGTACACTGTGGTGAACCTCACCCGGCTAGCTACAGAGGCTGCATGGTTGCTAAAGAAATGCAGAAGATAAAGAACAAGAGCACAAAACCAGTGAAAAAACAGGATAATGCCAACATCGAAACTTCGAATCGTGCTGAAAAAATGCCTGCACAAACCTATGCGCAGATGGTTGCACCAAAACCGAAACAGATTCGTACTAGCGAAACCACCTCACCTTGTAATAGAGATATGGAAGGAAAATTAGATGAAATACTTAAACTCATGACATCATTTGATGCTAGATTAAGAAAACTAGAAAGCAGTAATATCGAAGCTGCAACTAAAAAATGCTATCAAAAATGAAGAAGTCAATAAAAATAATGTCTTGGAACGCTAATGGACTGCTTAAACATCAACAAGAATTGCAAGTAGTTCTAGACATTGAAAATATTGATGTGTGCTTAATATCTGAAACACACTTCACCAGACAATCCTTCATAAAATTACAAGGATATAGTATTTACCACGCGCTGCATCCTGATAACTCTGCAAGGGGAGGTAGTGCTGTTATTGTAAAAGAAAACCTTGCCCACTATGAAATATATAAGCAAGAGGAGCGTAACATACAATCAGTGTCTATATGTGTACAAGGTTACTTATATCCTGTCACAATAGCAGCCATTTATTCGCCACCAAGGTACGCAATTAAAAAAGAAACATATATGAGTCTTTTCGAGCAACTAGGTACCCGATTTATCCTGGGTGGAGACTTTAATGCCAAACACACGCATTGGGGCTCTAGGCTGATCACTACCAAAGGCAGAGAGTTACTAAATGCTATTCAGGAAACAAAATGTGAAGCTGTATCAACTGGCAAGCCAACTTACTGGCCAACGGATAAGCATAAAATACCAGACCTAATTGACTTCTTCATATGTAAGAACATATCCAGAACATATCTAAATATTGATGAATCACACGATATGAACTCGGATCACTCACCCATAGTCTTGACATTGAGTGACCATTTTATAAATAAGATAGATAATATTCCCACATTAGTAAATAGATATACAAATTGGGAACAATTTAGCATAGACCTAGAAAATAGTATAGAACTAAAAGTCCCACTTAAAACGCCGGAGCAGTTGGACTTCGAAGTTAACCAATTTATTGTTAAAATTCAGCAAGCAGCATGGGCAAACACTCCTAACATTCAAAGAAGAGTTAAAGGCTTTACCTATCCTATAGATATAAGAAACCTCATTGCTGAAAAACGCAAGCAGAGAAAAATATGGCATCAAACTAGATCTTCTTTGGAAAAAACTTGTCTCAATAATCTTACAAAAAAATTAAAAAGGAAAATCCTTCAGCATAATGATTTGGTGCGAAATAATTACTTAAGCCAGTTAACTAATGATGTTAAAACAGACTATTCCTTGTGGAAGGCTGCTAAGAATATGAAAAAACCCACTGTACAAATTCTTCCATTACGAGAAGAAAATGGAACGTGGGCTATAAGCAACGAGCAAAGAGCAAAGAGATTCGCTGGATATCTCGAGAACATCTTTAAGCCGAACGAGGTAAATTGTTCAAACTCACAAGATATCATTGTTGATGACATGGTGCAAGATAAGTTAGAAATCAAATTTGTGACTCCAAGAGAAGTCTCAAACCAGATTAACCAACTCAATAAAAAGAAGTCCCCAGGATTTGATCTAATTACCGGTGAAGTTTTGCAATATCTACAACGTAAGGCAATTGTAAAACTAACCACATTGATAAACGCAGCTTTCCGACTTAAATATGTACCTGATCTGTGGAAAGTGGCAGATGTCATAATGATAGCTAAACCTGGCAAACCTCCACAGGAACCAACATCGTATAGGCCAATTTCTCTGTTACCTATAATGTCAAAGTTGTTTGAAAAGCTACTGCTGAAGAGATTAAAATCGATAATTGAAGACAAAAACCTAGTACCTGACCACCAATTTGGCTTCAGAGAACAACATTCTACAATAGACCAAATACATAGAATAATTAATGTCATTGAAAAAACACTAGAAGAAAAGAAAGTTTGCGCTACTGTTTTCCTAGACGTGGCACAAGCTTTTGACAAAGTCTGGCATAAAGGCTTAGTACAGAAACTACGAACTATGTTACCTAAATCATACACAGATTTACTAGTTTCTTACATCTCAAATAGAGTGTTTCGGATACGTCAAGAAAACGCCTACTCAGAAATTGTAAAAATAAAAGCTGGTGTACCCCAGGGGAGTGTATTGGGTCCGGTCCTGTACCTTTTATACACCTGTGACATCCCAGTACCAGAAGAAAACTTCATTGCGACTTTTGCAGATGATACTGCTATTATGGCTACAGGCAACAGTCACGAGGAAGCTGTAGAAAAACTTCAAGCAGCTATCAACCAAACTATACAATGGACGAAAGAATGGGGTATTAAATTGAATGAAGCTAAGTCAGTACACGTAGACTTCACAAACAAGAAGCCGCAGTATTTGCCGGTGTTCATAAACAACCAAGAGGTACCATAATAATATGCTAATACGTTGACGTTAAGCTACGCTGGAAAGCGCACGTCAAGAAGAAGCGAGAAGAACTAGACATGCGCTACAAAAAAATGTACTGGCTTATCGGAAAGCAATCACCCCTTTCAGTACCTAACAAAGTCCTACTATACAAACAGGTTTTGATGCCTGTATGGACTTATGGCATCCAGCTGTGGGGCTGTGCCGCTCAAAGTCATCGGCAAATTATACAAAGATTCCAGAATAAAGTACTCAGGAACATCGTGAACGCGCCCTGGTATGTAAGAAATTGCGACCTCCACAGGGACCTCAACATTGACGTCGTAGATAAAGTGATGCAAAAATTGGCAGAAGCCCACGAATATAGACTTCATCATCACGTTAATGTCGAGGCCATCCAGCTCCTCGACAATACGGACATAGTGAAAAGACTTAAACGGACAAAACCATATGAGTTAGTTAGTGTTAGTGATTAAGTGAAAAATTACAAACAAAAACAGTGATAGTTCAAAAGACAACATGAACAAAGTGTCTTCGCCTTAATAAAAACTAAGTGAAGTGTTATTGGACGCCTCTTAGATTTATGTTTACATATTAATTTAGGTTAAAATAGAATTACTCATTAGCCTTTATGGGCTAGATTGTAATAAAATAAGATATTTGTGATATCTTACAATATAAAAAAAAAAAAAAAAAAAATCAAATATATTCAGTGACATCTTAAAAATATATATAATAAATACATAATTTTGCCATTATATTGACGCAAACTGTCGTATGGAGGTAAATTATAATATGTAAACATTGTTATTTGAATCTGTTGCGCAACAAATGCATACAATGGATACGGAGCTTAATATCTGCTTTCATATTCTGTTGATATTCAATGTGAATTCTTCGTAAATAGAAACCCCTGAAATTATCTCTCGATCAATGTAATATGATATAGAAATACGATCAAAGTGAGAAGTACTTCATAAAACGTTACCGAAAAAAACGTTGTAAATGTTTTATCCTGGCCGACCGCAAAAGGAATTATGTCTCTTCGTACTCCTATATCTATAGACTCTATCTAGTAAATTGTATTATTAAAGTTCTGTCTTGAAACAGTTTTAAAGATTAAAGTGAAATTACATGTGGTAGCTACTTATTGCTTGCGGTACTATGTAGTGCCATAATAAACACATCAACTGATTAATAAATTATAAAAAAGAATAAATATATTGGCTAGTTATATTTTATACATCACTCAATATCCCAAAAACTGTTAGTCCTACAGAAAAAGTTTGTATTTAAAAAAATATCGCTGTATCGAAAATAATTATTAATTATCATTTAAAAAAAAAGGAATGTGGGAAAATTTGAATTTGGTTTTTACGAAGTTTTATAAAAGAGCGTTTAATTTGAATTTTTTTGAAGGTTCGTGTTTTTTTTTCGATTGTAGTGAAACTGGGTAGTTTTTTTACTATATGACGTCGACTTTGAATAAGAGAGCAAAATTATTAGAGCTGTAGCCATGTTGGAAGCAAGTGCTAACTAACGTTTTGTTGATACGAATCAAGTAAATCATGATTTAAAAAACATGGCTTTGTCTATCTATCGTGACACAGATGATGCTACAAAACGGTAGTTTGGCCACTGTGTAGTTGCTACACCTAGGCCAAACTGTTAGAATAAGATAACAGTTAGCCAGCCTTTATTCTCATGGATAAGTATAATATCTTTATGAACAAGCAGTGATTTATAAAATGTATCTAGACAATGTTAATGTGTATATTGGGAAGTTTCATAATGATGCTGGACTACCTTTTATAGAATGAAAGCAAACGGTTCCGACGCCTACCTGATGATAAGAGGTTTCTCTAGCCGATGTGCACTTGACTACGATATATTTTTTTACTTATATATCAAGCTGGAAAACTTGTCTTGCTCTAATACTCTTCCAAGTGCATTTTATACATTCTAGATGAAGACGACATTACCCAGAACCGGTGAGTCATTCAATGAATCAGCAAATAATAGGAATGAGGGGATAGGTTTTAATCAAAGAGCTACTACTTTAATATCTCGCCCGCGAGCTATTCAAGTCCACATTTCAATAGAATCTCATAAGATGATCTTTATGTAAATTTTCATCATCCTTCTGTATTAAACTCTCTTTTCAGTAGATGAAAAGTGTATCAGTCATGCTATTTTCAATTTTACATAAGGCTGTTAGTATATTTAAAATTAAAGCAATGACCCACGTTAATAACAACGAAGTCACAGCTTTAATGCAGTTCAATAAATAAGTTGGAAACAACGAAATCGTTACTTAATTTTTCACTTTTGCCTAACAGTTAAAAAAATAGAAGAATTAAGATCCGCTTCTAACGTATACCTATATATTTAGCTGCCAAGCTCCGGAGCGCTGTCATCTTATTTTTCCACGGATTTAAACATCCTATGAATAAATTCTGGAATCTTAAATCTGTGAAGGCAAATAATACTTCAAGCTTTTGCTCGCGACTCTGCTCAAGCGCTATGTCGATAACCTTAATATTAATATATTTAAACCTACCTCATGTATGACTCTATCTATTGAAGAATTCCGCAGTTTGCTATTCTAGTTTGTCGTGAACATAAAGATAAAAGCGGCGAGGGACATTGTTTTATAATAATTGAAAATAAGGACACATAAAAACTAAACATGTTTATTTATTTATTTTATTTATTTATGTATCCTTAAATATTAGATATACCTAATGGGATATTTACCACGTTTATTTGTTGTAACGAGTTATTTCGATATTTCAGTGATTTTTCAATACCTTTGTTCACGATAAAACTAAAACTAAACAACTATAATCATTGCAGGAATTGTGAAAACACAGAAATAACTCGCTAAAAATAAAATTATTATTTAGTAAGAAAATAATATTACACAACATACACACACCGCCATCTAGACCCAAAGCAGAGCTTGTACTATGGGTACTAGAATAACTAATACTTATACATATATACTTTTTTTGTTGTAAATACATACTTATTATACATAGAAACAAGGCCAAGACAAACCTCCATGTTCATACACACAAAGATTTGTATTGAGCGGGAATCGAACAAGCGACCTCGGCGTCGTACGCAGGTGCATACCGGTCGCCATCCGGTCGAAGCATAAGCTCCAGAGTTTACCAAAGATAGTTATTTCATCAGCCGCATCAAGGTTTCACAAAAGTTAGTTTGATAGAATGAAATTCAGTTGCTAATTACAGTTTACCAAAGTACTCTTCAACTATTTAGTCTGCCAAGAAATTGCTTAACGAGAGAGTGATTAACTTTGTGAATTCCAGATTGAACGCAGTCTTGCATTCATAATCCGTCTTTTGAAGTAAGATTTAGATTATCTAGTTTATTGTTTATAAGTTTCATTGCAGCTGCAGAATAGAGTTATGATATTTCAAATGACATGAAATTAATTTGGAGCATTAAAAAAGGTGTCTAAGTATTACAAAAAGGTTATAAAAACTAAATAAAAAAGTGACTTCAGAAAAATAATATACTATAGTATAGTCTTGCATTCATAATCCGTCTTTTAAAGTAAGATTTAGATTATCTAGTTTATTGTTTATAAGTTTCATTGCAGCTGTAGAATAGAGTTATGAGATTTAAAATGACATGAAATTAATTTGGAGCATTAAAAAGTTGTCTAAGTATTACAAAAAGGTTATAAAAACTATATTATAAAAACTAAATAAAAAAGTGACTTCAGAAAAATAATATACTATAGTCAAACCATCAGTCATTACCGATGACAGCGCTTCAGGTTGACAGCTGACCAATACAACGAGGCGTATAGTATAAATTTCTATGGGCGTAACATAACAAAGCATCACGCCTATATTACCCATAAGGGTCTGGCAGAGGTGTCTCTTGCCGTTAGATCCCTCATAGGACACTGCAAGCTAAATAGGCACTTATCCCGTATGGGCTATGCGGACGATGACTACTGCAGATTCTGTAAAGAGGAACCGGAAACACCGCTGCACCTCTTTTGCGACTGCGAGCCACTGATCCATAGACGAAGCATCATTCTGGGACGCCATATCTTGGATCCGGATGATGTCAAGTCACTCCCGATCGGCCGACTGCTCCACTGTATGGAGGCTATTGGCCTAAAGGAGGGTCTATAATGAGGCTACAATCACAATAGACCACGGAGGTCAACGTGAACACCCAAAGCCTCGCCCCAACAATAATAATAATAATGGCAGAGGTGAACAACATCCTTATTTTACCTGTTATGTTTAGGTCCCATGGGATAGGGGGAAGCCTATCGCTATCCACCGGCCACAATTCCAACTCCGTGCTGCTATTGTGATGTCCTGACGGAAAGTTTACAAATAACACTTTGTCCGACCCGAGAATCGAACCCGAGATCTCACGGTGAGAGGCGCATACGCTAACCTCTAGGCCATCGAGGCCGTCAATGAGGCATATTTTGTCTATTCCTACGCCTTTAGGTCGCTAATTAATGGCAAATTTGACTATAAAACCGACAGTAAAATAGATTGGTAAGCGCTTGTCGTCACACAAGAAAACATTTTTCTAAAGAGGATAAATACTCTATATATACATAAATTCTTTACCGCGCTTTACAACTGCCAAGATTAAACAACAAACATAACAAAAACGTATAAGAATTTGTCCGTAAATTGTAAGGTATTCCTTTGAGAAATCTCGTCTTACCTCTGACGTCCTTTGTTTTTTAACCGATAATTATTATGCCTCGCCCTTGACACTTGCGCGCTTTAATGAGAAAGAAACATGGCTGTTGTCCTCCACAATTTTTTACCGATATATTTTATCTATCGGTTACAAAACACAACGTAAGATCACAAGCTGTGATCTTTTTGTGAGGTTTTTCATGTCTAAATCCTATATTAAAGAGCGTCTATCACCATCTGCCGAGGAAAGTTCCTGACTCTATAATAATAGCAGCCCTGTACAGCCACCACGCTGGCAAAGTGCGGATTGGTAGACTTCACACGTCCTCAAGTACTTTTTAGGCATTCCCAGGCATGCGGGTTTCCTGACGATGATTTCCTTTACCGTAAGCGAGCATATTTATATGTGATCGTCTTCGAAAAGACGAATCTCAACGATTAATTGACATAGGTGTGTGCCGTGGGATCGAACCCGAGACCTTTGAATTCGCAATCTTGTCTCCCACTCGGCTGTCGCTGCTGTCCAAACGCTAGATTTTTACTACTGATTATTTCCTTACGGATAAATCCCAAATGACATCTTTGTTTGACCTTGGTATTGAAGCCAGCCAGACCAAAAACAGTCAACAGATATTAAAGATTGCACGAAAGGTTATCTCAAAAATTACCTGAAGTGGTTTTCCTCATCAAGCTCACTTATTCATTAAATTCATTTTGAACAGAATACTAAATTAGGTTTTAATTTAATATTCTGTTCAAATAAGCTTTCATTCAGGTTTTAACCACCGTGTTTAATTACTTTTCAACTTATAAATTGATTTCGTTAATTCACTGCACTAGTGAAATTATAAATTATTCATTCTGATGGATTGAAAATGTTTAACAAAAGCCCATATTTGATATTCAATTCTAATTGATATTTTTAATTCTACAGAAAAAATCAAGTGATTCATGTTACTATTAAAAAGTTATGTACATTAGTAATATAAAAGCGACGAAAGATGAAAATTATATTCTTAAACATATCTTTGTAAAGATCACGTAAAATTAAATTATTAAAGCTGCCGCTTAATGAAATGTTTTTCAATATAAATATGTTATAGTTTGTATGTAATGTTCAAAAATGCTAGTCTCTGTCTTAAATATTTTCTGCACCTAAGAAACAGAGGAGCTCGTGGCTAAGTCGAAGCCGCATCTCACCGATCGATTTTACAGGTTAAGCAATGCTAACTCCGGTCGGCCGTGGATGGGTTACCATCTTTAACATAACGAGTTTTCTACCGTGCCTCGGAAACCACGTAAAGCCGTCGTTACGGGTAGTCAGAGGCCAGAAAGTTTAATATCTAGTCTAACAAAGAGTATCGTATTACCTCGTACTGGGTTGTAGAGGTCTGATGGCAGTCACTTTACGTAAAATACTGATATTCAGCTAAATCCATTATACTAGAAGCCGATGCCTTTGTAATTGTTAAGTGAAGATTCATTAATATATTTTTTTCTCAAACAATAGTAAAAATGCTTTTTGGTTAAGGTATATTTGTACATGCCTAACATTTTTGTATTTTTATTGTTTATGTATTTTTTCTTGTGTGCTATAAATGATCAAAGAATTAAGGACGCGGTACCACGAACTTGTCATTTAATAAAATTCATTAGGACTTGTCATTTAATAAAATTCATTATGACAAGAGGTTATAAATGCCAACTATTTATTAGTTAAGATCCCATTAAAATATTAACGATCAAATCATTAAGCTAGAAAATTTACCACTTCTGGATTTAGAAGTTCACAAAGTCGAACTTGTAAATGATAAAGAGGCACTTAACTATCCTCGAAGCTGCCAAAGGTGGCTGTGGTTAATTGTGCAACGTGTAAATATCGTTGCTCGGAGTACGATACAGGCTTCGCCTAGTGTGGTTATTACTGTTATACCTTTTTATGTACTTGTGGACTGTAATTAAGATTATTCTTATTCTTATTCTTAACTATCCTCGAAGCTGCCAAAGGTGGGTAATGTCGACAAACTTCCAAGATGGTGGCAAAACGAAAACGTGCGCTCACATATTTTCAGCACAAATTTTGTGTAGACAAATTCAATTGAAAGGTGACTTTATTCAATTTATTTATCGACTTTTATTCATCTGAGAGCGTGCGTGCATATCATTATTGCACCTCTGAATATTTAATAAGGAATTAGTAAGGAATTTCTGTAAAATTTAAAGTGTAAGAAAGCCAATATATAGTATACAATACTTTTTAATGTTGAATACCTAATGTGACATGTGTATAGACGCCCCAAGTGCAAGAAGTTACATAGTAATAATTAACTTCACCGCAATATAATAAATTGCGTCAATTCGCCGAGAAAATGTATTTAAGTTGATCTATGGATTTTTTGAAGCAGAATTAGAAATATAGATAGAGATAAAGTAATCTTTATTGTACAGCAATATTAACAAAGAAGTTTATTTTGGAAAGAAATGCACTTAAAAATTATGTTGCAAAATAGGCGGTCTTATCGCTATAAGCAATTTCTTACAGGCAACCTTAGAATGGACAAGTAAGTAATGAAAGTTATGGGCAGTTGTTGGTGCGTTAATTAAAGAAAAAAAGAAAAATAAAGTAAAATGTAACGTCATGATAATGACAATGGAGATTATAAAATATAAATAATACAGAAACATTATATAATATATTACCATGTAATAGAGTAACTCGCTCTCAGAATAATCAAAAATTATTATTCGTGCTTTTTATTTTTATTATAAATATTTATTATTTAGTTCTAACAAAGAATTAAATGTAAGTTTTAACGTCATATGAACCTAGTGAATGAGCCACCTCGTTAGCTCAGCATTGATGTATGCGACCACTTACCGTATTTCTTGGGTTTGATCCCCGGGTCGAGCGAGTGTTATTTGGAGTTTTCGGTCAGGGAATTCTCAGTAGCAGCTCGGCTCCGGCGATAGGTTTACTACCTGTCTCCTGGGACCTTAACATAGCCGTTGAAAATGAAAGGTTGGCAATGTCGCCAGTCTTCATAGCACGTCACCCGCATTTGACATTGTTGCGGCAGTAGGGTTGCCAGATGTCCGGTATTTAAGCGTACAGTCCGTTATTTTCGAGGCCTGTCCTGTAAAAAATAAATGGTCATACCGGAAAGAACAATGTCCGGTATGTTGAAGAAAGTCGGTACTACTGGTTTATTTTGTTAAGTAAGATGACTGCATTATATTTTTTTTATTGTATAATTTTTTGTTACTAGTACTGATTAAGTTGATTTATGTGTTGTTAATTAATAAGTAAAAAATATTAGTATAAAAAAACGTATTTTTTGCGACAACCCCACCCCCCTTTTTTTTGGGGTTGTCCGGTATTTTTTCGCGACTCATCTGGCAACCCTATGCGGCAGTGTTTTTTGATGCATGACTTCTTTATTTTAGTTTGTCCATTTTTAAAAATAAGCTGTGTATTATCAGGTTAAGTATGTAAAAAAATAATATTTAATTTTGTAAAAATAATATGAAATTTATATGTTGTGTATATCACATGTTTGTGTGACAGATGTGTGCCTGCCACACCCTTTTGAGTTACAAAAGCGCGATGTTTTGCTATGGATATAAAAGTAATGGTGTAGCTTTCAAGTAGTCTTATTAGTTTTTTATTTATTTATTTATTTAAAAACTTTTTGCACAAAATTTGTGACAAATGCGGACTTAATGCTGGAGGCATTATCTACCAGTCGACCCTTAGGGTGGTGCAGAGATTATTTATAGGTGCATAATATACGAGTTACAGTAAATGACTTAATTTTATAATGAATTATAACAATATACTTACTAGACTAATACCTTAATACTATATAAATAATACATAAATACAATAACATACATTACATAACATAACCTATAACATAAAATATTAAATGTTAAATAACATACATACAAAACATAATTACTTAAGAGACTACTGAGATTCTGCCAAATAGCTTTCCTATCTGCCCTTATCCTATATGAAATGGGCTCGACACATTTTTTCCTTGCCATCCGATCTTCTATCATTCACTTCTTTCATGATCGCACAACCCATCTGCAAACTTAGTTACTATTTCCATTATAAAGATATTGTCCCAGTATGATTATTAAGTGTTCAAAAATTCTTAAATAAAATAATGTCTGAATAAAAACACTATTTTATTAACAAAATGTTATTATTAATCTTAATAAAATTCCAAATAGGTGACATCTATGGATATTTTAGTTAATCCCTCGCTCGATAGATGGCGTTTTACCGTTCGTCTGAACCGCGGTATGGTTTCGTTACCGGCTTTAGTACAAATTTACACTTTAGTACAAATTTAGGTGGAGGAAAACACGAATTTGATTCTTGATGAAATTTTTGGTACCCTGCTTGTAACAGGGTGAAGTGAAAATATCAAAATACCATGTCTGCAACGTCTCTGGGTGGACAGGACACGATCAGTACTGGCCTTTAGGTACTAGATAACGTTTGCCACGATATAGATACCATGCTGCAATCCGTGTTGATATAGTCCAAACCGGTATACCTAAGTTTCATTCAACTAGGGTCTCTCTTCCTATGGGCCATTAAAAGTAGTCCAAATTCGCCACTTAGATAAGCACACAATTCCTCTTTATATATATATTAATCTACGTTAACGAACCCATAAATATTATTACAACATTAAACCAGCGCCCTATATTAACATGAAACATGTAACTAATATTATAATAACTAATTTATTCATATTATGTAATGGATATAATACCTGGGAAATCATAATATTATGTTATAGTGGCTTCCACCTAGAATTCGGTTATATTCTGTTGGTTGGTTGGTACGGTTGAAAATTATATTCTGTTACTAGCACCCACATCTCAACCTAACTGTATAAATAACTATGTATTTTTAGAAAACGAATTTTAATTTCGCTACATTGTTATATATATTATGTAAAGATGAAAGCTTAAAGTATCAGTTTCATGATAAAGTTAGGTACTAATAAAAAAATTACGTAGACATAACTTGTCATACCATAAACAACCCATCATTAGATTTTCAGTGCTACTGTATCGTGAGAAGCCGCGAGTGACAATTATTTTTATTACCATTTTTTTTATATACTACGCCCACAGCGAACAAACGTGTAGTCCATCTGATGGTAAGTGGAGTACAGCCCATAGACATCAACAATCCACAAAAGCAGATTATAGATGCGTCGCTGCAGCTGAGGACTACGGTGTTATGCCTCATGTGCCAGTAATTTCAGGGCCTGATCTCACCACCAAACCGGAACACAGTAATGGAAGCACTACTATTTGGCGGCAGGTTAAAGGTGAGACGGTAGTGCTGCCGCCCTCGAGCTCATTCACAAGAGCTCTACCACCAGTAAAACATTTCCAGAAAAGCTCAGTAACATTTAACATATATTTCCGTAAAGGGTTAATTCGTATTCCTCCCAAAAGTGGTCGCAGTAGTCAAGGACGTCATTGTAATAAAAAATCTCATAAATTGAATTACCCTTTTTCCTTTTCCGTCCTAATGGTTACGGAGAAATTATCTGAGCATAACAAATAAAGCCTCTGATGGTTATTTGGGCTTTTTTCATCAATATTTTTTATATTTCTTAGCCACAACTGCACCAAACTGCCCGAAAAATTATAAGTTCCAAATATCCAAGCTTACTCATAATAATATTATCATCTAAACAATAACAAGATGTTTTCCAAGGTTTTGCGGTGTTCGCACGCATATCCAGAAAAGCCGTCGATAAAACGAGCCTTATTATCCTCGTGGTAGCTTTCATCCCATTATGACATATATTATGGCCCAACGTGTCTTCGATATTTATGATATTACGATGTAATATGAAAATGTAATCTTCTGGTACCACTCTTTATATACAGCTTTTTATATTTAATTTAATACCTAAGCTAGAGCTACCTAAGCTAAAGCAACCTTCGATAATTTATGTGAGATGTAGATATTATATATTTTTTTTTAAAGTGTGATTTATTTCGTTTCATGAAGGTCTACAATATTATTGTGAAATGAATTTATTACTGTATATTTATCGTTTCTAGACAGATAGATTGATAATTAGGGTAATAAGGTAATATAGGTATGTTTTTGTGGTTTTGTGTTCGGGATGTAAAAGTATTGCAATGCTTTTATGTATAGGATAGGATGCGTTCTCATACAAAATCCAAGAGAAGTAAAAATAACTAGGTAGACTCTATACTCATAAACTTAGATAGGTATGTAGAGCTTTAGGACAAGACTTGCGCCGGACAATTTCTTGGAGTGATTCTACTTCCTCCGTGAATCGAATGAGAAGTTGACCTTTTCTATTTGTTGAAACTTTTAAAAAGTTAGTTTGATTGCCTTTGACCCTTTAATTTTTATCGTCGAGCTCCAGTCACTTTTCAATAATAAATGAGTGAGTTTATAATAAATAAAATTGTTCTAATTGGGCGATTGGTGAACATTTTAAAAAGTAAATAAGATATATTGACACACGAACACGATCAACACTGATGTATTTAATTGCAAAATTATTATGTGGTTCCTAGTGGTAAAATTTGTACAATAAAACGTTTAAAAAAGGGTTTAAGTAAAAACAAGCTGTCATTAATATTATTTAATTAGACTAATCTTCTTATTAATCCTGTTTTTTTTAAGAGCTCAGTGATATTTCCTTTATAATTTTTCATCTACCTACTGTAATATAGCTTTTATCTCGTAAATACGCCAGAATGCGTTGGGTGATTTCTAATCGATATATACAACATAGATTAGAGCCACTAAATTAAGCGCTCTGTAATATTACCAATTTTATACCACAATATCAGTAAAATCTCTACAAGTTCGTTAATTATTTTATTTTACTTATTAATTCTGTATGTTGTATATTGTTATAAACTTAGTCATTAATTATTTTTAGTTAATATTTTTATTTGTTTGTTTTAAATAACATATCAATACAAATAAATAAAATACCTGAATTTATATAAGTAAAAGTCCTTAGTTTAATTTAAGGTTGATTTAGTTTGATTGATATCACTTAAATCATAGTTTGCTCAAAACGTTCATACTATCGTTACAAATAGAAGGTACAATCGCCCTCATAACACAATCATTAAAATAATATTAGAAACAAAACATATTAGTATTCAGTAAAGGGGAAGCTTTCACAAATATTTTTTTTTGTTTCTACCGCCATGTTTACTTTCCTCGTATACTAATGGTTATTTCTGCCGCGACATGCATTCATAACATCCTTTATTCTAAGCTCTAAGTGAAATAAAAAAAGATAATTTCATCGCCATGGAAAATAAGATTGTAATGCCGCTGGTACGGCTGTTTTTTGTTTACTCTGCGGAGGATCGATGAGGGTAAATTTTCCTCATAGAAAATGTACTAAACGTTTTACGCGACCCGGGAATCAAACCCAAGACCTTACAGTACCACTAGACCAACGTGGCAGACATGTATCAGAGTGATTATTAATATAATCACTCTGATACTCATGAGTTTATAGCAATTTGAATACTCAACGAACCGCTAGCTAAACACATTGAAATAAAATGTGAACAGCGTTTCAAATTCACTGCAGTCTCTAACAAACAAAAATCAACTACTGAATGCTGTTTCCAATTTAGTAGACCGTGAAAACATGCACGAATTCTTCTCTGTAGTAGTGTGACTGTTAAAATACAAACACATTTCGAGTCAACTCTGAACACAATTAATTTTATTCATGGTTATATAAAAATATAAATGGGTAGTTTTGTCGATTTAAACTCGGGAGTAGGATGTTATTTTAACTTCTTTGACGGAGTATAAGAGCTCATTTACACAGTGTTAGTTTAGCAAGGCAATTATTTTGCCAACTTTTTCTTATAAAACGAAATAAATAAAGCGAATAATAGAATATCTGTAAGTTGCTTTTAAGCAATACAGCATTAAAAATGATAGAAAACCTTATCCAATTAAGTACCTTAAATGCATTGTGCATTTAATATAGATCAATATGGTCCTTTACAGCATGTAATAAATGAATATATTTGAAGATATTAGAAGATATTTCATGGCGGAGTGGGTAGTGTACCTGCCTGCGACGCCGATGTCGCGGGTTCGATTCACGCTTAAGACAAATCTTTGTGTGCGTGAACATGGGGGTTTGTCTTAGTCTGGGAGTTTCTATGTATAACAAGTATGTATTTACAAAAGAAAAATAAAATCCTGGTACCAAGCTCTGCTTAGTTTAGGATCAGATGGCGTGTGAAAGTTGTGAGATATTTAATTATTTATTTAAAATGCGGTTCGTTCGCTAGCCATTACACCCGTGCGAAGCCGGGTGGGTCACTAGTTTATCGATAAAACATAATCATTAACACGGAAGTTTATTAAAAACAAACAACTTCGGTACTTCAATGAAGACAGAAACTGAAATAGATTGTTATTGTTATTCATGAGTTCCTCCCGCTATTGAAAATTAGCATACAGCCCTGGGAATATCCCTAATTTACTGTTTGAAGTTTTGGAATAGAATGATATTGAATTTGACACGTTTACTCGATTAAATTAATTAAATTTGTGATAAGTACACACGGCTACCTATCAAGCTATACATTTTTTGTATACGCTGGCCTCACATAAGACAATATATTTATTTTCTCACCACAACAAAAAATTAAATACAGAAAGTTATTTGCTAAGATACAAGTACAGTAAAATTCGTTATTGTGGGAACATTGCAAGGGAAGCCTTTATACATTGCTGGATAATCTTATACTGAAAATGTATAGCTTGATGTATAGCCATGTGTTTACATTAAAATCTTGCTGGCATATTTTTACATATAAGTGAAGATCATTTACATGTTTTTGATTCAAATGTTTAAATATTAGTTACAAACATAACGCACGCGTATTTGAACGCAGCTGAAATGATGAATGAATGCAACTAAGTATGCATTTAGTTTTTTTTTCTATCATAACCACTTTCCCTGTTATGTTTAGCTCTCAGGGGGTGAGCCTATCGCCATCTACCGGGCACAATTCCAGCTCAGTGCTGCTATTGTACATTTCCTGACGGAAAGTTTACTTCATATGTAATACTTTAGTTTACAAATAATACTTTGCCCGTCCCGGGAATCGAACCCGAGACCATCGAGGCAGTCACTACCCACGTAATATAATTTAAGACTGACCAAACTATAAAATCAAACGTATAAGATTATCCTTATCTATAGTTTAGCTTGGCTTAGAATAACATAGTCTGGATTCAGAACAGTGGCATCAGCAGTGTCGGATTAGCCATATAGCAAGAGTAGCAAATGCTATGGGCCCCGCGAATTGGAGAGCCCCGAGCTCAAACTCCTGTCCGTCCATAAAAATAATTAAATTTAAATAGTAGCGTAAAATATCTTGCTTGTAAGAACAAATTTGTATATGTTTTGTAAATACAGACTTGCCCATACTGACCGATGTAAATGAGCCAGCTTGTAGAGCATGATTTGCTTGCCGACATTAAATCAAAAACAGTTGTATTATAATTAATTGTTAATAGTTATGTTTTATTTAATACCATAAACTTTAAAACTTAAAGCAGGCCAAAGGCCCCATAATATATAAAAATTATTGGACCCCTGACAGATTTTGCTACAGGCCCCGAGCTGGCTTATTCCGGCACTGGGCATCAGCGGTATTGCGGACATATTTCCATTGAAAACAGATTTATAAAACGTTTAAAACCAAAACAACAAATATAATGTACCGAAGTCGCAACGTTACTGTAAAATGTAACTGTTTTTGTAGCAAAATAACAAACGCTGGATACTGTAGAATAAAACAAAATAACAACAGCGACCACAATTGTTATTTTATGAAACTCGTTTGGAATATCACGGATGCGTACATGTGCTCCACAAATATGCAATATACTAATGAATTTATGTTTATGTGACGCCACAAAAAATACCAACGTTATGCATTTATTTTATGAAAACGTACAACGCTTTTAGAAAAGTAGAATTTGTGCTTTCATTTTGTGAGAGGAAACAGGAATATGTTTATGTTTACAACATGTAAATATTGCCTGCTCTTTGCTCTCAGTATAATTAATATGTTTAATAATTAATATGTTGGACTTGCCAATACTGCACATGTTTTTATTCATCAGACCTTGCTTCTGTATTCGCAAGTATGCGGCTGATATGGTGCAGTTTGAGCTCAAGTATATATGGGGTGCATGAAAGGAGCCTCCCCGAGTGACGTACACAACAATTCCCTACGTCCGGCGCACCCTGGGCAATTCGCGAGTTCTTAAAAGCGAATTGGCTAATTATTCACCACGATGGCAAGTCAAAACCTTGACCACCTTACTGACTGTCCAAAATGCCCTACCACCTGCACAAGAGAGGCGCTCATGAACGCCGACGAGAGCGCCATAACAGTGGCCACTTATTGAAGCAATAAAATTTGACTCAGCCATCGACACGACGAAGAAGAAGAAGCTCAAGTATTTATATCACAGACAATCAAAACTTTTTTATTTTTCATCATTATCAGCCCTGTGACGTCCACTGCAGGACATAGGCCTCACCATTCGATTTCCTCAGCGCATGGTTTTGTGCCCACTGAAACCAACGACTCCCCGCGATCTTGATAAGATCGTCCGTCCATCAAGCGGAGCGCCGTCCCACGCTACGTTTGCCAGTTCGTGGACGTCACTGGCAACACACACTGGTTAAAGACTTATGTCAAAAGTCTTTTATTTTTATTGGTTTTTTATTGTTCTAAAATAATAGAACAGTAATAACTATTTTGTTGAACAACGATTCAGTGACATCAAATTTAATAAATGTAGAAATATTGGCAATTGTAACGAGTGGTACAGATATTACTACTATATTTAGAGTTTATATCAATACACTAAACACACTGAGAAGTACAGTCGTATTTATTTAATCACTACCAGTATATATCTTTAATGTGTATTTGGTAGTTAAACCTATATATCACTCGCGCTCTATTAAACACGTTTTCATTACAGCCTCGGGAAATATAATGCTACTCTCGTGGCCTTAATTACGATATAAGACATCAAGTATCTTCAATAAATATGTTTTAATGGTATACATATAAAATGTTATGTTACTTAAGCTTCTAAAGAGCTTAGAACTACGCAGTACGATTCAATTATCATGAAAAGTGAATACCTAAATTATATCAAGGACTTCTTTTATCTTGATATAACTTTAAGCCGTTTCGCAGTTTTTTTGGGCAAAAAAATATATAACCTAAATATATAAATATATAACACAATAGATATCTTAGATCATCGGATAACCTGAAGTTAAGAATGCCATCGCATTCCACAACGTTCTATGATAACTCCTTTACTGTCACAGCTATTCGTCTGTGGAATGCGTTACCGGTAGATATTAGGCGTGCAAAGTCACTACCAATTTTTAAGTCATTGGTCAAGGAGCACTTTTTATCTTTAACTTAGTCGTTTTACTTCAATTTATCTCTTCAAATTTATTTAAATTGTTTAAAATGTCATAAAATTTATTTGTTGCTATAATTAGATATGTTTATGATAATATTAATATTTTGTAATATGTTAAGTATATATGTATTTATTTAAAACATGTAACGGGTGGCGCAAAAGTAAAGACCCTATTTGGTTCAGCTATAACATTTTTTCTAAATTAGAAAACTAGATTTAGATTTTTTTAAATGTATATTTGTGCCATTAAATTTCGTACCATTAGGATTTAAAGATGATGTCTTTTAAATGGTGACCTCCAGAGTTGATACACATTTGAGCCCTATTTATGACATTTTGCATAACTTGCCGTAACACTTCCTGCGATATGTTCGTTATTTCTTGACGAATGTTTTCTTTTAGAGCTGCGAGAGTCTGTGGCTTGTTCACATACACCCGAGATTTCAAAAAACCCCAAAGAAAGAAGTCTGGACTGGTCAGATCGGGTGATCTTGCAGGCCAAGGCAAATCGCCAAAACGAGAGATAACTCGGTCTGGAAAAGCGTCCCTCACTAAGTCCATAGTGTCGCGCGCTGTGTGTGCCGTAGCGCCGTCTTGTTGAAACCAGATGTGCTCCAGCCCCAATTCGTCCAAACTGGGTATCAAAAACTCACGTAACATGGTTCTGTAGCGTTCTCCAGTGACAGTTATCGCATTGCCTCCAGCGTCTTCGAAAAAATAGGGTCCGATCACTCTGTCAACACAGATGCCACACCATACAGTAACTTTTAGTGGGTGTAGAGGTGTTTCTTGAATAATGCGCGGATTATCAGTGCCCCAGAACCGAGTATTCTGCTTATTGACATGCCCTGAGAGATGGAAATGCGCTTCGTCACTCATAACCAATTTTGAAGGAAAATCATCCTCTTCAAGCTGTATCAACTCTGGAGGTCACCATTTAAAAGACATCATCTTTAAATCCTAATGGTACGAAATTTAATGGCACAAATATACATTTAAAAAAATCTAAATCTAGTTTTCTAATTTAGAAAAAATGTTATAGCTGAACCAAATAGGGTCTTTACTTTTGCGCCACCCGGCGAATCTCAACATTAAATTCCATGCTCGCTCGGCGTGGGAGCACCTTAACGTACAGTATTTAGTTTATATACATTTATATATTTTATTACAACTATATATAATATATTATATAGTATACTTTTCTATTTTTTTTTTTTCTTCGTGTACACAAACAACCACCAAATTCTAAAATTATTTCCATCCTAAGGTTGCCTGGCAGAAATCACTATTAGTGATAAGGCCGCCCATTGTACTGTTTTCACTAGAAATAAGTTAATACTGTAAACTCCAGGTGTACAATAAAGTGTATAATAAATAAATAAATAAATAACCCTTCGTTTATCCGTCTTGCTTACACACGACAAGACGTCCAGCTCCGTGTAATACAAACAAACGTCACGGCGCGGCGTGCCCCCGACGCGCCTCCGACGCACCCCCTTCGCGCCTCCGACGGATATCCCACGCATACCTACCGTACCCCCAATACATCATCGACGCGCTTCCGACGCGCCTTCAACGCGCCTCCAGACGAAAGCAGTTATATAAAAATCTTGTCTCCTATGCCAATAACTTAATTAAAAATGCTTAGGTTCTAAGCGATTGCAAAGTTCTAGAAAGTACGTGATCAACGACAATGGATGTTTCCGTCTCACGTCTGCACGTTCCGCGCCTTTACTAACTAGAAACAAAGAAAACTTGTTGTAAGATTTGAATGAATTATTACTATAACTTTATGCTGATATCATGGAGCGACTGTTTATGTTTCATTGTATCTAGCTTATACGTATCTTCTATGTACAAATATTTATATTATACAAATTATTAAATAGCTACAATTGTTTATTCATGTAAACTTTGTTATGTTACATAAGTTACATAAGTTAAGTACACCGTCCATTATCTTGTTGATAGAAATGGAAGGCGCTGGTACCTGTGATACAGTGGTTTTCACTAGTACAGGTGCCAACGTTACAACCTTTTGTAATATTTGGATTAATCTAATAGTGTACTTGCTTTGTATTGCTTTATGTATCTTATTGAAATAAATGATTATTATTATTAGATATATATTATATGTAATCTATTAACATTTTCCTGTGGATTATTATTTTCATATGGTCACAATCCATATCGCAGAGTCCAAAGATTGGTTGTATGTTTTCTATACAAAAGTAATATGCGTTTTACTTTAATATTATTAAGTTTTTACCTATTTTTAAAATAATCATATCTAAAATACTAAAATACATGTTCGTTTGAGCCCAGATTTTCAAAATTATTGTTCTATTTATCATTCTGTATGTCATTAAATTAATGATTAAAACAATGAGACAAAATGGCCTCTAAGAAACATGCATTTAGTATTTTGATATGATATGTCTATAAAATAGATTAAAACTTAATCATATTAAAGTTAAGCCTATATTACGTTAGTATAAAAACACGGCGCTCGGGAGTCTTCCCTTAAAGCTTAACCTTTGGACTCAACGATATGAGAATTATCTCATGCGTTCGATACAAGTCGTCCGTAATGATTGCATTACTGCACCCCAGTGCTACGATGCTACGAGGCTACGGAACGTGTAGCTCGTAGCCGGCTACGGGATTACCTAGTTATAAATATAATATAATATAAATATTAAAATTTCATAACTTACATACAACGTCATCTTGTCCCAAACAAAGCAGAGCTTGTACTATGGGTCCTAGAATAATTGATACTAATACATATATACTTTTCTTTTGTAAATACCTAGTTATTTATTATACATATAAACACCCAGACCAAGACAAACCCCTATGTTCATGCACACAAAGATTTTTCTTAAGCGGGAATCGAACCCGTGACCTTGGCGTCGCAGGCCGGTACACTACCCACTCCGCCACCCGGCCGTCAAAGTTATTAAAACATAAACCAAGTGTGAAAAATATTTCTCTGAGGAATTGAAATATGTTACGAATTTATAACAAAGCAATATGAACTTATATTTATAACTCTTACAAATACAGGGATATTATATGGCAAATTAGTTAGTGGCTTTGTTGATTCATACATATTCATAGCTCTAGAATAGAATAGAATATCATTTATTTGCATAAAATGTAGATAACAAAGATGGTAAGTAGTTATTTGTGTCCACAATACAAATTGCCGTTTTTCAGCTTGCTAATACAATCTAAGAATTAATTATTATCAGTAAATAACAATTATAATGATTTAAGATAGCAAATTTTGAATACAATCATTATTATTAAAGATTGTGAATTAATTATTAATAGAAGATACAATTACAATATTATAACATAATAATTTGCACTACTAGGCCTATATTATTAACAAACTTCCCAAAAAGGAGGAGGTTCTCAATTCGGCCGGTATGTTTTTTTTTCTATGTACATCGATTACGTCGCGGTTAATGGACCGATTCGCGTGATTCTTTTTTTGTTTGACGCGAAATAGCTGCCAGGTGGTCCCATACAAAAATTATTTCAGTTTGGTTTAGTAGTTTTTATTTTATAAGCATTATTAGTAATTGAAGTCGGTTTTTTATTGGAAAATTATTTTAATAATAAACTCATTTTATATTCGAACGATATTGAAACTACGTAACAGCGTCGAGAAACCCCGTTTTACTATTAATGTAATTAAAATTGATGAAAAATGCTTTTATCAAAATTATTATTTTAATACTGCCTCGATAACGTATGCGCCTCTCACCGCGAGGTTTTTGGTTCGATTCCCGGGTCGGGCAAGGTGTTATTTGTAAACTTTCCGTCAGGAAATTCACAATAGTAGGACTGAGTTGGAATTGTGCCCGGTGGATGGCGATAGGCTCATCCCCTATTCAATGGGACCTAAACATAACAGGTGAAGTGTGGGTGTTGTACACCTCTGCCACACTGTTAAGTAATGTAATGTTATTATGTTTGTCCTTATAGAAAGAACTCTATTTGTTTAATTATTACATTGGTCACTTAATACCAGTTTACACTTTCTGTAACTATTTATGAACTAATTGCCATTTTATATTTACTGGTGGTAGAGCTCTTGTGAATGAGCTCGAGGGCGGCAGCACCACCGTCTGACCTTTAACCTGCCGCCAAATAGTAGTGCTTCCATTACTGTGTTCCGGTTTGGTGGTGCGATCAGGCCCTGAAATTACGGGCACATGAGGCTTAACACCGTAGCTGCAGTAACGCATATATAATCTGCTTTTGTGATTGTTGATGTCCATGGGCTGAACTCCACTTACCATCAGGTGGACTACACGTTCGTTCGCTGTGGGCGTAGTATAAAAAAAAAGCTCCTGAGTAAACTTTGTTTGCCTGAGAACCTGCGAACAATCACAGTTTCCTTCATTATATATTTAAATAATAATAAATATGTAGGTAACTTACATTTATTAATAAATATACACTTCACAAATACATAATAAATAATATTAAAGTAATTTATTTATATATATGCATAACATAAATAACCGTACACTTAATTCTCATTAATACAAATATTTATAACATATCAATATTTATAATATTATATTTAATTCACAAGCATACCCGCGCGCTATGCGTAGTATGCAGCAGGGCGTGGAATGTGCACCACATCTCCATAGCTATAGATAGTCAGACGCGGCCACCGGCTGCGCGAGCGCCCGCTAGATCGCCAGTCGATATTACTCACTCGACGCGAAGGCTGTGTCAGGCCGCTCCGTCGCGGAGAGCTTTTGTGATCGCGTATGCATTGTGCTAAGATTCTATTCTGCCTTCATTCTCCTCTTTTGTCATTTGCTTGCTTTGCCTAATTTGTAATGGTTCGAGATTAAAGTGTACCTGCATATATCTACGTCTTGGATTTCATTCGATCCTCCCGGTACACCCACTCGACTACCTATAAATAAATAAATATCTCACAATTTACACACAACGACATCTAAGCAGAGCTTGTACTATGGGTACTAGAATAACTGATACTAATACATATATACTTTTCTTTTGTACATAAATACTTATATACATAGAATCACCCAGACTAAGACAAACCCCCATGTTCATGCACACAAAGATTTGTCTTAAGCGGGAATCGAACCCGTGACCTTGGCGTCGTAGACAGGTACACTACGCACTCCGCCATCCGGTCGTCAGCGGCTATCAAATAACTATGGCTATCAATAATATCAAAGTACCTTACAACTTTGCTAGCATTTGTGAAGTTTGTTTGAGCTGTTTACAAACTAGTTTTGACCAGTTTGAAACGTGCCTAAATATCGACTTACTGATGAATAAATTAATTATTGAACACTCGCTTTCAATGTTTCATGAAAATTAAACTTTAAGTAATCTTTTACAATTTCACATCATCGTTATACGAAAATTAATTAATAAAATCCACCTTTTATGTCCCGCGTCGTGATGAACAATTTTTTTTTTAAAAGGCCAAGTGCCTTTCAGGCGTTGCCCTGGATTCCGTGGTCAGCCGTTTCAACATAATTATGGATTCAAAGAAGGTTTGATATCTATATCAACAGCTTCATACAAGTCATTACTTTCAAAGGGTTTTTGAATATTATAAGTTACTGCATTTAAACATTGGACTCCAGTTACTACTTTACTCTGAACTGAAGTTAAAATAGCCGCTAAAATATTTCTTGGAAGTTAAATACATAAATATTTCGAACCAACGGTTTAGTTTTTACAAAAAAAAAAATCTTTAACGCAAATTATCGTGCAAAACAGATATTTCAGTTAAAAAACTGTTTTACCAACCCTTTTATATTTTTAAAAGACTTTTCGAACTATAACCTACACTTTATATGGAGGAGATATACTACTCAAACAAAAATTTGCTCTTTAAAGTTAATTATCTCGCTAAATGCTCTCTAAATCAAAGAATCCATCCATCAATGTTTTTTAAAGGCCTTTATTATTATGGTACTCTACAGTATAAAGGAAACTCCACAGAAAAAAAACGATCCCCTCTTTACATGTAGGAGAGGAACCCAAAAAAAATATTATTTTAAGTTTTATTATACGTCTCTTATTAGCATAGTTAATTTACATATTTATATTTTATATGCACAATTTCAACTTTCTAGCACTAACGGTTTCGACGCAATGCATCAGGCAGACAGCTATTATATGTGCCGTGTAGGCACTAGGTACGGAATCCTAAAAACTTTGCACTGATCAAAGCCTCTTTACGTAGAATTGTTAATATTGAATGAGTTTTAAGCTCGTTGTACCCTGCCAGAACAAATCTACAATCCATCCATCAGATCTACAAATACTATTAATGAATGGGTAAGTGACTCTGCTATTTATTCAGGACAATCAAGACTGCTATCGCTATCATCAGCGTTAACTTAAAAAATATGTTATTTTATTTTATTTATTTATTTATTTTATTTTGGATTTTTAACATTAAATAGAACGCCAGAAGCAATTACACTATCCAATGGTCCCAATGACAAGGCCAAATACACATTCACTCACACAGGCACACCCAGTCTCAGAACATATCTTTGCGTATCACACAAAGATTTGTCCCATGTGGGGATCGAACCCACCACACCAGTGCAGTGGAGAGCGGCGAGGCGACCGCTTAAACCACTACACCACACGTGGAGACAATGCTGTACTAGCTTTCACCCGCGGCGATCAACTGATTCCAACGACCACCCAAGTATCTCCATACTTATAATTTTCTTAGTCGAGCTATTTAAACGTAATAGACACGCACGTATCAAAGTTACTTTCGTATTTATAATATAACTAGTTGTTGCCCGCGACTTAGTGTGCATGGGGTTCATTGACCAGCGCCAAACATTACACTGTTCTTGCCCGTGACTTGCAACGCCATCTATTTAAATTTTTGCTCAAACTAACTACTAAGTTAGAACTCTAAATTCACCTTCTTGGGGATACAATTTTGCAAAACTTCGATATAGAAAATCATTTATTCCCACCCAACTAATTAAATTTCTTGCTTTTAATAACATCAACAGCGCTCTTCCAAATTTGACACCGGGGACGCTAACAATGACGCCTCCGGTTGGTTTATTTCTCTCATTTTTAAATCACCTGTTCTTAAAAATAATCAAATCGCATGACTGAACTTGAGAATACTTAAGAAGGTTTTAAACGAATTTTACCTTGACGCTTAATTCTTTTACTTATACGTCAAGTGAGGCCGTCGAACACCATTATCGGATTTCCAGTTATAAATCGATTTTAAGTTATAAATAAAACTGAATTAGAGGAGACTATAGCGTCTAATTAATAAGTACAGAAATAATAAAACACTTGAAAAAAAACAGACAAACCTAAAACTTACATAACAGGTCATATTACATAATAATATTATAATAATTAGAAGAAGAAATAGAAATAAAAATAAAAATCAATAATTGAAATAAATTGCATTAAAATAAAACATTAAAAATAATAATTTAAAATAATAATCATTTAATTTAATAAGAATTGATTTAGTTTAAAAATAACTAATTAAGTTCTGTTCATTTAAGGTGTTACTACACTAACGTTGACGTCAATCGATTAGTGTATTAACATCATAATGGAGACAATATTTGCCGAAAAACTCTATGGCATTTAGTCCGCCGTTGTACTATATTTTAAGTGCAAGAAGTTTAAAAAAAATATGTTTTGTGTGTTTTTATGTTACTTTTAGCATAGTTTAAATCAATCTTCAAGTTTCCAGTCTAAGTTGACTCAGAATCTAATAAAATAAAAACGCATAGATCCGCATTTCTAAAAGCATTAATTAAAAGACCAAAGTAAAATGTTAAAAATGCGATCGCCACAGAAATAGATTTAGTTTGATCGTATTATTTAAGTGATTGCATTTTCTCTTAGGAACGCGAAGACGGTTCTATTTTTATATTTCTGAGTAAAGGTAGCATCTTTATATACAATAATATTAGCTTCAAGCAGAGCAGGCTATATTAAACGATGAAATGTAAAAAGATATTGCAACTATAACCTAATGCAAGTTATGCAGCTAAAAAGTTAGTAAACACGAAGTGGGGAGCTAATCCTCACGTTTTAAGAACAACCGCATTGAGTTTGTGTTTTTCCGCTGGAGAATACGCTTGCCCAGTATGGAGCCGTTGTAACCACACAAAACTAGTGGATACAGCACTAAACGAAACATGCCGGATTATTACTGGTTGCCTTAAACCGACACCGGTTGAAATGCTGTATCCACTGGCTGGAATTGCCCCTCCGGCTATTCGCAGAACCATTGCAAGCTCCATAGAGCGGTTAAAACTGGATAAGGACAATAAACACCCAATGCACAATAACACCACAGTGCCCAAAAGGTTAAAAAGTCGTAAAAACTTCCTTCACTGCGTTGAACCTCTCTCTGGTGATGCCACACAAGCACGATGCCAACTTTGGCATCAAAAGACCACTCTGCCTACCCCCTTTGTTCCAATCAAGGAGAACCTTCCACCTGGCCATGATCTGCCTAGACCGATTTGGAAGTCCCTCAACAGGCTTCGAACTCAAGTCGGTCGAAGCAAAGACAACATGATAAAGTGGGGTTTTGCAGATGTAACAAATGCGAATTGTGAATGTGGGGCTACACAAACTATGGCCCATGTTTTAACTTGCCCCGCGTGCCCTGCTGCCTGCACGAGGGACGCGCTAATGAACGCGGATGAAAGCGCTGTTCAGGTAGCCACATACTGGGCTAACAAAATTTGACTTTGCCGTCGACTCGAATGAAGAAGAAGAAGTTATGCAGCACTGCATTTTATTCATAAATTTTGATAAATACGACATTGTAATTTCAAAAACTGGCAAGTGACTATTAGTTACAAAGCTTTACCAATCATAACATAACATCACGTCTATATTACCCAAAAGGGTGTGGCAGAGGTGTACACCACCCACACCTGTTATGTTTAGGTCCCATGGGATAGAGGGTGAGCCTATCGCCATCCAACGGGTACAATTTCATATCAGTGCTGCTATTGCGAATTGCCTGAAGGAAAGTTCATGATAACACTTTACTCGACCCGGGAATCGAACCTAAAAGCTAGCGGTGAGAGGCGCATATGCTAACCTCAGGACCAACTAGTTCACCAATCAAGGTGAAATAAAACGATTTTTTTACAATGTCATTAAAAACAGACGTTTTGTCGACTTATATGGATTTATCTAAGTAATGGGGTGCATGAAAGGAGCCTCCACGAGTGACGTACACAACGATTTCTTACGTCCGGCGCACCCTGGGCAATTCGCAAGTTCTTTAAAGCGAATTGGCTAATCCTTTCACCACGATGGCAAGTCAAAATAAAATTTGACTCAGCCATCGAAAATCTAAGTAATGTTCACGTTTCAGAGCATATTTTATATTTATAAGATCAATTCGAATTATAACAAATATAGATGGCTCGTTATGTGTGATGTATCGTTTTAACTGAAACTGAAATTAAAGTCTTTCTGTAACGTTACCACTATTTTTATTGGCAAAGTTCGATCACTGTTCTATCAAAATTTTCCATTGTTTATTGCAATATTTATATGTATTTCATTATATGTTTAGCAATAAAAAAATATTTTACATTAGCATGGCTAGATATAAATATTTAGCATTTATGTAAGTAAGAGTCTGTTTCACCACGTCTAAGTAAAAGATATACGTCAAATTAATTATTACTTGACCGAATATAAAACTGTGGCGGTATCCGCACATAATAAATGACGGATGTCACACACGTGACAAATGTCGACGAGTGCTGAATCGCGATAACGAAATGTTCACAGCAAGTGACTATAAATACCACTTCCAATACGCTAACGTTGAACAGCTGTCCGCCAGGCAATACCACCGAGCCTGGTCGGAGGATTCCCCTTTTTGTGGTGGAGGAACATCACACCCTGTTCCTCTACAAAAGCAAGACAATTGAAACATGACATCGGACTCATAGTAACGTATATATGACAATAATTCTGTTTATTACATCGTATAGCAAGAATTTTTCATTCCATTGCATAGATCTAATAAATGTATAGCCATTTAAGCCCGTTTTGCATAAATGTGAGATCTGAAATTACGTAAAGCGATTACCGTTTTTTCAAGCTTTCCCTAGAAACCGGAATTAATCGTCCCGAGTGCGCGGTAAAAACTCGTAATGGCGTCCTAATTTCCGTGGCTCACTAATTAAAATGCGTTCCACTGTCTTTAAACTGCTCTGAGGAATTCACGACGCGTCCTACACCTTTATATTCTTATTACTGAGCATAAATCTTAGTGATATACCGTAACATTTACTGTGCCGTAACTCCGTTACTGTAATTCCAACTCCGTGTTGATAATACGCTGCCATAATCCTAAATAATAATTTGCCCTACCCAGGAATTGAACGTTCAACGAAAAATTAAATACGAAGTACCTTACTGCGAATCGATGCCGAGATCTTGCAAAAAAATAAAATATTGTTTGTGTACCACCACACAAATAATATTTTTTTTTTTTATTATATTTCAAAACTTCTTGCACAATAAGTGTACACTGGCGGACTTAATGCCATAGGGATTATCTATCAGTCAACCGTGAGGTAGTGCAGTAATAAATGTTCCAATTAAATGATAAAAGTAAACCTAAAACCATTCAATACATGTTATAATAAATTCCCTATATAATATACATAATATTTTATCAAATATAACATTTAATATGTTTATAAATAATATGGCTAGACCAATGAAAAACTAAAAAGCGAAGTCCCTAGCTGCGTCTTTCTAATTGTTTGTATTTATTAGCAGCCCTGTATCTAATACATGTCCCACTGCTGGGCTCGGGCCTCTTCTCATGATAAGAAGGGTTAGGCCATAGTCCACCACGCTGGCCAAGTGCGGATTGGTAGACTTCACACACCCTCGAGCACTTTTTAGGAACTCTCAGGCATGCAGGTTTCCTCACGATGTTTTCCTTCACCATTAGCGAGCGACAATTTACATGATAAATACACACATATCTTCGAAAAGACGAATCTTAACGATTTATTGATAGAGGTGTGTGCCGTGGGTTCGAACCCGAGACCTTTGACTTGTTTGTATAACTGCGATAAACTCAAAATCTTCTAGACGTAGTTATTCCCAAATTCTTTCTCAGCAAATGCTTTGGTTATAAATAAACGTGAATTCTATAATATTATCGTTTCGAAAAGATACAGACTTCAACGATCACAAATATTATAACTGGTGTAGCTTAGTCAGTAGCAAACAACACAAATAATCCGAATAGCAAAACTTGTACCATTAAAGTATACACAGTGCATAGAATAGCTACAATCGGAACACTGAACACAAATTCCTAGAATTGTTTCGTGAACCGCAGGTAAACGTAGAACGTTGCATCCGAAATTCTGAACATTCCTGAAAATAGAATTGTAGATATCGTAGTATAGAATAAAAGTCATTCCAGATTATTTTATGAATAGAAACAATGAACAATCAACAATATATTTAAATAAATAAATAAATATTTCACAACTCACACACAACGCCATCTAGTCCCAAACTAAGCAGAGCTTGTACTATGGGTACTAGAATAACTGATACTAATACATATATACTTTTCTTTTGTAAATACATACTTATTATACATAGAAACACCCAGACTAAGACAAACCCCCACGTTCAAGCACACAAAGATTTGCCCCAAGTGGGAATCGAACCCACGACTTCGGCGTCGCAGGCAGGTACACTACCCACTCCGCCATCCGGTCGTCAATTTACATCCTATATTTAAATTTATTAATCTTTTTACAATTAATTAAGTAAATTATAACTGCCTCGATAGTCTAGTGGTTGAGGTATGCGCCTCTCACCGCGAGGTCTCGGGTTCAATTCCCGGGTCGGGCAAAGTGCTATTTGTGAACTTCGTTAGGAAATTCACAACAGCAGCACGGAGTAGGAATTGTGCCCGGTGGATGGCGATAGGCTCACCCCCTAGCACATGGGACTTAAACATAACAGGTGAAATGTGGGTGATGTACACCTCTGCCACACCCTTCTAGATTATATAGGCGTGATTTTATGTTATGTTAAATAAATTAAATGAACACTTCTCCTTAAAATTCTTTAGTTTTAACTAGTACCATGTCTATCAGAAAACAAACTAAAACACAAGAAGTAAAGATACAATACTTTCCAACTCCAACTATATACTTCTGATTAAATTCGTTGCGGGTTCCAAGACAATTTTAACTCTCCCTGGGATTGCCCGTGTGCCATGCACGGTGCCTTTCAGTTGGTTACCGCTGTAGATCCTGGCGTCACAGTCACAGTGGTGGGCGTGTGGGTGGCATTATATCCCGTAAAAAAATAGTCACATTATTCTATTTCATTTTCTTTACTTCGCAATTTTATTAAGATAGCTTAAAATTGTCGCTATGCAAAAGTTTCACTTTATTGTATAAGCTTGTATTACCATCCATCACTGACGGAACTTTGCTTTGTACAAAGTTTATGTCGTGAAGTATAAACACTCTTTCTCAAGTTACGCTATAATGAAAAACAAACTGAAACAAATTGTTGTTATTAATTAGGTTTTGCTCCACTATTTGAACTGGTAGAGCTCTTGTGAATGATCACGTGGGCGGCAGCACCACCGTCTCACCTTTCCACGCTTCCATTACTGTGTTCCGGTTTGGTGATGAGATCAGGCTTCGAAATTACTGGCACATGAGGTGTAACCCTGTAGTCCTCAGCTGCAGCGACGCATCTATAATCTGCTTTTGTGGATTGTTGATGTCCATGGGCTGTACTCCACTTACTATCAGATAGACTACACGTTCGTTCGCTGTGGGCCGTAGTATAAAAAAAAAACGAAATATGAATACAGCCTTGGGAATGCCAAACTCTTGAAGAAAAAAATCTCGATATTCAACTGAATTTATAAGAAAGATCTTAATGTAATTTCGTAATAATATCATTCTCACAGGTATAGTTGAATGTCGCTTTTTTTTACGTAGTGTCTGGTATCCCGCCGAGGCATGGAGTAATACTTGCTATGTTATAATCGTCAGTCATCCGTGGCCATCCACAGCCAGCTTTGCTTATGTGTTTTAGATATGATTTGTATATAATAGTAGATAAAACTTAATAATATTTTAGTTAAACACACAGTAAAACTTTTGTATGGAAAACACTCGATCGATCCCCACGACTTTGACTAAGCGACAAGCTTTGTACAACCTTTTTTTACTTCACCATTAACCTAAAACAGTCATCCGTTTGTACAAAATCAGTAACCAAATCCATTCCACTAGTTTTTACGAGAAAATATGAAAATACAGCCCGGGGCCAATATAGAGCCAAAATGATGGGTGCCCTTTAATATTTATTTCATTAGTTTTTTTTTTATTTTATGTATTTAACGGCAACAGTTTTACATAATCTGTGAATCATTTTACTGTCTAACTATAACGGATCATTAGATACAACCTGGTGACAGACGAACATACGGTTATGCCACTACACGTCTCTGTATTTGCTTTCAATCATAGTCAAATAGAACATAATAGCTATGCAGATAGGTATATATTCAATGCACTCTAGGTGTTGTCGGATCACACTAATGAATATTAAAGATAGTAACGTGCATTGCGCACTAGACCTCAGGCAAAGTTTAAAGGCTTATAGTACAATGTATACACTAGTAATGGTCCGAATGCCCGTATCTGTATCAATATTCGTACCCGCGGATTACAAATAAAAAATAGATATGGATCTGTAGCCGTTTCTTTTTTGTCGTGTCTTATACGGATCTTTAACTAATTAATTTTCAATATATCGTTGAAATTCTATGTAGGTATAAGTGAGATGGTGATGAAAAACTATTAAATTTCATTCGGACATTGTTTTTGTTTATAATTAAATAATAATCGTAAATAATCGTAATGTCCTGATATCATACATTGCATCAGTGGCGTTAACGGGGACAAAAATGTATTTAGGGTCCAATTCAAGAAGATTATTATCGGAATAATTTTCAAAATAAAATTGGTATTTACTTGTTATTCAATGTGTTTTTAATAATTAGTTCAATTTATAATAAACATACATCAGTAGCGATGTTTCATCGATGTGTCAGTGAAATCGATAATTAGAGCCCGAATTATCGTTCCTAAATAGCAGAATACTATCCAACTATCGTTTTATGGTCACGCACCAACACCCATTAAGTCTTCTTCTTCTCGTGTTGATGGCTGAGTAAAATTTTATTATGACTTGCTATCGTGGTGAAAGGATTAGCAAATTCGCTTTGGAGAACTCGTGAATTGCCCAGGGTGCGCCGGACGTAGGGTATCGTTGTGTTCGTCACTCGGGGAGGCTCCTTTCATGCACCCCATTAAGTTAAAATGACAAAATCTGTTTTGTATCCGCGGATCTTGACCGCAAATATCCTGGATCCGGCACATCACTAGTACGACTGCTTCCTTTATACTAGTAAGATAGTCGTTTGTGAAGTTTCATGGCAACAGTGCTGAGCTTTCATGTTTGTGCCAGTTTCGAACTACGTAGTGTAGAACAAATATAAATAACATTTCACCTATATTAAAAGGCGGTGAAACATCCATACTTCACCTGTTACTTTTAAGCCTCATATAATAAGGAGTCGCAAAAATAAAATTTATACGACCGTAGCTTAGTGAATTTTTAGGAATCCGTAGTACCAACAAGGAATAATCATGATGCAATACCCATCGGAGCTGGTACTTGGATTAATTTTAATTCAAATCTCTAAGTTGAATTAAAGTCAATCTAAGCTCTGGTGTCAAATCATTTTATTACAATAAGTATTATAATTTAGTTAGCTAAGTTTTATTTTAATTTTATATTTTCTGTATTTTGATGATTGTTTTGACGTGTTTCAGCGCCCCTTGGGGCCCATGAAAATAAATGATTTGATGTGATTTGATTTGAACCATTATAGTTTCGCCATGTCCGTCTGTCGGAGGCATAGTGTACAGACTGTTAGGGCTAGAATTAATGGACTGTATGGACATGCATGTTAGATATGCCGACAAAGTGTTAAAAAAAGTTTTTTTTGGGGTACCTTTCCTACTTTTAAAGTTGGAAATATTTTTATCCTCGCCAACCCCATGGTGTGGGGTATCGTAAGATTTCAAAACATTGAGGAGTTGCAAAGACAATATTTTGATTTAAAGATCCGTTGGCGAAATAATTAACTTTAAAGTGCTTACAGTACATGGTGTCGCCATTCCCTCAAATTTAAATTTTAGACTCAATAGTCACCGCCCTTGGAAAAAGTGGATTAAAAATACTGAAAGAGAATAAAGAAAGAGTTTGAGGCAAAATATAACAAATCTAATTAACTTCGCTTGAAAAGAAATCTGTCTCCAAAATGTTTTTCTTGTAGACTTTTGTGTTTGAGAAACTGTAATAACATTAAATTGAAGGGTGACGGGCGGTTGGAATATTTTTGTTTTTTATGACATTTTGCCAATGAATAAGCATAACTGCTCCCTTTTATACTGCCTCTATTGTTGAGAAAATTTGACGCTTGCTTCCAACCACGAGCTTTATACTGTTAGTCTTGCTGCAAGATTGACAACAGACGTACAGGCAACACAGCAACGGAAGTAGCTGCACAAATATTTTTTTTAATATCACTTAATTTTGAGAATCGTAATTATTTTATGATTGGATGCATCAAAACTAAAAGTAATCGATAATATTTTTTTTTACGGGATATAATCCCACCCACACGCCCACCACTGTGACTCCTGTGACGCCAGAATCTACAGCGGTAACCAACTGAAAGGCACCGTGCATGACACACGGGCAATCCCAGGGAGAGTCAAAATTGTCTTGGAACCCGCAACGAATTTAATCAGAAGTATATAGTTGGAGTTGGACATATAATCGATAATATGTGCATTTTTAGCAACAGGGATATTTTTAGTGCGAAAAAAGTGAGTATAGAAGTTTACTTTTACTGCTGACTGTACGTGTGTATAAATTATAATTGATGAAATCACAGTTGATATATTATTGGCGAAAGCAAAAAGCGCGAGTAAGCTTTGTTAAACACGTTGTATTAATTGCTGGTCCCGCGTTAAACCTTACTGCTCCCGTGGTTTCAACTTCATATAGGCTGTCAAGGAAGAGTTGAAATTAATAGGGGCGCTAGAGTGCTGTTCTACTGTTCGTATGGCAACCCATATAGTTCACTTCCCAGGACTTGATACTTAGCTGTATATAAAAAAAAATATTCTATTATTACCCATTATATCGAAAGCTGTAGCTAAGCGTTAAACGTCGGTTTAACACGATGAAATCGGCACTAAGTAATAGTAAAAATAATGTAATTAATGTGTACAGCCAGCAGTCATAAAATAGGTTCCGTTTCCAGACTATTTTGCCAAGCTGATTTGTGGTTTTACTGTCCTCTGTTTTTATCAATAACCAGAAAATAAAAGAAAAATATATTTGAAAAATATTTTATTTTAAGTATTTGAATAAATCTTTTCTTTCTATACATATTATTAAACTGCCTCGTTGGTCTAGTGGTTAGCGTTAAAAAAAATAACTTTTTGTCTAATAGCACAAAAATCAAAGTTATCTAACACTTTCTTCGGACGACCTTTTCGGTTTTTTCCTGGTGTAAGAAATACGCCTCTATTTTGTGCTCCTCCTCGTGCAATTCTTCGAATAGTATTTATTGATTTACCTGAATTAAGTAAAAATCATAGATATAGCAGAAAAGATAAAGCAGTCCGAGCCATTTCGGAGTGAGGGGATAGTTGAACCCCTAAACACCACCCCTGGCTACGCCCATGCGTGATATTATTTTATGTTATTTACTTAAACTCTACTCAAGTATCAACATTAACCTAGTCGCGCTATACCGCAACACTGAGTACAACAAACGTCAACTAAACCAATGTGCTAGTTTTAATTATTGAATAATCCGCTTATTTTAGCAATAAATTCAAAACAGCTTTGGTTTTATCCATTACCTATACTTGATTTGACTAAAAACAACATGTTAAACTCTCACATACCGGTCATATCAGCGGTTCTTTGATAAACATTGCCGATATCCGAAATAATTTTTTTGCCTCATATTCCATTAAACATCTTTTATATACATTGTAAATTATTTCTCTGCCAGACCTTCGGATAGTTTTATTCACTGTTTATTACTTTTTTCCTGTTTTAATTGCCGTTTTATACTCTTATAAATAAAATTTACCAACGCGTAAACTCTGTTTACATTATTTATTGACATCTGTCATTATTTTGACAATGTTGCTAACAGACAAAAAAATTAGTTCCAAATCTACTCTTTCTTGACAGCCTATACAATGTTGAACTGATGTTAAACATCCACAAACCCGCACCTTACCTTACCTACCCCATTTAATATATATCGAAAGGCACACGAAGATGGCCACTGTATCACCCGTCACCGCTTCGAACACCCGTCGCCTCACCCGCCACATGCAATGCTACAAATCAATCAAACGCGCACAAAGCCCAAGACAACCCGCTCCCTTCTGAACGCTCTTAACTTATCCAAATATGCCTTAAGTGTTCCAAGAAATAACCATTTTTTTTTTTTTTTTTTTTTAAATTAAACTACATAATTCATTATTATACACATGTTCAGCTTAATAAATAAATATTTTTATGACTAACACTTCAATTTCGCGGGTAGACTAACCAGTCTACCCGCGACCATGAATGCTGAAATAGCATTTGAAACGTCGGGAAATCAAAGTAAGTGAAATTTAAGCGAAATATCGCGATAAAATCCGTAAAATTGAAGTGTTAGTCATATATAACATTCGCGTAAACCTTAGAAAATATTAAATATTTTTATATAAAAAATAATATAAAATACCAGATTTATTTGTAGCTGAGCGCAACTTTACAAAAACAATTTGTTTCGTCAATGATTTTGACAGAATAATAATTCTTCAGTTTAATTTGAACAGTATATTTGCTCTTGTAATATTTAATGTGTCATTACCCTCCAGGACTTAGGGGCCGTTCAAGTATTACGTAAGCACTATGGGGGGGTGGGGGGGTCTTTGTTTTGCTTATTTTGGATGACATGGGGGATAGGGGAGTCTAGATGATGATTACGTCATTGGTAGTTATTTACTTTTTTACATGAATGGCAACCCTCACATTGTCTATGCTTGAAAACGAAACGCATTTTTGGGGATTCCCGCACGCATACGTTTAAAAATACATTTTTATCTGAAAAATGTTTACGTAAGCATGGGGGGAGGGGGTAAAAGCTTTGCTTACTTTTGATGACAAGGGGAATGAGGGGGTAAATAATTGTAATAAATCTGCTTACGTAATATTTGAACGGCCCCTTATTCGAAAAAAATATGCAAACAAAAATGAACAAATATTGAACGAAACGTCTCAAGTGAGTGTACGTAGAGAATTGAACAAATGAATTTTATATCAACGGCTTATCTGTTATTTCAAGATCAACGAGTAGTCAAGTTGTCAACAAGTTCTTTTTTTATTGACTGAACGCTTAAAGTGTATTTTTTCTATTCTGTTATATCTATAATCATAACTTAATTAAAGTAGAGTGTCTAGATTATTTTCTCATTTTATTGTCCAAAATATAATTCGATTAGCTAATGCACAATTTCATTTTGCTAAAACATAAAACATTGTATAAATGGCAGGTAGACACGTTAGCAGTAACCAACTAGAGAAAAAAAAACAAACACAAAGGCCAAAAGGTCAGCTCCTGAGCTGCAAATATTTTTTTTTTTCATTTCCTGATGTTCCTATCGTTTTGCAGGCGTAAGCGAAAGGTTTTCTAACAAAACTCTTTAGTTTTTTTTTTGTAGTCGCTTTTACCACAGTATAAAAATGTATTTATACTGTGCTTTTACTCTTATATGAAAAATATTTTTATTACTTCCTTTTCAATGTGAATCAATCGATCCGCACTAGATTCTGCGCCGCCACTCATCCCCGACGGCAATACCTGGAATTAAATGTAAATGACTATTAACAATCAATGACAAAGTATTCGTCCTATTGGTCAGCTGTCAAACTGAAACTGGTCATTTCAACTTTTGACTTTTATATCTAAGATTTCAAAAGCACTTACATAATTCAATTAGAAACTTATAACGTCGTTTAATAAAAGTCAGAGACCTGCAGAGACGGCTAGCATCAACCTATACATTTCCAATATAGTGTAAATTCCAATTTCCTAGTGTTGTATTCCGACAAATCTTTGTGTGATCCACAAAGATTTGTTCTGAGACTGAGTGTGTTAGTTCGAGTAAATGTGTGTATTGGGCCATGTCATTGGGACCATTGGATAGTGTAATTGCTTCTGGCGTTATATCTTCTGTAACAAGTCCAAAATTATTTATTTAAGATGGTCTTACGTTGTACCTATATGCTTTCCGTGCAATATAAGACGGGTGATGGCGGCTACCGAGCCGTGTGTACAAAGTTAACGCGATACACTTAGATTTATCGCCAGACGTGTTTAATCAAATGAAATGCGACAACGATCTGACGGATGCTCGACTACAAAGTCTAGAGCACCGTCGCAAGGTTGCCAGCCTATCGGTCTTTTATAGGATACATTTCATATAAGTATATTACATTATGTATTTTATAACATTTTGTATATCTATGTACCTCTTGTATGTATTTTATGTATTGATTTATACTCGCTTCTCCCAAATATATATATTTTCATATCAACATTTCAGTTCTTTTCTCACATTATTGCACCTACCCTTGCTTTTCTCTGCACCACCCAAGGTTGACTGTTAGAGAATGCCACTAGGCATTAAGTCCGCCTCTGTACCTAAATTTGTGCAAAAAGTTTAAATAAATAAATAAATAAATTTCGGAGAGTGTGCCGAGGAACTACACAACTTTATCCCTCCGTCCCCGTTTCACCATCGGACTACCAGACAAACGGCACTCAGGCACCGCTTCACGGTAGATATTCCATTAATACGCACTAAGCGTTTCGCCTCTACATTTCTTATGCGAACTGCCAAAGAATGGAACGCCTTGCCCGAGTCTGTGTTTTCGTATGGGTACAATCTGGATCTCTTCAAAGCAAGAGTTAATAGGTATCTCATAGGTAAACGTGCTCCACCGTAGACCGCATCATCACTTACCGTCAGGTGAGATCGTGGTCAAACGCGTGCCTATACACCATAAAAAAAAATAAAAAAATGTTAATTCTAAGAAGAGACTTCAATCAACTACTGCTGCCTTGATGGTCTTGTTGTTAGCATAAGCGCTTTTCACCGCGAGGTCTCCGGTTCGATGCCCGGGTCGGGCAAAGTGTTATTTGTGAACTGTCCGTCAGAAAATTCACAATAGCAGCACGGAGTTGGAATTGTACCCGGTGGATGGCGATAAGCTCACATATAACATGGGACCTAAACATAACCCGTGAAGTGTGGATAATTATGCATCTCTGCCCCATTCGTCTATTTTACGGACACGTGTTGTGTTTTTCTATTCAGAATGCAGTTTGTTCAAACATTTTATTTGTTCAAGCATCGTTTTGTGTATTTTAGCGCAATATTTATTGTACAAAAATAAGTTTTAATCCTTTGACAGCATACGAACTGTAATAAATTCAAGTTTGACCCGTCTGTTTTTAGGGTTCCGTAGCCGAATGGCAAAAAAACGGAACCCTTACGGATTCGTCATGTCTGTCCGTCTGTCCGTCCGTATGTCACAGCCACTTTTTCCCGTAACTATAGGAGCTATACTGTGGAAACCATAGTACAAGCTCTGCTTAGTTTGGGACTAAATGGCGTTGTGTGTAAGTTGTGAGATATTTATTTATTAATTCATCAACGGTAATGTCGGGTATTTAAGCGATTTATTGTTGTGAGATTTACATCTAATTTAGTGGGATGCTGTTATTGAACTTGGGTTCTGAGGTGTTTTTTACATTAAATAGAACGCCTAAGCAATTACACTATCTAATGGTCCCAATGACAAATACGCACATTCACTCACACAAGCACATCCAGTCTCAGAGCAAATCTTTGCGAATCGCACAAAGATTTGTCTCATGTGGGGATCGAACCCACAACACCAGTACAGTGGAGAGCGGCGAGGCGACTGCTTAAACCACTACACCAAACGTACAGACAAATTGTGTTATTGAGATACATGGCCTCATAATAGAATCACATAAAAATATATATATACTAATCCACCAACATTCATACCAGTTATACAGGATATTTCTGACTTGCCGCGAGAGATTCATGACGCAATATACCCAATCGTTAGAGTTATAGTAAGATTTATGTCGTTATTTGTGGATGTTACACCTAGGTTTGCGTGGAAAATAATGTTATTTTATTTTTTATTTTATTTTTTTATTAGAAAGGGGAGATTACAGCTAACTTAAGACTAGAAAAACAAACATAACATTATGAAAGCCAATTAAAAGTTTCCGCATATAAACTAATCATATAGCAAAATAAAAAAAAAACAACAAACAGTACAGCACAATAAAAGATTGATTAAAAACGAACAGCAAAAGAACAAAAATAAAAGAATAAATGAAAAAAAAAATGATAACAATGAGATACACACAAAAAAAATACAAAGATTACAATGTAAGCAAAAAGAAAGAATTGCCTTAAGTCTCGCCAAAAAATGCATTGCACATAATTTTTTTAAGCAAAAAAATATATATATATCAGTAACTGCTAATCAAACACTTTAGTAGCTAGTTTTAAGTTGGATAAACTTTAAATAACATAATAAAACATAACATCACGCCTATATTACCCAGAAGGATGTGGCAGAGGTGTACAACACCTACACTTCACCTGTTATGCTTAGGTCCCATGGGATAGCGGATTAGCCTATCGCCATTCACCGGGCGCAATTCCAACTCCATGCTGCTATTGTGGATTTCCTGACGGAAAGTTCACAAATAACGCTTTGCCCGATCCGGGCATCGAACCCGAGACCTCGCGGTGATAGGCGCATACGCTAACCACTAAAACATTGAGTTTATTATCATATAAATCTGGTATTATCTATCAATCAAACTCAGTAAAAATCTATACTAAATAAAAAAACTAAAAAACACGAAAAATAATTCCTAATATAAGCTGAAAATGGTAATGAACAAAAAATACTAGTATATTTAATATAATACTAAGATATTTTATATTACATACAGGTGAAGCTAATATAAGCGTGTTAAAAATGGAATACATAATCTTGGAATTCGAAGTAAATAATAAAAGAATTTTTCTATATTTCGTATCGCTTTGGAAGTTGATGTTCATTCAGACTTGGGTGACTGAGAACACCCATTTTATCTATCTATTAATAGATACCTAAGCGGTTTATTCATATCCATTCTACCCACTCAAAGCGGGTGTAGCGGGTGTCCCAGAATTAAAGCAGACTTTAAACGAAATGGAAAATCATACGCATTTGTTAAATATGTTTCAAAGTTGTCTATGTGTGTGTCACACTGCGACGAAGGCTTTATAAAACCCTGGAGGCCCTTTGCCCGATGTTTTAATCTTTACTAAACTTCAAGCTGTGTTATTTACAACTTTGGCAACAAAATAACAATTCAAATTACTGTTATTTACTCTGAATTAAAATAAGTTAATTCCGGAACGCCCTGTATAATTCAGCGTACACGTGTACAAAGCTTTTATATTGTCATGTATGTAGTTGCTACGTGGATAAACTCTAAAGATATTTATTTATGGTTCCATCGGGCGGAAGTTAACACGGTTCTTAGTAAACTAAGAAACAAGATGGCGATCTGACTTTAATGTTATTTGATCTTGTTGAAAATTCTGAAGTTGTAATAAAAACACTTGATAAAGATTATTGACGATATTTAGCTACATAAATCGAATAAATACACACACAACATACACACAACGCCATCTAAACCCAAACTAAGCAGAGCTTGTACTATGGGTACTAGAATAACTGATACTAATACATATATTATATACTTTTCTTATTGTAATAACATACTTATTATACATAGAAACACCCAGACCAAGACAAACCTCCATGTTCAAGTACACAAAGATTTGTCTTGAGCGGGACAAACCCATGACCTCAGCGTCGCAGGCAGGTACACTATCCACTCCGCCATCCGGTCGTCAAATGAATGAAACTTGGTTTCATTGTTTTGGTACGATGAAAACAATGAATCCACGTTTTATACAATATATTTTTATGTGATTCTATTATGAGGCCATGTATCTCAATAACACAATTTGTCTGTACGTTTGGTGTAGTGGTTTAAGCAGTCGCCTCGCCGCTCTCCACTGTACTGGTGTTGTGGGTTCGATCCCCACATGAGACAAATCTTTGTGCGATTCGCAAAGATTTGCTCTGAGACTGGATGTGCTTGTGTGAGTGAATGTGCGTATTTGTCATTGGGACCATTAGATAGTGTAATTGCTTAGGCGTTCTATTTAATGTAAAAAACACCTCAGAACCCAAGTTCAATAACAGCATCCCACTAAATTAGATGTAAATCTCACAACAATAAATCGCTTAAATACCCGACATTACCGTTGATGAATTAATAAATAAATATCTCACAACTTACACACAACGCCATTTAGTCCCAAACTAAGCAGAGCTTGTACTATGGTTTCCACAGTATAGCTCCTATAGTTACGGGAAAAAGTGGCTGTGACATACGGACGGACAGACGGACAGACATGACGAATCCGTAAGGGTTCCGTTTTTTGCCATTCGGCTACGGAACCCTAAAAACAGACGGGTCAAACTTGAATTTATTACAGTTCGTATGCTGTCAAAGGATTAAAACTTATTTTTGTACAATAAATATTGCGCTAAAATACACAAAACGATGCTTGAACAAATAAAATGTTTGAACAAACTGCATTCTGAATAGAAAAACACAACACGTGTCCGTAAAATAGACGAATGGGGCAGAGATGCATAATTATCCACACTTCACGGGTTATGTTTAGGTCCCATGTTATATGTGAGCTTATCGCCATCCACCGGGTACAATTCCAACTCCGTGCTGCTATTGTGAATTTTCTGACGGACAGTTCACAAATAACACTTTGCCCGACCCGGGCATCGAACCGGAGACCTCGCGGTGAAAAGCGCTTATGCTAACAACAAGACCATCAAGGCAGCAGTAGTTGATTGAAGTCTCTTCTTAGAATTAACATTTTTTTATTTTTTTTTATGGTGTATAGGCACGCGTTTGACCACGATCTCACCTGACGGTAAGTGATGATGCGGTCTACGGTGGAGCACGTTTACCTATGAGATACCTATTAACTCTTGCTTTGAAGAGATCCAGATTGTACCCATACGAAAACACAGACTCGGGCAAGGCGTTCCATTCTTTGGCAGTTCGCATAAGAAATGTAGAGGCGAAACGCTTAGTGCGTATTAATGGAATATCTACCGTGAAGCGGTGCCTGAGTGCCGTTTGTCTGGTAGTCCGATGGTGAAACGGGGACGGAGGGATAAAGTTGTGTAGTTCCTCGGCACACTCTCCGAAATGTATCCTATAAAAGACCGATAGGCTGGCAACCTTGCGACGGTGCTCTAGACTTTGTAGTCGAGCATCCGTCAGATCGTTGTCGCATTTCATTTGATTAAACACGTCTGGCGATAAATCTAAGTGTATCGCGTTAACTTTGTACACACGGCTCGGTAGCCGCCATCACCCGTCTTATATTGCACGGAAAGCATATAGGTACAACGTAAGACCATCTTAAATAAATAATTTTGGACTTGTTACAGAAGATATAACGCCAGAAGCAATTACACTATCCAATGGTCCCAATGACATGGCCCAATACACACATTTACTCGAACTAACACACTCAGTCTCAGAACAAATCTTTGTGGATCACACAAAGATTTGTCGGAATACATCTAAACTTAATAAGTCATTTTTATCTTTTAATTGAGATGATAAAATACAAAATTATTATGTACTGAGATGCACTAAAAAGTCAACATGATATACAGGGTGTAAATGACATGATGATGAAGCCGCTTACCAATGATTCAGTACATGATTCTGAAACCCCGGGTGCAATCATTTTTCTGAAGAAAATACGTCCCTTATGTTCTTAAAAAAATCCAGGTCGTAAGACATCAGAACAGAAAATCATCTAGGAACATTCAGTAGTCAATCGATGCAGACCATATACTGTCTTACCTATATTATTCAATTTTAAAGTTTCTACTAAATGCATCGCAACCAAAAACTGGGGCGGAAATTCCTTCTATAATTATGCCGCATAGTAAAATACGCTGCGAACAAAAGTAGAACTGAATAATAAATAATAATATACAAACCTTATAAAAGAAAAAAGAAAAGAATCCTTCCCTTCAAAAGAATCCAATAAAAATAAAAACAAGACGAAATTTATTTCTGGGAACAAGCAGATTCGTCGAACGTTTATTTACATTATATCGAATATTATCGACAAGTTTTTATGTTCGTTATTTTTCTTTTTTTACTAGCTTAGTTTTATACGAGACCCAAACCTTTTATGGGTGAATTGCACAAGCAATAAAAATACATGGCAAACCTGAGAATGGTAGTGCAATGTGCTGATTTTTTATTTTATATATTTTTTCTCAATAAAGTAAGTACTTCCCTACCTTGGCACAAAAAATTATTGATTTCTACTCAATAATTATACCAGAAAAAAAATTACAAAGTGTCATTTTATCATCACGGTGGCCTGTCCCGCACCCAAATCCGCTCATAAAATACCTTCTCCTGCAAATATATTCATAATATGGATTTAAATTGGTTGTTTTATCATTAAATTATAATATATTCGATCAAATAAAACCATTTTTGTTTGTTTATCTTCTTTCTCATGGATTTGACAGGCAGTCAACTTTTGTCCGGCAAAAAGTTATCATTTTGGAGGACAGTAAGTTTTAGTAAAATAACCACGTCAAAATTGCGTTGTTACGCCCCTCTCACCTTTCTTCACTTCGGACAAGTCCGGCTCGAGCTCTCGGCGCGTAGGCACCGGCCCCAACGTCTTGCAGTTTCCCGCCAAAAAAGTAAGTTTATCATTTCAGTAATATGGGGACAAAAATATGCTCATTTCGGTGGCTGTTATAGCTCGTGCTATTTTCGTTTAATTTGTTTCAAAATTGTGTATTATATTCGCCGTAAGTACTGTTTTGTTTGAGTAGTGTTCATATTTTTTTTAATAATTTTATTTCGGAGTAAATGTAGAACTAACCTCTATTTTATCATCTCCTTGTTATCATTTCAGTGGATTCGGTGGACTGTTATACCAATTACAGTCCACCGGAATGAAATGTATCTCCGAAATGATAAAACCATACAGTTTTAGAGATCCTTGGGTCAAATACAAAGTCATAGTTTTGTTATGTACTTTTACTAGTGCAGATTAGATTATTCGAGTGTATTTGTTGTGTAATATTTTTGTTTAAGATATTTATTATATATATATATACATATATATCTATGTAGTTAGTACATGTGTATACTTTACTTACACATTCAATTTGTTCGGCATATGTTTCATACGTTAATGTAAAAGGATTAAAAGTACCAAACTATTAGTACTAAGATATTTTTATAATGTTTCTTATTCATTTATTGTGTTTTAAAAATATAAGAGTTGATTTAATTTTTGAAGTTTTACTTTTATACCTGTACTGTTGAACTGTGAAGTTTTACTATATAACTAAATTATAACTAGCATTTTTCTCTTAGTGCAAACGTAGACATTATGTATTACTATTAATGGCTTACAAAATATGCAGCCATCATAATTATCAGAAATTTAAAGCTTTCTAATAGCGCTTCGTTCACTCTTTTTAAAATATAAAGTAAATTAGTATTAGTAAGTAAGTAAGTAATCTTTATTTGTATGAATATGGAACATAATAGGTAGCTTAAACTAATTACAAAGTATCATCACATTCTGCCAATCAAGGCGTGCAAATATTAGTAGGTATATAAATTTTAAATAATTATGATCAGCTGCTTATCTTAATGTCAGCCTCTTCCACACGCAGTTCAATTAATTTCATTCCAGAATTACAAGTCAATTATTAATATCAATGTCAAAATTAAAAATTTTATAATCATTATGTCAATGTCATAATTCAAAATGGAATAATCTTAATATTCGTTTAATATTAGTTCATAAACATACAAAAATATATATGTATGGTTACGATACGATACAGTTTTCCAACATTTTCACCCAACAATAACCACTAAAAATAATAAACATTACATTACATTAATATGTTATATATATAATTATTTGAGGTTATTGTAACCTCAAATAATTATATATATATTACTAACTGTAATATCCCCGTATATTAATGATGATATTAAAATAACTGTGTACTTTCCTGTCTAAGTGTTTATCTAAAATTAGTTAAATTCAAACCTACCTAAGTACGGAACCCTGGCTGCCCGGCATGGTTGTTCTTAGCTGTATCATTTCGGTGGATTTAATTCATTCCGGTGCACAGTCTATCATTTCGGTGGGTATTTTTATCATTTCGGTAGACACTTTTCATTTCAGTGGACTCTAAAAAATTCATCCTTTAATATTTATGTAAGTTTTGATGTTATTTGATGTCCACTCACACACAATGTTATAAATAGACTAAAGTTTAATTTTTCACTTAAAATATATAGATAGCATTGAAATTAAAAAAGTCCGCCGAAATGACAAAAAATAGTCGCTTGTTGAAATTGACCCTTATATGACTGATCTAGGGACCGAATAACTCTAAAAGCTGTGAGTAAGAACTGAAGATAATACATTTCTAAATGGATTATCACAACAAGATGCGATTCCGCGTTGGAGATTAATTTTGCTAAGTGTTTGTTGAATACAGATATTCCTCAAATGTATTGCTTTTTATAAATATTATTTATCTCTAATATTTCCTGATTGTACACGCTCGACCGCGGCGGCTTCTACTATAAGCATAACGTATAATTCACAATTCGTACGTAATTGTACTAATTGATAGTGCCCACTTCTACACACCCTATCCGCGATGAGGTTATTGCACGGCTATTGCGACCACGTCCCTAAGCTCTGCTGACCGAGCCTGTTATGTGCTAATTACAACTTGTTACACCCATTTATTTAAATTAAGGGTACTGTGGCGTTTGTAAATTGGGTATTTTTTTGAAGTGGTGCATAGTATGGTATGTGTACGGGATTCCAGGACTTAAAATTATACTCAATACTCCGATACGCTAGTTAATATTTCAGGATATATAAAAGTGGTCTGTACACAACTCAACAGATAACTGAATCATAAAGTTACTTTATATCACATGTAAGTAGTTATGTGTGTGCATGTAATATGCACCTACACTACTATATATTTATGTCTAATTAATCAAACTAATTCTTCTTTTGTGATCCTTACTATCTACTGTCTATATGTCTGTTACGCCGTTTCGGCTAATAATTATGGAGATAGGAACAGATCCCAAGACAGTCGTAGAATATTCTTGCTAGCATATATTTTCAAGTCTGTACGTTGACAGCATTTTATATTACTTTGTACAATATTTGTTGCATAAAAACGATGAATTGCCCGTCCATATAGCGGATGGAGCGGCCGCTCCAGATGGCGCTTTTGGCGGCAAAGCGCTCTGGTGCAATTTCTTAGCTTATATTATATAAAATTCTCCTGTCACAATGTTAGTTACCTTACTCCTCCGAAACGGTTTAACTGATTTTTACCAAATTTTATATGCATATTCAGTAGGTCTGAGAATCGGCTACTATCTATTTTTCATACCCCTAAGTGATAAGGGTCGTTGACCCTTAACATTTTTTTTATAATTTTTGGACAATTTTTTTGTTTTTATTTTTCTATAATGTGGCATTAAAAAAAATACATAAAACCCTAAATTTTTACCCTTTTATCGCGAAACCCTATTTTTTAATAGCAATTTTAGTAACCTTAGCGCTTTTGACAATATGAACTTTTTGAATGTACCTAACTTTATGAGGTTTGACATAACATTGACATAATGCGTGTTGCATATATTATCATCACAGAGAATGTATGCATATTTAAGACAGGACAACGTCTGTCGGGTCAGCTTGTAAAGTTATAATAAAAGTCGGCGCCTTTCGGTTGGAAACTTTTGGGCATCATAGATTGTTATAGAATATTTATAATTTTTAATAAAAAAAAAAACCGACTTCAAAAAGTAGGTAAACTAAAAAGCAAAAAATAAATTTACTTCGCACAAAATAATACGTTTTTTCATTTAGCAAAATAGAAATTATTAAATAATTATTTTATAATTCTGAAGTCGGTGCCAAGTAAATCGGATAATTAAGAACTAATATTCAGTCAGAAAATAGTTGTTAGAAAGATTAGTCTATACAGAGTTATTGTTTACTTTGCACCGACTTCAGAATTATAAAATAATTATTTAATAATTTCTATTTTACTAAATGAAAAAACGTATTATTTTGTGCGAAGTAAATTTATTTTTTGCTTTTTAGTTTACCTACTTTTTGAAGTCAGTTTTTTTTTTATTAAAAATTATTTTATTTTACGATTTTAAGTGATGGGTAGACCAGAATGTTTCTCAAATGAGGAGACGACGGTTACTTGAGACGGAAAACTTATTAATAATAATTCCCGTACTCCTCCTAACCGTTGAGGAGTTGTACCTTCCAGCATCAGCTCAGCAACTTAAAATGCAAATATCCAAGAAGTTTTAGGTAATATACGAAAAACAATATAGAAGCCTTTGAAATTTGAGGGTTACCCATGATTTCTCTAGGATCCCATCATCAAATCATGACCTCATATTATGAATGTACATAAGTAATATTCAACGTCTCGCCTCATCTGTGTATAACTTGAAAGAATACAGTAAACGGCCTCAAGGAGCCTATATTTAAAGAATTATCCCCGTACTCCTAACCGTTGAGGAGTTGTACCTTCCAGCATCAGCTCAGCAACATAAAATGCTGACTACTAGATGCAGATATCCAAGTAGCTTTAGATAATATATAAAAAACAATATAGAAGCCTTTTAAATTTGAGGGTTGCCCTCGATTTCTCTAGGATCCTATCATCAGAACGTGAATTGAAAAAAATGGGACCACATGACAAGTATATCCTATCAAACAAAAAACTAATTTCTCAAATCGGTCCAGGCGTCTTCGAGTAATCGGCGAACAAACATAAAAAAAAAAAAAAAAAAAAAAAAAACATACAACCGAATTGAGAACCTCCTCCTTTTTTTGAAGTCGGTTAAAAATAGAATTATCTCGGTACAAACCAAATCCCGCCTCGGGCTGGCATTGCATCAAATCATTCGGTAACATCTAGTAATACGATTTCATTTCCTTAGCAGAAAATGAAAATTGCTCGAATTTCACTGGAATCGTTTTCCATGAAAAATAGACAGATACGTGAGACACGTGATCGTAATCGCTGATTCGTTTTTAAATTTGCTTTCATCTCGTGAGCTCGTAGATTATAGCCCGCACGTCTCATGTTCAAGGTGAGAATCAACTGCGCCTGAAATCAGCTTGTGATCACAATTAGGCATGTTGACTCATTTTTTATTTTATTGTGTATTTGAAATACCTCTCGAAACATAATTTAATTTGATGATATTTATTAATTAAATTATGTTTCGAGAGGTATTTTATAATTGGTCGGATACAGTTACGACAAGTACTTCTAACGAAATTATAATAATGCTAGAGACATATGTACGCGTACACTGCATTGGCAAAATTACAGAACAGGGTCTGTTTCATAAAGTCTGAGTAAGAGATACACGTCATATAAATTAAAACTTAACCGAATAGAAAAGTGATACAATTCAAACGTAATTTTATCATTTGAGTAACGTTAATTTAACGATTTAAAAACAGGCCCTTTAAAGAAAACGTACTCATTCGAATGCACCAATACTGAAAACGAATAAAATAGTTTTGAATTACAAGTTCAACTTATAATGTTAAAATGTACGTAGATGCATGATTTCTACAAAATTTGAACACACGGTAAAAAATAAACTTGCTAATTTCTATGGAAATCTTTTTTTTTTTCTTACGATATCGCGATAAAACAAGAATAGTTATTTGTGCAACAAGAGAGTCCCGGATAAGCGAAAGATCATAGTAGAATCTCGAGCGTAGTGAGTGATTCTTGTTTACAATCTTGAGCGTAGTGAGTGATTCTTGTTTAGAATCTTGAGCGTAGTGGGGGACTCAAAAGCACGAGATGTAAATAACTTTTTTCTCGTGTCGCACATACAACTTTTCACCTCAGCAGCTCGAAAAGGCGAGCAGTGAGCAAAACTTTGTTCAAGCGTGAGAAAACCTGGAAGCAATTTCTAGTTTTGCTTACTGAAAGGTCTCGAAACAAAATTGAGTTTTGCTTTGTGTTGTCAGTTGTCACACAACAAAGAACACCTTTTCGAGCTTTTCTTTTTTTACTGAATTATGGCAGTTAAATATCTTTTCTTAAATATTCTGTTTTTCCTTTAACTTAATTAGGAAAAGTTACGCAAATTAAAAAAGTTTCCATTACGTCTGTAATTGGAGTCAAAAACGTCTGATTCTACGATTACCTCGTAAAATAAGCTTATTACTTTCACTACTTGATTCGTAAAAAACTTGGCTTTTTTAAATTGTGTATTTTATTGAATATTTTAAGTTTTCATCTGCCTTGTTGGTTTCTGGTTTGCATAATTATGCGGCCCCTCACCGCAACGTTTCGGGTTTGATACCCGGGTCGAGCAAAAATGTTATTTGGATGTTTAATATCAGGAAACTCTTAATAGGAGTACAAAATTGGAATCGTGCCCGTTGGAACGCGATAGACTCACAGAAATTAGAAATCAAGTTATTTATTTCCATGGCCTCCAATGGGTGTGTCAAATTTAAAATTAAAATAAAACTTAACTAATTAAATTATAATACTAATTGCGTTAAAATGATTCAAAATACCGAACCTTCTGGGCACGTTACCCACGGTCGACATTAATGCGGACGTATTTTTTGACACCTGAACTTTTTATTAGATGTATTTTATTTAAAAAGTTTATATTATAATTTTTTTTTTCATGTATATATAGTTAGGCATATATTTAGTTTTCACTTTAATAATATAATGTAATTTTAAATGTTAATAAAAGAACCTTAGATTGACTTTAATTCAACTTAGAGTTTTGAATTAATTTTAACGTAAGTATCACTTCCTATCCTATGGGACCTAAACATAACAGATGAAATGTGGGTGTTGTACACCTCTGCCACACCCTTCTGGGAAACATAGGACTGATCTTCTTCTTCGTCGTGTCGATGGCTGAGCCAAATTTTATTTTGACTAGCCATCGTGGTGAAAGGATTAGCCAATTCGCTTTGAAGAACTCGCGAATTGCCCAGGGTGCGCCGAACATTTCGGGAATCGTTGTGTACGTTACTCGGGTAGGCTCCTTTCATGCACCCTATAGGAGTGATGATATGTTATGTTAATTTTCGGGTAAATGTGCACAAAAAATAATAACAGGCAAATGAAATTACAAAGGTACTGTCTTCATTACTGGAAGCTTTTCAAAATCGGATTCACTGAACTCACTATACATACCTTTATTCGGTTTTCCCCCGTGAGTAGGGTTGCCAACCGTACTCTAAAATAGAGTATTGTACTCTATATCATGTAAGCGTACTCTATAATCTATAACACTAATAGAGTACGCTGAAATACTCTTTTTTACACATTCTTACTTGTCAATAATCATAACCCAACCAAAAAATCTATTATTTACTGTTAATTTATGTTGGTACCCCCAAAAAATTTTCCTCCAACCACATTCGGAATGATGAAAAATTGGTATGCGCTGCAAAAAGTACAAGAAAATACCTTTTTAAAAATTTAACATAAATGATACTCTCTTTTTTAAGTCCATACTCTTTTTTACCTCCTTTGAAATCAAATATACTCTTTTTCTTCTGAAAAAAATTGGCAACCCTACCCGTGAGCGTGGTTTATCGAAGAAGCGGCTGAAATTATTTACTTTGTTTATTGAGATTTGATTCAACCATGTTTTATGACTTTCTATGTATCAACTCATCGACCTTAAGTTATGCCCAATAACTAGTAAAAAAACTCTACTAACTTTTTTATTAAATGTCGTACGTAATATATGTACCAATCTTGTTTACTACATTCACATACAATAGTTAAACCAACTCCGAATGTAGTCAACGATCTTATTTTTAAAGAACCGGCGAAATGCGTGTCGGGTAACACGCAATAGGGTTCCGTGGTCAGCCCTTACAACATAATTATGAACTCAGAACAGGTTTAATATCTATATTTCACATTAACAACTTCTTCTTCTTTTTGAAGAAGAAGATTAACAACTTTACAAAAGTCATTATTTTCAAAAGTATTTTCTATTCTAAGTAATTTACTGGTGGTAGAGCTCTTGTGAATGAGCTCGAGGGCGGCAGCATCACCGTCTCACCTTTAACCTGCCGCCAAATAGTAGTGCTTCCATTACTGTGTTCTGGTTTGGTGGTGAGATCAGGCCCTGAAATTACTGGCACATGAGGCATAAATCTGCTTTTGTGGATTGTTGATGTCCATGGGCTGTACTTCACTTACCATCATGTGGACTACACGTTCATTCGCAGTGGGCGTAGTATAAATAAAAATTGCATTTTACTCTTTGGAACCCAATTACTCTTGAACTAATTAAGTTATCGTAGCCGCTACAGTTTTCCTTGAGAGTTCATTACAATACCACCATGTTTTTTAAGGATTTGAACGTATTTAAAGAGCGGGGCGGACTCCCTGCTTGTTACTTCTAAAAAAAAGTCTCTAAAAAGTTAACTATCTTGCAAATAGAACTCTAATCAAAAAACTGTCCTACTAACCCCTTTATGTTAATAAAGACCGATCTAACGATACCCCACACTATGCGGTACGGACACGTAGGGGACAACTTATGTAGGGGAGGTACCGGAAATAAAATATTTTTCTATATTTTATTCTATCACTTCTTTGATATAGTTAATATACATATCCATGCAAAATTTCACCTTCTAGCACTAGCGGTTTTAACGCTATGCCTCTAACAGTCAGACTGACATGACGAATCTATAAGAGTTCCTTATACGTACTACGGAACCCTAATAATTGTATGTTTGTGGTCTACATAAATATGTACTAACTCGTCATTCCAACAAACTCCTAAGCAGTAGGCATAATAATAAAATTATAGCCTTACATTATGATATTATGTTAACTACCTCGTAGCCTAGGGAAATGGTCGTTTATCTTAGTTTATACCACAGATATAGATCTACATAGATAACGCAGATGCATGTACTTCGCGTGTCTCAACCCCGACCAAGCGTCGAGGTTGATCGCCTCTAACTTCAGTCCACGGGCGTCTTTTGTCAGAGAAAATCATAGCGGACGGCTCCAGTTGAACGTACTGGGCGGATTGGCATCGGCGGCATCGGTGTCTTTGAATCGGTTTGGATTTCCCGTCACTAAATTTCGGCTGTGACGTCACAAAAGGTATTAAAAAGTCGGCACGCTTGGTTTCAATACAAATCGTGATACTTGCGTTATCTAGTAGATCTATATCTGTGGTTTATACTGACAAAATACCAGGATTTGTTTTACAACAACATTTAGCAAGTCATGAAGTAGCCACCAATGCCACCATAGTAATGACGTCAGAGACTGGACCTGAAAACTGAGGGACTGAGCTCTCAAAGCCGCGTAAAGGATCATTTTGTTTACTCAACCCTTTCGCATCGCAACTTTCAAATGACACTCCTTTGTCACCTCTTTATTGCAAACTTTTACGTTATTTGTTTTTAAAACAGTTTATCTGCGAAGTTGCTGTAGAACTTTCAAAGGCAATATAATGACGAAGGTGAATGTATATTCTTTATACAAGCTGAATTGTAGGTAAAGTCTCTACTCCCTTAAGATTTACCTCCTTTTACTCCGTACCTCCTTTTAGAAACTTCAGATCAGTATCTTAAACAGGATCGGTTGGTATCAAAAAAAGTACTGCTTGCTAACAACGGTATATTTTTTCTACTATATATTCTGTAAATAAAGACTTAATTGCATAAAAAAGAAGCATAGTCCTAAGATTATTTTCTTGTAGTTCTAAAGGTACTTTCCCTTGCAGTACTTTTTTGCTTCGTCTTTAAATTACACTCTGTTTTTCTAATGTTCAGCCCACTGTTAGTTTTATAACGAGAACTTTTCTACCATCAAACTACTTATATTTGGGATTGAAGTGATAACATAATATTTCATATTTTTTATTATGAATACGTACCTAAATACAACACAACCTATCATCCATTGTATAACGTTTCTCCAAACAGAATAATTAATCAGAGCTTAATCAAATTTAATCCTAATTGTAGATAAGTTCATCCTATAACGAAAGCCTTAACGTGTCATGCAATGACTAACACCTAATCTTATATCAAGTCTGTTCACTAATCTATATACCTAACAAAGTAAATAAATCTCGATATAAGTCCCTTTGACGTTAAAAGACTCGTACCATACTCGAATGTATTACTCGTAGAATAAATATTGGGATAGCGAGATTAATATTTCAGGAATATTGAACAAGGGTAATGGAAAGTAAGGATTGGGATATTTTTGTTGTTTGTTTTGATACAACGTTGTAATACTCAAATTGATTCATTCAATCATTATTGTATCATTCATTGTGTTTGAGTTATCATCGCGGGGGCAATTATAAATCCTAATCCCCACCTATATTACATAAATGGAATCACACAAAATTATAATTTAGAGTTAGTCTGCTTGCGACCACGGCCAGTGTGATCCGTCTGACGAAACGTCAAGTAAATAATGTATGATCACGTTAATGCCCGTTAGATATTTTTTTATCATGCAACGCGTAACTTAAAAAGTTAATCTATTAAAATTTATTTCAATAAAAAATCGACTGTATTTATATAGGTATAAAGGATGCACTACAGTCTCAATCATTTCGGACAATCAATTTCTCAAGATTAAAACTTTGGAACGGTATTTTGGTGCTAAATATCGTCTCTCGATCTTTTCAGATGTAGCTAGAGCATTACATACTAGGTCCTTGAATTTATTTTGATTTTGTAATAAATAATGTTCTTATTATCACCTATATCAAGCCTTATACCAAAGTTTCAGAGAGTTAAATACGCATGATAACTAAGTCGATTTTAAATTATCTCACAGCTATTTACGAATTCGGAGTACATTATACAGCATTAGCATTGCTAAACATTTTGCTGGATACGTGCAATAGGTATCTACCAGTTCTTCAACTTGACTGTCGCATAAGAACTTTTTGTGCTGACCTTTGAAACATTTGCTAGAATTAAAGACGACAGTTTATTGGATAAATTCCAACTTAGTTTCCCGTTAGTACAAAATTGCAACATTTATTTATTTTATCGCTTGCTTCCGAGAACTTCGTTTAATGCAAGAATATGCACATATTATCATAGATAAGAATATTATGCACTGTCGTAGCGTGGGCGCACGGATTTTCTGAGATACAAATAATATACATTTCATATCAGCAGCTCGTAATCCTTTTTTTAGTGTCACAACTTTCACCCAACGTCATCAAGACCCAAACTAAGCAGAAATTGTACTACGGGTACTATTTCAAGCTGCAGAGGTCTCTATAGATTGTTTCGCTTATTCGGGACTCAAAATTAGCACTCGAAGCAAATACGTACTTGGCAAATACGTACTTGGCTCTCCTGTTGCACAAATTCTGTTTATTATTATATGAATATAGTAAGCACATCTCGACTGCTTAAAGTATGCTCTCGCTCGTAGGAAAGTTAAGTTTTTCTCACTCCTAGCCTTTTCAAGCTGCTGAGGTGAAAAGTTGTATGTGTGACACAAGATCAAAGTTATTTAGATCTCGTGCTTTCGACTTTTCGAGTCCCTCCCTACGCTCAAAATTCTAACCTAGAATGACTCGCTACTTGCTCGTGATTCTACTATAGAATCTTTCGCTAATTCGGGACTCAAAATGAGTCTTAAAAGAAAAAACGAACTTATCTCTTTTAGCACAATTGTCTTAGAATAATGACACAACTGTAAGTCGATATTCTAAGACAGATATAAAACCACAATAACAGCATTATAAACGCTAGAGAGGGGAATTGGACTGCGTCGACTCTACTGCGTCTCTTCACTGAAGGGATATGAAATTGGGCCAGTCGGTACTATATTGCAAGCACTATAGTTAATTAAAGCCGTAGTTGTACAATGTAACCTCCACTTTAAAATCAGATATAACGTAGCATTCAAGCCCTGTTTTATACGACGACAAAAATAAAATAGAAAACTTTTCAGTGCCGATATCACCAAAGAGTTAAACTCAAGTTCAAGGATAAGCTATAGCGTTCGATCTCTGTCCCGTACAAACATGGAATGAGAAAGAGAGATGAAAATGAAGTTAAAAAAGGTGAAATGTATGTTTGTGGACAACCCCGCGACACGGGAGTTATTCTTAGTGCGGGCGTTATTTAAAAATTAAAAATAAAGAAATACAACTTTTATAAGACCGTATCCGTATTCGGTGACACGAAATTGACCTAAATTGAAATGTATGATTAAGTAATGCATAGTGTTACTATCACTGCATCTCGTTACGGTGCGGTTACCTTAAATAAAACTGTTCTGTGAAAGCTTTGTGCCAGCTTAAAGAGTTACGTGGTTGTAAAAGTTTGGGCATCTCGGCGAGACCATGAAAGCCAGTTTGTAGCGTATTAACTTGGGACCAATTTCCTTATAAAATAAAATGGCGTTATAAAACTTAGCCACGATTGTAACGCTTTTTACTCTAGTAATAAATAGACGATCTTTTTTCTTTATCCTTCATTTCAACTTCGTCCGCGTGGATTTTTTAGTATTATGTAGGTAGGTTCCCGTGCTTAGACCCGCGTTAAACTTGATTGCTCCGCTCCTGTGGAGTTTAGCGTAATTTAAAATGTCTAAAGACTTTTATTGAAAGTTATTTTTTTAGTTTGATATTAGTTTTTAGTTAGTTATCATACATTAAAAGCATAATTAAAATTTGACCCGTAGTTCTCGCGATTAGCGCTATCAAACAAACCAACTAACTTTCGCCCGCGGTTTCATCAACGTGGTACATCAATAAAAAGTAGATTATGTTACGCGAATTGTAGCTTAGTTACCAGCATCTAAAATTTTATTTTAATCGGTTCAGCCGACAGACGAAAAAATTAAAACCTGCATTTTAGGCATAGGTATCATGCAAAGAACTATACCAATTAAAAAAAAACATTGTTTTATTGACAATAAAAACAGAAGATAGAACTTAAATAGCATTCGTGTAGCGCATCGTAGCATACAAAAAGGAGCTAACAAAATTACGAACATAACAGGCATGGATAAGAAGTAGAAAACTACTCATTACTATTATAGTAAGTACATTATTATAGTAAATTACATCCTTACATAGTATAGTTACTGAAGCTGGTCCTTTAATATAATTTAACGAATCTCTTAATAAGAACAATAGCTTATATTCTCTTTACAGTTAAGCTTCAGCTATCGAAGCTTGGAGTCTTAACCAATTCATAGAGATGCCGGTAATACTGTAGTCACTGGTGGTAGAGCTCTTGTGAATGAGCTCGAGGGCGGCAGCACCACCGTCTCACCTTTAACCTGCCGCCAAATAAGTAGTGCTTCCATTACTGTGTTCCGGTTTGGTGATGAGATCAGGCCCTGAAATTACTGGCACATGAGGCATAACGCCGTAGTCCTCAGCTGCAGCGATGCATCTATAATCTGCTTTTGTGGATTGTTGATGTCCATGGGCTGTACTCCACTTACCATCAGGTGGACTACACGTTCGTTCGTTGTAGGCGTAGTATAAAGAAAAAAGAATTATACCCGACAAAGCCATTAGTTTTGCCACCCATCATGCTTAGAACTTAGACACACTTCACATTGACCACTAAGTGCCTTTAAACATTGAATGAGAGAGAGAGACCGACAAAAGGGTTTGGGAACTGCAAATCCTATCATTTATTTTCCATGGGCCCCAAAGGGCGCTTGAACACGTCAAAACAAACATCAAAATACAAAAAATATATAATTAAAATAAAACTTAACTAATTAAATTATAATACTATTGCGATAAAATGATTTGACACCGGAGCCTAGATTGAACTTTTTTTGAACCACTTACAAATTTAAATTTAAATCAATCCAAATACCAGCTCCGATGGGTATTGCATCATGAGAAGAGCTGGTAAGAAACTCATGTGCATCATCGTTTCTAATAATTCATACAATATTTGTTTGTTTTTTGACAATAATTCTATGTTCTAATTGATTATTTTTTTAAAGCATTTAGCTATGCTTAGCAAATTATACTAAGAAACAGTTGAAAAAGATATGGGACCGGTGGATTTGAACCTGCGACCTACTGCTACGTTCGCCTCTTGCTAGAACCCTAAATTTCTCAACTGTATGTTACGTCATTTCGTGACGTCACGTTCATCCATTTGTTCCTATCTTAAGTAGGATACAATGCATATATACATGTTGGTTTCTATGTATAAGTTATAGCAACAAAAACAACATTTCATGCAGTTGAAGAAGTTCGGTTAAAAAGAGGGTTTATTCTATTGTCTCTGTGACAATGATTTTACAGTGTATGGAGTATAGAGTGAATAGTAATTGTAAACCGTTTGTTGGCCATACTGCCATCCTTGACCTATTTATAATGTGAGTACTGTCCGGGATACTACCATTTGTTGAAAAATTTAATCAAGTGAGTTGTTATCGAGTGGAAGCGCAGCGATAGCCGTGTGGGAGACCGTAGGACTACGAAGTCAAAGATCTCGGGTTCTAACCCATGTCACGCACCATCAATCCGCACTTGGCCAGTGTCAAATTTAAAAATCTTACTATTCATTTGCAAATACAACTTACTAGTATTTTTGTTAACCCCCTCCAGCTAAGCTTAATTCGCATGTGTTTTTTTTTTTCGGTTTTAAAACCTCAAGCTTTTATCCCTTGCATGACAAGGGGAATTGTGCGGCAGTATTTTATTTCTATGTAATATGTATGTTTATTTAATTTATATTTATTATAATTTGTTGGTTTTTAGTTTAATTTTTTGTTGTGATAGAGAGAAACATACAAGAATGCTATTTGTTTCTTTCTATCACAATTGAATATACTTTCTCGGCAAAATCTATAAATGTTTGTCTTGTCTTTTTGTCGGACAGGAGGCGTGGTGCTTCAGTTGCCTCAAAATCGCATGTGTTAGGAAGCCAGGATTCACACCAACGACCTCTCGATCGCAAAACCAATGCCTTATCCATTGCGTCATGGCCGCTAAAAACTATCAATATTTGTTATTGAATCTATATTACAAACGTATCTACCTTGCAAGTCTGAGGTCGCATCAAACTACTAAGCGTCAAATTTATTTATGTTCTAAAATCTGAAATGAGCATCAAAAATGCGCTGTTTCAGTCGCTCGCAGTACGTAAAGCGTGAAAGCGAATGAGATAGAGCATTTTGACTCCAGAACTGCTGAACCGCGGACTTATTTTGTGACAACTATAAGAAGTTTTTAACAAGCTTATAGGATCTTGTAGGTAATACAATATAATGTACTAGCTACTAAGCTAGTAGGTATATTAAACGCTTGTTTAAAGCTCTTTAAGCCTTTCTAACCAAATAAATACTTATGTCGTTTATACTAGAAACTATTTTTTAAGCACACCTAAACAAGATTAGTCTGGTAACGTTGTTTTACGACAAAAGCCTTGTAATGAAACCAATAAAACGGTGTGCCGACTTACCGAGTTAGGCGAGTAATACCGTTTTCCTTGATAGGGGCAAACCGGGCTTACCGCCGCGCCGTTCTGGGTCACGGTCACCTCACGGCCCCACGCAGCATCCGTGGCGGCCCTCTCCCGGACCGTACCCGTTACGTTCCAAGGGTAAACTCGTAAAGTGGTCCCTGAAAATCTTTGTTGTGATTTCATTATAATGATGCACTTGACGAATGCTCAACAACAGTTGGTCATGATCAATATTAACATGTCGTTTATCTAGTAGGTACACCTAAACATGTGCATTTTTTTTTATTGTAAATAAGTATATCTTAATAATCAAAGCTTATTTAAAGTTAGGCTTATTTTAAGTTACGTGTGTATATGTGTGTTAGGTTAATTAGTAGTGTTAATTTTCTTTATTTATTGTTATACTAGCTGACCCGGCGAACTTCGTACCGCCTAACAGTCAATGAATGTCGTGTTACCTTTTAGCTGAACTAATTTAGGCTTTGATGAACGTAATACAATGATACAAAATAATATTAATATAGATAGAAACATAAATGTATTTTATTATGATGAATGATGATGAAAACATACAGAATGAGAATAAAAATTAAAAAAATAATAATAATTAAGTACTTCAAACTCATGTCAGAAAAAAATGATTGAAAACTATGTTGTGCAGATTGGCATACACTCGGATTAATTCATTAATGGGATTTTCATTCAAGCACCTTGTGGTAAACGACATTCTTTGTTTTTTGGTCAGGCGCAAGAACAAATAGAGCGGATGGTTTGCCGACACGTGAGCATGCCACGTACAATTGACCATGACAAAAACATGCATTTTCTAGATTGTGGCCACAAATAGTCAAGGATTGGCCCTGTGATTTGTTGATCGTCATGGCGAAGGCAAGACGAAACGGGAATTGAATTCGTTTAAACTAAAAAGGCATATCCGTTAGGATCATCGGAAACTAAACGCGTTCCATTGCACAGTTTTGGTTGGTTTAAATTTCTAAGCATGATGACTACCGAGCCAACCTTAAGTTTTAAATTGTGCGGTGGTAAACCAGGCACATCCAAGGAGTTTTAAAATTCACTTGGATAATTAGTGGCTTCTTCTTCGTTTGTTACACAGTCGATAGATTTGAATGAATACAGAGTACCTACGATTTGATTTTGTAGTATAAAATTGAGGTCATCTACATCTTTATTTTTAGCGGCCAAAATTGCTCGCTCACTTAACCATTTAGTATTTTTGTAGTTAGCAATGATATCCGGGAATACTTTGTTGATAAGCTCGTCTTTTGATGATACGAAATTGAAAACATTTGGAGAAAAGGAAATCAAACCGCTCGATTTGTCAACAGGAACACGGCCATTACCGATAGTCAGCAATTGCTTCGAGAAATCATAAGCAGTTAGAACGTTTAACAATGCAATTCTCATATTTACAGACAGTTGAAGTTTCTTTACAAATCGCCACAGATTTGATGCTTTGAGGCAAGCGTTTTTTTCGTCGGCAGCAGTAGATCTTGCAATGACTGGTAGTGTTTGTCGGAAATCGCCATATAATAAAATCATTGCACCACCAAAACATATCGAGGTCTAGTGGTTCCATTGCGCGTTTGTGTGTCATTGTGCGCCATTGTCCATTCGTCCCATATGATGATTTTTGATGCTACTAAAACTTTGGCCCTTGCGGAGTGTTTCGAAATGCTACATGTCGGTTGTTCAGTAGTTTGAAGGTTTAATGGCAATTTTAACGCTTAGTGAGCCGTACGGCATCCGTCTAACAATGTGGCCGCTATTGCAGAAGAAGCAATTGCTACCGCAATTTCGGATCTCGCACGTACAGTGGCCAAAATCAATGACATGAGGAATGTCTGCCCAGTTCCACCGGGGGCATCAAAAAAAAATAAGTCGCCATAATGGCAATTTCACTTTACCACTAAGGCAGCACAAACCAGGCGTTTCACCAGCAAACTTCAATGCTCCACAGTGCTGGCGAACAACGTCTATTGGACCAATGCAAACTAAACGATGCAAGCTGTAGTCGATGGTGCAATCATATAGAAACGCTGCTCGATTCAAATCAATACTGGAACCATTTCTTCTTGCACTTCGAAGATTATTCCTCTGTTCATCTGTACGATAAGCTCGACGATTTCTCGTTTCTAACCTAGCTGTTTCACGGGCTGCCTCTCTTTTTGCTCTTGTGTTTGAAAAGCACGAATTAATTTAACGCATTGCAATATCGGCATATAGTCATCATTGGTCCAATATCAAAATTTTCATCATCACTGTAGTTCGCAGTGGGATCATATTGGAATGCCAAGCGATTGTATGATGCCAATGATCTTCGTGTGCTCACGCGTTGTCTCAATCGGGTTTCCAATTGTAATCTTAGGAAACGAATAACTTATTTTTTTTATTTTTTTTCACAATTTCACAGTACCGGTTTGTCACATGAATTTAACTGAGCAGAAAAAAATGGGTGGCTGTCAAACAATGTATCACGCACCGGCGCCATCTACTTATAATATTGGTTTGTAGCACAGATATAGATCTACATAGATAACGCAAGTATCACGATTTGTATTGAAACCAAGCGTGCCGACTTTTTAATACCTTTTGTGACGTCACAGCCGAAATTTAGTGACGGGAAATCCAAACCGATTCAAAGACACCGATGCCGCCGATGCCAATCCGCCCAGTACGTTCAACTGGAGCCGTCCGCTATGATTTTCTCTGACAAAAGACGCGCGTGGACTGAACTTAGAGGCGACCAACCTCGACGCTTGGTCGGGGTTGAGACACGCGAAGTACATGCATCTGCGTTATCTATGTAGATCTATATCTGTGGTTTGTAGTGCATGCTATGTATCAGAGATGGCGCTGTATGTAAAAAAAGATTTTCCCGCTTTTCTGTTGAAATTTTTATTGTTTTCCTAAATTTTCTTTGCTATAAACCTCACGGAGTTCGAGACCTTTCCAACGAATGCAAAACCGTGGAAATCGGTTCGTGCGTTCTGGAGTTATAGCGTCAGGAAGGAAAACCCGACTTATTTTTATATAGTAGATTAATATTAAGTACCTATGTTAATATCTGTTTTGTCACTTAAGCCTGATTGAAAACTAGTGTCAGACTTGAGTCTGACATAATGCTGAATCAGGACCTATTTGGAGCAACTGCGGGCAGTTGCTGTAGTTGTTTATTTGTGTCCCGCTTGTTGTAACTAAATAAATTTATTTTCTTTCTTTCTTTTTTCTTTCAATGATGTAATCGAAATCGACTCAATTTGAATCGATTAAGTGTACGCGAGTGTAGATAGATACTTAAATTAGAACGTCACCTCTAGAGCAACGATAATATACAGGGTGTAAATGACATAGAGGCGAGGCCGGTTGGTTACCAGAGATTCAGTACACGATTATGAGATTCTAGGTGCAAACATTTTTCACTGGAAATTGCCACACATCGGAAAATAAAAAAATTACACATCATAAAGAAATTGCAAATGTTTGAGAACAAACTTTCAAAAACACTACTCAATTGTTAAACTCGTAAAATTCTACTAATGGGATAAAATCAACGGAAGAAATCCATAGTTGACCGGTAAATTGCAATTGTATTGGGATAGTTTAAGGTAATTGTGTACTCTTCTACTAAGAAACAGTTGAAAAAGATATAGGAGCGGCAGGATCAATTAGAATTTGAAATAACGTACGCGTTAATTCTTTACAACATTTGTGCTGAATGTAACTTCGTTGGTTTGTATCCTACTTAAGATAGGAACAAATGGATGAACGTGTCGTCACGAAATGACGTATCATACAGTTGAATAATTTAAGTTTCTGGTAAGAGGCGTAGCTGGTTGGTAAAGCGACTGCAGTAAGGTCGCAGGTTCAAATCCTGCCAGTGCCATATCTTTTTCAACTTTTTCTTAGTATAATTTGCTAAGCACGGCTAAATGCTATAAAAATAATCAATTAGAAATTGTACTCTTCCATTATAAGTTGGTAAAATCGCGATGCAGTTTTGTTTATATTTTCATGTAATGAATCACTGGTACGCGGCTTCGTCGCGATGTCATATTTGCACCCTGTACCTATAGCAGAAAAAAACCTATTAAATTAATTAAAGGGAAATTTTCCTGTTTTCAAAAAAAAGTGATTCAAGGCCCCCCCTTTTATTAAAACTGATAACAATGACAACGAATCAAAAGAAATGCCAAAAAGTTAGAATGGCTTTTACTTCGTAACAGATGCTCAGTTAGTTGCAAAGTATTGTCCAGTGATTGATGGCAATTTCAAGAAATAAATCGTTTTAGAACAGCAGTAAAATAAAAATTTTGTTTTAAGTTACTTTACATTAAAATATGAAATTTTAAAAAAGACAAGTTCATGAATAGAAAATATTTAAACAAGAAATAAAGTCAGTACAGTAAAATTAAATAACTTTAAAAGTTTTGACAGTATTTTATATACGTCACTATATTTTCTGTCCGCAAAATAATAGATAAGTCAGCAAAATTGTAGATTTGTCAAATTGCATATTTTTATTCAGAAAAAATATAGAACTGTTAGCAAAATAATTTACAGCAAAATTATATTAAATTGCTGACTGGTTACATAAAGTCTTTTTTATATTAAAATCTTATTTTATTTATGACTTCTTAATTTATTGAATAAAAAGCGTTCTTTTGAATTGTTTGATTTATTTAAAACAATAAATTTAATATAAAACAACGTATAAGTACCCGAAATTTGCCCAAACACTCAAGTTTAAAGTTATTATGACAGTTGGGTAATAATAACTTTATTTCCAAAAATAATAACTGTAACTTTGGTAACTTTGAAAATATGTTTTTACGGGTCATAAAACCTTTACTATTCAAATATTTTACTTTCTTTGGCTACAAAACACATTGGCAAGTCGTAAACAGCTAAGATATTCAAATATTACCAAATATTTTTTTGTCAAATAAAAAAAATATCGTTATCACAACTTTGTTTAAAGTTCAAAACTTAAACAATTCTCAGAACGGCAATTCAAAATTATCCCTGTTGAGCTTACGTATGCATTTTCGAATATTTTGGTGAGATTGATGATCGAAGCAAAGAATGACAGTTTTTTTTAAAACACTGCCGGTAAGTCAAATCTGAGACAGTGGTGAGTGCTGATGCCTCGCCCGATCTCGATTATAAAAGCCCTACCAACACTGTATTAAGAATGTTGTTTATTTTTCAAATAAATATAGTTTAAAAAAACTAAAAAAACACGCTTTTAAAGCACATCAAACTTAAAAGTGAAAAATAATTCTTATTATAACCTGAAAATAATAATAAACGAAAAATACTAGTACTATTGTGAAAAAAAGCGTGGGGCGCTCTGTGCCATATTTTTCGTCTATCGAGCGACCCACGCTTTTTTTCACAATAGTACTAGTATTTTTCGTTTATTATTATTTTCAGGTTATAATAAGAATTATTTTTCACTTTTTAGTTTGATGTGCTTTAAAAGCGTGTTTTTTTAGTTTTTTTAAACTATATTTATTTTTCACTTTTTAGTTTGATGTTATTTAAAAGCGTGTTTTTTAGTTTTTTTTTAATCCTGGCGATCCTAATCAGGATAATGAGATAAATTTATGAAATTATTATATTGTCGCTGATTCTTTACAAGTGTAGAAAGTTTGAATTAAATCTGTCCGTTTAAAGTGGGTCAAAATCGAGTCCAAAGGAGTCGGTTACATACAAACAAACAAACAAACAAACAAACAAACATACAGGTGAAGCTAATATAAGCGTGTTAATAAAACGATGTGACGACGACAGCATCACGTATTTTGCCTGTCAATCTAGAAATGACTACGATTGTTAAATACTGATTCATGCCTTAACAATACTGCAATATACTCGAAAAGAAACCACCGAATTGATGCTTGTTTGTTGTTCAATCATGTCTCAATGGGCCACGAAACTTTTAGAAAGAAAACTTGTGTCATTGAAAGTGACAGAACCCATTTTTTATCTAAACTTGAATGGATGGCCTCGGGGACGCACACAATCTAGATTATAAAGAAAAAGGTTTGATAAATTGCAGTTACAAAATGAAATTGTGTGTTGATTGTTCACAAAATTAGGCGTGACTAACGAAAGTTAACTTGTTAAAGTAGGTATTAGGTATATAATAATATATATTTAGTTATATGTATTCTAATATTATAATGTATGTGTATATATTCATATTTGTACAACGCAGTACAAGTGATTAGATGTAAGTAAACTATTGTGTAATTTATTTTCTTCTCTCAATTCTTATCTATAGGTACCATGGCTATAAATTGTCTCCTATGTTTTTTGTCCATCCAGGTTGTCTGGAAGAGATTGCTTAAGCGTTAAGACCGCCGATTGTGCAACATATTTTATGTACGTTTCCAATTTGAATGTTCTAGTGGTGTACAATAAAGATTATTATTATTATAACATAACATAACGTCACGCCATTATCACCTAGAAGAGTGGCAGAGGTGTACTACGCTATTTGTAATATGCTTTTTTGTTGGATAGCCTATTTATTAGCAAAATCTTTAAGATATAAAACATAACGTTAATAGGAGCGGCGCAACAGTTTAATATGTCGCTTAAAGAGCGAAAAGAGCGAAGCGGTAGGTTACCTATAACGCGGGTCTTCTTCTTTCGTATCGATAGCTGCAGTCATATTCTCATGGTGTTGACTTGCCATCGTGGTGAAAGGATTCGCCAGTCTGCTTTGTGGAAATTTGCAGACTGCCCAGGGTGCGCCGGACGTAGGGGTTTATTGTGTACGTCGCTCGGGGAGGCTCTTTTCATGCACCCCATAGTGCGGGTCAAAACGTGGGAAGCAGCTTACATAAAGTCACGCCTATATTATCCAGAAGGGTGTTGCAGACGTGTATAACCCACATTTCATATTTTATGATTAGGTAACAGGTGGTAAGCGGTGAACCTTTCGCCATCTAGCGGGCCAATTCGGCGTGATTTTATGTTATGTTATGTTTATGTATATTGACAAGTTAATTGGAGCCATTATTTCATAATCCATTAGTAGGCATACCACTCATACTAGGCATCATAAATACATTCTAAACTCATCAATCAAATAAATCAGCTTTACTCCACTATAATTTCAATCTATTCTGTAAACATCTGCTCCATAATCCTTCAATATGTTAATTGAGTTATTACTTACAGACATCTTATCTTTAATATGAGTTAATAAAGATATTAATATTTAGTTCCTTGGTTAGTTACGAACAGCATTAATCAATATCTACCCACTGTCGCTGTCGTAATCAATCTTTATCAATTAATCGTCAGTTGAGTGGAAAGGGTGGACTAATTACAAGCTGAAATGACTCTAAGCTCTACAGCCGCAACTCCAACGACCTAAACATGATAGATACAACGATAAATTTTAATGATATATATTCAAATCTAACAAACCAGTGAGGAGAAATTGAGCGTTTTGATAAGCTGTAACAATGTTTTGTTAATAGTAGGTAATGTGCATCATTATATTATTTTTACATTTATCATTCCCTTTTTTCAGAAGTTACGGGGGGGGAAACACCATTTTTTTCACTTTGGAAGCGTCCCTCGCGCAAACTATTCAGTTTAGAAAAAAAATATATTAGAAACCTCAATATCATTTTTGAAGACCTATCCATAGATACCCACGCGTATGGGTTTGATGAAAAAAATATATAGTTACGGAAAAAAGTGGCTGTGACATACGGACAGCATTACGACTCATTAAGGGTTCCGTTTTTTGCCATTCGGCAAAGGAACCCTAAAAACAAGTAATATATGTGTAAAATAAGTTTCTTACACTATGATACCAGCTGAAAATGATTTTTATTACAAAAAAAACTATGATCAACTCTTCCGATGGTCGGTTCAAGTGTCCCGCCTATTGGAAAGACTTCAGACGTCACATTTTTAAATAAATTGCTAATAACACTTTACCTGATACCTATATATTTCGCTATTGTTCGGTTAAGCTTTTAGAGGAGAAGGAGGCTCAATCAATGGCATGGTATGGCATAGAAATATTACCTGTAGGTATGTGTCTATAGCCAGAGTCTCTATAGGCAGGTGAAAATAAACAATATTGTTTCTGTTTACTGAGATAAATTAATTGTTTTCGTAAATCTTGCTTACTCAGTCTGCGGCTACGCTCATTTCCATAGATAACTAATTCAAGAGATGAATAAAATTGTTATTGTTCCATAACTTCAGCATCATGTATCTTGCGAGATTTGCTAACTCAATTTGTATATACCAAAAAATATTCATCTATATTATTGCTTCAATTTAGAGTTTCACAGAGCTTGAAATCGAAAAGCGTAGCAAAATGTTTTACTATGTTAATATATATTAGTAGAGCACTTATGCTTTTAAATTCCGAAAAAAATTGCAACGCACTAACGGGTTGGCAGTAAGCTTCTAAACCCGTTAGTGAAACACATATTTTATCTCACAATTTACACACAACGCCATCTAGTCCCAAACTAAGCAGAGCTTGTACTATGGGTACTAGAATAACTGATCCTAATACATATTACTTTTCATTTGTAAATGCATACTTATTATACATAGAAACACCCAGACTAAGACAAACCCCCACCCAGGCCATGTTCATGCACACAAAGATTTGTCTTAAGCGGAAATTGAACCCGCGGCCTCGGCGTCGCACTAACCACTCCGCCATCCGGTCGTCAAACATAGTGAAACGTGTTTATTCGTACTGTATAGCAGTGGCGGATTTACAATTTTTAAGGTATAGGCTGGGACGTTTTTGCCGCCCTTGCCTCTACAATTGTCAAGTCCCTGATTATATTTACGATCCAGAAATTAAACGTGAATAATGCAGAAATTTTCTTGATTTCTGTGAGAAAATTGTAAGCAGCAAAAAAAAGACTGTTCCCAAATTTGCCGCCCTAGGCTCCAGCCTACTGAGCCTGCTGGTAAATCCGCCACTACTGTATAGGCCCGTAGTAAAAAGTAAATATATATTTTTTTAAATATTACGATTGGGTACGCATTCATGACCATGCGCCATATTTATACGCCAATACGTCATAAAATGTTAAACCTAGCTAAAATCAGACTTCATTTTATCAGTGCTCGTACTAAGCTTCGTATTGTTGCGACGGTCACGGAGCGGCTATCGGCTTACGTCTCCAACTCTCCAATGCAGCTCTAACCGCTCACGTGCGCTAGAACAAGTTACCAAAAATTCGTCACGTGCGCACCGACTGACGACACTTCGACCGCCGAGCGTAGTGTTTCAAAAAAATGCCTGTATGGATGGCGCAACATCTGTTCTTAGAATTCAAGTGGTGTTTTTATTCCAGCTTAAGAGTTACTCTTTTAAACTGTATCAATTATTTATTTACAATGAGTGTCAAATTTGTTTTAGTTAACGTTAAACATTGGCTATGGTTGAAAACGTACATATTATATCATCTTTAAATATGTTTATTTGAAAAAGTAAAGCGATAACCTATTGTTTTTTTAATTTAAAATGATAAAAAGACACCTACAATGTGCTATGGAGTAAAATAAAACATACTATGCAGTGAATAAATATTTATTTACAAGCCTGGAATAAATATAAACATTTTCTAACGAAGGAAAATTTTTCGTCGAAAAGAAATATTAAAAAAAAAAAATTTCTTACGTAAACCAAAAATATTGTCCTTGGATTAAAGCTATATTCATAAACTAACATAATATGCAAAGATAATGCCAATAGGTTTATTGATTTTTGAGAAATATGGGGTCGAAGTAAGGGTTGACCACTTTCGTAAAAACGTACCATATGTTTCGAGATATTTTTTGTTCAGAAAATTTTAAGCAAAAGCAGTAAAATAAATGTTACCATTTGGTACATCTAATGCGCTTTCCTATGATATATAACACTTATGGTGCAATCCCCATTGAAAACTATAAATCGTAAAAATAAAAACACATATAGGGTGCGAGATAAGGCCGGGTACACACTTATTGACATGCTACTAAGTTTTTTTTTGTTTTGTTTTTAAAATTATAACTTTAATAAATAAATAATAATGAATCTATTAATACGCCAGCACTCACCAGATCTGATGATGACCAGGTCAAACTAGGTAGAGTTCGTGAAAACTACTAAATAAAAATAATGAAATAAAATAATAATTATTATGTCGAGATTGGGCATGTTATAATTAAGTATATTACACCAGGTAACATAGGATAATAAAAAAAAAAAAAAAAAAAATATTGTATTAAAAAAATCATCTACCCGACGTATGGTATTCTCTGAAACAACCCACAATGCATAGGTTTACGTTGCAAGTGTCGCATTTGTAAGCTGTGCAGGTATCAATTTTTTTCAAAGAGCACCACTTGCAACGTGTCCTGTTGCTCTTGCTTTTTGCGGGGAAGTGACCGCCGCCAGTGGAGAGCGCTGGTTGAATTTTTGGTGGAGAATGTATTTTTAAAATTTCATCCACCAAACGTAACCTAAACTGGCGTTGAGACAGTTTGCTGTCAACACTCTGGGCAATGACACACGCGTTGTGGATAGAAACGTTAAGAAGTCGCCGGAAAAACTTCTTATACCAAACAGCATTTCTACACCTTTCTATGGGAAACGCCTGAAGAAGTTGATCCTTCTTGTCGACGCCTCCCATAGAAAGGTTATAATCAAGTACGACTGTAGGGCGGTATTTAAAATCGCCGTACTTTTCTTTCCCGCCGACTTCTATGTTGTGGTACGTCGAAATCAACGACACCACATTTGCGTCCCTCCACACGGTAATAGTCAAGTCCCGAGTTTGGCTGAAGGCTACTTCCTTGGACCGCATGTTTGCCTTATTTTTATATTTCAAGGTATCTGGCACGAATTCACGATTGAGACGCAATGTTCCCATTACGTCAGTCTTCTCAGCCTTGAGGGTGCGCGCCAACAAGGGCGAATTATAAAAGTTGTCCATTACTAATGTATGCCCTTTATTCAGTAATGGTCGTAGAAGGCTGTATACAATTTGTGACGTCGCACCTTCAGGCTCAGAATCGTGACGTACGTTCTCATCGTGATTCGTGCCATTTTTACCGGTATAAACTATGAATTTCCAGAGGTAGCCTGTCCTGGACTCACAAAGTTCATAGGTCTTTATACCTACCTGAGCAGCTTTATTTGAAATCAGTTGGGCAAAAGATAACCTACCCTTCCACAGCAAAAGTGATTCATCTATAGCTATTTCCTGCTCAGGTAGGTATAAAGAGCTAAATTTGTTGTTCAAAAAGTCAATAATAGGCTTAACTTTTGTGAGTTTGGTCGAGATACCTCTGGCACACAAACTATTGTCGACAAAATGAAGACAGCGTTTAATCAATTGAAACCGGTATAACGGCATAATGTCCGGGAAGTTGCCTATTTTTAAATATGACAAACATGGGGTCCAATACGCAACTTCGACAGGCATCGGTACAATGCTCTGCAACATAAGGATGGCAAAAAACTTCCACAGTTCTTGGACTGTTACCGCCACCCATCGCTTGATCCTCGAAAACTGTGGAAGATCCGAGTTATTGCATAGCATTGCACCATACCGGTTCGTCTCCGTTACAATTAAATTAATTATATCGTCATCCCAAATTTTGGAGAAAATCTGGAATGGCGACATGCCATTAACATTAAAAGTTGGACCTGAAGGTCCAACAAAAGTTTCACGCTCTCCTTTGAAAACATCGGTATCAGCCGACCACTCGAATAACAGCATGTTCTGTTGTGCTATCTCGCGCAAAGCCCGATCGTCCCTACTATCGATGTTTGACAGCGCCTCCTGAAGGTGGCTGGGTAACTCCTCTGTATCGTACTCTTCGGCGCGGCTTTTCCGACAGTGTGACGAATCCAGGTCATCGTTGTCGATTTCACTGCCGGAATTCACACTCACATTGCGTTCCCACTCCGTAATTTCAATATCCAAATCGTCCTCGTAAATTGAAGGCTCTATAACCAAATTATTGCCCTTAAATTCTAATTTGTGACGCGGCCAGGCGAACTGTACGATGAGAAATTAACATAAAAAATACCTGGTTGGGAAGACGACGGAGTTTGGAGATTTGTAGAAGAGTGTGGGGTCGGGGAGAAACCGATGACTGTAATATCAGCATCGACCAACAGGGTGTCGTCCAATATACTGTCCGGCGGCATTGTGACAATCCCGGTCGACGGTGTAAATAACATCGGATTGGTCCTGTGATAAAACATATTTGACTAAATTATTACTACAATACTTATGGGCAGGCATGCACATAAGCATTCCAAGAACTTTTCTTTAACTCTGAAGTGAAATTATGTTCAAACTTACTTCGGCAGAGGCGTCGCTAACTCATCCTCATCATCCACCAATGTTACCCGAGACGGCCCACTTGCGTTCAATCCTTTAATAATATAAAAATTAGTTAGGTTAAATCAAAGTAGGCAGGCGGCTACGGTACAACCCATTTAACATACCTATATAATTCCGCTCCCACGGTTGTGGTATATGTGGGGGCGGCGTTGTCGGCGTCCCAGGCGTTAGCGGACATGGCACCCTAACGGGTGACTCCCTTCTGCAAAACATTAAATAAATAAAACATGTGAAACTTTGAAATGCATGATAATTGTCGAAATATTATACTTGCCTTGATCGTTTGCTAGGTGAAGCATCCGGCATTAAAAATTGGCCGACCTCCTTTATACTCCGCAATTGCTGCAGTTGTTGTCGCTGTTCTGGTGTTAACCGGGACATTTTTTTTTTGTCAATCGCCCTCTGCCTTTTGACTTTTTTCATTTCATCTGCCATTGACCTAGCGGAAAGAAATTGTAATATTGGTATTGTTATCAAATTGTTATTATATATTATATTTATAATGAGGTTTACTTACGTTGATGGTTGCGACGGTCCGGCAACAGGAACGTTTGCATCCTCGTTTAGTACATTTTCACTAAAAACGAAAAATAATAAGTTTTTACTGTGTTTCTCTACAAATCAAGTTAATTAACTAGTATCAAACCAAACCAAATATCTACCGTTGGAATAATGTAAGCAAAAGACTTTTGTTTGATGATCTAAGTCGAAGCCGCGCAGGCCAATCGATCTAGCAGGTTAAGCATTGCTTACCGCGGTTGGCCGTGGGATGGGTTGTTGTATGATAATCTTGCAAATGTTATATTTCTGCCCTGTAGAATGTTAAATAAGGCTAATTTATGCATTGGAAACAAAATGGTTTGTTTACATACAACACCATAGAACAAATCTTTTGATTTCTGTGAAATGTAACGTAACTTACGGTTAAAAGGATGTTTCCACGTAACCATCATACACTATAGCATAGCAGCAGCTAAACATCGTATTAGACTTAATACCATTTTTCTTTTAATTCTTTGTTTATTTATTTAACAATAAAACTGATAGCGTTTGCGAATCAATAAAGTTCTCTTCTTCTTCTTTTATTTAATGGCAACTGGGTCTCCTTGCGGTGACCATTTCTGCCAGTGTCAAGTGTGAAACAAAGATAATGTAAAACTTGGTGTGAAATATAATTAAAGTTATTCTAAGCGTCCAAAATGGCGGGCGATATACTCGGACTCGGACTCTGATGAATAAAGTTTGTGAATTGAGAAAGTGACAATTAATAAATTGACAATGACGTTTGACAGCTGGCTGACGTTTAGTGACGTTCTTCTCTCAGAGTAAGTATTAGGTAGAGATGACATGAGCATTTAAGTTGCGTACACCCGTAAAGGACGGCAAGAAAGTACAGACATTTCATGGGGTTACCAGTGGTACCCAATTTTCCCCGAAATAATATTGTTATGCTAGACCTTTTCCATTTGTCAATGTACTAGGCAAAGAAGTTATATTTTGCAGTACTAAAGCGGCTAAAATTACTGGCACATGAGGCATAACACCTTAGTCCTCAGCTGCAGCGATGCAACTATAATCTTTTGTGGATTGTTGATGTTCATGGGCTGTACTCCACTTACCATCAGGTAGACTACACGTTCGTTCGCTGTGTTTTTTTTCGCTTTCTCAACATTCATACATAAATAAAAAATAAGGTACTTGCAAAAGAACAAATATAATAAAAAATATATTAAATAAGACCAATAGACGTTGGAACCAGCGTTTAATTGTGAAGTCAAATGATGAAGAAGTGGGTTAAATAAAACTCAAAATTAAATATGATTTGTATTACTATCCCTTAAACAAAATCAACTTAGTATAAAAATTTCTAATTTTTACTTGCTTGTCTTGGATTTTTTTGTCCAATAATGAATGCGTACATTCAGATACTTTTTATAATATCAATGATAAATTATCACTTCGAACTCTGATCTACACAATCATTTTCTACTTTAAGTTAAAACATTGAAACTGACAAGATTAATAAGCTTATTAATATGTCCTACTGAGTATATTATATTGACAAGAAATGCGAGTATATCTTGACAATGTAATAATTTTACTAATACTTACATTGAATAATCGGCAACTATTTCCAGCAGAAGGAAGAACAGGTGTAAAATTTACTCAGTATTCAGAACCTAAGATTTTTTTTTATGATCAATTAAACAGTAAATATCCACCGTCCCTACTGCAATTCCCGACTTGGGTTAGTAATAGAAGTAGTCAAAGCTTCATCAGCCATTGGACAGATTAGCACAATAGATAAGAAACTAAAACAAATTATACAGTAAAAATACATAATTAATTTGTATGCAATTTGTTTGTATCGACACATACATTATGTGTGATAGTATACCTACTGATGTAGAAGGTATATCTATTGTTGGTGGGTTCTGTAAATTATAATGCGCTACTTAAGTAAATCTAACACGAAAAAAATACGCACGACTAGTAAGAAGCATACTTACATTACATAATAATATGTAAAGTGTCGATACTGAAAATTCATAAAGATAGGTCATTCGTTGGGTCTTTCTAAAACATCTATTTTCAAAATGTCTTGAACATATTTTAGAGTGCTTAGTTGGTTCTCAATCTTGTCGTCCTGTAGATATTATCCACATAATTATGTCGTACGTGGGCTTCTTTGGGAAATCTAAAAAAGATTTACAATCAATTATTAAAACTATATAAAAATTAAGTTATTTAATTATTCTAGTCTTTATTGATATCTTGAATATTATTATTTATCACAATGAAAAAATTATACACGAATTAAACTTTCTACTCATTCCCAAATTCCAGGGAAAGTTTCCACTTTTGGGCAGGTATCCCTAGAGAATATATAACCCAGCCAAACAGAAAAGTAACTATACCAATGGCAAATTTACATATTTTATGATAACAATAAGTTTATGGTAAATATTTCACAGTTTTATCGAATTCTTTGGTGTGAAGTTGTATGTTGACAGTAAAAATGGAGCAAATAATACGACATTATTCTAACGATAATTTTTTTTAACCGTCACAACGGCATACTACATTTGGTAGTGTTATACAACAAAACGTGATTTTTTTGAAAACTTATATTACTGTAATTAACTGTTTATTTGTATTGATTTGAGAATTGTCGGGCAACCAGATTCTAAGGGGATGCATTACTAACTGAAAACAAGCTATCCTAAGGTTTGAAGAGATACTTACTTGTGAAAAGTTATATTTTCCTGTTTACGCTCACTGCGGCTTTTGCAGCCAATTATACAACACTGCACCATGTTTATTGTTCACTATAGTCACTACGGTATGTTTAGGGCACGGAATATGGCTATGTAACTAGTTTAAACTAGGAAAAAAACGACTTCTTTCCACTACCGACACGATATAGGTTAGGCAAATTCAAATTGGGCAAACAATAAAAAGCTGTACGGTGACAGAGACAAAAAAAATAATATTGCTTTCTCTGTCGTTTCTACTGATATTGTATATGGCCATCTCTTTTTAAAGTACTATGGTTACTATGGTTACGAGCTTGGATGAAGGATAGTACTGGATAAGGGAATGGCGTGGTCAACAGCGAGACAGAGAATCTTGGCACAGTGTGGCGACAGTGCAAATTAAATTACCCTAGTTTTTGGATAAATTTGCCAAAATATTAAGATATATTATTTACTAATTCCTAAAAATGTATTTATTTTATGAAAATAAAACAGATATAAAGAACAATTGTTCGGTTTATTGAACATATTGCGTGATGTACTGTTATGTTAATACTGCATAGGTAATGACTGAATTTAAGTCGATCAACCAATGTTGGAAGTTTCACATCTGGCGTTTCAGCTGCGTGTTTTTGAACAGTCACTGCTGGCATCATAGTATTGAGTTTAGTAGACACATACTCTTGGCTACTCGTTGACGGCATTACTATGCTAGCTCATCCACTGCTTCTTTTGCCTGAAACTGTAAAATTTTTAATAGTAACTTTACGCAAAAGTTTAAATAGATGGCGTTTAACATACTTTCTAACTCACGCACGGGGACGGGCAGTTACGGCTGCCACAGGTAAAAACGTGAGGATCAACGAATCCCACAGAGCAAAAGTCACGGACCATAGCTAGTTTTATTAAAACGAAATCAAATATTCAAGTCTATATTGCACGTAAAATCCTTAGGACCGTAAAAAACGTAGATTTCCTTTCAGTGTTGCGCATCAATTCAAAGTATCTCAACTTGACTATACCCAAATATTGTAATATATATAAATAAATAGCCCCCTATAATACTCAAATAATAATAAATATTATATATACACGCTGTATATAATGTATCCTACAGGTTAAATATTAATTTACCTGTGTGGCACAGCATTCATTAACAAAAGAGTTACTCTCTTTTTTAATAATTCATGTCGTCCAAAATGTCTGCTACAAACTTAAGAGAATTTACTCGGAGCCCAATTTGTTCGTCCTGTAGCTTCAATCCACTTCGGATTTAAATCAATATTTTCCGGGAAACTGTTATGCAATTAAGATATTGAAACTGACTAAAATACTACATGATATATTTATCATAAGAAATGCAACATAAAATTTTACCCACAATTTTGGGGAAAAAAATATGGAAGTCTTGACAACATCTAACAATATTTTATAGTAGGTTATGAATACTAAAATTTCATATTTTAGATGATTTTGTCGATCAAATTATAAACAAACATAGTTCACACAAGATAAAATCATTGAAAATACAACCTGGCATATGATTCAAAGGCCAAAATGTGTTATACTTACGAGTGGAACGATAATTCAGGCGTTTTCTTCTACTATCACTTTTACATCCTAAAACACTACACCGCACCATATTTCCTACAATAATGCTTAATAAAGACACTATTGTTAAAAAATTGCTAATATTTTTCAGGTTTCACGTAACTTTTATAGCTTTAAACTAACTAAAATTTAAAAATACCAAATTATTTTGCCAGCGTTGTCAAATATGTCAAGTTTGATTGATAAAGTTTTGAGCAAACCTCAAGGTTTGCTCAAAAACCCGACACGCATGGCGAAACAAAAAATCTTATCACATGTCTTGTTTTTTTACACAAAATTGGCGTAAGTTTATCTTTGTCTTGTGTGAGGGAGATCGAAGCTATCAGTCATCTATACTATTCTCTGTCTACGGTTACGAGCCATGCCAAATCCAGTACTATCCTTCATCCAAGCGTTCTTCTAGATATTTTTGGTAAATGATTTACGATTGTCTAGGAAATCTTATGTTGTCGTAATTACCTGTATTGATCGTTAATCGATTTATACTGGTACATCCTTCATAGATTTGACATCTGTGAGTTGTCTATTTTTTTTTTTGCTCGTCAAGATGGACGTGGAACTACGCATTATTGTATTCGAGCGTGGGTGTTGCGATTGTTCGCGTAGGCATCCGCCGTAAACTTTTGGAAACCAGCAATATTGTAATTGTACTAATACTGCAATGCTGGCTTCCATCATTTTCCACCATTTTTCCATATTTTCTTCCACAATTTCTACATATTTAGATAGTTACTAGTTTAACTTAAACGTTTTCCAAATGTCCTGAATCTAGATAGTATTCAGCCCATTTTCCACGACAACATGTTGTGTAGTTAATGTTTTGTTCTCATGTGTGAACACATGTGACTATATTTCACTCATCTTGAGTTTATGATTTTAATCCAAATTTAACATAATCATCTTAAGATGTTCACCTATAATCTTTAAGGTCTCTGACCTCATTTAATTTCTTCTTGCAAATGCAAGTAATATTTCACACTGGAATCAACAAGCATCTTCAAGACTGACAGATCTGAAGGAAGGCTTAACATCCCGGTTTGACCGAGACGAACCGGAGCGTGAATCCACCGCTAGCGCTGCCCAGGACCAAGACAGGAAGACCCAATGTTGTTGAGCTTCTGTTAAGTTAAGATGGTTCCAGTAAATTAGGTATTAATTATAAGTAAACTTTGTAATTTAATTTAAGAAACTATATTCTAAGCTAACCCTAGAATAATAATTAATATTATTTTAAAACCATGTGAGAAGTAAGGTTAAACTTTAATTAAAGTTGTATTAACATAACTATTGTTTATTTTGTAAATTCCAGGAGTCCTTCAGACCCCTGGTGGCGCCCTTATAAATTTCATAAATCATACACTCTGTCAAAATTACAGATATATATATTAACCACAACACATGTATCCGATACTGTGGCCAATAGAGGCGACCGTCCCACCCCTGGATGGCTGAGCTTGGCTTATACAAAAAGTGCTTCAGCATTAAGCACGTAACAGGGTGACCATCTTAACATAACGAGTTTTCCTCCGTACCTCGGAGAGCACGTTAAGCCGTCGGTCCCGGTTGCCATTTAAACATCTATGGTAGTCGGTACGGGCAGTCAGAGGCCAAAAAGTCTGACATCTAGTCTAACAATGAGTATCGTATCACCTCATACCGGGTTGTGGAGGTTTGATGGCGGTCGCTCCACGTAAAATACTGATATTCAGCTAAAGCCGTTGGACTAGAAGCCGACCCCAATGTGATTGGGAAAAAGGCTTGGATGATGATGATGATGATCAGTGTTAAAGACTCAGTAAGAGGATTTCTTAGTCGTATTGCATTGCTACAACTTTTTACGAGGTATATTTTAGAAACTGTTAAGTTTAAAGTGGGAACGTTTCACAGAAGAAGATTAAGTAGGTAAGTAGGTACTTTTCGTCTAAATGGGTTTAGATTCAGTCAAAACAAAAGCATGTCTTAAAAAACCGGCCAAGTGCGTGTCGGGCCACGCGCAGTAGGGTTCCGTAGAAAAATATTTTTAATTTTACTTTTTAACTAAATGGCGTCCTTCAGAAAGGAAATGTTTGTAGTACACGAAACCAACTAGCACGTATGACGAGATGTATGAATGTTGAGGAAGCGAAAGAAGTATGTAAGGACATGGCGTTCCATCGTCTCTGCCTACCCCCGTGGGATAAAGACGTGATTTTGAAAGATGTATGTTTATTTATGTTTCAAGAATTTTGAACGAAATATTCTGAGTAACTGCATCTGACATTTCGGACCCCTATTCCTCTTGAACTAATGAAGTGAACTTATCCGCTATAGTTTTCCTTTAAAGTTCATTACACCGACACAATTTTTTTCAGATTTTGGGATCCAGTAGTTTAGCTTTTAGAGGGGGGGGGGACGCCCTACTCGAACAAAAATTTGCTCTTTAAAGTTAATTATCTCGCAAACAAATCTCTAAATCAAAAAAACTACTGAGGTGTCAAGGGACACCCGGATGGAACGAAGTTCGGTAATTCCAAATAACAACAAATCAGGATTCGCATCCGAGATTGCAGTAAAAGGTATGCGACATTAACCACTAAACAAATAAAACAGTCTATTTATAAACTAAATTCGGTAACAAAAATTCAAACCAAATTAAAATAAAAACAAACATTATGACAATTAAATTATCAAGCGTAGCAAGCGTACACAAGATCATTCAGAATCACTTTAATCATTCTCTTAAAATAATCGAACAATACTTTTAAAATCATTGTGGAGATATTATCACAATACTCATATGTATAGGCTGAATGGCTACATAACAATATTTCCTGTGCCTTACACACTTAATTTTAAAATAATTCTTATCTTCAAACTTTCGCGCTATTCGAATTTCAAAATATCAAAAGCGAGGTTCATTCAAACACACGCATAGACTTTTAATGCCTAGATAAATAAACTGCTTGTATGAATTTAAGTATAAAGTAAGGCTAAAAACAGATTGATTGAAAATTATAATGCACCGCTTGGCGGACAGACAAACTAAACGAAAATCTGATAAATACCAGAGAGTTACACTGAACTGAAACGGCACAATTAAAGTGGCTTTACATTTCATGCGTGTACTCGGTTTCTAGGAGTAATAGTTCTATGACCACACATAACAAACCTTATATTTAACATTATTTTTCTGCGATTATCTTGCTTTCTTTTAAATTGTATTCGCAAGTTTACTCGCGATATAATAATATCAGATCTCATTATCAATAATCTCATCACCAATCCCAATGACATAATTAGATGTGTTCTAATCGTATATTCCATGAAATTTACATAACAAAATTAGTAAACATTCTGTGGTAATATTAAAAAATAATTTGCTTTTGAATTTAATATAGTTATGACGCGTACACTTGCTAAACACACAATAATGAAGAGATTATAACGCGTATGACTTGGTTAGCACAATAGTAAAGAAAGGTTATAATGTGTACTTACTTGCTAAAATACAAAAGCATTTATTATCGTGTGTATAAAATCTCTACTTACCTAAATCCATCAGCAATATCCAGAACTTGTGCAGAAACACTGTCAGGATTCATTATTGTAACTATTTTTAATAATTTATTATGTACAAAACACCTGTATACACTCAACAAAAGGCGGGAATTGTATTTTTTTTTAAGTTATGATAATATTTTTTTTTAGTTACTTTATTATTCATAGAGAGACAAAATGAAAATATTTCGCTTGCTTTCTCTATGCGCAGCATATTTCTGTAGCACCAATTAGTTCCGAAGTCGCGCGATAGATGGCGTTGGGATCGAATTAGATCGCGCTATGGTTTCGTTACAAGGTCCTGTATATAAGGTCCACCGATTTAGAGTTTAAGTATGTTCTGCAGATCCAAGTGAGGAATAATGTTCACGATATCGATCAATTTATACCCTGGTATCTGACTAGAACAGCGATCGTGTACGCCTTCGCAGACCTTTCAGACCGCGCCAGCGCCCCTAATTATGCAGAAACTCAACTCTAGTAATATTTTTTTCTTATTATTATTTAAATTTTTTTTTTTTCTATAAGCGAGATGGAGCGACGTACACAGAAAAACGCGCACGCCGTGCGGCGTGCGCATTTTTTTTTTTTTAGTAACTCAATTCTAGTAATTTTTTTCTTTATAGTTTTTTTTTAAATTTAATTTATCTCTTTTTTTCTATAAGCGAGAAAGAAAGACGGACACAGAAAAATGCGCACGCCGTGCGGTGTGCGCATTTTTCTGTTTTGTCTGATGATGTAGCACCGTAGCTGTAACGTAGCATGTAATTACTACGCTGCTACGAGAATTGCTACGAAAAGTGTCGTTACAACTTAGCAATAAGGAACTTCGTTCCAAAAACTGTCTTAGCAACCCCTAAACGTTTTTAAAAGGCCTATCTAACAATGCCCCACACTATGGGGTAGGCGACAAAAAAAAAAAACATCCCTACTTTACATGTAGGGGAGCTACCTGAAAAAAAATATTTTTCCAAATTTTATTCTACGACTTTCTTTGTTTAGTTAACATACATGTTCATGCAAAATTTCAGTTTTCTAGCACCAACGGTTTCGTCGCTATGCCGTGGACAGACAGACGGACATGGCGAAACTATAAGGGTTCCTTGTAGGTACTACGGAACCCTAAAAACGAAAGTGGCACTGAATTGTCTATGTCATGTGCTTATGTAGCGCTGACGCTTGATTTAAGGTTATGAATTAATTAAGATCGATACTGACTAAATTTCAAAACAATCAAGTCTACAAGGATGACCCGCAGGCCCCACCGAAGACACTCGCGGGCCGCAGGTTGCCGACCGCTGCTTTAGACCTATCTAGCGGATCTAGCGTAAGTCTGACGTCCTCAAAATTTTGCACAAAATAGCGTCAACGTGTCCTTCCGTCCTCTCCTCTCATTCTCCAAAAATTATAAACCAAATAATGTTATATAAAGGAAAAAACTTATTTAAAATAATTTCAATATATTTAATATTTTTCTACTACCTAAGATTAGTTACAGGTTGTTCAACATGTCAGGTTAGATCAAGGGTTCCCAAATTATGAAATGTGACGTTCTGGTACGCTGTAAGATAGAGTTAAAGAGGTGTGCCGCAAACGCGATTTTTACCTATTAACTTAACTTCCATGCATTTTGATACCTGTGTGCCCCGTGATAGTATTGCTGTGCGTCGGGATAAAATATCAGAACTCAAGAGCACCGCCAATGAAAAAGCTTTGGGAATCCCTGGGTAAGACAGTGACATTAATCAGTTCAATACGCGAAATCTACAATCATCTAACTACTTAACTCTACCTAATTATTTTATTATGCTATAAGCCCTCTCTTTTTTTCCATTCACTCTTAAGTTGCGCCATTTTTTTCTTTTTGTACTCTGATTTTTTGAACTTCTTTTCTTCATGTTTTTTATTTTGAGCTGCTACACTGTCATCTCCATTCAATTCCTCATCTAACTTGGCTATTAGCAATTCCCGGGCTATCTTCCGGTTTTCATCCTGACACCGGCTGACATGACATTTTATAACTTTGCCTGGAAATTAAAAAATATGGGTATTGGTTAATTTGGTTACAGTTTCAATAAAATCCTGGGTGCTGATATAACATAATCACTTTATTTTTCATTGGCTTGATACAGCGTGCGTCCTATGGCATCCTATTTCTGACTCTTCCATGCTTCGTCTGTCTCACTCATTCATTCATTCCTTCACACTCACTCATCATTCAATCACGTTTCATTCTACTCAACTTACATTCCTACATTTATGTTAATAGGATTAAGGCATTCACAGCACACATCAAATATCTATTATTATGAATTATGACGTTTTCAACTCATCAATGTATTCAATGAAATAAATATTTTTGAATTTGACAAACAGCCAGAACCAACTGGTAATACTGGCAATCATGGGATATAGGTCTGGTTAGACACACTATCTTAATATATAAGATTCAGTGTGTAGCTGGATTGGAATGTATGTTTCAGTCTAGGTACATTTAATTACTGGTTGAGATAAAAAATGTACATGAGTAATATCATTTATGTAGCATTGGTTCCTTGTGTTGCGATAATAAGGTTTATTAAGATTGTAAATTCTAATATCAGTTCTTCATTCATAACAAATGGTAACTGATCACACTGGTGATTTCTAAATGAGATCTGAGTAAGAGAGAAGGTATGAAATTCTTACCTGTAGGTATGTGTGTAAGAACAACACAATTGGAATTTTTATTGACAGCGGAGCCTCCAGGGCCACTGCCTCTGACAAAACTCTCAGACAAGTCAGACTCCACAATCTTTGGGACTTTAGAATAATCAATGGTGTGTTTGAATGCTGCACATAGGCGCAATACACCCAGCCCCTTCAAACGACTGACGGAATTTAACAACATGTTACACCACAGCTCCTTTATGTAGTAATGCTTGACCTTTCTGAAAATTATGACATTGAAAGTTAAATTATTGCTTCAATATTGTTTATTCAGGTATGTCAATTTATTTTCACTTCTATCTATTACATTACATAATTGACAAAAGGTGAGATGTATTGTAACTTATTGAGCGAGTACTAATAAGTTATTAGGTCGGTTGGCATTTGTTCACATTTACAAAACAAACTTATTATGTAATTGTTTTATCGACTTAGTATGGCATTTAAGCATATAATATTTATTACATAGTATATTTGACTATAGTAGAACATTAGTCTGGTATTACCTTATAAGCGAAAGATATATCTTCGTCTTTAGTTAGTGATTTTTTGTTTCTGAATTCAGTTGCAACTCTCCGCCTAAAATAAGCTGGATCAGTTAATGTAAGCGATTTGGAATACAGCATAAGATTTTTATAAAGTCGAAGAATCTCAGTTCTAGCAATTTGCATGATTACAGAGTATTTGAATCAGAAAATGTATAAAATGTGTAGGTCGACATAACCTAAAATAATATTTATGATTTGGTTTAAGCTGTCATTTGTCATGGCTGTCATACATACAATGCAATTTATGTCAAACCTTTGTGCAGTGTTGCCACAATAATATTGGTAGGTACTAAAAAAAAAAAAAAAAAAGGTACTGCTATGCTGCCAAGACAAGTCATTACTTGTTGGTGAAATGTTATACGCATACCCACAGAAATCTTATTGAATACCACGCCGTTTGAGGAGACGATGTGGTTATGTAGAGCCTGAATAAACTAAAACATCGTGCGCCTACTCTCGCCTTTTCTACGGGCCACTGGTACATACATAATACACAATATGCATCAGTGCCCACTACCTAGTCTATATAACCTCTGGGTCTTAGTGGAAGTCAGTCTTCAATGGCCTGTCTGGAAATTCTTTAATTGGCTTGGAACCCAGGTTGGTTGGCACAGGTATATCATGGAAGGGAATAATTCAATCAGATCATGAACCCGTGCTCAAAACAATGCCTCACTTGCTTTTATGCTGTCCTTTCATGCCATAATATGTAAAGCTGTAGAGGTTACAGCTGCACAATAGGCGATTAGAGAGACCTCAACATGTACATGTACTACGTGGTTTTTATATAAGTCTTTGAATTTTTTGACTTAAAATAAAGAAGAAGAAGCCAGCTTAAAGTTATCACATCACATTTAATCAAAATTTAATTTGACACTAAAAAATTATTAAAATTTTGAAAAAAAAAATGTGCTATCACATGGTAAAATTCATCCCTTTCAAATAGGCCCTAACCAAACATAAAAGGTGAAATTTGGATATAAATGCGCACTCATTTATCTGGCTGGAGCAGATTTTTTTAAACATGCATACTTTCTTGAATAAAAAAAAGTTATCTTATAGAAAATGAGTTCATTCATGGACATATACAAATAAACAAGAAATAAAGACAGCTTGCATTTTTGCAATTTCTGCTTCCGAGAAATGAGAGCATGAATAAATAATATTTTTTCTGAGAATAACCCAAATGCAACGCCACACTCTACTTTAACCATCTTAATGTGTTATTAAGTTTGTGTAATTTGCACTCCACAACTTTTGTACGCTTATGTGAGGCGGGCTTCCCCATTCATAACTTCATAAGTTTAATTCGTGACATCACATCAAAATGGGCATTCCTGGGAAATCCCCTCATCTGTCAAAAACGTTTGACTAATGTTACTGAAATAGTGATGTTCGTTTAAATCTATTCGTGTTACTCGGATATATCGACTTCTACCGTCATCGTATTATAATATTAAATTGCCATGAATGCATTCTGTTGTTACTACCTGTAACTTTTACTTTGTGACTTCAGTTTTGATGTGTCCGTAGATAAGGATGAATATATATGAAGAATAAATAGTGATAAATAGCATTCTATTATTGAACCACCGAAGTTTCAGTTTAGGCTATAATTCGGTTTCAGCCAAAAAGTGGTCGAAACTTTCAGCCTGACCGAATAATAATAAAAGCTTCGAGATATAGACCGTCAATATTCGAAACTTCGATAACACTGCTATTCAACAACTGCTAGGTTAGGCTATTCAACAGCTGCTATTTAACAAAACAGAAGTAAATTATATATTATTATCATAACATAATTATCCTACCATCCGTACTATTTTCATACACATTTTCATCAAGGTCAATTCTGTGGTTTAGCCGTGAAAGCGTAACAGACAGAGTTACTTTCTCATTTAAAATATGAGTAAAGATCTAATATTTTAAATTAATCCTATCGTACCTATTAATGCAGCGTTATTCAATTCGATACTAAACATTATCGAATAAAACTTTACGTCAATGTACTCGCTTCTTACCAGGCACAACACAACACTAGACAAAAACTGTCATCTTAAAATACTTTTGCAAGCCAAGTTTCTAGTTTTCCTTACTTTTCCAAACTTTCTTGAAGTCACAGTAACATTAAAATTTATTTCTTTTGAAAAAAGTCAGTTTTCGTACAAGTGGTGAAAATGTTGCGGTCAGACGCCAAAGGAATAGCAATGAAAAAGGAATTCAATCCAGACAACATCATAGGTAACAACGACGCTATGAATAATGATATGATATCAGAAATAGAAAGAGAATTACAAGATAATGCATACGATATGATATCTTTAGTATTTCTGCTATATGAGGTACCAGACACTGCGCTGCAACGGCTGATTGTCTTCGAACGAATTTCTAAAGATGTAGGCAATAATTCAACAAACCTTAACATGCTACATGAGTGGTTTCGACATGCCAAACACACTACAACTTGGAAACACGAATTTGTGGAAGCATTATTACTCTGTCAACTATACAGCATAGTGAGAAAACTGGGCATTGACGTTCCTAGTGCCAAAAACTACTATCAAACCGAAAATATTAGCAAAAAAATGTACATAAACCCATTCAAAAAAGCTTTATACAAATTGTGTGAAAATATGAATGCTGATAACTTGTTCAAATTGAAAAAAACTCTTCTGACTTATGATATTGATACATCAGATTTTGATTCTTGCGAACTAGTATTTTTGAAGCTCATGTGTGAAAAATTTATAACTGTAAGTCAATTTCAGTACAATAAAAAAACTTTTGGTTTCCAAGCACAATTAGATAAACTGGTGAAGATTATTGAGGGCTTGCCGGGATTACGAAAATTTTCTCAAGATATTAATGCTTTGCAGCAATTTATAAATGAAGATGCTCCGCCTTCAGCTCCATTGGCTGTAAGTACACCAACACCACCAGTAAAAGTAGAGGAATCCACACAAAATGAGGCTAATCCACAATACACTAGTGAAAGTTTTGAAGATGTCTTTGAAATGATTGGTAAATTATGTCTAGAAGAAAATACTAGTGTAAAAAGCCTAAAGTCTGATAGAAAAATAGTTCAAAATGACTGCTTTGAAATAAAATATCCAAAAAGAGTTGGTGTCTGTGTCATTCTAAATATAGTAAATTTTTACCCATCTAAGGATAGTTTAGAAAGTGCTAACCAAATCAATGCCCTACAAATGAGAATTGGTTCTGATAAAGACAAGGAAGTATTGCAAAAAACCATGACTGCACTTAATTTTAAAGTATACAGTGCAAGAGACTTAGATCACAAACAAATGTTTGAATATCTGAAAGAAATATTAAAAGAAAAAGTTTCAGAAGATGACAGTGTTTTCATGTTGTGTATACTGTCACATGGAGTGAGGGGGCATGTGTATGCAGCAGATTCTGTCAAAATTAATATAGATGAATTCCAAAACTTATTAGACTCTGACAGAGCTGCACACCTTAGAGGTAAACCCAAAGTGTTGATTGTCCAAGCATGCCAAGATGATGAAGTGCCACGCCCAAGACTAGTTGCAGATGGTCCAGGCGACGGTGCAAGTATCCTTAAGAAGACTAATTTCCTTATCTGCTGGGCTACTGCACCAGAATTGGAAGCATACAGAGATGAGGTTAAGGGCTCTATATTCATACAGATTTTATGCCGCATCTTATTGGAGCATGTAAATACAGAACACTTTCAGGATATATTTACCAAAGTCACGGATAGTGTCCAATTAATTTGTGAGAAGTTAGGCTGCCCTCAGGTGCCAATATCAAATACTACTCTGAGAAAGAAGCTATACTTACAGATGCCTCAGTGATTGTTCAATTGTTTAATAACAAAAAAATGTATAAACAGGGATGGCCATTAGTTGAATTCACCTTCCTTCATAAGTGTATACTGTATAAGATTATTTGAGTATACTTACCCAGCATACCAGTATATGTAAATTTTCATAAAATGTTGTATCGACTTGTGATCAAAATTACAAATAAACCATGCTAGTGGAACAGTAGGTAACTAGAAACCAAAAATTAGTTTTTTTTATATTTAAGAGTAGCTAAGCATAAGCTGGAATTGGATGATAACAAAAATGTGATAAAAGTTCAAAAGATAGAGAACATTATAAAGCTGTGTTATTATCATTTAAAGAAAGTTACTTATCTAAGCAGTGTCAAAGTTTGTGAAATTAGTAATAAGCTAAGATTTACGTGATATTGTCATACCATTTTTACTTGAAAATTTGTTGGATTGTTAATTTCATATTTATTCTCTACTGTAAATATATATGTGGTATTTTTATTAAAACTGACGTGAGTTAGTAACATTTTACACATTATGAAATACAGGTGTTACTCATGTAATGTTGGTCTATTTAGGTTTCACCTATACTTTTAGCATTTTCAAGAGAGTGTGATACGTTGCACCTGAGTCATAGCGTCATAGCCAGTCTTGCACATCGGTCGACTTAATAGGCCAACATTATGTGAGTAACACCTGTATTTCATAATGTGTAAAATGTTACTAACTCACGTCAGTTTTAATAAAAATACCACATATATATTTACAGTAGAGAATAAATATGAAATTAACAATCCAACAAATTTTATATTCTTATTTTGTGCAATATAGTATCTCTATAAATTACTTGTGCTAAATATATTAATTAAATGTAAGTAATAAATAACTAAAACTATGACACACCATGATGTATGTAAGCAAGACATGACTACTACACCTAGCCTAGACTTAGATTAATGTTTTATAATTTTTATTAACATATTACATCATTATATCCTTACTAATATTATAAATGCGAAAGTTTGTAAGTATGGATGTATGGATGTTTGTTACTCTTTCACGCCAAAACTACCGGGTCGATTTCGATGAAATTTTGCACACATGAAGCTTATAGTCTGGATTAACATATAGGCTACTTTTAATTGACATACCACGCGGGCGGAGCCGCGGGCGGAAGCTAGTTTTATAATAAGTTTATTAGAGATCTGCCAACTACCCTGCTGAGATATAAATACTGTTTAAAAATATACTGCATTTGGTGGTGTGATGAACAATATAAAAATACAGCTAGGTTTTAAAAACATGTTTTTTTTTAATGTAACTAAATTATAATGATCAGCTTCGCCAACTAGTCAGTCTGCCATTCAAACGCCAACTAGTTGGCACATCTCATCATGTTCATATCATAATAAACAATATTTAATTCATATTTTACTTTCATTTGTATACTGTAGAGTTACCTGGTTCTCAGTTTCATCATCAGTCTGCAAGAATTAAAACAAAAGATTCCTAATAAATATTTTCTATATTAATAGCAACATCTGTTTTTGTAAAGTCCATTACAGCTGATTCTAACTTCTGTCTTTCTTCGTTTGATAGTAATTTGGCCCACATTGAATCCAAATAGTCTCTTTGGTGCTTTTGTATAAACTTAAAACTGTGTTTTAATGTTGCTCCAACATGGAGAGTATTTAACTTTACATCTAATTTACCAATTTTTGTTATAAATGGGAGACTACTAGTGACAAACCTGTGTGGTCCATGCCTTGATCTTAGTATTGCAATCCTAGTATTTTCATTGCAATATTTTGTTAAAAATCCAGTGATCACAGCAGCCACACCAAAATCACCATGTAATTGTTGAATTTTACTCAATACTGTGTCGTGAAATATTTTTGACTTTAATTGTAAAGGTTTATTTTCAGGCACCAATGGAGAAACTATCTCTACAGTGATATATCTGTAAACAAAGTTTTCAAAACAATATAAGAAAAAGTTTTATTTTGTATCAATAAAGGGTTTAACTGGGACTTTTATTACGGAGATTCAAAACCTGTACACTAACCTGTTTTTGAAACGAACCATTGTTATTTAATATATCTGATATATTACGTTTAGTAGAAATTACAAAGACAGAAATTACGAGAAATTATAACCAAAATTACTGTCGCAAAATTATTTTTTCCTTTTCCTAACGACGTTTTTGACGTTTATGGTGATGTACTATGTGCAATCGCTATTGTTCATCGAATTTCCATAAAATATAAATATTTAATCGACTAAAACTTATTATCGAAATGCTATGAAATCTATGTAAAAAAATGCATCAGAAATTCAGAACTTGTTTTAGTCGTATCGTACCTATTGAACAAAATAAATTTGACAATTTCCTATTCCTATAGTCTTTGCAATTTCCAAATTATTAAAGGCGGGTAAAATTAAAGACAATAATTTCGCTTCTTGCTATAAATCGCCTATTTCTCACTAAGAGACATGTTTATTATTAAATTATTTTTTGATTATGATCAAAAACTCAACTACAATCGAGACTGCAAACATGTTATGCAGGAAAAGTTCAAAGGACAGCAAGGTTATCTTATTTTATTTGTAAACCAACTTATCAAGGCCGTTTTATCAACTGTTTATGTCGAAGGAGATTAACATTCACTCAGTCATCTTGTGTATTGTTTGAGGTAAGTTAGAACCTTTTGAATCTGGAAATGTGTGCACATTATTTAGTTGTTTAGGGTCCAAATTTTTTTTATGTGTTAAAATATGAATATAGTTTCTATTTTTTTTTTGTAGTATTTATTGTTGATAGACATTTGAAAGTTATTTTCTTCCAGTTTCAGACTTGTGGCAAGTGGCAACTAGTTTAAAATGAGTAAAGAAGTGTACTTTGTTGGTGTGGATGTGGGCTCAGGCAGTGTGAGAGCAGCCTTGGTGGACGATAAAGGGCATGTCCTCAACACATCTGTTAAAGAAATAAAAACTTGGAAACCAAAAGTTGATTATTATGAACAATCATCAAATGATATCTGGGAATGCTGTGTTTCTGTTATAAAGGTGAGATTGCAATATATTTTTTTTAATGATGAGCGAAGCCGAGTTGACCCACAATAAAATTCAGGTTTACCTTAGCTAAAATAATATGTGTAACTCGAGTTGAACTATAGTAAACTCATGTTAGCTGTGTGAAATTTGTTTTAAACAACTGCAGGTTCTAAGGAGAATTTAACTCGATCTCGATCGTGAGCTCTACTCAAAAACCTTTCGTATAATTTTCTGAATATGTTTTAAAATATAAAGCCAGATAGTATATATACAATTCTTTTATCCTATCTAAACAGTGCATGTGCAGCATGAAACTTAAACCAAAAACATTTTTTATAATTTTCAGAATGTGTTAAAGAATATAAAGCCAGATAGTATAAAAGGCATTGGATTTGATGCTACATGCTCACTTGTAGCTTTGGACAAAAAGGGAAACCCAATGTCTGTCAGTACTGATAATAATGAGCAGAATATAATAATGTGGATGGATCACAGAGCCCAAGCCGAGGCAGACTATATAAACAAAAGTAATCATGATATGCTCAAATATGTAGGAGGGAAAGTGAGCTTAGAGATGGAAATGCCTAAATTGCTTTGGCTAAAAAAGCATCTGCCCAATAAATGGGATGAATTTGGTTACTTTTTTGATCTGCCAGATTTTTTGACATGGAAAACTACAGGATCTCAGAGCCGTTCACTATGCTCTTTAGTTTGTAAATGGAATTACGAATGCTCTATTGAAGGAAAACAGGGTTGGAACATGAACTTCCTCAGGGATATTGGCTTGGAGGATTTGGCTGCTGAGAACTTTAAAAAGATTGGCAACAATGTGTTAATGCCAGGCGAGTTGTGTGGAGGATTAACCACTGAAGTTGCTAATACTTTAGGTTTGATAGTGGGAACTCCTGTAGCTACATCAATAATAGATGCGCATGCTGGTGGTCTTGGAATGATAGGCACTCATGGTGAAGGCATTGACAAAGATATGTCATCCCGGCTCAGTCTGATCTGTGGGACATCAACATGCCATATGGCTGTAAATAAAAATGCTGTATTAGTTCAAGGAGTATGGGGTCCATATTTCAGTGCTATGGTTCCGAATATGTGGCTGAATGAAGCAGGACAAAGTGCTTCAGGAATGTTGTTAGATTACATAATATCCAGTCATCCTGCTGGCATTGAACTTTTGAAGACTTTATCTTCTGGAGAGTGAGTAATTAGTGTTTTTAATATCTAATAAACAAAAGGTATGACAGAAATAAGTAAAGTGTGCCATTGGTCTTGTGTATACAACTACAGGAAATATTTATTTGTCCTTGATGGCTGTTTACTACATACTAAGATAATTATTATAACAATTCCATAATTATGTGCACAGGGCTGCTAGATCAATAAAGTTAGTTTAATATTATCATTAATTTTGTGTCATAAATATGACTAAATTAAGAACACATAAATTTCGATTTTAAGTTTATGACACTCATGTTATAATATGTTTGTTTCAGTACTCGTAACCACTTAAGGGTCTTACTATCAAAAATGGCAAGAGCTGAGGGTTACAGTGATGTAAATTTTTTGACAAAAGACATTCATGTGTGGCCTGACTTCCATGGGAACAGATCTCCACTAGCTGATCCTTTAATGAGAGGCATGATTTGTGGCTTGTCAATAAACAGCAGCGAAAACAACTTGGCATTGCTGTATCTTGCCACCTTGCAGGCCCTGTCGGTGAGTGGGTTCATATACTTCATATTATGATATTTATTTGTGTATGAGTATTATCAGACAGTAGTATCATAAACATAATCCTATAAGACTCGCTATCTTTATTACTATCGTTTCATTATTCATTTGTACCTATGTATAGATATGTAGACCTGCACATTGATCAATTTTGTAAAATTGTTTGTTGCTGGTATTTTATTTTTTTGTTTGTTCATAAGAAATAACTGTGACTTCAAATTTAAGGTTGAAATATGAGAGATCCTTTCACTTCGCTGAAATTTATTTAAGTAATACATTATTAACTTATTATAATCATTTCTATTTCAGTATGGTACCCGGCATATAATAGATGCTTTAGTAATGGCAGGCTACAAGCCTTTCAAATCGTTGCTAATATGTGGAGGAATCACCAAGGACCCACTATTTGTCCAAATACAAGCAGATGCTGTGGGTCTACCAATCCTGAAACCACATGAAAAAGACTCAGTGCTTGTTGGATCTGCAATTTTAGGAGCATGTGCTTCTCAGTACTTTAATAATGTACAGGATGCTATTGAAAAGATGGGTGGCTTAGCTGACGTTATACAACCTAATGTTTCTACAAAAGCCTATCATGATAAAAAATACAGAGTTTTTCAGAGAATGTTCCAAGATCAGTTAAAATATAAATCTATTATGAATTCAAGTCTTTGAGAATGATTGGCCTGTAATATAATAGCATGTAAGAATTATTTACATTTGATTAGTCCTTTCCCGGATTGCAGGGTAGTAAAATGATTCGAGGTAGTTATGTGATGCATATTTTAAACAATAAATAAAATTGGATTTTAATTGATTTATTTAATTATTAATTTTAGTTTCATACATAATTTTATCAAGTAATTTCATTTTTACCCGACAATTTCCTTTGTTCCCGTTGTGTCACACCATTTTGTGTAACACTGTTACCCATTGGTAAAAAAATTACCGATTAGTAACACTGTTACTCAAAGCCACATTTTTTTTCCCTTTGAGTGACAGTGTTACTCAACAGAACGCTGTGTGCCCGTTTAGTAACACCTTTTTGTGTAAAATCATTGTTCATATACATCGTGAGTTAATACGCGGTGGGACCACAACAATCTAGACTCAATAATTTTAGCCTGTTGTCTGCAACCTATTACGTAAATAATAGGGGTTATTTATCGAAAACAAAATGCGCCAAAGAGTTTTTTTTTCAATAATGAGTCAATAAAACCATAGAAATCAAAAATATATTATTTGATAAGTAAAACCATTTAGAGTATTTTTAATGTCACTGAAAACACACAAATAATAATATTTTCACCACACCAGCACGAAAAAGATTGCTTGCTTGCCAGAATTCAGTGAGTAAAAACCGTTTTTACTCACTAGTGAGGCAAAGTGATTCAAATTTCGAAACATAAAATCATTCTAACGAATAGGCGCTGAAAAAAAACCAAAGCAGCCACCATGTAGGTTAGTAATAGACATTGACATCAATTTTATTAAATAACTACAAACGATACGTTTTAATTATTTTAAATTATATAAATATACGCTTATTTAGTATTGTCATGGTTTTATATTCGTGATTAAATTAATTAAAATCGGGTACTTAATATTAGACTCTATGAATAAATGTTACGGAACGAATTTCCGAACGAACGATTTAAAAAAAAAGTCTGTGTCAGTCATCGCGGGCAACTATAAATTCTTTTCAGTTTATGTTTAATTGTTTGGAACTTTTTAACAAAAAAATAGTGAATGCAGTGATGAAGAACTTTGTGGAACTCCAAAAGAGTTGCGACAACTTGCTTCTAACACAGAAATTCGCTTTTTTACCAGAAAAACGTGAAAAGTATTTGAAATTGTACAACATATTTTATTAGTGGCGACTTACAAAAGGCCCTAAAACGCATTCTGAATGGTATCACTGTCGTATTTCATGGAATTATTCCAGGTTAAGCAATCGAGTACGTGTTTATTTAAATCTCATTATTTTCTCACTGGAAGAGGTGAAAAGTTTTGTATGTAACGCGTAAGAAAAATTTAATTTCCAGTTCGTGACCTCTTAAAATATTTTGCTTGCGAAGTAGTCTTTATTAAAATCACTCGCTACGCTCGTGATTCAATTTAAGACTACTTCGCAAGCTCAAGATTTAAAATTGGCACTCAAAACAGAAATATAAACTTTTTCTCACTTGTACCATAAATAACTATTAGGGTCGGATGGTCGACAATGAACCACCTAAAATTCGAAGGGCTGTAATTTTGGTTCTGTGTGTCTAAATGATGTACTTTTTGCTTAGAATCGTGTATAATTTAACTGGCTATGATTAAGTAGTACTTCATTTGCATCTATATAGCGTAACTTTTTGAGGAAATGTGTTTTTTATAAAAATGAGAAATGGTTCACCGTGTACACCTAGTGGTACGGAATGAACCGGGGGATGGTACACAATGAACAAAGAGTGCACACAGTGAGCCATCCTTATAATCATCTTCAAATTTTGTATTTAATTGTGGTAAGTACTGCAATAAAACATTTTTTTTAGTAAAATCAACGTTATAATAAACTCAAACATTCAACATAAATTGTTCCTTCTTAATTACGTACTATTTTTTAACAATATAAATAATCGAGTTCAACCGAATGGGATCACTTGTAATCTTCTTATTTAATAATCAGTCAATATCTATTTATAATATCACTATAGTGTCTTATTTAAGTTTTTCTTCGATATAATAAAAAAAAATAATCAAAAAATTATAAAAAAAATATCAAAAAGTTATCAAAAAATAATTAATTTTAAAATTTAAATCTAATGAGGTCTCTAGAAATCTTAATTAATAATCAGCCAATATCTACTTATAATATCACAATAACGTATTATTTAAGTCTTTCTTTTATATAATTATAAAAATAAACAAATAGGTAAGCTCAAAAAATAATCAAGTTCAATCTTATGAGGTCACTGGAAATCGTCTTAATTAATCATACGAGTAGGTATCAGTCAATATCTACACAATAGCGTTTCATTTAAGTATCTCTTCTACATAATTAAAAAAAATAAACAATTGATCTCAATAACGAAAATTTAAAAGAGAAATGTCCATAGGAAATTTATAGGTTGTTGGTCTTCGAGTATTATTTGTTCCTTCAATTTTTGGACAAGGCAAGATATATTTAATATCATTAAGGTTCACACCTGCATTGTCAGGTTCTTTTGGATCAAAAAATTTCTGCTGAATCTTACTTGTCAACTTAAGGTATGAGACAAAAAAATCACAGTCGTCTTCATCGTCATCTATGACTTCTAAAATTTTGGCAATATAATAAATTTTCTCCTTTTTGGACTTAAAAAGTATAATGACAAAGTCATTTTCACGAGGGCTACGTTGCAGTGGAGGAAATTCAGGTTTTAGAACTATTTCCTCGTCATCAGAGCTAGATTTAATCTCAAACATCTCGCCACTTGACAAGAATTCATGATCTTCATCTGACGACTCAGGCGAGGGTATCTTTCTCTTTCGTATCTTATTCTCTTTTGGCTTAAATATGGCCTGAGTTACTTTTTTTACAGCATCAATATTAATTGTTTTCTTTGACTTCTTTTTCTTGTGTCTTCAATCGACAATGTAGTCTTTGAGACTATTTTCTTGAGCGTCCGTAAATATTTTATTGACGCTGTAATTCGGTTCCATCGCTGATGAATTGTCGTCTAAAAATTTGATGACGTATCTCCTTAATGATGGATATGGTATCTTGCACGTTTTTGCCGCCTGCCTTATGCTACCGCCGCTAAGATGTAAATCGACAGCCGTCTTCATATCTCCCGGCAAATGTGAACCCTTTTTTCTTGAAAGTCTATCCAATTTTGTTCGTCCCATCCTAAAAAATAAAAAACAAATTTAAAACCAATCAGCATTGTTAGTGTATACAGTGAACCAGGTAGTACTCAATGAACCACTGATTCACTGTGTACTCCTTAAAAATGATTCACTCTGTGCCACCCCATACATTTGAACTTTGAGGTTATGTAGCTAAATGTTCTAACACGTTGTGCTTATTGTAGTCCCATTAAAATAAAGCCATAATAACACTTAATCTGTCACATAAATTATTTTTTGACCACTATACACACAAAAAAAACAAGACGAAATTGTACTTACGTGATTTTTTTAACTTTTTTGCGAGAAAAACATTTAACGTGAATTGACACGGCCGTCCTCGCACGTAGGTTGCCGCTGACTGCGGGGTCAGTGGTGATTTTCGATAGACTCTCGCGCTGTGCGGAGTGCATTGAATGGCAACGTCGCATTTCCGAAATATTCGCTTGATTCATTGTGTACCTCTGATTCACTGTCGACCACCCTACCCTATACACATAAGTCATTGCAGAAATCATAATCAAATTTATACCTGTAGGTACCTATACTTTTTTCGTTTTCGTATCTTAAATCATAATTGAAGAATGCTACATACCTCCTCCTAAAATTAATAATATGAAAATATGTCTGTAGGCGTTATTTAAAAATATCACAGTAAATCATAATCTTAATTGAAATGTCAGTTCCAAAAAGATTCTGTGTGCTATTGTGTAATTACCATAATCAAACTTGAATCGTAGATTAATACTCTTTCAATGCCGCAAAATCTCTAGAACGTGGCCAACTGTCACAGAACCTTCTATTAATTCGAGCTGTGCTTCTTGTATGAACTCATCATTGATTACAGTGTTCCGAGACCGTTTTCTTTTTGGCGTCACATTATTCTTTTTTTGAATATTACGCACAGTGTAAAGCGAGGAATCTTCTTTAAGCACGTGCAATAGTTGTATCAAATTTGGTGCTTTTTTTCCAACGGCTTTATTTAGTTTGTTATGCCACCCTTCCAGAAAGTTGGTGGTACGATGAGTATCTCCATATACACACCACACTTTTATAAAATCATCGCGTAACCACTGTTTCTCCATGTATTTGATGAATTTTTTGATTTGTATATCTTCGCCAATACCATATCTCTTGTAAATGTAAGCCCATCCCTCCAGAATTTTTTCTTCGGGTAACAATGGTAAAACAGCACAGAGCCCTACCAGCCGCATTTGTTTTGGATTCAGTCTGTCCAGCTCTTTACCTTTTTTAAAAATTGCTTTATTATAGTGAAAATAACAACCTTTTATAATAGCCGAAGAAAAAACGATACCAATAGCCTTCATCATTGCTTTTTCGTAGTCCACTTTAAATGTAGTAGGGAGCCAATTAGGTATTTGGGATAGTATAAGTCTAAATAAGATGACGTAAGTAGATGTAGTCCGGTCACTTAACAAAGCATATACCAAAGGTATAATGTTTGTGTGGTCGACATTGCTACCTATATCTCCATGTATCGTGTACAACTCAGCAAATGGAGTGGGACAACTTCTAAAAGTGCCATCACCAAAAAATTCTGTTAATTCACTCATGGTTTGCCTCGATTCCAGTGCAGAAAATACCAAAATTCGTTTGTTATCGTCTAAATAATCGGCTAATATTGTTTATAATGTATATAACTATTGTAAGATATGTGTAAATATTAAAATTAGGATATCTCTGTTTTTGTAAATATTAGCTATAAGACTTATTTCAATTTTTATTTTTATACACCAACTGCCCTATATATTGCCCGCAACACAAACTATCTGTTTATCCATCCAAAGGTTGCCTGGAAGAAATTGCTTTTTAGCGATAAGGCCGCCCATTGTGCATTTGAAAATATTTCAAGTTGTATTTTTATTGTCAAACTGTATATTTTTGGTGTACAATAAAGAATACTCTACTCTACTCTAATATAAAATCTTTGTATCCAAATGGCACCTCGACTTCCTGTGCGTTTTTACTTTGCAACTTTGACACTTGTGCTACACTATTCCGATGTCGGTATAAAGAGTTCTTAATGCTATTAAAATTCGGAATTTTTGTTATAATATCTAGGCCTGAGTCTTTTAAATTTCCAACCATGCTATTGTAACTTGTTGGAACGTTGGGGCACTCCGGTTGGGTGAGTTGCTGTTTTAATTTATCGAGCGATTCATCAATCTCGTTCTTGGCAAAATTTGGCTCACATAATGAGGAATGAGCACATTCTTCTAATATTTGTTGATCCTAAAACAAAAAAATCAAAATGATATATGCACATTATAATTAGAAGGCCCAACAGAAGTGTAGTTATACGCTCAAACTAAAAGACAATTGTAGCCCGCCTATCGGGGCCAATTGTAAAACTTAACCTAATCATATTAGTTGCCGAGTAACCTGGCATAGGTACACACGGCCACAAATCGAACAGATACGAACCCGCGCGATCCTTGGTTATGAAGCAGCGTCTAATACTACTAAACCAAACAGGTCGTCCTACTTCATTATTTTATTTCTGAACAAAGCAATTTCTCGTTTAAATTACTTGATAAGTAGGTAGGTACTTACTTTTATTCTCATAAGCCCTTTGCATATCTTTCGTTTTATGCACGTCCATACTGTCAATCCACTATTGTGTTTTCTTCTGACATAGTATTGATGTCCACCACGCAAAAGAATAGTGCCTCCTTTTCTTTTAATAAACACAAACTCATGATCACTACATGAACTTCTACCAGCAATTCCCGACATATCCGACACACGACGCAAAAACTAAATCACATTAACTAAATCAGTATCTGTTTTCGAATTAGTGTGACAGTGGTTGTACTTATCAAAAAATATATTTTTAATTTCTATGGTTTTATTGACTCATTATTGAACAATAAACTCCTTGGCGCATTTTGTTTTCGATAAATAACCCCTATTATTTACGTGATAGGTTGCAGACAACAGGCTAAAATTATTGAGTCTAGATTGTTGTGGTCCCACCGCGCCTTTGTTCCCGTTGTGTCACACCATTTTGTGTAACACTGTTACCCATTGGTAAAAAAATTACCGATTAGTAACACTGTTACTCAAAGCCACATTTTTTTTCCCTTTGAGTGACAGTGTTACTCAACAGAACGCTGTGTGCCCGTTTAGTAACACCTTTTTGTGTAAAATCATTGTTCATATACATCGTGAGTTAATACGCGGTGGGACCACAACAATCTAGACTCAATAATTTTAGCCTGTTGTCTGCAACCTATCACGTAAATAATAGGGGTTATTTATCGAAAACAAAATGCGCCAAGGAGTTTATTGTTCAATAATGAGTCAATAAAACCATAGAAATTAAAAATATATTTTTTGATAAGTACAACCACTGTCACACTAATTCGAAAACAGATACTGATTTAGTTAATGTGATTTAGTTTTTGCGTCGTGTGTCGGATATGTCGGGAATTGCTGGTAGAAGTTCATGTAGTGATCATGAGTTTGTGTTTATTAAAAGAAAAGGAGGCACTATTCTTTTGCGTGGTGGACATCAATACTATGTCAGAAGAAAACACAATAGTGGATTGACAGTATGGACGTGCATAAAACGAAAGATATGCAAAGGGCTTATGAGAATAAAAGTAAGTACCTACCTACTTATCAAGTAATTTAAACGAGAAATTGCTTTGTTCAGAAATAAAATAATGAAGTAGGACGACCTGTTTGGTTTAGTAGTATTAGACGCTGCTTCATAACCAAGGATCGCGCGGGTTCGTATCTGTTCGATTTGTGGCCGTGTGTACCTATGCCAGGTTACTCGGCAACTAATATGATTAGGTTAAGTTTTACAATTGGCCCCGATAGGCGGGCTACAATTGTCTTTTAGTTTGAGCGTATAACTACACTTCTGTTGGGCCTTCTAATTATAATGTGCATATATCATTTTGATTTTTTTGTTTTAGGATCAACAAATATTAGAAGAATGTGCTCATTCCTCATTATGTGAGCCAAATTTTGCCAAGAACGAGATTGATGAATCGCTCGATAAATTAAAACAGCAACTCACCCAACCGGAGTGCCCCAACGTTCCAACAAGTTACAATAGCATGGTTGGAAATTTAAAAGACTCAGGCCTAGATATTATAACAAAAATTCCGAATTTTAATAGCATTAAGAACTCTTTATACCGACATCGGAATAGTGTAGCACAAGTGTCAAAGTTGCAAAGTAAAAACGCACAGGAAGTCGAGGTGCCATTTGGATACAAAGATTTTATATTAGAGTAGAGTAGAGTATTCTTTATTGTACACCAAAAATATACAGTTTGACAATAAAAATACAACTTGAAATATTTTCAAATGCACAATGGGCGGCCTTATCGCTAAAAAGCAATTTCTTCCAGGCAACCTTTGGATGGATAAACAGATAGTTTGTGTTGCGGGCAATATATAGGGCAGTTGGTGTATAAAAATAAAAATTGAAATAAGTCTTATAGCTAATATTTACAAAAACAGAGATATCCTAATTTTAATATTTACACATATCTTACAATAGTTATATACATTATAAACAATATTAGCCGATTATTTAGACGATAACAAACGAATTTTGGTATTTTCTGCACTGGAATCGAGGCAAACCATGAGTGAATTAACAGAATTTTTTGGTGATGGCACTTTTAGAAGTTGTCCCACTCCATTTGCTGAGTTGTACACGATACATGGAGATATAGGTAGCAATGTCGACCACACAAACATTATACCTTTGGTATATGCTTTGTTAAGTGACCGGACTACATCTACTTACGTCATCTTATTTAGACTTATACTATCCCAAATACCTAATTGGCTCCCTACTACATTTAAAGTGGACTACGAAAAAGCAATGATGAAGGCTATTGGTATCGTTTTTTCTTCGGCTATTATAAAAGGTTGTTATTTTCACTATAATAAAGCAATTTTTAAAAAAGGTAAAGAGCTGGACAGACTGAATCCAAAACAAATGCGGCTGGTAGGGCTCTGTGCTGTTTTACCATTGTTACCCGAAGAAAAAATTCTGGAGGGATGGGCTTACATTTACAAGAGATATGGTATTGGCGAAGATATACAAATCAAAAAATTCATCAAATACATGGAGAAACAGTGGTTACGCGATGATTTTATAAAAGTGTGGTGTGTATATGGAGATACTCATCGTACCACCAACTTTCTGGAAGGGTGGCATAACAAACTAAATAAAGCCGTTGGAAAAAAAGCACCAAATTTGATACAACTATTGCACGTGCTTAAAGAAGATTCCTCGCTTTACACTGTGCGTAATATTCAAAAAAAGAATAATGTGACGCCAAAAAGAAAACGGTCTCGGAACACTGTAATCAATGATGAGTTCATACAAGAAGCACAGCTCGAATTAATAGAAGGTTCTGTGACAGTTGGCCACGTTCTAGAGATTTTGCGGCATTGAAAGAGTATTAATCTACGATTCAAGTTTGATTATGGTAATTACACAATAGCACACAGAATCTTTTTGGAACTGACATTTCAATTAAGATTATGATTTACTGTGATATTTTTAAATAACGCCTACAGACATATTTTCATATTATTAATTTTAGGAGGAGGTATGTAGCATTCTTCAATTATGATTTAAGATACGAAAACGAAAAAAGTATAGGTACCTACAGGTATAAATTTGATTATGATTTCTGCAATGACTTATGTGTATAGGGTAGGGTGGTCGACAGTGAATCAGAGGTACACAATGAATCAAGCGAATATTTCGGAAATGCGACGTTGCCATTCAATGCACTCCGCACAGCGCGAGAGTCTATCGAAAATCACCACTGACCCCGCAGTCAGCGGCAACCTACGTGCGAGGACGGCCGTGTCAATTCACGTTAAATGTTTTTCTCGCAAAAAAGTTAAAAAAATCACGTAAGTACAATTTCGTCTTGTTTTTTTTGTGTGTATAGTGGTCAAAAAATAATTTATGTGACAGATTAAGTGTTATTATGGCTTTATTTTAATGGGACTACAATAAGCACAACGTGTTAGAACATTTAGCTACATAACCTCAAAGTTCAAATGTATGGGGTGGCACAGAGTGAATCATTTTTAAGGAGTACACAGTGAATCAGTGGTTCATTGAGTACTACCTGGTTCACTGTATACACTAACAATGCTGATTGGTTTTAAATTTGTTTTTTATTTTTTAGGATGGGACGAACAAAATTGGATAGACTTTCAAGAAAAAAGGGTTCACATTTGCCGGGAGATATGAAGACGGCTGTCGATTTACATCTTAGCGGCGGTAGCATAAGGCAGGCGGCAAAAACGTGCAAGATACCATATCCATCATTAAGGAGATACGTCATCAAATTTTTAGACGACAATTCATCAGCGATGGAACCGAATTACAGCGTCAATAAAATATTTACGGACGCTCAAGAAAATAGTCTCAAAGACTACATTGTCGATTGAAGACACAAGAAAAAGAAGTCAAAGAAAACAATTAATATTGATGCTGTAAAAAAAGTAACTCAGGCCATATTTAAGCCAAAAGAGAATAAGATACGAAAGAGAAAGATACCCTCGCCTGAGTCGTCAGATGAAGATCATGAATTCTTGTCAAGTGGCGAGATGTTTGAGATTAAATCTAGCTCTGATGACGAGGAAATAGTTCTAAAACCTGAATTTCCTCCACTGCAACGTAGCCCTCGTGAAAATGACTTTGTCATTATACTTTTTAAGTCCAAAAAGGAGAAAATTTATTATATTGCCAAAATTTTAGAAGTCATAGATGACGATGAAGACGACTGTGATTTTTTTGTCTCATACCTTAAGTTGACAAGTAAGATTCAGCAGAAATTTTTTGATCCAAAAGAACCTGACAATGCAGGTGTGAACCTTAATGATATTAAATATATCTTGCCTTGTCCAAAAATTGAAGGAACAAATAATACTCGAAGACCAACAACCTATAAATTTCCTATGGACATTTCTCTTTTAAATTTTCGTTATTGAGATCAATTGTTTATTTTTTTTAATTATGTAGAAGAGATACTTAAATGAAACGCTATTGTGTAGATATTGACTGATACCTACTCGTATGATTAATTAAGACGATTTCCAGTGACCTCATAAGATTGAACTTGATTATTTTTTGAGCTTACCTATTTGTTTATTTTTATAATTATATAAAAGAAAGACTTAAATAATACGTTATTGTGATATTATAAGTAGATATTGGCTGATTATTAATTAAGATTTCTAGAGACCTCATTAGATTTAAATTTTAAAATTAATTATTTTTTGATAACTTTTTGATATTTTTTTTATAATTTTTTGATTATTTTTTTTTATTATATCGAAGAAAAACTTAAATAAGACACTATAGTGATATTATAAATAGATATTGACTGATTATTAAATAAGAAGATTACAAGTGATCCCATTCGGTTGAACTCGATTATTTATATTGTTAAAAAATAGTACGTAATTAAGAAGGAACAATTTATGTTGAATGTTTGAGTTTATTATAACGTTGATTTTACTAAAAAAAATGTTTTATTGCAGTACTTACCACAATTAAATACAAAATTTGAAGATGATTATAAGGATGGCTCACTGTGTGCACTCTTTGTTCATTGTGTACCATCCCCCGGTTCATTCCGTACCACTAGGTGTACACGGTGAACCATTTCTCATTTTTATAAAAAACACATTTCCTCAAAAAGTTACGCTATATAGATGCAAATGAAGTACTACTTAATCATAGCCAGTTAAATTATACACGATTCTAAGCAAAAAGTACATCATTTAGACACACAGAACCAAAATTACAGCCCTTCGAATTTTAGGTGGTTCATTGTCGACCATCCGACCCTAATAGTTATTTATGGTACAAGTGAGAAAAAGTTTATATTTCTGTTTTGAGTGCCAATTTTAAATCTTGAGCTTGCGAAGTAGTCTTAAATTGAATCACGAGCGTAGCGAGTGATTTTAATAAAGACTACTTCGCAAGCAAAATATTTTAAGAGGTCACGAACTGGAAATTAAATTTTTCTTACGCGTTACATACAAAACTTTTCACCTCTTCCAGTGAGAAAATAATGAGATTTAAATAAACACGTACTCGATTGCTTAACCTGGAATAATTCCATGAAATACGACAGTGATACCATTCAGAATGCGTTTTAGGGCCTTTTGTAAGTCGCCACTAATAAAATATGTTGTACAATTTCAAATACTTTTCACGTTTTTCTGGTAAAAAAGCGAATTTCTGTGTTAGAAGCAAGTTGTCGCAACTCTTTTGGAGTTCCACAAAGTTCTTCATCACTGCATTCACTATTTTTTTGTTAAAAAGTTCCAAACAATTAAACATAAACTGAAAAGAATTTATAGTTGCCCGCGATGACTGACACAGACTTTTTTTTTAAATCGTTCGTTCGGAAATTCGTTCCGTAACATTTATTCATAGAGTCTAATATTAAGTACCCGATTTTAATTAATTTAATCACGAATATAAAACCATGACAATACTAAATAAGCGTATATTTATATAATTTAAAATAATTAAAACGTATCGTTTGTAGTTATTTAATAAAATTGATGTCAATGTCTATTACTAACCTACATGGTGGCTGCTTTGGTTTTTTTTCAGCGCCTATTCGTTAGAATGATTTTATGTTTCGAAATTTGAATCACTTTGCCTCACTAGTGAGTAAAAACGGTTTTTACTCACTGAATTCTGGCAAGCAAGCAATCTTTTTCGTGCTGGTGTGGTGAAAATATTATTATTTGTGTGTTTTCAGTGACATTAAAAATACTCTAAATGGTTTTACTTATCAAATAATATATTTTTGATTTCTATGGTTTTATTGACTCATTATTGAAAAAAAAACTCTTTGGCGCATTTTGTTTTCGATAAATAACCCCTATTATTTACGTAATAGGTTGCAGACAACAGGCTAAAATTATTGAGTCTAGATTGTTGTGGTCCCACCGCGTATTAACTCACGATGTATATGAACAATGATTTTACACAAAAAGGTGTTACTAAACGGGCACACAGCGTTCTGTTGAGTAACACTGTCACTCAAAGGGAAAAAAAATGTGGCTTTGAGTAACAGTGTTACTAATCGGTAATTTTTTTACCAATGGGTAACAGTGTTACACAAAATGGTGTGACACAACGGGAACAAAGGGACAATTTTACTCAATTGTTTTATAATAAGTATTTGTGGTCATCTCTGTCTTTCCCATAGGCGTCTCAGCTCCTCCCAAACGACAATCCTGTACCCGGTATACCTGAGACCTAAATAAAACAACAACCATAATATTAACCATGGCCTAGATTCTTTATGCACCGCAACGTGAATTGTTCTTGAACATTATTATAATAAGAATATTTCATCTTGTAAGCAGTAGACCAGACATCGCTCAACCTTTTTATGGCTCAAGCTAATTTACGGCGAGTTTATTTTTTAATCGCCCTTTTAGTGAAGCCAGTAATTAACAACAAAGCACCGGAATAATTTATAAAGCTCTGGAGAGGCATCTTAAATTTGTTGTTAGTTTGTTTCTTTGATTTTGGGACATAGAGTACGTTGGAAATGAAGCATAACAAATAAAACTACCCTTTTGAGTATTTTAGTTCAGTTACGCAGAAAATTTAAATCCCGCATTTTCACCATTTTGACTCCTTAGAACTAGTGAAGTAATTACCGAAGTTCCAACATTCGATTTTTATTTAATTGTTATCATTAGTCGATAAAAATATGTAATAAATTACAAACAAATAATCAAATAAAGCTACGTTCGGAATTTTTTTTTGTTTGGCGTTGTTCAGATATTTATTTACGCAAAATAAATGTTACCTAATAATTTACGAATTTCAAATTCGAACAAAAAATTACAAGTACTATGGTTCATATTTTAATCCCGAGTCATTATAACAAGCAAAAAAATAAATTAATGAAAGTGGGCATTGTTCTTGCCAAACAAGTTCCTGGGCATAAAAAATAACTATAGTAGCATTTTGTTAGTCATTTGTATTATTAAACAAAGTCCACCATCCCGTTCCATGAACAAAATATCATCGTAAATTATTTGTGATAACTTTTTAAATAAATTGTTTTTCTTAGAACCGTTCAATTTTACCGTAAATTACTACTCAATAATAATTTTTAGTTACCAAAAAGATTTCACCACACCAGCACGAAAAAGATCGCTTTCTTACCAGGATTTGGTGATTAAAAACCGTTTTTACTTACTTGTGAGGCAAAGTGATTCAAATTTCGAAACACATAATTCCAATGAATAGGCGCTAAAAAAAACAAAGCAGCCACCATGTAGGTTAATAATAAACATTGACATCAATTTTATTAAATAACTACAAACGATACGTTTTAATTATTTTAAATTATATAAATACACGCTTATTTAGTATTTTCATGTTTTTATATTCGTGATTGACCATTAAATTAATTAAAATCAGGTACTTAATATTAGACTCCGACTCTATAAATGTTACGGAACGAATTTCCGAACGCATTCTTAAAAAATAAATAGTCTGTGTCTGTCAGTCATCGCGGGCAACTATAAATTCCTTGGATGAAGGATTCTTTTCAGTTTTTGTTTAATTGTTTACTGGAACTTTTTAACAAAAAAATAGTGAATCCAGTGATGAAAAACTTTGTTGAACTCCAAAAGAGTTGCGACAACTTGCTTCTAATACAGAAGTTTTCTTTGACCAGAAAAATCACGTGAAAAGTATTTGAAAGCGTACGACATATTTAATAATTGGCGACTTACAAAAGGCCCTAAAACGCATTCTGAATCGGTATTACTGTCGGATTTCATGGAATTATCGCAGGTTAACCAATTGAGTACGAGTTTATTTAAATGTTAATATTTTCTCACTGGAAGAGGTGAAAAGTTGTGTATGTAACGCGTTAGAAAAAAATAATTTCCAGTTCGTGACCTCTTAAAATCTCTCGCTTGCAAGCTCAAGATTTAAAATTGGCACTCACAACAGAAATATAAACTTTTTCTTACTTGTACCATAAATAACTGTTAGATAAATAGATAAAATCTTTATTTGTGCTTATGACATAGAAAATACATTTTGTACGAAAGTTTCAATAATGCACAAAGGGTGGCCTTATCGCTTAACGCAATTTCTTCCAGGCAACCTTTGGATGGACATTAGTGTAAAAGATTTACAGAAAGGTAGTTTTAGACAGAAATGAAGAATGATTTAGCGCTCAAAATAGCGCTAAATAATAGGTATAATACTAAAATAAGTTAATATGCTATTTTTATTATAATATATAATATTTAACAATATAATATAATATATATATATATATACATATACTGTTATTTATTACTTTTTTTTTTATTACATATTTCATCATCTCTTATTGTAATTTGTTTTCTATTGTAAAATTAAAATATAAATTATATAACTAATGTGTATTAAATACTCAGAGTATAAAAAGCCAATATCGACACGCAAGGAATGCAATATATCTATACAAATTTTGCAGTCAAAACTCGCGCAGAAACGGGGAGGGGTAGATTTTCCGGATCTAGCGTCAAATCATAGGATTTGATAGCTAGTTTTGGATAGCGTGTAAGAACGGCGCTCTTCCAAATTTGACAGTGGGGAATGCCTGACAATATTACATTTCCAGTTGGGTTATTTCTCTGAGATTAAATTTAAAACCAAAATGTACATACAATTTTTATTTTATTTAATTAATAATTACAAAATCGATTTATTATTACAAAAATAGTCGATTATTATTATTTAGTTTGACATCCCTAACGTATACTTAATCGAGGACATACGAAACGAGTAGGTTGGCAATATTTCGGGCGGAGCTTGGCGTTTATATTGTTTCCTTCTGGTTTTGTTAGCAAAATGATAGTAATTATAGATCATAGTAAAGTAATTGTATCACGATTAATTAAATTATTGAATTAAAACCACATTTAACAAGAATTGTAAATATTTACAATAAGGTATGCATATAATCCAAATAACAAAATGGGCTGCAGTTACTAGAAAATTAGAATAATCTAACCTCTCCTCAATTTGACTGGGTTATATTGATCAATAGTATTCGTATTAAAAGTACAGAGTTATTTTGTGGAGATTTGTGGATTTCACTTATTCCTATGTTTTTTAGATCAATATGTCCAAACGTACAGCGGACGACGGCGGCAATGGCAGCAACCAGCCGCCTATCAAGAAGGTTCACTTTGAACCCCATCTTATTGGCCCTGTGTCCACCTTGGAGGAAATGGACATCAAAGTTCTTCAGTTCCAGAACAAAAAGTTGGCCCAGGTAATATAAAGCAGAATATTATTATTGTTTTGCTATGATTTTAGCCTTTCTAATTGGATACACTGCACTGAAGTTGTTAAGGAACATGTCATTATCAGCTGTTTAACAGTTCATTTACATGGCTTTCTGAAATGGCAACAATATCACCATATTTTGTATAATATATTGGTTGTATGTACATTAGTATTGAGTTATCTAGTAGAAAATTGTCCTTGTTTTATTTTTATGCAACCATTTTAATAATAACACAAGCCATAATTTTTTGCATCCCTTGTTTTCAAAGTGCAGGGCCAAGTCTTGCTTTATATTTATTATTAAATACTATATATACAATTTAACAGTAATGACAAGCACCTGACTGGAATAAAAAGCTATTTTTCCTCCATTCATTTCAAACATAGTTAGATGTAATTGTTAATGAAATCATGTTATGCCATGGATTGATGTAATAAGTAGTGATAAAAACATGTACTTAAATGATATTCTGTAAAGGATATTTATAAATTATACAATTTTATTTAAAACATCCCTAATGTAATAACTTTCCTTCTTTCTAATATGTGGTTATGTTTTGAATGTTATATCCCATTTTGATGAACAAATAAACTATTATCATGCCATTTTAACAGACTTAGAAGAAGTATTTTGGCAACTTTCATTTGCTGTATTGCAGGGCTGGGCAGTATTTGAAATACTTGTACTTCAAATACCTGTCAGTGGAGTATTTAGTATTTTAAATACTTATGTTCTCAAAATAAATTTTAAGAAATACACCATGATCATAACGTGCTTTTACTGAAAATATCGGTCGAAAGCTTCCGCAGGCAATATGGCGACTGTTACATAAGGCAATCTTGAGTTGGTAACACTGCGCTTGTACTGTACAGGCGGCTACACATTAACCTATACAATTCCAGTTTAAGATGGTCTCGCGTTGTAAAGCCTTCCCGTGCATGCGAGACCAACTCCTACTGGCAAAGTATAGGTTGATCGGTAGCCGTGTGAACGTCAAAATTTGACATTTGACATAGATTGGCGGTAAAATCAACGTAAGTACAAGAACAAGAACGTACATGGCTTCATTTGAAAAATGTAATATCTTAATTGTAATACCTACATTCAATGCAATAAAATATATTCTATTCTATTCAAACGTCAAATTATCAAGATTAATGTCATAAATTATTCACAAAATAAACTTCTGTGATCCAAAGATAATGTCATACTACCGTATTTCCGGTGAAAATTTTTGCACCCAGGGTGTCAGAATCATGTACAGAATCACTAGTCTTCGGCTTCGTCACGATGCCATTTACACCCTGAATAAAATTTGAGGGTTGCCCTCGATTTCTATGGGATTCCATCATTAGATCCTGCTTTAGTGGCCATGGGACCATTTGGAAAGTACACTCTCTCAAATACAAAAAGTTCATAAATGACGGAGATATCGCTGGTTGGAAAAACATTTAAAAATATACAGGGTGGATGCGACATAGCGACATTTATTGAAACCACAGCTTCTATACATGGTAAGTATCAATTTCCACCGGATAAAAATTCTCTGGCGAAAAAAAAAAAATCACGTTCTCCGAACAATTTGAACATTACGATCGTGCAATTTGTTCGGAAGACGTGGATTTTTTTTTTCACCAGAGAATTTTTTATCCGGTGGAAATGCATACTGGCCATGTATAGAAGCTGTGGTTTCAATAAATGTCGCTATGTCGCATCCACCCTGTATATACGCGTCGAACATAGAAACTCCTCCTTTTTGAAAGTCTTATAAAACTTAGGATCATCTAAAGTACTTGTTATGATATGAGAAAGGTTAGGTCATAATCACACTGGCCAAGTACGGGTTAGTTAGTAGAACTTTTTACATTACCTGTGTGTATTTTGTAATTTGTATTTTGTATTTTAAATAAAAACAGCACATATACTGTATTTTGTATTTTGTATTTCAAATACAGGACGTAAAAGTATTTTGTATTTGGTATTTTAAATACATGCCCGAAAGTATCTTGTAATTTGTATTTCAATTAAAGCAATACATGTATTTTGCCCAGCCCTGCTGTATTGTGACATCACTATTAACAAAAATTGATGATAAACTTCTCCGAAAATATGTTGTTTGGAATAATATTCATCTGTTAATATGTAAAATGTTTGTTTAATTAACTAAAAACAGTCAATTTGTGGACTAATTGTGTATACTTGAAGAATGCAAGTGTAGACTATAATATTATTGAACATTTATATGTTAATATAACTTTCTCTTGAACTATACATTGATGGTTACAAACCATTAAATTGATTATTCTTTATTTCATTAACAGATTGGCATAATGCAGCAGTTTATTTCTGTAAAATTGTAATGAAAGCAAATTTCACAGTTAGTTTACCAAAGTAATACATTATTATTATGTTGATTCTTTAAATTACAGCCTAAATTTCATATCTTTACTCTTGTTTTGCCACCTGTACCATAGACAAACTGTGGAAAGCCAGAATTCGCAGTTATCATGTCTAATTTCTGGTAAAATAAAATAGATGTGTATTCCATTGGTACACAAAGAAGATGGTTTCATATCTTTCAATGCCATCTTGCCACCCAATTCATTTTGGTAAACCAGGATAACTATGTTATGAGAGTACTCTCATTCAAAATAAGCTGATTATTTTTGACTATTTAGTATTTTATAGAACATGGCTACTAGCTACAGTAATACAAACGTAACATCATACCTTTATTTCCCAGAAGGTTGTGGCAAAAGTACATTGCCTGCCCTATTATTGCCTGCAATACAAACCATCTTCTTATCTATCCGAAGGTTGCCCGTAAGAAATTGCTCTTTAGCTATAAGCCACCCATTGAGCATTTGAAATCATTTATGTTTGTTTTTATATATTATTATATTGTCAAACTGTACAATACAGAATATTTTAATCTATTGTATTCTATTCTACATCCTAACACCTGTTGTTATGTTTAGGTCCCACATGATGAAGGGTGAATCTATCCCCATCCACAAGGCACAATTAATAGAATAGAATAGAATAATCTTTATTACAGTCCACAAGTACATAAAAATATATAACAGTAATAACCACATTAGGCAAAGCCTGTATTGTGGTTATTAATAGTGTCTATACAGAAATTGGATTTAAACTAAAGTAACAATATATTTATAAACTAGACACAAAAGTCATAAAGTTATTATTTAAAACATATAGTAAAACATTTGCGTTGTGTGTGACTATGCGTGTGTGTGTATTTGTGTGTGTGTGTGTTTGTGTGTTCCAACTCCATTCTGCTATTTTGAATTTTCAAATGAAAATATCCCAAATATCCCTTTTGCCCAACCATAGAATTGACTCTAAATGTATATGCATACATTTATTGTTTACCACAGATTATACAATTATGTATGTAACATAATTGATTGGGTCTGCAATATGCCTTATGCCTATAAGGCATACTGCAGCAGACCCAAATTACTACAAACTACTAACAAACGGGCAATTCGTGCGATTTACAAACTCAAAGCTCGAGATTCTCTGAAAGAACGATTTAAGGAAATAGGTATTTTAACAGTAGCATCGCAATATATATTTACTAATATTATGTTTATACGAAAAAACATAGGAACATATACCAAGAAAAGCGATGTTCATTCATTGAACACGAGGAATAAGCATAAATTGGTAGGCCAATATTATCGCTTAAACAAAGTCCACAACTCATTTGAGGGACTTGGAGTGCGTTTTTATAACAAAATTCCTGTCGAAATCTTGAACTTGCCCCTACTAAAGTTTAAGAGTATCGTTAAGAATCGTCTCATGGAAAGGGGCTATTATAAAATAAACGATTTCTTAACCGACACTACGCCTTGGAAATAATATTTATTTATCTAATGTATTTATTACAGTAATGTATTTATTATTTACAATTATTATGGTATATTAAAGTTGAAAAATTAAGAATCCAGCAGGACTCGAACCTGCACCTCTTGGGTATAAATAAATGCATAGCAAAGCTAAAATTTGCTTTAAATATTACAATTATTATGGTTATTATATTTCAAATGAATTGCCAAGTTAGACATTGTTTTATCCTATTTATAATTATGATTGATTATGATTATTTTGACATATTATATTCTATATTGAGATTGACATGATTTATTTTTGACATCATATTATCATATTATTGACTTAAGTTTCAACTTTTGACATTATAATGAATATCAATTGATACATTATTTTTTATCATTTAATATGATTAATGAAAATTCACACTCACTAAATTTGATTTGTATAACCTCATTTCATGTTATTTCAAATATTGTTAAGTAAAGGCAATCTGTGTGTACATTTTTTAATTTTTATATTTTTGTAGTATAAATAGTTTTTGTTATTAGTATTATAAATATTTTTTTGTTTGTTCTGAAACCCTTATACAGTAGTATACACACATTGTTTTTACTCCTTTATTTTCTGCTTGAAGTGTAAGATATTGCAACCCTATATACTATGGATTTATTTATAATAATTTAATTGCATTTTCTCTTTATAACCATATTTAGCTATAATGTTGTTTTGGTTGCTATAACTTACACATAGAATTATTGTCAAAAAACAAACAAATATTGTATGAATTATTTGAAAAGATGGTGCACATGAGTTTCTCACCAGCTCTTCTCATGATGCAATACCCATCGGAGCTGGTACTTGGATTGATTTTAATTCAATTCTCTAAGTTGAATTAAAGTCAATCTAAGCTCCGGTGTCAAATCATTTTATTACAATAAGTATTATAATTTAGTTAGCTAAGTTTTATTTTAATTTTATATTTTTTGTGTTTTGATGTTTGTTTTGACGTGTTCAAGCGCCCCTTGGGGCCCATGGAAATAAATGATTTGATTTGATTTGATTTGATTTGATACAATTTATTTTAATTAAAACTTTATTTAAAAATGACGCACATACTAGGATGACTCCTGTTTCGTGGGGGTGTTCACAAACATAATATATTTCACACACACAAAGCACCACAGAGTCAAAACAAATCTTTGCAGATCACACAAACAATATTTATTTTTTATTCCAGACCTCATTTATAGAATACTATAGGTATTTTGCAATAGATATTGCTTAAAGTTATATTTAAAACTATTTATACTTCCAATATTCTTGTTAACATCTGGTTGCTTATTATATATTTTAACCCCCATGACAGATATACCTTTAGAATAGTGGGTATTCCTACATTTGTTAACAATATATTATTGTGCCTGGCACTCCAGGGAGAGAACTTAATAATTTAATCACATCTGAGATATTTCCGGAGTCATTAAAAATGAAGATTGCCATATAATTTTACAGAGAATAGAGCAACGCCACAGATGTGAAGCAGAACTCCGTGCAAGAATTGAACAGCTAGAGAAACGTCAAACACAAGATGATGCGGTGTTGTGCGTTGTGAACCGCTACTGGAACTTGTTGAATGAAGACATCAGGGTTTTGCTGCAGCGGTTTGATGCTGAAACTGCTGATGAATCTGAGAATAAAAGTAAGATTTGACTCTATTTAAAACTAATTGTTTAGGTGTTGCTTAAAATCATTACTATTATGTTTTTGTCCAATACTGTCCATAAGTTCATATATTGAAAGGACACACTACTCTCAAAAATCCTTTGCACATGTTATTTTTCTTTTTTTTGTAACATTAGGTAGAACACCAGAAGCAATAACACTAACCAATGGTCCCAATTACAAGGCCAAGTACACAGATTCACTTACTCAAGCACACCCAGTCTCAAAACAAATCTCATCAAAGATTTGTCCCGTGTGGGGATGAAACCCACAACACCAGTGCAGTGGAGAGCGGCGAGGCGACCGCTTAAACCACTACACCACACATGCAGACAAATCTCATATACGTTTATCTAGTGATCTATGTTATATGCCTATAGTTATGTTCTCTATAGCAGTTTTAGTACTTGCAATAAAGCTAAGCCATTTATTAAATATTCGCAGATGAAAACGAAGCAACAACCTCGTTTCTCATGCAGCTATCTACCTGGGACAAGGAGGAGTTGGATGCCCAGCTCGCAAACCGTGTACAAGTGAGCAAACGCGCGGTCGCCAAGGTACTACAGGCCTTCGACCGCTTGCAGCAGAGGAATGACAAGATATGGCGCGCTATTAAAGGAGAAGCTGAAGGTAAGCTGTAATTAAGAATGTAGAATATCATATCATTTTATACAAAACATTTACTAAAAGGGTGCGTATTCCACCTGATGGTATGTGGCAACTAGAGCTCAGAGACGACAAGGAGGACTGTGGACTCCTATGATGATTTGCTTCATACTGATAATTTTTCAGCCTAATCTTAACACGAAACTGAAACATGCAAGCACTACTTTTTGGTAGCAGGTTAAAGGTGAGCCAGTGGAGTTTCTTCCTTTGAGCTTGTTCATAGTTCTACCATTGTCATTTATAATACTGAAAAATACTGATTCATGTGAAGAACAAGTTTAGTAAGATAAGAATGTACATTGCTTATTACTATCATGATAGTTCCTGCAGCATTACCCTTCTAAATAAATAGTCAAGAATGTAACAATCTTTCTAGGACCTTGGGGTCTCAGCCTATTTCTTGGGATTGAAATCCTGGGATCAAATTCCCTAATTACATATTATTTTCTCTTACCCACAGAAGCAGCCCCAGTGCATCCTTCCCTAGATGATGTGATTCGTGCCACCAATGAGGAGGTCACCGTCGAGAACAATCGGCTGCAAGGATTATGCACTACCTTGCATGAGAGTCATCACGCCATGACACTGCGGGTCGCTCAGCTACAGGACGCGGTAAACAGCAGGGATACGGAAAATGCTGAGCTGAAGAATCAGATTGATGATCTGCAATATGAGTTGTTGAAGGTATGTTTCAAGTGCAGAACATTTACAATAATATATCATCACGCCTTTATTACCAAGAAGGGTGTCCCATGTGATAGGGTGAGCACAACGCCATCCACCAGGCCCAAATCCAACTCCATGCTGCTATTGGGAATTTCCTGATGGAAGAATCTCAAGAAAGATGTTTTTCCAACTTGGAAATTGAACCCTACACATTGTGGTGAGAGACGCATAACTTAATCATTAGATCTATCTAATATTGTGTAGTCTAAAGTAAGTTTTGCATGATATTTCCAAATCGCTAAATGTGTCACATTTTTATGGCCATATGTACAAGCAAACAAACAATTGCTAATCTTTAAATTTTGCATGTTTTTGTTACCATCGGCACAGCATCAGCTTCGTTTAGTATTAGTGGTGCTATGATTAATAGATCAATGTGTGTAAAGCTACAATTCCAATACCCTAAAGCCCAACAGGAAGGCTATCCCACGTTTTTATGTATAATGTGCTCTAATACTTACAAATCTATTTATTTATCAGATCCGTTCCCGCAACGACAAATTAGAAAACCACCTCGCAGAAGCTATTGAGAAACTAAAGAGCTATCATCAATCTGGTGTGAGTACTGTGCCCACTACGAGCGGGGCTCCTCACTCGGCCGTGGCCAACGCGAAGCTGGAGGATGTTGCTGCAGAACTTGAGGAACAAAGAGAACTGGCTAACAACAGACTTGCTGAACTGGATCGTTTACATCGGCAGCATAGAGACACGCTGAAAGAGGTTGAGAAGCTCAAGATGGATGTAAGTATATCTTCTTTATATCATATAAAGTTAAGTGCCTTCACTATATATGTAAGATTTGATCTTTTAAACTACCCAACTGATTTTGATGTGGTTTTCACCAATAGATCGAGTGATTCATGTGGAAGGTTTTTATGTAAAACAAAATATATCAAATAAATAAATAAATATCACACTGCATACACACAATGCAATCTATTCCCAAAACTAAGCAGAGCTTGTACTATGGTTACAAGAATAACTGATACTAATACATAATATATATATATATATATACTTTTCTTTCGAAAATAAATACTTATTATATATAGAAACACTCAGACCAAGACAAACCTCCATGTGCATCCACTCAAAGATTTGTCTTGAGTGGGAATCAAATCCGTGACCTCGGTGTCGTAGACAGGTGCACTACCCACTCCGCCATCCGGTCCATATTATAGTACTACATAGTACCCGGAGCGAAGCGCGGGTGAGTCTCTAGTTGTTTATAAAAGAAGTTAAATTGAACAACCTATCTTTAATTTAATTAAAATTCTTTCGAGTTTGAATCTGCAATCTATGATTAGTCGACAATCATTTGCCTGATTCGCCAACTGTTCATGGTGGAAAGTTATTGGTAGTATTGGTAGGTAGTGAGAATTGGATTGGATTCAAAAGATGTTCAGCTTCAAGCCTGTTCTGAGATGTAATTCATGAATTATTTTAGATTCGCCAGCTACCGGAGTCAGTGATAGTGGAGACGACGGAGTACAAGTGCCTGCAGAGTCAGTTCTCGGTGCTGTACAACGAGTCCATGCAGATGAAGACTGCCTTGGATGAGACTCGCCTCCAGCTGCAGAACGCCAAGAACCTGCACATGAGGCAGATTGAGATGATGGAGGTATGAAATTCTTATTTATTTGACCACTCCGTGATATTGATAACGAGGGATATAAGACATGCCTGGAGAGCCAACAAAGTGAAGGATTTATAAAGTCACAAACCTAATGCATGTAGGTGCATTTCTTGAGCAGAGTACAAGTTATATTCATAAATCTATGACAGCATATTTTTGTTTGTACTAAAATCTATGTCATGGTTTCTAAGAACAGATTCTTGTATGTCTTGTTATTACAGACTTTCCCATACATACCGTTATAAATAAGCCATTCTGTATAGTTTTTCACCTCTCTTAACAAAATAATATTGAGGTATATGTAAGGCACTCAATTTGTTGTTATCTTCTCTCTAACCAGAGATATTAATTATTTTCTTTTCGAATCACTCAATATTGCTAAAGAAATGTGCTCTCGCCACGCCCGCCATTATTATTTCTTTTAAATAATTCCAGAGTGAAGAACTATCTCGTCAAAAAACGCTGAGAGCCGAAATGATCCAACTGGAAGACGTCCTCGGGCAGCTTCGCAAGGAGTACGAGATGTTACGCATAGAGTTCGAGCAGAACCTGGCCGCGAACGAACAAACCGGACCCATCAACAGGGAGATGAGGCATCTCATCACGTCGTTGCAGAATCACAACCAACAGCTCAAGGGAGAGGTGCATCGCTACAAGAGGAAGTATAAGGATACTAGTCAGGAACTTAATAAGGTATGTGAGCGTTATATAGCAGACTAGCTGACCCGGCGAACTCTGTTCCGCCTTAAAGGCAATAAATAAGCAGATTTTGGAATTTATTAGGTTAATTTGTTTATTAGAAAATACAAATTTAAAAATTAAGTACATTAATCATTCATTATTGTTAGCTCAGGGAAATTTTAATCAAAATAGAGTGAAAGACATTTACAAAAAAGACGATAATTTTTCAGTTATCGAGCGGGATGAAAAATGATTAAATTACTAAAATGGCTATTAAAAAATAGGGGTTGGTGATAAAACGGTAAAAATTAAGGGTTGTATGTATTTTTTAATAACAAAAAATGTTGTCGAAAAATTAAAAAAAAAATGTTAATGCTGAACAACCCTTATCACTTAGGGGTATGAAAAATAGATAGTAGCTGATTCTCAGATCTACTCAATATGCATATAAAATTTGGTAAAAATCAGTAAAGCCATTTCGGAGGAGTAAGGTAACTAACATTGCGACACGAGAATTTTATATAAAAGATTAGCTTAACGTCGTACGCGTGGAATTCGTTGTATTAAGTAATAGTTGATCGTGCTTTCTTGACCCGCGTTAAACCTTTCTGCTCCGCTCCTGTGGAATTTAGCAAAATTTATATCAGACCCAAAATATTGATTAAAATCCAACCAGTAGTTCTCAAGATTAGCGCTATCAAACAAACAAACTTTCGCCCGCGGTTTCTTCTGCGTGGTAAGTACATTGATTAAAATAGCCTGTTATGCGTCTTGTTGTCAGTTGCCTACTTCTAAAACTTTACCATAATTATTCCATGCAAAAAACTGACAAAAATTTAAACATCCTTACGATAGACATAGGTTTCGTGCCAATTACCAAACCAGTTTAAAAAAACAAAGACTTATTTTGACATATTGAAAACAGACACTTCAATTTCATTGCTAAATTACACTTCTGCTCGTAGTTTTAAGGTTCCAATTATTTAGTGCGTACTGCTTTGCCTCCTATTTACTTTAAACTTTAATATCGGAGACATGTTACTTAGTATCCATTTGTACAGGTCCGCAAGGAGTTGGAGGAGGCGGGCGCCCGCGTGTCCATGTGCGGAGACGCGCCCGATGACAAGCCACACGCGCTCAAGAAGGAGGAGCCCGATCCCGAGGTACGACATTCAATACAACTGGTATCATATCCAAACAGATATTTGCCGAATCGTGTCCTCTTAAGACTAGTTTAATCGATTCGAAACCAGATTGGTCGTGGATTCGTAATCATTTGAAATCCACGACCAATCTGATTTTGATATTAAATTACTTATTCTCGCAATTTGTATTTTTATCCTCAAGTATTATTACATCAGGTTGCATTGTGGGTCATATTTTTTTTTAAACGAATCATTAGGATTAACTCCCGTGGTGTTCACAAACACAAAGCACACCCAGAGTCAGAACAAATCTTTGTGAATCACACAAAGATTTGTTTTTGTTTGTTTTGTTAGTTTGTCAGAAGTGAGGGGATCGAACCCACAACACCAGTTGAAATCGGCGAGGCAACCGCTTTAACCACTTCGCCTATCCTAACCTATATATATATATTATATATATATATATATATATTCGCAAGTTCGTTTGTGTGTAGGGCGAGGAAGGAGGCAGTGGGTGCCCGGAGAAGCCAGCCGCCACCAAGGAGCACAGCCGCGCCAAGATACAGGAGCAAGAACTCGTCATCAAGGATCTCAAACAACAACTCAAGTATGTATACATTCATTACATTATTGTAATATTTGAATTGTTATCTTACTGAAGTTTTCTAGAGCAAAACCCTTTCATAACAGTAATTGCTCAGTCAAGAAGTAGATTGTTCTTAATTGTTTGAATTACGTTTCCTACAGAAAAACTTTGAGGAGAATGAAAAAAAAATTAGAATTATTATAATAATAAAAAATCTTTATTTTCTTTCACACATAATATGTTTACTACATGAATCTGAAGTTGTAAATATAAGAGTCTGCTTTAGGATAGACCTGTGGTTCATCATCATCACTTTTAAGATCCCTACCTGTTTAAAAATCCCTACCTGTGTAAAATCTCTCTTATTCAATCCTGAGAGAATAATTATGTATTTTCAAATTTTACAGAAAAGCAGTGAACGAGCAAAAAGAGCTAAAACTCCTGTTAGACATGTACAAGGGTGTGAGCAAAGAGCAGCGGGACAAAGTGCAGCTAATGGCCGCCGAGAGGAAGGCACGCCAGGAACTCGAAGACCATCGACAGAAGGCCAAGATGGCGCAAGTCAATGTAACTAATTTTGAATTACTATTTTAATTTTATGGCAAAATAATTATAAATAGATAAGTTTTGTGACAGAATAAGAACTGACTGCTATCATGGGGTATCATTAGGAACATTAGATTTTTACTTCTTAAAAATTTCCATAGATGGCGTTATGTATAGCAATGCAAAAATAATAAATTGTTATAAACGCTATTGTTGAACTTTTGACCAAAATATGATTTTTAAAAAATAAAGCACGTATATATAAAACGTTAAAAGCATTCTTCAATTATTTCAAAGTGATTTGAGAGAAAAAAGAAATCTATGTCTTTATCTCCTAAGTCGCCGTCTTGGATACGGCACAAAATGTAAAAAATTCATGCGGTTAGGTTATTTGTGGCTAATAGATGGCGCTTATTTCAATTTTATTTTAACATTGTATGAGTGTGTTAGTGTATATTGAGTTATAAACAAATTGGAGTTCGACGCTTTTGTCACTCAGCATGCTAAATTATTGGACATTCACTTACGATGACGCGTTTAGTTTCTGAGTCTACGATTGCCTTCCAATAGTAGTTAGATATAAAATCATCATCGAACTTTTTAAATTATATATTAAATACATGTTTTTCTAATAATGTAAGTAATCATATATATGTATTTTATTTTTTTATAATCTAAAATAATATAGATATCAATTGTCATGTGATGTACTTCGAACAGAAACAAAACGTTTTTCTGCAATGTTTATTTACAAATAAACGGGCCGCGCGTGTTTCCTTCACTTCGGTAGAAGTTTTCGGATTGTTTGTGTGCTCTTGTGGATATTATAAGTGAGATGTTTTTCAGATCTTTTTACAATTAAATAAATAAATAATTAATATATTTATATTGACATTATGGATATCAATAGAGTAAATAACGTAACACTCAAAATGAAGAAATTAATTAATTAAAAAGAACAAACAAATGTATGAATAAAAATAATTAGGAGTTGAAAAGAATGATCGGTATCATTAAGAAAAACTATAATATAAGAAAATAATAGGATAAAGATGTGAATGAAAAACAATATTATGAATGCCAATGAGTATAAAGAAAAATGTTATTAATAACAAATTCGGAAAATAATTGCGATTTTATGAAGATTTTTTTTTATGAAAAACAAAGCGCACCCCTAGATACACTAGTGGGTATTTACATACATGTTTTTTGTACTGAGTGATATGACTAAAACCTCCCTTGTCTTCTTCCTTCAAAGCAATCTTAGTCTACCTAAGAATTTCGATAATAAGATTGCTACAAAAATACGTTTTTGCGAACGAAGACAGTTGTAGGAACAATGCTAAGCAAACATGATTGCACGTTTTTATAAACAGATTTTAGATTTTTCGATCAAACTTTACCAGAAATAAATAAAGATTACTTTCTTTAGCAACTCTTTTATTGACTTAAGACGTTTAAATTGTCTTTACATTAATGTTGAAATACTTGAAATTATTATTTGAAGTAGGTACCTACCTATAGGCAAAATAAGTAACAACGTTAATAGATATTATATCGTCCTTGGGAACAACAGAAGATTCACTCCCTAACGAAAGTCAAGTTTATGTAAAAATTATACCTACACCTCGCCTGAGGTACCCACCTGCACCACAGATAATATAATACTAGTCTTGCACGCAAAATTGAAACTTATTACAGCGCGCGAACTGTGAATGTTCTAAGCGCGGCGATCTGTTATGGCTAGGGGTTGGAAGACCGCTGCGCTCCGCCGCGCCGCGCCGCCGCGCCGTCGCCGCGCTCCGCCGTAACCGCTTAAGCGCCAGCCCAATGCAGTACTGCTTCGCGGGAGTAGCCCCGGCTATTTATACCTAACTAACCTATGAATTGAAACATCCTTGGCATAGGTAGGTTCCAATTTGTTAGTTGTATACCTACCAAGTTTGACAGGAACTGAGAACCAGTTTAGCGCATAGCACGGCTACGTGCATCATTCAAGCGTGCTAACAAAAGCTCTATCTTATTAAAATGAATTTATTCTTGGGTGAATGATATTGTATTGTATAACCTTAAAAATTAAACAACTAACATAAGTCTAAATCAAAATCAATTGCTATAGAAAGTAATCATTATTTTATTACATTAAATTACATTTTAAATCGCAAAACATTAAAAAATCGTTTGATATTTTGAATGAAGCAGTGTTATAGCGCTGTAGAAGGTCAAACGTCATGGTAATGTACATACTGACACGGACACGCACAAATGCAGATAATAATATTCTAAAACATTGACAGCTTTGGCACGCACACAGACACACTCTTACGCACACAAGGACGACATGTACCTATGTTACCTTTTGCAAAAGCTAGATGGCGTTAGGGTAGCTCGGTTGAGACTACTCACAAGTACGGCCATCTATTGGCATAAAAAGTGAATTAAAGTAGCTCACAGAAATAATTTTTTTAAGGTGGCGTCAATTTTTTGTATGAGATTGGGTATCTGTACTAGTATTATATTATCTGTGCTGCTATCTAAAATGATGATATTATTTATCCCTTCTGTATAGCTATTTCAACAAATAGATGATATAAAAATTGAAATATCATAGAATTTAGTAAGTTTGGTTTGATAATCATTTCTTGAATAGAGTTCTACCATATAAAGGCATATGATAATGAAGGTATAATTATGGGCAAACTTCTTGAGCATTAGGTGACGTGGTAGGGGAAAGTTTGCGCATCGTACACTTACAATTTATGAGTTTACTGATAACAATTTGTAAGATACTGAGAGTATCTTGTAGTTTTAATTAATAAATAATTTGTATATCGGCAACTCAACAAATAACATGTTAAATATCCCGAAATAAAATGCTCAAGAAGTTTGCCCATAATTGTACCCTGTTAGATAAAAACACATCTGATTACTTACTTATTAGAGTACTGATCTTTCCTCTTTTAGTTCTTTTTAATATCTTAAGATGAAATCTTATATCATCATTTAAAATGTCATTATATTATACAGGAAAGCAAGCGAGAGCGTCGCCTGGCAGACGAGGACGCCCTTCGTAAGATCAAGCAGTTAGAAGAGCAAAAGTATGAGTTACAGAAACAGTTGTCGTGTGCTAGGCCTAACGCTGACCCACTGCACGGCTTCTCCAGGCCCTTCGCTGGATCACCGGTATGTGCTACTGTTTACATATTATATTAACTTCCGTCCGCGGCTTCGCCCGCGCAGTCCGTCCATAAAAAGTAGGCTATGTTATTTTTTGGGTTTTAACTATCTCCCCACTACTTCAAACCAACTTCGTCAAAATAGGTTTAATAGATTCGGAGCCTGCTTGGTACAAGAAAAAAATTGAGGTCGGCGCAAAACGTCTATTCCTCCATTCTCCTCTGTCAGCCGTCTCGCTTTCACACACTTCTTTCTCTTTCATATCTTCTTTTACGCAATCCATCCATCTTTTCTTCGGCCCCTTATTAAATAAATGTAACAATGTTTCACCATATATATATTATACATTAATGTAACACAGAGTCATACTCCACGACTGAACGCTGTCTCCCAAAATATAAACAATAGCTTAGTTTGGGAATCAGTAACAGTGCTTTTCGTTTCAAACATGTACTAGTGTCATATCTTACACAAACATTGTGACCAATTTGTGTCAATAAATGCTTTTTATTTTTATTTATTTTATTCTATCGACATTTAAAGTGATCACTCTTTGAGTCACATGCCTTTCATCCCTTCTCATCACATTCCTGTACCAAAATAAACAATTCCCTGATTATAGAATTTGAGTTTGAATCACGTTAGTAGTTGTGCTTAAAAGGGTATTTAATAAATTATAAATACATTTTGTTAAAAGTTTAATCAAATTATCGTTTATAATGGCTGCTTTGGTGGTTTGTCGATAGAAACAACTTATATATATATCCTGGAATTTTTCACCGAACTGAGCAACAATTTTTATCACAATCAGTTTTGTGGTATAGCCGTGAAAACATAACAGTTTACTAACTCACTTTTGCACTCATTATGTTTGTTAAAATTAACATGTATCCTTTAATATTCAGGAAGAAGAAGCCCTCCTAAATGAGATGGAAGTAACGGGTCAGGCGTTCGAGGACATGCAGGAGCAGAACTCTCGCCTCATCCAGCAGCTGCGGGAGAAGGACGATGCCAACTTCAAACTCATGTCCGAGAGAATCAAAGCCAACTCACTGCATAAACTGCTGAGGGAGGAGAAACAATTGCTGCAAGAACAGGTAATGCAGATTTGTAGTGTCAGGGTGTAATGATAGCCCATCTATCTCGCCGTAATGAGGATCGGTTCGTCAGATATGGGGGTATCTGATGATTATAAGCCGTATACCGACAGGTGTCAGCAATGACCATCCGCGGCTGGTTCGTGGCAGTGTACGCAAGCGTGCCCACGTTCCTACCTTCATGCGGGAGAAGGACATCGTGGTGGTTTTAGTCAGTAGGCCGACGATAGAGATCCATAAAGCATTTTCCCACTAAAAAAAAGGGTGTATTGTTGCATTTTTTATATCTTTTTGTGTAAAGTGGACCAAGCAAATAGGTATGCAGGGCAAAATCTTCTACGCCATAGTGAAAACTGACTGCAATAGGTATGCATGTGTGAATTAAATATTTTATAACTGTAATATACCCTCTATTTATAATTTTAACTCACTTATCCATAACTTAGAAGCCTTTTGCCCTGCATACCTAACTCATTGGCCCACTGTACCTTCTACAAACTTTAAAATCATTCATGTTTAAGAATCGTTAGTCTGGACGATATAAGTAAAATTGCTGATAATCCTTTGTTCAAGGCAGCCTAAAGGATCTTTACTCTGCTAAGGGCATGTTTAAGATTATGCGGGGCGTCTCGTAAAACAAACAAACGTAAACGTTCAAAGCGATTAAGAAAGGCGGATTGCGCACTCGCTTGCTCTCCAAGCCTGCGAACCTTGCTGTGTGTGGTTCGTGGGCAACCCGCGCCGGGCCTGATTCCCGTTGTAGTGAATAGGATAGTGAATTCATCCAGAAGTAGTATATATTGGCTGCAATCAAATATTCATCTAGAAGTAGTAGATATTGGCTGCAATCAAATTGTATATGAAATTAACAAGCTAAGCCCTAATTTCACAGGTGTTAGATAAACCTTATTGGCTAGGATAAGTATACGGGGTGGATGCGACATAGCTACATTTATTGAAACCACAGCTTCTAAACATGGTAAGTATCAGTTTCCACCGGATAAAAAATCTCTGGCGAAAAAAAAAAAATCACGTTCTCCGAACAATTTGAACATTGCGATCGTGCAATTTGTTAGGAAGACGTGGATTTTTTTTTTCGCCAGAGAATTTTTTATCCGGTGGAAATACATCGCACAGCAGCATATCGCGGCAGCTTTTCTTTTATGGCGGCGGCTATATGGAACGTACTGTTGCCTCCTGAGCGTGACTGTAAAACGGTTTCTAGTTTTAAAAATATGTACAAGAAACATTTACTGGCAAAACAACAAAGTAGATAAATATAAAGAATTACCTGTAGTTTGCACGTATGTGCGTAAAGTTATCTCTATGGCATTCTTCTCTTCTCCTTATAGTACACAACATGACTTCTGCCAATCAAAAACCTAAACTTGTGAAAAACACAATAATTTAATCCTACACAAATCACACTTTCAATCCTACACTATTTACACTATACAGACAAGACAGAAGACACCGCACATTGTTTTTTAAATAGCTGGATAAATTATTTATTTCAAAACAACAGTATTTAATTGAGTATGTTTGGCTTGGACTTGGACGAGTTTTTGAGAACCCCGCTTTTCCTGATTTTTTTCTTGTTGACAATTATTGTTTGTGGATGTCAAAAGCATATGGGTGCGTTCCATTTTAATTTAACAATATTTTTGTCATTTGTATTTGTTAATTTGTAATTGTTATTTAGTTGTTTCACTATAAATGTATTTATTTATTTTTATTGCTTGTGGCACAAAATTGAAACATGTACATGTAATTATTGCTTTTATTATTTTTTTATTTTATTTTTTTTCTTTTGTCACACTATTTCTTACTCATTTACTGGGCGCATCAGAATATCAGCGCTGCGGTGCTTTTAGCGCTGCAGTATTATGCTGAGATGCGTACCATTTCTGGCATTATTAATAGTATTATTTAGTTAAGATGTAAGTATTATAATGTATTCTATTTTTATTATGCCAGAATAAATGATTTTTCTTTCTTTTCTTCTTTCTTTCTTCTTTCTAAATGCATACTGGTCATGTATAGAAGCTGTGGTTCCAAAAAAAGTGTCGCTATGTCGCATCCACCCTGTATAACACACATAAATAAAAGTGGCAGCTGTGTTCTTTTTTCAAGTGTAATTTATCATATTTATATTTTTTTTTATACTACTCCCACAGCGAACGAACGTGTAGTCCACCTAATGGTAAGTGGAGTACAGCCCATGGACATTAACAATCCACAAAATCAGATTATAGATGCGTCGCTGCAGCTGAGGACTACGGTGTTATGCCTCATGTGCCAGTAATTTCAGGGCCTGATCTCACCACCAAACCGGAACACAGTAATGAAAGCACTACTATTTAGCGGCAGGTTAAAGGTGAGACGGTGGTGCTGCCGCCCTCGAGCTCATTCACAAGAGCTCTACCACCAGTAAAAGTTCTGTCAGGTTATATCTTATAGGTTGGATAAGATCGTTCCGAAACCTCAGAAACTGGCCCTAAGTCTAATAACTATATTTGGTTTAACATAATTGATTGAAATAGCAAATTTTTATACTCAAAGTTCAAAAAGTTACCTACCTATTTCTAGCAATCCTATAAATAGCTAAAGAATCATGATCTTCAAATATTTACCGATCACTAAATTAGTTAATGCGGAACATCGCACAGTTTTTGTTTGGCATCAACAACTACAGGTCACTGCCCTCCATCGCTGTATCTATTAAAAGACATCCCAAAACATTCATGAATAGAGAGTTCAGTCACCCTCGTCTGGAATACGTCAGCTTTTGATCACGTTCATACAAACTGAGAGCTGGTTAATGTTATCCTTTTATTTATTTTTATCATGTGAAACTAAAATAAACGTATTCAATTATATTGCTAGAAAATCGTAAATTATTACAAACAATAATGGCCTAGTTTTGTTTTCTTCTACTATGAATTTACGTATATATTAAAATATTATGGTATAGCCATAATCTGTGTTATTAAATATTGAAAATGTAATTATGTACAGTCAGCAAGAAAAGAAATACTTTAAAGTTTTCTAAGTTCTATAGAACTCTCATTTTTTGCATTTTAAATATCTCTTTTATATTGTTTCCACCAACAACATGTTAGTGGAAACTGTCTATACGGTTGGGTCTAAGTTCTTTAGAGCCCACTGTGCCATTCATAGAAATCTTAATAATAAGGCAATAGAAATGTCAAAGACGCGTGACCTTGTCGCCGCGCACCTGTCTAGTCAAACACAAGTGCGAGTTGAGGAATTGTCGTCTTAATGTCATCGCAAAAATAATAATTTTGTTTGCAGGAATACATGCGCATGAGTCTAATCGAACACAAGTGCGAGTTGAGGAATTGTCGTCGTAATGTCATCGCCAAAAAGAATAATTTTGTTTGCAGGAATACAAAAAGTGGTATTTGAAAAACGGCGACATGCGTCCCAGTGTTAAAAGATAGTCGATAGCATTTCTATTGACTAGTTATTAAGATTTCTATGGTGCCATTAGAACCAAAATAGTCTGCGATCATACCCTCAAGTTAATGGAGGAGAGACAAAACCTACAGTCTTCAGCACATTGAGACACATTGTCATATCGACAGCTCATTGTCAGCTCGTACAAGCTGACGTCCAAGCAGCATTTAAGTAGCTTTAAAACTACGAGGTACCGGGTGATGATGGAATCTTCTGAAAGCGGGTGGAAAACCGATACTTGTAGTCTTTCAGAAGCTTCTAATGCCGTCATCATTGAAGGTTCAACGCCAGAGGCATGGCACAGGGGCGTGGTGGTGTTTTTCTTCAAAAAAGGCGACAACACCTTAATGAAGAATTATAGACCCATCACTCTGCTCAGCCATGTATATAAGCTGTTTTTGAGAGTCATTACGAACCGTCTCGCTCGCAAGCTAGACGACTTCCATTCTCCCGAACAAGCCAGTTGCCGAAAAGGCTACAGTACCATAGACCACATCCATATGCTGCGGTTGACATTAGTTTGACATTGCGGTTGACATTTATAAATGTCTGTACAATTACTATTATGGTTATGTTTCATGTAACTATTATTATTATTATGTTTGGTTGTATATTAAAATTGAACCGAGACCGTTGACACCCACTCACCATGTTGTACGTTGCAGGTGGTGACCCGCGACCAGCAGATCGAGTCGATGGGCGCGGTGGCGCGGCGCCTGGAGGAGAAGGAGCGCCTGCTGCAGGCCACGCTGTCGGCCGTGGAGAAGGAGCTGTTGCTGCGGCAGCAGGCCATGGAGATGCACAAGCGCAAGGCCATCGAGTCCGCGCAGTCGGCGGCTGACCTTAAGCTGCATTTAGGTATGTCCGAGTATTCTATCTCTGAGCAAGCGAGCGAATGAACAATATATTGTCTATTTGTCATCTTTATTGGACAGAAGCCGTGTGCTTTTAACATCTAGCACAAAAAACGCAGCCTCACTGATGTCAATCTGTTTTCTTATACTAAATGCCTGACGCATAGCACAGACCCGAGCATCCACTAATATGTGTTCCGTGGCTTCCGGGCTTTTACCGGATGATGGATATCACACGTATAGTCGCTGGCAACCATGAGATGCATTACTATTTCCACTGACCGTATACATAGTTTGCGGAGAATTTATATGACCTTCGTTCCCACTACAAACATGAAATCGTTTAATGGTAGCCACGGAACAGGCGACCACCACAGCCACGACAGCAATACAGCATAGTTATTTCATAATTACAATAGAAGGTTTTGATTCCTTTCTGTCCATATTTCTCCCGAGAGATGGAATCATTGTACTGACTAGCTAATGCTTATAAAGTTGTTTTATTTTGCAGAAAAATACCACGCGCAAATGAAGGAGGCACAACAAGTAGTGGCGGAGAAAACGAGCGCGTTAGAAGCAGAGGCGTACAAAACAAAAAGACTACATGTAAGTAGAATTCATCACAAAATATTAAAGGTCCCTTTATGTACCGCCTTAAAATAATGCTTGCACAAGTGTGCTCCGGTTTGGTGATAGAGTTGGACGCCAAAATTAGTGATACAGGAACATTGATTTCATATTAAAATAGGCCCGTGCGAACAAATTGACTTACAAGTTCGTCACCTTAATTTGTGTCATTTCGATGTGTTCGCGCGCTCACAAAATCCCTATAGTTCGTTCGCGTTAAGAATGCACTGAGTCATCATTGTCCAGCGGCCTAGCCCCGCCCCCTACAGAAGGCAATGCTTTGAACGTAACGCTTGTGTCCTGTTATTTGTGTTAACTGATTTCAATTATTTCATTTCATTCAGTGGCGGATTTACAATTTTTTAAGGTATAGGCTGGGAAGTTTTTGCCGCCCTTGCCTCTACAATTGTCAAGTCCAATGCAGAAATCTTCTTGAATTCTATGAGCAAATTGTAAGCAGCAAAAAAAAAAAGACTGTCCCAAAATTTGCCGCCCCAAATTTCTGCCGCCCTAGGCTCCAGCCTACTCAGCCTGCTGGTAAATCCGCCACTGATTACATTTACTGCATTCTTAACGCACACAAACTATACGCACTTGGTGTGCTACCAGAAGGTATACTACATTCATCACGTGGTTAGCCATGTGCTTAACTTTATGTGTCTATGTATAGAAGAATGATATCATTTGCATAGCAGTGTATATTACCTTATGTAGACTGCAATAAGTAGTACTACAGAAAATAAGGTTTTAGGACGCATTTTGAATTTTGTCGTTATTTTTATTTTTATTAAAATTGACGTGAGCTTGTAACATTATTAAAATTATGAAATACGGGTGTTACTCACGTAATGTTCATGTCAGTGCAAGACTGGGTGCGACTCAGGCGCGACGTGTCGCACTCTCTTGTAAATGCCTAAGATATAGGTGAAACCGCGGTCGACTAAATAGACCAACATTACGTGAGTAACACCCGTATTTCAAAATTTTAATAATTTTTATTTGTCTTGTGTTTTTATTTTAGTGTATTATTTGTTAAATTTGTTTCGACAATGTACAGGAGGAATTAGCGATCCTGCGTCGGAAAGCGGAGCGCATGAAGAAGATGGAGCAAGCCGGCAGCAGCATGGACGAAGTGCTGCTGGAGGAGATCCGGGAGTACAAGGAAACGCTCACGTGTCCTTCATGCAAGGTAACCAACCGATTTGTATCATCACAACTATTGGGAATGTTGTACTTAATAGAATAGTAGAAAAGAGTCAAGAAGAAGAACAATGAAAGTAAAACCAGATTAAGTTCTTAATATTGCATGATCTTTGACCTTAGTAACTTTCAAACTGGTAAACAGACAGTATTAAAAAAATACAATTTTTGTCCACAATGCAAATGAGTCCTTAATTATGGTGTAGCCAGATATAATTACGAAATGTTAGATTTGAAGCTCTTTGAGGGCTATTTATCTCATGTTTATTGACTTTTTAGACTGCTGTGAACAGTAATTTAGAAACTATACTTCGTCCAACTGCTTTATCTACACATGCCATAATGTTAAACATTCGTTCCAGGTAAAACGCAAAGACGCCGTACTGACGAAGTGCTTCCACGTATTCTGCTGGGACTGTCTGCGGACGAGGTACGAGACTCGGCAGCGGAAGTGCCCCAAGTGCAACGCTGCCTTCGGGGCCAACGACTACCACCGGCTCTACCTCTCCACCTAAGGAACTGTCCACCCAAGGCGAGATCACCATGGATTACTTATACCAAGACGTTCCACGTTTCTTTATCCGCGATAAGCTCCTGTTACGTATGAAGAGCGCTAGATGGCCTAGATTCAGTAGTAAGTGACTATATTACCTCGACGTATATCAAAAACGGAGCCAACAATTGGCTACTAAATAAGTTGCTTGGGATCTTTTTACGTGGCGCGGAATGTACCTGATTACTGTGATAGAATAGTCGAAATGTTAAAGATAAATAAATAAGGCATAGTAACGCTATCACTGAAAGGCATTAACAATGGTTTGCTGTATTCTTTTAATAAAAAAAATTGCAATTTCATTGAAATGTTTTCAGTATTTGGTCTAGATGAAATTCTCCTTTAAAAGTAATCAGGTATAGATAGTCTAATTAAAGTTAAAACATGAAGTGATCAAGTGAACCTGTCTCTTAATATTATCAATAACTTAAATGTGATCGGGCTTAATCTAATTGACATTATTTCGGTAAGCTTAAAAGTGATCAGATATAATTTAATATGTGAAGGTTGAGAACAATTTGTTATTGAATTCCCATCGCATGGGCGACGCTGTGAGACAGCGAGCCGGAGTAACGTGCTACTACATCAGCCAAAGGAGAAGGCATTTTGTCGAATTTACAAGTAATTTTCGACTGAGAACTTGTTTTAGAGCAATGCTGAGTTGTCATTGTTTTCACTTCTATAACAAAGTCTATATGAGATTTCTGTCACATAAGGACAGCTTGCAGCAATAAATTTCTGTGATGATTAAAGGGTCTTCTTTGATGTATTTCTATAATGTATGCGAATGAATGATTGATAGATTTGCTTTGCAAAACTAACGCGTAAGTGGAATTGACTTCGAGAGGTTTGAATTCCTCGTTTTATCTGCTAGTAATAGAATGAAAGTGCAATGTTTTTGATAAAAGACTATGTCTTTTATCCTGTGACGAAATCAGGATGTCAAGTTTTAGATTTGTTGATGCAAGTTGTCCTACTCTGATATGGACCTAAAATTTGCCATACTTTGTGTATGGAAAATAGGTTTCAATGCTTTGGTATTTATTCGTTATTTCTGCTGTATTTTTAAATGTATTTATTTCAATTTTGACTACGATGAGCTACGTTGATGATGCGTCACGTACAAATTAATATTTCTATGATCTCAAATCTACCTCTGACAATGACATTCAAATATTAATGCTGAGTATGGCAAGTATTAGACTGGAGCAGTATTGAACAAATGACGTTTGAACGTCTGTCAGGTTGTGAAATGTACTGTAAGATTGTTTAAGATTTGGACCTTGATTCTGTATGGCAATTCGTAACAGCCCTTGCTGGCCAACTAAAGTGCGGTGAAATCTAACCAAGATATTATATTGAATCTAACGAAATAATGTCTTACGGTCAGACCACGTCGAAGCTTACTTACAAATAGATAATATTTATTAACTGTTTATTCGTGTTGGCGTACAGAGTCATGGATCAATTTGTTTGACACGGCCTGCATGGGCAACTGGAGTTTATAAACCAGCTTGTGAATACAACGTGTAATTATCACAAATGATGACAGCGGAATGATTCCAAACTCATTCCGTAGTCGTTCTACGGCTAAAGTTCATAATTTATTCCAAAATGAATGGTAATTATTTGTTTTTGAATAAGATTATTAATTTTGGCCGACTGCCTTTAAATTTACTAGATTTTGATTTAGAAATCGACGTTAAAATCAAGTAAACTTGTAGGCAAAATCGAAGTTTGTATAAGATTTACTTACGAACTTCTCATTTGGTTTTCGCCGCGTCCATCTACATAAGGGCTTCTGTTCACATCGCCGCCGTCACCGCCGAGCCTCTATGTACGCGGCGGCGGTGCCGTGTGCAGGAGCCCTAATAGTTGAATCGACGAATAGGCGTATGCCAAAATAGCAATTAAATATTTTTTACTACTAGTGCAATCTCTTCGTATTACCACCGAATGTCTTTTAAATTGTTTAAAACGACAAACGCCGGTTGGGTGAAGTATCGTTTGTGCTCTGCGGAGCTGCTGATGATAGTCAATATTTAAATTTACCTTTAGTTATAGACAAATAAATTTGTTGTCTAGAGGGCTTAAGCACAATAGATATATAGCTCAGTTAGAAAATATCTATATCAACAATCTGATACAGCGTACTACTCACACGTGTACAGTGGGCCAAGCTATTAGGTATGCAGGGCAAAAACTTCTACGCCATAGTGTAAATTACATATTTAAGAAGTGAGACCCACTTTTTAGATATCTAAATCACTTAAGTCGGAAACACACTTGTGTGTCGTGGCGTGATGTGACGCGACAGAACGTGCATTTTATATGGAACGCCACCCACAACACGACATAATACAAAAGTGTGTTTCTGTCTATACAAAATGTATGCTACCGATTGCGCCACAACACACCACGACATGCAAATATGTTTTTGATTTTATCCATAACTTGTGAAGTAAGTATTTACGATGACTTAAAAGTTTTTGTCCTACATACCTAACTTGTTGGCCCACTGTACATACGACGTGGTTCAAAATACTGACGTAATATAGCTCAATTTTCTTAGACAACTTTGTATAACACGTATCTTTTGTGCTTAGGCCAATAACTTGATTAATATGTAACTTGTCACATATTATACCGTGATATAATAAATAATTACTTTCTGAATAGAAATACTGACGACGCTTTGGTGAATATTGGTGATGCACTGGCGGACGCGTAAACTGCATCAATGTTTTGGGTTACTTTCAAATGAATATATTTTGTTAATTTGTATATTTTTTTATTGGAATTGTAAAGACCGTTCAATTAAAAAAATTACAATGCAATCAAATTTAAGATCATAGCCTGGAATCGAAAAGATACGCAATCTCACCGAATTTCGTATGTTCAAAGTTTAAAATTGTTTTTTTTCTATTGTCAATTGATTTATTGTTACCAATAAAACTGTTGGGTATTATTTTTATCTCAACAAGAGTTTCATAACCATAATATTGGTACTTCGTACGAACGAGCCACTCAAATTTGTTGATCCAAGCTTTTATGCACCAATACAACATTGGTGCATAAAAGCTTGGATCAACAAACGATTGCTATAGATTCAAATTTAAACCAGTCTAAGATTTTTAGAGTATACCAAAGGAGACACGATCCCGCAGAACTCGACCCTGTCGCAATTACCCATGTACTTCTACCTACTTGCAAAATCCTTTCTGGCGTCAGTTAATATCAAAAACAGAGCTAAATGAAGATGCAAATTAACCAAAAATATTCAGTTGAAGGTAATCTAAAACGTTGATGGAGTTTATGTGTCCGCCATTGTATTTGAATCAATCAGAGCACATCAACTAACGTTAAATCTTCATTCCTGTCTATACACGTTATTTTTATAATAATTGCTTCCATGTTGAAATATTAATAACGGTTAATCAAACGATTCGGCGCAGAATCTGTATTTTTCTCGAATTAGTTATTGTTTTTTTCAGTTATAGAAGATTAAATTAAAAAGTTATGGTTTGGAATATTGTCACAGTGAATCAATGCATGTAATCTGGGCCGTGCTTCAAGTAACAGTTACCCTCAGCTGGAAATCAAGCCTATGTCCTTATTACAAAGCCAACCCTTTAAACAAGCCTAGATAGGCCGAAGAGGGAAATTATCCCACCGAAGAACCACATCACTTCACCTACTCTGGATCCTGCCAAGCCCTAACCCTCATGCTAGTTGTTAGTATCAGCTTCTGCGTCGAACCGTTTGGCGAATCTCAAAAATGTTACGTGTAGACGTATTAAGAATTTAAATTTGCATTTCCCGATCTTGTGTATATTGAATACGTTATTTTATTGATGTTATATATTAAGATTAATATCATGAAATCGAACAATGGATTTGATATAGTTTATATATCTATATTTAGTAATGAATAAATATACATATTGTTAAAGAAATTCTTGAGGTTTGTGTGAATGGGTGTTAGCGCGAGATGACTTATTTGTATTGTAGTTAGGGAAATAGAATTTAGCTTACAGCCCACTGACTGATATATTTGTATATTTTAAGTTTAACTTCTTGATCGGACTTGCACTTCCTGGGCAGTCGTTACGACTACAAGTAGTTATTACTCCGACGATATCGATGAACTAAACATGTGTTAGGTTCATTTCAAATGACGTTTCGTTTCAGGAAAGAATTAATCAAATTGTCTTTTGTACGTGTGCGTGGAGAATGATAATGTAATGGGTTAGTTAAAATTAAATATTAATTTACTGTTGTACAATTAAAACGCAGGGAACAATTTATTTGACAGTATTTAATGAATTATTAATATAAAATCACTACGTTATGCCGCCGTTAGTGTTAAGTTTCTACAGCTACGCAATGATTCAATCTAACTTTTATATCAATTCTGTTCCTATTCATAGTTTGAAAGTATTTGTTAATAATTAAAATTATAGAAATGTATAAATACTGTACTATCTATGTATGGCGTTATTTCTAGAGTAGCATTGATTTATGGATTGGGTATAAAATTATATAGTGATCTCACTTCGACTGGAAGCGAGACCATTGTATATTCTTATACTAAGCGATGGCCGAGCAGCAATTACGATGTTATTCGTATATCTGACTGATCAATGTTAGTCCGCTTAGCGATAGCCCCCATTCATATTGTTACTTTGTTAATCGTTATTCGTCACTCCAAGGGCTCGTAAATTGTTACATTTCAGACAATAATTTGCTGAAATAACTGACCTTCAATTTGTTTGTAACAAATTAAGCCGATTATTGCCTTAAAATGAAGCAAATTTTAAAGCCTCTTTATTGTCAGTGTGTATATTTGATAAATCACGTTTTCTATCATGTATCTATGTATCGAAACGTAAACGTGTACAGTGGCCTTTGCTATTTTCGAAATCAAGTAAAGGTATTCTTATTGGCAGATTCCATTGTGAAGTTAGACAAGGCTGTAAAAATTATTTAATATTCAGTGGAAACTATAACTATTTAAAATGTAACTTTAATAGACTACGTCGAATAAATGTCTCAACAAATAACAATGGTTTATTTTTTTTCTTGCCATCTATGTATTGTATTTACCTATATTATATTACCTTCACATTAGGAGGATAGGCTTGTATCTCGCAAACTATGCAAAGTATCGCAAATATAATGAAAAGAGGTATTACCAAAATTTACTATGCGATTTATCATCGGTGTTGCGCTATCTATTCCGTGGTAATGTCAAGGAATTTGATAATTTTATTTAAAAGTAGTGAACGTTTAACCAGGAAAAAGGGTTGGAAGATTGAGTTTAATTGTACATATATAAATGCAAACCATTACCGCGGTGGTGGAAGAAATATTCACAAAATATTATTCCTATTATATATATTCCTGAGGTCCTCGTGAAAATTAGTAAAAATCTACGAGCAACATTAATCTTCAAGTTCAAGCAACTCATTATTTATGATTCTTTAGCCATTTTTTTATACTTGCTTCTGTACACGGTTTTGCTAGCGTGTTATGTATATAAAAGTATCTCCTTTCTCAGATCTTGAACTATACCAATTTTATCAAGATTGGTTCAGTTGTTTAGCTGTGACGTACGCACAGACATACAGAGTTACTTCGCATTTATAATTTAATGTACCTGGCTGGGGCTCCGTTATTTTCAAAGGCAATTAACTGTTTCTTAGTATGACTAAATGCTATATAAATTCTATTAAGAAATAAAACTACAGTTTGACGCTCTGTATATTTTATTTACATACAATTATGTATTTACATCGCATAATTTCACGAATTATTTCAAAATAAATTCAAGATCACCTATGAATATCTCCACTGACTTGGGCAGTTGGGTACTGGAATAAAATCTGTATTGATTTCCTAATGATTCAATGATTTTACAAACATCATTAGCACCTGAAGCAAGCTGGATGGACGAAGCGTTCAACCGATTTGTACTATTTACAAGAAGCTAATACAATACTTATTAATTATTATTAATATGGTGCCTGTAAACATCCAGAAATTACGTCAGAACTATGATTTGTCCTTACTTTATTATAAAATTACATATTATTGTTTGGTGACAAAATAATATTTAAATTGTAGACTTTGATTACAGTATTTTCTTCTTAATAAGATGTGAAGTAATTAGTGAATGCTTTATATGGTATTTACGCAAAAATGTTCTTTATTTAAAACCGCTTAACACTCATAATACCAAACTTCAACACGATGGCTGTCGATTCGTTCAACGTAAATACAATATCAGTCTCATTTGTTACAATGTTGTCTAACTTGCAACGCGCTCTCAATTGATACCGTGTACATAACATACTGTGCTATACTTCACTTAATTTAATGTTATTGTGGTAAGGTTACCTAAATTTAAAGTAAATCAAAAAAAGGCAACACAATTACATGTATTTTATCATCTTATAGATAGAATAGAAGTTAATCTATTAATTCATAGGACACAATAGATTTCTGGTAATAATTTATTTAATGTTAGTCGAATTATAATATCGAATGTTATTGACTAGATCAGAAAAATAAATATTGTGATATTTCTGTACATTATATTTATCTTTTTGATAAAAATATTGATTCTGTGATGTCATTAAATGTAACGCGCCGTCAATACACTGCGTCACACGAAGTTTAAGAAGAATTAAACATACAAAAATGTTAACCTTTAAGGTGGGCAGCTTAAACAATTAATTAATAGATTATTGTGTGACACTATGTTTGATTGATTTTCGTATAGGCAAATAAAATATAGTTTCTGACCCAAGATCAGCATTACATCTTACAAATACAAAGCTATAAGTAATGGCACTAAAATACTCCTGTCGCGGCGAAATGGATGACACCAAGTATTCTGGACGAGATAATCGTTCAAAAAAAACTTGCTTGCAGTGCAGCTTACAAAGTACGTTAACATAATTAGTAAATAATACTAATGAGAGATTAATTTACAAATGTTTTTACAATGATTGAAGTTCAAACAATTGATTAAATGCAATAAGGAATGAAAATGTTAGCTTAGTCTAGAGAAACAAAAGTAAGTATGACACTATTCTACAGTCCAAGGTTATGTCATCGTCATGACTTATGGAGACTAAAGGAAGAAGCAGAGAATGAGCGTCTAGCATAGTGTCGCTTTATTCTTGTAGCTTACACTTACGGGATGTGACTTTTAACAGTGTCAGCGTAAAATACAGTTCTTATTTCTCTTCTATTCAGGCTGAGGACGTCATATCACAAGTGAATATGGTTTGACAATCGCTCACTCCCAGAACAGACGCTTACGCCGCTACTCGCATTGAGATCCATCGAATACAATACAACACATTCACGTTATTTTAACACTATCCAACATTCATTTAGTTATCTACGGCCTGAACGCACCAGGGCAGAAATATTTTATTAATATAATTGCTTTCAACAATTATACGAATATGAAACGCTTTTCTCTCTCTTTAACTATTCGTACATAATTTGCAGTATTTTCTTCTGATATTGTAATTTTAAATTACCCTAGTGCGGTCGGGCTTTTACAGTCGTGTATTCACGTCTCAGTCCTAACATGGTATCGATTTCTCTACAATTCAAAACACTACAATTTAAAAATTTCTTTCTCTTGTCCTTTTAATTCTAGCCACGGTATTGACTACTCAGGACGGATGACCTATAGCCGCGGGGAGGGCATAAAGCTCCGCAATATTAAGTAGCATTACAAACGCACGCAGCTTAGCTTACAATTAAAATGTTTATACCTACTGAAAATTGAAGTGTTGCAGAAATTTTTGGCCTAATTATTGATACATACTATAGACCACAGTGTAATTTAGCCCTGTGGTAAATGATATTTTGTATAATCACAATAATCGGTGTTCATCGTATACTATTTAAATACGGATGATTTTTAACGACCCGAGGCCATGCTCTAGCAGGAAATGAGGTCGTAAATCGAATTATTGTGCTCCTATAGCATTAATTCTTGTCACATATACGATGTACCAGGTGGCAGCTGCTTTTCGTGTAGTGTTAGTTGCGCGGATGTTACGCCGTGCTCTGCAGCTGCGGCGCGGCGGGGGACATGGAGGGCGCGGGGGCGGCGGGGGCGAGGGGCGAGTGCGGGGAGTGCGCGGCGGGGGGCGCGGCGAGCGCGAAGGCGAGGCGCTCGAGGCGCGCGCGGTGCGCGGCCAGGCGCCGGCAGCGCGGCGGCGCCGAGCACAGCGCGCTCAGCGCAGAGTCCAGCGACACGTACAGTGCTCGGCGCTCACTCTCGCTGCATGTTGATAACTCCTGAAAAACGAGAAAAATAAGCATTACTACCGTATCAGCTACAAGCGATTTCCAGGATTAAACAAACTAACTTAATAAAGAAAAGTATCTCCGTAAAAATAAAGCAGCCCCCAGTAAGGTGTCCCCATTAGTCCACTACCCAATATAATACGAAACCAGTATTTCATAAACCTATCTAATATCACAGATAATATAATACTAGTACAGATACCCAATCTCATACAAAAAATTGGCGCCACCCTAAAAAATATTATTCTGGGGGCTATTTTAATTCATTTTTTATGCCAATAGATGGCCGTACTTGTGAGTAGTCTCAACCGCGCTACCTCAACGCCATCTAGCTTTTGCAAAAGGTAACATCAGGTACATGACGTCCTTGTGTGCGTGAGAATGTGTCTGTGTGCGTGCCAAAGCTGTCAATATATTATTATCTGCATGTGTGCGTGTCAGTCAGTATGTAGGTACATTACCATTACGTTTGACCTTCTACAACGCTATAACACTGCTGCATTCAAACTATCAAACGATATTTTAAAGTATTAAAATTTAAAGTTTTTTTAATGAAATGTAATGTAATTATGATTACTTTCTATTGCAATTGATTTTGATTTAGACTAAACTAAAAAATATAAGGGAAGTGTCGCTAAAACGAGCAAAACAAAGGTATCGCGGTAAAGGGCGTCCTTGTCGCGCTCACTTGGCGTGAGTCACAAACCTTTTGTTCAAAACCTTGAACCTTTTTTATTTAGTCGTATTTATTTCGGGATGTTAGTACTCAATAAAACTTTTAAATCAAATTCAACTCATTTATTTCTAACGGGTACAGGCACATAGTTATAAATAGATTTTTTTTTTAAATTTAGATTTTTTTAAATTTAAATAGAGAATTCAGAATCTATGTCTGTGCCACTCGAGGAACTTTAACTTTCTGAAGTGTCTGTTACATGTATAATAAAGCGATTGGCTGTTTTGTCTATTTGATGGTCAAGACCTCTAATCACGGCTGCTCCTTTTTTGACGTGCTCGACACAATTTTGCCATTTTTCAGGCGTTACCTGATTGAAGGCATCATTAAATAATGTTTTAAAATCATTTAATTTAAATGTAGTAGGTATTGTGTCGAGCAACGTGACTTTTAGTGTCCGCCCATCATACGAGCTCTATTGGATTGAGCACCCCTGACTCACTCTGACGTCACACTCAGCGCCGAGTATGCGGGCTTATCCCAAAAAATCTTATTTTTTGTTAAGAAATTAAAAAAATCGGTTATTTTATAATTAATTGTTTACTTCTATGAAAATTAGTTACAGCTAAATAAATAAATGTAATGATGGCATGTTCTTTGATTGATACATAAGTTGAAAACTTATACAATTTATATAATTTATAATATTTATAAATTATTTATTTTTGAATTACGTAAACAATAGCAATTACATATTATTATTTCATTGTTTTAATATGTATTTTTGAACATGAAAAAAATACCACAAATTATGCCCCTAATTTACGTATTTCTTACTTAATACCTTGCGATAAGAGGTGTTTGATTAACCGGTATTATGAAACTCGATCGATGCAGTAATTAGCGACAGTTTTTAATGACCGCCGATCGCTATCGTAATTTTATTGACTTTTTGGTAGAAGTTGGATCAATGACTTTTATTCTTTACTTATCTATCTGGAACTATAGAAGCGACTATGGAACATTCACAGTTCGCGCGCTGTTATAAGTTTCAATTTTGCGTGCACGTGGTCGTGGGTACCTCAGGCGAGGTGTAGGTATAATTTTTACATCTACTAGACTTACGTTTGGGAGTGAATCTTCTGTTGTTCCCAAGGACGATAATAATATAATACCTACTTAACGTTGTTACTTATTTTGCCTATACCTACTTCAAATAAAACGTCTTAAGTCAAAAAAAAAGTTGCAAAAGAAAATCTTTATTTATTTCTGGTAAAGTTTGATCGAAAAATCTAAAATCTGTTTATAAAAACGTGCAATCATGTTTGCTTAGCATTGCTGCTACAACTGTCTTCGTTCGCAAAAACGTATTTTTGTAGCAATCTTATTATCGAAATTTTTAGCTAGACTAAGATTGCTTTGAAGGAAGAAGACAAGGGAGGTTTTAGTCATATCACTCAATACAAAAAACATGTATGTAAATACCCACTAGTGTATCTAGGGGTGCGCTTTGTTTTTCATAAAAAAAAATCTTCATAAAATCGCAATTATTTTCCGAAGAAAAATGTTATTAATAACAAATTAATAACATTTTTCTTCATACTCATTGGCATTAATAATATTGTTTTTCATTCACATCTTTTATCCTATTATTTTCTTATATTATAGTTTTTCTTAATGATACCGATCATTCTTTTCAACTCCTAATAATTTTTATTTATACATTTGTTTGTTCTTTTTTTTACGAATTTCTTCATTTGAGTGTTACGTTATTTACTTTATTGATATCCATAATGTCAATATAAATATATTAATTATTTATTTATTTAATTGTAAAAAGATCTGAAAAACATCTCGCATAAAATATCCACAAGAGCACACAAACAATACGAAAACTTCTACCGAAGTGAAGGAAACACGCGCCCGTTCCTTTGTAAATAAACATTGAGTAACATTGCAGAAAAACATTTTGTTTCTGTTCGAAGTACATCACATGACAATTGATATCTATATTATTTTAGATTAATAAAAAAATAAAATACATTTGATTACTTACATTATTAGAAAAACATGTATTTAATATATAATTTAAAAAGTTCGATGATGATTTTATATCTAACTATTATTGGAAGGCAATCGTAGCCTCAGAAACTAAACGCGTCATCGTAAGTGAATGTCCATTAAATTAACATGTTGAGTGACAAAAGCGTCGAACTCTAATTTGTTTAAAACTCAATATACACTCACACACTCATACAATGTTAAAATAAAATTGAAATAAGCGCCATCTATTAGCCACAAATAACCTAACCGCATGAAATTTTTACATTTTGTGCCGTATCCAAGACGGCGACTGAAGAGTTAAAGACATTGATTTCTTTTTTCTCTCAAATCACTTTGAAATAATTGAAGAATGCTTTTAACGTTTTATATATACGTGCTTTATTTTTTAAAAATCATCTTTTGGTCAAAAGTTGAACAATAGCGTTTATAACAATTTATTATTTTTGCATTGCTACACATAACGCCATCTATGGAAATTTTTAAGAAGTAAAAATCTAATGTTCCTAATGATACCCCATGCTAATATGAAATAATAGTACACTTTATCTAAAAGACCTAATTTAATAGAACTCACCTCCTCAACCGCTTCTAGATCATCCTCATCACCGGCCTGTGCCAGTTGTTTCTTGAGAGTCTACAACACAACAACAAAATATTCATTTGTAAATTATTATTCCTTTAAATGTATATAAATAACTGTATTCCAAGGACGATGCAGTAATTTATAAACAAGGGTTTTCATGGATTAATTCACATTGAAATGACAACCACCTGCATAATCTCACTATTATAAAAACGCAATAAATATAATTTTTAGGACTGTAGATACTCTAACATTATTGCTTTTTTGATAGGGTATGTACCAGTAGTCTAAGGCCTACTCCTGTATGAACAAAAGAAAACTTTTATAGAACCTACATATTAGCAGCTTTAAATCAAAAATAGAAAAAACACCAAAAATTTCGCGGTTTTTGGGGTATCGCTCCTGGAGCAGGACTTAGACTACTGGTACAGTGGGCCAACGAGTTAGCTATGCAGGGCAAAAACTTCTAAGTCATAGTAAAGACTACTACACCAGTTATGGATAAGTGAGTTACATATCTAAATAGTGAGTATATTACACTTATTAAAAATGTAATTAGCACATGTATATCTATTGCAGTCAGTTTGCAATATGGCGTAGAAGTTTTTGGCCTGCATACCTAATTGCTTGGCCCTCTGTACATACCCAATTAAAAATGCAATGATATAAGAGTAATTGCAGAATTAAAAACTATATTTACTGCACATAAATTCATCTCAGTAGGTCTTCAATTTATTGAAATAAATTAGGTCAAAGCAGATTATTATAGAGAGACATAATTATATTTTTCCAACAAAAGAAAAAAAATAGGTTTATGCTAGCTTCTGAGCAGAAAATTAGCAATAAAAAATATGCTTATTAAAAAAAATCGCATGTTAATCATAGAGCAGTTAATTAGCTTTAATTTAACATAAATAGTACCATATACCAGTATCCGGCGATAATAAATAGATGTCATGAAGACCCAATGGCTGAATTCTTTTTTTTTTACAACGGCTTGCAAGCAAGCAAGGCAGTCAAATATGATTCGCACTAATCTAAGCTCATAGGTAAAATAGCGTTTGTAGTATATTGTATTTCCTGGCTTTTATTTGCCAAATCAATGTGAATCAAACCTAACTTTAATATATTTAGACGCCTTAAATCCCGTTTTACATAACTTGTATATACATATAAGTACTATATCTAATATAATATATATTGTTATAATACATGTCTGCCGGTGACTATATACAGGGTGCGTACACGCTGTAGCGTTATAAGCTCAATGAGGTCGATATGTTCTCTCCTAGTGTACAAAAGTAGGGATTGGTGTTGTGTTTAAAAAAAAATATATATAAATAAAGTGTAGTTATTTCAATAATGCAATTTGATCTCAAAGTTCTGTACCAATAAATCAATTAAATTTAATATATTGAAGGCTCATAAAATTTCATTGCGCAACTAGGAACTTATTTTAATTTATTACAATTAGGTACAACATTTTACTAATGAGAGTTTATCTTACGGTATCTAATAAATATAAAGTGGTAATAAAGATTGTCAGTTAAAACATTAAGAAAAAAGGGTGCTCATTATTTCTTGCACATAACTAAAATCACGGTAAAATATATAGTCTATTCCAAAATCAGAGAGACAAAAATCGAGCACTTACAAATTCACAAATAAAGATACCAGATAGGCGATTTTACTGAAAGAAGACGTATTTTTTATTGTAAAAAATAATTTAAACTACCTTCGTAGATTTTTAAAAATATGCCTCATGCTCGTTTTTGTCTCTGATATAGAACAAAGAATAGCGTCTGTGTATTACAACTATATTTTACAGAGTTTTTTATTATTACAATACAATAATCTTGGGATATTTTAGAATAAAAAACACTTAACAATTCCACAAGAACTTGTAGTCAAATAATAACGTGCGTTTGATCTATTGGCACTCGAAACTTTATCATAATTATAATATAATTAACAAATATAATACACATAATTATATTCCAATAAGATGGAGAGAACATATGCCATGTGCATCTATCTAGAAGCCGTGTATAGCTGTCAGCATGTATATATTATAAATATATTATATTATTAACCTTGGCGCTTTATTCTTGACTCGAGATCGCCAAGCAGGGCCTGAATGATGTAAATACCTGTTTCATATAAACCAGTTAACGGTACTAAACAATATTCATGATGTATTTTGTAGTGTGTGGACAGATACGTGATAGTCAGGAAATAAAATGATTTTTTTTTGTCAAACAGATATTATTTAGAGACTGGTTTACTAGATATTTGTGGTGAACGACATTTTTTTGTATCATCATCAATTAAAGTATAATTTCACCCCCCTTTGAGTATAAAATAAAATAAAAAGAATTTTTTTTTTGACAAACATATTTTTTTGAGACTGGTTTTTCTAGATATTTGTGGTGAACGACCTTTTTTTGTATCATCATTAATTAAACTATAATTTCACCTCCTTCTAACCTCCCTGTTAGTATAGTGACCACACAATATTATTGTATTCTTAGAAGTGATATGGAGCTGGTGGAGTTAATATATTTTTTTTTATCATTATTAGCCCCTGTATTAGTCAAATATTTAAGCTAAGTAGAACATCCCCTTGGTGATTAACACTATGTGATAGATAAGGAATAATGCAAATGCGAGAATTTAATTAGAATTGAATAGATACTATCGAACTTATTCATTTGACTTAACAACCCAAAGTAGTCTTGGCCTTCGAAAAAAATTGTCATGTGTATGATTATGTCCTTTAATTTCGCTAACAAGTGATACAGTTTCTTCAATATATCTGTTTGACAAATATTCAATAACAAAACCGTTTTGAATGTACATTTACTCACTTCTACAGACTGCCTGTACTGCTCCATCATGTTCTTGCTGGCATCTAGTTCCGCCAGTTTCTTGACAACTACGTCCGCTACGTTCTTCTCTGTTATGTCTATCTTGTCTCTGGAAGGGGCCATACGGGGATATTTAATGAAATAGCTGCTGGTGTATGCTAGTTGATATAGCAATAATTAATGTGTGTGACGTAGCATGGATTTCAAAGATTACAAATAAAATAAAATAAATATCTTCCAACTTACACACAACGCCATCTAGTTCCAAACTAAGCAGAGTTTGTACTATGGGTACTAGAATAACTGATACATACATACTTATTATACATAGAAACACTCAGACTAAGACAAACCCCCATGTTAATGTACACAAAGATTTGTCTTAAGATTAGCTTGAATTTTAACAATTACCTTTATCAAATATGAATAGTTACTTATACGGATCGAGGGTATGGTCGAAGCAGAATAGCTGTTTTACCTCAGCATATTAGCAATTTGCTGAAAGAATACTACTGGTCTCACAGCGCCTAACCAGACTTGCACTGTAAGGAACCGTACCGTAGAGCAGCAGCGAGCCTGGTGGAGTCGGGGTCCCCGCGCGCGGCGGCCACGGCGGCGGCCAGGCGCAGCGCGTGCAGCAGCCGCGACAGCTTGGCGTCCAGCTTGAGCGCGCGCGCCAGCACGCCGCCGCGCTCGGCCTGCAGCGCGCCGGCGTCCGCGTCCAAGGCCAGCGCCTCCGAGCGCTGGCGGTGCGCGATGGCCGCCGACAGCGTGCGGAGGGACTCACGCTCCGATGCTGATGCTGATTCGCCATCTAAAAATTAACAGTCGTTTCGTGAAATTATTTAACTTTCAAATATTACTACATCATTCATTTTATAAAATATTATTCTTGTATAGACTAGAACTGACTAGTCGGCAAAAGTAGTATATGTGTCTCTTACACATACAGTAAAACGAACGATATTTAACGATTCCATTCAATTTCACCAGAAGTGAACTAAATCAAGCATTTGAATTTAATGTTAAAATTTTTTGCTCTGAAATCTGGGTCACAGAAGACACGGCTTAATTTTGACGTGTGTTATGTAATATTTCATCGTCATTAATAGATAGGATCGTACCTTTATCATCCGCATAGAAGTCTCGTTCAGGCGAGAGTTCGTCTCCACTCCATGCGCCTGCACCTTCAGCGCCCGACCACCATTCTTCAGCACATTCTGTAATACAACATTTCTTTTTTATCGTATTAGTAAATAACCTATGAAATGGAACTGACCAGTAAAACTTTTCTATTCGGAAAGAAATCGTAGTTAAAACAGAAAGGTATGCCTCGTCAATCACCGTTAGAACCTAGACATAAAAGTACTTACCAGGATCAGTGACCAGACAGGGTTCAGTCTCAGAGTCAAGCAGATCAGCGGAGTTATCATTGTCATCAGAGATGTGCGAGCGATCGTCTTCCTTGGCCATTGCGGGGGGAGCGGGGGCGGAGCGGAGGGCGCGGGCTACGTTGGCGAGGAGACCTCCGGCTGTTGCCTCTTCTTCCGGAGATAGTGCTTCGCCACTGTCGCTGCGACTGGATACAAAAATAAATTATTATTTTACAAGAAAGTATATTGTTATACGCGAAGATAAAACAAAGAGAAAAATGTTTAAGTTCATCAAAGTATGACCAGTTTACTAGTGGCTCAAAAAAGAGCGTTCTGGAAATCATTTGTTTATCAAAGGACGAAGTTAAAGAAGAAAACGAAAACAGGTATAGTTGTGGTACCCACCTGTACAAATCATTATGATAGACAGTAGGTTCAAGAGCATCCTGAGGCAGTCTATACGCGAGATGTACGGCCCTTGTAAGCTTGGTGAGTCTTTGTGCGAGAGCATCCAAGGCCAGGAGTCCCCGCGTGCCCCCCTGTCCCCGCGCCGCAGCGGCTGCAGACAACGCCTCCTGACGACGCTGCTCACACATGCGGACTAGTTGACGACATTCGGCACGTCTGAAAACATTTTAAATTCTTATTAACATTCATATAAAGTAAGGGACCTAAAATACAGCCCTGTGGAACACCGAAACCAGCTGTACATGTAAAGATTTTTTTTAACATTGATGGTGAGCTTGTCGTATATTCATACTCCGGCGTTTAAGTTAAAGACAATTAGGCAAGGTCAGTCTTTCCTTATGAGCTTTGCCTAGTTTCCTAAGAAGTTAGTTATGTTCAATGCGGTCAAAAGCTTTATTTAAGCTGATTGATGAAAGTGAGTTTAAGATCCGCGAATTTAGAGAAGAATTATTTTTGAATGACGATTCTAAGTGCTTTGTGAAGTCTAAGGAATGTAAAGACATTTTTATTTCATTTAGGTAATAGAAAGAAGGTGCAGACTACAATATTAAGTTTTTAATAGTTGGTTACAAAGTAGGCTTAGATAAATTGATGTTAACCATATACACACAAAACATTATTTATTTCAGATGAGAGATCAGAGAAATATAAGAATTTGAGGTTTTTCTTGTTTATGATCTTGAAATTCTATATCTTTTGTCTGTTGTCTACTGTATAGCAGTTTTATAAAAACCATTAAGTATGTATACCTTCTGTCAAGATCGGCGTTGACCCTAGCCAGCTCGGCCTCGGCGTCGCGCAACGAGTCGCTGAGCGCGCCGGTCTCGGCCGCGAGGAAGTCGTGCATCTCGGCCGCCTCGCGCTCCGCCTCGCCCAGGCGGGCCTCGGCCAACCGCGCCGCCTCGCGCCCGCTGCATGCTTCCTGGAATATACAACATTATATAAAATATATGTCTGCACGTGTGGTGTAGTGGTTTAAGCAATCGCCTCGCCGCTCTCCACTGCACTGGTGTTGTGGGTTCGATCCCCACATGGGACAAATCATGTGTAATTCGCAAATATTTGTTCTGAGACTGGGTGTGCTTGAGTGAGTGAATGTGTGTATTTGGCTTTGTCATTGGGACCATTGGATAGTGTAATTGCTTCTGGCGTTCTATCTTATGTACAAAATCCAAATTTATTATTTATTTATTATTAAAACATTGGTATCTAAAAAGTTTTAAGTTGTGGAATGCCAGAAGATTACATTTTTCTTTGAGCCTAACCTGAGACATTGGGTATGTCCCGCACGTCCGCGTGGTAGGAATCTAAAAACCTATACGTTAATCCAGGCTTTAAGCTACATTTGTGCAAAATTACATTAAAATCGACTCGGTAGTTATTGCGGGGAAGTGTAAAAAACATCTATCCTCAGAAACTTTTGCATTGATAATTTAGTAAAGATTAATTTTACTTAATAGGCCCATTTTTTAGGTCGAAGATTATCATACGGTTACCTAACAAATAAAAGTTCATCAACAAGTACAATTTCTATAACGTATAACAATACATAACTCCAGTTAAAACAATTAATATAACACAAAAAGAGAGTTCACAAACATGAACAATAATTTGAACATCAATGAAATTGTTTTCTGGCAGTTTATATTAAATTCCCACACTTTTACCAACTTCTATTAATTACAATCAAGAGGTACCTCATACAATGAGGTCTTTTTGTAGCGTTCAGAAAACAACTAAGTATCAAAAAGTTCTTATTGTTTATTACTTTGAAGAACATTTTATGAATACAAAATGAATACTTTATCTTTATGTTATGTGTAAGCCGTGACTTCCGCTTGAAAATGTACAATACCTATGACCAATACACTGATTATACGTGCTATTAAATGATCAAGTATTGTATCATAATCAATAATCTCTAGAATTATATCGTCAAATAGTATAGAGTACAAAGACAAGTTAATTATTTGTTTGCATATAATGTCGCAAGTACTGATTGAATATACATAGAAATAAACTGACAAATGTAGGTCTTATAAGTGTCTTGTTCTATCTCATAGGTGTTGTCCTAGCTTTGTCACGTGGCATTTGTCGCCCATCTAAGCAACAAGTAAACTTACTTATTCATCAAAATATGAAAAATAGGTTAACTGGGTAACAGACACCTAGATTGATTGTCTAACAAAAATAAGAATAATATAATTGTGTACTAACAACATGCAGCTTGTTGCATTGGTCGCGCAAGGCGTCGATCTCTGCGCGCTGCTTGGCGGCTAACTCGCCCGTCGACCGCAGCTGTTCTTCCAACGCGCGAAGACACCCATCTGCTCCAGCACCAGCGCCTATAGCAACAAAAAACATAGTCTACATAGTCATAACCATTTCTATTAATGATTTAATCTTTTGTCTATTAAGTTTAAAAAATATGTTGCGATGTACAAGGATCAGTATCAGAGAAAAGAAGAAGTAGATAGCAGGGCTTAGTTGTCTATTTTATATGAAACGTCTGCGTGTCTCCACACACACATACAAATACAGAAATTATGTGTGCATTTTTGACTTTCATAAGTGCATATTTGACATG